>OZ026516.1:111597115-112947115 GCA_964019695.1 Loripinus fragilis
CTATATTCGCAAACTTAATTCTAACTCCAAGCATCAAGAAGTTGTCAGTCATTTCATTTTCAAAGAAAGCGTGAACTTACATGTTTTGTGTTTATGTGCATTTCTTTGACATGAAAACAAAGAAAAATGAAATAAAGAAAAGTTGGGTCGACCAGGATTCGAACCCACAATTTACGTATCTAGAGCTATTCTGAATAACCACAGGACTACCGTGGAAGTTACAACGTCACTGAGTTATCAACGGATCTCCTCGCAATTGTACCAAGACGTTTATGTCAGTAATTGCTCGAAACATACCGATTGCACACGATCCATCACGAAACACTATATATTCAGTGTTAATACCGTAATAATTTATTCATGCATAAAGGTCAGGATCAGGTTACTTTTGTAGAGGTATACCCCGGTATAGCCCTGTTTTTTTCTAGACTTTACATATTGTTATATATACATATGCAGAATTTGTTAAACTGGGCAGACAGGGCCTCTACCATGCCCAACCGAAGTAGCAACAAGTTTTCGGGTAAAAATGGGGCTTTACCGACTCAAACCAAGACAATACCTGTCACAACCGGTGTGAACCGTGACGCTACCGTTCTTAATTTGGGGCTCTACCGTCCTATCACAGGGGCAAACCGTGGGGGTGTCTTCAACGTGCTCGGCTAATAATGGTGGAGACATGGACGTTGCGGGTGTCGTCCCGGCTTAACATGGTATTTGACAGCATTCCTGGTGACTCGCGTTGACTCCCAGTTGTTTGTGGGAGGGCCCACGAGGGACAATATGGGTTCCCTTGAGTGGCTTGTTGTTGGTTTGAAATCACGAGCAGCATCAGCTCGGGTAACTAAGCATTTTGTTACTATTTTCAGTAAAACATGTAATAAATATGAATTCAGAATCCTGTATTCAAGATTTTAGGCTGACTTACCATAGAAAGTCAGACAAAAATGCTAACTTAAGCAGATTATGATAGCTTCTCTGATTTATCATTAGTTTATCGAAAGATAATTGAGCATTTGAACTTGGTTTTTTAAGTTTATGTAGGCATACTGCATTTTTTTAAAAGTTCAGGACCATTCAGGATTTTGGAAATTTTGAACTTTCACTCATATTTCACCTTACCACACCTTTTACATGGGGAACCTTGACGCAGCGACTAACCATTACTTCATGCATATACTTTCCAAGGCGGTGCTTCTTTTGTGGATCGTTTTTGTTAGTTATGCTTCATGTTGGTGTGTGTTGTAATGTCGAGTCTGATCTTTGTAGCCTTGTGGTCACCTGCTGGGAAAGGGCTGGGAAAGGGCTGACCTCTTGGCTATAGTGTGTGTGTTGTGTTTTGTCACTTTTCCAGTTGTGTCCTGGTTCGCATTAGAGTTAGGGGTGGGGTTGGCGCCGTGAGGCTGGTTTAAGCCCTCCCGTAAAATATTTTACTGACCATTCAAAGGCGGACCTTCTTTTGTGGATCTTTTATGTCTTTTCTGTCTTGTGTTTGCTATGCCTTTGTGAACGTCTGTTTATATGTGCCTTGTGGTCACCTGCTGGGAAAGAGCTGATCTCTTGGCTCTCGTTTGTGGTGTTCTATGTTGATTTCCCATTGTTATCCTGGGTCAGGTTTGGTACTTGATTGTATCGATTCCTGATCTTTACACCTTACTTACTTTGTATACTATTTAAATATAACACTGTATCAATTCTGTTCATGGGATTTATTTCTCATTATTTAAGAGCATATTTAAAGTAATAAGGGCGTTTTGAACGTGAATAAACCATTGTAAAAATTGCTGTAAGAAAAAAATCAATCACTTGTTCCTTCTTGTTAAGATTATTACATTATTTCATAATGCGTTATGCTAGGACAACGCAAAATGTAATAATGTAATAATATGAAGTAAATATACTGTTTTAAAGTATTCTTAACGTGAGATGGCTGAATACTATTCAAATATAACACAATATAAATCATGTTCACGGGATTCATTTACTGACATATTTTAAAAGGTGTATTGTACGTGAATAAACCATTTTATGAATTGATGTCAGAAAAAAAAATCAATCATTTATCACATTTTTCAAAATTATTACATTATTTCATAATGCGTTTTGCTATGAAACCGAAAAATAAAATAATGTAGTAATATGAAATAAAGCTGGTGGGTTTTCAAAGTATATTTGCATTAGATGACTGTATACTATGTAAATATAACACTATATCAATTCTGTTCATGGAATTAATTTCTCATTATGTAACAGCATATTTAAAGTAATAAGGGCGCTTTGAACGTGAATAAACCATTGTAAAAATTGATGTAAGCAAAAATCAATCAGTTATCACTTCTTGTTAAAATTTTTACATTATTTCATAACGCGTTGTGCTAGGACAACGCAAAATGTAAAAATGTAATAATATGAAGTAAATATACTGTTTTAAAGTATTCTTAAAGCGGCATAGTCTGTAACTTTTAATTTTAGAACTAATGTTTCTATTTTTCAAGAACACAGTAAAATAACTAAAATTCAGGTAAACATTTAACCAATTTCGTAAATCTTAACAAACTATCAGTATCAAAACAACAGCATTTATGTTAAAATTAACTGTCTATAATTATTGGAGGGTTGTAAATAATTACCAACAAGAGAAAAACACACCTGTTTTATAAGATAATTCACTTCTCCGTGTAGTTTTCAGCTATAGTGAACATATTTATTGTGAAAACAAAACATAATTCTATTTTTACAAATGATTTAAAAAGAAAATAAAAATTTTCGAAAAATATCAAAAGTTACAGACTATGCAGCTTTAACGTGAGATGGCTGAATACTATTCAAATATAACACAATATAAATCATGTTCACGGGATTCATTTACAGTCATATTTAAAAAGGTTTTTTGAACGTGAATAAACCATGGTAAAAGTTGCTATAAGAAAAAATCAATCAGTTGTTCCTTCTTGTTTAAATTATTGCATTATTTCATAATGCGTTATGCTAGGACAACGCAAAATGTAATAATGTAATAATATGAAGCAAAGTGTTTTAAAGTATTCTTAACGTGAGATGGCTGAATACTATTCAAATATAACACAATATAAATCATATTCACGGGATTCATTTACAGACATATTTAAAAAGGTGTTTGGTACGTGAATAAACCATTGTAAAAATTGCTGTAAGAAAAAATCAATCAGTTGTTTCTTCTTGTTAAAATTATTACATTATTTCATAATGCGTTATGCTAGGACAACGCAAAATGAAATAATGTAATAATATGAAGTAAATATACTGTTTATATAGTTTGCTTAACGTGAGATGGCTGAACACTATTCAAATATAACACAATATATATTATGTTCACGGGATTCATTTACAGATATATTTAGATAGGCGTTGTGTACGTGAATAAACCACTTTATGAATTGCTGTCAGAAAAAAATTCAATCATTTTTCATACTTTTCAAAATTGTTACATTATTTCATAATGCGTTTTGCTATGAAACCACGAAATGAAATAATGTAGTAATATGAAATAAAGCGTGTGAGGTTTATAAAGTATATTTGCATTAGATGGCTGTATACTATGTAAATATAACACTATATCAATTCTGTTCATGGGATTTATTTCTCATTATTTAAGCTCATATTTAAAGTAATAAGGGCGTTTTGAACGTGAATAAACCATTGTAAAAATTGCTGTAAGAAAAAATCAATCAGTTGTTCCTTCTTGTTAAAAAGTATTACATTATTTCATAACGCGTTATGCTAGGACAACGCAAAATGAAATAATGTAATAATATTAAGTAAATATACTGTTTTTATAGTTTGCTTAAGTTTGAATCTAAAGGAATAGAAACTGCTTGAGTTACATATTACAAAAACCAGAAGCCATTTAAGCATTTCTAACGAAAAATGTCTAAGTTCAAGACTCCCAAAAAATGAATAAAAATATTCCTGAAATGTGTATACATCTTCAATGTGTGAAGAATCATTATGGAAAGTTTGAATATAAAGGAATGATTACTTGTGGAGTTTCAGATTACACTAACTAGGCACCCCTAAGCATTTCGGGAAGAAACAATGTCTATGTTCACCACCCGTCAAAAATATTTAAAAAAAAATAAAATAAATGTGCACAAAAATGGTAGGTGCAAATCTTCAATGTGTGAACAATCATTTTGTTTGTTTGTTTGATTTGATTCTTTACGTCCCATCGACAATCTTTCAATTATAAAAGGACGGGTCTTCCTGCGTTAAACCAGTACTAAGCTAGGATTAATGTTCTTGCTCAAGGACACAATGCAGTGACGCCGGTGAGGCTCGAACCCGCGGCCCTTCGGTCTCGAGTCAAGCACTCTACCAGACCCTCATCGTCATCGAGACGACTTTCATCACTGGATGAACACCGGATAAAAAAAAATGTTGCATTTTTTCTGTCCGTTCGTCGTCCGTAACCATTATCCGTTAATATGTGACAGCACCATAAACGTTCAACATTTGCACTTGAATAAGGTGTGAAATACGTTTGCAGTTGTAGATTTAAATAAATGTGTACATATGTTAGTATTTAGGTTATAGACACATTGGATCGGGATCGACATGACAATTTCGGTGACACTGTGCAGACGAAATTGTCACGTCGATCCCTACATGATTGGACCCTGTTTTAGAACATTTCCAAAATTCAAACTAATAATGCCCTACACTTTTACTTAATACAAATAGGCGTAGGATAATGACGGGACACTGTCAGAATTCCTCTATTAAAGCCATAGTGGGTGCATAATTAAACCTGGGTGGGTCGTGTGCGCTTTATATGCCTTGTGCGCTGGGGCCGCGGCACACCGTCATTATAACTGTAAAAAGTCAAGATCGGGCACGGTCAATGATAATAAAACAGTTTACATATCGCTGGAAGCGCTTGCGTTAAGCGCGGTTAGCACCTCCGAGCGACAGTTTCATAATAAAAATAAAGAATACTACTGGCCATCATTAATTCCAACTTAACCCATGTGCCTTTTTAGCAGAAAGGGGGTTATTGTTTCTGACATCAAAAAATCATAAACGTATTGTTAACAAATAATGCAGATACCACTTGACAAAGCGTCTTCGGTAGACACCGAATGGGCAGTTCGCAAACCAGGCTGCACTGATCAATTGCCATTTTAGGTCTTTACATTTAAAGAAGCGTTGCATCGAGAGCAAATTTTGGTTAATAAAGACATTGATGATGCGCAGACTGATCTGAGCCTTTGATCCGACTGCGTGTACCTTTATACATGCATCCAGGCTGGGTTTATATTAATATGTTCCTTATCTGCTTTTTTTCAAAGTTCTAGCCAACAGAATTAACAATATAAATTCGAGGAATCTATATCCACCGACGAAGGGTTATTTTAGAAAAGCATGTACGTTGTACTTCACAAAACATAAATCTCAATTATCTTAACCTGTTGTTCACCTTCGGTATCATTCAGATCATAACAACCGCCTTTTTAGTATGTTTTTAGCGCTTTGTTTAATGAATAAGTATACTTACATCTACACAATTTCAATAACTAACCGTTAAATCCAACCCCAGGGGTAAAGGGTGTGTGTAAATTCAAAGTGTTACCTTGCATGTAGGTCTACAATGCTTCCACTTTAATTTGGTATGCAACATGATCACTTTCAGAAAAGAAAAAAAAAGACCTTTTGACCCCACCACATGTGGTCGAGGGTGTGTGTTATGACAGCATAATTACTTTCATGGTGCTCTGTGCTCAATTCCCATTAATTTGAAATGCAACATGACTACTTTCAGAAAAAGACATGGTTTGACATTTTGACCCAATCCCAGGGTCAAGGGTGTGTCTGTAGGCAAAATATTTGCTACCATGGTCAGCTTAAATTAATATGCAACATAACCATATTCCGAAAAAAGATTCATTTTGGCCTCGGTCCCACCCACTAAGTACACCCTAGGGGATCGGGCCCAGGCATTCAAACTAAAATCCCTAATGTTTCATAAATATTGCTGCTCTGCTTGCGTGCAAAATTTCAGCAAAAATATTGACAACTGCCTTAGTTATTACGAAATTTAAATATTTGATCTTTGACCCCTAAGGTGGGGTCAAAGGGGGTGGGGTACAATTTGGACACTGCCATTCTAAGCCTCATGCACTGAGCTCTTATGGTCTATAGTGAGAAGTTGTTAGATACAATAGCTTTGGTGAAATGTGAAGATCATCATACAAAATAGCTGATATAGGTTTTGCATTATAAATGCCTTTACTAAAACAAGGGCCATAGCTCAAGTGCTTAAGGGTCGGTTTTGACGAAACTTATAGGATATCGAGAGTACATGGTACATATCATTTGTACAAAGAATGATTCAAATATGACAAATAAGTACTGAGATATGGTTCCGGACGGACAAAAGTGCGGATGGAGTGGACGGACGAATGCACGGACGACGCAAAAATATATCCCTCTGACTTCGTCGGTGGATAACAAACAGGCGAAATCAAACGGCAATATTGATAAAAAAAATCAACAGTTCATCGAAAATCAAAACAATTGAGTAATTATGCCATCTATCATAGCATGAAACAATGAAACAAAGTGTTTATCATTTGAAGCCGATCTGATTCCATTTACGCAAAATGTAATAAAAAAAATATGTCTACTATCAACGCATAATGTAACAATTATTACATTTTGAACCAACTGCACATGATTGACGCAAAATAAAAATAAAAAATCTAGATTATTACATTTTGCGTCGACATTCGCAACGCAAAATGAAATAAAAAATCAAAATGTAATAATTATTTCATTATTACAAAACGTGCTGCAACAAGGCTCTTAGGCGTAATTGAAACCAAGATAGGGCGTAAAATAAGCCCAATATGAACAGGAAATAAGACAATCACACACTGCAGACCAGCCCACGGCACCATGAGGAAGAGTCACAGAACGCTACAAGTCACAAGACATCAGGAAGACAATTAAAGTAAAGCAACCAGCTCGCTCCTCCCCCATCAAGATGATTGCAAATCTAGAAGAACATAAAGTACTGAATAACAAAATCAAGGACCAAATACAGAACCCCACAAACAATGAGAGCAACAATGAACACAGAGTATCAACAACAACACACAACCCGCCTTAAAACGGACAGCAGCCTAAGCCACCGGGGCGGGGCTTAATTTTTTACTGGTGCCAAATCTTCGCGCTAACATTAACATTATTTGACTCGCATGCTTTCTAACTAATGCAATGTAACACCACAGAGAAAACAATGTAATAAAATAAACACACTTGAAACAAAGAACGCAGTGGCTCAGTGGTAGAGTGCTTGACTCGAGTCCGAGGGGCTGCGGGTTCGAGCCTCTACGGTGTCACTGTGTTGTGTCCTTGGGCAAGACACATTAATCCTAGCATAGTAATTGTTCTAATCTGGGTCCAATATTTATGTGTATTGTCACATCTAGATGCTTAAGTTATGTGAATAAACCACTTACTAACTTCGGGGGTTTCCATCAGGTCATACAAAAACCAGCCTGCTCAGCTACAGAGACTAACTAGAATAGTGAAATCTCGCTTATATCAAGTTTATATATACTGACGTCAACTAAAAACGCCTCACTCATTATCATTGATTTCTTAGCGATGATACACAAAAATGAACGGCCACGTACTGCTTCTTTATATGTTGGAAAATGACTTTAATTTGATATGCAGGTGACGCGTTATTCCGATGACGTCATACAGGCTCAACGTACACATGACGGCATTATGCATCAATCGCTTATGATTTTAATTTGAATTTGCACACAGTTTGTGCCGTTAATGTTTTGCTAAACAATGAACAAAGGGATATGTGCATTGAGGGGCTATTTTGGCCCCCTCAAGAGCCAAAACTGAAAGTTGCTTTTCATCAATTTCATCTTAATGGTTTGTTAGAAGAATAGCCCAAGTGTAAAATTCTGGCATTTATTTTACTTTTACTGGTTGCTATGATAACCAAAATGGCCGACAAAATAGGCTTAAAATAGAGAAATTGCCATTTTAGGCCAAATTTGAGGCTTTTGGAGACCGTCTTTTTAAGAATTAGATATCAGCACTAGCAAATACAAAAAAAACTTTTAACATATTGTGTGCCGTGATAATTCTCATCATCTGTTAAAATATTTTTTTTGGTATTTGCTTTTACTCTATATTAATTCCTCTGTTACATGTCTCAAATTTGCTCCAAAATGGTCATTTTCCTATTTTCAGCCTATTTTGGCGGCCATTTTGTTACCATAGCAACCGTAAAAGTCGAATCAATACCAGACCTTTACACTTTGGCTATTGCTCTAATAACGAAATTTCATTCTGATTAGGAATTAAATTTGTTTATTATAGTAGAAACCGTTATGCATTTGCGAGAATGAACTCTTGTTGCATTTTTATGTTCACAAGTATGAGTTACCTCCCATACAACATTAATGAATCATTCCAGCCTCAACTGCGCATGCGTAGATTGTAGCCTTTTATTGCGCATGCGTAAAATCGGCCTTTTCTAAACCTCATGGTTGATGTCAGCTGCAAGAATTTGCGGTCAAAAAGAAATCAAGAGGAATCCGTTCTTATTTGCGGCAGATAAGTATTTAATTTGGTTTATAACAATGTATAATGAACAAGTCAGCGTTTTATGCTGCTCATTTTATTTATTTTTCATATTATATGAGTTTTACAAAGCATTATCGTCAGGATCGGATGACGAGTGCATTGGTCTCAATTCCCTTTTTTCACCAGAGCTCATGGATGAATATCCACAGATCTCGCAATTTAACACACACACAGGCTAGCCTCATTGTCTCAATGCATCCAGATCTGTTGATTGTGGGGCGGATGCACGCTACATAGTGTTTAGACGGTCATGGCGAAACCAGTAAAAACCTTTAAATGCTATCAGAGGCTATAATTGTCGCTGCCAACAGAAGCCCCGTCTCACACCCATTACGCAAACCATTAGCCCTGCTGCACGTTCAAGTTATAACTGAGGCCAGTGGTTTTATTACAGAAAAATACATGCATGGGGTCACGCCAGCATTTATCACGTTTTGTTTCTCGCTCGTCTGAATAGGTACAATTGTATAACCCTCATTATGAAAACTGGGGATTCGGGATCATTAAATGGCTGGTCCGAAATTTTGGATTTTCATGGGGGGGGGGGGGGGGGGGGGGGCGGAGAATGTATGATGTTCACTCCATTGCTTAGCGGCAAGTAGATCAACTACAACAGCATGTATCCCAGTTAAAATGTCAGGACATACGTGAAATGTTATTGAGTATACATGCAATTTATGAGTTTTCAAGAGGATGCGAGATAATAATGTCAAACTTACAGTGGCGTCACAAGGATAGAAAAGTGCATTTCAATTGGTATTGTAAACTTTGCACGCATTTGGGTGAAATTGCGCCATTGACCCATTTATATGGTACATTTAAACATAGTGGGTACAATTGCATTGACACGCATTTGTACAATTTACGTGCATTTGAAGGAGACTCGGGCCACTGACCCATTTATATGACTCATCATTATTTAGAGCTAGCATAGTGTACATATCCCTGCAGCCAAATATTATCGGTCCCTGGAAGAATTATTCACTATTCTCTATTTTATTTTAGGCAACATTGTAAAAATATTATTGGGATCAATGTATTACCATATTCAATCAAGTGGTCGCACAGTTGGTTTTAAAGTTATATACCTCTACATATAAATGAGTCATATAACAGGAAATGATGCATTTGTGCACTTCATAAAAAATAAAAAGTGCAAGTACAGGTGCACACGATATACAGTCAACCCTCTTTACAACGACACTGTTTGTCCCCAAATAATTTGACGTTAAACTGAATTCTGTTGTAT
The DNA here is from genome assembly GCA_964019695.1 of Loripinus fragilis. Lineage (NCBI taxonomy): Eukaryota > Metazoa > Mollusca > Bivalvia > Lucinida > Lucinidae > Loripinus > Loripinus fragilis. The sequence continues at coordinate 111,607,017 of OZ026516.1, forward strand.
TGAATTCGCATTTAAGCTAAAGTGGTACATTTGTGCAAATACAATTGACGTTGTAAAGAGTTTTGCTGTTATAAAGAATGTCGCTGTAAAGAGTTTTCACTGCATATAGGATTTTAACACAGTTTTACGTTGCAGGAAAGATGCCTCCTCGTAAAAGGAAATCCGAAAGGTTACAAGAGTTACAGAAGGCGGTAGAGACAAAGCGTGGCAGGTCAGCCACTACCACATACGATGTTGACACACAGCCCAACCCCTCAACCAGTTCGGAAGCAGTCAGCATGGCACCTATAGCTACTCCTTCACAGGATACGGGCCATGAGCCCAACGCTGCCACAAGTACGCCAGCAAATCACACCACTAGCCAGACGGTTCCACCAGCAATTATACAGGCACCAGTCAGGGACAGTGCGCCCCCCCTGTCCTCAGGTGTGCAATCTGCCATTTCACACATGAATAACACAAACGGTGAGTTAGACCCATTACCTATGTGTACCTACAATGACTTTGATATATTTATATCTGAGAATACAAGGCAAAAAATATGGAATTTAGAATATGTGGATCTGGCATTATTGCTAAAACAAAATTTCTGCCCTAGTTATGATACTCCAGGCACATTAACTGTTATTAATAACCAGTTATCTATAAAGGCAGGCACACCAAGAATCAAAGTGCCTGTCAATAGTATAGAGCTATGGACTGACGCATTTATTAATTTTACGATGGTTTTTGGATTAAAGCACAAAGAAAAAATAACTGAATTGTTAAAGTACATGACAATCATCAGAGGTGCAGCATCAAGTAATCCATTACACCGTTGGGCTAACTATGACATGCAGTTCAGGTTGCGCATGTCCAAAGACCCTAGCAGGTCATGGGATACAATTGACGGTCATTTATGGCTATCTTGTGGTTTATCTGGTGACCTTGCTGCTAGCACAATATCAACAGGTCCCTGTTACGAATACAATTTTAAAGGGTTTTGTACAAGAGTGAACTGTAATTACTCGCACACATGCATTAAATGCAAAGTTCAACACCCAGCAAGTACTTGTAACCTATTTAAAGAATCTAAATTTCAATCAACATATAAGAATGCTAGGTTTTCAAACAACCCGTATGATGCTACATTTAGGTCGGCTGCACCAGCCGTTAACCCTGTGCAACCAAATCATCAGCAAAATACACAAGTAGCTGCACCTGTGTTTTCTCAGGTTCGGCAAAACTTTCAGCCAAGGCATGTCAATCATTTTTCCAGACCAGCCAATCCTAGGCAGCAGGGTGCACGTCCCTTTCGCCCCTCAAATTTTCGCTCCCAAGGAAGATATATGGGCCCTAGGTCGAACACCTATTAATGTTGAACGGCTCAAACAACTTTTGCTTGAATACCCAAATCGGTCAGACGCAGCCTTTTTATCTGACGGTTTTGAGTTTGGATTTAAGCTACATTTTGAAGGTCCACGCATCTCTTTTGAATGCAAGAATCTTAAATCGGTCACACAAAATGAACAGTTGGCAAAGCAAAAGCTTCAGAAAGAAGTTTCATTGGGTAGAATGGTTGGTCCTTTCTTGAAAAAGCCAATATCTAACCTGCGTTGTTCACCCATTGGTTTGGTCCCCAAGAAGACAGGAGGTTTTCGGTTGATTACACATTTGTCATATCCCTCTGGTACCAGTGTAAATGACTGTATAGATCAAACATTTGCATCTGTTAAATATTCCAACTTTGACAATACAATAGCAATGATAAAAAAATTAGGCAAAGGAGCCCTTATGGGAAAATTTGATATAAAGGGTGCTTTTAGACTACTAAGAATTTTTCCTGGAGACTTCCCATTACTAGGCATCAAATTAAGCAACCATTATTACTTTGATAAAATGGCTCCAATGGGGTTAAAAATTTCATGTGCTGCTTGGGAAGCTTTTGCAACTTTCCTGAATTGGCTTATTAAGCGAAGATCTGGTCCGAATAACGATTGTGTTGATCACTACTTAGATGACTATATTTTTGCTGGCCCTGGGCTTTCAAATAACTGTTTGTGTTTGATGCAGCAATTTTCGCTTCTTTGCAAGGAATTAAACATACCCATTGCTACGGAAAAAACGGTTTGGCCATGTACTTGCTTGACATATTTGGGTTATCAATTGAACTCCGTTACATTTGAAATAAAGATGCCAGAGGATAAAGTGCAGCATACTTTACGTCTCATTGAAAAGGTTTTGGCTGTAAAGAAAGTTACACTTAAGGAAATGCAATCCTTGACAGGATCCCTAGCTTTTTGTGCGAAGGCCATGCCTTCTGCTAGGGCCTTTATTCGACAAATGTACGCAGCAATGTCTGGTGTTAGGCAACCCTACCATCGGATTAGACTCTCTAAAGGCATAAAAGAAGACCTTAAAATGTGGCAACAGTTTTTGTCCAAATTAAATGGCATCTCATATATGTTAGATGATGAGTGGGTATCGTCTAGATCTACCAGTTTGAAACTACAGACTGATAGTGCAGGTGGGGCAGAACTTGGCTGTGGAGTTTATTTTGATGGTCACTGGTGTCATTTGTCTTGGCCTGAACGTTGGTCTGAAACTGGTTTGCTTAAAGATATAACATTCTTAGAATTGGTCCCAATTGCGTTAGCAGTTTGCTTATGGAAAAATCAGTTTCAAGGTAAGCGGATACAATTTTATTGTGACAATATGGCGGTAGTACATATATTAAATTCTAAAACAGCTAAGGTAGAAAGGGCTATGGAGCTTGTTAGGGCAATCGTTAAATGGTCATTGCTGTATAATTTTCACGTCAATGCCCTGCATGTTAGTTCTTCGGATAATGGAATAGCTGATTCTGTTTCTCGAAAACAGTGGCAAAGATTCAAGAGCCTGGCCCCAGCAGCAGATGCACAGCCCACACCAATTCCTACAGAGTTTTGGAACCTCTTGGAAGCGAAGTTGACCGTTTGATTAGTGCATCCTTGGCTGACAATACGGTAAAGTCATATGCAACAGCAGTTTCCAAATTTGATATGTTTCGTTCTCAGTACAACCTTTCAAACTCATGGCCACCTATGATTGATGACTTGATAAATTTTATAGCATATCTATCAACACAGGGTTACAAGTCTTCTACTGCAAGATCATATGTGGCTGGTATTTCGTTTTATATAAGGATAAATAATTGGCCTGATCCCTCAGAATCATTTGTATTAAGGAAAATGTTAAAAGGATTTCAGAGGATAAGCTTAGTTAAAGATACGAGTGCTCCTGTTACACTTAAGATGCTACTTTCTTTTCCATTATCTTTGAAAAATGTCACATCTTCATCATATGAGGCTCTTTTATTTTCTACAGCCTTTTCAGTGGCTTTCTTTGGTTTTTTAAGAGTTGGAGAAATGGTAGCAGATAGTAAAACCAGCGACACTTCACGTATCATACTTATCTCTGATGTAGCCATACTTAGCGGAAATATAAGTATTATATTACGCTTTTCAAAAACAGATCAGTTGGGTAAATCAGTGACACTTGTTTTCTACCCTTGCGAGCAAAAACAAATTTGTCCTGTTTCTTTAATTAAACGCTACATGCAAGTTAGACCTAAGATCCAAGGCCCACTATTTTGCCATTATAGTGGTGAACCATTGACTTGGTACCAATTTGCTACAATACTGCAAAAAGTAATTCGATTCTCAGGTTTTGATACGCTGTCAACTGTTAAATGTCATTCATTTCGAATTGGCGCAGCAACTCTAGCAAGTTCTCAAAACGTCTCTGATGCACTGATTAAGGAAATGGGCCGATGGTCTGAACAAAGCTCGTCTTACAAAAGATACATTAGGTTAGATAAGATCAAAGCTTGAAGATCCATATAAGTTGCTCTTTAATTGTATACTAATCTTACCAAGCTTTTCAGATTCCACCATGATTTGGTTTATTGGTTCATCACTCATTAGCAAGGCATAACAGCATGTGAAATCCAGACCCTTGGGAGATAATCTTGGTTTACAGCACTACGGGTATAACGTCATTTGGGTTGGCCATCCTGGCTTGAAGTTTACACAAGTGTCCAATTTATGTCATAGTTTAATAAATGCTAATCCAAGGAGTCCTCCTGCATACCTTATAATTCATGCAGGAGGTAATGACATTGGTTGGATTGAAGGAGGTGTGTTAAGGCAATTTATAAAGGATACCATTTATTACTTGCAGGCACTGCTTCCATATACTTGTATAATTTGGTCTTGTATCTTGCCTAGAATAAAGTGGCGCTACTCAAGTAATACCAAAGCAATGGAAAAAATCCGCACAAGAATCAATAGGGAAATTATCAGAGCTATTGTAATGAATGGCGGTAAAGCCATTAAGCATCCAGATTTCGATGATAAATCCCCAGGGCTGTTTGAGGATTCTTGTCATCTGTCATTTATTGGAAGGGACTTGTTTCTGAACACATTCCAAGTTGCCTTGGATACTTTTATAAATTACCCAGATGTTAAAGTTTACCCATCAGATACCTAGGTTTCCTTATAAAGGCCATGGCGGTTGGTTTCAACTTAATAGTGGCGGTGGCCGAGTGGCTACACTGGCAGTGCATCCACTCGTCCATTGGCGCAAGTTGAAAACTACTGTGTCAACCTCTGTTGAGAACTGGTATTCTTTGCTAGCTGTCTAGACCAAAGTATAATAAAGACAGTATTTCTTTGCTTGTCAACTGCTGTTCAGCAGTTTGATCGTCTGATTTCTTAAATTCATGATTTGGTTGCGTACCCCACCTAATCATGTAACATTAAGTGGTGAAATATTAAAATTTGGTTGATACATTTATCAGGTTGGTAATAGTTGATAAAATGACTTGTTGACAGTTGATATTTGATGGTGTTAAAACAAATGTCCTCGTTGTAAAATAACGAACTATCATAGTTGTTTGTGGAAAATTGTGAATTATGGAAGTTGATATATCCATAAACAAATGTTATTAAATAACCGTCATGGCCAATTTAAATGCCAACATTGAATAAATAATTATTTGTGAAGTTTTGCTTTTTTGTCATCTATAATAACGAAATTTCATTCTGATTAGGAATTAAATTTGTTTATTATAGTAGAAACCGTTATGCATTTGCGAGAATGAACTCTTGTTGCATTTTTTATGTTCACAAGTATGAGTTACCTCCCATACAACATTAATGAATCATTCCAGCCTCAACTGCGCATGCGTAGATTGTAGCCTTTTATTGCGCATGCGTAAAATCGGCCTTTTCTAAACCTCATGGTTGATGTCAGCTGCAAGAATTTGCGGTCCAAAAACCCGCCTCAACCCACCCAGTTACATCCAAATAAGGATTATACTAAGATATGCATATATATGTATGAATTTATATGTGTATGTTAGACATATAGATGGATACATATATGTATGTGAGTCTGTATGTCGGTAAAATAATTGTAACGGAAGTCCCCTTGCTGCTTGCTTTTCTTTCATTTCCAGGTGTATTGCATATATACATTAATGAGTGTGGTGTCCACTTTACTTACACCTGAAACATGTCATGACGGTTATCAGCATCGAAACAGATTATCAACGCTATGTAGAAGATGTTAACCAATATTTCTGGGAATGCGTACACACCTTAAGGCGCAAGTTGAAAACTACTGTGTCAACCTCCGTTGAGAACTTGTATTCTTTGCTAGCTGTCTAGACCAAAGTATAATAAAGACAGTATTTCTTTGCTTGTCAACTGCTGTTCAGCAGTTCGATCGTCTGATTTCTTAAATTCATGATTTGGTTGCGTACCCCACCTAATCATGTAACATTAAGTGGTGAAATATCAAAATTTGGTTGATACATTTATCAGGTTGGTAATAGTTGATAAAATGACTTGTTGACAGTTGATATTTGATGGTGTTAAAACAAATGTCCTCGTTGTAAAATAACGAACTATCATAGTTGTTTGTGGAAATTGTGAATTATGGAAGTTGATATATCCATAAACAAATGTTATTAAATAATCGTCATGGCCAATTTAAATGCCAACATTGAATAAATAATTATTTTTGAAGTTTTGCTTTTTTGTCATCTATAATAAACTAATAAGAAGAAACTTGTGAAGAGCAACTTTTATTTTTTTGACCTCATAGGGGGGCCTTAATGCACGTAACCCTTTTGGATCATTTTTTCAAACAGTTGTGCTTGCGAGTAATAACTTTATGAAATTATGACGTCATATTAAAGACAAAATGTAAGGTCCGTTTACGAAACTTGCCAACATTTTCGATTTGCTTTTAGTAATATAAAAAATGATAAGTTGGTACATTAGGATATGCCTACATAAAGTTACGTTATTTAAGATGAGCTGTAACGCGTAATGGCCAGTCGTTGGTCTGCGTTAACGTCATCCAAAACAGCCGCCCGGAATGTGCCAGATTGTGTTTCCTCAGCAATCGTCGCTGGTTAAAGACTATAGACTTTTGCAAATGATTCGTAACAATATTTTCACCCATTTTGCAAAGTCATGACGTTGAAGTTTTACTTAAATGCATGGCGAAAAGGTGGGTGGGGTAAGTTGTTTTGTTCAGCAGACGCATACAAACATTGACTGAACATTATAAACACATTTTTGGTAAAATAGAGACTGTTTTACAATGGTAAAACACGCTTTTCTTGTCAATGAACTGTGTCTGGAAACAAAGCAAATGTGTCGCACGAAACTGGTGACCCCTGTCTCAAACCGAGGTCGTTTTCTCAGCCTCAAATATTCTTTCAGCAATTTTGTTTTCATTAGATACGCTTGACTAATAAGATGTTATAATGCACTAAAATTCATTACTTTAGTCTCATCAGTCTAAGAGATATTTACATTTAATTTTAGATGAGGCGTTTTTTCTTAACGTCAGTATATGATACGTTCCAAAAACGAATAACAAAGGCGCTGATCAGTCTGTTTTGACTTAGTTGGGAGCACACTGACAGTTCTATAGTTCTTTTTAATTAATGGGCCATCTTATATAAAGATTATGCTTACTTGGGTTACTTTAAAAAAAATAAGTGAGTATGATCAGGAAATACCACAATCATACACTGCAGACCAACTCACGGCACCGTGAGGACGAGCCACAGAACAATAACAGTCACAAGACATCAGGAACACAATCAAAGTAAAGCAACCAGCCTTCTCTTCACAATCAAGATGATTGCAAAGCTAGAAAGGACACATAGCCAAAAAACACCCACAATGGGAACAACAATAAACAATAAACAACAGCAACAGAACCACCACCTTAGAACGGGCAACAGCCTAAGCCATTTTTCTGGTCTCAAATCTTCGCCCTTGATTTTCTTGTTCTTAAAATGCAAAAACATACTTAGCTCACATAGAGGCCTCCTAATTAATGCAATGTATCACCACAGAGACACAATCAACAAAGAAACAATCAAATCAAATTAACACACTATAATGGAACAAAGAAAAGGGCTCATGACTCACAGATAATCAGAGCTAAGGGAAACCTCAAGTTTAGCCACGGTGGGCCTAGCCAAAGACAAGCACCAGGAACCAAGCAACGGATGAAAGCTTAACGTCAGGGCCGTCATTAAGTCTGAGGCCTGACCCACCATCGTGCAATTAAAGAGGAAGCCATAGCTATAAATCGTTTTAGGGTTTACAACTAGATATGCAGAATGTCGCATGATATCCATGTTATATCCAACTTTCTTTTATAACGTTTGATTATCTTTTTAAATTGATCACTAAAATAAGGCTTTCCAACAATTCAATTGAATTTATAAACTAAAACACCATTAACTTGCTCCGATATGCCCTGTTGCAGAAAAGTTTTTTAAACCATTATTGTATTGAAGCCTGTCAGAAAATAGTTTTTTGGAAACACCTTTGTTAAAATACTGGAATACCTGATCCTATATCAGGTAAAGTTCCTGCTCCCTGTTTCAGAATTTTATGTGAGAATTGATCAACACTCTCGCTGACAGGTTTGGAATCAAAATTTTCAAACCCCTCATTGTGGCCTAGGGTCTTTCATAGCCTGACTACTTAAGTGTGATAGTAGCAGCATCTGATTACTAGTTGTTATATCCGTTTTTTTTTCTTTAGAAAAAAGGGTGTATTAATTTCCTACCAAAGTCGGTCCGTCGTCCATCTTTCCGTGCGTGCGTGCGTGCGTCCGTTCGTCAAGTACGTTTCTTGTATATTTGTCTTTTCCTTAACCGTTAGACGTAGCAACTTCAAAGTTTGTATCTAGATAGGCCACATGATGTAGAAGGTACTGAGCAACATTGCATATGACCTTGACCCCTAAGTCAAGGTCAATGGTCAAATCATGTATTTTCTTGTAAATGCATCTCCTCCTAAGCCGCTAGACATAGCAACTTCAAACTTGTACCTGATTAGGTCACATAAAGTAGAGAGTACGGGGCAACATTTCGTATGACATTGACCCCTAGGTCAAGGTCATAGGTCAAATACTCTATTTTCTTGTAAATGCATCTCCTCCTAAACCGTTAGACGTAGCATCTTCAAGCTTTGTACCTGATTAGGTCACATGAAGTAGAGGGTACTGGGCAACATTTTTTGTGACCTAGACCTAGGGGATCAAGGTCAAATAACGTTTTTTTGTAAATGCATCTCCTTAACCGTTAGACGTAGCAACTTTAAACTTTGAATCTGATTAGGTCACATGATGTAGAGGGTACTGGGCAACATCTTGTGTGACCTTAACCCCCAAGTTCAAGGTCAAATAATGTATTTTCATGTAAATGCGTCTCCGTGTAGCAGCTTTAAACTTTGCAGCTGCATAGGTCACATCATTTAGAGGGTACTAGGCAACTTTTCATGTGACATTGAGCCAGAGGTCAAGGTCAGAGGTCGAATAATGCATTTCTTTCCTAAACTGTAGGACATTGTAACTTAAAACTTTGCAGGTGAATAGGTTTCATGATGTAGAGGGTGCTGGGCAATATTTAGTGTGACCTTAATGCCAAGGTCAAGGTCAAAGAATGTTTTTTCTTTTAAATGCATCTCCTTAACCGTTTGACATAGCCACGTCAAACTTCCCAGGTCCATTGGTCTCACGATGTGAAGGGTACTCGGCAATATTTTGTGTAATCATTACCCTAAGGTCAAGGTCAAAGTGAAAAAGAAGGTATTTGCGATGATGTACCATCGACTGCATTCTAGTTTATTCTAATTTCCTTTGCAATATTTATGTAAAAATCAATTAGGATGATGTACAATACTGTTTGATCAGACACAAGACAGTCATTTTTCATAAGAATAAAATCAGCACTATTTGAGCTGTTTTTGAGCTGAGGAAAGGCTTAAAGGTAGGCCAAAAGTCCTTTGAATTCGGAAACCCACTACACATTTAAAGAAAGATAATTTGATTGATAGTTTCCTCAATTTTGTATCATAATTCTTTTGCTTTCTGTATATTTTCTCAATTTGTTTTCCTTTAAAGATACAAAATATGCAAAGCTACATAGCAGTCAAAGTGTAAGGGTGTCATTGCAATATTGGGCCCTGATCATCTAGGTTTGAAATATTATTTTTGATGAAACAATTATTTTGCTTGATAACGTTTATAAGTGATAACATATCAATGTTACTTTATTTTAAGTAATAAGGTCTGATTTGAGCTGATAATCAAACTCTCGTTTGGGCCTCGTCGTGAGAAAAAACAGTCTTCGGAATTTGCGATCAGGTAGGACTCAAAATAGCCTGCTCAGCTACAGAGACTAGCTAGAATAGTAAAATTTTACATGACGCAAGTTTAAGACAGCAAGAAAAACCAAGGCGCTGACCAGACTGCGCGGATGCGCAGTCTGGTCTGCGCCTTTGTTGTTCTCATTCAATAAAATCAGGTTATCTCGGGACGTGGTCCATATATAAATGAGAACACTTACGTACATGTGAACGGACACAATTTGATACGAATTCGATTTATTATAACAGCAGAAACTGCAGAAAACATGGACCACCTTTTCGTGTTATTTCCGTTGTTGTTGGGGATTCTGGGTTTTGTGAAAGCTACACCCCTAGATGACTACGTCAACAAGCCCGACCCGACGTACAAGTACACGATTCTAAGTAAACACAAAGGAGTTGGGTACACGCTGTATACCATTAATATGACGTCACAGACGTGGAAGCCAAGTAAGTACGTTTTTAACTATTTTTTGGTATACTTAAACTCCGTTCAAAAGAATTGCTGCAGCAATTTTCAAAGCTCACTATAGAGGTTACAGAAAAATGTCTGGAAATGAAAAAAGAAATACATGCAGGCAAAAGCCAAGGAGGTTTTGCTTCAAGGAAATTTAGAGAGATTCAGAAAAGACAGGGGAAACTATGGGAATCTCACAACTTTGCTTAACTAAGAATGTAGGATTTCCTCATGATGCGCCTCGTATTTAGCTAAGGAGAGCTAGATTCAGCTTTCCCTCAACTTCATATATCTTTGGATGGTGGATCCCTTTTCTTTAGCTCAGATTGTGATCATAGGATGTCCGTCGTACGTCAGTCCGCCCTGGTATGTAGCATCAGCTAGTGGTCCTCTACCATCGTTGTTCACAATATGACCATGGGGCCAAAACTGGCCCCGCCCAGAGTGTCAACATGCTGTTAATTTTGTCAACATAATTATTGGGCACTTTTCCATGTAAAGCTTTATAATGAAACTGCTGATCTATAAAACATCATAGCGGGGATTTGGTAGGAGCTATGATTTGCTATTATCCTTATAAACAGTCATTCTCAGGCGAGCTACCCTGGCCCGAAGGCCCTCTTGTTTTTATATAACGAATCGTGTTCCTGAGTGACATATTGGTTTGGCCTGTGTCATCTGTTACAAAATCATGTCCACTCTGTCATTCAAAATTATGAAGGAAACACTCTAAAGTTATGCAGAATGTTTCACGAATTAGTTTTGTGGTGATAAGGTTTGGCATCTAGTTATTCTTAAAAAAAAATCGCGTCAACACACACTAATTTCGCTTACTGTTGATAAAATCACTCAAATTTATTGTTTCAAGCCTCTTTGTTAATAGCTACTTATTGGTGATGGCGCACAAGAACTCAATGTTCATACACGAAATTTCATAAGAATATATTTACCAACATTTGAATACATGCAGAACGCAATAGCCATAACTCTAGTATTTACACTTTTGAGTTGTGTCCCTTTGATCTACGTACTAAGAAGCTGTTTCTAAGGCGGATTTATATTCACTTTAAAAATTGTTTCGGAACTCTCTCTCTCTCTCTCTCTCTCTCTCTCTGTGCATGCACATGCGCGCGCGAGACAGAGAGAGAGAGAGAGAGAGAGAGAGAGAGAGAGATGTAGTCATCCAGTCGCTTGCAACCGCAAGTCATGTGATAAATAGAATCTTTCACATGTGACTGGATATAACAAATTTTTTGATTGATATCTGTGAAGATTAAGTATGAATTCTTCACATCTGTGATAATTTGGTACCAATTCTTCACATGTGTGAGCATTTGGTTGCAATTTTTCACATGTGCGAGAAATTGGTAGCGACTCTTTACATTTGTGAAAATTGGGTACCAATTCTTCACATCTGAGAAAAATCGAACCAGTTCTTCACAGATAAGACGAATACGTACCGATTCTTCACACGTTAAAAATATAAAAATGTAAAATTTGAGCACAGATTTTAGACCCCCAAAATTATCGAAATTGACCATACGCAAATTTCACATTTGCATACGCAAATTTCACATTTGCACAAAGCGACGTTTTGGTACCAATTCTTCACAATGTGTGAAATTTGCGAAGTGTGAAAATTGCGGTTCAACAGAGCCCATCATCACCTCATTATGACTGGTCTTTGATTTGTCTTGCATAATGAGAACGTTAAGTCATAAAACCATTAGTCTGTGGCATCACGTTGGCCTTAAAAATTATATGTCTTTTAATGCACGAAGTTGATATCTTGCACTAAATTATACTAATGTTTGAATGATTTGTTCTTGCAGCACAGACGAGTCAGCCCATTTGGTGGCACTACCTATCCGTCACCATTCCCGACAAGGTGGATAATGATTCTGGGTTCATGCTGATTGACGGAGGATCGAACAGGGGCGAGTAGGTCTATCTTGTTCTGTTGACAAAACATTACACGTTTCATATTCAGGATGGTTTGTTTGTTTGTTTAAATCTTTACGTCCCATCAACAATCTTTCAGTTGTAAAGGGACGGGTCTTCCTGGGTTGAACCAGTACTAAGCTAAGATTAATGTTCTTGATCAAGGACACAACACAGTGATGTCGGTGAGGCTCGAACCCGCGGCCCTTCGGTTACGAGTCAAGCACTCTACCACTGAGCCACTGCGCTCCCATATTCAGGATTGAAATACATACACAACACAATATATGGACCGGGACATGGGCTTTTGATACTTGTAGCATGGACGAACAGCAAAAGCTCAGACGAGACAGTCTCGACTGTCTCGTCTGAGCCTTTGCTGTTCTTACTGATAAAGTATGAGAGTAGACGGAAGCCCAAACTGAATCTATTCTCTGAGATACATTGTAGAACAGGTTGGCGAGTCTGATTTAAATACACCATATCCCGTAGGGTAAAGTCGGGTAACTTCGGACATCGGGTAAATTCGGACATACATATGCAGACAGAGGAAATCCTGTTGAGACGGCTCCTTATGAGCCGTCTCATCAGCATTTTCACTGTTTGCTTAGTTAATCTATTTTTTTATTCCAATAATTAAAATATGAAACAAACAAGGTCGCTGTCCGCATTTACCTGATGTCCGAAGTTGCCTGACTTTACCCTAATGGATTTGTAAGGCCACATTTGTCACAGATCACATGCATCACACCTATTTTACAAAGTGATACGAATGTGATCACACATAGATCCAGATAAGGACATTTTATTTGCGTAAAATTTTAATTATTTTCTTACCCGTTAATTTAAACATATGTTTTGGGCACTCAAAAGAACCGTCTCTCGAGACGGTTCTTTTGAATACCCACAACATATGTTTTGGATGAGAAATAAAGAAAATACTATTCTAATACGCACTCTTATCTGGGGGCCTGAATTCACATACCTCACACATAATGTGAGGAATGTGATTGTCCAACATAGGGGTAGACATAAGAATCTTAAACGTCTCACGTCGAATTTATAATTTGCATTATTCTTTGGAAGTACATGTAATACAAAGTAATATATTTTTACAATTTCAGTGTACAGTAGCATTTCTCGATGCACAAAGGGGCCACCAGAGCTCTAGATAAGAAATGTCATTAAATTACATCTTCTCCTGACCCACAGGTCCAAATTCAAAATAATTTCACAGAAATGTTCCTCATGATGCCCTCTACCAAATTGATCAGAACGTTCAGCTTGGCTAAACAAATTGGCCACCAGTGTTAAAAATAGTAATATCTTTAAATGAAATCTCTTTTGTCACAGGCCTGTACATCATCTCCTCATGTGAGCGATCCAGGGCCCCAGTGCCTTCTTGTTTGATGAACGAGGTTCTGCTGAGCAAAATTCCGGCCAGACGTGGTCTTTCAGTTACTCTTGAACCGAATAGTATATGTTGATCAAAATTTGCATACTTATATATTTAATAGTGTCTAGACACTGGATTGCAAAACGAGAGTTTAGGGCTCTGTGGACAGCATAATACCCAAACCACAATTCCTTAAAAGCTAAAGTCATCTCAACCATGGGATAAAATGAAAAATGAGGAACGTATAAAATATACCAGAAAAAAGAGAAAAAGAAAATACTTGCAGTTAATTTAACATACTATTTTCGACTTCTTAAGCACATTCCAGTTTCTCTGATTATGGTGTCTTGATGGCAGGCACCACTACTCATTTTAATTGCATCTATTATCGATCATTTTTTTTTCATGGGATATCCAAGTTTCTCTTTTAAGCTTTGACCTTAAATTCCAACCGTCATGTATCATAAGTTAGTCGCCGGCAAGAAGTTTTCCGATTGATGGCACACTTGCTGTATAAATGCTATATTTTTTCTCAGTTATTTATTTGCTTCCGATAAGGGATCTATGCGCATGTATGCGGTGATTAATTACCTTAGCGTAAAAATGGAATCACCATAGTGATCAGCAAGATATGTAATAGTTATATCATGGTTTGTCCGTCTGTACGCGGAGATAATCCACGAGATTTAGCGAGTGATTATCTTACGTACAGGTTGACAAACATGGTCAAACTATTTTACACCAACTATACTCATGCTAAGGAAAAGAAGGCCACCCTGAGATTCTTATGAGGTTCGTTTAATTTGCATTGTAATTCGGGGGTCACTCACAGGCCAACGCTATGTGGATTAAGGCCTTCACCCACAGGTTCTGCAAATCTATCAGACTGTTTGAAATAATTTTCTCTTCTAGCAAGACAATGCCAGCATACCTGCAATATGGCAAGGAACGTTTTGCAAGCTGGTCATGTCATACCCCTTGACTGGCCTTCTGGGTCCCGAACCATCTCCGATCGACCATCCCTGGGATAATCTAGGCTGGTGGGTACATGATCGTATCCCTTCCCAGCTGCCCGAATTGGAACACAAGATGATTGAACAATGCCAATGCATTCCATAAGGGTTGGGTGGGGTACAATCCAAGGCTTCTTTTAAGCATGCGCAAAATGCTCATATAATGTATTCATAAAGGTGGTGGTCATACATTCTATTCTATTCTATTCTACAAGATATGACTTACAATATATAACTTTGTAATCATAACATGTTCATGTCTGTATTTATTTTCAGCAAAGCCGGTGGCCTTCTTTTAATTAGCATAAGTACGATTATACATTAGTGTAGATGTTGAACATTGCGAGGTCTTTTTGTGATAAAGTTGGTAAGGGTGGTATAAAATGTATATCATTGCTGTCTTGCAGTCCCCCTAAATCAACAGATAATTTTGTGGCTTTAACCATAATGTTTGCTGTCACTACCAACTCAATTGGAGCGTGTCTGAAGCAAATACCAAACGAGCCTATTATTTTTAAGGTAAGACTACATTTACTTACATTATAGTGCCTTTCCTTTTCTATGGCTAGCAAGCCAGACAAGACCCCCCCCCCCCCCCGGTGGCTTAGGTAGCTGTCAGTTCTAAGGCGGTGGTTCTGTTGTTGTTGACTTTTTATTTATTGTTACTCCCATTGTGGGAGTCTGTAATTGTTCTATGTTTTGTTGTACGTTACTTTATGTCCATTCTAGTTTTGCAATCATCTTGATGGGGAAGAGAGAGCTGGTTGCTTTGCTTAGTTTGTCTTCCTGGTGTCTCCTGATGGTTGAGTGGCTCTTCCTCGCGATGCCATGGGTTTGTCTGCGGTTTGTGATTGTGGTATTTCCTGATCATACTCACTTACTATTTTGGTTAACCATTTCAGTTGTTTGTGATATTTTCTTGTAGAGGGTAAGGACATTTTGCGTATTACTGTACTGTAGCAAATGGAAAAAACAACAACATTAGTTTACAAAGGGATGGTTAAAACAATCAAAACGGTAGATGCTTGCACATTTTTATTGGTTAAAAATTAAATGGAATTTAAAAACATATATCTTATATCCTTAAATTACTAAATTTAGTATATAACAAAATTATTACTTTTGTTTCATTGATAGGATGATCCATCTCATAAAAGTCGTGGAGAGGACGCCATCATAGCTTGGACGTGGAAATCATTTGTCGATAACAATGGATCAGACCCGGAAATACTGTTGCGACTGCCGATGACAAAGGTTGGTCATATGCTATAATATTTATCTCAATCTACATCTACATCCATATTTTGTCTTTGCGAGCACCGAAGGCTCTGGTGAGTCTGCACATTCCAAATACTCGAGAATGCTATAGGTATCTAATCTGATGAACTGGCTCAAATGGTTTGGGTGCGAGTGGGTGTGATATGTTTTTGTGCTTATACCAAAAGCAATATGTATGTTTCGGGTTATGAGTCAGAAAATTTTAGGTGTGGTAGGCACACATATTTATTTTAATCCTTTTTTTTCTGGAAAAAATATAACGTTTTATGCATTTTGACACGGACATATATTCAATTTACGTCCCTGATTTTGAAAGGCATTTCCCTTTTCAACATGCATAAAATTATATTTCCCCCCCAGAAATCTGAAAAAAAAAATCTAGGTCTCACCAGTAAATTTAGGTAGGGTCGGGTTACCCTAAACACTAGTGTGATTGTTTTTGGCCTTAAGTATATGGATTATGCTTGTGAATTAATTTTAAATTAACAGCAGTATCATTTTGATATCAATCTTACATAATCAAAATAGGCATACAATTTAACGTTTCCTACATATGATGTAAGAGAAGATCATTTTAGCACTTATTGTTCAGAGAAATAGCTGTGTGTGATATATATTTTACAGGTGAGTTAACGTGGTTTTGTTTTGTTTATGTAACAGGCGGCTGTTCGAGGTATGGATACAATTCAAGCAGTCGCTAAGAAGATGGAAAATGTCACAGTGAACAGGTTTTTAGTGTCTGGGGCTTCAAAGGTACGTGTTAACAAAATGATATGGGCAATCTGTCAAGCCCAGCGTCCTTTCTC
Organism: Loripinus fragilis; assembly: GCA_964019695.1. Taxonomy (NCBI): domain Eukaryota; kingdom Metazoa; phylum Mollusca; class Bivalvia; order Lucinida; family Lucinidae; genus Loripinus; species Loripinus fragilis. Next base: position 111,623,615 of record OZ026516.1, read on the forward strand.
ATGGCATGGGACATATGCAAAATGTGTAGACCCAGATCAGTATCTGATCAAGATCTTCACTGTTTGCTTACATATTATTCTGCTAAAATTAGAATAAAAAACAAACAAATACCAAACAATCCTGAAACGGAAATGGATTGGTCCAATTGATGGGTTAAGCTCTGTGTCTCGTAATTGAAAAATGCATGGTATAAAAATAGGCGGATATTGTAGTCTACGTTTTAATCTAATTTTGCACTTCAGTGCCTGGAATTACAATGCCTCCTTAAAGTTAAGGAAGACTTAAGTTACGTATTGATTTTTCAGGATGCAAAAAATAACGTTTCAAACTAATTAAAATAAATTTTTAAAATAGTTTCATTGTTTTCTGAAGATCACAATAAAATATCTTTGACCACAAGTATTGTATCCATCCAGACAATTTATTTAGCATTTAATATAGCTTGTTAAAATATCAATACTTAACTTAGTCTTCCTTAACTTTGAGGAGGCATTGTAATTTTGAGCCCCGTTCACTATAGTGAGAGAATGTTCCTGTACACCCGGATGAGAAATTGTTAGTCCTTAGCTACTAAATGAACTCACGGTAAAGACTCTGATGTAATTTGATGACAGCCATGCTGATCTAAATCTTTGTCAAATCATTTTGCTTTTGTCAATCACTGACTCATATAGGTTTGTTATTTACTGATGCATACATGTATATGTTTAAAAAATATGAGCCGCGACATGAGCTTTCCAACAATGTGGTATGTGCGACCAGCAAAGGCACAGACCAGCCTGCGCATACGCGCAGTCTGATCAGAGCATTTGCTAGTCGCTTGAATATTCTATGAATATTAAGCTACTAACCGACCATCATTTTGAGTTTATAAGCTTAAAAGGAGGCTGCACATGCTCGTCTGAGTCTATTCATGTCAAAATGCCACATTGTTGAAAATCTCATGTCACGGCTCATATAGGTTTAAAAAAAGAATACCTGAACTTGAGTATTTATCCTAAGACTTTCACCCATTATTTACCTCTTCATGTCTTTTTAAGCGTGGCTGGGCAACCTGGACTACTGCTGCTGTGGACAAGAGAGTTATTGGACTGGCACCTATGGTTATGGATCTACTGAGCATCGTTGCGGTGAGAAAGTTTCACATCTTGACCCTGAACTTCATAAATCAGAATCATTGATGACAATTTTAAAGCGTTTTATTCAGATGCAGTATTCCATCTATCCCAATGGTTTTCTTAGACTGCAAAGAAAACAGTGTAAATCCTGACCAGCTGGCTACTTCAGGATCGACATTATTTTTCTAAAAAAAGATATAGACTTGGATCCAGCTGGAAAATTACTAATACATAAATGTTGACAACAACAAACACATACTCAGGCTTGAGAATGCATTCATCATTTCTTATATTACTCTAATTATTGATCATGATAATAACATTTAATTTTTATTTGATAATCTGTGAATTTGCAGGTGGGGTTAAATTTGACATCAAATTTCTTTTCTTTTTTTGTAAACGGTAAAATGATAGTCCATGAAATACAAACAAAAATTTAAGATTTTCAATGTCAGATATTTTTATTATATAATTTACTCAAAAAATCCAAATCCTATTTTTGAGAAAATTCCAAAGTATACCATGCAGTATCTTGTCACGGCTCGAGATAACAAATAATGTTTTACATTTTCTAAAAAGCTTGAGGTCATGAGCAATAATTGATATTAAGATAAAGAAGCTGCATGAAGATTACCACTATTTTTGTTTAATATTTAGGACTTAGAATATTCTTTCATTTGTTCAGTAATTTGGCCAAATGTTGAATACTTCCATATGAAATCATGAAAAATTGAGCAAGGTGACATATCCTTTTTATTTCATAAATTGACAGCACATGCATAAAACAAACAGTATGCAAGGTATAGAACAGATTTCAATGTGGGAATTATTTAGTAGCATATGTCCTTAAGAGAGTAATCTTTGTTAAATTGAACGAAAATCAACAAAGACAGCATGAGAAAAAAAGAACACGTATTACTGATTCGATTACTGACATATCTAATTGCAGATAAGAAAACGTTCTTATATTTTTTTTTTAAGAATGTTCACCATTACTACCGTTCTCTGGGTGGTTGGACGTTCGCTTTTAAAGACTATTACGAGTTGAATTTCACTCAGCAATTAGACAACCCAGCAACACAAATGATGGCTGATGTAATAGACCCTTTAGGTAAGTTCTATGGGAGTTTTTGTCACTAAACTAAAATAGCTTATAACTAAACTAGTATATACTTAAAACCAATAAAAACGCAACTTTTAGAATATAACCTTACCCTAGATTTAATGCTATTTTAGCATTCTTGTTAAAAAAAAGCATAAATCTATGGTCCGGATATCAAGGCAATACCCTATTGGTGCTGATAAAGCAGTCCAGATAAGCCCAGCTGTATTTGTGATAAAAGGCACAGCCCGATTTCTCGACACAAAAAATGAGAAAAGGCCTTTTTTATAAGGAAAATCAGATCTTCTTTAGATTTAACATAAGTGTGTGTGTTCAAAAATGATAAAAAGAACAACTTTCAATACTCGGAAAATCCGCACAGAATTTGACTCAGAATACATGCTCAATATAAATTATGTGCTCATAATACCCGTCTAGTTCTGCTCGTAAAAAACTGAGCTGTTCTGCACGTAGTTTTGGAACTTTTAGTTTATGTACAGTGGTGAAATAAAGCGTTTTATTCAAAATTTTTATAAAGTATCCTTTACCAGCTTTTAATTTCGCTTCACTCTTTAAAGATGATCAAGTTAATGCAAAATACGTGAGCAGTGCCACTTGATCACGTTTCTTTGTTAATCATGATGAATATACCAGTCAAGGGGACAAAAAGTGCATGTACTAACAAAGTCTTGACAGTGACAGAGCTTCACATATATTCAGCTTGGTCCTATTTGAGAATAAAAGCAACTTACATCGACAGAATTCCCACTCTCGGTATATCTTGTGCAACCTTCCACCATTTGTTTTGATAAAAAAAAACATTGTATATGGTCAGGGTCCTTTAGCGTGGAAATAGAAACTGTCTTCACTTTTTTTTTGCTCATCACGATGCCCATTTTATACTATATTCGGGCCACTGTGGTACTATCACATTAGTGAGCAGCGAAGGCTCAGGCGAGTCTGCGCATATGCGCAAACTCACCAAATCCTTTGCTGCTCGCATACATTAAGTATGGATGTAGATGAAAGTTCAGACCAAATAGTAGAAATCTAGTTAGAGGCATTGTGTATATTAGGCCGTAAGAATCAAAAACTCGTGCATTGGTCTTTTTACTGGTTAAATTGTCACTTTTTACTGTAATTTCCGGTATACAGTGGACCAATGATGATGATGTTCCTCCATATATTTAGGGTAAATAATTTTTTTCAGTATATAAGGATAGGTACAAGAACAAGCCAATCTTTGTGATCCAAACAGGTGGGGATGAATTCTTCATGGTGGATGACTCAAAGTTCTATTATGACCAGCTTCCAGGAGATAATAACTATCTACGGTATGCACAAGTCATCTATAACACCATATGCGTAGCCCAAACTACGCAGTTACGCACTTGCGTAATGGAAATTGTACACATTCAAAGGAAATCATATAATGTGGAATTAGTGTTTTCCATACCATAAGGGACTGCTCTTAAAGGAAAGAATTTGCTCCCAGCGGCAGCAAATTCTTTCCTTTAAGAGAAGTCCCGATTTTGAAAAGGGACATAAGTGATGAGAATAATTGCTCGTTTCAGTGACCTCCCTTTGATGTGCTTAACTATTTTAGCACTTTGAAACTGGTTGCTTAACTTCTATCATGCCTATTAGAATTTTTAGAGTGAATGAAAAGTAAACTTCTGGCTGAGAGATTTTTTTAGATACTAACTTTCAGACTGAGAGACAATTCATCCGAGTAATGAATGTTGTGCTAGCTACTCACCCAGGTGTGTACTCTATTATCATATAACGATAAGCCATGATGAAAAGAATGATACTTGAATATTTTCCAAGTTCGTTGAAGGTGCATATGGATAATTGGAAGTAGCTTTAAAGTTTCATTGGATGACCTTTTACAAAAATAGCTTCTATGAATTTAATCTGTTAAAAAGCATGCCACGAGCGTTGTCAATTTACAATATAATTGAGCCACTACACGTGATTTCCAACAATGTGGCAGTTTGTCATGTGTAGACTTCGACGAGCCTGTGCAGCCGCTTTTTAAGCTGAGAAACTCCATTGGATGTTCGATCAGTAGTTTAATATTCATAGAATATTCAAGCAACTAGCAAAGGCTCTGACCAGACTGCGCATATGCGCAGGCTGGGGTTAAGCCTTTGCTGGTCGCACATACCACATTGTTGGAAATCTCATGTCACGGCTCATATGCCTTATACATAAAGCAACAAGACTCAGGTGAGCGAATCAGGACCATTTGGTCCTCTTGTATACTATCTTTAGCACTGTTTATAGGTACTTTGGGTACATCCAAAGTACCTATAAACAGCGTTAAAATGTAGTCTAGGTACTTTGGATGCATTACATCGCTCACCTGTGTTTTGTAATACATCCAAAGTACCTATAAATAGCGATAAAAGGGCGTATACAAGTGACCCAGGTGGCCTTTAATCCCTCATTTGAGTTTAGTTGCTTCTTGTATATTGTATTCTAGATAGACTAAAATACTTTCAGTTATCTTATTTCTTTTAACAGTATGACACCGAATGCTGAACACAGCTTAGCTGGTCATGAAATCAGTACAATGTGGGCCATCAGGGCTTTCTATCTATCTATAGTAGCCGTAAGTTATACAGTGAACTGTTGATTACTGAAATTACCAGCTTTAATCAAATAAAAATAGTTGCGTGCATTAGAGTACAACGCTCACCATTTACTTCGTAGGGAGAGGACAATATGCTGTCATAATTTGTGTCAAATTATACATTGCTGTTAAATTATGCAATTAAATATTTAAACCCTTTACCCATAGAGGTGCCTATAAACGTTTTTTGCAAACAGAGCAGACCCAGATCATGCAGCTCTTGCAAGAGCTGACTGGTCAGGGTCTACTCTGTTTGCTTATGGAAATATGATATATCTGATCCTAAACTAGTGGACCTGACAAGTAATTTAATTGTTCTATGTACAAACGTAAAAATTACCTCATATTAACATAGCATATTCTTTATATATGGCTTTCTAAAGTAAGAAAGGCAGCAAAGATCAGGAATCGATACAATCAAGTACCACACCTGAGCCAAGATACATATAATTATTCATAGTGGGTGTAGCCAAGCATGAATATTCGTGAAGGAAAGGGTTAATCTAGGTATACAATATTATAAGATTCAAAGTTGTATTTCTGACTTCTGAAATGTATGGAATTGATTCATTAAAGAAGCGAAAAAATTTTCGTGTAAATAATTTTAAAACAGACGTCATTTTATTTAAATTACAGACAGAGCAGCCTAATGCCTTGTTCTTTTTATGAGCAACCAAATATGAGTTGTGTTGATATTAATTTTCACAATCTGGTCCGTCAGGAATACTGGGTACTGACAGAAAGCTGAATACTGCTCGAGTCGATGCTAGTGTGATTGAAAGTTGTTAGTTTTCCATTAATTCTCATGAACATACTCAATGAGACAAGCCTGCTGTTTTCAGATTATGTAGATTCTCTTTTGTCCGAAGGATTCGTTTTCCAGATAAATTTCAGTATTAACCCTTGAAGAGCCAGCAAAACACTGCACCTCAAAGTGTTTTCTGCTGTATATATTTGCAAATATTATCGACTAATGCAAGTAAAGAAATAATTTGGACTAAGATGTCTGATTGTATAGGACCAGTCTGAGCTGGGTCTACACTGTTTGACGAAGAGGTTTCTAAACAATGCAGCAGATCATAAAAGCAGACCGTTTTTGTTGTGATTGTGGAGCTCTAATGGTTAACTCTTTCTTTCAGTTTTTTGACAAAATATGCCGACACCGAAGAAAACTGTGGCCTTAACGAAGAGAATTCAAATATTTTTTTTCTGGGGCGAACTTATTGATAAAAAACATAACTATAAATGTGAATTCAAAGACAGTTTTCACAGACTACATAATTCTCAAATAAGTACTCTATAGACTAGTCCCCATATATTTTCACTATTCTGTCAATCATTGTGTGACGTCATTCATTCTATATTTAGCAGTGGGCGAGGTTAAAATTTTCGTGCCACCATGAAACAGAATTGAACTTTCCATTTTATCATTTTATAAAGAGCAAGAAAATGAAGAACACATAAACACTCAACACAACGGGCAATATATGCCTACAGGCAGAGAACATGAATGAGTAGAGAAGTTAACACTAATCATTTACGGGTTTTGGCGAAACGCGGAAATTAGGTCAATCGTTGTCCCGTAGATGAAGATACAAATCGAAGCAAATATATGTCCGATGCGATAAAATCACCGTCATGCAAATATATTTTCCTGTCACCAGCAAATGCATGACTGGGTTGGATTTCTGCGTATTTAAAGGTAGGGATAGATCTAGCAGATCTAGAAAGTCACAAACTTTCGACTTGATAAGTTGGGTCTTTCTTCCCCGCGGACAAGTATTGATTTTCATAAAAGAGTGTAAATAACAAGTATTGATTTTTCATAAAAGAGATATATTTTAAAGGAACTTTCCCCCATGGAAAGTCTAAGCAAACATTGCGAACCACGTCTGATTTTTTTTTATAAGAAGTGGGTGTCTACTAGTCATGCTTTTGTATGCACTTTGTAAAACATTGAGTGTAGTGGATCATGGAGTTGAGTGCTATGATTGGAGTATTTTCTTTTAGTTTCTCTAAGATTACTGCCCAATCACATAGAGGTCAACTTCTGACCTCTTAGAGAAGTGACTATGAAATTCACTCATAAAAATAATAAATAAATAAACAACAAATAAATAAATACGCCAAACTCTCAATACCCTTTTACTCTATGATTCAACGCCATTCCCTGTTTAAATATAAGCCTCCTATCGCAAAGCGATTGTTTTCAACGCTGTTTTTGGTAACACAATCGATTGCGAGATATATACAACTGCTAATTAATGATGAAGAGACCCAAATATCTGTCTTGTTGGCAGGACCCACACACAGAAGAAATCTGTAACATAAATACTTTGCTGTTAATACTAAGCACTGGTATAGTCTAATTTTGTAATTTAATGCATCAAAAGTCAGACAAGCCCATATCGATACGGCAAATTAGGGGGAGGTAGTAGTATCTTTACTACGGATAAATATGTTCCAAACTCTTCAATTAAATATGTTTTAGACCGAAACTTAATGTCATTTGCAAATGTTTAATAATTTGATGGCATTGTCAATCATGTTAAATTCATTTTACTCAAAAACATTCTGCTTTAATACCTTCTATCAATCATAAACTTCTACGAACCGCCCCTTATAACATGTTTTATACCATGTTATAATTTTCTTGTTTCATTTTTGTTTAGGGCAAGCCACTACCGAAAATGAACTGGACGATGGAATATGTAAGTAATTAAAAAAATCTTCTTTTCCTTTTGTGATATAATTGGATTGTGCTGGACCGCAAATGAATCCATTGACACATATTTGCGCTTTAATTTGCTTCATGAACCCTTTTAAAAGATTAAGTAGCTTTTTGCATACACGTCATCACACCGGGTAGGTGGCAATCGAAAACGTTAATACCATCGACGAACGTAAATCAAAAATCGTTAGAAACAGAGTTTTCGATTGCCATTTGTCGCCCGACTGGCGACAAATGGCAATAGAAAACACTGTTTCTATCGATTTTTGATCCGCGTTCTTCGATTGTTAAGAGCGTTTTCGATTGCCGCCTATCCGGTCTGAATAAAGATATAGAAAAAAGCGTCAAAGCATGATTTTAGAAGTAATCAACATTCGCCAGGTCCCAAGGAGATGTTTTAAAATAACTAAGGACAAAGCCCGATATTTTTAACCTCTCTCGAACTACTTGGCAAACGTTAATGTATTGATAAACCACAATTGATCGCTGCTATCGCATTGATTTGCTAAAAAGTGGGACTATATTTTGTCACCATTTTACAGTCAACACATGGCTGAACGTTTTAGTCATCATTCGCCTTCAAGGTCCAACAATAAACGGATCAGCAATCATAAATTTTAGTGGCCTCAAAGTATTGATGGTCAGAAAAAGCAAGTGGCTATGACCACAATGAAATTCCACAAACCATGTGCGGATCCAGAGGGAGGGGGGACGGGACACAGTCCCGACCTCCTGAAAAATAACAATGGTCTATAGGTCTCCTTCAAATACTAGTACAGACTCCTCATCGAGAAGCGATTGGACCCAAGGGGTAGTCATAAGGAGCCGTCTCATCTAGATTTCCACTGTTTGCAAATGTATGTCCGATTTTACCTAATGTCCAAAGTTACCTGACTTTACCCAAGTTATTTGTCCTTCAGCTACCTAATGGCGGTCAGATCACTCTGCAGTGTAAGGATCAAGAACCAGCAACTGTAGACGTATACTATGCCACAACACTGGATGGTAAACGGTAAGTATTCTCCTGTTTGTAAGACAACATCGTTTCAACGTCGATGCGACGTCATGTCGTCGCAATGACGTTTATACGACGTTTTTGACGCCATTTCCCTGCTGAGATACTTTGTGATAAAAAAGGAAACTTGCATCTTCAAGGTCATATTCTGGTTATTTGAGAAATAGATGATCTTACATGAGTGCTCATGTTTTATTGTATTTATTAAACGAGTTGGGGAAAAAGATAAAATGCGAGGCTTGCCGAGCATTTTATCTCTTTTTCGCAACGAGTTTAATAAACTCATTAACACAAGAGCACGAATGTTAGATTCCATTTATCATATAACATTAAGATTACTTTGAAATATCATTTCTGCCGTAAAAACGTTATAATTTTGTCATTATGTACGCAACGTTGTTATGGACGTCACGTCGTTTCCGTAAATCTATAAACCAATAATGGTTTATCGATTCTATTGCATGGCGTTATTTCACTCCAAGACGCGACGTCATATGATAAAATTAGGTAAAATCATCCTAGTCAGCTATTGCATGTTTTTTGCGATCTGCTAAATCATTTTCTTCAAAAAATCACTTTCATGAGTGCTGTCAGGATGTAAACTACTTTTTATACAGATAAGGCTTAATGTTAAGCCAGTGCTAGTATACTATAGGGGGTTTAGTTATTGCACTTTTACATTGACTCTCATATTTACAGACTCAATAAATGAAGTCTTTTTCTACTAGTAATTTTTTCCTATTTCTTAGTCACAAGGTTTTATTAACCAGATTAGGCATTACATTGTGTGACAATACAAGACACTTTATCCTTTAAACTTCTTTGTACTGTTCAACCCAGGAAGACAGAAAAAATGTCACGGTAGGACTGAAAAATTGATAACTTGGACATGAAGCTTCAACACAAACAAACATTAACTTCTTATTTCTCAACTAAAACATGCTTGTGGGTACTCTTAGCCCGTTATAGTGATCTATTGAGTACCATAACCTTATATTTATATTTACACATTTATGAAAAGACCAAATTGAGGTTTAAATTCTGTTCAATTTGGCCTTTTGCAACACTATGATACGTGATATACGAGAGCTTTTGTTGTTTTCAATGCAGTACATTTTTATCTTATTGATAAATATATTAAAATGGTACTGGTAAGATCATTTATTAAAACTAACTTTTAAGTGTATAAAACATTTACCTTTATGTCTATAGCACCAAGCACAACATAAGTTATCTGCTTTTGTCATCTGCAGAAATGTTTTAAAGCCTCCTGATCAAACAGTGATGACCAAGATCAGACTGCTCCTACAGAGACTGCTCCTTAGGTCTGGGCTCATATTTTGTACCTGTACATTTACACTAGCCAATAATGTTAGCAATATATATGCAGCAGACAGCTTTAGCAGATTGCATTTTCAGATGCATTTATTTTGCTGCCGCGTTAAGGATTAATACTATATACATGTATCTGTTTAGAAACCTTCAAAATTATATTTTTGCTTTACTTTTAGGAAAGACTTTCGTCTATTAAGAGGAACACCAGGCGATCCATCGAAACCTGAAGTTCATCCAGTATTTTGGCTACGAAAAGAAGCCAAATATATGGTAGATATATTTTTCTCCCTTGGTTATACAATGTAGCTGCTATTATGTTTTCTTGAAATGTTCATGTACCAATCTTACATCCCATTTTCTCTGTACTGTATGTAACGAGATGTCTTGGTGTTTAAACATATATATATACGTGTTGTTTTTCTTCTTTAACTTTTTATGCACATGTCATAAAACCAACAGTTTATATTCAGACAGAAGAATCATTTACTGGTTTTGTTATACTTAAAGCTTAATTCAAAATTAGTGAGGTAAAGTCGGGTAATTTTGAACAGTCAGCAAAATTTGGACAGCAACCTTTTTTGTTTCATATTTTAATTATTGGAATAAAAATAGATGGACAATCCTGATTAGATTGCTCATTAAGGGCTTCATTAAGAGCTGTATCATCTGGATTTTTAGTGTTTGCAAATGTATGTCTGAATTTACCTGATGTTCGAAGTATCTGACTTTACCTTGTATCCCTACTACTGTAACAGAATTAGGTGCAAGAGAAACACACTTTGTAACAGATGATTTAATGTATCACCAAACTTAGAAATGTTGGGAGAAAAACTGAATATAAATATCAGAGAATAGGCATTAAACAATGTTCAGTTTGTCATCATCATTAAGTCCGTTTTATCTTAAAAAATGATCTGAAAAGTGTTTTTAAAAGATTAAAATCAAGCTTGGAGGACTTAAGTCATTTTAGTGAAACTATATCTGATATTCGCACATTATCATTTTCACTCTATGATGATTTAAATTTTTACATTGAAAGTTTGATAACAAAGAATAAAATCAGATTCAAAATCCATGGTTAATTACAATAGTAAATCAGGTACGAACTTCATAGTTAGCTTATCAGTCACATTGAGACACAATATTGTAGAATATGAATACAACCTAAAACAGTGTATGTTCAATTGTAGGGTAATAATACCTATGTAGCTGAATGTAGTAACCCCGACGAAGGATGGACAGCATTTTTCATACAGGTGATATAGCAGTGCATATTATGAATTAATATGCAGGAAGCAAGTGGTTATAAGCCGCTGCATGATATTTCCAACAATGTGGTATGTGCGACCAGCAAAGCCTCAGATCAGCCTGCGCATATGCGCAGTCTGATAAGAACCTTTGCTAGTCGCTTGAATATTCTATGATTGATAACCTACTGACTGAACATCATTTTGAGTTTCTTAGATTAAGAGGAGGCTGCACAGGCTCGTCTGAGGCTACACTTCTCAAAATACCACATTGTTGGAAATCACATGTTGCGGCTCAATTATGACTAGGGTAAAGTCAGGTAACTTCGGACACCAGGTAATTTTTGACAGCCTTATATACTCAGAAAAACAATTGAAGGATATTTAGATTCAGTCCCATCTCTAACATCCAATACAATAAAAACTTTACTAATAATGCATGCAATTCTTAGTTCCAGACATCTGCAATCAAAATGGATGCTTTATTTTAGTCACGCTTCAATGGTTTAAATACAGTGCAAATCCAAATGGTTCAACCCTCTAAACCGAAAAGTCACAAACGTTCAAAAATGTTTGAAACCCATTTTTATCGTTTGTATTCCATAATGGATGATGCCAAAATCATCGCTGGTTATCCCTCCAAAACATGGCACCTAATTTTGAAGCTGTTGTAAGTGTTTTATTGCAAATGTGTGGACAAATTTGCCGGGGTATGCCATATCCGTTTATTTTTGTTGAAAAAGTTGTCCCATTATTAGGGGAAATGACTGATAAATTGGTGTTAACTTTTGTCTGTGGTCGGAATTAGGACATAAGCAATGACCAGGTAAAGGTTTCAGCAAAAATTGAGAGCGCTAAAATTTTTGCTTGTGAACTTTGGGTAGAGAGGGTCGGTACATTTGGTGTAGTACTGTATTGTAACCAATGACCCGTGAATTTCAATTTGCATTTTGGTGAATTGCATAGTGATATTTCTATCAATGACAAAAATAATTTGTTTAAAAATTATAAACCCAAATGTTATAAAGTCAAAAGAATTTTAATATCCTTCAATTGTTTTTCTGAGTATATTTCAATTATTGGAATAAAAAATAAATAAACCTAAGCAAACAGTGAAAATCCTGATGAGACGGCTCAAAAGGAGCCGTCTCATCTGGATTTCCACTGTTTGCAAATGTATGTCCAAATTTACCTGGTGTCAGAAGTTACCCGACTTTACCCAAGCCAACGCCACAATCATGGATCACAGAGCAACCCATGACATCAAGAGAAAGAGACACAATAGTGTAGGCAAAGGCATGCGCAAAAATACAATACTTAGAGAATACTAGGTGAGTGTCTTTGGACATCAAGTTTACCAGGCAAGGCTTTGAGAACACTTGTTGACATCGCAAGGCTGGCCAAGCGATACGACATGCATTCTCAAAGCTGAGCCTGTTAAACTAGATATCAAAAGGCGTGAACCTGGTATTCTATTTATTAGTTTACCCATTGGTTCACGTTTCAAATCAGTGATAATGACTAAATATTCGATTTTTGTGTCTGTGCAGCGTCATTGACGACGTCATTCAAAAAGTGCAACGTCATCATGACCTGATATAAACATATATTTACATTTCCACGGCGAGTCTTTAAATGAACCTTTACATTTGAGATGTGGTTCATACCTTCATGAACAAATCGATTTAAGCCACACCCACATACACGCCATTGGAGCGGGCTAACGCCAAGCCCATCCAATAACGTTGCTTGTTTACTGACGTTTGCGTGACGTTGAACACGTATCACCAAGACGTTAAGCGCGGAAATTCGGCGTTTTGGCTATTCCAAACCCTGCGTTATGTCTGATTTAATTCAAAATATCTGGAAAACCAGCCAAGTTGGGTGTAAATTGAAAATTGATACTTGACTGATAATATAAAATGTAAATATAAGTAATAAATTCAATTTTTGGAATGTTCATGGAATCATGAATACTTAGGGTCTCTTGCACAGTTAACGTGAAGCCCTTCGGGCTTCACTTACTTTCGGGCTTCACTTACTTTGCACGAGACCCGAAGTATTCATGATTCCATGAACCTTCCAAAAATCGAATTCATTTCTTAAATGCTGTGAGATAGCCAGCGTTTATTAAGTCAGCGTGCAACAATGCAGTTAATATTAGAGGTAACTAATAAGCCAACTTTCCAAAGCACTAGGTCACCAGAAATGACACTTAGAAACTACATCACAATAACGGGACCACACACAAAGACCTACGTTACAAACACAATATAACCAGCTGTAATGAGTACTGTAAACATGTATACTTGGTGAATATTGTACAACCCTCACGTGACGGCCTGGGTAAGATAACATGGGTAAGATAAGATTTTTCATCCCAGGATAAAATATCAGATAAAACTTATCCGATGTGCAATAATACTTGCCAGATATAGTCAGGTATCATCACTAAATATTTTTCTGGTTTCTAAATGCTAAGTTGGAATGTTAAAATGTAGCCTGATCATAATTGCTAAATGATTTAATGTATCATTGCTTGTTGCCTTTGCAAATGAATTCAGGAAAGCTGGTCCATTCAATGTTGCTAAAAAGTTCAATTATAACATCGTAGTTAATGTCAAACAATTTCACGTACCACGTTGTAATTTATGATACTTTCAGATAGCCATTCCTGGGCTCGATCTATCAGTATTGGAATTTACTACACAGACGCTGATCACACCAAACACACATCCATTCCCAGACTGTCTAGGGGAGCGTTGCCAGGGAAACCTTGTCTAATAGATGCCTTACCTATGTAGCGCCATTTTCAACTGCAGAAGATGACAGATAAAAACACACATTATACAGAGTTTTCCAATAATTTCAGCTAACATATTACTATTTCAGGTAACGTTCCCAGGGCTCGATGGATCAACATTAGAATTCACCACACAGACGCTGATCACACCAAACACATATCCATTCCCAGACTGTCATGGAGAGAGTTGCCAGGGAAACCTTGTCTGATACATTCCTATAGTCTCAGATCTTTACCGATGCTGTGCCATTATCTACTTCAGAAGATTAAAAACAAATGGACAAATCATACAGATGTAGTGAATACCTTAACCCATTTTAGCCGAATGTACTTGCCTAACCTTATGAATAGGACGACCCTTTTTCCAATTTCAGGGGTGTTTGGCGTTTTTTTTGTGGTTTTATTTTTTTATTTTTCCAAATTCTAGTAGAACATTCTGAAAGTAGACAGTGAACAATCTGATCAGACAACGTATTATACGGCGTCTGATTTGGGTCTGCACTGTTTGCCTGTGCCCCTTAAAAAGATCTCTTGGCTTATTAGGGTTAAGTTTCCCTAAAACTGCCCTAGACATTATTATTTTGTTTAGTTTTACATGTTAAATACACATTTTTATGATTGTTTGTAGACCATGGTTATCATGTCGCCACCTCGCACATATTTTCCTTGACATTGCTATTAAGGTGCAGTCACATATTCACGGATAATGGTAACGGACGCTAAGCGATCACCGAACTCACATGTGGTACACATCCGGGAGTTTCCATTTTAACCGTTCCATGTCCTGTAGTTGACTGTTCACAACTCAAGTCAAACCGACATTAACGGATATATACTTGATACCTAAAGGATGTCGACGCACAAAACTCGGACAAACCGTATACCAACGCACAAGTAACGTTGATCCACCGGACATCTTTCTCCGGTGGCGTCCGTTCAAAGGTTTGAACATGACCAAAACTTGCCAATGGATGAGACCGCACAAAATGGATATTACCTGACACAGAACATTTTCACCACATGAGGAACGGACAAGAAATGCATGCAAAAGGACACAAACGGACAGAGAATTTTACTGTCCATTATGCGTCCGTTAGCGCTATCCGGTAAGGTGTGACTGAGACTTTAAATTCGTTTATTAAATTTAATTATACACTGACACTCATGTAATACCCTCAGTATTATGTCATATTTTTGAAGTTTAAGTGTGTCCCAGAATTCTTTTTTTTCAAAATAAAAACAAACATATATTATCTGTTGCTAAATGTGTTAATATTTTGAGCAATAAATTGATTAGATTGTGATATATATTTCATAACTCTGTAAACACAAGCTTTTGTACATTTGATGAAAATTCTAATGTTTGGTAGATACACATGCAGCTTGTGATGCAGTGGGTGCTGCTGTATAAAATTGACCTCATTGCGTTAAAAGCTGATTTTGTAACATGCAAACAACAAAGGCGCAGACCAGCTTATGTATCCACACAGTCTGAGCAGCGCCTTTGTTGTTCGCTTACTGGAAAATATTATACCACCAATAGCTACATGCAAACATTGATTTTCCCACTTTATCTCTTTTGCTGTGCAGGCTGTATTGACATTCTCGCATCGGGAGGGGAAGGGGGGAGAATTATACTACAAACAAGTCTAATGTATATTGGCGATAATCGGTTTATTTAGTACTCTCACGGATTATCTTCCAGTACAGATTCACAAACCAAACTATAGCTTAAACCCCCATTCCACTGGACGGCGATTCCGCTACAATTCGAAATTTTGGTCAAAATGACACGAATCGTAACAGAAACCAAGAGCACAGTAGAAGCGCCAAGGTCGTAGTAGAAGCGTATCGGAATTTCAGATTCTATATAAAAAGGATACAAAAGCGCAAAGAAAGCATAGCTCCATCGCTAAGGTCGTATCGAGGTCGCAGCTACATTGCCATCAGCGTAGACTAAGCGTAGCCGGATTTTTATTGTCGTAGTGGGATCGTAGTAGGGAGCGTAAAGGAAGCGCAGTAGAAGCGTAGTGGAAGCGTACTGGAAGCGTCAAGTCCACAAATCGTATGGCAGTCTACGTTTCCGCGGCGATTTGGAATAATTTTAGAGAAAATCCTAGATCGCCATGAGCGTAGCGGAATTGCCGTCTAGTGGAATGGGGGTTTAGACTTGTTCCTTAAACTCGTTGTTAATGAATATATAAATATTAAAAATAAAAGAATAACCATGTGTTTCTTGTGATATGTAGAAACTGAACTCTTTTCATGCTGGGTATTTTTTCATGCTTTTGCCGTCTGCTGATTTACTTCAAAAAGTAACTTTTTCAAATACTTATTTCAGGAACAGTATCAGAGGGCCTAACAATTTGACTTTAAGTAAACAGTGGAAAACCTTATCAGACACCGCGTTTGATCTGGTTTTGTACTGTTTGTCGATGACCCAGCAAAATGACGCAATGCTTAAATGGGTTAACAGTCATGTTTTAATCAACACAACCCATGATCAGCAAGAGAATGCACGTGCTGTTAATGCATGGCTTTTTTACTTAATGTATACTGTTTCCCCATCACAAAAATGACGTCATCAACAATAACGTGCATAGAATTTAACATAATTTAGTGAGGTCAGGATGACGTTGGTCTTTGCTCTGGAACTGACGTTTTTAAAACCTTCGTATCTTTCATGCATTTGCAATTCAAAAATTAAACTTTTCGAAGCGTTTTATCAAATTTCTCAATCAACAAAAATGACATTATGCATTAATAGCTATTAAGCATTTTTTCTGATACATAAACATCTACTTGGCCCCTTGAGATTGTTAAAACCCTTGCCTGTCATGATCAGGTTTCAACATTACCCTCGGGGCCCAGCAGATGGTAATGCATAGAAAATCATGTGATACCTACATTAATGTAAACATACAAATACATGGAAATTGATGGAGACCCAGACCAAAATTTAGTTCCACAGTCCCACTGTGTGAATGCGCATGCTTGTTTGAACAGTGAGTTTACCAATTTGAGAAAAAAACAATATAAAATCTCATTTGCTGTCTCAATTGATTATGTCCTATTGATCAATATCTAGGCAGTGAACAGTCATACCTCTGGTCACACTACGGAGATGTGCTAATTTTGTATATGTCAATATGGTTTATGGAAAAGTAATTTTATCAAATTTCTATATCGACATATTCATTTCAAGTAGATACGAAATATGTCTGATACACGTGTCTGATACCCGACACGAAGTTATAAACATAAACAGAGAGGAGACATATTATATTACCAAACGTCAATGTATATGATGATACGATATCCGGTTTTTCAATTTTATGGTAAGTAAAATTGTTAATTGTCCACAGGACCATGAACGTGTCCATGCATGTAAGTATGTGTATGTGCGTATATGGTGTATGTCTTTCGATGTATCTGCATACAAAAAAGCCTAGCACCAATTCAAAAAAATATGGGAATCGCTTGAGGCTACAAAATTCGTAATTTTCAATATTATCTTACAAAAGTAGCAAATGCTGATAAAAATGACGAAGCAGTACATAAAAGCCCGATCAAAATTTGAAAAACTGCTTGACCCAACATAATTTTATGAAGACAGATCAAACTGCACATGGATATATATATGCTGATTAGTGTGGATCTCTACCGTTTGCGCAATAGGGTAGAATGCACAAACATTGCTGGCTGATCAGCATTTATCAGTTACCTCTCATATTAACTGCATTGCTGCACGTTGTCTGATAAACATGGTCTATCTCACGGCATGTGCCTTTATCAGGTCATGATGACGTTGCATTTTTTAATGACGTCGCTAATGACGCTGAATCAACACAAGCATCGAAAATTACGTCATAATCGCTAGTTTGAAGAGTGAAACAAACAATGGGTAAGCTGATAAATAGAATACCAGGATCGTGTCTTTTGATATCAAGTTTAACAGGCTCGGCTTTGAGAATGCATGTTGAATTGCTCTGCAAGCCTCGCGATGTCAACAAGCGTTCTCGCAGCCTTGCCTGGTAAACTTGATATCAAAAGACACTCACCTAGTATTTTCTATATACATCCATAAATTGTAATCAGTGAAATGTTTCCAAGATAATACTGCAAATAAATTATAACAAAAATGTGCTACAAAAATCCGTTTCTCCCAACTGAATGCATCCATGGCTAAAAGAGAAATGAGCTAGATGCTACATAATATGTATATATCATGATCTGAAACCGGTGTGCCAGCAGCACAGGAAGCAACTGGGTCAAGGTTAAATAAGCTATACTATATTTTGTATTCTTCTTTTGGTTATGAAATATTCACTTGAGAGATATATTCTATATCCAATACAAAAATACTATAACCAATACTAACTAATACTTGTTTGAGGTCACCTCCAATAACTTGATTAGAGGAAATTGCAGCCTAAAACTGTCAATTTCACCAATTCATTTTTATTTTTAGACCTAAAATAGAAAACTGTGAAATGGATAGCGACAATAAATGATGTAAATTTAAAATTTTAGCGGGTTACATGTAATCTGGACAGAATTATATTGCTTGCCTCAACGTGCCTTTTGATAAGGACAGATCATAAAGCACACACATATAAAAGCTGATCTGAGCGAGTCTCCACAGTTTGCGCATAGGAGTAGAAAGAACAAACAGGGCGACTTATCAGTCTACCCATGTACATCTGTGACGAAATGAATCATTGAAGTGAAATATTTGCCAGATAATATTGCAAAAACTCTTACAAGAAAGATCTGCTACCAAAAGCCATTTGTCCATCTGAACGCATCCATGATTAAAACAGAAATGCCAGACTCTTCAATGAAATGCAGCAAAATGGTACATTATATGTATATTACAAGATCTAAAAATCAGCGTTCAGCAACACAGGAAACAGCTTGGTCTGGGCTAATTAGGTTATTTATGTTTTGTATTGGTTACAAAATATACACTTAGAATCTCCACTCTCTCGTTTATATTCCATAACCAATGCAAAAATAGTATAACCTATACTTAAAGATCTTTTCATCTGGATTACTAATGATATTTGCACCAAAGTGAAAATTCAGTTCATTCTGGAAGTATTTTATTCTTGTCTGCATGCAAAAGCCCCACACCAATCAAGGATCAAACACGTGCTTCTATACATTGACATCTGCTAAACCTCGAGGGTGGTGTTGAAATCCTAGCCTAAAACGAGGGAGGGTTTTAACGACCTCCAAGGGGTCTAGCAGAAGTTACTGTGTAGAAAACCATGTTTGATCGTTATTATTGCATAAAGTCATTTTGTCACTTGAAAACTTTGGAAAAACGCTTCGAAAAGTTCATTTTAGTATTACTTTAATGCTGGGTAAAGCATGAAAGATTCGTAGGTTTTCGAAAAGCCTGTTCAAGAGCAAATACTTACGTCAAACTAACGTCACTAAATTATGTTCATTTCTATGCACGTTACTGTTTGATGATGTCAATTTTTGTGACGGCCTAGGATGCGTATTATGTAAAGTACAAAAGTCGTACATCAACAGCACATGAATTGCCTGATCAATACATGTGTTTTGCTGGATAAAACATGGCTGTTAATAGCGTGTGACACAGCTTTAAATAATGAAGTTATTATGCTATGTACAGCTCAATATTGTCAATGGAAGTTTTATATCTTGCCAAGGATCTGACAGCATATAGTTTAAGTACAATGACTTTATCTGATTTGGAATGGAATGCCTGATTAACTGACATTTTGATGCCAAATCATGTACATATCATAGTAACAGAATGTAAAATTTTCACGTGTGTCTATTTTTTTGCTTCTTAGAAGTCAATATAAACCATCGCCAAAATAATTGGCCTACAGAAACTAAATGGTTCTAGGTTCTGTTTTGCGATGAGTTTTAAGTAGCTCCAACCAACTAATGATGTATCCAAATTGTCTGAATCAATGAGGAAGCAGTTTTCTTTCTAGTCATATGCCATTTGTTGTCAATACTGATTAGAATATCTATATTTATGGTAGTTCTTAAACTGAATTGAATGTCTACTCTAGTTGACCAAATTCAATAGACACATTGTTTTAATAAGTAAATTTGATTATGTGAAGCTTATAATTATGTAAAAAAATGAGGCATACTCCTCAAATTTATTTTGACATGCACTGGAGTTTTGGGACTTTTAACGATTTGAAATAGCTCAAGTCAGCACCTTTATCTATTACATATATGGGTTATTAGAATATTTGCACTACATGATGAAAAAACATCAAATAATAAGCCTCCGCAAATGCATCTTAAGGAAATTGTCCAATGGCTAAAATTTTGAAGTATTTCCTGTTTATTCTCAAAATTCTGTAGTAAAATGAAACTTCAACACCAGTATTATGGATCTAGAGAGTGTATTGGTATTAAAAACTTCTTTGGCCCCACTATCGGTGACATATTCGCAGTTACTGTCCGCACATAAGCCATGTTGGTTTAAACATATTTTATTAGCAAGAACAGCTGAAGTTATCAAACAAATGTTAACAATATCAAAGTTACAAGGATTAGAATGGAAGCAACATGCTTATAGAATTCCACATTAGCCATGCTGATATACATTTTCTTTCAGTGATTCAGAATCAAACTAGACCTTTTCAAAGATGTATTTAATACCAACAATCATGCTTAGAAATATCGGATTTTTGCTGCTGATGATGATTGAAACACCAATACCTTGCCATGGAACTCCTCTAGATGATTATGTTTACAAGCCAGATCCAACTTACACATACTTTGTCATCGATAAAGTCAGAGGACCAACCTATACGTCATTAACTGTCAATATGACTTCACAAACTTGGAAGCCAGGTAAGACATCATCAAACGTTCATTAACCCATAAAGCGCCACCTATAACTTGAAGCAGACGACAAATTGAAATTTTGCTGCTTTTTAAAAAAAATAAATAAGTGATGATATTTCATGGGAATCGTCTGCTGGTAGACGATTCTCATGAAATATCACTCCTTATTTCTTACTAAAATTGGGAAAGATGTCGCAAAATTTGTCATCTGCTGCAGTCGTGATTAGCACTTTAAGGATTCACACATACAATCAAATTCCGTTAAAACTCGTATAAAACTAAATTCAATTGATTGGACTTTGGGGCATGGATAACTTCTTTCCTTATTTTAATGGAGTGAACATATAATTGCTGGCATAAACATGCTTCACCAATTTATTATGAAAAGCAAATATATAGTGTTTATGACATTTTAATAAGATTCTAAGCAACTTGTGAATCCTAAAAACATATTAAGTCTCATTCAAACGTTTTTGTAACAAACTCAATTGAGCAATTTAACTGGTCTGAAAGCCAGTGACCAAGAAATTCCGTAACTAAATCTCGGACACAAGATGTAAGAGAGTTGAAAAAAACACTTTAACGAACAGAGAACAAAAACAGAAAGGTAAACACTTTTCTCTTGTCCCAGAATGACTACATCCAAATCAGAAGTGACGGAAAATTGGCTAATATCAAAAAATATCAACCCTTAATGCGCCAATCGCAACAAAAGACGTCTGCTGAAATGCATAAGAAGCCTTAATGGCAAACAGTGTGGACCCAGATCAGACTGCTCCTATAGGAGCAGTCTGTTCTGTGTCCATGCTGTTTGCTTCTAAACTTAATTCGTCAGTAATGTTAGGCAATTATTTGCACAGACGACTTCAGCAGACATTTTCAGATGCATTTTTTTCTTGGCGCTTTAAGGGTTTATAGGCATATGGGGCCAGCTGATGGAGTAATGGAATTATCAGACGGGTGAGCTGCAAATGCATTGTCAAGCTTGTGCAAACGTTCTTTGCTGATCGGAGGACATTTTCTGCAGTTGGCACGCTCAAAGTACTTACGAAATATGAAGGATACAACAAAATATTAGATTTTAGCCCCAAATGCACGTAGGAACAATTTTAAGCACGTTCCATAAGCACCATTATTTCATAGACTGGCACAAGTTTATGAATTTAATATTGTCAAGTGCAAAAGATTTGGTACTTATCGCATACGCGCAAATGCCCCTACGGTAAATTCGGAAATTTTCGCGAGGGTTTTATTTTCGCGAGGGTTTTATTTTCGCGAAACTTCGCATATGCGAAGTTTCGTGAAAATAAAATTCTCGCGAAATGGCGTCATCACTGCCATTTACTGATGAAGGTAAATCATGTCATAGTCGCGAATTTTTACGTCGCAAATATGTCTTTTAACGCTATTCTCGAAAATAAAATTATCGCGAAAATTTCCGAATTTACAGTAATTAACGCACAAGATGACATATCCAGCGATTTTAGAGGTTTAAATTGGGTCTGAGCATTCACCTACTTTCATTGTTGTGTATGTGAGCAGTGAAAGGTCAGGCGTGTCTGCCCATAAGAGCAGACTCGCCTGAACTTCAACTGCCCGCCGATGTGATAAGTACCGAAATCGTGTGCCCTGGTCCCATAATTTTGGCCTCGTCGCGAGAAAACCAGTCTTCGGGGTCTCCGACAAAGCGAGTTTCAAACCAGTCTCCTAAGCTATAGAGACTAGCTAGAAAATTAAAAGTTCACCTGTAGCAAGATTACGTATATTATGATACCTTTCAAAAAGCGAATATTAAAGGCGCTAATCAGACTGCGCAGATGCACAGGCTGGTCTGCGCCTTTGTTGTTCGTAAACCCCCGAGAACTGGTTTTCTCGTGTCGAGGCCCAACTAACGTACATGATGACATCTCCAGCGATTTTAGAGGTTTAAATTGTGTCTGAGCACTCACCTACTTCCATTCGTTGTGTATGCGAGCAATGAAGGGTAATAAGATCAGACTCGTCCGACTTCAACTGCCGGCCAATGCGATAAGTACTGAAATCTTGTGCCCTGGCCCCATATTTTCATTTCAGCTATACAGAGTCAGCCTATATGGTGGCACTATCTTACCATCATCATTCCTGACAAAGTTGACAAGGATGCCGCTTTCATGTTTATTGCTGGAGGATCAAATAACCATGGGTTAGTGATTTTGTTCTCTTCTTGCACACCCGTGTATCTGCGATTTTATCCTAATCCAGAAATTCCTATGATCTCTTTAAACCGTTGACAAAAATTATTCATTTTTATCCTAGATCAGAAAGTCTTATAAATTTTTTTTTATAAATAACCCATAACAAAAAGTTATAAATATCATGTATTTTGAAACAACATAAGGCTAATTTTGAAAAAAAAAAATCTAAAACACCCTAATACCTTTACTTTGAATGTAAGAACAAACAAAACGATAAGAATGTTTTCGATATTTATTTTATAACAAGCAGTGAATTCAATGCATATCAAATGTGAGTAAAATTGGTATTTTTCTACAGTGAAAAAATATCGTATTTTTTCACTAGTGACTGATACGATTTATATTTTCACTGTAGAATAGAATAGAAATGTAGCAAAACAAGGCTTTCTTGGCAATTTTGTGACTGAGACTTTTTAACATAAGGTTTTAAGTGAAGTATATTTGTCAAAAATTACGCTACGCATGTTGTGACGTCAACATCAAACATAATGACGTCACTGTTTGACCTGGCGTAGCCCCAGTTTGCACGTGGCGCCTACCCTAAGGCACACTCAATAGACTTTCTTTAAATGCTGATTTCTTGCGTTTCATTCGTTAAAATATGATTCTAAGCCATTTTCTAGGTGCAAACTATGTTTACACCCAATATCATACCCTATAAACACACTGCAAAAGTCAAATCGAACGAGAAACGACCAAGTAAAAAGTAAGGTTGTGATTTCTGTATTTCCGTTGAGTATAACATGTAGAGAAAATTTAATTTTTTTCGGCAAATACCAAATATATTTCATCTCGTGTGGTTAAAATATCAGCATTTACACTCGTGCTACGCACTCGTGAAAAATACTGATTTTTTTCACCGCACTCGATGAAATATATTTGGTATTCACTTCAAAAAACTTTATAGCAACCAACCAACGAGTGTTGCCCCGCGGGGCAACACGAGGGTTGGTTGCTTTACGACTAGAGAGAGGCTCTGTTCTGTTCTATTCACGCCCAATATTCAAATATGAATAGGAAATATTTTCGGTATCGCCAAGTTCCGGTATCTATACGGAGTCGATACGGGGAACCAATCTAGATCGAACTGAGAGCCTAATTCTACCGTTTAAAAAATATGTTGTGATGATCATTGACATTGAAAAAATACAAAAAGTAAAACTGAATCGAGAAGACGCAGGCTTTGTTGTCATTGAAGTCATATTTTAGCCATAAGACTGAGGGATTTTTTCTATCACCAGGAGCTTGAACGGTAGTGATAGCTCTTTCAGGCAAGCCGCTGCGTGATCCCCATGACGTGACGTCACAATTCTTATAACGTTACGTCACGACGTGATAACGTCTTGAGCCAAACGCCAACTGCCACGTGCATCGTCGCGCCTTTGAAATGAGCCGCGACATGAGATTTCCAACAATGTGATATGTACGACCATACACGCAGTCTGATCAGAGCCTTTTCTAGTCGCTTGAATTTTCTATGAGTGTTATGCTACTGACTGAACATCATTTTGAGTTTCCAAGCTTAAAAGGAGACTGCACAGGCTCGTCTGAGTCTGCGCTGACCCTCAAGGCGCTTCTGTGTGTGACGTTTTCTTGTTCTTTTGTCACTTTCCCATAAGGTGTTCTGGGTCAGGTGTGATACTAATTGTGTCGATTCCTGACATTTGCGTTCTTCCTTACTTTTTATACTCACACGAGTACCGACGTCTAAGAAATACCGTATACTATGCTATCCTCTCAGATCAAATAGTGGTTGGTTGCCCATTAGGTGTGCCTATTTCATATTATCCTCTATTTATTTGTAAATGTAAGATCATCAATGTATACTGACATAGAAATGTTTTATCAGTTTATTTTTTCAGACCGCCTTCACAGAACGACAAGTTCCTTGCTGTAGCAACAATAATTGCAGCCAGTACCAACTCTGTGGCAGCATGTCTAGAACAAATTCCTAATCAGCCAATCATGTTTAAGGTAAATATATATTTGAACATTCTTGATTGATACATAACTAAGAGTCATCGATAAGGTAGACTCACGCATAGTAGTGACTCACAGTACCTGCGTAATTATTCCAGTTAATTTTGTGTATTATATTCAGATGATTTAGCGTTGTTTTTTTTCTTCTGAGAAAAAGTTATCAGAAGAGAAGTTGTGAGTTATTTTAAATAACCGTACAAACGAGGCAATTGTTTTAAGTTCACACAACATAACTTTTTTAAGGAAATTTTTAAGATAATATTTTTGGTGGCATGTATAATTATTTTACAGATTTACTCCGTTTAGCTCATAATAAATACACAAAGTGAAAAATTTGATCCTATGTACTTTGTGTGAAGGAAAGTCGACTGTTTGTAAATGTACGTTTAACTATCAAAGCTGCACTAATACCGTTTGCATTCCAGGATGATCCAATGAAAAAACGCCGCACAGAAGATGCCATTGTTGCATGGACTTGGAAAACGTTTATTGAAAACAATGGCACTGACCCAGAAATACTCCTACGCCTGCCCATGACGAAAGTATGCTGTTCTTCTAAAACCATAATGATTATGATATACATAACATGCGCGGATCAAGAGGGGGACAGGGTGTCTGGATACCCCCTGACAAATCACAAAAATAGTGTTTCTTAGAAATACTGGGTCCGGATACCCTGAACAATCACAAAGCTACCAAGCCAGAATTCAATTTTGGGTCATCATTGGCACGCCAGCGAAACGTCATTTAAATGGCGTTTCGCTGGCGTGCCGATGATGGCCCGCTTTTATTGGCATTTGGATCCTCCCTCCCCTCATAAACTAAAAAAAGAAGAAGAAAGATAACGTTGTCAAAGTTGAACCCACTCTGACAAACTTACTGGATTGGCGCATGAATAATAAATTAAAATTTATTCTGTGATTTTTAATTTATTGAAGACGGGAATTAATGTACAAATTTAATGCAATCTTTTAGTACAGATTGTGTACATATCATGTATGACTTTTAACTATTTTTTGAGAAATCAAATACTCCATTCAGCTAGATACAATGAAATTTTAATGTCCAAACTCTACACTGAGGATTTGGCCTATTGTTTAGACTGCAAACAAAATTCGTTCATCCTATGTTACATTTGGGCCTCGTCGCGACAAAACCTGTCTTCTGGGTTTCAGACCAGGCCATGCTTAAACCAGGCTGCTCAGCTACAGAGACTAGCTAGAGAAATGAAGTTTCGCCTGTAGCAAGTTTAGATATGATACTGTGCAATAAGCGAATAACAAGGGCACTGATCAAACTGCGCGGATGCGCAGGCTGGTCTGGGCCTTTGTTGTTCGGAAACACAGAAGACAGGTTTTCTCACGTCGATGACCAAATGTGAATAAAAGGTATGCTTGGGATTTTCAGGCGGCTGTAAGGGCAATGGATACCGTACAGGACATAAGTTTGAAATTTGCCAACATCACAGTGAGTCGATTTGTAGTCGCCGGTGCATCAAAGGTTTGTAACCCAATTTATAAGTAACCAAAATACAATTCACAGCTTTTTTTAGAGGACGTTTGATTAAAAACACCTCCCCAGATTCCATTATATTCAATATAAATTTCAGCTTAACCTACGCCAGAAGGGCAGTTCTCTGTGTTGGCATCAGCTATAAATTAGCTTACAATATAATTTGCAGTCACCAAATTTATTTGATATGTAAAGAGAAGCAATAGTTTCACTCAATATATCTTTATAATTGTAAAAGAAAATACGTGTTCAGCTGCCACCCATTTTGTGTTGACTTTAACTTACTTTTCTGTTTAAACAGCTTGAGGACAGCGTTGCTCCAACACGCATTCTATTATTGCTGTGGTTATTCTCCAGATCAATACAATTTAACAGAACAGGGCTTTAAAAGCATTTGTTATGTTTTACAATATCAGTGGCAGTTCATTCTCAAAGCTTGCAGACATGGGGCGAATTACTTTGGAAAGTAATGCATTGAATTAGCATTACTTTCCAAAAATGTGCATTGAATTAGCATTAGCATTACTTGATTTTGAAAAAGTAATGCATTGAATTAGCATTATTTAAGAAAGTAATGCATTGAATTAATCATTACTTTCATTCACGTGAAACAGAATCTTACAATACTGTTCACTCTGAACATTTTTGATACACTGAACAAAATATGTGCATACCGTAAACATGTAAATAGCATATAGATATTTTATATATATACAAATATTTCAAATGAGCCTAACTGGCTACAATATGTACACTTTTTGTAGTGAATTTCATATTCTTCTCAGTAACATTATTTTGAATTTCATAATTTTTTGAAAATTGGAGGGAATATTACTCAGATGTAGCAACCCCAGTGATCATATTTCAGTGTATATAATTATTATACCACTGTGAAGCTTTCCAAAACAGTTTCTTATTTGGAATTTTATTTTATGGGAGGAAAATTATAAACAATTTGAGTCTCTTGACTGGATTATCCAATCAACAAAGTGCAGGCTATATCTTAATCCCTAATCTCTTATATTTTTGACCCCAATATATTTACCATGTTGCAAAACTGACCACAGAGACACACTGTTAGTGTCTGTGGTCAAGTGTCAAAATGTATGAACAGGACAATCAAGTGATAATTACCCTCATTGTGATCAAAACATTTCACATTTGTTTATTTGATATGGGATTGTAACAAATTTACACCATTTAAAGCTCAATTAATTAGCTTTATAATGATTTATAGATTTTAAAAACATTTGACTTAGATAAAGTGGGATAAAATCTTATATTTCAACAGTTCCTATCTACATTTTCACTATTCTAGGTTCATATGGGATTGCCAGTGAGTGTAAGCTGTATCACTTTATTGATATAAATTCAAAACCTTTACTTGCAAGTTTCACAGATCATTTTGCATATTCCTTAGTCAAATAACAGCCTTTACAAGCAAGTCCAACAAAAGCAAACTGTGAATGGAAGTAACTCCTGGAAACACATCCTTTTGTTGTGTATCTCATTTCTCTATTGTGCAGTCTGTATATGGCAAAGTTTATACTAGACAGTAATTCAAAGTAATGCAATGAATTTTGACTAAAGTAATGCATTGAATTAGCATTAAAGTAACTCAAAAACTGGTGAATTAATCATTACCTTGAATTACTGGAAAAAAGTAATGCATTATTAATGCATTAGCATTAATGATAATTCGCCCCATGTCTGAAAGCTTGGTGTAAAGATGAACCTTTTTGACAGTGTAGCAAACGAGTTACTTTTCCAAATGTAATATAACATGCTAAAGCATATAAATTCCACAACAAACACTCATGAAATATCTGTATTCTAAATATACTTCAATTAGAGATTTATTCAAGAGTTTTTTTTTTCTTTCTTTTAAGCGTGGCTGGACCACATGGACAACAGCAGCAGTTGACAAGAGAGTTATTGCCTTTGCACCAATTGTCATGGACCTTCTTAGTATAGTCAAGGTATAGGTATTGCTGTATTGTCTGTAATTATTCTTTGGATAAGGTTCATGCAAATATACATGCCAGCTCATGATATGTCTAGTAATTATCACACATTTATGAACTTATACTATAACCACTCATTCCTAGCTTATATGGTTGGGGCCAGAGGTCTTCTTTTTAGTCTGAGTCTTTTTCCTTATGCCATACCCTATGTGTGCAAGCAGTGAAATGCTCTACTGTGCCTGTGCACCTACATAGGCACGACTGAAAGCTCGCTGCCATATAAAATCTCATGAGCTAACACGTGAATTTTGTTTTATAAAACTGCAATGGATATAAATGCATACTAACAAAGGCAGTTCTATATATTTGAATGCCTTTTAATATGTTACTTATCACAAATGAGATCAGTAAAAAATAAGTTGATCAGGTCACAGACAAAAAATGACAATAGGTATAGATTAGGCCCAATATTGTGCCATAAACATAGCTGGGAATGCATATTTAATGCATAGGCTGATCCATATGTTAGTGGCTGGATGGGGTTGAATGATTAGTAATTAATGGCTTTATTTTATGATGAGTAAAGAATAAAAAGTAAAATGTTAATGATAAGATGTTAATGAGGTCAAAAATTTAAGAACGAAAGGCAAAAAAAGGAATACTGAAAAAAAGTTTTAATAAAACAAACCAAATAGGAGTCCAAAATATAATTATAATTTGGAATAATAGGATTATTCTTAATGATTAAGCAAAGGATTTAATGAGAGCAAGTACTGTGAATAATAACTAGTAAATACCAGACCCCACTCCCATCAAGATTTTAGGGGTCGCTAAGGGGAACGTAATCGGTGGATGCTCCTTTAATTTGCAATATACAATAGACTCTCGTAAGTAGATAACCCAGCAGGTATTTGTCTTATTTGCGACAAAGATACGCTGTGTGTACATAAAAGAACCGCCTAAGTGTAGCAGTTGTTTAACATACACACATTGTATACTGTAAATTTAGAAATTTTCGTGAGAATTTTATTTTAGCGAATACCATTAAAAGACATATTTTCCATTTTGAAAATTATGACTTTGGCTTGATTAAGCTACATCAGAAAGGACAAAATGCTTTCGTCATTTCGCGAGGGTTTTATTTTCGTGAAAATTTCTGAATTTACAGTATTTTGATAGAAACTAAAAAAAATCGATTCAGAACCTTGATCCAATGTGTTTTATACTGATTTCAGAATCTTCACCATTTTTATCGTTCTCTGGGCGGATGGAGCTTTCAATTGAATGATTATTATAAAGAGAATTTCTTTGGTGAATTGGACAATCCAGCGGTAAAACTGATGGCAGATATTGTAGACCCTTTAGGTGAGCAAACATAAGATAAGACAATCAGGTAAATTAAATGCAGCATTCAAAGTAAACATACAGGTATAAAGCGGGCAACTATCGGCCCGCCAGGGAAACACCATTCAAATGGTGTTTCCCTGGCAGGCCGATAGTGGCCAAGATTGTATGCTAGCTTGATAACAATTACATGAAGACTTTTTTTACTTTGTCTGGGCAAAGTGTTTGGGTAATGCAAATGAATGCAGCTGATGTGAGAATGTCAACAACTGACTTCAAAAGACAGCATACCCTTATACAAATTTACAAAATCGGAAAAACAAACCTGAATTAAAAAAAGGTTTATTTTTTCAAATATGTTGCCAGATCATTCTTGAAAGCATTCGTAAAGTAAATCTAGATTTTCAATGCACAATAATCTAGTCACATAACGGATACCAGCGATATGGCAATTTTGTACATTTCATTTTTATTGTAGAAAATTGTAATGTGGCTGGAATGTTGGCCATGGATTTTATATTTATCAGTTACCATTCATACTAACTCCAGCGTTGCACGTTGCCTGATAAACGTTGTCAATCTCACGGCATGTGCCTTTATTAAGTCATAATGACATTTCACTTTTTGAATGACGTCGCAAATGACACTGATTCGACACAAAATATCGATCATTACGTCATATTTGCTAGTTTGAAGAGTGAATCAACTTGGTATACATGTAAGCTGATAAACAGAATACGAGGTTTGCGTCTTTTGATGTGAAGTTTACTAGGCTCGGCAAGCCTCGCAATGTCAACAAGCATTCTTGAAGGCTGCCTGGTAAATTTGATATTAAAAGACCCTCACCTATTATTCTCTAATTTCAGTCTTTTTTCAGCTCAGCAAGAAGAACATGTCCCCATACTAGCACCAAGTGATAATTAGTTTGTAGTCTTACAAAATTGTTTATGGGAAGCGATGTAACATCACTGTATGACTTTAAGCAAATTATATGTGAATAATTGTACTGTTATATAGAGTTCTTGGAATAAAAATAACATTTATTTCATCGAGTGAAGCGTACAACGTTTATTTCATGAGTCGTGAAGCCACAAATTAAATATACAAGTTTTACCGCACAAGATGAAATAAATGTCATATTCATGACAAAAGTTGAATTTTCTTTTTATTATATACAATTATTTTGAAGCATAGCAGATTTTTACACTATTCCTTCAAGCATGATCGCACATGACGTCATATTTATTTAAGATGACTTTGCATAACGCGTCTGTCTTCCAAAACTGAAAGTTAAGGAAATGAAATTTTCAGCGAATCCGGACAATTTTTTTACCAAAATGTTCCTTGTGATCCAATTAAGAAAATGAATAACCACACTTTGTGTGTTTTCGTCCATTTATAAGAAAGTTATAGGCGTTTGAATCTGAAGTGGGCTCAGGGAAGTAATTTTTTCACATTTAAATTACAACTTTTATATTTTTACATGTAAAATATAGCTTTTTCAAATATACATTTTATTAAATCAATATTTTTTGAATTTCATTTCTTTGTGTATAATAAGTCTTTTTTCTTTAACAAGACTAGATAACATATTTGTACAATCTTAATAAATGTTTAGTGTTCTCAAGAGTTTGAAGATAAGCCACAAGCAAGCTCTATTATTGCACATTAGCGTCAAATTTCTCGCAATGCACAAAAATGGTAAAGCATGCTGATGTAATAAGCAATTACATGTCTAGTTTTGCATCTGTACGGGGGATAATCCACTCGCTATAGCTCGTGAGGTATCTTTCTGTACAGACGCACAAACCATACAATAACATACACGTGTAAGATCAATTTAATTTCAGCTTACAGTAGTAGGTTTATCAACAAGCCAAAATATATTGTGAGCGCAGGTGGAGATGGATTCTTCATGGTAGATGATGCCAGATATTATTTCAATCAGCTAGCAGGACAAACATATTTAAGGTATTGATGAAAACGATTTAAGCATGTTTTGATATGACTTATAATTTAGCATTAAACCTGTAAAAAAACAATGGACAACTGACTCTCATTTCAACTATTAATAAAACCAAAATTATGTAAAATTAAGATTTTTCAAGAATGCAACTCTCAAAGGTTTATCGTTGTGCTTTTAAATGATACTCAAGTGCCAACAATTGGTGATATTTTAACGTTTACGAGCAGGATAAAGTTTAATGCTCAGTTAATTTGAGCATGAATTTCTTTTTATGGTATCAGTGGTTTGAATAAAACGAGTGGGACCCCAGATCTTCTCAGTTATCCCACATAAGCATAATGTCCTATTTTGGGACATAGGCAAACAGCACAGACCCTGATCAGGCGGCGGCGTCTGATCAGGTTCTCTACTTTTTGCTTACAGAAGTTTCTTTAAATTTGAATAAAAATGAAAATAAAACCCCAACAACCGTAAGATTTGTAATAGACTCGTCCTACTGATAGGGATATGAAAGTTAATTTGGCTTAAATGGGTTAAAGCTTTCAAGCATGAACTGACAGCAGGTTTAGAATATTGAACTTCTTAATGCATTGTCCTTTCTATTGTGCTAATACACTCACGTGAAATGTAAAACTATGACACCTGTGCAATTGGCTGGTTGCTTTGCTTTAATTGTCTTACAGATGTCTTGTTACTGTATATGTTCTGTGGCTCATGGGTTGGTCTGTGTGATTGTGGTATTTCCTGTTCATACTCACTTACTTTTTCATAGTTCGTGCTTTTCACGTGTTTGTATTCCTTCAAAAAACAACTATTTATAAATAATGCATAAAATTTATATTTTGGATAGTCATGGACATTGAATCATTAATGCAATTATGCCACCTTTCTTAGCACTATCATTAAGTACATATAAAGTAAAACGGAGATAGCTCCTGAATAAAACTCCAACAGCACATTTTAAACCTCTAAAATGTGCCAGAATTATTGAGATAAAACTAAGAATTAACATTTATATGGAACATTGTTACTAGTTACACCCCTGATCAGTAGATACGATTCCACATCCTGCAAATACTCTAAATGACTCAAAAGTCATATCAAATGACAGGCTTTGTAATGGCTACAAATAACATTTTAAATCCTACACAAATAATAGTAATAAAACAGTTGATAAACATGTAGTTCATAAAATGGTCTTTATAGAATACTGAACGTGACAAAACAGATCTCTTCAGAAGAAAACACATACGAGGGCTGTTCAAATATGAATGCAAGAAGCTTCATAACTTTCTTCACATATATGCTACGACAAAATGGTAAACGTTTATATAAAGGACTATATATCACCTTTAAACTGGCATCTGACCTAAAGAAAAAAACAGTATGCTTATCGAGTTATAGCCCTTTGAATGAGGGTCAAGTTAATATACTAGCAAACTCAATGCCTCGAACATATACCAGTAATACAGACGAGCGTATAATTCTTCAATAAACAGATGAAATTTCTTGAATTTTTTAAGGAAGTATCCCCACATTCTTATATTATGATTCTGTGAAAGATGCGAAAATCTGACGTGCTTTTGTTAAAAAACAACGAATCGTTTTCACTAAAGTCTCCTTATGTTTGCAAAAAATGGTAAACAAAACACCACAGTTAAATTTATCTCTATCAAAATGCGCAAAGCAATATTCAAACTAGTTTTAATTTAAACACAATATGTTGATCGCTCATACTGAGTTATTGCTACAAATTATTGATGGATAGTGGGTAATTTTTAAAAGCTGAAAAGCATTTTATTAAGTCAAAAATGCCTTAAGTGAATGGGTTATAGAAATTATGCTTATTTTTTTGTCATAACAGTGCGGCTTTATTCTAAATCTGAACATAAACTTTAAGTTTGACCACTATAGACATTATTTACAATCAAATTACTCACCTGGTCTTGAGGACTAGAGAGATTGAACATATATTAATTAATGTAAACAAGTCATTAAGAAGCAGAATAAATGCTTGAAAAATGATATAAAATGTGATTACTCTGTAAGTAGAGGAGGGCGCGTTTTGAAAACTTCCTAATGACATATTTAGCATGTTTTTAGCAAAACGCAAAGAAAACGACACAGCGATGTTCATTATCAAATCACCAGTAGATAACACAAAATGGCGTTTATCATAAAATTAATGACGTCACAAATGAGCCTGTTTACTCGAAATTGAAACAGGATTATATAAACTTTTTCCTGCTAGCAACTTTTAGATTGTTACTTAAACTTACATCTTAAGTTTGGTGCCATTTTGTCTAAAACTTACAAAGATATGACATATATCTGCACATGTACCAAAACATGCATTGCAATTTGCTTCAGAATGACTTCAGTATACAGAAATGGCCTTTATATAAAGGTCTGTAACTCGAGAAATATAGTGAGTATTTCTTTATGTTTGGTGCCATTTTAGAGGCGACAAATAGTTCTTTCCAGAAAGGTATGATATTTTGTCGTAGCATATATATGAAGAAAGTTATGAAGCTACTTGCATTCATATTTGAACAGCCCTCGTACAATTATATTTTGTTAAATACATATTAGGTTTTAAACATATTGCGACTATTCTTTGTAATGGTAATTAAATAATATCAAACAATAATGTGATTTTGTGCCATATCAATTATTACATAATATATTATCATAGTAGTAACAAAAACAGGTGATCAACATTTTAAAGAACAGTAATATAGAAGTTGAACATAGGCCCTTGGCTTTCTGTATCAGATAGCCAGAAATGACTGTGAAAAAAAGGTTGCTGCTAAATGCATGATCTTTTTTATAAAAATCATTCATTTAATTTTTTCACAATCTATAACTGCTTTAGTCATTATTGTACATTTCTTTACTATTATAATTGCTTTCAGAATGATACCCAACACTGCTCATGAGTTTGCCCCACAGTTAGCCGAGTATGCACTAATGGCATTTTATCTTTCTGTTGTGACAGTGAGTAATCTTTTGGCCAGCAATGAGGATAGCTGTATACTATACCTATGTATACAGCTTTCCTTAAACCAATATGTGCCAAATGGAAGTTCCAATTTTCATCAATTTTGAATGTTAAGGATGCCCAATAAATATCTTCTGCTATTTCATTTTGAATTGAAATTCCTGTTAGCAAATGGCGCAGAGCCTAGTCAGGCGAAGCGTCCTGTATCGTCCTCCTATGTCACACAAAACGGACGTTAGGTTTATTTTAGATAACGTGCAGCTATCCATGCAGAGAGATGTTAAGTCTATTGTTCGAACCTTTATCTAATCATATATATTTGTACAAGTTGTAATGGCTCTGAGGGAGTGTGTGTATGAATTACACAATATATACTTAATTTTGTTTCATTTTTTTATATGTGTGGTGCTTAGTTTTCTTGTCACACTTGACTATACACCCTTTAAAGCTGCATAGTCTGTAACTTTTTATCTTTTAATTTTAGAATTAATGTTTCTATTTTTCAAGAACACAGTAAAAAAAACCCCTAAAATTTAGGTATACATTTTACCAATTTCGTAAATCTTAACAAATTATCAGTATCAAAACAGCAGCATTTATGTTAAAATTAACTGTCTAAAATTATTGGAGGGACGCAAATAATTACCAACAAGAGAAAACCACACCTTTTTTATAAGATAATACACTCTTCCGTGCAGTTTTCAGCTATAGTGAACAGATTTATTGTGAAAACAGAAATTTATTCTACTTTTACAAATGATTTAGAAAGAAAATAAAAAAAATCGAAAAATGTTCATAGTTGCAGACTTAGTCTCTTTAAATACATTCAGAGCATGGTATCATCATCTGTGATAACATCATAAATACCTTTCGTTCGAATATAACCCATTAAAGGCGAAAATGTGGCCAGGAAATGTCATTGTTACAGATAACAGACCAACCTGTTGCACACAGAGGAAGAGATACTTTAACAAACATAAACATATATATCTGATCTTACACAAGTGGACCTGACAAGTAATTTCTTTGTTCTTTGTACCAACATGAGTTTATTTATATGATTGTGATTATCCATAGTGGATGGAGCCTAGCATGAATATTCATGAAGGAAAGGGTTAAAGTATGTTGTATCTTTCAGGGAACTCCTTTACCAAAACTAACATGGAAACTTGAATATGTAAGTATTCAATGACCACATCTTTTTCAACCCTTGTCCTGCGGGATTACACAATAAAGCACATTCACTTCTGTCTTGCAGGCGGTTAGGTGCATGGTTTAAATTATTACGTTGTATACTAAGACTGCATAGAAAACAGTGCATATTCTGATCAGTATTTTGTTGACATATTTGACTTTATGAAACTTATTATCTAACTATGCTGTTACTACTTAAAAACGATATTATTTTGCACTAGAGAATACATAAGAGTTAAAGAAATATAACCATTGACGAAAGCATTGGGCATAAACCAACATGTTCACATGTAAAGAGATAAACTAACATACAATTTGGGATTTGAACGAAAGCTATCAGCTTATTGAGTTAAATGTTTGTAGAATGCCATAAGTCACTCCGAATTTAGTCAGGACAATGTGTCAGGCACAAAAATGAATGTTCCTCCTTTATAAATTTGAAAGTGATGCTCCCACTGTCTTAGCGAACGGGCATATATTGTCCTGTTGGCAAAGCGCTTGTTAACGGTTCTGTTGGACAGTACCTTACTTAGCATTAAGCATTATGTACCAGATTTACTTGCATCCCAGAGATTTAGGCCGTTTTCAAGATCAATTCAAAAATATACAAAGAAGATTTTAGGATCTGCAGTATGTTTTCTACAGCAATGATTTAAAAAAGTTTTATGCTGTTTTCTTATTTGTTATATTTTGCTGCCATACAAGCAGCAAAATCGTATTCAAAACATCTCTCATCCAATTTACAGCACTGTTTTTGCGTTTTTGTTGCATTATCTATCAAAACAAATTCATTAACTGTGTAATAACGAATAAAATGGCCTGGAACGGACACATGAGCCTGGTGAAGCATACATATATAATTCAGGGTATTTTTTTATAATGGTTCCTGATTGTAAATGAATATTGAATAATATGCATTTCTTTTTCTGTCAAGTATAATTCTGTTGGATTCATAAATGAAATTATTACGAGGGCTGTTTAAATATGAATGCAAGTAGCTTCATAACTTTCTTCACATATATGCTACGACAAAATGGTAAACGTTTCTATAAAGGACTATATGTCCACTTTAAACTGGCACCAAAGCTAAAGCAAAATACAGTATACTTATCGAGCTATAGCCCTTTGAATGGGGGTCACGTTAGTATACTAACAAACTCAATGCTTCCATCATATACCAGTGATATAGACGAGTGTATAATTCTTCGATAAACAGGTGAAATTTCTTGAATTCTTTAAGGAACTATCCCCATATTCTTATATAATGATTCTGTGAAAAATGCAAAAATCCGACATGCTTTTGTTAAACTATAATGAATCTTTTTTACTAAAGTCTGCTAATGTTTGCAAATGAATGGTAAACAAAACACCACCTTTCAGTTTCAGCTAAGCTTATCGGTAACAAAATGCAGGAAGCAACATTTAAACTTGTTTTAACTCAAATATAATATGTTAATCGCTCATACTGAGTTGTTGCTACAAATTATTGATGGATAAACGGCAATTTTTAAACGCTGAAAAGCATTTTCATTAAGTCAAATATGCCTTAAGCGAAGGGGTTATAGAATTTATACTTATTTTTGATGCCATAACATTGCGGCTTTATTCTAAATTTGAACGTAAACTGTAAGTTTGACCACTACAGGCATTATTTACAATAAAAATACTCACCTGGTCTTGAGGACTAGACAGATTGGGCATATTTTAATAAATGTAAACTCGTCATTAAGAAGCAGAAAAATGCTTGAAAAATGATATAAAAAGTAATTACTCTGTAAATAAAGGACAGCGTGTTTTGAAAACCCCCTTATGACATATTTAGCATGTTTTCAACAAATTGCAAAGAAAACGACACAGCGATGTTCATTAATACATCACCAGTAGATAACTCAAATGACGTTTATCATAAAATTAATGACGTCACAAATGCGTCGGTTTACTTAAGATTGAAACAGGATTTGTAAACTTTTTCCTGCAAGCAACTTTAGGATTGTTGCTTAAACTTGCATCTAAAATTTGGTGCTATTTTGTCTAAAACTTACAAAGATATGACACTATATCCGCACATGTACCAAAACGTGCATAGCAATTTGCTTCAGAAAAACTTCAGTATACAGGAATGACCATTATATAAGGGTCTGTAACTCGAGAAATATAGAGTGTGTTTCTTTATGTTTGGTGCATTTTAAAGGCGACAAATAGTTCTTTCCAGAAAGGTATGACATTTTGTCGTAGCATATTTGTGAAGAAAGTTATGAAGCTACTTGCATTCATATTTGAACAGTCCTCGTACAAAACACTACTTTTAAAAATGCTGAGTTTGCTGTTTTACATACATTTCAGACAATAACTGGGGGGAAAATCACTCTGCATACAGATCTCACTCCGAAAACAGTTGATGTGTATTATGCAAGGACGGTTGATGGGAAAAGGTAAAGTCATGTAAAATCCTAACATGATAATTGCTACCAAGTTCAAGTGAGCCGATGCTCAGCAAACGATACAAGTTGACATGTGCGCCTATCAAAGACTCAGATCAGTCTGCAGACTGATCTGAGTCTTTAATGGGCGCTCTATGATTAGCCAAGGATCCAACGCCTTTTCAGGTGGAAAACTAAGCCTATTCGGATGCGCAGACTGAAATCAATTTTCGCTATACGCACATGTCAACTTGAACCTCATGCTGGACATCGACTCAAATATAGATATATAGAAAGACCTAAAGATGTACAAAAAGTAAGTGAGCAATACAAGGAAATTACACAATCACACACTTCAGACCAACCCACGGCACCATGAGGAAGAGGTAAAGAACGATAACAGCCTTAAAACATATACATTAAAACCTGTGTAAAACAGCCACTCAAAAATAGACCAAACAAAAATCTTTATGAGAAATGGTAGCTTAATGAAGGTCAAAAGTATTGCAGAATGCTCCCCCTTGGAGCATTCTGTAATTTTTTTGACCTGCATTAAGCGATAGTTAGTCTTGATAACCAATTTCTGGTCTTTTTGATAGTGGTCGTTTTATACAGGTTTTATTGTAGAATAAAATAGTACATCCTCACAACCTCAAAACCATTCCCAACGTTTTCGTGATCAAAAATACTGGCAAATGACGATTAGTCTGGGTGTCCATGCTTTCAATACATATATGTGACGCGCCATGACATTTTGTGCCCAAATGCGGTAAAACGTGACTTCGGGAAAACGCGCTGCAAAAGTGACGTAATTTATGCAACTGCACTTTGTTGCGCAATTTGTACGTCGCTAAGCGCCATTTGTTAACATCGCTTGAAGCCCAAGAGGCGCATTTCTTCGCAAAGAAATATTTAATTATGGATTAGAAGATTTATACATGTATATACGACTTTATTAAATCATGGAGTTGGAGGAATTACAGATGAGATGACTACATTGTATTTACAAGCATGTATTAAAACCCCCCCCCCCCCAAAAAAAAACAACGTTTCTCCGACACTTTAAGTATCGGCCGTAGTGCATTTTTATTCTGTTTCTACTGTGCATATTAAAGACCAGAAAACAAAAACAAATTAGTATGACGAGGAAATACCACAATCATACACTGCAGAATAAGACCAGGCCCGATATTATAATGCATTTTATAAAACAACGGAATCAATTCCATTTCGAACGCAAATTGTATGCACAAAAATGTGTGTCCGTTTCAGTACCTTGTGTCCCCAATGCTGTCGTACAGCACGTGAGCGGTTTTGTTGCCTGTTGTGTTGAAGCGACACACTACAAGTGGAAAGTTCCATCCTACTCATGGGTGATGTGGAATACGATGCTTGTTTCAGTGTATGAAATAAGCGTAATACATGTACGTTGAGGTACAGTCACAGGACATAATTATTCGCCGTATTACAACGTCGCCGCTTAAATCAATGTATTTCCGGATTTTTTGGCAAAATTATTGTCTCAAAAAAATAGAAGCTACAGCCGTGAAAAAAGTACCAAATGAACGAACATTGATTTACGCAATATGCAATTTTATTGCAGCTTCTTGGTGTCTGTTGTTTTCGTATTGTAGCCATGTAAATACGACCACAAATTCAAATGGTATTTTTGGCGACGTTAACTTTAGCGTCAATGGGAATCGTAAAATTTTACTAAAAATATATGTTCACTTTAAACGAGACCTACTTGAGAAACAAAATCATAATTTATTTTAATATTTTATTGTATATTGCTGTTTTATATTTGACTTCCATCCCCATAAATTTGTTAAAAATGCACCCATTAACATTGCCATGGTAATTTTCACAAACATTCTGGAAATGCACTGTTTAAACTGCGACGGCACGAAGTGGCGAATACATACACATTATCATAATAGTAACTGGATCTGGCGTACTGTATCACGTCGAGTGGATGATGTCATACCATCGGATCACCCGAGACGCGTAGCGTCGAGGGTGATCCAATGGTATGGCCTCATCGACAAGACGTGATACTGTACGCCAGATCAAGTTACTATTATGATAATGTGTTTATTATATGCCTTTTCTTCTGACATCTTTCTGATTTTAAAACCTGTTTTGGTCTTTAATCCTGAAAAATTGCGGGAACGTTTGCCATAACGTTACGTTTCGCGAAGTCACGTCAACATGTTTTCCGTCTCTGGTTCCATGCTTGCAATTTACTTTACGTAACGTCGCCGCTGAAGCAGGTAACCAACGTTAGCCTCGTTTTAAAGGATAGTGATATGGATTCAGAAAACCTCAGTTCGTTGATCCGGCTTTCTGTATTAGATGGCCAGAAAACGGACAGTTCTAAAGTCGTATCAGTTATAGGTATATAATAAATGTATGTATGAACACAAATATCAATAACAATATTTGGGTTACTATTCTGATGCGCTGACTGCTCCGTGTGTGCTAATAGGGCTTCAAGTCTGATTCGCTGACTGTTTCATGTATGCTACATGTAACAAGTGTATTGTATCAGCGTGACAAATGCTAGACTGCTTAATCGGTGATGTGCATATGCTGTAAGATGAAGTCACGAGCTTTTGCCATGAGCGCATTTTTGCACGAAATTTAGAAATTATTTCTTATTACATGTAACTCCGTATATTCAGGCTCGACTTTCGGGCTATCCGTTTTGTTCCATGCGTGTGTTTGAGCCGCTTGAAGAATAATTAATTCGTTTCAAACATCCTGAAATAAACTCGCCAAGTTATCTATCAGAAAATTGACGTTGACGTCGCAAACACTTTATATACAAAGCCATGACGTAGGGACCTATGAACTATTGCCTTTTTTCTCAGAAACCGCTTAAGATATCGAACTGAAATTTCACATGTATACTCCAGGGATATATAGGTATCAGAAAATATCAATATCTCAATTTCGACCAGGTACCTCATTTGGACCCAAAATCTCATGGCTGGTCACATATAACGCCATGCAACAAAATCAGTCCCATTTTAAGAATTGTCAAGTTAAAACCCATATTAAAACAGAATGAGAATCTCATGATTTGGACATGTATTTCGTTTATTTGACAATGGCTTCAAATAACTATGCCAATATAGATATTAATGCAAGAATTTTTGGTCTCTCATGTTGATATTAGCCTTCTCTTGAAAAACACACACAGTGTTATTTGTCAGAACAGCAAAGGCATAGAACAGACAACACATTAGCATGGTATAAACAGCATCGTTGCAATGCTCTGGCAGGTCTGCTCTGATATCTTTATGAGCTAAAAACACAACATTTTACTTTTCAAGACTCCACAGCTCAGAGGGAAAGATATATTTTTTATGTTCACAAATTCTGATGAAAGATCTTTTCATTTCATGGCTCATTTGATATGTGTATTTCTATAACACAACTATTATGGTGTAGTTATTTTCTTTATCACAGGAAAGACTTCCGTTTGTTCAGAGGAACTCCTGGAAAACCTCTTATTCCTCAAATAAATCCTGTAGTTTGGTTATCAAGGGATGCCATGTTTATGGTGAGAACGTTATTTAATTTATTTTACCAGCAGTAGAGATATCTTCCCTATTATACCTAAGAATATTATGAATAAACCAGTCCCCCAGATAGGAGTGCGTACTAGAAAATTACTTTTCATATTCTCAACCAAAACATATGTTGTGGGTACTCAAAAGAACCGTCTCAATGAGACGGTTCTTTTAAGCACCCAAAACACATGTTTAAATTGATGGGTAAGGCAATATATGCAATTTTAAGTGCACAAACTATCCTTATCTGGGCCTATGAAAACTTAAAAAAACAATGACTTTCACAAGAAAGTGTACAGTAACTGATACCAGGTCTGCATGTGGTTATGTAAAATACTTTTATGAATTATCTTGGCAACGCTTCAATGCCATAACCATTTATTGCAAATGAAATTGTGCTCATAGATATCTGAATTTGTCAATATTGGGTTGGGTTAATATTTATGCAATATAAAAATTATATAATTTATAGGTAAGGCCAACGGTATACCTGATATATATTTTGAATTCAGACTCTCTTATTCATTGCTTTTCA
This sequence comes from Loripinus fragilis, assembly GCA_964019695.1. Classification (NCBI taxonomy): domain Eukaryota; kingdom Metazoa; phylum Mollusca; class Bivalvia; order Lucinida; family Lucinidae; genus Loripinus; species Loripinus fragilis. The sequence goes on from OZ026516.1 coordinate 111,666,185, forward strand.
TCAGAATCTTTACTTTAATTATCTGATCTTGAGAACTCATTGTTCAAATATGTACTTTTTTATTTTAGAATATTCAAGTTCATACGTTCTTTCCTTTTGTTTTTATTTGGACCTGTTTTTAAAAAATATTTTTATTTTGTCCTGATAGGGAAACAACACTTTTGTAGCAGAATGCTCTAATCAGAAGCTAGGATGGACAGCATTTTTCATACAGGTAAGCTATTGTTTAACATTTTGTGGCTGCTTAAACTAAGTTATTATAGTAAGACATGGTGCAAAGATCAGGAATCAGTGCAATCAACTACTAAAAAAGGGGGATATATAGGATTAGGGTTGTCTGTCATTCCGTTCGTTCATCTATTTTTTCATCCCTTCGTTCGTCATAATGTTTTCGTTTCCTCTCAATATCTTGAGGAATACTTTATGTAATTTCACCAAATTTTATATGTAAATTCATATTTACATGATCTACCTTGGGATTGTTACACATCATTGCGCTTTGAAAAAAAAAGGGGGGGGGGTATAAAGGATTTGGGTTGTCTGTCATTCCGTTCGTTTGTCTGTTTGTTCGTCCCATCGTTCCTCATAATTTTTTTGTTTGTGCTCAATATCTTGAGAAATACTTAATAGAATTTCACCAAATTGTATACATGCATTTATATTGACATGATCTACCTTGGGATTATTACACATCATTTTTCAAACATTTGTACCAGAGTTATGGCCCTTGATTTACGCCAAAATTTCGTTTCTGCTAAATATCTTGAGAACTACTTGACATATTTTCACCAAATTTTATTTATGAATTTATATTGACAAGATCTAGCTTAAGATTGTTACGCATCATTTTTTCGGCAATTTGTACCAAAGTTATGGCCCTTTATTTATGCCAAAATTTTGTTTCCGCTTAATATCTTGAGAACTCACCCACACTTTTTCACCAAATTTTATATATGCATTCAGATTGACTAGATCTAGCTTGGGATTGTTACACGTCATTTTTCGCACATTTGTACCAGAGTCATGGCCCTTGATTTACGCCAAAATTTTGTTTCTGTATAATATAATGGAAACAAATGGACAGAATTTCACCAAATATTATATATGCATTCATATTGCCAACATCAACGTTGGGATTGTTACACATCGTTTTTTGCACATTTGTACCAGCCTGAGAGTTATGGCCCTTGAATTACTTCAAAATTTCGTTTCCGCTAAATATCTTGAGAACAAATGGACAGATTTTGATCAAACTTTATATAACTATTATACTGACAAGATCTACGTTGGGATTGTTAACTGTCATTTTTCGCACATTTGTTCCAGTGTAATGGCCTGTGATTTACGCCAAAATTTCGTTTCAGTTCAATATCTTGAGAACAAATGGACAGAATTTCACAGAATTTCACCAAATTTTATATATGCATTTATATTGACAAGATCTACGTTGGTATTGTTACACATCATTTTTCACACATTTGTACAAGAGTTATGGCCCTTGATTTACTCCAAAAATTGGTTTCCGATCAATATCTTGAGAAAAAATGGACAGATATTGACCAAACTTTATATAAACATTTTTCCTGACAAGATCTACAATGGGATTGTTAGCTGTCATTTCTCGCAAATTAGTAAGAGAGTTTGGGCCCTTGATTGATGTCAGAATTACGTTACCACTCAATATCCTGAGACACTCTGGCCTTTTACTGCATGCAAGGCACTGCAGTGGGGCTATAGTCAGATTCTCTGACAATTCTAGTTTATTAACACTTTGAATGTGACTGGATTCTTCCCTCTGGTTTGATACAATACATTTTGGATAGTCCACTGTACATATCTAGGGGTGTCAGGTTATATTTTTCAAATATATTGTATTCTTTTGTTTGAAGATCTTTTTTACCTTTACAAACAATGTAGACCCTGATAAAATACAGCATAATGCTGCATTTTATCTGGGTTTTCACGGTTTGCAAAAGTACTTGTTTAGGGGTTTCCTGAATACAAAGGGTTAAGCATGAGTCCTTTTGGATACGATAAAACAGTTGAAAAATGCATAGTTATTTTATTTAAATCCTGCTGATTGTTGTTTTTTGTTGAAAAAATCATCTATACTGATTTATTTTACATATACCTCTTAGAAAGAAACTTTAAACATTATTTCTTGTAGTTGCTCTTGTAATGTTTGTATGGCCCAGACACATTTTAACTGCAAAGATTTGAGATATATATCATTTGTTGGTTTAATATGTATAAGACAAACTCTAGCTAAATGCATTCAAAGTTTTCAAATAAATGGATTTGCTAAAATTAGGAAGAAGGTGTATTATAATTGAAATCTACCACAATTACCTAAATATTTGTTTCTGTATAAAATGACAATAATTGGCTCAACTAAGGCACAAACAGTAGTTAGCCAGGCCACAAGACATGGTGCTCATCGTATAGTCATTCAGCATACGGAAGAATCAAGCTTGCACATATGACTGCTATCTAGCACAAAGTAAAATAGATAAATTATGTCTGCGACTAAGTATTCGACACCTAGCTTTACCTTTATAATTATGTTCCATTATCTGAAGGATAACTCTATGCCATTGCTCTAAGTATCACGATGGCTGCATGGAATTTATAAAATATAATAAATGTGCATTTTTCACAGGTTTCATATCCTGTACATTTATTGCAATAATAAGAGCTAAGCAGAACAACAACACGTAGTTTAAGAAGTGTTTTTATAATGTCAGCTCATTTTTGTAAGTATTGGATAAGTGCATCTAATATTCTGCTGCAAAATAACACAGAAACGCATATGAGACTTTATAACAGATGTCAACAATAAGGCATGTTTGAAGATTTGAGGTTAAATTTATTTGCTATTTTATGGGTGCGATATTTTTGCATTGTATGCATTAAACCTCTGAACCTCATTCTTTACATTTCAGGTCACATTTCCTGGTGTTGACGGATCAACTTTAGTGTTCACAACAGAGACCTTAATTACTCCAGATACCTTCCCATTTCCTGATTGTCATGGTTCAGAGTGCCATGGGCAGCTAGTATAAGATAGGATTATATATTGATGCTGCTGAATAATTTTTACAGACATTAACAAGGGTTAAATAATTGCGAATCTTCTGTATATGTGAAGGTTAAAAAAAATAAAACATTGTGAAATGACCAAATCACTCTGCCATTTACTGATGTAGGTAAATCATGCTCCAGTCACGAATTATTAACGCTGCAAACATATCTTAACAATATTCGCGAAAATGAACTTAGTGTGATTATTTGGTTAATTCTGCCATTATCAGTTCATCATCAACTTAAAATTGAGTTTTAACAATGTGTAAATCAGAATCTGCTAAATCTTTTGAAGTGTATTTGCGTGATAACAAACGTTTGCTGTCATTGGAAACAATGTCGTGAAGCATCCCAGTAGAGATCTTGCATGCCTCGATAGTGTGATAGCTCACTGGCTTGAACTTCATATATTAACCGTTCTGTATTAATAAATTTCTTACTTTAGCTTTTTCTTATAAAGAAAACATTTTTTCAATTATGAAGACCGCCAACACTAGTTCAACTTAGTGTAAAAGTGTTATTATTTGACTGGTAAAGATTCTAACTTAACAAAAGCTATTTTAACCCATTTGTTTAAAAAATACAATAAAATAGTCCTATCATTTTTTTTCTGATCTATTTTGTAATATACTCAGAAAAACAATTGAAGGATATTTAGATTCAGTCCCATCTCTTACATTCAAAACAATTAAAACCTTACTAATTATGCATTCATTTCTTAGTTATAGACATCCGCAATCAAACTGGATGCTTTATTTTAGTCACACTTCAATGGTTTTAGTACAGTACAAATCCAAATGGTCCAAACCTCTATACTGAAAGGTCACAAACGTTCAAAAATGATTGAAACCCATATTTATTGTTTGTACTCCATATTGACTGGCTCCAAAATCACTGCTGGTTCCTCCCAGAAAATGCACCTGATTTTGAAGCTGTTGTCAGTGTTTAACTGCAAATTTGTGGTCAAATTTGCCTGGATATGCCATATTTTTGTATTTTTGTTGAAGAAGTTGTCCCATTATTAGTAGCAATGACTAATAAATTGGTGTTAACATTTGTCTGTGGATGGAATTAGAACATAAGCAATGACCTAGTAAATGTTGCAGCAAGAATTGAGAGCGCTAAATGTTTTGCTTGTGAACTTTGGATGGTGAGGGCTGGTACATTTGGTGTAGTACTGTATCTTAACCAATGACCCATGAATTTCAATTCGTATTTTGGTGAGTTGCATAGTAATAATTCTATCAATGACAAAAATAAATTGTTTGAAAATTATATTCCCACATGTTATAAAGTCAAAAGAATTTTAATATTCCTCAATTGTTTTTCTGAGTATACTTTGAGCCATGGTGATATGGCCTATTACACCGGTATAAAGTCTTGAAGAGGGAGATATACAGTTAAAAGAAAGAAAAACTATATCATAACACAATAGGGCTGTATGTGTTACATGCCTTAGTTGATGATTATGATGGTAATTAATTGTCTGTATTTGGGTGATTAATATCATAGTCAAAAAGCTACATAATCATGTTGAAATATTTATACAAATGTCTTTATTGTTAAGACGGTTCTTTTACGTTCCCAAACTTATGTTTGATAGACAAAAACCTGATAATTATAATGTTGGGAGATTTATATTTTATGTCTACCTCCCTATAATTCGAACTACTGATAAATCAAAATAAAATATCTAGACTAGAGAACTTTGAATTTACGAGATTCAACTGTATGCTTCCCAGTTTTCAGTTGTAACATCTCCCGATACTTCAATACATTTTCATATTCTGATCCTCCAGGACTATAAGACTCTGGCATAACAAACTTCTGCTGAAGCCAGTGCAAACTGTTTTCCATAAAAAGTAAGTGAGTATGATCAGGCAATGCCACAATCACACACTGTAGACCAAGGAAGATATACAAAACACTAAAAGTCCTGTTATGAGAAGAGGATTAATTAAATGCAACCATCTCTCTTTTCCTCCAAGCTGTGAGCATCTACAGGAGCTTATCTCTAATTTGATAAGCTTCTGGCGAATACCTGGATTATAGTTGACAGGTCTTATCAGCTCAGTGACCATGCTGTAAAACAGCCTTGCCAGCCATTTGTCCAATTTAATCAGACATTATTTAAGCTCTAGCTACTTGTTGTCTCATATTGAAGCCATTCCCTTGCATGGGGGGGGGGGTTACAGGATTCTTGCCTTTAAAATAATTTTACTGGCCAAATCTAGGTTCTGCTGTTATCAAAATATAAATTTGAATGAACATGAACAAAGTCGAAACCAAGTCTATTGCTTTCAATGAGTATCAGTCCTCGTTTTTGGAAGGGTCCATTTTTCCAGATTATTTAGATTTTGCAACAGCTGTTGTTATGGACCTTCTCTCTGTATTTCACTATTATGTTGATAGATTTTGGTCCTTCAGGAATAATGGGTCATAAGAAAGCCTGAAAGCAGAATACTGACGAAGCCAGTGTTATGGGATATGAGAGTTGTTGCCCATTCCGTTAATCTCGTGAACATCTAACCCCACTCTCCCTGCCCCATCTCATACTTTGTGTGTAAAGATGTAAACACTCTCATTCAGCACTAACTGGACCTGTTTAGCTGTGACAAATTTAGCATACAAACACAGTACTGGTTAATTAACTTGTCTATTTGTCATTATCTTGTATACATGGGTTATTTGTTATCATTAAACTTATAAAGCACAAATGCAAGTCAGATGCACGTGTTATACAAGATTCCATGACCTTGCGATCATCATAGAGATATAGTATTGGCTTATAAACTTGTTTATTTTGTTATAAACATATACATGTATCAATAAGTTATTTGTTATTATCAAAAGTATAAGACTCAAAGGCAGATGCACGTGTTATACAAGTGTTCCATGACATGACTCGAAACATATAGACACAGTTTTGGTTAATGAACTTGTTTATTTGTTATAAACTAATACTTATACATACAAATAAATTATTGATTATTATTTAGATTATGAAACCAATGCAAAAAGTAACTGAGTATGATCAGGAAATTCCTCAATCAAACACTGCAGACCAAACCAGGGCACCGCGAGGAAGAGCCACAGAGCATTAACATTTACAAGAAATAAGACAATTAAAGCAAAGCAATCAGCTCTCTCTTCCTAATCAAAATGATTGCAAAAACTAGAAAAGACACAAAGTAATGCATACCAAAACAAAAACCAACACAGGACCACCACAAACAACAAAACCACCGCCTTAGGACGGACAGCAGCCAAAGCTACCAGGGATGGGGAGTGGGGGAGGGGGTAAATGCATTTTACTGGCGCCAAACCTTCGCCCTAGATTCTGCTATCGTTTGAAAACACAAAACAATGTAAAGCTCGCATGGAGGCTGTCTAACTAATGCAATGCATCATAACAGAGAAACGATCTTATAAAATTAACACACTCTGACGAAACAAAAAAAGGCTCATGACTCGCAGATAGCCAGAGCTAAAGAAAGGTGTAAGTCAGATGCCCGTGTTATACAAGGGTTCCACGACATGACTCTCCAAAACAGTCTAAAAAGGGATAAGTATCAGGTATGATGTGTGTCTCAGTAGTAAATTCATGTATAGAATCTTCCAGTCCAGGAAATGTCACCTGAAATAAACACAATCACAAATAAGTTGTTGATTTATAAAATCGTTATAAACACACTTTTTCTTCTAAGAAAATGAGCAGCATGAGTTATTGTAATCAAGTATCCAGCAAGCATACAATTTTGGCCACTATCAGCCTATCAGCACACCAATAAAACGCCATTCAAATAGCGTGGTACTGGCTGGACGACATATGCCTACTGAATAAGGATTCAACTGTTTCATTTCTATGCCTAAACCATCAATAAAACGAAAAACATATATTCCTAAATCACTATTTCAAGGATCTATAGATGCTTTGCAGTTCTAAAGTTAAATGTATCTATACATAAAACGTGTATGTCCTAAAATTCTCAGGGTGCAATAGATTAATTAGGGACACGCAATCCGTGCCACTGTTGCAGGAATAATTGCATTTAAAGCATGCAATCACAGCTACCTAGTCAGGGTAGTGGCCAAAACTTTGGTCTGAGCCTTCATATATGAGCCACGACATGTGATTTTCAACAGTGTGGTATTTTGACATGTGTAGACACATACAAGCCTGTGCAGCCTCCTTTTAAACTTAGAAACTCCAAACGGTGTTCAGTCAGTAGGTGAACACTCATAGAATATTCAAGCGACTAGCAAAGACACTGATCAGACTGTGCGTATGCGCAGGCTGATCTGAGGCTTTGCTGGTCGCACATTCCACATTGTTGGAAATCTTATGGCGCGGCTCATATGTCCTTTATGTGTGTATGATGGCATGAAGCTCTTGAAAAACGTTGAGGATAGCCAACCACGTATGAAATTTTACTTGCTGTCAAGTAATAAATACTATATTATCTTGGCCTGGCTTAATTTATGTCTATTTAAACAAGTAATTCAAAATATAGCTTAGCAAAAAATTATCACATGACGTTGCGTCTTGGAGTTACATAACGCTATGCAATAAAATTGATAAACAACTGGTGGTTTACAGATTTAGTAACAATACGTAATGACGTTCAATTTTAACGTCGCAAAAAATATTGCAAACCCTTACGTTTTTATGCCAAAATATGGTTTCAAAGTAATCTTAATGTCATGATAAAAAAGAAACTAACATTCATGCTCCTGTATTAATGAAATTAATAAACTCGTTGCAAAAGAGCAATACATTGCTCTGCAAGCCTAGCATTTTATCAATATTCATCAACTCCTTTAATAAATTCAATAAAACCTGAGCACTCAGGTAAGATCCTGTATATGGTTAATCTGTGGTAAATATCACAAAAACCTAGCGAATTTGCCAACCAACAAATGAATGAAAAGTAGATAAGTAGAAATCAGTTGCATTTACAATACCATTCAAGGTCTCTCTAAAATGTTTCACCTGTATGAAAAATGCTGTCCAGCCTCGAAAAGGAGTTGTACATTCAGCTACATATGTGTTGTTACCCTGTTAATAAAAGAGGGCAGGCCTTTAGCTAAGAGTGCGTAACAGGAATATATCTTCCTTTTTTCTCAACAAAAACATATTTTGTGGGTAGATCTACTCAAAAGAACTGTCTCAAGGAGACGGTTATAATGAAACCCAAAACGTATGCTATAAATGATGGGTAAGAAAATGTTTGAAATTTTAAGCAGAATGTTTTTGCTTATCTAAACAGGTGATTAAAGTAACCAGTTTAATTGAATGAATGTAACCATGAAGCATCTATGAAATATGAAACACGTGCAATTTTGTCTAGTTTTCATTATATTTTTTTTCTGCGTTTGTATCAACAAAATAGAACATTTAGACAAGCTTAATTTGAAAATGTTTAATTAATTGTTTTAAAAATAAGTATGGCAGTGGGTTTCATTTGCAACTGCCCCTTGTTATAGAAATGCAAATCAGAATAAATGTAGCCAATGTCAGCAATTACTAGGATATTTCAGTCATAATATTATTTTTGAAGAATAATAGTCATGTCTGAGGTATAAAATCAGCATGACATATTTAAATATCATTTTTTTGCGTATGTGTGAACAGAAAAGGCTCTTGTGAGACTGTATTGATGTGCAATCTCGCATCACGCCTTTGCTGGTCACCAATGAACTACATAATTGAGCGGCGACATGTGATTTTCAACAATGTGGCATTTAGACAAGTGTAGACTCAGACCAGCCTGTGCAACCTCCTTTAAAGCTAAGAAACTCGAATTGATGTTCAGTCAGTACCTTAACACTCGTAGATTAGCGAAGCGTCTAGCAAAGGCTCTGATCAGACTGCGCATATGCACAGGCTGATCTGAGGCTTTGCTAGTCGCACATACCACATTGTTGGAAATCTCATGTCGCGGCTCATATATAGGTATGTAACTCATTATTACTCTTGCTGTCTCGTATTTGATTGCCATCATGTACATATCTAGTGGAGGCGTATTTACTCATTTCTTGCTAGCAGCGACTTTTGTTGTCTGATGATAACCTTTGCAAACAGTTTGGACCACGATCAGGTCTGACAAAACGTCTGTCCTGATCTGGATTCAAACCGTTTGAATCTCTGATAGTGTTTCTGAAAGATAAAATTTTGAAAAAAAAAAGATATTTTGACAAAAAACAGCAGACGGCAAGAAAAGGATGAAAATGAAAATGTTTACAGCATGCAAAGAGTGAAACTAAATAGCTTAAAAGATTTCCCTTTCTGACGTACCATGGATATAGCTGGCTTAGAAAACCAAATTATTGGGTTTAGTTGACGTTTCCTTGGATTCCTTGCTGAGCCAATGAATAACCGAAAGTCTTTTCTGAAATGTGAGTATCAGAAGCATTGTGAGTAATTAACCAGGTTTTCATGCATATAATCTATACATATACACTGGCTCACGATACTTTGGTTATGATAACAAAAAGGTGACCAACAATAATGCGTATACGCCTGCTCATGCATGCCTGCTTGCCATATTTGCATACCCAACGTGAGGAAGTACAAAACCTGCTTCATGTTATTGAATCAAGATAAATTCATTAAATTTATGCTATAGTGAATTATAACTAGGAATGCCACAATCACAGACTGCAGATCAAACCACGGTGCCGCGAGGAAGAGAAACATAACACAGACAGCCACAACACAATTAAAGTAAAGCAACCAGATCTCTCTTACTCAGCACAATTATTGCTAAACTAGAAAGGACACCAGGCCCAGAAGTTATAAAACTTTTTCATGCTCAACTCAAGTGAGCAAGGCATTTCAACTGCTCCAAAAACTTAAATGCTGACATATAAAGACTTGTCTTGATTTCAAACTCTCAATTGTTGCATTTATCATGCTTATAAACATTAAAATGCCAACATGTGTTGGCATTTTAACATTTATGAGCATGATAAATTGTATACTCAGTTGAGTTGAGCGTGTAAAAAGTTTTATAACCTCGGGCCAGGAAACACACCACAAAAACAAGGACTTAACACAAAAACCCACACACCATAAGGGCAATTAAAACAATGACTAAGCAACAATATAATCATATTAAAGTCTGTAACAAAATAAGACTGTCGTCTTTTCTTTTAGGCGATAATCATATAACTAATAGATAAGTAACAATTGTATTCTTATCATTAATCCTATAAACGCATTTAGAAGATCAACATCGTAAGAGACATGCTTATTTCTTTGGCCAGCAAATTTCAATCACTTACATGTACTTGAATAAAAAATCCTACTTGAATCTTAAAATAATCTGGCGGTACATGTGTTTGAACTGACGACGCCCCACGCATTCTAAAGAAGTAAGACAACTGATCTGTTAATTTCCATTTGCTTTGAGTGGTTTGCATTGACCTTATTTGGTTGACAGATTGAGTATCTTTGAAATTGAGAAAAAGGTATGTTCTGACAAAAAGGTGTGACCATACAGCTTTGATAGTGAGTTCGCTACACGTATACACAAACAAAAGTAGACATCTGCTAAGACTAAAAATAGTCATCTAGTGCAACTACAAAGCTTTTTTTTGCAAGTAAATGATTGATTTTATACTGAGGCAATTACAGTAAAACCTGTGTAAAACGGCTACTCTTAAAAAGACAGAAAATTGTTTTCTAGTCCAACTATCGCTTAATACAGGTCAAAAGTATTGCAGAATGCTCCAAGGGGAGCATTCTGCAAAACTTTTGACCTTCATTAAGCTACAATTTGTCTTTAAGGCTGTTGTTTTGTCTACTTTAGAGTGGCAGCTTAAGACAGGTTTTACTGTAGTACCATTACCTCAAGGTACAACCCAATTATATATGTTTTAATGAAAGTATTCTAAGCTTCGGCTATGGTCTACAACGTTACGTTTGTCAATGTACCAATACACCTATAAGAGAAGAGCTACTGTCCTGCCAGCCAAGAGTGACAGTGACGTCGTGTTTTGTTTCAATTAAAAAGTAAAACATTAAATTGTACACTCCACTTGAGCTAATGCCAATCGATGTATCACAGCAGGATAGCATTAATACACAAGTGATCTATCGATTCTAAGGTCCTGATAACTTTGTAAACAAAGCATGTCTTAGCTGGCAGAACAGTAAACAGTCCGTCGGATGAAATAAACTCTTGCATACCTTTTATCACTAAGCGTTGTGGCATGGTACACCAGAACTGTCAATGGAGTTTCCTCAGTCATCAAAGTAATTTTACCTCCGTATGACGTCTGAAATATGACAAAATATACACAAAATGAATTCAGATTAAGTTCATGAAATATAAACTGCATTTCTTGCACACCTGATAAGGATATCTGATATTTTACCCTGGGACATAAAATCTTATCTTACCCATGCTATCTTACCCAGGACGTCAAGTAACGTCATCATGTGAAATTGCATCTTAGCGTATTCTGAGACTTCTGCAACCTTATTTTAAAATAAATAAATAAATAAAACCAGTGGTGAGCAAGACAAAAGAATCCATTATTCGTGTGAGGGTAGGATAGAATAATCCGTCCCTCCGGATCACCGTTTGTCATCACTCGGCAAGCCTCGTGATGCCAAATGGCAATCCTTGGCACGGATTTTTCCATCCTACCCTCACACTCATAACAGATTCTTATATTATATCACTTGAAACCTGATGAGATTTCACAAAAGGCACAAACTGCTAGAAAATAGCTTTCAATGGCATCGATCAATAGAGATTTGGCTCCTGAATGGTAATGGCTCTTAAAATGGCCCCTATCCTATATTTTATGAAGTCGCACTTTGGCAATATCAACTTACATACTTACATTTTCTATTGTCCAATTCATCTTTGGTAAAGGTTTTCCCTGAAAACATAACACATAAAGCAATTAAAGTTTAACCCATATAAGCCTGTCATCCTCTTTGTAGGCCATCGACAAACAGTGCAGAACCAGATCGGATGCCACAAACGCAGCATATGATCAGGTTCTGTACTACTTGCTTACAGAATGTACATTTGAAATTTGAATGAAATCGAAACTTACCACCAAACAACTATTAAGTTTAAAACAGATTCGTCCAATTGATGAGGGTGGGTAATTATATAAGGCATGAATGGGTTACACATGGATATACTAATTGTATATGCACGTAATGAAGCTCAAACATGCTTGTACATCTGCACACTCTCACTAGAGCCTTACTTACTACGGAACTATATAAAATGTACTTAGCATCAGATTTCTATCCCCACTGGACCCTTAAAGTGTGGCCTTATATAAGAAAAGTCCCATTAATCTCATGGGCATATCACATTTACAAATAATTTCGCAACACTGGTTAAGTTTTAAAACCACTATTTGTCATCACTCAGCAATCAGTGATCCTCGGTACAGATTTTTCTATCCCACCATGGCATTCTTGATAGATTCTAAAACTATCATCACCAATAGCAATGCTTGCAAATATTTTGATTTTTAGTGATTGCATGTCTGATTGTAAGTTAGTGTTCTTAATTCACTTGCCAAAAGACGGCTTATCCATGCTACAGAAAAACGCTTTATTTCTAAAATAAGCTTTTGAACAAAATTAACTCTTGATAATTAGTTGCAAGTCATTTTGGTATGTTATATTTAATGACGCATATCTGACATCATTTTCATTTTATTAGTTATTGTGAAACAGATTAAACTATGGGGTTTAAGGTTATTTATCTACATAGGTGAAACGTATAACATTTTTTTTTAAAAAAATACAAATATAGCAAAACAATAGCAATGTCCTACCATGTGTTTGGATTAGCACAGGATTAAACTTTGTTCCATGGAAACAAAGAAGATATATCTGGAAATTAGAATTAAAGCAGCATCAAAAAGACAGTATGACCCATATCGGCAAATAAGTACAAAAGTCTGAGACTACGATCTTAGAACTTACCTCCATACTTGACAGGTAAAATGCACGGAAACTGAAGAAAATGCTTGGACGATGAAACACCATGGAATGGTCAGCATTAGGTATCATTCTACAAAATAACATTTCAGTCAAACTTCTAAATTCTGCACATATCAAGCAAGAAGTGTCCAGCGTTAGTTAGCATTTGCAGTCATCTTTTATGTCAAAACGTATGTATATTTGGACCAGCTCATGCAAATGGAATTCGTGTATTTTTTATTTAAAGATGCATGTTCAGCTACCTAGTGGGCTAAAATGCTTAAATATTGGCCTGAACATTTATCTTCATTATACTTTTGTGTGAACATTCAGTAAAGGCTTTGGTGACAATACAGCTTACCTGAGTATATTCGACGGTCGCAGATGTGGTAAATATCAAAATCTCATGTACATGTCCATCTCTTGTGGATGTTTACAGTAAAACCTGTCTTAAGAGTCACTCAAAAATAGACAAAAGAAAAATCTTAATGACAAATGGTAGCTTAATGAAGGTTAAAAGTATTGCAGAGTGCTCCCCTGGAGCATTCTGCAATATTTTTGACCTGCATTAAGCGATAACTGGTATTGAAAACCAATTTTCGGTCTTTTTAGAGTGGCCGTTTTACACAGATTTGACTATATTTATTACCTAGTGGATGATTTATTCAACTCTTTTAAGGTATACAATTCATAGTATAGCTATACTGAAATATCGTTTTATTTCAAAGGAGATTAAGGGTCTATGTCATATATTTTTGAAAGTTCTTGCTATAAGTTATGCACATATGAAATATTAATCCTCTAGATTCAGTTTTTAAAATGATATAGCTAATGCTTAACATGTTTCACAAAGGCAGATGCACACACTCTTACACAAGACCAAAAACGATGCGCCTTCCATCTTGAATGCAAGGGCATAACAAATTAAGCAGCATATAACAATAACAGCAAAATCAGCTTAATGGTAGCAAATTACATGGTAATCTGACTGTTGTTGGGCGATGTTATGAGATTGGCCCTAGGCACAGATGTATACTCTCATAGAGATTAATTCCTTCCGACCTCAGATTCAAGAAGGACTACTGAAAGTAATTGGTGAAAGTAAAGATGAACTAAGTACTGTTAGACCACTGACTCAAAGAATATGTCCAAAAACAGTGTGATAGGATAACTAACCAGTTATTTGACCAAAAACTTTTGAAAACGATTTTAAGTCCAAGCATCGTCTAAATTTACTAAAATTTAGCAAAATGCTTACTCTTCTTTCCCCATACTGAGAGGAAACAAAACACCATAATTATCACAAAAACTAGGAATATTATCATGGAAAATCAAAGCAAAAACAGATGCAAAATGCCCCACATAGAGTTGAGATATTTATCATATAATTTGATATGATCACACTTTCAATAACTTTTTGGGAAAATGTTATGTCATATCGAAGTAACAAATCTGTGTTTTCTATAAAAATAGTTGACACTATTAAATGTATTTAATCCTTGTGCTTAAAACAGTCATATGATAACAGAAAACTTTAAGTTTTAGTTTCTTTATATAATATTTGTGGAACTCTTAAAGTAAGTAAGGGTGCAAAGATCAGGAATCGATACAATCAAGTACCACACCTGACCCAGGATACCAATGGGAAAGTGACAAACTCACATTTAGACACCACATACGAAAGCCAAGAGGTCAGCCCTTTCCCAGCAGGTGACCACAAAGCACATATAAACAGACGCGCACATAGGCAAAGCAAACACAAGACAGAACAAAAACATAAAAGATCCACAAAAGAAGTACTGCCTTTGAACGGTCAGTAAAATATTTTACTGGAGGGCTTAAACCGGTTTAACTGCGCCAACCTCACCCTTAATTCAGATGTGGATCAAAACACATAGATATTTGGTTTGCATGAGAGACCCATAACTTATCAATGCATCATCTCTTAAAACTTATAAATCAAGATATAACAAGGTGATAAAGCAAAGATAAGTACTCAACAGTAAATGATACTGAATACTGGAGCAAAAGAAATCCAACAGGTAAACCCGGGCGGGCCCAGCAAACAGCCAAAGCATCACGCTCCTATTATCTCATCAATAGATAAGTCTTTAAGTCGGAACCATCATAGAGTCTGAAGTCCGACCCACCGGCGTGTTATCAGGGAGAAAAGCAAAGTTGCCAACCGTGATTGGGTTGACTACCAAGCATGCAGTCTGTTGCTTTATAAAGGCTTGTTTCATAAAATCAACCATATAAGGTCACTCTTTTAATTGAGCTGCAGCATGAAATCACCAACAATATGATATGTGCGACCAGCACAGCCTCAGAACAGCCTGCGCATACGCGCAGTCTGAACAGAGACTTTGCTAGTCGCATGAATATTCTATGACTGTTAAGCTACAGACTGGACATCATTTTGGAGTTTCTAAGCTTCAAAGGAGGCTACACTTGTCAAAATGCCACATTGTTGGAAATCACAAGTCACAGCTGTCAAATTTTGACAATGATAATGCATGTAAAGCAATATTAAACTAACCTTAGATATTTTTCTCCAAAGAGTTGGTCGTAGTAGAATTTTGCACCATCTAACAGAAGAAATTCATCACCTGTTGCACTCATTATTAATTTAGGCTTGTTGGAATATCTTTCATTATAGGCTGAAATGTAGGGCAAAAGTAAATGTTTGAAAGTATCTGTCGAGTAAATGAGGAAAAGTTTACGTTAAAACAGTATGATTGAGTGCCTAGTTTCAGTGACATTTAGCCTAATGCTAAAATTGTTAGAACATTTAAGAATACAATAAAAGATATTTGTCTTATACAAATTATAGGTTCACCTGCTTTTATTTTATCCAACATATAAGATTCTTATTTACATTCCATAACATCTCGAGGACAGCTATTGAAGCTCTAGCACAATTACAAGTGTCTTTTAAACAGTGCACTGTTTCAGAGACCTTTAAAAATCTGTCTAGTTATACAGTTAAAAATATCTCATAAAATTTTTAAAAGCTTAAAAGTAAAAATAATTTCTCCAGCCCAAAAATATTAGAAAAGTCAAATATACAAACAGCGCTATTTCTAAACAACAGGTTTACTCACATGGTGACACCATACACAAAGCATATTAAAACGTGAGTATGACCTGGCCCCGAGGTTATGGTTGGCTGCTTGCGGAAACGTGTTGCCGCAAGCAGCCAATCATTGCACTTTAATTTGAGTTTGAAAATGAACTCAAGTTTTATAATCCCGGTGCCAGGAAATGCAAAAATCACATGCTGCAGTCTATGCCATATAATATTTAGTAGTCCAGGATCGAGTCTAAACCATTTAAACTGCAATAAATAGTTTCACAAAGATATCCTCAAGACTTCCACATTGACTTAGGACAAGAAGCATATTACTGGATAGTTGAAAATAACAGTTACTTAAAGCTTCTATTTGGCTAATAAGAAACACAATAGTATGTGTTAAGTATATCTCCAAATCTACACTATTGTATGATATATAATACATAGCGATCAGGGCTCGGAATAACAATGCCTCCTTAAAGTTAAGCAATACTTAAGTTAAGTATTGATATTTCAACATGCTATATTAAATGCACAATAAATTGCCTGGATCGATGTGGTATTTGTGATGAAAGATATCATTGTGATCTTCATAAAAAATAAAACTATTTTGATTTTAATGAGTTATAAACGTTTTTTTTCGCATCATGAAAAAACAATACTTAACTTAAGCCTTCCTTAACTGTAAGGAGGCATTGTAATTCCGGGCCCAGGTGATAATGTTCACATAACTGCTATCACAGAGAAGAGACATGCAGGTGATAGTCAATGTAAATGCTTGTTAAAATCGTAAATGCACAAATAAAGTTATAATCATTAAAATAAGCATCTGGTTAATAGTGCCTAATCATCAATTAATTTTCTTATTTCTCAATAAAAGCATTATTTTGTTTGTATTCTAAAGAACGTTTCAATGAGACGGTTCTTTTGAGCACCAAAAATTTGTAAAAGCTGATGGATAAGAAAATAATCACAATTTTACTCATACAAATGTTGGTTAATATATAGACTTATGTTAAAAAAGTTTCCCATCCCCAAACAAGACATATGAGGGTTAAGTGTATGTTTAAGCAACTATACTACAGACTTTTTACACACCTAGTGGATCTATTATTTGTGCCATCTTTTGCGTCGCTGGGTTATCCAAATTCTTTGTAAAGTTAGTGTCATAATAAGGACTGAAGGCAAACGTCCAGCCACCCAGAGAACGATAATGATGATGTAAATTCTGAAACAATATCATGTTAACCCTTTTAAGACTAATGGAATTTCCCTTAAAGTTTGATACAGTAAAGCCAAGATGGTACATTATATTGAAGGCTCACAGGTTATAATGTCACAAAATACATTGTATTTCTTTCTCTGAAGATCTATCAGTGCAGACCCTGGAGAAATGCAGCATTATGCGACATTTCATCTGAGTCTTCACTGCTTGATAAAATATCAATTTAGGGATGTCAAGGCCCTGAGGTTATAAAACTTGAGTTCATTCTCAAACTCAAAATAAGAAAGCGCTTTATTTTGAGTTTGAGACTGTGCTCAAGTTTTATAACCTCAGGGCAGGTCTAAAAAGGTTTGTTACATTACTTATAGTGGTGCAAATTAAACTGACGCTGGATAACTAAACGCATGATAAATTGAATTACCAGGTCTTGTCTTAGATTCAGAACAGAGTGCATATTTCTGAAACCTATTTGTAATTTCATATAGAGAGGATCTTACATGAGCGCTCATGTATTATTGAATTTATTAAACGTGTTGAGGTATAAGAGAAGAGAGATAACATGCGAGACTTTTTTCGCAAGGAGTTAAATAAATTCAATAATACAGGTAAATCAAATAATACTGGAGCACGAATGTTAGATTTTTACTATCATATGATGCTAAAATTATTTTTTTAAATTACATATTTTGAGTAAAAATGCTAAGATTTTGCCACATACAAGTATACGCAGCTCTGTTATGGACATCTTTACATAACGTTACTAAATATGTAAATCACAAGTGGTTTATCAATTTTAATGCATGGTGTTATATTACTCCATAACAGATAGTAAAATGTATTCCGTATAAGACATTTGATAGAGAGAGAGAGAGAGAGAGAGAGAGAGAGAGAGAGAAAGAGAGAATTGGTACCTTTGCATCTACATGTCATGTATATAGACCTAATACTATTAGAAAAGTACATTTATATAAAGCAGCACTGTAATGTATACAACAACAACAACAACAACAACAACAACAACAACAACAACAACAACAACAACAACAACAACAACAACAACAACAACAACAACAACAACAACAAAGCAGCAACAACTGCAGCAACACTAACAACAACAACAACAACAATCAATCAATCAATCAATCAATCAATGATACGATTTTAGTTTGAGAGAGAGAGAGAGAGAGAGAGAGAGAGAGGTACCTTTACTAAGTTTAGAAGGTCCAAAACTACAGGAACTATAGACAGCACTCTTTTGTCCACTGCACCTGTGGTCCACGTAGCCCAGCCTCTCTGAAAGATTTTAGTTTGGCTCGAATATTGATGGCTTGTTTACCATGCTGACTAAAATGAACTCCCCTCTTGAGTCCCTAGAAAATCATTTCCATAGCTCCAGCTATCCATATACAGTGTGTACACAAGAATGGTCAACCTGTCATACTGACATAATTAGTGTTTTTAGGCAACGCTTTTGTCAATATGCCAGAGTGACCATTCCTGTGCTATCTTCCTTACAATGTTTATGGCGAAGAATCAAACGGTGTGACTCGCAAACTGTATTATGATACTACTGGAACAATGGAAACTAATAAAATGTTTTTCCAAATGTGTGAGGGCATATAACATCCGAAAACCAAAGGATACGAGATGTTCTCATTGCATATTGTGTTTTTCTTGTATGGGTACCCTTGCAAGCTGACAGATAACATGATGTTACAGTGCCTGAAAAAATATAAAATTCAATCCACTGACAAGTGACAGTCCAATCTAAATATCCTGCAAGTTTGAAATGCTGATCATTGAAATGACTCTAGTTATCAAGCCTTATATACAGTTTGCGTTTCTTTTTGTACACACTGTATATTGATAATTGGTTGGACACTTTTTCAAAGTGTAAAGTGTGCTCTATCGTTATACAGAACATACTTTTCTTGCACACTGGATAAGGATATTTGATATTTTATCCTTGGATAGAAATCTTATCTTACCCATGTTATCTTAGACGGGCTGTCACGTGAGGGCTGTTCATTGGTTGTATTGGAACTCACGCGACATAGTGGTTAAGTGACGTCATTGTTATGTTAAAGTGACGTCATCATATCATGTTGCTTCTAAGCGTACTCAGGAACTTTTTGGAGCTTTTTTAAAGATGAAAATGCGCTATTTAATAGTGAGCAAGAAAAACAATACATACGTCATGTGATGGATTAGATAGAAAATCCGTCCCTCGGGATCACCGTTTGTCATCACTTGGCAAGCCTCCTGATGCCAATTGGTGATCCTCGGAACAGATTTTTCTATCCCACCCTCACACTCATGGTAGATTCTTATTTTATACAAAATACCATTACTCCTGCAAAAATATTGTTACAATTACCTCTCAGTGGATCGAACTACCCCTTTCTTGCACACCAGATACGGATATACGATATTTTATCCTGGGTCATGAATTCTTATCTTAGCCATGTTATCACGAGTGGAGTGTCCATTGGTTGTTGTATTGGAACTCACGCACATGGTCACCAAGTGACGTCAATAATTAGTAAAAGTGCCGTCATTAAGTGATATTGCATATCAAGCGTATTCAGGGAGTTCTTATAATCTGAACAATGTTTGCCGGTCCCAAAGGTGTTTGAGTCATTGTAGTTTGGCTGTGCTTAAACAGAAAGACATTCACACAAAAGACATAGCTGAACAATTAATTCTTTAAGAATATATCATGGGTGTCACGGTGGGATAGCAGGATCATCATTTGGCATCACAAGCCTTGATGCGTGATGACAAACGTAATCCCTAGGGACAGATTTTTTATATCCCACCCATACACGAATAATGGATTCCATTGACTTTTTATTTTAAAGTAAGCTTCCATCAGTCCTTGAATATGCTGAATGCAATATCACACGATGACGTCACCTTGACTCGACATTGACGTCACTTGACGACCATATGCGTGATTTCCAATACAACAAATGAACAGTCCTCTCATGACAGCCTAGGTAAGATAAGAATTCCTGACACAGGTTAAAATCTCATTTATTCTTATGCGTTGTGCAAGAATATATGATAGTGTTGATTTAGATTGAATTGTATGCTATGTAACAAATATAAAAGTTTATTTTAAGAGGTTTGTTTTCTGTGGATATTATACCATAAAAAGTCGATTGTGTGCATTTGTATGAACCAATAAACACATATTACCCTACTGAAGAAAGTGAACATGTCTTCTAAAATTCTATTTAACTTTCACGCTCTATTTTTGTTTACTTGTTACTTTTGCATTTCAAGATAAGTGTTTCTTGTTTGTTTATTTTGGTCAACTGATTGGTTGACGCTAAACACCATGTACTTGTCCAGGACATCTTAACGACATTTTGCCATCAATTGACCTGTTATAAATACAATATTGAGACCTAATCTTGCTTGCAAAATGTTGCAATTTAGCATTCTAACACACTTTCACTACAGCAGGTCTATTTATTGATCAATGAAACCGTTTGTGATACGTTTGTATATATTAAAGCTTACAGGAGGAGGAGGATGCACCCAAAACTACTATACACAGCTTCAAAAGCTGAGCATCGCCTTAATTTTTTCCAAGAAAAAACAGCTAAGCTTTCTGAATATGAATTTATACTTGGTATAATTATGAAATTAGATAAAGTGGTAGCAAATTAGAGCAAATTTTTAATTCAATAAGCATTAAGTTTAACGAAAAGGCATGGCAAATGCACACTTACCCCTACAAATGTCCACATTCACTGTCCCATTGTAGGTTTACATGTCACTACGAGATGATATTTGTAAGTGTCAAAAACATGTTCTGTCGGGAAATTTCAGATGAATATCTCTGATAGAACAAAATATATAGAGGTCTAAAGAATGGCATATTATATAGTGTAAACGCAATGATTATAAACAGGTGATTAACTATCTCTGAAACTGGCAAGAAACTTTGAGTTGGCCAACCCTTCTGGCACTAGTCTGAAAAATATTTCAAGTGTATTTTGCGTTAATACGAAATCAATAGAAGCACTTTGAGGTCTGCTATGACGCTTTTTTAGGGTATACCCCAAAATAGGGGTTGGTGTATACAGGACACCGTAGAACAACAAAAGTATCAAACGACATTCTGACATGTTTGACAGACCAAGGAAATAGTTGGGTAACAATATTTTACAAATCTATTGTTCTTTTGAAGAAAATAATACATGAAAACCGTACTGAAAAAAACTGTTGGGTGGTATTTAACTTATGATGCTGTGTATATATACACTCAAATCTCATTAATTCGAAATCCTATAGACTAGAGATTTTATTTCTACTAGATATTTTTTTAAAGTATCGAAAGTTCGAATTATAGGGAGGTAGACGTAAGAATATATAACCCCCAAGATGATTATTATTAGTGTTTTTCCTATCAAACATAATGTATGTTTCGGGTGCGTAAAAGAAACGTCTCATGGACTATATTTTTAAATAGACAGTTATTAAAATAGTACATAAAAAGGTCCTCTTATCTAAATTGAATTAAATTAAGAATCTATCATGGGTGTCAGGGTGGGATAGAAAAATTCGTCCCGAGGATCACCGTCTGGCATCACGAGCCTTGATGAGTGTAAACAAACGGTAATCCCTAGGGACAGATTTTTATATCCCACCAATACACAAATAATGGATTCCATATTATAACGACATTGAGGTAATATAAAAATCTGAAATAGTTCGTTTATTAAATCATTTAAGCCGAATAAAATGGCATCTTTCATAGTGATTTTTGTCTATTACCTCAGGTTGAAAAATGCAAATAAAAAGTTCAAATACAGGATGAAATATGTGTTAGTGTTACCTTTGATGCTCCAGCCACCATAAATCGGTTAACAGTGTGGTTGGTTAACTTCAAGGTGAGATCTTGAACTGTGTCTATTGCTCTTACAGCAGCCTGTTAAAGAAAGTTTAATTTTCTGGATAAAAATACATAGAAAACCTCATGCATGCACTATATATGATTACTGAAAATTAATGCATACCAATTGAAACTTCTTTACATAGGCTTTGAGTTTGCATTTAGTGTTATAAGGCTCTAATTTTCGCATTTCATTTCTTATAATTTCAAACTAATGTGTAAGAAATCTGGAAAAAAACAACAACAGCAAAACATCTTGGACATAAGCGATATAGAATGTTCCATGATCCATATAAACTGATTCAATTAATTCGATACTGCTATTTTATCATATGAAGTCGTGTCTGGGAGTGAAATAGCTTCATGCATTAAAATCGATAAACCACAAGAGCTTTACAGATTTTGGTAACGTTATGATATGACGTACATATCAACGCTGTGTATATAATGCCAAATCTTAACCTTTTACGGCAGAAATGAGATTTCAAAGTACATGTAGTATTAATGTCATATGACAAATAGAATCCACATCCTTGCTCTTGTATTATAAACTTTATTTAACTCGTTGCGAAAAAGCAATAAAATACTCAGCAAGCCTCGCATTTTATCGCTTTTCCTCAATTCGTTTAACATGATCACTCACGTCAGATAATGTATTTTCAAACCTTTTTATGTTCATTTTGTGGCTGTGGAATATGTACATTCTTAGGAGATATTATGCTGTTTACATGTATAAGTTGAATTGTGCCTTCTCCTTGTGCAAAAATTGGTATGGATATACCCCGCCAACGAATGTTGGTGAAGCTCTATTGTTTTCAAGGGTACCTTGTATAACAATATGCACTTGGGATTTAGATTTTTTGTAAGTTTAATTATAATTGATACACCTTAATGCTTGTTTACATTGGAAATCCAGTAAGTTGATTTCTAGGTTAAAAATGCCTATGATTCATCACTGTAAGTTCTTGTACAATTCGGAGAAATAGCGCTGCAAGTATATGCTGTATACTTATTTGGTAATCGCATAGTTTCCTCATAATAACTTAGAGACGTTACCATGGACATTGCTCTCTCCGTTGTAACACAATATGGGCCATGACCTTTCGATATTAAAAGAGAGAGTGCACGGCACACCATGGGATTCTGAGAGATTTCTTTTTCAATTTTAGAGAGAGTTAATTCGGAGCTAAAGCAGCAATATGAATTTAACTTATTATGAGCCAGGGTAGTCGTTTGGATTGTTATAGTAACTACACGATCACTGGACTATGCCATTTAATAATTGATCAGACAGATGATGTTACACTTGGTGGTATCGTGGTCAAAATGCACTTGTGGGGTTAACCTTCAAGTGCTTACCCCATAAATTTGTGACGGCAGCAGACCATAAGGATCCTTAGAACGTCCGTCCTGTAAGTACATCCGTCCATCTGTCCGCCCTCTTTTCTGGACATTCTAACTAAGTTACTTATCGCCTGATTTTTGTTTTGTCTAATGGACGATACTCAAGGTGGCGGCCAAAATGTCGGTTTCCACTTGTGGACACGCATACTTAGCCATATATAACCAGTCCTGCTTTCTTCCTAATTTCATATATTGATTACTTTTATCAATCTCTAGCCAAAGTTTGAATATGGATATTTTTTCTGATGAATGATACCCAAGATGTCCGCCACAATGTCTGCCGCCTGTCAGTTTGCACTTGTGGACAATATAACTTATTTATTTATCACCAAATCTCTATGGGTTTCTTGTATCAAACTCTTGCCCAAAAGTGATTATGGATTCTGTTACGTGCCAGGCGTAACTAGAAAAGAATTCAGGAAACCAAAATTTGGAATTTGGAAAGTCATTTTAAAATTTAACAAAATTTATTAAAAAATAACAAAAGTTATCAATTACAAAAAATAATTGAAAATATTTATACAATCAAGGAAAGTCTAATTCACAGTACATTATATGCCAAAACTGTGCCTCAGAATAGTTATCAACACAAGTTCTTCACCAGTTTCTGATCCCTAGATTTTGAAATGAACACTTAGTCCAAATCTAACACTGAATGTCACAAAGTAATCCAGAAAGAATAAGTCAAACACAAATTAATCCAGATATAAGTTAGAATTCCAGCACAAAGGGTTTTGACTTTTAAACAGTAAAATTACTCCAAAGATGTCCTTATGAAAATTTACTCGTATGGTTACTCTTTAAGAAAGCTCCAGAATATTTATCAGGAAAGAACTATGATACCATATGCTTAATATAAAGCAAAACCATCTTTTCTGGAATATTCTTCAAGTTTCTCAACTCTCCTGAGTGATTCCAGAATCCACTCTAAGCTTCTTTTGACATGAAAAAGAAAGCTCCAGATAATTCCGAATCTTTCTCCAAGGTTCCAGAAACTTCCATGATATAATATTTTTAATTTCTAGATGATTAGCAATTCTTTCTAGTAAAATCTTATGACGACCTTTAGTAACTAGCTTGTTTATCAATATCTGGGTCAACAGAAACCAAGTTAACAATATATCAAACAAATAAACATCATACATGTTACAGATTAATAGTGGTCAAATGGCCAATATGGCCTTCATGCCCATTTATGGTAATAACTTAAAAATCTGAATCTCTGGAACCAGACGGACTTGGCATGTAGCATTGGGTATGCAGATGGGTCCAAAGTATCTGCATCTTTCAGTAAAAAATGCAGGAGATGGCATTGGAATAGAGGAAAGTGTTATAGTGTTCTTACAGGCATCTGATAGCTTATGATGAGATTTTGCTCATGAAATTCTTTCTCACTCTCGCTCTTTTTACATTTTTACCCTATGTAAGCACTAGGATAGTGATATAGCCTGGCCCTGAGGTTATAAAACGGTTTTCATGCTCAACTCAACTGAGCATGGCATTTCAATGAGCAGACTAAACATTTATGAGTAGAAAAAAATCTAGCCTAGCTAACAATAACAGTGGGAAATTCCATTTGGCATAAATTGGTTAACTCTTTGATATGGCGATGATGAAGAAACCCCATACACGCAATTGATAGTGTCATCTGCTGCATATTCTGCTTAAACCATTACCCCATATGCTATATTTGGAACATTGCATCATTTTCTATAAATAATTCTAATTTTCACATATTTTCCAAAAAATATTTTTACATTTCAATAGTTTTGAAAATATTATTGAAATGGAATATTTGCTCCTCAGGAGCAAAAGCTCCATTTTTCACAATATTCTAAAAAGCCTACATTTCAAAGGAATCCAAAGGCGCTTGTGTGGAGTAAAGGGTTAAGCAACTTTCAGTAACATCAAACAAAGTGGATCCATATCAAACATTGTTTGCTACAGACACTTTCAACATGAATCAACAGACCGTGAGACGACAGCACTGGTTACTTCATCGAGACTCGCAGTAGACGTTTTGAAACACGCCTTAAAGTATCAGTATCGTATGGATGGACTCCAGGCCCCGAGGTTATAAAACTTTCTCCAGGTTCAACTCAGCGGAGCACGAGATTTATCCTGCTCATAAATGTTAAAATGCAATTGATGACATTTTAACATTTATGAGTATGATAAATAAAACATATGAAAATTTGAAAGCAAAAAAGTCTTTATTTTTCAGCATTTTAGTTTTTATGAGCAGTTAAAATTTCGTGCTAAGTTGAGTTGAGCATGAAAAAAGTGAAAAAAGTTTATAACCTCGGAGCCAGTATTACCTTAGTCATTGGCATTCGAAGAAGTATTTCAGGATCTGATCCGTTGTTCTCAATAAAAGACTTCCATGTCCATGCAATGAGACTGTCCTCTGAGCGAGGTTTCCTTGAAGGATCATCCTGAATAATAATAGTGAGACAGCACATGAACGTGTGTACTTATCAAAGTTAGTGAGTACAATGAAGACAGGGACAAACTCGTGGGTCCAAACTGACAATATTGTTTTCGTCCTTTACTCACACTGTAGGTTACATCATGTTAAACTGTACATAATCAATGTATTTCATTGTTTTGATGGTTTTCGAAATTTAGCTGCATTGTGTTAAATTTGGCCTTAAGTAAACAAAACTACATACGCAGACATTAAGATAATATTTTATCTTTTTTTCATGAAGTATATAATATATTTCGGCTGCCATTAGCATTATGTTCTTTTTACAGTTGATGCTAAATAAATTATGTTTTTCATGGAACTTAGCGAAATTCAATTAAGTTTCTATACCTAGCTGCCATGTCGGAATAAGGCTGGCCTACCAATAAATGCGGATATTTCGTACGTATCTCATATGCGCAAAAGCCTCATTCAAACGCACATGCTTACGTTTCCAGCATGGCTAAATGCCTACGTTTTGGACTGGGCTATCTCATCTTCACTGCGATGCTTTGTGTTTGAAAGTAGCGGAGGCTCAGACGAGTTTGCGCATTCGCGGAGGCTCACATGAGCCTTCTATACTCGACAATGCGAAATGTTCCAAAATCTCATGTGCTGGCTATTGGTTACTTACTTTAAAAACGATCGGTTGATTAGGGATTTGTTTGAGGCATGCTGCAACTGATCTGGTGCTGATTGCCATTAACGCCGCTATAATCACAAACTCATCTGCCAGTCCTGGAGGGCTACAAAGTATTCAATGAGAATGCATAGTATCTGACACTTTATGAAATGCTACATTGTACAAAATAAGTGTAAATTTACACCAAATTTGGCTACAGCTGATTTGACTCTGAACCTGGTGTAACCTTTCAACTGTTTTAATGACTATGCTATGTTCTAATGTATTAATCCGGTAAATAACTACAGCAATAACATGCAGTAGGAATGTTGAACATTTATCACTGGAGAAATGCTGGCCTCAGGTTACTTTAGTTGGAAAGTAGGTGTAAGTTTACACCCAAACAGTCTGACGACAAAGTGCCCTAGCCTGTTCTATATCAAACTCACTTGACATTTTTATCTTGTAATTAAGTTCTTCTACAAAAGTAAGATAATATCATTGTGTTGTGTTGACAATCTTTACATTGCCATGGAACGTGTTTTTTCAAAGTCAGATACTTACTTTGTTGTTTAAAATATAAACCAATCGGCACAAAATTAAAATCATATGCAGGAACAGTATAGTCTCGGGCTACTTTGATAACTCAGACAGATCGAATACACAGTACAGACATATGTGAACTGTAAAAAGGAAAATAATGCATCTTATGACAGAGTAGTTACAAAAACAGAGGCAAAGGTAAAAAAGCATGTAGATATACAGAACTGTTCTGACATTATCAGCAGGAACACAATTCAAGTGAAATTTATGGACTCATAAAAGATCTAGTCTCTAGAGTGCAAAGGCCATGTATTGGTCTGGGCCTTTACTAGCCTCAATAATTAAGAATTACTGTAAATTCAGAATTTTTCGCGAATAGCATTAAAAGACATATTTGCGAAAGTAGAAATTCGCGACCGGAGCATGATTTTACTTTCATCAGTAAACGCCAGAGTGATTTCGCCATTCCGCGAGGGTTTTATTTTCACGAAACATCGCAATCCGCGAAGTTTCGCGAAAATAAAGCCCTTGCGAAAATTTCTGAAGTTACATTAAAATTTATTTTTTAACCTTCCATAAAGCGCGAAAAAGTTTTATGTTTCACATCATTAGGGTTGAAAACTAAAACTTCATTTTCTTAGAACAAATGCAATGTCACATGTAACGTGACGTCCGATTGAATAACGTCATTTTTCAACAGTAGCCTATAGCAAATGAAGACTTCATCAGCAAATGAAGACAGTTCGCTTGCTCGATAAAAGTCTGGACAAAGGTGTAAATAGTTTTGTATGCGAGGCGATGCTGTTTGAACGCGCAGACTCGCCTGAGGAGTCGCTACTCGCAGATGCGGCAATTACCAAAATCCCATGGACTGATGAGTGTGGGTAACTGTGTTTAATTGTATAATGTAACTGAAATCAAAGCATTTTATATTACGTATGTGGCATTGTGCTAACCCTTTCTTTGCCTCATGATTATTCATGCTAAGCTCCATCCACTAAGAATAATTATATAAATAAACTATCACATTTGTTCATAGAACAAGGAAAGTACTTGTCAGGTACATTAGCGTAGGATCATATCTAATCGTATTTCCATAAGCAGAGTAGACCCTGATCAGGCAGCTTTTACAAGAGCTGTCTGATCCGGGTCTGCTCTGTTTGCGAAAGTGTTAAAAGGCGTCTCTATGAGGTAAAGGGTTAAAATATCAGCACGCACCACCTAGAAATGATGAAACATTGCAAGCCTTTCAGAGAAAAAAAAACCCATTGAAATCACTGTATAATGGGGTTCAGGAAAGTCAGTCTATAATGGCATTCATTTGTGAGTAAATAGCTGGCATCAAAATGAGGCATTTTGATCGTTTCAATTTCTATGTTTTATCCTACTGAATCAAAGTACTGCACATTTATAAGTCATCAACTTAAAATACAAAACATCACAAACTTCTCTTTTTCAGATGGAACAATATAGCAACGCAGAACGCGTTTTAAATTGTTTGAGTTGGTGTTTTACGTCACAGTCAACATTTTGCAGTCATGCTAAGATGTTATCCTGAGTTCTAAACAGTACTAAGCATTGCTGATAAAGTGTGTTGCTCAAATACACAACTCAATGCCTTCGACGAAGCTCTAATCATGTCTAATGATCCACGTCGACCACTCTACCACCGAAACACTGCGCTCCACATATTATGTAGAACTCGTACCTGTCAGTGTTTGAGCCTCCGTCTATAAATAGGAAACCTGAATCTCTCTCGATCCTGTCAGGAATGATAACACTCATATAGTGCCACCAAATAGGCCTGCTCTGTAGCTCTAAAATAATAAAATGTTGCAAAGGATGAGATTGTTTTCGAAGATGTAAGACGTCCACGTTTATAAAACTTGCAAACGGACAATTGAAAAAAAATATTGATATTGGTCGTGACTCTTTTCTACTGTAGTATAGCCCTTCAAATGGAACACTGTTTTTGGCAATAACATTAAATCTAAAATGCGAATTTTAGATTTAATAGGAAATATATATTTAAACCAAAAAACCCTAATCAAACATATTTTTGAAGCTTGCGTGCGTTTTCATAAATGCTGTGATAGGATGGCATTTTAACATTATCTTATAGGCCAAATAATATTCCCCTCTAGAACCTTGAGCGAAACGGATCAATTACTATCAATTGAACATATAAACCATGTATATACTAATATAAGACAATTTATAACAATGCTTCATTGCTTTTAAATGTAGCTACATATTGGCTTGCGTTGCCGTTTATCAGTCTAGTCAATAATGTTTCAGTAATTTCCAACCGTATCACAAAAATGGTGACCAAGAAGAAAGGCCATTATTCGTAGACCTATAAGAGCAGCTTGAGTTGCATCGTAAGCCGCACAATTTGATGCCTTCAACAAGTAGTAGAGGAGCCAGGGTTCAAAAATGTCAAAAATAAGCATTTAGGTATGCCCCCTTTTTAGCAGAATTTTCACTTGTTTTATCCTTTAGTACATAGTATAGGCAGTATGAAACCAGATATTGCACTCAATTTAAGTCTTGCAAACAAACCTGTAACAGTGTGTTTAATACGTTACCCCTCATTTTCTTAAAAACAAAAATATGTAATTAAGTCTATTTAGGTAGAAGTTGAAATGTTTAAATGAACAAAACATTTATGCAATCTGTAAGAACATGCTATTCACTACACATATTGATGTTTTTAAAAGTTGTTTGTGTCCATTATAATGTCATTTACGTTACATTTTCAACTATACCCTTAAAATTATTGATATTTTGTTAAAATGTTTCATTTGACAAAATTTTCAAAATGTGTTTAACTTCAAGATAACATCTATCTAAAAGAGCGTTAACTGACCGTTTCAAAACTGCAAACAGATACGTTCTAACATAAATACTTTGTCAGTTATGAGCTGTTAAATTAGATGACCATAGATAAAACTTTATATACGTTTAGAATCTCTTGAGTTTGAAAATAAGCATGCAATGTTTTCTGTAAGCTTTTAAACACCTTATGATAATTGTTTTGATATCACAGACTTTAGAGTAATACCTAACAACATTTCTGAGGAAAAAAATATCATTTTGTTGTTCGATTTTCAATATGTAACGTATAAAACAAAATTAAAGACAAACAAATATTGCTTAATAGCTTAAATTATATATCACTGGAAAGTTTATTTCAATAAAAAAAGGGGGGACAGTAAGTGTGTCTGATAGGCATAAAAAGAACATTGTTCCAAAAGAAGTTGTCAGTACTAGTTAGGAGAATGTGTATATGGTTGTAATTTTTTTCTTTTAAGAAATGGTATACTTGTTGACTTAAAAACAAAACACATTGTTTGCTAATTTACTATGTTATGTTATGCAGTTTATAAATTCATAAAATGATAAGTCTGATGCAACATCTCAACTAGGATACATTCTCTTATGCTTGTTCAGTTAAATTTGCTAAAGTAGCATATATAACTATAAATAAAGAAATTATATATCATGATTATATATTTGTCTCAACCATTTTCCATTTTCAACTAAGCCTGAAAACCTAAAACAAATTTAGATATTTGCACATTTTTTTTTCTTTTAATTGAACAAAACAATCTAATAAGCTATTCAGAAGCAGTTTTGTGGGATGTTTGTATCTGGCCTTTGTTTTCTAATTTGTTTCTAGTTCAGCAATCATCTTGACAAGGAAGAGAGCTGGTTGCTTCACTTTAATTATATTGTAGATATCTGTGTTCTGTGTCCCTTTCTTAAGGTGCAGTGGGTCAGTAAGGAGCCTGTGATTGTGACATTTCCTAGTCAAGTTCACTTATAGAAAAACGATGTTTGCTGGCAATCTAGACAGCATCACTCCTTTATGAATATATAAAATAAAATGTTGTTTACGTTACATTAAATTTAAGGAAACATAAGTGTTTGTTATCTTTTTTTCTTTAAGAGAGTGGATCTGTTATGCAAATTGTTTAAGCCACATCTATTTATGCATATATCAAAACTCAGAAGCTGACTTTTAAATATATTCTAGCTATGAAATTTAATTTCAGCTCATTTTTAACATGGCTTTCATTTTTAGATTAATGAAACTGATAGTCCTTGTAACTTAACACTACTAATCATTTGTCAAAGCAATGCAAGCTTTAAAACTATATGGGTTATTCAAAATGAATTTTTGCTGTTGAAATTGGGGAAATCATCCATAAGAATGGGTTTTACATGGCAAAGCAGTGATCATGTCCAAGAAATCTAGATTTCTTCAGTTGTAATTTACGATACCAAAATTACTTCATATAATTTCAACAGAGAGAAAATGCTTAAGCCAAATTTAACTAGGACGCATTAAGATTACCGTTTAAAAGATTATTTACGTTTATCAGAATGTTGATAGGAATAGCAATATCTTAGAGTAAAAATTAGAGTGCTGGAATCGAGACCGAGGGGCCACGTGTTTGAGCCTCACTGGCGTCACTGCTTTATGGTCCTTGAGCAAGACACATTTATCCTAGCTTAGTACTGGTTCAACCCAGGAAGACCCGTCTCTGTTTAACTGAAAGATTGTTGATGGGACGTAAAGGTTCAAATCAAACAAACAAACAAACTTAGAGTAGAAATAGCAGTCATGAGATCAAACATAGTTTTAGCAAGTAGTGCTTATATAGTTGATGTTAAGTTCTATCATAATACCACAGCAGTCATTTTTGACCCCATTTTAAACAAACTGTTTCAGGAATCCTGTCAGTTGATTCCTTTTATTTGCGTTAAATAATAGATGAGTTGTAAACATATCAGGGAATAGAGAAAAAAAAGCATACATTAAATTATCTATTGTGCTAATAAAATAATGATTATATGAACAATAGAGAAGGCACAATAGTTAGTATCATTACTTACACAAATAATAGATTTACATGTTATGCTAAGAAAGTATGCATAAACTTAACAAATAGTATGTATGCATGTTTAATTTGTCTGTCGCTAATTTTTATCAATCGTCTGCATAAGAAATTGTATTTCTTTCGATTTGTAAAAGTATCATGATACATCTCAGATAGTGATAACATTGTCTCTATCGCCAATTGCACTATATGTAAGTATGATACAGCATAGCATTTGTTGAGTATACTATCTGAAAGTATTCTTTGAAAGTAGCATAAGAATGGATTTTGTTTCTATTACGTGAACTATCAATATACCATAAATATAGCATCCTTTAACAAGTTGGTACATGTTTTATGGGTGTAAATAAGTTAGTTTTAAGGACTGAATGACGGTTGCTATGATTACTTATTGTGAGGGTAAAAAACAAATAGTGTCCTGCTGAATAAAACAAAGATTAAAGCAGATTCTATCGCGTATGCTGATAAGCTATACAGCTTAAAGGCAAACGTCTGCAAACATTCTGGAATATATGATCAATCAAGTTATATTCTAAAAAAATTTTGCTCAAGGTCCTGATTATCGAAGTCTAATCATTTAGAAATTGTCTACAATACTAACAATGTAGGGAAGCATTTCCAACTTATTAACAGACATGTGTCTGTTTCTAAAGTATTAAAATGGTAATTTAGAATAAATGCTGTCCTGTTTTATTGCTTCACAAATGTGTAGAACCAGGCAACACAATGATTAAAGTAATGATCTTTATATTTTTGTTATATACGTTACCAACATAAATAATACTCTTTTTTCCAAAGAAAACGAGTATTTTAGTATCTGTAGATACTAAAATATTATAACCCCAAGGATAGCTAAGGCCGGTACTAAATCAGAGACAGAAATCCTCATGATTTACACAAACTTCAGTATTGTTTCATATGACACCGATGTAGGTATCTTTAATTTTTCACTTCTTGATTTGGACTTCTGCTTGGAACATCTTACATTTTAAAGTTTTAAGGTATATTTTGTGCCTTATTGTTTTAAATATAGCTGCTGTAAAGAATAACTGTTTATAAATGCATATATTTGATGCTTTTACAATGTGTGATGGATCTGACTATGTTACTGCGTGTTTTTTATTTATTCATTGAGCTGTTGACGGTGAAAGAAAATGTCTTGTATATGTCATTTAACTTCATTTAATGCATAAAAAAGAGCAAATACATGGTAATGGCACATATTTTAAAGAATCATTTAAGCTTTTTGAAACAATTTAGATATGAATAATAAATAGGTATCAATTATCCTATTTACATGATTCCTAAAACATATACTTAATGGAATTTATGAGCTTTATTTTCAAGTTTTTCCCTTTAAACCAAATGTGATTTTGTTGATGTTGCATCTCATTCATATTAAATGTTTAAAAATACAATATTTCCAATCTAATTTTGAGCACTAAAATGGTTGTCAATTTTATTTTCACCTTTAAGTTGTTTGAACGCATATACACATAACATTGCACAAAAAATATTGTTTTAAAAGAAAGTAACGTATATAACAGAACTTCCAGGTGCCTTAACTAATATTATTATTTTGTTATTAAGCTGCATCTAATTAAATTTCAATCATAACGATATGAAAGAAAACGATGCAAATGATAATAACACTATAATAGGAGTTTCCTTATTATCTAATGGTAACGTATTAGACTTGGCTATTGCATGGTAAATGCACATGCTCATCAAACCCTAACAGACATTTTATAATATAAAAGTAGCTAAGAAAATCTTAATGTACAAAAATCTCCCTCCACAAGTCTTTTGGCAGTCCATGACCAAGTAAACAATAGTAATATATTTGAATGTAAGTAACGTATATAATAACAATTACGTCAGCGTAAGCCATTTAAGCTTATTTTCCGTTTGGTGCTTTTAATTAAGGTACTGTAAAGCAATATGCAGATAGTAGGAAATGTGACCTATCTGATCTAAATAACTTTTCTTTTCAGTAATGTAGCGAATAGCCTACTACATGAAGCCTGCATGAGGGTAGCTATGGTTACCCCATAAATAAACATCTTTTGCAAGACTTAAAATTTGTGCAATATCTGTTTTCACACTTCTGAAACACCATACTAACTGAGGATATAGACTAAAATTCTGCTACTTTCCGGCCACTTTTTTCCAATTTTTGAATCTCTGGCTCCCCTACTAAAGATAATCGTCTGCTGTAATCTCAAATTGACATTTAGATGAGCAAATACTGGTATATCTATCCCAGTTGCATCGATAGTACAAAAATGGATACTGAAAGGTACGGAAGCCTATATGTGACATTGTGTTTTGTGTTATGTCCTTTTTAATTTTTTACTTTTGTATGTTGAGTTTTCTGTTTAGTGTACAATGTTGCACATTTTAAACGAAAGGGTATTTTCATACTAACAAAAACTAAGTTATTTATTTTTAAAATATATATGAGGAGTAAAATTGATATCATTCTCCGCAAAATTTTAATCTAGTTAGGGTTTTGCAGTTTCTATGCGCATCCAAACTTACAGTGTGAGGTTACTTGTATGTAAAATTTAAATAAACGAAAAACTGTGTTCCATTGGAGGTGCAATACTACAGTAGTACTATCTGACAATGACATCAACTTTCGTTGAATATTTACAATACCGATACGTTTAAATAATTTGACCCTGCGATTGCACAATACAAATGTGCTTTATTTGCTACCAAACATAAACCTTAAACCTAATCATAGCAAAATACAATAAAACCTGTGTAAAACGACCACTCTCAAAAAGACATAAAATTGGTTTTCAAAACCAATTATCGCTTAATTCAGGTCAAAAATATTGCATATTTGATTTGGTGTTTAAAGTCTCTTACTCAGGCGGCATATAACCTCGGGTCACTATCGGCCTACCAGCGAAACGCTATTGCAATGGCGTTTCGCTGGTTGGCCGATAGTTGCCCACTTTCGTATGCTTACTTATCTTAAAAGCAATCTATTATCATATACTGTACTTTAAGAAACTGGACACTTTCATCATATCAACTTTCACAAAATGGTGATAATGTATATGACATGTATACTATCAAAGCTATCGACTATGGAAGGGATTATGCGACAAAATTCTTTGCATACATGTTAGACTTTTTAAGTCAGTAGTCTAGTTTTATTTTGTTAATTGTGTCATTATATCATACCAATTTTTATTTACTAGTAGTTTCATTCAGAACATGTCATTTCTTGGTTTTCAAAAGGCATAACTAGATTGTGAAAAGACAATACTAAGTTGTAAAAAGACAGAACAAGGTTGTCATAATACGAATGTGAATATGCTAAAAATTTTGACGCCAGAGGGCGCACATATTTTATCGGAAATAATAGTTTCTCCCGTGCAAGTAGCACTCGATACAAACGGTGTTGTGGATGATTTTTCCTACCAAGAAATTCTCCCTATGAATAATCTATGAAATCTTTGACCCTTCCTGCCTCACATCCTCAGGCATGTGCGGATCCAGAGGGGGGAAAGGGGGTCGGGATCCCCTGGAAAATCACAAGTTATATGGGTTTCTTTAGAAATTAACATAAGGAAAAAGTTAGACTCCCTCCCCCTGGAAAATTCTGGACCCCCTCTGGATCCTTAGAAAAGTATAGTTTTCTCTGTAATAAAACCATTGGACCCCCTCTGCTAACTGTAAAATAAGTTCAGGACTATAAAAAAAACAATGAAAAAAAAAACAAACGTTGTCCAGACTGTTTTCCGGCTGTCGGACTTGGACCCCCCCCCCCCTGAATAAAATTCCTGATTCTGCGCAAGGACTCCTGCCAAGCATGGACACATCAATATATGAGCTGCAACACGTGATTTCCAACAATAGGGCGTTTTGACATGAATAGACTCAGATGAGCCTGACTGTGTATCCTCATTTTAAGCTTAGGCAGTTCTAGTGATGTTTGATCAGTAGCTTAACAGACGTAGAATATTCAAGCAACTAGGAAAGGCTCTGACCAGACTGTCCATATGCGCTTGCTGGTCTGAGCCTTGCTGATCGCACATACCACAGTGTTGGAAATTTCATGGCACGGCTCGATTTCATGTATTTACTGGGTCAGTGGTTGTACGAAATGATACCACATATTTATATATATCCATACTTGTCTTGACTAACTTTACCTCCCTTTAATTTTCAAAATTATCTATTTTTTCATGTTGTTATAAGAGCTGATGCATTCATAAAGGTTTTTTTTACAACTTCATTGACGATTAATCTGCATGAAAGAAAGGACATTTCAACGAAATGAGAAAAAATGTGTCATCTCAGTCAACTCATAATATTTGAAAAATCATAATTATTTAGACGATATAGTAATTGCCATAATATTAAATGTAGCTACCGAGGTATTGTGTATTTTTTTGGCATAGGAATAAGCCCGTGGTGTAGTGGATAAGTGCTATGCCTTGTAAACCAGGGGTCGCAGGTTCGATTCCCGGCTTCTCCATAAAACCATAAAACCACATAAAACCACTTTCGGTGAGCCTTTGGGTGCTCCCGTCATATAATAAACACACAAATCATAAACCCTCCCGGCGGTACTGGTTTCTACCCAGGGAAAGCCACAAAAAGTTTTAGGAATAAGCCCGTGGTGTAGTGGATAAGCGCTATGCCTTGTAAACCAGGGATAGCAGGTTCGTTTCCCGGCTTCTCCATAAAACCATTTTCGGTGAGCCTTCGGGTGCTCCCGCCATAGAATAAACACACAAATCATAAACCCTCCCGGCGGTACTGGTTACTACCCAGGGAAAGCCACAAAAAGTTTAAGAATAAGCAAATAGAACCCCCCCCCCCCCCTGGAAAAAATGAACCGGCCCATATAATTTTTCTTAGCTTCTTTTAAAATAAACAAATTGGAACCCGCCCACCCCCCCCTCTGTAAAATAAGTTAGACATAATAAATAAAAGAAACAATACCAACAAATGAATGGGCATGGAAACGAAACTTCTCTTAAAGATATACGGTGAGGCTGTGTCTTTGGTGCTCGTAAATGCGACACGTACAAAATGAATCCAAAATCTTATGTGCTGGCTCATTAGGCTCCAGAAACAGGGTCCATTCTCGGTAGTTTGAGGGGGGGGGGTAGGGGGTAAGGGACAGCTGTCTGAGCCCCCTGTAAAATCAGACAGTTATACGGTTCCTTAGCAATACTGGTCACCTCTGGATATCACAAAACTTCCAAGCCAGCATTCTTGATGTTCGGCCACCATTGGTCCACCAGCGAAACGCCATTTAAATGGCGTTTTGCTGGCGATTTAAACGGCGTTTCGTTGGAGGGTCAATTATGAACCACTTTTATTGGTATTTGGCTCCTCTCTCTCCTCGTCAACTATAAAAAAAATGGCAGAGTTGGACCCCTCTGAAAAAATCTTAATCTGCGCACGC
This sequence comes from Loripinus fragilis, assembly GCA_964019695.1. NCBI lineage: Eukaryota > Metazoa > Mollusca > Bivalvia > Lucinida > Lucinidae > Loripinus > Loripinus fragilis. Next base: position 111,703,814 of record OZ026516.1, read on the forward strand.
TGGACTTTTTCTTCAAATTGTCAATAGTTTGAATTAAAGTCATTGCATGTAAATAGTATATGACCATCTTCATCTTAGGGATGAACCATCTGCAATATTTAGTTTGTCTAAAAGCCAAATATCTGAATTTCCATCGGCGTCCAACCTCTGAGAAGGCTCTATCGAGATTCCACATGTTCACTGACTCGTCTGAGCCTTCTTCGCTCGCTTTGTGCTAAGTTCCAAATTTCATGAAAAAGATCGTGGTGTCTGGATGTAAGTGCATTTTGTGACAAGGTTTTTCCTTTTAATACATATTGATAGATTTGGCTTTATTGTTTGAAGACAGATATGCGTTTATCAAATGTATGACATACAGCCGTCTTCTAAATATACTGTGGGTACCTCCTCCATGTGCATCCAGAAAGGGGGTCAAACGGCTCCAAATCTGGCATTTTTTTTCAGTTGATGATCCCAATACCATTTCAAGTGAGCCATCATCGGCCTGTCAGCAAAACACCATTTAAATGGCTTTAGGTCCTTTCGCTGGCATGTTGAGCATGGCCTAACATTGAATGCTTTGTGATTCTCCAGGGGTTCCGGACCAGTATTGCTTATGAATCGTAAAGCTTAGTAATTTTTCAGGGGGCGGGGTAAGGACCCCTGGCGCCCTCTCTGGATCCGCACATGTCTTCAATGGGATTAAGACTATTAAAATATGTTTAATGGAGAAATACACATTGTTCTGTAGATTGAATACGTTTTGCGAACTATACTTTTGCTTGACACGCTTCTATGTCTGGGCCATATCACCTACAGTGTTAGATGGAATTCATTACAATCTTACAGGATTATAACCTTAGCATGAAAGTGTGTGGCGAACAACACCTATAGCCAAACACTTACCTAAGCTGAAGGCTAGAAAAACCTGTCGTCGGGTAGCGCACACAACAAAGGTGCGGACCAGCCTACGCATCCCACAGTCTGATCCGCCCCTTTTATATTCTCTTATATACATAAGGAAAAAAGAAACGCAACAAACGCTTTGATTCATTGCTAGCAGACAATGTGATGTCAGTTTTTTGTGAAAATGATGTAAATTCATGGGAGTGGTATGTCACCGTCAAATTACGACAGTTCAGCGTAATTATCAATTACGCATGCACGTTGCCTTAACGTCATTAACGTCAACTCTGAATATTGCGTTACGAGGGTTAGTCAAAAATAACTGAGCCCTACCTTATAACATTTGCTTCAAGTAAAATGGACATATATTTATATGATATTTCATCGCAGTTATATTTCATCTATTCAATATTCTAATTGATATCTGTTGGTAGGCTTTATATAATGGTTGCTAGGCAACCAAAAATGACCTGTCGAACGGGTGCGTTCACGCTGTAATACATCAATATGTAAGCGTTGCCATGGAAACGATAATGTCAATGTAATTTTGTATTTACTGTCGTTTGATACCTATTACATGTACCTACTAAGTGCCACAGAAAAGAAAATATCAGACCCCGAATCATAGATGCTGAGGTAGTTTGATTTCAGAATTTAGCAAATTTTTACGTGCCTCAAGTCCTATAATTTGCCCCACCCACATTCATATTAGCACAAATTTAATAGAAAACATTAAAATAATTGCCTGATAATGCTTATGCAGTACTGCATACACAAACAAACGCACTGGAATATCAAAATTCCTTGTTTGGAATAAATTATTCTGTTTCCATGGCAACACAATCCTCATTTATTTGAAAATTAGTGACATTTTGACTTATTTGTTGCTAGGCAACGCATGCAATCAGTGTTCACCTAAACATTTACGAACCAAGTATAATGAAAAGACAATATGATATATGTTATTCAAATAAATGTCAAATATGTCTTTCTCAAAAACTATCAAGCCCACAAGCTTTTTAAGACATACTGTATATTCCTGGTGGTGGAGATCAAGAACGCATCGCTCTAATTGACGATCTTTAGTTGCCTAGCAACCATAATAGAAGCTTTATCGGGTTAATTATTTTAGGTCAAAACGTCTATGACATGTTATACTTATAAAAGATAATCACATTTCTTGTCTACAATGTGAGGCTAAGATATAATGAGGTAGGGCTCTGTTATTTTTGACTTACCCTCATAGATGCGTAAAATTTCTTTTCTGTTTGACGTTTTATTCAATATAAAGACGTTTCTTCAATAATTATGATTTAAGATCTTCAGACGTCAAACAAAAGTCAAATATGGCATCAAAATATGTTATCCTACATTTTAATGGTTTCCATAAGGTTTGTGCGCTTTTCCAATGAGAGAATAGTCCAGTGACAGATTTTTAGTGTTTACTTTCAGCATGTAATCAAGTGTTTTCATTTGCATTATGACGTGCTTAGTTTGGCTAACGTCAATATAAACACCCTGCTAGCATATTTCGACGGTATCTGAAAAGTCAGTTTTTTTTCTCCGAGAATGCATGTTCTGATGCCTCTAGGTTTGTTTTACACTGTATATACACCAACGACACAAACTCGGCGGCTCTAAGTGACATCAATTGCTTATTCTCTGTCGTTGTGTATCTTGGCATTCAAGTAGACGGTTTTGACGCAATATTTGACTGCATTACGAATATGATTGGACGTTTTTTTATTTGCCAATTGTCAAGTCGACGCCATGTAACCATGCAAAAAAAGTAAGTAATGGTGCAAAGATCAGGAATCGATACAATCAAGTACCACACCTGACCCAGGATACCAATGGGAAAGTGACAAACTCACAGAAGACACCACAAACGAGAGCCAAGAGGTCAGCCCTTTCCCAGCAGGTGACCACAAAGCACATATAAACAGACGCGCACAAAACAAAGCAAACACAAGACAGAACAAAAACATAAAAGATCCACAAAAGAAGTACCGCCTTGGAACGATCAGTAAAATATTTTACTGGAGGGCTTAAACCGGTTTAACTGGAAGGAGATTGTACACACAATCCTGAGGATTGGAAAAATAAGCAGCATGCAAAAGACTTGATGGGGAAGAGAGAGCTGGTTGCTTTGCTTTATTTGTCTTCCTGGTGTCTTATGACGGTTGAGCAGCTCTTCCTCGCGGTGGTGCCACGGGGTTGTCTGCGTCAGTTTGTGTTTGTGTATTTCTTGATCATACTCACTTACTATTTTTAGTGATCTTTATTCTGACGTTCACGTCGCATGTTACGTTTTCATATGTTTTCACCTTGTAGCATAAACTCTAGCGTTGAAATGACGTTTTGTAATTTCATCACATGCTACAAATAATCAATTAGACAATTCAAAAAGAGATTTCATCAAACCGTCATTTAACCATGCAAAAATTATATTTCTACCTGTTGCCTTTCTTTTTTCCTTAAGTATATGTTAGCTTGCCATAACCGAAATTTCAATCTGTAGAACACAGGTTTTCTCGCGAGGAAGCATGCACAAACCTGCCTGCTCAGCTACAGAGACTAGCTAGAAGATTGTAATTTTTTTTCTAGCATATCAGCGCCTTTGTTATTCCCTTATTTGAAAGTATCATATCGTAGCCTGCAACAAGCGAAATTCCAGTCAATACGCTAGTCTCTGTACCTGAACAGACTGTTGTAAGCAAGTCTTAACCCGAAAGACAGCTTTTAGAGACGCAAAACATGTACACCACATGTTTTTACTAGGCAAGCTTGACAAAGTAGTTAACAAGTACCAGTACTTCGTACATATACTAAAAACCCTTCTTGACTCAGCGGAAGAGAGAAGAATTGCCAGAGAACTTATTTCATGATCAATCTCCGCAATAGTATGGGGCTGGGCTGGGGTCAAACTCGCGACCCCTGAATGAAAAAGTTCAATCATTTTAGTAATGAATTGGATTTTTGGAAGGTTCATGGAATCATGAATACTTTGGGTATTATCTCTGTGCTAAACTTGGTACTTATCTTTTCTCAAAATTTTAACTTGTATATCCACTAGGTTGCTTCCCTTTAAACTTAAGATGTTTTTATCTTTGTAATGTTTTCGTTGATATTCATTTTTTAAGGTTTAAATGAGTTTATATTTATGGCATTTTACATTGATTATTCTGTAAGAAATATCTTGCATCCTATAACAAACGTTTTACAAAAGGACGAAAGATGAAACGCTTGAATTTTTCGATATATTTATTTGAAAATAAGCAGATCCCATTTTCGGATAAACCATTCAGTCAAAACGTCTCCTGACACCGTTTTCCAAAAAAGGGATACTCTATAAATTATAAATGAAAGCGCTCCCTCTGGCGTCAAAATACATAGCATAGAAAGAAGCGCGGTATTACCGACAATATTCAATGCTTGTTTCGTGTCACTTTATTATGTTGTTGATGCTATTTACAGTTTACTTTGTATTATTTTTTAATTCTTCAGCAACATCCGTTGATCCAAGCTGTTATCATTAGGCAATTCACATGCTACAATGACATATTTTACGAAATAAAATTGCAAACTTAAAAAAACACAAACTAAAATGGACACATAGAATTTCGGCGGGAAATCCCTTCTATAATCGACTCATCACATTTTAACCTTTAAAGCGCCAATCACAACAAATGTGTTCTGAATTCGTCGTCTGTCTAAATGTTTTAGAAGTCTCTTGTTCAAACAGTGTAGACCTAGACCAGACTGCTCCTGTAGGAACATTCTGATCTGAGTCCATACTATTCTGTAAGCAAACAGTGAATACCATTATTAGACACCGCGCTCTGCTTGCTTATGTCATGTAAAGGACGCTAGGCTTATTTGGGTTAAGTTGGCGAAAAAACAATTGAAAATTCAAATATGTGACGCGCCATGACATTTTGTGCCCAAATGCGGTAAAACGTGACGTCGGGAAAACGCGCTGCAAAAGTGACGTAATTTATGCAACTGCTCTTTGTTGCGCAATTTGTACGTCGCTAAGCGTCATTTGTTAACATCGTTTGAAGCCCAAGAGGCGCATTTCTTCGCAAAGAAATATTTAATTATGGATAAGAAGATTCATACACGTACATACGTTTTTTTAAATCATGGAGTTGGAGGAATTACAGATGAAATGACTATTTACAAGCATGTATAAAAACAACAACAAAAAAAACACCGTTTCTCAGACACTTTCTGTATCGGCCGTAGTGCATTTTATTCTGTTTCTATTGTGCATATTAAAGACCAGAAAAAAACCCAAATGAGTATGACCAGGAAATACCACAATCATACACTGCAGACCAAGACCAGGCCTGATATTATAGTGCATTTTATAAAACAACGGAATCAATTCCATTTCGAACGCAAATTGTATGCGCAAAAATGTGTGTCCGTTTCAGTACTTTTTGTCCCCAATGTTGTCGTACAGCACGTGAGCGGTTTTGTTGCCTGTTGTGTTGAGGCGACACACTACAAGTGGAAAGTTCCATCCTACTTATGGGTGATGTGGCATACGATGCTCGTTTCAGTGTATGAATAAGCGTAATACTTTGAGGTTCAGTCACAGGACATAATTAATCGCCGTATTACAACGTCGCCGTTTAAATCAATGTATTTCCAGATTTGTTGGCAAAATTATTGTCGCAAAACAATATAAGTTACAACCGCGAAAAAAGTACCAAATGAAAGAAAATTGATTTACGCAATATACAATTTTATTGTAGCTTCTTGGTGTCTGTTGTTTTCGTATTGTAGCCATTTAAATACGACGACAAATTTAAATGGTATTTTGGCGACGTTAACTTTAGCGTCAATGGGAATCGTGAAATCTTACTAAAAATCATATGTTCGCTTTAAACGGGACCTACTTGAGAACCAAAATTAAAATTTATTTTAATATTTTATTGTATGTTGCTATTTTATATTTGACTTCCATCCCCGTAAATTTGTTATAAAAATGCACCCATTAACATTGACATGGTAATTTTCGCAAACATTCTGGAAATGCACTGTTTAAACTGCGAAGGCACGAAGTGGCGAATATGTATGAACACAAACTTCAACATCAATATCAATATATGGGTTAGTAGTCTGATGCGCTGACCTGTGTGCTAATAGGGCTACAAGTCTGATACACTGACTGTTCCGTGTATGCTACATGTAACAAGTGTATTGTATCAGCGTGACAATTGCAAACTGCTTAATCGGTGATGGGCGTATTACTATATGCTGTAAGATGAAGTCACGAGCTTTTGCCATGAGCGCATTTTTGCAGAAATTTAAAAATTGTTTCTTATTACATGTATCTACGTATATTCAGATTCGACTTTCGGGCTATCCGTTTTTTTCCATGCGTGTGTTAGAGCCACTTGAAAACTGTGCCAGCTTATCACGTATCGCATTTGCCAACCGCAATTACTCAGACGACCCTGTTCTAAAGCGCAACCAGAGCACGTAGACGAAGGCTCAAGCCAAATTCTACACTTCTACTGTAGCCCAACTATCTAGTTATATATATACAAAACGCTTTGAGGCGTGACTGTTACGGGTAAATGTATTGAATGAATCGAGGGTCATTCCTTAGAGGTCGTGGTGGTTGATGCATGTATGCATATAATGATCTTAACGCATACGCGCCAAGTACAGACATTTTATAAGTTGTGTAAAATCATGTTCTGTAGCGTTTAAGCCAGGTACACCCCATTTTATCCGCGCCTTATCTGATCTACTTCAATAATTCCGAAGTTGAGGGTTGGGTCCATTTCGATCTGATCTGTGTTTAATTAATTGTAACTTCGGTGTGTACATGGGCGCAAGCTGATTGTAGTTAATTATGGTTTTGGCTGATAAATATGCAACCAAAATTATTCGGATAGGTACATATACACATGTATTCCTGGCAAGCAGATCAAAATGTACCTCGACATATAAGATGCAAATTCATATGCTACACTGTTCACAACTTCCGCGACTGTAATTTGAATATTTTAGCAAGTGATCCTATCAAATATAAGTGGACAGCATTCACGCTAGAAAGAGCCGCTTCTAATGAGTACCCATTGCAAACATTTTCTTTGACAAATAAGAAAATAGCGTTTTGGGTATCCATTGCTCTTGGCCTGGTTCTAAACATTTTTGTATTGCAAAGATATATTAGCAAGTGACAGCCAAAGAAATATGAAATTAGGGAAGTGGTGGGGACTGGTACATCCGCATGAATCTCTTTGATCCGATGCATCTAGCGATAGGAGGACATAATTTCGTCACGTTTTGATATCGAACTCTCAACAAAACATTTGGCTTGATATATTTTGTGGGAGCTCATCCACTCTTTTCTCTGCTTTTGTTTTAAGCTGCACAGCATGTTACATGCTTGAAAATACATTGTACATGTACATAAAAGAATTTGATTACACCGATTATACGAGATGTCTCGCCGTTTCAATTATGACTGTCTTTAAAATTCAAAACTCTGTTACAGTGGAAGGTCAGCACAATCGGCGAAAAGATTGATCAGCATTTGCGCATGTTAAGACCGAGACAGAGTAAACTCAGTAGTTTAAGGGAACATTGAAGTGAAGCAATGCATCTGTATTGGTACGAGAGATCTAACACAATTTTTGAACAGAAGAGACACGGCTAAACTACTAATTTATCGGTGCCCGACTTTTACGAATTGAATATCGCGTGATGGGTTCCGGGATCGGTTCTTGACTTGGTGACACCGCATGCGACACACCACTGAGAGTGCAAACTGACCGTAGTATTTTATAACTACTACTACTGGCAGCACTGCTGCTGATGCTACGCTCCCCCCCCCTCTTTCTACAGATGAATTAGCAAAGGTTATATTGTAAAAGAAAAGAGAAAAACGAGTAGGTTGATTAAACCACGATGTGCGGAATCACATGGGCGGATCCAGAGGGGGTCTGAACCCCTGGAAAATCACAAGTTATATGGGTTTCTTTCGGGAAAAAGCAATTGGACCCCCCTGTAAAAAGTTGGACCCCCCCCCTGGAAAAAATCCACCCCCACTGGAACCTTGGCAAATAATAGTTTTCTTTGAAAGTAACCACTTGACTTCTGTAAAATAAGTTGAGGACTAAAAAAAATAAAATAAAAAAACGTTGTCAGAGCTTTTTTTTATGCCAGATGGACCTGGACCCCCCCCCCCCTCCCCACCTGACGAAAATTCCTGGATCCGCGCATGAATCATATCTGATCGCCTTTTTTAAACGAGCTAACGATCAACTTTCTGATGTGCATAAATACCCATTTTATCATTAAAAAGACCGCATTCAAACATTTCATACTGTAGCAATAATATCATCTGGATTTAATTTCAAAATTTTCGAACCCAGGTAAATGCTCAATCTAATACATTTATATTTTTAAAGAAATAATGTTGCGATTTATCCGCTCACGTTATGAACCCAAAATGTTCTAATCGAGAATTTCTGAAGTGAAATGAACTTTCCCAAAAGAATAATCAATTCGTTTCGAACATCCTGAAATAAGCTCGCCAAGTTATATATCAGAAAATTAACGTTGACGTCGCAAACACTTTGTATACAATTCCATGACGTAGGGACCTATGAACTATTGCCTTTTTCTCAGAAATCGCTTAAGATACCGAACTGAAATTTCACATGTATACTCCAGGGATATATAGGTATCAGAAAATATCAATATCTCAATTTCGACCAGGTACCTCATTTGGACCCAAAATCTCATGGCTGGTCACATATACTAGAGGACTTTGAAGACGCATCACCATATTTTTGCACTTTTCTTGCAAACCGTAAATGCGGTTGAAAAGTTATTCGCAGGATTTTAATGTGTAACCCAGAATTAGTATGAATCAGTCGTTAATTTGACTGCACTATCACGCGACGCTGCTAATGACGTCACATGGGTACATACAGCATCCAGCACCTTTCTGCACAGTCAGTTGAAGCTTTTTGGTTATTTTTGTGTTTAAACTGTGGTGTGTATGATACCATATCAGCAACAGTGTTTATAGACCTTTTCTAATTAAAAGAAATTGATAACTTCAAAATTTCGACAAAAACGTCAAATTTGAACATCAATTTACAGCTCCTTTTTAGAAATATCTCCATAAGTTATCTTTATGCACGCTTTCATTACTGATATTGACTACATACACAGACAATCATGTGGGGAAGACGTTTTTATGTAAATCATGGCAGGAGATATGCTGTCATGTGATCGAGAACATCTTAAAATTTACGTTAACGTCACTTGCACAATACAAATAAAACGTGATACAAGCGTAATTAATGCATAATATGTCATTTGCGTATGCCCTTAGCCTCATCCAACATAACCGGATGTAAAAAAATCGCAGCTTTGAAAGGCCCAAGATGTTGAATTTTATTACCAGACTATAGTAATCAGAGTGGATGTGGTATGTCGGTATCTTTAAAGGAGTGTTTGAGCATAACGAACTGTCAATTCATCTAGAATCGTTCAATGATGAAAATGCAATCGTGAAAGACTCTGTTGAGTTAGGAATCAAAACTTACGCGTGTTAACTTGCAGCTGAATTGGTGTCCTCCGAAATCGACTACCCCTGTCTTAGAACGGAAACTTTTTCAATACCTTACAGTAAATTTACAACCATGAATTTTCTAGGACACACTACAAGCTGGTCAGACTATGATATGCACTAACAATTATCTAGCTGACATTCTCAGAGTTTGTGAAATAAAGGACTTAATCTGAGTGATGCGTTTTCAAAGTCCTTTAGTATAATCAGGTATTGATAATATAACATATGCCATTTGTGCGTAGAAACGTTGTCGTTTCAAACATATGTTTTGGGTGCTCATTAGTACCGTCTCATTGAGACGGTTGTTTTGAGTACCAAAACACATATATTTTGTCTGGGCAATACGACCATTAAGTTTAAGTACGCATTCATATCTAGGGCTCCGCTATTATGCCTCCAACGTACAATGTAGCCCCACTAGCCATCTACCCAGTAAGCATGCTAAAAGGGCCAGCAACCATGGAAGCAAGCTCTTATTAAACTATGCAATCTGCCGCACGCCCCACCAAAATCGGGTGTAAAATGAGAAATTTATACAAATCTTATTTCTATAAAATATTAATAAATTATATTGTAAGCCAATTTCTATAAATTTAATTAATTTATTGTAAGCCAACGGAGACCGTCATGTTGGAATATTCAACTTGCTGTTAGGTTTGAAAAGCCAATAGCATGTCGATGCACACCATACAAATTAAGAATAAACTATTTACAACGGGAAATCAAGAAAATGCAAACACTGTTAAATTGAACAGCTGGAAACTAGTTACTTAGTTTGCTACACAGCTTAAAAATGGTGACCCATTGCTTTTAATTTTCCGTTCATTTTCTTATTTTCCATTCAATTTGATCGGATTGGCGGCAGATTGCATTTGTATTTTAGATCATTAGCTTTAATTCTTTAATTCGGATCGGAACACTTAGATTCTCTAGCGAAACGCCATTCGCATGGCACATGCTGTTTCAAAGGTGTGCCGATGGTGGCCAAAACGTTTGGTGGCTGGGTGCATGCACTTATAATATACTTATAATCATATTAATAGACTTTTCGCTTACTGAAAAGGCGGCAACTTTAATTTTTATATTTGGGCGTGGTTCGGCTGTTTCACCTGGGCCCGGAATTACAATGCCTCCTTAAAGTTAAGGTAGACTTAAATTGACGAACTTACTTAAATTTCACGAAAAGTGCATTACAATCATTTTCCCTATCTTAAATGTCTCCTTATCTCGACAAAATACTTAAATATTTAAGGTAACAGCGAGGCTACCTTAAAGTTAAGATTTAACCTTTTGACATGGTACTGTGACGGGGTTGCGAGTATTATGGTACTTATCGCATAGGCGAGCAACCATGGATTGCTCAAGGATCCACATAACCTGCCAATCCACCTCAACTTAAAATATGCACGCGTGTGATGGTTCAGAAAAAAAGGATAAAAAACTTAACCCCCACTGATTAGCTGATCATGCATCATTTATGTTAGGTTATACGGATGGGATAATCAACACAGTATCTTTGGTTAGCCCATAAATAGTCTACAACGAGCTAGATGCATGTTAACTGCTCCCACAAACACACAAAAACATGATCATCGCGAACGAGTTCGTGTGTACTCCCTCCTATCCCCCCCCCCGCCACAGATCACCCCCACCTGCCCTCCCTCCCCGTCTCCTCTAAAATGACGCCTACACTCTTTTATGAAATGGAAAATATCAACACAAGTAATTCTGCGTCGTGGGGAGGGTTTTAATGAGCAGGAATTACTCTATTTTGTAGTATTTTTCGAGTCCGCTGATTAATTTACAGGACGCGCGAAACATTTGGGTCGCTTACAGTCATTAAAACTCTATATTTTTCGTATGTCCTGGTAAGCCTTTCCGTCAAATTAACGATTTTAGCCGAGGATTTATACTTAAGTTAGGTTCACAAAAACGGTGCATTATAAATGCACATTTAAGATAGAATCTTAACTTTAAGAAATATTGGAGTTAAGTTCGTAAAAGTCTACTTAACTTAAGGAGGCATTGTAATTCCGGGCCCTGCTAAACAAGGGAAATCGGGTTCTCTTTATAATTTGGTGAAGAATAAGTAAGTTGTTAGGGCCGCGCTAACGTGCGTGCATTTCATGAAAATCCTAACCGTATACATGTACACAGTGAACTCACATTTATTAACCCTTAAAGCGCATACTCACAAATGCATGTTTTTTGTCATCCTCTAAACTATTTGAAGTCTCAAAGACAAGCAGTGTTCACCCAGATCAGAGTGCTCCTGTAGGAGCAGTCTGATCTGGGTCCACAATGTTTGCCTCTATGCTTATGTTAAATAGACATTTTCAGATGCAGATATTTCGATGGCGTTTAAAGGACTAAATAATGTGGTTTACGTCTTTACTGAGGTAATGGCGCAAGATGATACAGTTACTTTTGTATAAAACCACGCCTCATTTTCAGTTTTTACCTATGTCTGAGATTGACTAATCCTAATTACGCATTCATGAGGCGCCGCCTTTACAGAAAGCGATAAGTCAAAGAATACCACTGCATATTTATTTATTCTCAAAAAAATTGTAAGAACTTACCGGGTTTCCATGTCTGTGACGTCATATTTAGTGTGTACAGTGTGTAAGAGACCCCTTTTATTTCATCCAAAATTGTGTATTTATAGGTGGGGTCCGGTCTGTTGACGTAATCATCCAGTGGTGTTCCATTTGCAACAGTCACAAAAGCGTATGCGAATCCGAAAAGAAATATCATTTTCACAGAACACGCACTATTGTTGTTAATTTCCATCTAGTATAATCACATGTCCAGATAAGTAAAATATTAATTAGTATACCCTGCTATTTTTTAAACAATGGTTTACGTGCTAAAAAGAAACGTTTAATTGAGACGATTATTCTAAGTACCTGAAAAACATGTTTTAATTGGAAAATCCAAATAATAATAATTTAAAATTATCTCCTCTTATCTGGAGGCCTGCGGTATAAAGCTGTTTCTGCCTTAATGATGCATTGCTTTTAACTTTGAAATAAAGCTGTACCGTTGTTTAAGCATCTTCGAAAGCCAAGGGTACTAAGTCCACTTCGTTCCTAACGTTCCTAACGAAGTGGACTTAGTACCCTTGGCTTGCGAATATGCTGTTAAAGTCAACTTCTAAATATAATAACGTTTGCCATGCAATTTACACAGACGGAACTGGTGACATAGAGCATGTTCGTACGTCTATGCCAGAACATCAATACTCGGACATACGCACAAACTATGTTCAATTCGACGTTCAGTGCTGGCCGCCACGCTTTGCACGTTTACTTGAACCGTTTATAAAACTAAAGATACTGTGTTACTTATTTGTTTGGGTCATAGTTTTAATTTACATCTTCCTCGTTGAAATATTTGGTGTAAGGTTTCAATATACATGTAGTAATCATAATACTTAAATCAAAAGGCTCGGTTAGTCGATGTTTTTTGAATAATTCTGTATTTTGTTTGTCCCTAAAGATAGTTTTTCTTAGTTAAGATTGACCTCTTAGATGACTGACATTGTACAATGTAAAGCTTAATGGTCAAATTACAAAAAAGAAGATTTATAGCAAAAATTTGATCAATTTATGTTAAAATCAGGTTTTTTAGTCAAAATATCACCAACCATTACGGACATTCTCATCCAGATATTTGTTTTATAGACCAAGAAATGCCACAATCATAAACTGCAGACCCACCCACGGCACCGTGAGGAAGAGCCACTGGGCATTTACAGTAACAAGACACCCGAAAGACAATAAAAGCAAAGCAATCAGGTCTCTGTTTTTCGTCAAGATGATTGCAAAACTAGAAAGGGCATGAAGTAATGCATACCAAAACAAAGACAAACACAAACACAGAACCCCCACACACGTTGGGGGTACATAAAACAATAAATCAACAACAAAAGAACCACCGCCACCGCAAGGAAGGGACACAAAACACTAACCGCTTAACAAACAGTATCCAAAGAAACATATGAAAACAAATTGCCCCATTGTAAATGTTTTCAACCTTCTTTGAAAACAGACAAATCATAAGATGGAATAAATTAACACATCAACATAAAGGAACAATGTTAAATTTGACCAATGTGTTTGACCCAGTATCATCGGTAGCAAATGTTGCCATACATATTGATTTGATCGGGAATGCGTTAAATACATATGGGCCGTGGCATGAGATTTCCAACAATGTGGTATGTGCGACCAGCAAAGGCTCAAATCAGCCTGCGCGGACGCGCAGTCTGATCAGAGCCTTTGCTAGTCGCTTGAATATTCTATGAGTGTTAAGCTACTGACCGAACACAATTTGGAGTTTCGAAGCTTAAAAGGAGGCTGCATAGACTAGTCTGAGTCTACACTTGTCAAAGTGCCACATTGTTGGAAATCACATGTCACGGTTCATATGCTTCACAAAACACTGTGCAGCCCAACTGTGCCTTGTGTGTGCATCCACAACACTTTGTTCTACATGGTTCCTCAGTATCACACTGGAATTATGTCTTCAGGCAGAAGAACAATACCACGGGGTACTGTTACTGGTGAAAGAGACTGAGTTGTATCTTCAAAAAGCCAACCAAAATCCGTCGGTGACATGTCTGGCGGATTTAAATCAAGTGCGTGTTTCTAACATATGCCTGATGATGCGTTTGCTTTATATTTTCTTTAAAAGCTTCTGTTGTTGAAAAAAAAATGGTGAAAGAGAAGCAAGCTTTGGTACAGATGTTGGAGGTTCTGTTATAACAGGAAGTTTAAGCTTTTGCGAAAGACAATCACAAATACATCTGTATCGTCAGATAACACTGAAATGCCCTTCTGGTTTGCTGCAGCTATTATCCACTTCTTTGTGTTTTGACTTCATGTTGCCTCTATGCCTTTATTCATTTCAACTGGTATGGTTTGACCTTTTCACTGGTTAAAGGTAATTTATGATCATATGTGTAAATCTGTCGAAATTCTTGATATTGCACTAGTTCTTTTCATATACATGTAATTCTAATTGAGAAACGGCAAGTGATTTCCAACAATGTGGCATTTTGACAAGTGTAGACTCAGACGAGCAAGTGCAACCCCTAATGGTGTTCAGTCAGTAGCTTAACACTCATAGAAAATTCAAACGACAAGCAAAGGCTCTGATCAGACTGATCTGAGGCTTTGCTGGTCGCACACCACATTGATTGAAATATCTTGCCGCGGCTCAATTAGTTGTTGACGCTTATTTGTCACTATCAGGATAGCTTTCTGTGGTGATCTGATTCAGATTGTGGATTCTACTTGCTTGTGTGATTCTTTCGAATCTTGTTTTGTTTGATTTGTTTGATTTGATTCTTTACGTCCCATCAACAATCTTTCAGTTATAAAGGAACGGGTCTTCCTGAGATGAACCAGTACTAAGCTAGGATTAATATTCTTGCTCAAGGACACAACGCAGTGACGCCGATGAGGCTAGAACCCGCGGACCCTCGGTCTCGAGTCAAACACTCTACTACTGAGCCACTGCGCTCCCTATTACATTTTTGATACTGTAGGATTTGTACCTTCCAAATACTAGATACGCATCACTGTCTGACATTTTTATTATAGTACTATTAAGTAGTCTTTCTAAACTAGCTAGTCTGGCCCAGGAAATATGCACACTCTGGTTTCAGTTCTTTGGTGCTGTCTTTGCTTCCAAAGGATACCCTTTTAAGAACATATTTCATATTGTCTGCATAATCCTTCAATATTCCATTGACTGGCTTTAGGAGCGCATCGACTCAGTGGTAGAGTGCTTGACTCGAGACCGAGAGGCCGCGGGTTCGAGCCTTACCAGCATCACTGCGAAGTGGTCCTTGAGCAAGACACATTTATCCTAGCTTAGTACTGGTTCAACCCAGGAAGACCCGTCCCTGTTTAAGTTAAAGATTGTTGATGGGACGTGAAGAATCAAATCAAATCAAACAAAACCATTGACTGGCCAACGGATTACATAGAGAACAGTTGAACCATCAATTACTGTGCATGTTATTTCTTTCTCTACATTTGTTACAGATAATTCTGACTGTAACAGTTTCTTCAGATCAGATTTGGCAGTACAGATTCTCATATCACCACTATCTGTGAACATTGATGTTGGATCAGGGACACGTTTGTGTGTCAAAATCTCAGAATACCTATGAGCTTGCTTGTAAACCAGGCACCGAGGTTATAAAAAAATCATACTCAACTCAGCTGAGTACGAAATTTATCCTGCTCATTAATGTTAAAATGCCAACAATTGTTGGCATTTTAACATTTATTAGCATGATAAATACAACATCTGAGAGACTTAACGCAAGAAATGTCTTAATTTGTCGGTATTTTATTTTTTATGGCCATTTGAAATTTCATGCTCAGTTGAGTTGAGCATGAAAACAGTTTTATACCTCGAGACCAGTTACCCTGCTGTAAATTAGATTAGTTTCAAAATCTTAGGTATCTTTTACTTGCTGTTTCGAATCGCTCATAAATTCTACTACTTTTGAGATTTTAATTATTAAACCCTTCAGGTCGCTTAATTTCATACTTTTTTTTTATTGCTTGAGTTTAAAATTCTACAGCGTTATCAATGAATACAAACTCGGTGGCTATCTTAACCATGTTCATAATCTTTGGAGGATGCTTATTCAAATTTTCGAAGTGGATTGATGCGAATACGGGTTTTCCAAACACTAGGAACATGCCTCATTACATGTTCAGCATTTATGTAACACTACAGAACATTCCTTGATAACCCCTCCATTGAACGCAGGTAGTATAGACCATCGTGTATATAATTTTACATGCTCTGCAGTGAAGAAGTATGGTAACATTAGTTGCAACGCCTTTAAGCGCAGATGCTAGTCAGCTTCGCGCTCTGGCTACTCACACATCATTATCACAATAAACACTGGATTTATAAGTCTATCAACCAACAGTTTGGTTAGCCTACTCTTTTCACTGATGCGTTCAAGAAGTGAATTCATATCTCCATACCTACTTAGTCCCCGCCCCCTGGCAAACAACTGACGCATTAAGTCATCACCAGTCAGCGAAGGACACGCATATTTATTGGATATTTAGGCCCATCTACAGCAACAAAAAGCTGTATTTCAACTAAATGTCGTGTTGGAGGTGGTAGCATACAAAAATGTGTGCTAACCATCCAGATACTATCAAGCATATATCAGTTGGTACAATAAAATTTGATATATGTTACATTAGATACTATGCAGTATAAGTGTATATAATCAGATACTGTTTAAAGAATTTGTCTCCAAGTCAAATTTTATACTGACATCTTATTTGCATATACAGATGGTGACACATTACTGTTTTAGCTTTTAAATGGACTTGAAGTTATCTTCAGCATAGCTTTCACTGTTTAATATTAAATCAACTAAGTATTTCTGATCATCTGCTTGAGCAATGGGAACTTTATAAGTATATGATTCCAAAGAACAAATATTTCCAAGAAAATGGGAAAACAATACGTGTTAAAGAGTGGTTTTAGATTACAATGTGCGCATGTGATAGGATCATATCCAAAGAAACAGGTTAGTTGTTATTTACGATACCAATTTATATTTATAAGATTTTATCAGCCAGAATAAGGTCAGACCTAATTTGACCATGTGACATTCAAGTTAATATAAAATAGATTTAACAATGTTCTTTTAGCATGTGGGACGGAAAAGTAAATATTTAAAACAGTGCTGTCATGAGATCCTACTTAATTTGTATAAATCAATGCTGATGCTTATTTCCAGTATTCAGAATGTGGCATAACCAAATTATTGCAGGAATCCTCAATAGCAAAGCGTTATATGAATATTAAATTAATAGAATGAGTTGTAAACAAACCAGGGATTTTATTCAGGACACATACAAAAAGTCAACTGTTCTGACCAAAATAGTATTGAGAGGCCACCCCCTAGTCACTATCAACAGTGTTACCATGATAGACTTACATGCAATGATAACAAAGTATACATGATTTTGTTGATAAGTATCTATGCATTTCTGATTTCCATGGGTCTTTTTACTCGATCATCTCCAAAAGAAATAATATTTCTTTCACAATGAAAAAAATATAATAAATATTAGATGTTGATATTGCGATCTGTTGTAATGCGTGTTACATGTGTGTATGATTTAGTATACAAAATATTGAAACCATATCTCAGATTTGTTCTTTGACAATAGCAAAAGTTTGAAAATTATTGCATTTAGATAAAAAAAACTAATTGCTGATCTTATTTAATTTAATATATAAAGTACTCAAATAAAGATTTGACCAGCAATTGAGATGTTGGTACTTATCACATATTGGCAAAAACCAGCATTATTTGTCCATGCTGACACAGTGGAGCCATTCTGGTCTACATCTATACTTAGTGTATGCAGGCAGCATAGGCTCTATGAGTCTACACATTTACACAGACTAATATGAGCCTTCATTTCTTGATACTGCGATAAGTACTGAAATCAACTGATTAATTCTTTGCGTTACTAGTTATAATCTATTTACATTGTGTAGCTTCATGTGAATTATGCAAATGATTAGTAAGATGCAATTCTATATCCATCATCATATTTTCATTTGGCATGCTAAATACCAATAAAACAAAATTTCACTGTTAGACTAAGTATAATTGACAGAAATAACTCAAAGCAAAATTTCCAATGCATTATTCAAATGCATTCTTTAGTCATATTTACTATACAATACTAACAAGGCAAGGGAGCTTTTCCATGTATTATCTTTTTTTAAATATATGACAAAAAAACTTTGGAACAAATGCAAATGGTTCAATGCTCCACAAAATTGTATAACCAGATGAAACAGATGACAAGTGCTATATTGTCCTAAAATATTCTTGTTATGCATGTTACCAAGATAAAATGTATACTAGACAAGCTCTAGATATAAAGATATTCTTAGCCATAGGGGATATAACCATAGTAGGCTTGGCATAGTCGGTGCCATATATGGGTCAGAAATCACTATGTCAAAATTGATGTTCTACGAGTCAGTCCAGATCCCCTGAAAAACTACGAAGCCACCGAGCCAGCATTCAATGTTGGGCCATCATCAGCACGCCAGCGAAACGCCATTTAATGGCGTTTAGCTGGCGGGCCGATGATGGTCCGCTTATAGTGCTATTTGGATCCTCCACCCTCATCAAATAATACTAAAAAAGCGTTAAAGTTGGATACTCTCTGACAAAATTTTCTGGATCCGCGCATGATCAGTAATTGACAACTGCCATATATCACACAAAATTTGGTGGCAACTAAACTGCAACTGATTTTGGAGTCACTTTTTGAACTGCTATAAAAGCTATGTTTTGTTCGATTATTTTCATTGGTGACTTCGCATTAGTTTTGCGATAAGTACCAAAATCTTATGAGCTGGCTCAAATATTTTGAAATGAGCCGTGACATGTGATTTCCAACAATGTGGCATTTTGACCAGTGCAGGATCAGACGAGCCTGTGCAGTCTCTTTTTAAGCTTTGAAACTCCAAATGATGTTCAGTCAGTACTAGCTTAACACTTATAGAATATTCAAGCGACTGGGTTGAACCAGTACTAAGGAAGGGTAGTTTTGTCTTCCTCAAGGACACAACGCAGTGACGCTGGTGAGGCTGGAACGGAGTTAAATACACATTCTTGAATATTCAATCAGCTATTTTAAATCATTGTCAAATGAACGAATATGCATGCTCAAATCTGTGGATTCACGTGCACTTGAATATAGACCCAGAGTTATTTGCATGACATTATATGAAAATCGTTGTGGGCATACTGATCATTTCGCTGATGCTTGGTCTTAAGGTTATGGCGGACTTCGAATCGAACTATAGTCCCTACTATAGTAACTAAAGTTTGATTCGAACACCTATAGTCGCTACTAGGGTGACGTCATGAACCTACTAGAGATCAACGGCGGGTCGGAGCACCGTTACTCTAATAGATAGGCTGGTTCCCTACTCTAGACCTATCTAACACGATGGGTTAAAGATCTAGCATGATGGGTTCAAGATCGGTCAGTAGCCTCAAAATGTTATGTTTTTTTTTTGTAAAATAAACCTAGCTGACATAATTTTGGTCCCACTTATTCGTAATCAATTATTAGAAAGCACTGTGCAGTTTATAACATCCTTTTTGTCTACGATGAAGAATTGAAGTGGAGCATACAGTGCTATAATTTTTGTTTACTTGCCAACCAACTAAAAGTTCGGCAACTTTAGCCGTCCGGGTGTAAACGTGCGTGCGCATCTATTATGTAAGAACTATAGTAGTAACTTTAGTTCGATTCGAAGTGGGCCTATGACGTTGCACGGCGACTATCGGAAGTTTACAGCTGATAGATAAAATGGATACGTGCATAATAAATACAAGTATTAGCTTTTCAAAAAAGCTGGCGGTCGCTTAGCCCTATCATTGTATGTATTCTTGCCCACTGCATGCTTCCATTTTGAACTTCTAGAGCTTGTCCATGTAGATGTATTCTAAGCCCTGGTTATTAACATCTGAACTGTGATTTGTTACCATTTAACACATGCTTCCAGGGAGTTGTTGCTTGATCTTTTGAAAGCACCCGGCTTAATCATGGTATGTTATGGTAATGTATCTAGCATGCGACACATTTATGGAAAATCATTTGACAACACTAGACAGCTCATTTTTCTTAAAACTAATGCCAGAAAATCAAGGTCACAGTGGTCGCTTAACTGTATATGTACAGACTCCGTGACCCCAAGATGTGTTCACTAACCAAATTTGGGATTCCTAGGATGTATGCTCGTGGACACGATTTTTCTAGATCTGATGGCAGTGGTAAAGGTGCGTGACGCTCCATGACCCTAAATGCATTAAGACACGAATTTCGGCATTCCTGCCTAAAATAATATAGGAGATATACTCCGCATATGATATGAACACTCAAACACCTAGGACACTAAGGACAGTCAGTTTTATTACTATATGCCTCCCTTTGGGGGCATAAAACCTGTTTGTCATGACAGTCATAAGACAGTGCCTGAATTCATAGTAATTCTATGTAATCAGATGTGGATGACAACCACAGAAGTACGTTTCCTAATGTGAAGTTCGCTTGCACTCTTTGCCAATCAAGGACGTTTTGACTTTGGGACGTTTAACTTTCGCCAGCTTTTTTGAAAAGCTAATACTTATTGCGTTTATATAAGCGACGGGGCAAATTGACGCATTCTTTGTAGCCCTACAGATTTCACGGACAGTTTACTTCGCGCTGTAGGTCAACCCACGATATTTGGTACCCCACTCGATGTTCGGCAGCTAATAAAATATAGCCTGAGTACGGCATAAAGCTTCGGTCAAAACCTGAATTTGATGTGTGTTTTGATTGATGTTTATATAAGCGGCCGGCCACGGCCGACCGCAATAACCTTTTAAATTGAAACGGTTATGCTCAATGCATGGGTTTATGATGATCTTGCGTATATTGAACTTATTCATGTTATTCGTATCATTAATCAAAGCACTGAGAGTACTGATGGGGACGGCTGCATTAAAGCGTTCAAATAGGAAGGTTGTTAGTTAGATATCTTTTCTAAAA
The DNA here is from genome assembly GCA_964019695.1 of Loripinus fragilis. Taxonomy (NCBI): domain Eukaryota; kingdom Metazoa; phylum Mollusca; class Bivalvia; order Lucinida; family Lucinidae; genus Loripinus; species Loripinus fragilis. The sequence continues at coordinate 111,724,937 of OZ026516.1, forward strand.
CATGCAAATGGAAACTGGAAGTCTCTGATGTAGGGTCAAACATATTGCCACAAAGTGAAATGAGAAAGCAATCTTTCTGACGACATTGTCATTTGTTCATTGGACAAAACCAGCCTTTAATAAATGTAATCAATATATGAACAGTGCAAGAAATCAGTTGATTAATAACTAACTTAAGAAGTAAATAATCAAACTTTATCTTCAAATGCTTTTATTATAGAGCTTACAGTGTTAAAAATAATCCCTCAATAGTTGTTTGTAAAGCTCTTCAGGCAGGTAAGCGGTAACAATTTTCTCTTAACTTTCTTTGGCACAACCCCAACTAAACATGTGTAATTTGATCCCAAATACCGTGGCATGTTTTTTTTTTCTTCAGATTTTCTTTTGGTTTCTGTTGGTTAAAGATCTTCTGAGGATTAGGGAAAGTGTTTCCTAGTATCTTACCTAAGACAAATCCACCCACATATTCAAAGAAATTAATGATGATCAAGAACTGATTTGATAAAGTTCTGTCCACTTTTGTATATGTTTTTTTCTACTTTTACTTAATCGCCACCAGAGACATTATGTGCAAGCTTGAATAAAGTCTCTTAATGGCAGAGCCAAACCAATTGTATAATTTTAGTAGAGTGCATCGTTAGGGACAATTCTGTGAAATTATTGTAAATTTTGGACCATTGGTTCAGGAGAAGAAGTCATTGAAAGACATTTCTTATCTGGAGCTTTGGCAGATCCATTATTCAGTGGAGTGGAACCTTTTTGCGCAAAATTGGTAGAAGACACCATTGGGTACAAATCTGTGACATTAACTTGCTTTTGGGTCAGCGGTTCAGGAGGAAATTCTGTTAAAAGAAGTTTTTTAGCTAGAGCTCTGGCAGTCTTTTGCTCAAAGGTCCTGAACCGAAGACCTGAAGTCACAGAAAGTCAGAACATGAAATAGTATATGTTCTTCAAATACAAATATTTCTTTAAAGGAAAAAAATGTCCTACATTTTTACCTCTAGCCCCACCCTGAGGTATGGACGCAAGGCTCTGAAGCTGATGACTGGAAGCCTTCCATGAATATGATACCAAATGCCTAAATATGGATGTTTTCTTATAAATGGTTGGAAAGATATCTGCATAGGTTGGAAAAACAGAATAGCTCTTTTGAAAGGTTTCCTATATTATGACCTCTAGCCACACTGTGGTCGAATGAACCCTCAGGTTAAAAGAGACAGAGACATGGCGAGTTCAACAATGCGAGCGCTCTTGTTGTACTTGATGCCAGACTTTACACATTATTAATAAAGATCATGAAAGTGTGCCCGCAAACGCTCACATTGTTGAACTCGCCACTGTTGTTCAAATACAAATGATTCAAAACAAGAAAACAAGATGTCCTAGATTTTGACCTCTAGCCCAAGAAACATGAATATTTTTGGAGATATGATGCATTTAGGGTCTTTTCTTTATGTCAAGAATATTTTCTTTGGTTGCTAAAAGGGGTACGTGCATTAATGGGCTATTTTGGCCCCCTCTATAGCCAAAAGATGAAAGTTGCTTTTCACCAATTTCACCTCATTGATTTTTTAGAAGAATAGCCCAAGTGTAAAATTCTGGCATTTATTTTACTTTTACCGGTTGCTATGGTAACCAAAATGGCTGACAAAATAGGCTTAAAATAGAGAATTGCCATTTTAGACCAAATTTGAGGCTTTTGGAGACCGTTTTTTTTATGAATTAGATATCAGCACAAGCAAATACCCAAAAAAAACCTTCTAGTATATTGTGTGCCATGATAATTCTCATCATATGTTGAAATATTTTTTTGGTATTTGCTTGTGCTCTATATTAATTTCTCTGTTACATGTCTAAAATTTGCTCCAAAACGGTCATTTTCCTATTTTCAGCCTATTTTGGCGGCCTTTTTTGTTACCATAGCAACCGTAAAAGTCGAATCAATACCAGACCTTTACACTTTGGCTATTGTTCTAATGAACTAATAAGAAAAAACTTGTGAAGAGCAACTTTTATTTTTTGACCTCATAGGGGGGGGGGGGGCAAAATAGCCTCTTAATGCACCTATCCCTTTCAAATATTTTTGGGGTCCTTGAATTTCCGGATATGTTTCGGGGGTGAACGGTAGATGCTGGGCCAGACCCTACGTATGAAGAAAAAATAGGACATGCAAATACTTTTATGTAACAAGAATACGCTTTTACAAAGAGGCTCTGTCTACACTAAGAAATCGAAGCAGTTGGTCGGGCTGGCTGGCTGACTGGTTGATTGACTGAGAAACAAGCAGACAGACAGCTATATTTTGCTGCATACTGCTCTGAAACACTGGCCAGCTTTCTGGGGCGAGGGGTGGGGTGGTACTTTGATATTGTCATATATAAGTAGGATCGGTCCATTTTTGAAGGTTCAAAATTTTGAATTGCATTTTTTGGAGGGGGGGGGGAGGGGTCGGGAAGGTCAGATAAATAAAAAAATTTTGGGAGTATGATGAAATTATGATTTTTTTACGTTTTGTGGAGTCATTTCTATCAATTTGGCGCTTTTTTATGGTCAAGGTACAGATTTGGAAAATATTTTTGGGGTTGCTAAATTTCAAATATTTTGGGGTGTGTCTGATATTCCTGATATTTTTGGGGATAAAGAGTAGATGCTGGGTCCAAGCCTACGTATTTAGAAAAATTAAAAGTAACCCCAATGGGGTCAGGCACCTTTAACACCTGAACTACTAGATAATCTAGCAAAACAGGCCTACAAAAAATCATAAGCGCAAAGAACCGATACAGGGAGACAGACAGCCAGTGGCAAGTGGACAGACAAGTATGCAGGCAGGCAGAATGCTAGATTATGCTGCTCACAGCCTTCAGATCATTTGACAGGCGCTCCAACCACCTGAGCTACTAGACACATGTAAACTGGTTTAACGAGCATATAAGTAAAAGAACGAAGAACCAATGCAGACAGACAGACGGATGGACAGATTAACGGGCAGACAGACAAACAGCTAGATTTTGCTGCTCACAACCTTGGCACTTTACTACCGTAGAACTTGATAATTTGGCTAAATCAGCATACAGAGAAACAAAAAGAGCGAAACCCCAATGGCTACATTCTGATCTTACCGTAAATGACCCAGTGGTTTCAGCATACCACATACCTATCTTTTGCCATAGATGATTCTGATGTTTTGAGATTTAGGATTTCCATGGACAGGAAAGCATATTGCAGAACCACGCGGCCATGAACAACGACGACAAGCGGTAAGATTAGGAGCATGCTCTCACCCTGTGGTACAGATTCACATCAAACTCGCAATAGAACCAGTATCGGCTTTCCCTGCTGGTAGAAACTAACAGGCTATCAGAATGTTAGTGCATTTGAGCCCATAGTTAGTTCCTGCCGCTTTAATTAATATGTGAAAAAACGGTTTTAAAAAGCCCTGCCCCGCGGCCAGATAACGAAACCCCGCGGATGCTATAGTATTTTGTCACACACCTCCGCGGTTAAGACTTGCAACCGTTGAATGGGGTAGGGGCAGAAATCCCTTTCTCATAAACAATCGACGCTTATTTAATCCAAATCATTAACATACAGGTAAAACAAGTAAATGTCGTTTCACCAAAAACGAAAAAATATAGAAACCATTTCTGTAAAAATGTGTAATTGTCAATCAATCCCAAAGTATCCCGATTTCAAGTACTCGTTCATTTTTCTCGCATATTTTAAGTACTGTAATGCCTTAGCCATGATGTGGTGTTAGAGTGACTATTCAAGAATATATATATGCCTTTAATCGACCCTGACAAGTGTTCGTAAATAAGTTTTTATTATTTCAAATGAGAGCCCTCCGCGAAAAGACTAGTCGAAGAATATCTGCGGCCAAGAATTCGGTATGATACCTGTGGTGAAGCCTGCAAAATAATAATTGGACCCATATCATACTAAACAAAACGTCGAGCCAGATCTGGATCCCAAATGTTTGACACTGTAACGATAGAACTTCAGGGGGCGGACCAGGATTCCATGATGGGGGCGCAATATTTAAAACATAAAGTATTTTCATTCGAGCGCAGAAGGCGCGAAGCCATGCTGGGGGGGGGGGGGGTCTGGGGGCACGCTCCCCCGAAAATGTTTTGAAAAAAATTGTACAATTTGGTGCGTTCTAGGGCCCATTTAAGCCTTTAAAATTTTGCTGTTTTTTGGGGTTTTTCATTTGTTTTTTTTAATGTTGCCTTTGAAGACAAGTCTGAAAACAAGGAAAAGGAACAACCTTAAATGTGATTTAATGGTTTTAAAAGCGGCACTGACTTCAGATGGGATAGTCCTTATACCGTTCTGGCTCCAGAGAAAAAAAAAGTTCCAGCTTGACTTGAATTTCGGGCCTCGAAGAAGTAGGCCTGGCGTGCTACAGGCACATGTCTACTGCAATGTACGTTAAATGTTCTAAAATTTCGAACACTCTAAAATTACGAACACCGAAAATTATCGCCGAAAATAATTTTCAAAACATTCTAAAAATCGAACACTGCCCTTTTTTGGAAAAGTGAATTTCTAAAATTACGAACACGAGTTATTTTCGGCGGAAAATCGGCGTCCGTTTACGCTCGGTTGACTCATACCGTACAGCGCGTGAGCGGTAGCGACATTTGGAAGGTTCATCTCTACTTAAATGGGTAATCTGGCACGTGACGTTCTTTTCCGCATGCCAAGCGCAAGACTTTACTTTTTGTCTGCTAATTGTGCGATACATGCTTTCAGATAAGATCAAAGGCAAGCACGGACTTTTCTACACGAAAGTGACAAAGTTCATGTATGTTATTGGTAGGCCGTCTATGCATCTATCGACGGAAAACAGTGCAGGCTACCTGCAGCGTGTTCAAATATTTTTAAAACCCTTCATTTGCGAATTGTTTACCTGACGGAATTCAATTTTAATTGGGGACCCGTTTACGTAACGACATCGTTTCTAATGTTCACCGTGAAGGACTTAGGTCATACGCTGCCTGGTTGTCAAAATTGAACATTTGCAAGTAACAGTAGATATTATTACTTTAAACAAGAAAAAGCATAACATGTTATTACATGTTATATAAAGGCGTTGCTACATGTTATTTAAATTTATTAGTTATTTCTTCGTGCTGTTTTGGTACAAACTTAGAAATGTTCCTCATGATACACCTCTACCAAATTGCTCAATTGACAACAAATGGCTATTATATATTCAAACAACTCTCTGAATCTGTGGCCCAAATAATGTCACAGAAAATGTTCCTCAAAACTCCCTAGATACCAAAATTGCACAAACCGATATGGACAGTTGAACGGTATAGCCAGCCACCAGTACTAAAGCTAAATAAAACTTCAAACAACAACTTATTCTGAACCACTGACCCATAACAAAAAACGTTCCCAAAAATGTTGTTCTTAGCTCCATGGAAAAAATTGCCCCATCCAATGAATCTTATGAATGCTATATATTTACCTTACGCGTCAAAATAACCCAGTTGTCACAGTGGTGTTTGATCTGTAGCAAGGGTTTATAAAAAAAAAGACAGGCTTTACCTAACCCTAGTGACTCTCGGTCCGGAGCTTTGTCCGTTGGTCCTGGTGTGGTTAATCACTGAAGAGTTCGTGATGTATTCTATGGAATAGCTCTAAATTGTTTATGCTCTACTGAAAAAAATGACCACCCGCGCTTAAAATAGAAAAATCTTAAACCACATCCGCTGAATCTCCTATACTCAAATAATGATTATTTCAAAGATATATTCCTCATAATGCCCTCTACCCAAATTCAACCAACAGTTATGTGCAGTTAACATAGCACCGCCCTAATTCACCAGCTACATAAAGTTCAAATATATTTATATAATGGAAATTGCGCCTGATTCGCTAGTGCCTGTTCAAAGCTCGGTGCCAGATGGATAATCTCGAAACCATCAAATCCGTTTTAAGAAAGAAAAGGTACATCATGCGAAATCCAAGCTTCTGTACCTACAAATGAGCATACTCAAAGTAGATTGTGCATTTGCACAGGAAAGAGAATGCTAACGACAGGATAACATGTACATGTAATCAATACACAACCTTTGAATAACATCGCCTGTGAAAATATACTGGCTTTAAAAACGCTACACTAGGATAGCAGCCTTAATGAATGCAAAGCAAACAATTTGATTGCATATTAAAGAGTATGCATTTGTGAATAACACATGAAAAATTGTCCACTTCAAATTAATTAAAAGCATTGAAAATGTAAAATATTTAAGATAGGGGTCAACTGTTTCATTTGACAAATTTTTATAAGTGAAAGATCTCCTGCTAGAAACCCGAGAAGCATCAAATGTGTGCCGTGAACTTTGTTAGTCATCAAGAAAATGCATTGATTTTGATTGGCAGGTTTGTGATATGGCATGTTCGCTTTTTTTAAGTTAATCTGTATGTACCCGTTCATTCGATGGCTTAAAATCTCTATAACGTCGTCGAGTTTAGCTATACGATTAGAATTTAAGAGTTTGGCTGAAGAAGCCACCTCATGATGACATCATCGAAGCATAGGACGTTTACATTCAACTGTCTTTTGAGATATTAAACTGGAAGTTAGAGTAGCGTTTTTAAAGCCCGTCAGTATATCTATATTATTGTGAAAGTAAGTAAGTTAGATTTTAATTATCGTGACATATGCATATTCAATATTGTAAATCAATTTATGATAAGAGAGTTGCATCTGGCCCGTCTATTTGTCACCAGATACATCCATTATCAGCGATTTCTACAACTGGTAAAAAAGGGAAAAAAACGTGCTTAAATTAAAAAAAAACTTCCGAAATGCACACCAATAGTAGGTAAGATAGATTTAAAAAGATAATTTGCGTGAAAAAAATAATAAGTGACGACGACGGGTCTCGAACCAGCAAAATGCGAGTTTAGAGCCAGCGATTCTACTAACTGCGCCAGACTGGAAGTTACGATTATAGACTTAAGTATGTAATAAATATTTAGTTGACCGATTATGTACCGCACATGACCGATGACAACGAAAAATGTCTCCTATCGGAATATTATGCCCTGAGTTGTTTGATTCCGATTTAAATTCAATTTTTAATAGTGCAAACCTTTTGTATATGAGAGATACATTCCTATCGATGATAAATCACTAATTAGAAGCTACTTTAGATCACTTTAAAAGCCAATTTAAAAAGATAGGAGGTTTTATCGTGACGTACTTCCGGGGCTATAAATAGATTTGGGATATACTGGCCGTCAAGTGGGTATTGTCTGGATAGGGAAAGCAATAGAATTTTCAATATTGTCCACCGATTTTATGTTACCTTGTTACAATGTGCTGTATATTTTATATAAATGCGATTTGTAATGCAACTATAAGGGTCATTATCAAAAAATGGAGGAATCCAGAAAGACTAAATCATAAAAAATAAGTGTCAAGTTTTTCAATTTTGCTGCAACATTTATACCAAACATACACGAGGGAACTAATATTGAAAATATGCTAAGTTTAACTCGACGAATAATCGGTCAGTTAATAATTTTATGCCTGCTACTACGGCTAAAATGTCAGTGCAGTCACAAACAAACTTTTTATCATTAAATCAGTCTCTGTCGAGATGTTCATTATCTTAATAAAGTGATCTACAATACTGATCATAAACCTTATAAGACTCGAGTTTTATTCAATTTCGTTGTAACCTGTGTGAGAGAGAATTGTTTAAAGTAAACTTACACGAAAAAAATGTATTTTCAAAGTGTGGTGTTTTTACGTACAAAATTGTGTAGAATTATATTCTAAATGATTTCTGTCAAAAGTTTAGTATTTCATTATTGCTTAGTCAGATATAAAAAGTAAGTACATTATAGCGATGGACTCTATGTAATTTGAATTATACTTGAACGTGACTGCACTGACATGAATGTGACTGCACTGACACGTTTGTGACTGCACTGACATAACGTGCTCCACCTTGCGAAATGATAGAATTGAATAAAAGCATGATACATTGCATAAGATAAAATGATAAACAGTGGAAACTAAGATCAGTCCGTACATTAATGCAGTCTCAATGGTGCCATCGAGAATGATTTCCGTTTTCGGAAATTGACACTTACCAGGACGTACGAGGGTCCTTTGGAAAGTTGGTAACCTGGTCTTTTATTTCAGTAACCGAATTACAAACCCTAGCATGTTTGGTATCAATTTAAAAAGCTGCATTTTCTTTATGTTATGGCACAAGTTTCATGAGGATGTTATGGTGTAGACACGAAAAAATATTATTGTAAATACATGTCCTGAATGTAAACGCAAAATTTCAGTGGAAAATATAACGTTTACCTTTTGAAAAGAATGCAAAACATTATCAACATTAATGAGTGCAGAACATTATAAGTGAAATTAGACATATTGTACAATTTGATAGGCCTCAATCTGGTTCAGTATTTATACAATTGATGAATGAGTTGGATGTTTCATGTAACTAAATATGGAAATGGCAATACCAAAACCGTTTAGAAAGCAAAGCAATGCGCTTCAGTATTGTAATGACTAAAATCGCATGTCACATTGCACATATTTTGAAAATATATAACCGACGGTAGTTTAAAAATGTCCTGTGTTGGTATTTTTGTCGTACACTTTATTTACACACTTTATGCTCTTTGTTTTGAAACCAAAAGAAACTGTGTGAACCATAACAAAGGAAATGTAACTCTTAAAATCTTCCCATGGGACAGCATGAGTTTAGCTATGAGTTGACGTTCTGGTTCATTTAAAAAAAAAGTAAAAATACCCCTTGGGACTAGAAATCTATCAATTCGGTGATGGTTAAAGCGATACCATGAGAAGTTATTATGTCATCGACAAAATATGAAGGTCCAATTACCCCACCCACTTCTTAAAAGTAGGGGTAGTACTATTACGAATGATTTTCTTAAAGGCAGAACTAAAAAGCCGTGCAACTTTTGCGCGACGAAATGATTATTATGCATTGTTTGCTAGAAAATAAAGCAAAACATATACTCAATAGGCATTTTTAGCTCCTGTAGTGACACAATTTATAGTAAAAGTATAAAGCGAAATTGAAATAAGAAATGTCACCGTAACGTGATGGATACTCCCAAACGAATTGGTCTAGCATAAGAAACATTCGATGTTTAGTTATTTGATATAAAGGAATAGATACGAAAAAACCTAGAATTGAGGCCAGAAGTCAATGTCAAGGTCAAAGTGACCCAAAATGGTATGCATTACTCCGTCATCCCAAGAGGAATCCACACACCAAATTTGGGATTCCTACCTCAAATAATATATAGGCTATATGCTCCAGATCCGATTATTCTAGAAACTAGGTCATAGATTGGTCACAGTGACCTTAAATGGTCCGCGACATATCACCATCCAAACATGCATACATACACCAAATTAATTTGGGATTCCAACCTCAAATAATATAGGAGATATACTCCTGACACAATAATTCTAGAAAATAAGTCAAGGTCACAGTGACCCAAAACTTGGTACATGACACTCTGCCATCCCACGATGCAACCGCACACCAAATTTGGGATTCCTAGCTCAAATAATATATGAGATGATATGATATGATTGGATACGATTACTCTAAAAACTAGGTCAGAGGTCAAGGTCAAAGTGACCCAAAAATGGTACACGAAATATAACCATCCAGAGATGCATGTATACACCAAGTTTGAGATTCGTACTTCAAATAATATGAATGATATGCACTAGACTCGAGGCAAATTCTAGAAACTAGGTAGGAGGTCAAGGTCACAGTGACCCGAAAATGGGACGGGACACTCTTTCATCCCAAGATGCATTCACCCACCAAATTTGGGGAATTCTACCGCAAATAATATAAGAGATATGCTCCCGTCATGATCATTCTAAAACTAAGCCAGAGATCAGGTTAAAGGTCACATTGACCCATAAATAGTAGACGACACTACTCCATCCAAAGATGCACCCACTCATCACCTATCTGAAATGATACAAGCGATTTGCTGCCGACATGATTATTCTAAAAACTAGGTCAGAGTTCAAGGTCACACTGCCCCGGACATGGTATGTGACACTCTGCTAGGAAATATGCACCAGACTAAATGCCGATTCTAGAAACTACGACAGAGATCAAGGTCAAGGTTACAGTGACCCAAGGATGGCACGCGACACTTTGTCATCCCAAGCTGCACGCACATACCAAATTTGGGATTCCTACCTCAAATAATATGAGAGATTTACTCCATACACGAATATTCTAAAAACTAGGTCAGTGGTCAAGGTCAATGTCACAGCGACCCGAAAATGGTACGCGACACTTTGCCATCCCAATATTCATCAAGATACTAAATTTGGGTTTCCTGCCTCACATAATATATAGAGATATGCATCGGACACGAAGCGGGACAGACGGACGGACGGACAATGTGATTACTATATGCCTCCAAAAGTTCCTTTTAGGGCATACAAAGTCCCATAATTTTCGAAAGTTTACCATTTCTCTATTAGTCAACATTTTCCGAATGTAAAAAAGTACCTCATGCAAGCAGTGGTCGCATAATATATTTTAATAAAAAAGGCTGGCACCAAATCGTTAATTCGTCAAATCATTATCGTAAACAAGTTCCCGTATTTTCCTTCGTTTTTTCCCTAATAATTTGCTTAAAATTTCGCCAGTATATAAACCTCTACGCATAATGAGCATTTTTTTCGACAAAAATAAGCCATCCAGTAGCCATTGAATTCTAGTTTCCTAAAGAATGTTATCAGCGCATTGTGGAGTTATGATGCCATGCTACGTGCACAAATTACAAGAACTGCATCTGTACAATTTGTTTCAGATTCTTTGCTGAATCTAATGATATGTTTTGATGTTTTTATGCCGTCTTAATCAGGTGATTTTTTGGTGATTTAACGAGAATAATAGATGGGTAGGGGGCAGAGGCACGGAGGTGGAGGGGATATACTTTAGTCTGTAGACTGGAAAGTGAAAAAAGTATTGAATACTTGAATCTGCTACAGTTGTATGGTTTTGAGATTAGTTTGGCTGGAACCTGTGCACTGTCATATCGACAAAGATACATATAGCACACCTTTTCCCACTTAGCCACTTTCTGCGGTTATCAAACATCTCAATTCTGGCTTCAAAATCGAGAAGCTGGAAGAATAGTAACCAGAGATCCAATAACCTTGAAAACGCTCAACTGTCACCTGGCCATAGTGGATCGTATTTGAATGCTTATATAGGCGTATATTTGCCCAATGGCAGTGACAGACGAACGAATAGGTACATCTATTTCAATGCCTACAGAAATCACTTTTCATCCAGCTATGCAAAACTCAAAAATCACACATTTCTCCTAGAGGTAAAATCTAACCATGCTTTAAAATAGGCCAAGAAGTACGTATTTTTACCACAAGGTTATTGTCGTCGACATCTTGTCAAGCGGCTCAGTTGCCCCGAAGAAACAGGCAGGGAGGGGGTGGGACATTGATAATTCTACTTAATCCTTAATATTAGCAACAGTACTCACAGTTTTGAACTCAAAGTGAGTAATGGTCAGTGCTGTCACACAACATGTCAGTGCAGTCACAATAGGGAACGTGATTGCACTGACCGTGACTGCACTGACATTCACACATTTATTCGATTCTTGAAAGAAAGGATTTCTTCGAAGTTAACCAAATCATATGTCTGCTTCAACTCGCCCTCAACGCCAATTGAAACGTAGCCGTGGAAATGTACTCAGCGTCACGAAACGTGTCAATATATTCGTGATTGCACTGACAGATGTGGAAATGGCACTCAATTTATGACACGTTTGTGTGACATAAAATCTGTAAGATGTAAATAAGCCAAAAAGTGATCCTATGTGTCCCCTCCAGGGGTCGTTGTCAACGAAATATCGTCATTTTTAAACTTTCAGAATAATGGGTTGCTCTACCAAACCCAATTTCCTATAACTGCAACTGCACTGACAGGTTCTCAAGGGACGGCCGTAAACACATGCTATTGCACTGAAATAGTTTATAATTACTGGCATACTTAATGGAAACTACTTCTATACAGCTAGATGTATTAACCCATTAAATAATAAACAACTAAATATTTGTTTCTGTAACAATTAACGGCAACGGTTACCAACCACCCTCAAGTTGGGACACGGGAAAATTCGGAGAAAGTGCAATTACGACAGCTTTAGTTTTCAAACAGCGTCGTCCAGAACCCGACAAAGTATTTTATTCTTGTGGCACATGCCGTCATTAAGTGTTATTGACAGAAAAGCAACAGGGAGGAGGTCGAGGATGTGAGAAAATCAGCAAGGACACAGATTCCTCCATTTTTTGATAATGACCCGTAAATACTTCGTCAGACAATATTAACATTTATTGAGATAATTTGTCTGCCGTGTATGCCGTTTGAAATGAATAAAACGGGTACCGTTTAAAACATATGTTGCATTTTTTCATTGCATGTACAAAATTTCACCATTTCGCATCGTGTATGAATTCAACTCGGATGCAGGAAAACTAGGCCCAAAATATATTAAAAATCCTCTTGAGCAGCGAAGGCTCATGTGCGCAGTTTCGCCAGAACACATGTATACTGCTAGTGTTATAACAAAAATGGTCAGATGATCGAGGATAGAAAGGAACTAAGCAAAAAACGGAAGATGGTCGCTGAAAAAAGGGGAATTTAACGCACCTCTCAAGCAGAGACGGCAAATATAGACTGCACATAAGCGCATTCCTGCAAAAACACTCACTGCTATAAAAAAAATAACCACCAAAAGCAGGCAGATGATTAAGGACAGAAAAAGTGCGCTTAAAAAATAAACCGCTTTCCTCTCCAGCTGCGAATTTGGCTCATATGAGACTTCATAAACGCACATTCTCGCAAGAAAGTTTTGCCGGGCCTGAATTGTGCCCAAGCTGTTTGAAAAGGTTATCAGCGGACGTCATTATAGTAGCAGATAGGCGCTGAAAAAAAATACATGTATAACACTTTCCTCTCGAGCAGCCAAGGCTGATACGAGACTGCACATGCACGCATTCTCGGCAGAACATTTTGTCGGGCTTGAACTGTTTTCAAAGGTTATCAACAGACGACACTTGGCCAGTTATTGTGAACATAAACTGGGCGCTGAAAAAAAAATAATGCTCGCTTTCCTTTCGAGTAGCTACACACACACACACACACACACACACACACACACACACACACACACGCATTCACACACACACACACACACACACACACACACACACACACACACACAGTGAGCACGAGATTATACAGATCTGGGCGATTAAATGTAATTGTTCCAACGAGGGTTCAGTCGAGCGTGTGATTTTTCTGCTTGTTGCATTGCCTCAGATGAGCCTGCGCAGATTCGCGAGATCATGATTCATTACGTAAAATGAAGATGGAGATTCAGAAGAAGATATGGTCCTCTAGATACAACGAAATGGGGTCCGGACCCCCTGGAAAATCACAAGTTATATGGGTTTCTATAGAGAATAAGCCATCCCCCTGGAACCTCGGAAAATGATAGTTTTCTTTGAAAGTACCTATTGCACTTCTGTAAAATAAGTTAAGGACTTAAAAAAATGCGACATAGTTTTTATATGTCCAATGAACCTGAACATCCCCCCCCCCCCCCGGCGAAAATTAATGGATCCGCGCATGTGTCGGCATCCTTTATTATTGATCTTTTATGACACCAATCACTTGTGAAAACATTATGATAAGGCCTCCCTGGGGCTTGCAGACCATTTATTCAACAGAGGGTGACGAAAGTGGATCTGTTACAAATAGAGAAGAGTGATGGAATTTTAGTTATTTCTTTGGGCAAATTATACGTAAGTCAACTGTTTTAGACTTTTAGCTACATTTTGGACTGTCAATAATCATCGGTTTGAGATAATTTTGATCACGGGTGCGTAAGAGAGAGAGAGAGAGAAAGAGTAAAACTGGCAGACAAGCAGGTGGATTCACTTTGTTAGTTATAAAATTGCATAAACAAACCAAAAATGTGCATGTTAAACGTTTTTATGGGTTTATTGATATAAAGTATCAGCGGTCAGCTCGGCACTTCTGGATTTACCGCCGTTTTATATTTTGCCTTTTAAACGAATAAACGTTTATTTTTCGGAACCTTTATTCATCGTAAAGATGTATTTTGAATGTATATCAAAGAAAACAAACAAGTTTTGACATGACATTGGCTTTAAAAGCCCATTTTCTCAAAATATAAACCCAAATTTAACACAGATTCAATGCGGCTGGCCTATGCGTTGACGGCCACGGATATGCGCATGCGCGAAGATGACGTCACTTTGGGAATCCCTAAAACCTCCTATAGAAGTCGTGGAACCGCCGAACATGTCGAACTTTAACGGACATCTGCTTTTCCAAGCTGACCGTTTGTCGTGTTCGTATCTTAATCCGCCAGGAGGCACCAATTTCACATTACCTGTATTTTTATCTCTAAGCGGACGAGGGAGTAACCATAGCTACGGGCGTTTTATCCACTAGACTGGTGACCACTGGTTTTCACAGTTTATTGAAATTATTTAGACTACATTAGAATAGTATGCCAATGAAGGGTTTCTATTCGTGTGGATGAAATACTGACCAGAATGTGCTTCAGCGGCGTATGCTGAACTTTAAAATGAAACAAACGTCAATTTTAATAATGCAATTTTAAAACATTTAATAATAAATTTGATTAACGTCGTAAGAAAAAAAATCTTTTTCTTGCATGCTATTAACCCTTAGTGCTCCAATCGCAACAACAGTCGTCTGCTTTTCTCGTCTGCTGAAATGTTTAAGAACCTCTTTGGCAAACAGTGTGGACCCAGATCAGACTGCTCCTGTTCTGGGTCCACGCTGTTTGCTTCTATACTTAATTCGTCAGTAATGTTAGGCAATTATTCGCAGCAGACGACTTCAGCAGACGACATTTTCAAATGCATTTTAAGGGTTAACAGACGCGTAGATAAGTTTACACCACGAGTGCAGTCTGATCATCGATCAGGATATTCAATTTAATTAAGTTTTAGATGAACCTTGTGTGCGTGAACAGTGAAGACCCTGATTAAACGCTGAATATTATAGCCTCTTGTTTGTTTGATTTGATTTAAACATTTATTTTTAGATAGAAATCAGAATGTGCATGTCATTCACCATCTTGTATCAATTAACGCTGGTCAACAGCTTACAATCGACTGCATCGGCTGATCTCAGACCCCGCAGGGCGTACATTATGACACGTTTCAGCGACCTGATTTAACATGTACCATACCATGATAAAGGAGCCTTACCACCAATGCTTATGACAGTCTTACATAAGATAGGTATATTTATTTGGATGTCGTCTGCTTATTTCGTATGTACTCAAATGACTGCTCCTTAGGGAGTTGTCTGATCAGGACCCACACTCTATGCAATATGGGCCACCGGACTAACTTATCACGGTTGAGCCCAGACCAGACCCGCACCTAATGAGGCAATCTGATCTTGGTCCATAATATCCTCAATAAAGGACACCAGACTTATCTTTTCACAGAAGCAAACAAAATGAACCCGGATCAGACTGCTCCTTGTTCGCAATATAATCAACTAGCGTAAAAAGTGCAACGCCAATTTT
This sequence comes from Loripinus fragilis, assembly GCA_964019695.1. Lineage (NCBI taxonomy): Eukaryota > Metazoa > Mollusca > Bivalvia > Lucinida > Lucinidae > Loripinus > Loripinus fragilis. The sequence continues at coordinate 111,740,615 of OZ026516.1, forward strand.
ACAGATACGACGCGTCAAATATAGCGATTCCCTTGATAACACGCATTTGTAGCGGAATTAAAGATTTTGTTCATTTTGAGGTAAACGCAGACTATGAAAAACAGTGAAGACCCAGAGGAAATACTACACAAGCGGCATTTCATCAGGATCAACACTGTGTTCTACGACAAACTCGATCTTCAGAGTAGGAAATATAATATTTTTATGACATCCCTCAATATATGAAATGGACCGTCCGGACTGATTCAAACTTTATGGACCATTCAATTGATCTTAAAAGGTTAAAATCCAACGTTCACATGCTTTATTTATGCTTGTACAAGCTGGTACTGATCGCGCACGCGAAAATGCCCCTCATAAACGCCCATGTTAACGTAAGTGTCGTATTCAACGAAGTACTTTGACAGTGAAAACCCAGATGAAATGCTGCATAAGCGGCATTTTACCAGAGTCTGCTCTGTTTTCTATTACAATATCGATCTTCAGAGAAAGAGGTATATTGTAAACTGTAATCCCTCAAGATATTCAATGGGCCATCCTGACTTTACTGTATGGAATATTGAATTAAAGCGGTTAAAGATCCAACGTCTACAGGTTTAGTTAATATTTGTAGATACATGTTGTTGCGCTGGCAAATGCCCCTGAAATATAAAATGCTCATGTTGGAACTTATCGCACATGCGTTGATGCCCCTGATGAGCACCCATGCTAGCGTAGCCAAAGCCAGATATTCAATGCAAAGCTGTAAAAAAGCCTAGATTAAACACTCCAGTGAAAACCGTGTAGATCCAAATCAATCAAACTCATTAAGCTAAAATATGTTAATACATGTACCATACGAGAGCATTAGCCTGCACACGCAGCATTGGCATTATTTTAAAATAATTAGGTTTTTATTTAATTATACTTTTTTTCAAAAAATATATTCAGATACGCCATCTGTTTGGATTCATTTAAAATTCCGTATTTTGTCGCGCCTGATCTGGGTCCATTTGTTTTGGAAAAATAATCACCAGAAGACACACGCATGCAATAAAAATCCCCTCACGCATCCACACTGTATGGGGTCCTCTGTTAATCTTTGTTTATTGGTAATACACAATGTATGCCGTACTTTCATAATTTATAAGAAATAGAAATACAGGTAATTACCGATTTTAGCCGTATGGATTTTCCCTCTCTTATCAGTTATACCAGTCCATTTTTGAACCAAGGGTTGCATGATGGTATTTATATTTTTTATTCAGATTTTAATAGAACATTTTATAAGAAACCACGGAGACCCTGATCAGAGGCCATGTTCTGTCGCGTCTGATCTGGGTCTGCAATGTTTGTTTTTTCTATGTCCCTCAACAAGAACAAGTAATGCATACCATCGGTTCCTTTTTAAATAGGCATTTGAAACAATATTTCAAAATCTTTTTCGCCTTTCATTTCAGAAATACCAACACAGTGTCAAAATTTCTCACTCAAACAGTATAAATCCAGTTCAATTCGACGCTTTTTCGGGCCTGATCTGGATCCAAATTATTTGTACCAAAATTATCGCCACTAGCAAGTGAAGAATCATAACCAATTTAGGTCAATAGAATTTCCCACTCTTGGCATTAGGGCAAGTCCATTTTGTATTAAGTTGTGTGGTATTTTTCATTTTTATTTAAATTTTAATAGAATATTCTTTATGCAAACAGTGCATACCCTGATCAAATGCAACTTTATAGAATAAATAAATCAGGACTTTAGCATTTAAGAGTGCCTACCAAAAAATTAATTTTCTTATTTCTCAACCAGAACATATGTTGTGGGTACTCAAAAGAACCGTCTCACTGAGACTGTTCTTTTGAGCACCCAAAGCATATGTTAAAACTGTTTGGTAAGATAATATTTACAATTTTACGCTAATTTTTTATGTTTATTTAAACCTATGTAAATAATTAAATAAATAAATAAATAAATTAATAAATAAGCTTAACTTTCAAAAAGCTAAGTTATAGACACGCGATTACTATAGTGTATGTGTGGTCAATACCTGTTGTTACCTTGGATACAGTTGCTAAAAATAGATTATACCTCCGTAATCGGTGGGAAGCTTGTGAAAAAGTAGTAGGGGTTGTACCAGGAAAAATTCAAAAGGCTACATCAAATTTTATTTTAATTGTATGAAAAATATACCAATTTGTTCGCAATTGATCTGAGCATAGTGTCCCGTTTGCACAGAGAAAATATATTGAATACTTTAATAACTATGACAGAATATCTACCAATGAGCAGATCTAAAAAAGCCTGTTTTACTATATAATTTAATCATTCTTAGGGTTCTATCAAAAACCATCAAAAAGGACGAAGAGTTTGCGGAGGGAAATTCATAAAAATTATATCAGAATATTCGTGAGATATTTAGGTAAAACATTTGTTTACACAGGAATTCTGCTTTTATAATTTCAAAAGATATAGTATAAAAACTAACACCTTCCATTATAATTCTCTATTACCGCTTCAGCGCATCGCAGATACCTGGATGTCCGTTAAAGTCCCGTATGTGTAGGTCATCGGTCTAGGTCACTGGTGCCGATAAAAAATCAAAGCACTGAGAGTACTGATGGGGACGGCTGTATTTAAGCGTTCAAGTCTTCAAATAGGGAGATTTTTAGTTTGATACCTTTTGTACAACCTGTGATTTAGCTAACAAGAATGGTTAACTAAAACCTTACAACAAAAAAGCCAAACAAGGACCAAGAAAAAAAAATAGAAGAAACAATAAACAATTAATCAACATCAAAACCACTTCCTTAGAACTGGCAGCATCAAAATTTGAAACCACTTGGTTCCTATATAAATTGTCATTTCTTATTTGTATCTACATCACACGGAATTAGATATGAATTGATGTACTGCCATATAACGGACACGGTAAACAGTTTTATTATAGACTATTAATGGTTATGCATACGTATCTACAATATAAGACTATAGGTACTTAATTGCTGAAGGAACAGGACTTACTCTCATACTTAAGTATCACCGTCCATTTGTATGTACATATGGTCAAATTAAGATACTATTCTTTCTCAGCTTTTGACTTCAGCAGAATCCATCTAGAGTGAAGATCTGTCCAGTAAAATTAATTTAGGCACCAAGTGGTTTCTGCTGCTGTCAGCTCTGAGACAGTGTTTCAGTGTTGACATAATGTCGGGATCATATCTCTTGTATTATTTGAAGTAGGAATGCCAAAATTCGTGAATTCATGTATCTTGGGGTCACGGTGCGTCGCGTACCCTACCTTAACATATGCCCTCAGATCTAGAACAATCGTGTCACGAGCATAAATCCTATATTATATGATATAGGAATCCCGAATTTGGTTTGTGGACACATCCTGGGGGTCAGGGAGTGTCGAATATCATTCAGTGTCACTGTTACCTTGCTTTCTGGCCTCAGTTTTAGAAAAAAAAATATCGTAAAAATGGGCTGTCCAATGTTGTCAAATAACGTTCCATAATTGTGTCGCATGCTAGATCCACTATCATAACATATCTTGTTCACTATAGACTATAAATGGCCATGCATAAGCCGGGTACTTAAAATCCAGCCACATAAAAAGAGTAGACCTATACGCGATGGAAGCACGTTTTAAATGGTAAACAATTACAGCTCTGACGTTTATATCTCAGAGCTTTGAACCATTGTAAATGGACAGGCTCGAGAAGTTAAAAATTGAAGCATGCAGTGTGCATGAATACATATTATAATCAGGTTAAACGACCACCAGCTTTTTTAGGCTAATACTTGTTTCATAATTATTATTAACTGCGTGGCCTCAGCGAAAGCAGGTCTAGTAGTAGGTCCACTCCGTCCGTTCGTACTCACGAATGGACTCTCCTTGGGTACTTTAAATTTCCGAAATTTCTTGGTACTTTAAATTTCCAAAATCAATTACGGAATAAACCTCATTTGCATATAAAGGGAGCTAATGCCTCGGTTACATTCGCCTTATGACGAGTATACGATGCCCGTACGATGTCCAAATCACCGTTTCCGTACCTCCTCCGCAGGGAGACCTTGCGATCATCGTACGGATTTACGGGCATCGTGGCCTCTACGATTTTGTTTAACTCCGCACAATGACAAATTTGAAAAAATCGTAAGCCCGTAGCCCGTAGACACATCGCAGTGACATCGTATGATCCCCGTACGGGCACCGCACGATGATCGTGAGGACAACGCAGGGTTTTAGATTGTCATCTTGGCCCAAAAATGATCGTACACTCTTGCGATAGTCGTAAGGAGCCCGCAAGGTCGCCGTACGATGCCTTTGCAGGGCCCATAAAATCGTATGGACATCGGACGGTCATCCTGCGGTAACCCTAAGGCGATGGCACGATGATCGTGCGTTCGCCTTGCGACTTATCATTAGCTGTTTGTTTCATTTCAATATTTGTCTTCAGGTGATGTTTCTTATACCACCACTCAGTGTGACTCAATATGGACACAGTTCAGTTTGCTGATGGAAGCAGTCTAATCATGAGCGGATCCAGAGGGGGGACAGGGGGTCCGGACCCCCCCCCCCCTCCCTGGAAAATCACAAAAATATAGTTTTTTTATCAATACTGGTCCAGATCCCGTAGAAAATCTCAAAGCTAAACATGTACCAAGCCAGCATTACATGACGGGCCACATCGGTCTGCCAGCGAAACGCCATTTAAAATGACGTTTCGCTAGCGGGCCAATAATTAGTGGTATTTGGATCCTCTCGCCCTTATCAAGTAAAAAAGTTGAGTTGGACCCCCTCTGACATAACTTTCTGGATCCGTGCATGCTAATCAGGGCCCATAGAGTATGTTTCCATGATAAAATTATCTGAAGAGCAATTCAAAATATGCACCTAACGTGAAATGCATATGCATTTTCAGTATATAAAATGCTGGTTGGATAAGGGGTTTAATTAATTAGATAAGATTAAAAAAAAGTCCAGATATTTTTGTGATTTATAACTCTGGGATTTGAATTTGAGTATTACTTCAAGGAATAAAATCTCGAAGTGAGAAGATGTGACTAGTTCGAACATTGAAATTTGAATGAATGAATGTTCTACAAAATGTATTTTACTGAAAACGAATGGCAAATGTGCTGACCAGGCCGAGTGGAAGAAAGCGCATTCTGATCAGTACCTTTGCTGTTCGCATGCAACGACTTCATTTTTGCTTATGACGCAGATTTTATGTGTTGCTGGCCGTAGAGTGCCTTTGAATGATTAAACTGAATAAAACCATAATAAGCGTTTTAGTCTACGCTGATACAATAAAAGCATCTTTATATTTTCAATTAAAGTGCTACTTTTCGAATTATAAAAATGTACTATAAAAAATTGGTTGCAATATTCTGTGATTTAAACTTTATGAAAACTGCAGAACTTAGAAATCGTCATTAAAATATACACAAAGGTATCACGCTGTTTCATACCTTGGGACCATGTTCAACTAAAACACTAGCCTCTTCACATCACGATTTGTGATCACATGACTTTGAAACATAGTTCAAATGGAATGCAAAAATGAACATGGATAGCCGTTTGAATCCATGCACATAATTACACGACAATTGCACAGTCAGCGTACCGACTCCTTGCGACTTCCGCAAGGTCATCGTACGGGCATCGTGCGATTTATATAGGGAGGTCATGAAGATAACACGATGATTGTACGATAACCTTGCGGTTGTCGTACGATATCCGCAAGGTCTCTGTAAACTTTTGTTCTAGTTTGTCGCCGAAAGAAATCGTAAGGTGATCGTAAGCAATGTAAACACTTACGTCGTAGCTTTTAGCCGCCTACGATGCCGAAAAAATCGTAGAGAAAATCGTAGACAAATAAATCGTACGACGACCGTAGCAAATGTAACCTAGGCAATATAAACTCAAAATGAAGTTTATTCCGTTAAACTTTTCTGGGATTTGTTGGGTACTTACGCTTTATTGGCAACCAACAAGAATCCATTTGTAAGATAGTCCGTCTTTCCGTCTGTCCATCCATCCGCAATACTTTTAGGGTGCCTAGTTTTTGTAATCTGTAACTCCAAAAGTTTTCATTCATTTTTATTAAAACTTTGCATAGTGATTGTTCACATATAGAAGATGTGCACCTTCTATTTTGTGCATAATTCATGAATACCAAGTTTCTTATTTTTGAGGGGCGTTGCTCTTAGACATATTTTCTGTCCAGAATGCTAAGATGGTGTCTGGTCTGTGTAATCTGTAACTCAAACACTTTTCATTCCTTTATATTCAAACTTTGCATAATGATTGTTCACACATTGAAGATGTGCATCTCTTATTTTGTGTTTATTTGAAAAATATTTTCTCAATTTTTGACGGGTGTTGAACTTAGAATTTTTTTCACTCCGAAATGGCTTTGGGTGTATAGTTTGTGTAATCTGTAACTCCAACAGTTTTCGTTCCTATATATGAAAACTTTGCATGATGATACGATTGAACATGTGCATCTCTGATTTGGAGCACATTCCCCAAATATTTTGTTTCGTGTTTTGGGGTCTTGAACTTAGGTATTTTTTTACGTTCAAAATGCTTAGATGGTGTCTAGTTTGTGTAATCTGTAACTCCCACAGTTTTCATATCTTTATTATTCAAACTTTGCATAATGATTGATCATTCATGCATTGAACATGTGTACCTCCTATTTTGTGCACATTTGAAAAATATTTTCCGTTGAACTTGGACATTTTTCCATCCGAAATGGTTTGGGTGTCTCGTTTATGTAATCTGTAATTCCAGCAGCTTTCATTCTTTTATATTCAAACTTTGCATTATGGTTGTTCCCACGTTGAACATGTGCAGCCTATATTTTGTGCACATTTGATAGTATATTTGGGAGTTTTGAACTTAGACATTACTATGTACTCTCATGTTTTTCTTCATACGTAGGCTTGGACCCAGCATCTACTGTCTACCCCCAAAATATATCGGGAATATCAGCCAGACCCCAAAAAATATTTGTAATTTTGGGCTACCCAAAATAATATCCCCATCCTGCACATTGACTTTAAGAAAACCCCTGAAATCCATGAAATTTATAGAAATGACCTCTAAAACCAGTCCAATTTTGTTATGATATATCCACAAAATCTTCATACCCCCAAAAATAATGATATTTCTGAAACCCCCCAAAAATATTAAAATTCAAGATTTTGAACCCCCAAAAATGGTCCCAGCCTACGTATATATATGAAAATCTCAGCCCCCCCCCCTCCCCCCCCCCCCCACACACACACACACACATTCTTGGGGCATCAGGGTGTGAAAAGCGGACGTTACAAAAAATAAGATTAAGAAAGTGGCACCAATTACAATTAAAGTATAATAGTGAGCGTGCATCAAAGTGGTCTTAAATCATCATTGCCGACCCCTGTGAGCTGAGAAGAAACAGAAAACATAATATAAAATTATGCTGTTTCGAATCAAACATGATTTAATGTTAACACGTAGTAATGTTGTAGATGCGCAACCTGATTTGTTGAGTCTTCTCTCGATATAGAATCATAGGTCTAGATTAGCAAACAATTCCAGCGTAATAGTGAGAATGTTTTCTTGTCCATCAGTTTTAATATTTGCTTTGGGTACTCAAAAGATGAGACAGTTCCATTTTGATTATCCACAACATATGCCTTGGTAGAGATTTAAACATATGTTTGGATGCTTTAAAGAACCGTCTTATTGAGACAATTCTTTGAGTACCCACAACTATGTTTTGGTTGAGAAATAGAAACTGTCCACCGCCACCGCCGATGGGCCGAAATATGTGTTAATGCATTGATGGTGAGGGTTCAAAAAGCTGCTATATGCATTTAAAAAAAAAGCTAATGCTTGTAAAAAATAAACTTGGCTTCACTAGAAAAATATGACCTCAAAATGCATTAGAATCGCTTTTACGGACATTTTGAATTAGAAATATTTCTTTAGGGAGGCCCTATCCCCCAACGAGAGGGGTCGTTTCTCTCGTGCTCCCCCCTCCCACCCCAACACACACACACACACACACACACACACACACACACACACACACACACACACACACACACACACACACACACACACACACACGTGCCTTTGACACTCGAAAGACGCATACTACATTTCAAGATCGTACCACTTTTCAAAAGTCGACAACGACCCTTGAGTCAGTTAGCAGCCTATATTGATGAAAGCATAGGCAGCATTATACCTCCATGAAATGACATTTTCTTGATAAAAGTTTTATTGAGGATTTTCATAACCTTGAAGTGAGCATTGAAATAACGCAACGATGGTTGCACCCCGTTGTTGTATTTACTGGTGCAGACTCGCCAGGGCCTTCGCTGCTCGTATAAATAGGACACAAGTCGTCATTTGAGCCAACGCAAAAAATTTTGGTACAGTGACGAAGGCTCAGTTGTGCCTGTGCGAATGTGCAGACTCACCAGAGCATTCGCTGAAGTCATATATGACAGCAAAAGCGCATTTCGAGCCAGCAAGAGAGTTTGGTGCTTATTAGATTGTCGACTGACAAAAGGCTCAGGTGAACCTGTGCAGCCTTGTGAATATTCACCAGAGCCTTAACTCGCTGCTCGCATAAATGACACACACCGCCGATCGAGCATGCACATGGGATTCTGATACTGTTACGAAGGCTCAAGCGAGCCTGTGCAAATGTGCAGACTCACCAGAACCTTCGCTTCTGGAACACAGATTTCCATTTGAGCCACCACATGATATTTTGGAACTGTGATGAATCATTAGGTGAGCCTGTTCTTTAGAGCATTTTCTGCTTGCAAAAATGACACCGAAATCGCCATTTGAGAGAGCACGAGATTTTGACACTTATCGCATTGTGAAGTGACTACGGCTTTGGCGAGTCTGCATATTTGCGCTGACAGTTTCGTCTGAGCCTTCGCAACAGTATTAAAATGTCGCGTGTTTGATCAAATGGTGATTGGGTTGTCGCTAATACGAGCAGCGAATGCATGACGAGTACGAGTCTGCACATTTGCTTGAGACACTCAACAATGCGACTGCGAAGGCGAGTCTGCACATGTTTGCACGGAGTCGCCCGAGTCTTCGTCACTGGACAATGCGTTAAGTACCAAAGTGTCGTGTTGACTCAAATGGTGATATGGTTCACATTTATGCTAGAAACGAAGGCTCCGTGAAGTCTGCACATTGTACAGTCAACAGGTTTAGATTTTATTTACCTTTTGGCTTTTGCATTTTCCAGGGTGCATTAAATGGGAAAATGTATTAAATTGTAAAAAATAAATATAAAATCACAGCTGGGATATTAATAATCAAAACTTAGAACAAATATTAATGCAATTGGACAAGTCTGAGAGGTTCAAACACAAGTATGTAGTGCGTAAGACGACTTAAAATCATATCGCTAAACGACCGCTAACTTTTTTAAAAAGCCAATTCTTGTATATGTATCAACTGGTTCCCTGCTCACGTGGTCGCTAATTATATAAATTTATTATTGCGCGATAATAATTTACATATATTTATGATTGGTCTTTTGAAATCGAGCAGATAAATCTCAATTACTGTAGATCTAGACCTATTTTTAAAAAGACAAAAACAAAAACGACAATAAAAAACACGAAACAAGTTGGAACTATTTTTACGCGGAAGCTTCTTAATAGGTGTTGTTAGGATTGTATTAATCCCTTATCATGCGGCTTGGTAATGCCCTGTTTTGAATACAATGTAGATCCATATCAGCCGGCTTCTCAGAAAGTAACTGACCCAGAATCAACTGTTTACTTCTCTGCCTCTAAATCAACCATTTAACCTGATACTTTGCAACACATATGCTGAAAAATTGGGATTAATGGTAACATATTGATGTGTTCAACAGTGCAAGAGCAAATTACGACGTGTGGTCAAAACGCTATTGTTAAAATTGGGGAACGGACTAACATCCGTCCCCAAACAGTATTAAGACAGAATACGGAAAGAATGCTCTCAAAACAACTCGCCTCTGCAAAAAGCAATTAAAATCTACAGTGTTCTAATCTAATACGACTTCTCATTTACTAAAATAAAACAGTATCACGAATGTAGCCTAGAAACCCTCACTTTCCATTGTCTTGCGCAGGCGCGATACTAAGAAGCGTCAGTGTTTGATAAAATGCTTCCGGTCGATGACAATGTCTCACTTTCGCATTGACCGAACATCCCATTATTTGAAGGGGATTTAGGATATCCTTACGTTATTTCACAATTGTTTTAAGAACTTTGAAGATTGTCCAAAAGCATTAATTCGCTGAAACAGAACAAAGTTAATTAACTTCTTATCTTTTATTAACCTTAGAACGAAAGCCTTTTTCAAATAGCCTCGATAGATAAAACAAACCAACGCTCAACACCCACTTGGAACATACCAATTGAATTTTGAATACAAATATAGGCATTATTAATATCAATACTTAGAAGTATACAATTGAATATATACTTATTGAATAATCAACGCCTAGAAAAAAGCCATGCAAACCACAGCGTTAAACAACTGAGTAAATTTGTTAAGTTAGTTTGCTTATACAAACTTATATACAAAAGGGCCCTTTTCCAAGTTGTGGTTTCAGTCGTGAGACACAAAATTAATCCATTTGCATGCTTGACATACCGTAGCCATCAATGCTGAATTGAGAATGCACCATTGCGCAGGCTAGTCTGAGTCTTTGTCGCACGTTGTACATGTAAGTACCAAAATATCATGAAATTATGTCCGTCGACAGTTTAATTTCAATCGAGCCGGTTCACACGCACTGTATGCATGCATGGATCCAGAACATTTTGTCAGAGAGGACCGAAATGCCACTTAAAATTGACAACCATCGGCCCATCAGCGAAACGCCTTTGGAATTGCGTTTTGCTGGCATGTCAATGGCCCACCATTGAATGCTGGCTTGGTAGCTTTGTGATTTTTAGGGGATCCGGATCAATATTGCTAGGAAACCCTATATTTTGTGATTTTTCAGGGGGTCCGGACCCCCTGTCCCCCCTCTGGATTCGCCCATGGCATGCATCTGAAAGAAGGTACTTGTCTGAAATATTCCGTGATCATCGGGCGCAAAGTCGGTCTAGATTATAACTCATGGTATGCTTGTTTGCCCCTGATCAGGCACATCGGACGATCTTCTGGATTCAAACTGTTTGCAAACTTTGATAGCAGGTCGTAGAAGTAGAGAGAGAGAGAGAGAGAGAGAGAGAGAGAGAGAGAGAGAGAGAGAGAGAGAGAGAGAGAGGAGACTGCACGGTGTTTGCGCACGAATCTTTTGTTTTGGCTTGTCTTACAATGTTTGGGTCAGTCAATCAGCTTCCGATGAGGACCCAAAATTCTAATCGGCTATTGCACGGCAAAGTCGGACATTCCAGAGAATTAACGCTTTGCGTACTTTCTATCGCATGCACACATTTTTAAATTGACGAAACATTCTATCCTAAATACCATTCGGGTCTGATCTGGATCCAAACCGAGTTTGCAAATGTAGAGAGAGAGAGAGAGAGAGAGAGAGAGAGAGGGAGGGAGAGACTGGTGCAGGCACGTCAAAGTAAACATTGCATCGGCGGATCGGCGGATCAGGTGTGTGTGTGTGTGTGTGTGTGTGTGTGTGTGTGTGTGTGTGTGTGTGTGTGTGTGTGTGTGTGTTATTTTTGATTTTCGTCAGTTTTTTACTCTGGGAACTCGTCTACGTATTTCAAAGTTTTGTGTAGATCGTTGCAAAAAGTATGATTGTACAAGATGTCTAGCGGTTTCAATTCTTGAGTTAGTACAATATAAACTCGAATTCGAAGTCGGCAGAGCGAGCGAAAGCGTTTTGGTTTTCTGAAAGAAGAACGAAATAGTGTAGTGATTCATCGGTAGTCCGCTTATCGAATAGTTTAAATCAGTGGGCTTTTCTGACTTGTAAGTAAATTGAGTGACATAATATGCACGTGCCTGGCTTTCGACTTGGCGAATACCGCATGCGCTGGACATTTTACTTACTCAGTCCGCATGAATTTAGCGACGGTTTTAATAAGATTAAAGAAAAGAAAAAGAGGAGATAGCACATAATCATATCGCCGTGTTTTCAAAACGTTTCTACCACATTTTGACACGCATATATCCTTTATTATAGGGATCACACATGTGTTTCTATCCATTAACATCTGCTGGGCGCAGAAGGCATATAAGCCGAATTTTAGATTCATAATCCCTATATACTGTACTCTGCTAGACCATTAAAGGTCCTTGTTGCAAACATTGCGGACCCAGATCAGACTGCTCTGATCCGAGGACTCCAGTAGACGTCATTCTCAAAACGGAACCGAAAGATATGGTAGGCTACAGTTTAGCAGGGCGCCGCCGATGTGGCATCTTTGAATTTAGATGCAAGAAAAAACCCAGACTATTTGAAATTGAAAACAATCAGCAACAAAAAAAACAATAGCTGCTGTTAAAATCATATTAAAAACTTTGATTTGGCGATTTCAGGGGGGGGGGGGCCCTCCCCCTTGAATCCGTCAATGAAACCGTCATCCGCGGATTGTGGTTCGTTTGAGGGTTCGTCGGCCGATAGTGGCTCATGACGGGCCCGGTAGCAAATGCCCTTTTATTTAATACCGCGGATGGACTCAAAATTCCAATACTGCTCCAGAGTGTATGCTATAAATAGACGCAATACTATTAAAGGGAGACCGGAGGCAAGTTCAATAATGCGAGCGCTCTCGAGCGCTCGTTGTACTGGTGTCAGGCTTTACACATTATGAATAAAGATAGGTACCAATCAACGAGCGCTTGGCGAGCACTCGCCTTATTGAACTCGCCTCAGTCTAACAGATAGCGTCCTTTCCCAAATGTATATATCACGTGATCGTTTTGGCGGGATAGGCATAAAGTAAAACTTCAAATGAACTCATGCAAGTAAGATTATTAATCCCGAATATCCAAGCGACCTTCTGGGGTCAACTGAGATAATTCTTGATTCATATGAATGTTATATTATTTACATACATAGCCGCGTAAAAAACACGCCGACTTGTTTGTTTGCTGTCAATGAAAGCAGACTACAATGGCAAGTCCACGATGTCTTTTACGATATGCCTATCATTATTATATTACTGCGCAAGGTATTATTTTTTAAATATATTTGTATTTGAATTAGCAATTGGCAATAAATCATTGGTTCGATACCCAAACTGAAGTTTCTAAACTGCAAAGCATAACAAACAATAAAAAAAACAATAAAAAAAGAACTACTTTTTAAGCGTAATATTTTCCAGAAAGTTGTTCGGTTTGCATTAAGCCTTTATCCCGTGGAATCCGGATATACCCCGTTCTGGAAAACATTGTAGATCCGGATCAGTTGGCTTCTCAGGAACAAACTAATTAGGACCTATACGACTGTTTATCATGCATCTAATTAAATTGTTAATTTTGAAACCATGAAACTTATATGTCTGAAAATTTGCAAGGAGTATAGCATATATTTAATGTATGGCCTGGCAAGGTCGAAAATTGACGTGACTGAAAAACTGTAAGTGTTAACCCAGCTAACAAAAAAACGTTGTGAAAACGTTGTGACAACGTTTTAATTTGGTTGTGAAAACGTTTTGGTAAAACGTTTATACGAGCTTTTTTGGAAAGTTTTCTCAATGTTTGCAAAACGTTTTGGTACAACGTTACAGAAAAACGTTGTGAAAACGTTGTGTCAACGGTTTGGTACAACGTTGCAAAAAACGTTGTGAAAACGTTGTGACAACGTTTTAATTTGGTTGTGAAAAAGTTTCGGTAAAACGTTTATGCGAGCTTTTTTGGAAAGTTTTCTTAATGTTTGCAAAACGTTTTGGAAACGTTGCAGAAAACCCATTTTGTGACCTTCCTGCAACCTTTCTAAAACCATTCTCCAACCTTCCCACGGCCTTTCTATAACCTTTCAGTGACCTTTTTAATCCTTAAGGCAGATTCACATAGGATCTCAATTCTTATTCAGATGCTATACTTTCATTACAGTGAGCAAACCAGAGTTATGCATAGATTTTCTTCCAACTTGCACATTTTCTTTTGATGCTTTGATCATGTCCCATGCATTAGCTTTTCAGTCATGTTATGTTAGCATGGGTCCTGCTCAAGGACACAAGACAGCGACTCCTCTGGTAGTGAGGCTTGAACTAGCAAAGTAAGGAAGGCAAGGATCAGGAATGTATAATGCTGCTTCTCAAGTCATTTTACTCATGGAAGTGTATGTGGTAGTCTCACTAGTCACCACTGCGTAGAGTACAGCTGCATGATGCCAAGGATTGGTCTGCATGTGGCATTTCCTGGTCATAATTGTTTCTTTTGGGGTCATTTTACATTGGGAATGCCCAAACTGCAATTGTGTGGAATGATGCATAGTTGTCTCAATGCTGCTTGGGTCGTTTCTGCCACACTTAACAGCCATTTCTCTAATCTATGAAAGCTAAAAAGGGTTCACCATGCAGACTGAATATTTTTAGCCAGAAACTAGGGGACAGTAAGTACCACCTCTTCAAGTAAGTTTGTCATGAGGATCGTTTATAACTTAAATCCACCTCTCCCAAACAAACCTGCATGAGGATCGACTGTGTCCGGGTATGCATCCATCTTTACATAACTGAAACAATATTTGATAAAACTGTTGAGTGTGACAGTTGTGACCAAACACTAAAAATAGCTATATACGACATGGGTTACCATGTTTAAAATTGCATGTTTAAAATTGAAACAGTATCACATCTTTACATGACTGAAACAATTGTCCATAAAACTGTTTGTGACCAAACATTTGAAATAGCTTCAGGACAACAGCAACCATAATTATTATATGATGCTAAGACAGAAAAAACTGAGGTTCTTACCAACCTTCAACTATGTAAATTTGTCATGAGAATTGTTCATGAAATAAAGCCACCACTCTAAAAGTTACCTGCATGAAGATTGAATGTGTCTAAGAATGCAAACATCTTTACATGACTGAAACAATTGTTGATAAAACGGAGCAGAGCGACAGATATGCCCAAACTCCAGTAAAGGAATGGGTCCGATTCCTAGCGGTAAATATTAGTCTATGCAAGAAAACCCTAAGAGCTCATGGATAGCTTCCAAATTTGTCCAAAATGTTACTATAGCAAATAGTAGAAGTTAAATAAGTGACAGTCAGTGTTCTGTGGCTCTTCCTCACAGTGCCATGGGTTGGTCTGCGGTGTGTGACTGTGGTATTTCAAGATCATACTTTCTTGACTTCATATATGGGCTTCAGAGGGTGGGTGGGGGGGGGGCAAAGTTGCTCTTTAATACCAATGGAGATAGTGACTTCATCCAAAACTATAAGCAATGACAGCTACCTACAAATAAACAAAACACATAACACAGAGATCTATTTATTTCACTACATCAAAATGATAATCATCACGGTCACTGTGTAGTGTGGCTTCATTTTGTGCATCTGTAGCCTCCGCCTCTTCCGCTTGAGCCTGAAAAAAAAATAAAGATTTTGATGGATAATTAAAAAGAATTAAGATTATGATGGATAATTCAATTTCTATTACGTCATTCAGCAGAGACAGGAAGCCCAGATTAGTTCTCCATAGAGTAGGCCTCCTATGAGATTCTAACCCAGGATCACAATCTCCAAAGTTTGTAGCAGCTTTTATCCCAGCTTCCCCAGTCTGTGGAATGAGACTTTACTATGACCTAAGCTGTTGATGGAACCTTAAAGCTCAAACCACCCTGTCATGTTGTTGTTTCTCATTATCACAGACATCTTAAATTGGGCATAAAACTCAACCCATACAATGCAAGCACCTAAAAGATAATTTTGTTTGCTTGGTTTGTGGTTAGTTTGCTTTGATTCTTTACATCCAGAGCTCCAGATAAGCTTTTGTGTCAATTGGATAATTTACGAAACTTGATTATCCATAATTGCTTACTTGCAAAATCAATAGCGTTTTTTTTTTAACCCTACGTTTTTTGTGGTTACAAATAATATCCACCATGTTTTTCTTATTGAATGTAGCCATCGGGAATTCGCCTGCATATATTTATTCACTCACATCATTTGCCTTTCTAGAGCATCCAAATAGTGGATTTTGTCATACCTCTGAAACTAATATCCTCCCCTTTTGCTATTTATCGCTCGGATACACATTGCTAGTTTCACTGCCATGTTTTTTCCGCTAAATACTTGACTGGTCATCGATATCTTATCCATAAAACTGGAGTTTTACAGCGCACACGCTAGTAAAAAAATCAATACCTGACTTGCATTCATGTATTACCCAAATGGAAAAGAAATTGACCAAATGGTACCCAATGACATTGCATGTAATTGCATACCGCTCGAAAGAATTGCTTTTTTGGTACACATGCATTTAATTTTAATTGCTTTTTGCAACAGCGCCTGCTTCAATGTTGCAGCAATTTGGGTTTCGATTAGTTTTTCATCTGCTTTTGGATGTTTTCTTAAATATGCTTCTGAATATAAAATGCATACACCCATGTATGGTAAAATCTGTATTCTAAATGCAAACAGTGAAGACCTGAAATGTGGCAGTTCATCAGGTTCTGTACTGTTTATTAGGATTAAAATGACCTTTAAGGACAGATATACATCAAAATTAAAAAATTCTACCAGTGACCACTTAAAACATATATTGGGCACAGGACTTAAGTTAATAGTGCGTAACGAAAATTAAATTTTCTTATTTTTCAACCAAAACATATGTTGTGGGTACACAAAAGAACTGTCTCAATGAGACTGTTCTTTTGAGCACCCAAAACATATGTTAAAACTGAAGGGTAAGAAAATATTTACAATTTTACGCTGAACATTTTTGTTTATACAAATCTGTGGGGCAGCTCCATATGTATGGAAAACCCTTAATGTTGGTTTTCTTTTGCTCTGGTATTCAGTTGTATGTACTGTTCAGTCCTTTTCTTTGATTTATCTCCCTTTTGTATCTTGATCTATATGTACTAGGAGAGGATCCGTTGATAAGTTAGGGATGAGAATACCTAGAACATGATGATGGGAGGTCCACTCAATGTTTCTGTGCCAGTTTTTTCAAAATCTGGCCCGTATTTCAGACAAGACATTTTCATTGTTATATGTTTGTTGACCTTTGAATTGAGACAAAAATATAATCACTTCTCAAAGTCCTTGCAATGATGTGCCAGTTTGGTTAAAATCTGGCAATTGGCCCAGGAGATAGAGTTCAGACAAAACGTTTTCAAAGTTATATGACCCTGGTGACCTTGCTAATTAGACTAAGGTCATGAAATATCTACTTATTCTTTTTCGCTGTCCGAAATAAGTATCCGTTAAAATTGGATTACCCAACATCAGATATAAATTAAGGCAAAATTCTTCAAAATTAAATTGGAAAAATGTAGATCCTGATCAGATGTAATTATTACAGATATATGGACAATAAACCTATGATACGAGTTGAGGATGCACATTTTTTAACTTAAACTAATCCTTAAATGAATTGCCATTAATTTACATAAAACAATAACTGCTGGAAAAAAGACTGGAAACCTACTATGTCAGAATGACTAGGGGATTAGTTGTTGGTGAGTTTCTTATTTTTAAATGTAAAGTCTACTCGGCCAATTTTGTTTTTATCATAAAATCTTAGCAAATGTTACTGCAAAATGATAAAATAATATTTTATACGAAAAATTCAACTTTTATTCGGTTGAGACAAATTAAAATTCTTATTTGGTCAAAGCAGATAGTCTTGATTCATGTTTGACCTTTGACATTAACACATATAAATAACTAACCTTAATAGGTTGCATGACACTGCCTTTCTTAAAAGGAGCTTCCTTTAATGTTGTCCCAATCTGGTTTTCAATTTGTCTTTCATCTGCTTCAAGATGATCTCTCATATACCCTTCTGAAAATACATATACATTGTACCCATATAATATTAGGGCTGCAACAATACAGTAGCCTTACAATACTATCACCATATTTGTCTCCTGATATAATTATGTATCACAATACAATTAGGCAACATAAGAACCTTAGAAATAGAATCTATGAAATTAGGAGCATTAAATACTTAAATATGTAACCCAATACATTTTTAGCAGCTTATCTTGATTTGTATGTACTAGGAGATGAAACATTGACACATTTGGGATCTTTAATGGAAACCAAACATCTATGTGTCTTGATCCACATCAGAAATAAGGGTGAGGTTGCTATCACCAAACATGTTTAAGAGCTCCAGTAAGAAAATTAATTAAACTAATAAAATATACTCACATATATTAAGTTATTAACACTTGTCATGTAGTGGCATGTTTTTATATACTATATTCTTCGCCAGATAAGCAAGGTTCCAATTATAACTGTGTGTTTACGGGGTGGAATACTTTGTAGATTCTGATCAGCTGGATTCCCATGAGCTAGCTGATCTGGATCAACACTGTTTATCAGAAATAAGCATGAAATGCAGAAAAATCAATTTAAGGAACAATGGTTAAATTTCTTTATATTACATGTGAAAACATATATATATTTCTTTAAAAATTCATGTCTATTGAATAACACTAAGAGCAGTATCCCTATTGTATTTGTATTGTGGAATGACCCCACAATACGACAGACTTATCGAAGGAAATAGTATCGTGATATGATGCACTTTCAGCGAATATCAAAACAGTTCTAGTTTGTAGATAGTGTGGATGCCACAATAAGCATATGAATTAATGTTTAGTAAGCAGATTTGTTACTACATGTATTTACAATTAAATACCATGCAAGTTTGGTCAAAATCCATGCACTTGTTCAGAAGATAACGTACGGAAACCATATTTTGGACATTTCAAAGTGACGCTGTGACCTTGAAAATTAGGTCAAGGTCAACAAAATTTGATCAACTTTTCCCCTCCTCCCAACACTGTATCTTTGCAAGTTTGGTCAAAATCAATTAACTGGTTCAGAAGATAATGCAGGTGAAGAAAAAAGCGGACACCGACGGGATCTGCACCAAAAACTATATTCCCTTGGGGGACATAAATAAAGACTCTTACCCATATGAGAATGGATAAACACCACTAAGCAGTTTCCACTTCTCTTTGTCTGGAATTTCGTAACATCTTGCTCTCATTTTGGCCAGCAAACATATTTTCCCTGAAGCAAATTAAATGTTAGATAATTGATTATTTTAGGCTCAGATACACTATTCTTAATCAACACACGGGCAAAACACGCAAACCTTCCAAGCTTAATGCTGAAAAAAATATTTATGCATTTTGAAAGGCATTTCTGTCAGGAAAAAAAATATTAAAAGAAAATAATATGTGCCTACTCTACAGAGTCTACCTAAAGCTTTCAAACCTGTTATCCAAAACACACTTATTTTTTATTTGGTCTTGGTGCTTTAAGAGTTAAAATTACAATTATGTACAACTGGCAGTCATGGTGCATGTATTTTTTGTTCTTTAAAAAAATCCCCCCAAAGTTTCCTAATGTATGTAATTGTTATTCAAATTGAAACTATTTAGCCTATAGAATCAAAATATCTGGCCCCATCCTTTTGGTGTTGGGTGATTCTTTATATCCCAGTCAATAGTTAATGGTCATGTTGGGACGGTAAGTTCACCTAACCACACTTTTTTCTTGGGCAAGCTTGACTAAGCAGTTAACTAGTACTTCCTGCACGTACTTTCGCTTGTAACTGACCTCCCCCCTTCTTGAATCAGTGGAAGGGAGGAGAATGACCGTAGAAATCATTTAATGATCGATGTCCGCCAAAGAATGGGACCAGACCCCGAGGACCAGACCAGGATTGAACTCGCGACCCCTGGATCTGCAACCAGACACATATCTACAGTCAAACAGGTTACTGACTGCGCTATGCGGCCCTGTGCTTTATCATTGTGTCATTCAACCTCATAGTCATGAAACTTGACTTTGTGCATATGAAAACCGAATTATTTGGCGCTATTATGACACTATCTTTTGTTTGTTTGTTTTGATTGTCTCCCTCCCTCAACAATTTTTCAGTCATGTCAGGAGGATTTTTTGTCTTCCTGTGTTTAACCAGCATAAAGTGTCTTGCTCAAGGACACAGCATAGTAAATAATGTATGTTTAAACTATAATCAAATGGTGGATTTGATAAAGCACAGGTTTAGATAAACAAAAACTTAAATGTAAATTGTTATTATTTTCTTTCTTACCCATATGACTGTTTTGGGTGCTCAAAAGAACCGTCTCATTGAGACGAAGAACCGTCTCAGTGAGATGGTTCTTTTGAGCACCCACAACATATGTTATGGATCGAAAAAAAGAAAATGCCTTTTGCTACACACTGTTAACTAAAGGTCTAAAAACCAGGCTGTGGAGGGCAGTAGGTAGCGACGACAACTGCACATCCAGGGGACTCGAGTTCGATCCTGGCCCGGTCCCATTCTTTTGTGGAGTTTGATCATGAAATAATTTCAGTGGTCATTCTCCTCCTTCTGCCGATTCGAGTAGGGTTGTTGTCAGTTACTGGATAACCGCTTGGCCAAGCTTGCCAAGGAAAAGTGTGGTTAAGGTGAACTGACCGTCTCGACATGACCATAGCTGTTGACTCAGACGTAAAGAATCAAAACAAATAACTAAAGGCCTATAAAGGTGTGCATCATTTAAACCTTAAGCACCATACACCACTGCAGCAGCAGCAGCAGACAGAGAGCACAGTGACTCAGTCAGTCAGTGGTAGAGTGTTTGACTTGAGACAGAGGGGCCGGGAGTTTGAGCCTCACAGGCATCACTGCGTTGTGGTACTTGAGCAAGACACATTTATCCTAACTTACCAGGAAGATCCGTCCTGTTTAACTGAAAGATTGTTGATGGGTTGTAAAAACAGCAGCAGCAGACAGCAAATTTTGCTACATATTTCCTAATTTTTGAAAAAATAAGGTATTTTTCATGAGAATCTCCTGCCAACAGACCATTCTCATGAAATATGCCTTATTTATTATATTTGAAAACTTCAAAAGGCAGCAAAATTTGACATTGTAGTCTGCTGCAAATTAGAGGTGGTGCTTTATGGGTTAATAACACCCAAGTCTTCTCAAAAAGTGTGTGTGTGTGATACTATTGCCTGATGGACCTTATTTTGATTGCATCTGACAGAATGGTAAATGTTCTAAAATTTGGAACACTCTAAAACTATGAACACCTAAAATTATTGCGGAAAATAATTTTTAAAACATCCTAAAAAATCGAACACTGCCCTGTTTTTTGAAAAGTCTATAATTAGGAACAAAAGTTATTTTTGTAATCTAACATACACCAGTAAAAACAGATTTAATATAACATAATTGAGCCGCGACATGAGATTTCCATCAATGTGGTATGTGCGACCATCAAAGTCTCAGACCAGCCTGCACATATGCGCAGTCTGATCAGAGCCTTTTAGTCGCTTAAAAATTCTTTGACTTTAAGCTACTGACCGAACATCATTTGGAGTTTCTAAGCTTAAAGGGGGCTGCACAGGCTCACCTAAGTCTACGAATGTCAAAATGCCACATTGTTGGAACTCTCACGTCGCTGCTCATATATATGGGTGTTAAAAAGAACCGTCTCATTGAGAACCCACAGCATATGATTTGGTTGAGAATGAGTAAATTGATTTTTATTTACACACTCTTATCTAGAGGCCTTAGACGGGGAAAAGGCATCACCATTAACTGATGTAAAAAGTAAGTATCTGAAACCACAAATACTTAATTTGGGCCAACAGAGCAAAACCCCGAAGCAAAACCAGACCTGATATCCTCAACCCCTTTCCCTCTACGCAGTACGTAATTGTATTTTTACAGTTTTTGTAAATTTCAAGCTCCTTGTACGAAACACGGGAGGGGTGAATCAGCTGTTTCTGTGTTTGTTTAATTTCAATACTGTAGCAGCACTTTAATTCATTAAATTTCTGATGATCATTTATGATTTGCATCGTTGTGTTATGGTTAACTTACCTCAAGTTCCTGTATCCTTGAAATCTGTGAGAAGTGTGTAAATGTGGGCACATTTTGTTTACTGTGTAAATTAATCAGCCTATGCTTTGTGTAATCACGGGTCATACTAAATACCGCAAGGCGCACAAGTTACACCCAAGGCAAAAATGTGTTGACTCATCTATCAAAGTTTACCCCAAGTGTTTACCAAAACTACATGCTAAGACAATTTCATGGAAAGAGTCATTAAAATATTCACTTGGTGTTGATTTTAGGAAATTAATTTCTCGCAAACACAAACATAAATACCGCCCTATATCCGGTGAATAGAACTGCATTTTTACCCCTTTAAAAAAAATAGCCACCGGAACCTGGGTGTGTGTGTGTGGGGGGGGGGGGGGGGGGTATTGTGTTCGTGTCTGAAACAGATATAGCTGTTAGAAGTGATTGTAACTCACTTACTTTTTTTTGTTATGCAATGATTTTGAACATTGCAGCATGATTCTGTCTACGCATTACATGCACGTTTCCTTTCCAGAAAACACAGTAGTCTACATCTACATCTACATCTACATCGTACGCGCAGCCGTCACACTTGACTATTACAGCGCGGGGGTTTGCTGCATAAGAAAAAAGAGAGCATGATAGGAAAGATAGAAACATAGATGATAGAAAGTCAGAAAGAAAGTATAGATTTGGCCATTGCATTTCACTCTTCAGTCCCTAACCAATCTGGCTCCCAGTGGCGGCACCAGGGCACACGAAGTCCCCGCCAGCACAGCTTAAGGACCTCATTAGAGCTACTTACATGACCGGCCCTAAAAGTCTTAAATGGATACAGAGGAGAGCTCCCGTTTGAAAGATACCAAACTGGGAGCTTCAGCCACATTGGCTGGTAGAGAGTTCCAGTGACAAACAGAGCGAGGGAAGAAGCTAAATTTGTAGTAATCACTGGAAGTAGGGATCTGTCTAAACTTCAAAGAGTGTTGAGATCTTGTTCTGTTTGATGCTGGTGTCAAGTATTCATTGGCTGGTATGTCCACTAGGTCATGTATGATCTTAAATAGCATGGTTAGTTGATGTTTGGCACGCCTAGCTTCAAGAGACTCCCATTCCAGATGTTCGATCATAGATGCCACACTGCTGGTATTCCTGTAACGGTTTGTGACATACCTGGCAGCTCTGCGTTGGACCATCTCTATCTTATGGATGTAGTCCTTGGTGTAGGGACTCCAGATTGTTGAGCTGTACTCTAGGATTGGCCTAACCATAGAGAAGTAGGCTGCCGATTTTGTTTCCTCGTTGCTGACTCTTAGGTTGCGTCGTAAGAATCCTAGGGTGCTGTTGGCTTTTTTGACGGTCTGGTCCATATGTTTGTTCCATGACATATTAGACTGCAACTCTACACCAAGGTATCTTGTGGAGTCTTCCATTTCCAAAGTATGGCCTTTCAATGAGTAATTGGAAGAGATTGGGTTCCTTGATCTTGACACTCTAATTGCGCTGCACTTCTCTGGGTGGAATGCCATACCCCATTTCTTTTCCCATTCAGCCAAGCTATTTAAGTCATCTTGTAGGATGGTACAGTCGTTTTTGTTCTTGATACGTCTGTACAGGATGCAGTCATCTGCGAAGAGCCTAATCTTGGATTGGACACAGTCTGGCAGGTCATTTATAAAGACCAAGAATAGTAGTGGTCCCAAAACCGTTCCTTGAGGCACTCCACTTAGGACCTCAACGCTGTCTGACGTGGCTCCTTCGACTGTAACCTGTTGAGTCCTGTGTGTCAGAAAAGCCCTTATCCAGTCAAAGGTGTTCCCTCTTACCCCGTAATGATCAAGTTTCCTAAGCAGGCGTTGGTGTGGCACGCGGTCGAATGCTTTGGAAAAGTCCAAAACTATCAAATCATGCTGGTGCTTCTTGTCTAGGCCAGACACTAATTCATCTGCTAGTGTTAGGAGTTGAGTCTCGCAGCTCCTTCTTGCCCTGAATCCATGCTGGCAGTCTGTTAGGATGTTATGCTCATCTAGGTGCTTGAGGACGTTACTGGTGATGATATGCTCTTGAATCTTGCAACATATACAAGTCAGGGAGACAGGCCGATAGTTGCTTGGTTTGTACTTCTCTCCTTTCTTGAATATAGCAGTTACATTGGCCATCCTCCAGTCCTTTGGTACTTTTCCTGTGTCAAGGCTCCTCTGGAAAATTGATACTAGGTAAGGTGCAATCTCGTGTGCCAATTCCTTGAGTATTCTTGCTGGAATGGAGTCTGGACCACAAGCTTTGGCGGGGTTTAGCTTCAAAAGCAGCTTGAGAACTCCTTCCTCTGTAACATGGATATCTTTCATGGGCGGGAATGACTTGCCATCCGGGTTTGGGATGTCATCCTTATCTTCTTTGGTCCATGTAGACTCGTATTGCCGGTTAAGAATATCCGCCTTGTCCTTTGGGTCATCATGGAGGCGTCCACGAAAACACATGTCAGTAGCCGAATTCACGTGACTGTCCGACCATTCCATCATTATTAATAGGGAAATACATTTGAAATGATAACATAGATCGCCTTGCATGCATATACCTTGTCTTGTATGAGTTTGCAGTGCGAGTTCTATCAACAAACAACTATAGGAGGTTTTATCGTGACGTACTTCCGGTTCTATAAATAGACTTGGGATATACTGGCCGTCAACTGTGTATTGTGTAGATAGGGAAAGCAGTAGAATTTTAAACATTTTCTACTGATTTTAAGTTCCCTTGTTACAATTTGCTATTTAATTTATGTAAATGCGAATTGTAAATGCATCTTGAATGCATCTAGCAATACTTCGTCAAATAATATTAACATTTATTGAGATAATTTGTCTATCGTTGTGTTTGAAATGTATAAATCGGGAGCCGTTAAACTTTTCAATTCAATTTAACACAACAAAGATTAACCATTTTAAGGCAACTATTTTGATTATTAACGAACTTTTGTCAATGACACAGTTCGTTTATTTTCTTTAAAAAGTGTTTGCTAACAATAAACAAGGCGGTTGTTTATTTTTTTTATTTATTTTATGTAACTAGACTCTGAAACCGAATGTAGATATTTTCAACTATTATTGTAAAGAACTAACATATGGAACACATTTTGAAATATGAGAACATTGCATTATTTAATTGCATGTACAAAATTTCACCATGTCGCATCGTGTAGGAATTCATCTTGGGTGCTAATATGAGACTGCACTTAGCCTAAGCGTATTAATGTAAGAAAACTCAGTGCTTTAAAAATAACTGAGGAAGTTGAAGAACAGAAATGCGCACTTAAAAAATAAAAA
Source organism: Loripinus fragilis (assembly GCA_964019695.1). Taxonomy (NCBI): domain Eukaryota; kingdom Metazoa; phylum Mollusca; class Bivalvia; order Lucinida; family Lucinidae; genus Loripinus; species Loripinus fragilis. The sequence continues at coordinate 111,765,944 of OZ026516.1, forward strand.
AAAACTTTCCTCCCCAGCAGCGAAGGCTCATGCGGGACTTCACATGCGCGCCATATTCGCAAGAAAGTTTTGCCGGGTCTGACCTGGGTCCAAGCCGTTTGAAAAGGTTATCAGCGGACGACACTAGTAGCAGATGATTAAGGACACAAATGGGCGCTGAAAAAGAAACAGAACATTTTTTCTCGAGCAGCGAAGGCTGATACGAGTCTGCACATGCACGCATTCTCGCGAGAACATTTTGTCGGGCCTGAACTGTTTTCAAAGGTTATCAGCAGTCGACACTTGTACATTTGATTGTGGACATAAACTAGGGACTGAAAAAAAAGAAAAATATAATGTTGACTTTCTTCTCGAGTAGCGAATGCGCACACGATGGCGCTAAAATATAATTACATTTTCCTCTCGAACAGCGAAGGCTCATTCGAGACTGCACAATGTCAACTTGTTGCATTGCCTTAGGTGAGCCTGCGCAGATTCGCGGGAGCATAAGTAAGATGAAGATGGATATTCAGAAGAAGGAGTGGACAGTTATACGACAAAATATGTGTTAACTGAAGCTTTTAACTGCATACATGCGCATGTACAGAGAGACAGAAAAACTGATAGAAACATAAGTGTGTATATGCGTGCAGACTGATAAACCTACATATATGCGCATTTACAGACAGGCCAGGTTCATTTTAATTCATTGCCCGTTTTTTTGGAAAAGCACTAGCTAATATGTAATGTCTGTCTGTCTGTCTGTCTGTAAATCTGTCTGTCAGGACATGTGTATTTTTGTTTCTATCCGTCTGTCTGTCTGAACATGCACATGTATCCGTCTGTCTGTCTGAACATGCACATGTATGTTCCTTTCCGTGTGCATGTTCAGACAGACAGACGATAGAAACATAAATACACATGTCCGACAGACAGACAATATATATTAGCTAGTGTTTATACAAAAACACGGCAACGAATTAAAATGTAACTGATAGAGAACGAATTCAGTGTCGTTGCATTATGTCAGACTTGTTAAAATGTGTTATAATCCCGGACCCAGTAATTTTGGGTCCAGCATGTCGGCATCCTTTAAAGATCTTTTATGACCCCCTCTTTTATTACACCAATGACATCACTTGTGAAAACACTCGGATTCCGCCAGTCCGCGGGGCATGTCGTTCATTTATTCAACAGAGGGTGATAAAACGGATCTGTAAGAAAGGTGTCAACCGTGAAAATCAAATATTTAACATGGAACTTTAGTTATTTCTTTGGGACAAATTAATCGTAAGTTAACTGTTTTTAATTAGCCTAATTAAGCTACATTTGGACTGTCAATAATCACTGGTTTTGAGATGATATCACGGATGCGTAAGAGAGAGAGAGAGAGAGTAAGAACTGACAAACAAGCAGGTGGATTCACTCTGTTCATCATAAAAGTGCATAAACAAACAAAACATTTACATGTTTAAAGTTTTTTATGGGTTATATTGGAAGAAAATATCAGCGTTCTGCTCGACACTTCTGGACTTCCCGCAGCCTCATATTTTGCCTTTTAAATGGATAAACATTTGTTATTCGGAACCTTTAATTATCGGTAAGATGTATTTTGAATGTATATCAAAGAATACAAACAAGTTTTGATATGACATTGGCTATAAAAGCCCATTTTCTCAAAATATAAACCCACATTTAACACATATTCCATAGAGCTGGACGAGCCGTTGACGGCCACGGATATGCGCATGCGCGAAAATGACGTCACTTTGGGAATTCCTAAAACCTCCTATTTTGGGTTGCTCTTTCCATGCGCTTCAGATTTCTTTGTTCTCGGGAACACGAGGTAGAAAAGGCTAAGCAATAAAATTTTTCGTATAAATTGTTTTTGATATTTCCAACAAATTTGTTGTTAATGACAAAACATTAATGCGCAATAATCTAAAGAAAGATTATTACATTGAACATGGCATAATTTTGCCAAAAAACCCCACACTAATCGGAATACGAAACTGCGTAGATAAAGTGACGTTATAAATGATGTAACAAAACGTTTTATAAACGTTGTCAGACGACCTATCGTAAAGAGATAACAATTTTAACTTATAAAATGTTGCAATGAATCCAAACACTTTGGTTTGACAGCACGTCATACATGCATGTTTTGGTAATGTTGGAAATCAAACGTTCCTACAACGTTTGCCTGTGGTTGGTTCCAACACAACTTTTCCACAACGTATTGAAAACGTTATGAATACGTTTACACAACGTTGCGTTGCAACGAAACCTCTATACAACCAAACAAAAACGTTGTGAAAACGTTTTCTGTTAGCTGGGAAAATTGAGTCCGGATGCCAGCATCCGTCCCCAAAAAATCAATTAATAACATTTACACTCATAGAAGTCTCAGATCAATTGAATTATAAAGCTCGGTCTGATCACTTCATAACTTTGACATCAACGTTAGCTATCCTAATAGCGCACACTGCAAGCTGTTCACTTAAGCAAGCTGCTCTTCGACTTGCCTGTGCGCAACTATACGTTTGTTGATTTTGTCATGATTCTACTATTGAAAATTTAAGGCCAAGCATAAATTTAATGATGTATGGTAATATTATATTAATTAAGATAAAGTTATATTTATATTCTATTGTTGACTGTAAAAGTAAGTGTAATGGTGGCAGTACTTATCTGTGGTAAATTTACTCTTACTATCCTTCTAAAACATTTCTCTAGTGCTACTACGTTGTTGTAGCTATTCTCTTATTTTATATAATTTAACAGCACATGGATCTTAAAGCAGTTGGAAATGTTTCACCTGGATCAGTGGCAGTAGTAATATGTAAATTTACACGTATTTTTGCAGGGTAGTTACATGTAACAATATTGATACAGTGCTCAGCCTCTGATGCTACATAGACGACGAAAGTCGATTTCATGCGTTTCAATACAAAAAATTCCTACATGAATTTTGTCGTCACTTTTGAGACGACCTCCAAATTTAATCCGAAGTCCCTTCTCTGTCAACGGCACCGTCTTAACCCTTAATGCGCCAATCGCAACAAAAGTCACATTCTTTTCTCGTCTGCTGAAATGTTTAAGAAGCCTCTATGACAAACAGTGTGGACCCAGATCAGACTGCAGTCTGTTCTGGGTCCACGCTGTTTGCTTCTATACTTATAATTCGTCAGTAATGTTAGGCAATAATTTGCAGCAGACGACTTCAGCAGACGACATTTCAGATGCATTTTTTTCTTGGCGCTTTAAGGGTTAAGCACCCAGAATATCTGTTTTGGTAGAAAATACTGCTTTAAATCATAAACCTCTATCGAAGGAAAGCCTCGTAAAGTGTCGTCTGCTGTGCTTTGTGGATTCTATTTATAGTTTATCTTTATATACTTGAAGCTTGTAAACACGATCGATTCGCTTCATTCATGCTGGGGTGTGTTTATGGTTCATATATTTCTCAATATACAGAGAAAGACAACAAAAAAGTATAATGAAGGCGGTGATATTTCTACTGTTCTGCGCAAGTATGTTTTTTCATAACTTATTTTAGAAACATCGCAGGCTCGAACGAGCCTGCGCTTTTGCGCAGTCTCGTCGGGACCATCGTCGTTCGCGTAGATATGACATTTTTCGACTCACCGGACAGTTATACATGTTTGTATAATTATGCGATATAGAGTTCAGGGGCTGATCCAGGATTTGTCGAAAGGGGTTCATATGTGATCATGCATGTATGTATAAAGGTGTGGGGGTTCGCATTGCTGATTTTATCTCATTTTTCTTAAATATCCCCGTCTCACTGAGACCAAATTATTTCATTTTCATTGGATATTTAAAAACGCGGGGGGGGGGGGGGGGGGGGGGGCTCTGGATACGCCACTGAAGCTGAGATGATATTGGAGTTGATTCAGTAAAGTCAGTCTACTGTAGTAGTAGGTATTATATAGTAGCGTATGCCTAATTATTTTGAGAATCTTAGTTCCAACCCACTTTTATACATACATGTATATATTTTCTGACACTGACCATTATGCACCAGTCATTTGCAACTACGCCCGGTGGGACCAGTAGTATAGGCGCCGGTTTAGGGTAAATGACGTCACGACGTCAGATCCAAGATGGCGGCCCCCACGACTTCCAATGCAAGATGGCGGCCCCCACGACTTCCGATCCAAGATGGCGGCCCCCACGACACCAAGATGGCGGCCCCCACGAAATCAAGATGGCGGCCCCTGTGACGCGTTCGGTTACACCTCGGAGGGTGAGTCAACGCCCTAGACCACGAGAAGGTAGCGTCACGTCCTAGAGCGCGGTGTCGTTCTTCTCTCAGATGCTCATTGGGCAAGCCATCCTTTTAAATTGAAACTATTATAATACAAACGCGAGCCATCCTTTTAAAACGCCACTTTTACAATCGTTTCAGCTACGTCCTTAAAGTGCACAAAGCAGCTTTCTCATCAGACTAATTATCAGACAGACATTGATCTATCCATCCATTCATCTATCCATACATACATACATACATACATACATACATACATACATACAGACACACACACACACACACACACACACACACACACACACACACACACACACACACACACACACACACACACACACACACACACACACACACACACACACACACACACACACACACACATACACTATCACCACCAACACCACCCACCACCACCACCCACTACCACCACCCACCACCACCACCCACCACCACCACCCACCACCACCACCCACCACCCACCACCACCACCACCCACCACCACCACCCACCACCACCACCACCACCACCCATTCCCACCACATAGTGGACCATTGTTTCCTGACTGTACATTCACTGTATCCTCACTGTATCCCACTGTACCCCCACTGAACCCTGACTGTGCCCCACTGTACCCTCACTGTACCCCACTGTGCTCTCACTGTATCCCCACTGTATCCTCCCTGTACCCTCACTGTATCTCAACTGAACCCTCACTGTATCTTCACTGTGCCCCAATCTACCCTCACTGTATCCTCACGGTACCCCACTGGATACGCATCAATATAATTAACTGCTGTTTCTTTGATCGCTTATCGATTTTACAATTCAGGAGACAGGCCCACGGAAAACCCACCTTTTCAATACGCACGACTTTGCTGTATCATTGCGTTGGGTCTTCGCTGTTCAACATCGAATTTACTGATCAGAGTGCGTTATTCAAGCAGATGAGCCTGTCCATCGGACAGACGTTTTATGTTATGTACACGGAAATGCCGAAACGACAGTGATATGATGCCGTTCAATACAGAAAACAACTTTGATCTTATTTGTGGGGCGTTTAGCAAAACCAAGGTGCCCCACACTAAATTGAAAGTGTTTTATATGAACATATTTACCGTCTTTTTCCCTATGGATTCTCTTTTTTATACTGACCGATCATAATGAAATTTTGGAAATCAGGCGCCCTTAATTAATCTCTCTAATGAAGAGATAAGACCAAAGACATTGATAATTAATATTAATGGTACATATCTGGAACCTAATTATTAATATAAATATCTAGAACCTATGCAATTTAGCTCATTTCCGATTTTGGAAGCGAATTACAGCAATGGTTTTTGGATCTTTCTTTAGCCTGGCAAATTCAACATGTTTCAGCATTTTAATTCGCATGAGCGAAATATTGTTTATACTCATACATTCGGGACAAGACGTGTTCTGTTTTCAGGAAATTGTTATATATAGTTTTAGATTAATGTACAAACCCTTAATATTAATTAATCAGCTGGTTTCTGGAAGCCAGCTGATCTGGATCTAAGCGATAGACATTTAACCGTTAAAACATTATACCACCCTTACCAACTTTAGCACGAAATAGATGTAGGTGGTATAAAATAGTTATACCACCCAGAAGCCAGCTGATCTGGATCTAAGCGATAGACATTTAACAGTTAAAACATTATACCACCCTTACCAACTTTAGCACGAAATAGATGTAGGTGGTATAAAATAGTTATACCATGTTTTGTCCTCCTGTACGTAAGATACTTGTCTAACATTTATGAGCATGATCAATACAACATCTGAAATTAAAAAAAATGTATTTTTCAGTATTATAGTTGAAATTTCATGCTGAACGTCTCCTGATAAGCCTCGTTAACTAGCACTGATTATGAAACGGGCAATATAATTGATATTAAAGGATTTTTCTCTGGGATAATCATTTTAGATAGTGGGGGTGTCCCTCTGGGATCAAATATAATGAGTGTTCCCTGATAGAACGTTAGATCAAAGACAATGCCACAAAGTACGGACCGTATAATTAACCGTTAAATTGGTAATTTTAAAAAGTCTTCATGCTCTAAGCAAACGGTCTATGTATCACAAAGTTTTTTCCTACCAAATCTCTTCTGGTTTTGGTCAGTATGGAATTACGTGCACGGACTCAGTGACAGCAGGTTTCATTGAGTTCATTAATGAAATCGACAACATTACGGTACATGGTGCGAAACAGGTGATGCTCTACATTCAAAAACAATACGATATCACTATGATTTATGCAGGTGGGGACTTGACACAAACGGTTTGGACCCATGCCAATGTTTTGGATCCGCGCAGGCTGATCAGCGCCTTTGCTGTCCGCTTTTTTCAAAGCAAATTTTTATTTTAGCTAGTCTCTGAAGCTGAACAGACAGGTACCCAAACTCACAGGACAAATTTTCTCGTGGCATCCATAATTTGTGTTTGCGAGCAGCGATGATTCTCGCTATCAAATTAATACACTTTAAATGCATGCGTCAAATATATGTTATGTATATTATGTATTGTTGTGAAATAAAATTTCTATTCCGTTCTGTATGTTATACGATCAGCAAAAGCTCAGACCAGCCTGCGCAGTCTGATCAGAGCCTTGCTAGTCGCTGACTGAACATCATTTGGAGCGTCTAAGCTGAAAAGGAGGCTGGGCTTGTCGGAGTCTACACTTGTGTCACGGCTCACAGCAGCTAAGGGGAAAGTACTCCTATTTCAATACGAAAAGTAGCGATAGTGAATTAAGACGCCTGATCGTTTTAATAGCTTTGTTAATCTACCTACCTCACACGTGAGTGTAGTAGTATGTAGGATGCCTTGGGTTCAATGATGACCCCAAAAGTTCGAAAAAGAGCTTACGTATTTATAACGATGTTACTAAAAATAGTACCGTTATTAAACGGACCAATCAAAAGGCGGTACTGTTACTTAAAATAGAAAGTGACACTGTTACTTAAAATAGAAAGTGACACTGTTACTAAAAATAGAACTGTTACTAAATGGACCAATCAAAAGGCGGCACTGTTACTAAAAATAGAAAGTGACACTGTTACTAAAATAACGGACCAATCAGAAGAGACCTTGAAGAGAGCCAAGTATATAAGAAGGAGTGAGAAGAGATTGTCTCATTCTTAACATAGAATTTCAACAATCCACATCATGAACTCTGAGAATCTGTCGGAAGAAATCCAAGAAAGCGGTCGTCTACTGTTGGCAGACGGCCCCTGGGATCCTTTAGGGGACGAACCTAGACCCCTGGAATATACCATGAGAAAGAAAGGGGAGAGAACCTACGCAAAAAATGCGGCCGTAGACACCACCTTTCAAGTCAAAGTTAACGATAGATACCGCGGCCAACGCCTCAGAGACATACGACGAGGTCTTCACGGTATGTTCGAAGACATCCTCCAAGAGGCGCGCGGCGATCTGGCGGGCAACGATTTGGGACGTGTGGTGATTCATCACGACGGGTTACACGACCCCATCGTGGTTCCCTTAAGACCTTGGGACCGTTTAAACGTCGACGTCGTGATGGAACATATAGAAAAGGTGCTGAACAGTCATCAAGAATTGTCCGTGAATGACAGTTTCGACATCACGATCGGGACAATAGACTTACCCAAAGGTGGCGGAAAAGGAAAGAGAAGACCCATTACCAGCCTCCAGGGAGACAAGAATTCGATACAAATCAAGACATCTCTCGTCACTATAGACAATAACGACCAATTGTGTATGGCGAGAGCCATCGGAGTGGGGTGGGCCAAACTCAACTTATGTACCAAAGAAAAATGGAACGATTTGACCCGATACCAGAAGTCCAAGAGTAACTTGGAATTAACGTTAGAGCACCGAAATGTACCCGAAAGTCACTATATGAATCTGAGAAAGACAAAGAGTAAAGACCAAAAAGACCTGGCCGTGGCTATCAGCCGATTGGCCGGGGTACCCTTAGACCGACCCGCGAGTTTGAACGATATAGAGGCGTTTGAAGAAGTCCTGAACACCCGAGTGATGGTGGTGAGCGCTCGACTAGGCAACAAATTTATTACTAGCCCGAGCACCGACGAGCGACCCTGTATCTACATTTACTTGGTCGACGATTGTCATTTTCATACCATCTCCAACATAACCGGCTTCTTTTCGTCGAGATACTTTTGTTCTAGATGCCTGAAACACTATGACCACAAAGAGAGACACGAGTGCGAAGTGACCTGTATCGTGTGTAAAATGACAAACTGTCCCAAAACCGAGTCACCGGTCACGTGCGACCAGTGTCACATGACGTGTAGGTCGACGAAGTGTTACCAAGAACACAAGAAAGTACCTCTACACGAGAAGGGGGCAAAGAAGGGACAAGTTAGGGGACCTTCTGAATGCGATAAATGGTGGAAATGTCCGACCTGTTACAAAGTCATCAACACGACCAAAAGAGAGAAAAAAGACCATCGATGCGGAGAATACCTTTGTACGTCATGCGATAAATACGTACTGAGAGATCATCTTTGCTACCTGAGATCCATTCCGGCCAAACAGGAATTTATTCCCAAGTTCATCTTCGCCGATTTCGAATGTAGCCAAGATGAGAGATCCGAGTGTACGGAGGGGTACGCGCCACTGATGAATCCCGATTGTACGGAATGTCAACCAAGTAGGATGTGTACTCCCTGTTCGAAATGCCAACGATGTAAGACGTCCTGGTGCGGAAAAGCCTCCCACAAACCCAATTTCGTGGTGGCTCATACGGTCTGTCCTAGGTGTATAGATAGACCTGTGACTTCCGAATCCAGGTGTCAAGATTGCGGTACCCGTTGCTCCAGATGCGAAGACCTAGATGTCCCTTGTACCGGAACAGCTTGCGGTTTGAGAGAGGTCGTCTTCCAAGGACAAGACACAGCTCGTACGTTCGGTAAATGGTTATTTTCGAGTCAACATAAATACTTTAAAACCGTCTGTCACAACATGAAAGGATACGACGGATACTTCCTATTGGAGTACTTGATAGACCAATCCATGAGACCGGACAAGATTATCTACAACGGGTCCAAAATCATGTACATGACGGTAGAAAAAGACCTCCACATCAAAGTCATAGACAGTCTGAATTTTCTACCCATGAAGTTATCCAAGTTACCCAAAGCCTTTGGATTGAAAGAACTAAAGAAAGGTTGGTTCCCCCATTTCTTCAACACCCGGGAAAACCAAGAGTATCTCGGACCGTACCCGGATCCTAAATATTACGGATGTAACTTTATGGGAAACGAGGAAAGGGAGGAATGCCTAGCATGGCTCAAATCCAAAGAGAACTGCGTCTTCGATTTTAAGAAAGAAATGTTGGACTACTGTCGAAGTGACGTGGACATTCTACGTCAGGCCTGCCTCAAGTTTCGAGAACTATTGATGTCCGCCACCGGCGATTGTGTGATGGACCAAGGAGGAAAACCTCAGTGGACTGGGGCGGTGGATCCCTTCGACTCAGTGACCATCGCCTCGGTGTGTATGAACGTGTACAGAACCAAGTTTTTAGAAGAAGAGTGGAGGGTCAAATTAGCGGAAGACACGAATTGGTTGGCGGCCAAGTACAAGGATGGCCGTATGAAAGTCTTACGGGGTGACCGGTGGGTGTCGGAGGATGAGGTGGTCATCGGGGAGAAAGAATTCGTTCGTTCCCCTATCGCCAAGATTCCACCAGGCGGGTATAAGACGGACCAGTACAGTAAATCATCCATCCAGTACTTAGAATGGGTATCCAGAAGGGACAATATAAAAATACGTCACGCCCTGAATGGGGGAGAAATACGTCTCCCGGGAACCAGATACAGGTTGGACGGCTATGCCTACGAGACAAATACCGCTTTCGAATACCAAGGATGCGTCTATCACGAATGCCCCCGATGTTTTCCCGAGGACAGAGAAGAGACGAAACACCCTATGACGCAACAATCCATGAGCGAACTCTACGCCCTAACCATGAAAAAGAAATCTTACATCGAAAGTCTAGGAATGAAATACGTGTGTATGTGGGAACACGAATTTAGAGAAACCTACCGAAACGACCCGGAACTTAGACACTATCTCCAGAATTTAGACATCACGGACAGATTGGATCCACGAGAGAGTTTCTTCGGCGGTAGGACCAACGCGAGTCAACTGTATTATAGGACGAAAGAAGATGAAAAGATAGAGTACGTGGACTTCACCTCCTTATACCCCTGGGTCAACAAGACCTGCAAGTACCCCGTAGGACACCCCGAGGTAATAACGTCAGACTTCAAAGAAATCGACCAGTACTTCGGAATCGCCAAAGTGCGAATATTACCTCCTCGTGGACTGTATCACCCAGTGTTACCCTATAAATCGAACGGAAAGTTAAAGTTCCCATTGTGTCAGACCTGCGCCGAAAAAGAGAGTCCATCTCTCTGCGGGTGTTCTGACGAAGATCGAACCATGACCGGGACTTGGTGTACTCCCGAACTTCAGACAGCGGTACGACTGGGATACCGAGTCCTCAAAATATACGAGGTATACCACTGGAAGGACACCACCCAATACGATGCAGAGACAAAAGAAGGAGGACTGTTCGCCTCTTATATCAATACTTTCCTGAAGTACAAGCAAGAGGCGAGTGGCCCTCCCGACTGGATCAAGACCCCCGAAGATGCCAAAGAGTATATCCATCGGTATTTCGAAAAAGAAGGGGTATCCCTCGACGGGGAGAAAATCGAAAAGAATCCGGGAATGCGGGCATTGGCCAAGCTCTGCCTAAACAGTTTCTGGGGGAAATTCGGGCAGCGACTGAACCTGAAACAGTCCCAATTCTTTCACGAGACTGAGGTGGATGCCTTTTTCCGAGTTCTTTCCGATCCTACCAAAGACGTCCAGGATTTTCACATTGTGGCCAACGATACCATTCAGGTAGAATGGACCTATAAAAAGGACTGTCAACCGGAAGACAACAAGACGAATATCTACTTGGCGACCTTTACTACGTGTTGGGCCCGACTAAAACTCTACAGCATCCTAGAGAAAATAGACAGAAACGTTCTGTACTACGATACAGACTCGGTGATTTACGTGAGTAAGACGGGAGAGAATGATGTACCACTAGGAGACTACCTGGGAGAACTCACTAACGAACTAGAAACTGGAGAACATATCATAGAGTTTGTGTCTGGAGGACCAAAAAACTACGCCTACAAGACCAATAAGGGAAATGAAACGTGTAAAGTGAGAGGGTTCACCCTCAACTTCACTAATAGCCAACTTATAAACTTTGAATTGGTGAAGACCCTATTGATAGACCCCTCCGAAAAATCGACCATTACCGTCACCAATCCTCATAAAATATGTCGTGATAAGGGAAAAAGAAAACTGTATAATAGAGAAGAAGAGAAAAACTATCGAATGGTGTACACAAAAAGACGACGACTGGACAATTACGATACGGAACCCTATGGATATTGAAAAAAAAAAGACAATAAGGTCTAAATGGCCATTCAATTTGTGTTACTATCAAATACATTTTTGTCATTGTTATTTCATTTTTTGTCCTTGTTTATTCATTTTTTGTCGTTGTTATTTCATTTTTTGTCATTGTTGAAGAGATGTTTTGTACTTGTAAGAATGCTTGAATGTTTAAATTTGTAATAAAGATGACAAACTGGAAAGAGTATCTGTCTTCTTTGTATTTTAATCCCAAGTTACCATCCAGTTACTTAGGGCCGGAAAAGTTATATCAACTGGTCAAATCCCAAGCCAAATTTAAAATAGGTAGACACCGTATACGTAAATGGCTACAAGATCATGAGGCTTATTCTCTAACCAGAGGTGCCAGGCGCAAATATATTATATAATCATGGTCAACCAACAATTACCGGTGAACCTACGATAATAGAACGTTCTACAACGAGTATAATGGAGTGATCATGATAGTTCAAATTCATAATGGAGCTAGGAGGGAGGAGGAGAGGGTGAGGAGGAGGGAAGAAGGAGGACACAGTGAGGGTACAGTGAGGGTACATTGGGGCACAGTGAGGGTTCAGTTGGGGTACAGTGGGATTAGGAGGGAGGAGGAGAGGGTGAGGAGGAGGAGGGAAGGAGGATACATTGAGGGTACAGGGAGGATACAGTGGGGGTACAGTGAGAGTACAGTGGGGTACCGTGAGGATACAGTGAGGGTAGATTGGGGCACAGTGAAGATACAGTGAGGGTTCAGTTGGGATACAGTGAGGGTACAGGGAGGATACAGTGGGGATACAGTGAGAGCACAGTGGGGTACAGTGAGGGTACATTGGGGCACAGTGAGGGTTCAGTTGGGGTACAGTGGGATACAGTGAGGATACAGTGAATGTACAGTCAGGAAACAATGGTCCACTATGTGGTGGGAATGGGTGGTGGTGGTGGTGGTGGTGGGTGGTGGTGGTTGGTGGTGGTGGTGGTGGTTGGTGGGTGGTGGGTGGTGGTGGTGGTAGTGGGTGGTGGTGGTGGGTGGTGGTGGTGGTGATAGTGGGTGGTGGTGATGGTGGGTGGTGGTGGTGGTGGTGGTGGTGGTGGGTGGTGGTGGTGGTGGTGGGTGGTGGTGGTGGTGGGTGGTGGTGGTGTCGGTGGTGGTGGTAACAATGATCCAATGATCGTAAGAAGTATGACACCCGTATGAAGGTAGAGAAACTAAGACAAAATGATCCGGTGTTTGATCTGCAACCAGTCCTATAGTAGGCGTGATGCATTGCAAGGACATGAATGCAATGTCCATGGACGGAGGGCGTAAGACAGCAACTTTGGACTGGAATTCATTGAAATACTAAAGGACGAACGGCAAATAATTGCGCAATATGCTCCTAAGTTAGCCAGACGCCATATGCATGGCGAGGAACCCGTTCTACGTTGATAGACAATCATATCCCTCTCAGCCTTTACGACCCAATTACGAAGCCGATCAGTACGTGGAAAAAGACGTGAAAGGACCGTGCTGAAAAAAAAGGGTCCACCCGGGGAACCGAGCGCTGCGACGCGCTACACTATTAAAGACTGGATCTCGTTCTGAACTGCGTAAAAAAAACCACCCGGAAATAATCGAGAGGTCCCCTCACCCTTGTATATAGAAGAACGACACCGCGCTCTAGGACGTGACGCTACCTTCTCGTGGTCTAGGGCGTTGACTCACCCTCCGAGGTGTAACCGAACGCGTCACAGGGGCCGCCATCTTGATTTCGTGGGGGCCGCCATCTTGGTGTCGTGGGGGCCGCCATCTTGGACCGGAAGTCGTGGGGGCCGCCATCTTGGATCGGAAGTCGTGGGGGCCGCCATCTTGGACCGGAAGTGACGTCAAAAACGCTAAAGTGGCACCTATACTACTGGGACCGATGAGCACTTCTGCGGGGATATATCTTTGTTTTATGTCAAATCCCATGCCCCAGTGGATCATAATAAGACGTGCCAAGGAATACAGCTATTTTGGTGGGAATCAAAAGGCCGGCTTATCCACGGCACTGCCGGGGACACCTTTTAGGTAAAAGCACGGTGATATGTGCCCGCTATCCCAGGCCCAAGAGGGATGACTTGTTCATTATCATTTCTTTCACCGGTAATAAGGTTTGAACATTGCATCTACATTCGCGTAACATGATTGAAACACCGAAATCTGAAGAGCTCCTTAACCCTTTATAAACCGTAAACCACAATATGGGTAGAACCAGGTGAAATGCCGCATGATACGGCATTTCACCAGGGTCTGCACTGTTCATTGAAAGTAAAGAAGGCAAATTCAGGAAACGATGCAGTCAAGTACAAGTGACAAAAACGTAAGGAAACATAACACACAAGTGGTGATCACAAGGCTGCAAACAAGACAGTACAAGACAAAATTTATATCTTCAGAGTAGGAGATACAACATATTATTAAATTATAACCTATGCACCCCCGCCCAATATGTATATATATAATGGACCCTACCTGTATCAAACTTTACCATTGGGACATTCCATTTGTCTAAAAAGGGGTAAATAATATACGATATTAAAACTCTAATCTAAATTGATCGCGATTGACCAGTAGCAGTTTTTGAATTTTAAAATATACTGAGGGAAAAAAGTTTAGCAATATAATTTGGGGATCCACAGTTTAGAAGAAATAGGACTTTAGATTTCATAGTGTCAAAAATATATGTTGACAAACGTTCACGAGTACGATGACATTAACAGGTTGACATTTTACATAATGTAAAGTCTTATTTTATGCCCCCTTGCTAAAACAGCTTATCTGGCAATAGCGCGAATAGTTTTTGACTAAAAGTTGAATTTTTCCGTCAAATGATTAGATCCCAAAGCAAGAAAGTGAAAAACGGTCTAAAACTGAATGTTATGTTCACCGTTTTCGTACAGTTTTTAGTTGAAATTCGTATTTTTCCAAATTACCTCCCTTTCAATTGAATAACGTTTGAAATTAAAATGCTCAGCAGATCAAATCCTCACTATGAAGTCGCATTTTGTTCCTTTGACCACTTATGGGTAGCCATTAGGTCATTTTTAAACAACTGACATGTTTGCGAACCTGCCAATTAAAAAGATCTAATGCTTTAAAGATCGCCTATGGGAAACCCCATTATAAATAATTGTTAAACTTTTTTCCCTCAGTATACATACGAAACCAGAAAGACAAAATATTTTTTTGGAAAAAAAAAGTTTCAGCCCACTTCCGTTCCAAATGACCATATTTCTTTTGCGCATAGTAATCAAATGAAAAGTTGAGTACACTGCATACACCAAATTTGGTGGAAGCCGAACTGCCACTGCTCTGGGTGTAACATTTCAACTGCTTTAAAAGCTATGTCCTGTTTGATTGTATCTGGCTCCGAGGTTTTAGAACTTTTTTTCATGCTCAACTCAGCTGAGCACGAAATTTATCCTGCTCATAATGTTAAAATGCCAACAAATGTTGGCTTTTTAACATTTATTAGCAGGATATTTGTTAGCAGGATGAATACACCCTCTGAGAGTTTAAAAGCAAGAAAAATCAGTGTTTTTAAGCTTTTTAGTTTTTATGATCAGTTGAAATTTTATGCTCAGCTGAGTTGAGCATAAAAAAGTTTTATAACCTCGGGCCTGATCCGGAGAATAACAACAACAGTGTCAGGTAGAAATGATTTAATACTTATCACTGAAGAAATGTTGGCCTCAAATCGTTTAGTATGAAAATAAGTGTATTTAAAAGTTTACACCTCTTTTGGTGTTAACTTATCCTTATTTTTTCACAGTGCACAAAACTATTGAAAGAACAATACTTAAAACAAAATAGAAAAGAAATACATTCAGCACCGATAAAAAAGACATTTATTCATTTATTCGTCTTTGTTAGTACATATTAAACAATAACCATGATCAAAGAATGCTCGCTAAACACGGATGTGGAATTTATTAGACTTGTACCCTACTAGTGTCGTCTGCTGATAACCTTTGTAAACAGTTAGGACCTAGATCAGGGTCTGATCCGGGTCCAAACTGTTTGACACCCAGATGGTCTTCCTGAAAGAATTTTTCGAAAAGTTGATTTTGAAAAAAAAGTCAGCAGACAACAAAAAAGCATGAAAAATTTCTCAGGGATGGCTAGGTTTACTATATGAAATGTTTATTTGAATGTACATGTATACTGGTAACCCATAAATGTGTATTTTGGCAAGCAATGATAACCCATATGAAATACCACATAGCGGGTCTGCACTGTCTATTAAGTTTAAACGATGTTCAGGGCTTAGGTTGGAAATTCTAACCTGTTACCCCTTTATATGAAAAATAAGCCTTCCCAGGTTCATTGTTTCAGACCAGATAGAAAAATTCATTAATATACAAAGTTCCGACATGGTTGGACGGTTATAAGTAACGACTACATTTTTTTCTTATTAAAAATAATTTTAAGTCACTGTGACGTTCCGCCTCTAGCGCAATTTCATTAATTATAGTGACTACTGAAGCCATATAAAAAAATACCTGTGTTTAGGGTAACCGGGAAGAAGACGTGTGTCTATTAAATGAAATAAGACAGGAAGTTAAGTCCATGGCAATAACTTATAAACTTATGTATGCCTCAATCAACAGCATCAAGTCCGCACTGCCAAGTAACTTCTTTGATGGAAATCCTGGTACAGAGCAAATCAAAACTCATACGACAATAACCCAGCGAAACGAAGCACCGTCGAATGCATCAACAAGCACAGTGCTTAACTCATCTGTGGAATCTGGCGGGTTAAATCAGGATAACTCGCATTCAGTTCATGGCCAGTCTCCTAGAACTTACAGAGATGCCCTAATAACTCAAACCTCAGAAAAATATAGTAGTGTAACAGCGGGCAATTACAATACAAACACGAATACAAACACAAATACAAGTACATTAGCTAAGAAAGGGAAGCTTCTCTCTAATGAGCAGCGCTCAAAAGCTTTCATGAACACAAAACAAAGGAATGCGTCCTCAGTGTCCACACACGATGATGAGGTCATTGTCATTGACGACGCTATTTGTGAAATTAATGTCCGACCGGCTGTCGATACATCAAGTCTAAGGGAGATAAATCATCAAATACTTTTATGAGGAAAAGGCTCCCTTATATATCGGAAGCTGGGCGTTCACAAAATAGCGATAATGATAATTGTCTCCAAAAAACGTGTTGTGTGGTATTATGTTAGTAATATTGACAAGGCATCCACCTATTCTGGATTTCTGAAGTTCTTGAAAAGCAAAGGGGTTAATGCAACACAGGTTAAACTCTTTTACCATAAGTATAGCATATCAGCAAAATTGAACATCCCAGCAGCATATTGCGAGTTGGTTGAAATTGAGGACTTTTGGCCTGATGAAATGAGATGTAGGAAATGGATGGGAAAAAGTGAGTGGGATAAGGAAAGAGAGGTCAAGAGAGAGGAGTACGAAAGGAGAAGGAGAGTGAGATTTGAGAGAGAGGAGAGAGAAGAAGAAAATTACTCTGGTAGATATACACAATCTCATTCTTCCAGCTGGGACAGGTATCCCGACCGTCAATATCACTCCGGTAAGAGTTATACTGCTGCCGACACTCAGAGTGCCGACATTTGCAGTGATGATGATTATGATAACCGCAGATATTGGTACGATAGAAATACAAGCTCCAAATATGATTATAGCAGCTATAATAAAGATGACGACGATTATGATAAGCAGCCTAGCGGTTACAGGCCCTGGAAAGATTAGATCAGCAACATACTCAGTCACAGTTTATTTGTCAAGTAAAATAATGTACGCCCTTACAATAATCATGCTACTTAACCTACTAACTTGGAACGTACGTGGTATAATGTCCTCTGCTTTTACGCTTTCGCAATTGTTGTCCTGCTATAATACAGATATAGCTCTTATAACAGAGCATAAATTAATGCCTCATTCGAAATGCTTCTTTGATAGCATACACCCTTCTTATGCAAGAGCTGTAAAAATCTCCCAGCAGATTAACCCATATAGCAGGGCATCATGCGGGAAAGCAGGCGTGGCCATAATGTACAAAAAAGGTATAGACTGTTATATTTCTGAGATCGATACTATAATGTCCGACAGAATCCTTGGTATAGAGTTAAAGAACAGTCAGATCGCTTCAACCTTCATCTTTTGCGTATATCTGCCTGCAGACGGAAACAAACAAAACTATACTGAAGTTCTTGCTGAACTACAAACACTAGCATCACACTACATTACGTAAGGAAATATGGTTATTGCTGGAGACCTTAATGCCCAGTACATAAAACATGGATCGCACATTTCGAATAACAAGTCGAAGCACCTTACGGACTTAATTAACCACAATAGCCTAGTACCCGTCAACGTATCAGACATATGTAATGGACCCAAGTATAGCTTCATTCCATCAAAATCGATTTTTAGTTGATACTACATCCCTCGCATTATGTCTCTCGTGTCAAATAATAGACGAATCTAGCATGACATTGACGTCTGATCATTATCCGATATGTTTGAAGCTAGAATTCGAATCCAGCTGCAAAACACACTCTAATGCATTTGCTAGCGTTGTTTCAAAATGCGTACAATGGCACAAAGCAACTACAGAAACCATAGAGAAATGTTCCGAAGCTCTTAGTTCCAGAATGGAACAGTCAGGTTTATATATCCCTCCCTTAAGCGTAAATAAACTAGCAGACAGCATTATGGAATGCCTTCATGGAGCAGCCACCGCCGCGCTACCACTTAAACCATTTAACAAATATTCGAAACCGTACTGGACGCGGGAGGTAAAATCAGCCCACGAAGTGTCCAGGTCCCGCCGTAAAGACTGGCTAGCCGAAGGCAAGCCACGCGTACCGCAACATCCGTCATACACTAACTACAAGAACGCGAAGGCATCGTTTCGTAGGATCCAAAGGCACGAGTACGAAAAATATTTGGATAAAGTCTTCTCCGACTTAGACGAAGCCGCGGGCCTTGACTACAGGCTATTTTGGCAATTGTTAAAGAAAATACAGAACAAACCGAATCAGTGTTGTATTAGACTACAAGTTGACGGTAAGGATTACAACTCGCCATCAGAGGTAGCAAGTGGCTTTTCGAAATATTTTGAAAACATTCTCACAGATACGTCACTATCAGATGCGGGGAAAACTATCGAACAAACGGCATTTGTCAAATATATTCAAGCCGAAGTATGCAACATAGCTCGCAATAAGAACAATTCTTGTCCGTCTCTTGAGCGCGAGGTAACGCCCGACGAAGTATTTTATGCTATTAAACTGCTTAAAACTAGGAAAGCACCCGGCTGGGATGGTATTCAGAATGAGCATATTATTCATGGAGGGCGTTATCTCATATACTGCATTTGTAAGCTGTTTAACTCAATCTTAGAAAGGGAAATAATCCCTGACTCGTGGAAAACAAGCATTATCGTGCCCATCTATAAAGGAAAGGGCAAACTCAAAACAGATCCGAATAATTATCGTCCCGTATCACTATTACCAGCCATGTGCAAATTATTCGAGAAAGTGCTTATGACGTCGCGTCAGATGTTGGTGTTAATTTGTGTAACGTCAAAAGTTGTTTAAACACGTCAATGAGATTTTCACAGATAAGAGAGGCGACCTCCCTTGCGTTAATATTTCTAAGCACACATGCCCAGTTGTAAAATGATCAGATGAAAAGTTAGTTTTGGTTTATATATATATTTAACTTTTGAAAGGGTTTTTTAATACATGTTCCCGAGTAGAATTACGAAAAGTAGGGTAAACCCAGGTAAGCACAATTATTTTCAGTAGTAAATGCGATTGGTCGGTAGGTGCTTATTAACTACATAAATCTATTCTCGTTGCAGTAGACTTCAATGGACAGACGGACGGACAGACAGGGTGATTATAGGTCTTAAGGATATCTTCGCTGCACACACCTTTGCATGTTTTATATTAAAATTAGCCAATACGTAAGCGTTTGGTACTTATCTCATTGTCCGGCAACTAGGGCTCGCGAAAGTCTGTGTAATGGTACAGCCTCGTCAGAGTAAAGTATGAATGTAGATGATAAATAGCTGTAGAATTGAGACCTCTATCACCGCTTGATACATGTATGTCAGCATCCACATTTTCACGAGGCTTTTGCGTATATGCGATAATGACCAAAATATCGCCAAGAGTTAGTGTTGGCCCAAACAAACATGTAGACACCAATGAATGAAAACAACAAAGATATTAATTTATTTGAGATTCGAAGACGTCACGTTTGAGTTTCAGACACACCCTTTTCATCGTATGGCTTCCAATGAGTTGACTATTACTAATACCTAGCAATATGATGTACAGTCTCGGGACATGTAGTTGTTTGCCACTTTGCGACGTCGCCGCTTGAAACAAGACCTTTCTAGAATTTTGTAAAAAATACCATGACAAACTTAACGGGTTAAATTTCAAAAACTTACAGGGATGAAGAGCAAATAGAGAGCAGCAATATACAAAAAACGATTAAAGTAATTACACTTTTGGTTCTCAAGTAGAACGCATTTAAAAGTGAATGTAAATTTTAAAACACACTATTCCCGTAGACGCTAACGTTAATGTTTATTGCGTAAATCAATTTGCTTTCATTTAGTACTTTTTTCAAAATTGTAGCTTCTATGGTTTTTGGACAATAATTATTTGCAAAACATCTGGAAATACATCGATTTAAACGGCAACGTCACTGGGTGGAGAGTGGGTACATGTATGTCCTGTGGCTGTATATATACACAGGAGCTTGAAGTTTGGTCCTTACATTACATGTATATGCCTCATAACCAAAAGCTTAAATGTCATCATTACGTAATGACATTATGAGCTTTCGGATTAGGGGCTATAGGAATGAATAAGGATTGAAGTTCAAGCTCCTGTGATATATTTCCTGAATATTCCTGAAAACAGGGGTTAAGATCACTGAATATTCAGATTTCTCGAATTAATTCTGGCCAGTGACCTATTTTATATTACTTTATATAGGTCAGTGTCCTACAAGACTATGCTAATGCATCAGTATATAAGTATATAAGTTTTAAGAAAATGCGTGATTAAGTTTTTGGCATTTACGCATATTATAACGCTAAAATGTTAATGTTTTTACGACGCGATTAGCAAAGTAAAAAAAAAAAAAGGCGTCTGTGACATGTTTGCTAGACAAAGCATTTTGGCGATATTTTATTCATTATTTAACAATTTCTCTTAATTTTAAAACAGCATAAAATATATAAAAAACGCATTTACATATCTTATTTAGAGAGAAATAAGTTTGAAGAAACATCTTTTCATTTAGTATTGAATTAATGTCTCATATATCCGAAGACGCCATTTGTGTGAGTGTGACATTTTTGCTAGACATAGCAAAATAACAACTTTTTGCTCTAAATATGGAAAAAATCAAGAATAAATCCAAATTTTAATTCTATTTTGAAAACGCATTTTTGTGATATACTTCGAATTTCAAAAACACGAGGCACTAAAAAGTAATACATCAACATAAATACACAGACCCCATGTTTTCAACGTTTTCTTTAAATCTCTACACGTTCCGTTTCTTTGCTTGGTTGGCTATTTCTGGTTAGTTTGCCGATTAACGCCAATTTCGCGCATGTCGTCGTGAGGAAAAGCACAAAAAGTAGCTATGCGGGGAAAATTACAAGATTTCATGCATTATTAGTTAAACTTTTGGATGTAGAAACACTCCACCAAACGATTTCTGTTACATCTCTACATGCAAAAAATCGGCAATTTATGCGGAACATGTTAGCGATAACTTTTTCTTTGTATCTTAATTTGTCTTTCGTTTTTCATCAATGTAAAATATAATTAATAACATTTTCTTTGATGTTTAGTTTGTAAAAATGTTTAATGGAATAAGTGAAATAGAGAACTTTCAAAAGAGAGGACCCCTACGTTTTTAAAATTAACACCAACATCTGACGCGACGTCTTATGGAGCGTATAAATACATTCTTTCAAAGGCTACCAAAAACTTTTCCATGTCCCCAACAGCAAGGCTTTCAGAAAAGCCTATCTTGCCTACCTACAGGAAACAATATACTATAACCTGGATCTACACAGTAATGTTTATGTCGCTTTCTTAGATATCCACAAAGCATTTGACTCAGTGTGGCATGACGGTTTATTATTTAAACTAGACAAATTAGGCATAAACGGGAAAATATGGCGTATAATCAAAGACTCTTATACAAATATTCGCTGTAGAGTCTCAATCAACGGACTATTATCTGATTAAGATGACCAGCGGGGTTCGGCAAGGGGGAGTAACCTCTACCGGATTCTATCTTGTGTTTGTTGATGGTCTCCTCTTAGAGCTAGAAGCATCAGGTCTTGGAGCAACAGTGTGCTCTGTGAGGTCAGGAAATCCGGGATTTGTGGACGACTTAGCTTTGATAGCAACATCACCAGCATTGCTACAGAAATTGCTTGATATAGTAAATCTCTATATGTTAAAGTGGCTTATCCGAATACATACGGATAAATCCTGCGTTCTCATCTTTTCGAACAATAAACAAATTCAAGTCTGCAATATGTTCCACATTGGTAATGACCCAATACGACAGGAAACGAGCGCAAATTATCTCGGTATATTACAGGATACGACCTTAAAATCAATGAAACGCACACGTGAACGGATACAAAAAGGTCGCAATTCATTTCATGCTATGGTTGGCTATGGAGTCAAACCACTCGGAGTAAGCCCTTTAACTGCTATAAGTATGTACCGTAAAATCACTGTGCCGACCGTATTATATGGATGTGAAGTATGGAACAATCTTTCACATACCGAATCTCTCGAACTTGACAGATTTCAACGACAAGTTGCGAAACGCATACAGGGTTTCCCCATTCGTACTAGAACTGACATATGCGAGTCAATGTTAGGGCTTTATCCTATTTCATGCGAAGTGATAATACGCAAAATGTTGTTTCTGCATAAACTGCATTCTCTTCCATGCGATTCTGTCAGTCATCAAATATTTTTAAGAAAGCTGCACTTGTATTTGACGAACAGTCCAGTTATTAAGAGAGGATTTGTACCGGATATCTGTCGACTGTTATGCTTGTTCGAGCTACAGCACATATTGAATGGCTACACCAGCGTACAGCATCTTCCAAGCAAATGTCAGTGGAAAAAACAAGTTAAATCAGCGGTACTTTCAAGATCTATGTTATTGTGGCGCCAGAGACTGTACAATGACAATGATTTTGTACGGTTCCGTAAATTGCATACATCAGTCGCCCCAGCCATAGTTTGGAAGATGTCGCATTCTGGGTGCGACTTAAAATTATGCGACTTTATAGCAAGGTTATGGGCATCTACCCCAGACTCTGGAACCTATATATGCTCCCACTGTAACTGTCAATATAGAGATGCTCTGACTCATCTTATTGCAGAATGTGGATGCTCTCAAAATCTGAGAGAATCATTTTTGCATGACTGTATAGACATTCTACCACCGGAATTATTGAATGGTCTTACCGCATCAGATGCTGATACATTTGTCGCAGCAGTGCTTAGCGCTTCATGTTGGTCAAATTTAGATACGGAGGTGACAGAAATGTTTTTTTACGTCATGCATATACCTTTATCAGGAACTGCTGTCGAAGAACCTGTGTTCATTCGTGAATATGTACATACGTCTTCCTTTGAAATGCAAGCACTTGCAAGGTACAGATAATATATAAGAGCAAAACATTGAGATGTGGACTAAACTCGAGATACATAAGTACAGATAGATTCAATACAAGAGCAAATGCATTCTTAATGACATTAAGCAAATGCAATTGATTTTGTACTGAAGAACATACAACAAATGTACATATTCATTCACAAATTCGTTTCCTATATGTAGCGCTCGCAGAGTTCTATACATATGTTTATACGTTATTGTACTTTATTATGTTATACCTGTAACTATATCTTGTAAATCTTCTTATGGAGGAAATAAAGATAAAGAAGTACCTAAATTATTCAGACCCGTTACCCGAAACACACTTATTTTTTATTTGGCCTGATCAATTGTTTTTCCTTGCACTCAGGGTATATCTTAACTCTTTGCCAATTGTCGTCGGCTGTTTATTTTCACAATTAACTTTTTGGCAAGGTCTGCTACCAGTTAACTGGCAGCAGCGATTTTACGTTAAAATCGCTGCTACCAGTTAACTGGCAGCAGCGAATTTACGTTAAAATCGCTGCTACCAGTTAACTGGCAGCAGCGATTTTACGTTAAAATCGCTGCTGCCAGTTAACTGGTAGCAGCGATTTTAACGTAAATTCGCTGCTTCCAGTTGAATTTTTATTTTTATTTTGACAAGAAAATACAAGTGACAAAAGACAAATCAATCGAAGCCGACCCAAAAACAAGAACCCAACTTTTTTTGAGCCGCGTCGTGAGTAAACCTTTCTTCGGGGTTTACGAACAGGATGTTATCGAAGCAGCTTACACACTCAAGGCGACTCACAAAACTCTTTAGATTTTTGTACATGAAGTGACATTGCAAAGTTTTTTTCAGATCACTGATATCAGTGTCAAACGGTTTGTATCCAAATTAGGACCGACGTTTTGTCGGTTCTAATCTGGGTGCAAATTGGTTGCAAAAACTATCAGCAGACGACACGAGAAGGTAAAGAGTTAATAAAAAAAGTTACTTAATGCAAGAGGTCGTACTACTGAGCACTAAAAAATTAAAAAAAAAACAACAACAAAACAGCTGTTAAGTTTTTAGAACTAGTTTTTCGCAATTACTTTTACCGGCGTCAAATATAGAAAAACCTTGCCCCAATGAAAATCATTGAGGAACATCTCCGCCAACATCTACAAACAGTTCCAACATCCAAGATGCTGCAGATTCCTCTGTGCTTAGATGCACTCTTTGAACATTTCAAGCAAAGCGAAAATAAACCAAGTCCAAAATGTCTTCAAAAAGTTACACTGCACCGCCCTAATTCAATTTAATTACTAAACGCGATGGATGGCTTGTTTAAATATAATGGAAATCGCGCCTGATTCTCTCGTGCGTAAAGCTAGTGGGGTCATCTCAAAACCGTTCAATTTATAGCACGTGCATAAGAGAAAATGGCACGCCATGCGAAAATCCAACCTTTATTCCTACAAATGACCCTGCTTAAAGTTGATTCTGCATATGCACGGTAAATTATGAGTATGCACTTGGTAGTTTTATGTTATTCACAACCTTTGAATATAATAGCTCGATATGCACCGCTAACGAATATTATTTGAGACTACCCCTTATACAAATTTTAGAAATTTAGGACGGAATTCATTTTATATCAAATTTTTCATTTATATACACAAAAATCTGTTTGCACCTCAAGCACCTGACCTTTTGGAGAAGTTGGCGGAGTGTCGCCTCTACATCTTTCATCGCGAACGCATTTCGCTGAAATTGAAGGAAAAAAAGTTATTGCGAAAAAAAACTAGTTCTAAAAACTTAACAGCAGGTGTTTAGACACGTCCATTTCTCTTTTGTTTCAGTCGTTAGTGAGACTACAGCTTGGGTAAGTCCATTTTTCTTAAGCTTACAGTCAGCCATACTTCGATAAAACACCTATTGTCGTGTTACATCTGTACATGCGGCCTTTTGGTATAATTCAGCAAGCGCATTCACAATTGAATGACCAGAGTCGTCGTCGTCGTTATCTGTTGGTATGGCTAACAACCCACATGACAGCACACAATATTACACCACAAGGATATTCAAGGGTATAAATCGTGCGCTGATCCAGAGGGTGGGGGGGGGGGGCAGGGGGTACGCACCCCCCCCCCCCCCTGATAAATTCACAAAACTATAGGGTTTTTTCGCAATACTGGTCCAGATCCCCTGAAAAAATACAAAGCTACTAAGCCAGCATTCAATTTTGAGCCACCATCGGCCCGACAGCGAAACGCCATTTAAATGGCGCGTAACCGACGGGTCGATGATGTCCAACTTATAGTAGTATTTGGATCTCCTCTCCCCTCATCAACAAAAAGTAGTCAAAGTTGGGCTCCTCTGGAAAAACTTTCTGGATCTGCGCATGGATGAATATGAAAACACAGTACAAGGGTACAATATAAAAGCAAAATAAATTGTATGGGGTTTGAAGGAATATCACAATATATCATAAGAAATCTTTATGAGGTATATAACAAGAAATCTTTCCATGTATATCATAAGAATCTTTATGAAGTATATCACAAAAATCTTTCTAGGTATATCATAAGAAATCTTTACGAGGTATATCACCAGAAATCTTTCTAGGTATACATATGAATTTTTAGGAGGTGTATCCTTGTATACCATAGTAAATCTTTATGAGGTATACCACAAACAATCTTTCTAGGTATATCATAAGAAATCTTTATGAGGTATATCACAAGAAATCTTTCCAGGAATATCATAAGAAATCTTATGAGGTATATCACAATTAGTCGTATGAGGTTTATCACAAAACTCTTATGAGGTATATCACAAGAGATCTTATAAAATATATTGCACGATATTTTATGAGGTCAATCACAAGAGTCTTCTTATTGTGTCGCCTGCGAAGCATGTTCGACACATAAGGATTATAACTTTGTTGTAGTCGTCGTCGGTGTCGGCGTCGTCCGGGTGTCACACTTTTGGTTTCCGATCAATAACTTTTGAAGGGATGCATCAATTCCATTTGAAGTTTACAAATTTGTTAAGTATCGTTAAATACAGGTCGCAGGCGACACAATAAGAAGACTCTTGTGATTGACCTCATAAAATATCGTGCAGTGCCTAGGCTGTTCAAGGGCATCAATGTCTGTTGTGCACTTCTTCTCTAACTTGCTCAAATCATCCTTTAGTTGAGCATTTTCACTTCGAAGAGAGTCGATGTCCTTTCTCAGGTCAGAGGTTGCTTCTTCCACTTTCAAGTTAATAAGTTCATTGATCTCAGTAATCATAAGCGATTTTACCTTAAGAATGTCGTCTTCGGTCAGGGTATTTTGCATCGGTGGGCCAGGGGTGAATATTCCAGAGCCCTGTATTTGGTTCATAGGGGTCATGGGGATCATAGGAGACGACATGCCTCCTAACACCATCTGATGCACAGGTTGCAAGTTGGGTACGTTGGACATCGGGGCACTCACTGGGTTTGCTACGACAGCTGATCCTTCATAAACCGGAGCCACACCTGTTGATATGGACTGCGACTGATTGACCGTGAGATCCAACAAGTCATCACTATTTACTGGGGTAGACATAATTGTGGGTTGAGGGTTATTAATATAAGCTTTCTCTTCAGAGACTGAACTCTTGGGACTGCCTAGGCTGTCTGTATGGTTATCTAAATTGCTTAGATAAGGCAATGAGTCACTTAGTACATCATGCGCGGCATCAGCACCATCAGTTTCACACACGGATTTGTTGTCCTTTCTGTTATCCGCTCGTTTGTCGTTTTGTTTGTATTTTTTTGAACGTTTCCTCAATGTTAGTCGGCGATGGGGTTGGTTTCTTTTTGCGCTTTTCATTCACACGTTTTGGTTTCCATTGGTTTGGCATTTTATCATTTATTCATTTTATTGGTATAAGTCACAATCTCGTTATGCACAAAACCTGTATCGTCACCAGTGTCGTTGCCTTTTTGAGTGTTTATGGTAATATCATGGTTGCACGGTCAGCCTTTGTCTTGGTGGACCACTTCGAAAACCACTTCAAAAATAAACTTTTATCTCATAGTTCATCAAAATTACCAGCGTATATTATAAACGAAATCTTACTTCAACATCCATTGTCAATTTTAATCCAATAGAATCCTTAGGAATCACATAATTTCGGATTTTAATGCCACTCAACAATCAACTGCTTTCACGAAATCGCTGGTTCCCGCTTCATATGAGATAAGACGTCACCCGCAAAATTTTGACTGAGTTATAGCCCTTTTTACATAGATTTTGGCTAAATTGTGGTTTCCGATCATTAACTTTTGTAGGGATGCAAAACTTTCATTCAAAGTTTACAGAAGGGTAAAGCATCATAAAATACAGGATAAGTTCGAATTTGGAGGTCATCCGAAAATTTTAAGTGAGATATGGCCCTTTTTTTACTTCGGTTTAGGCTAATGCAAAAGCTATATTGGCTTTTTTGTGTGCCACAAAGCTTTTATATCTGACAGCTTTTCACTAAAGGCCATGATTACCCAGTGCCTGTTAATAAGCATGACAGTGATTAACATTTTGCCCCAACCTCTTGACCCCTTAGTCAAAGGTCAAATATCTAAATTTTGCAATAACTCAGTCAGTTGTCATTATTTTATTGAAACTTCGCATGCAGACAGAGATACAATAAAATATGAAACATGTTTAATTTTAGATTGAAGGCCTATGTGGACTTAGGGGGTGAGGTAGAAAGATAAAACTTCAACTTTTTTAAGAACATGGTCATATTGCATTACAAATTTAATGGAATCACGAATGCAGCAACATGGTATCAAATAATTTGCCCGCAGACCCCTCCCCCGACCCTTGGGGTCACAAGATAAAAATGCAACTTTTTCAGAACACGGTCATAATGCATATCAAATTAAATGGAACCACGAGCAACATGGTAGCAAATATTTTGCCCGCAGACCTCCCCCCCCCTAGGGGTCAAAGGTCAAAATTCAACTTTTTTCATAACTGTTGCATATCAAATTAAAACGAATCACGAATGCAGCAACTTTGTAGCAAATATTTTGCCTGCATACCCCAAACCCCGGCCCTGGGGTCAAAAGGTCAAAATTCAGAGGAAACATTTTAGTAAAAGACTGGCGTTAAAATTGAGACAGAAGAGTAGACTAGACATAGAGTGTAACACATCTTAAGATTCACTGGGGAACAGTGGTATTTATTGCTATGTAAATAGGTCAATAAATCTGAATATGGGCCTGTCTTCGCGGTTTGCGAACAACAAAGACGCAGACCAGCCAGCGCATCCGCACATACTGATCGGCGCCTTTGCTATTAACGTTTTGGAAAGTATTATACATGTAACTAAACTTACCACAAGCGAAATTTCAAGTTTTTAGCTAGTCTCTGTAGCTGATGAGACTGGTTTGAATCTCGCTTTGTCGGAAACAGAGGGAATCCATTAAGAGAAACTAACATAATATTGAGCCGCGACATGAGAGTTCCAACAATGTGGTATGTGCGACCAGCAAAGGCTCAAACCAGCCTGCGCATACGCGCAGCCTGATCAGAGCCTTTGCTAGTCGCTGGAATATTCTACGACTGTTCAGCCACCGACCGAACAGCATTTGCAGTTTCTAAGCTTGACAGGAGCTGCACAGGCTCTTCTGAGTCTACACTTGTCAAAATGCCACATTGTTGGAAATCACATGTCACGGCTCAATTATTTATCGAATAATGTTACAAAAAATATTTCACGACAACTAACCATTCTATTACAGACCTGCAATGACTACATGTGCTCGGGTATTGCTTGTGGTCAGGTGAAAACATGCGACTCCGGGAGCTTTCAATGCCAGGTAAGTGGAACTTCTCAATATCACATGACACGTCAAAAAGTAAGTGAGTATGACCAGCAAATACCACATTCACACACTGCAGACCAACCCCAGGCACCGTGAGGAAGAGACACAGAACACTAACAGCCACAAGTAATCAGGAAGACAATTAAAGTAAAGCAACCAGCTCTCTTTTCATAGTCAAAATGATTGCAAAACTAGAAAGAACGCTAAAGTAATGCATAACAAAACAAGGACTAAACACAGAACCCCCACAAACAATGGGAACAACATAAAACATTGAATCAACAACAACAGAACCATCGCCTTAGAACAGACACCAGCCTAAACCACTGGTAGGGGATGGGGGGGGGGGGCATAAATGCATTCTAGCCCTTTTTGGTTTATTTAAGAATCAACACACCAACCCATATTTGAAAATTTCGTCCTTTGTAAGCTATAGGTCAATGATATCATAGTATTCAGTTTTCAGCCTTTCAAGTGGAATTCTAAGATTTACACCACCCTTATCAACTTAAGCACAAAATACCTCGTGATGTGCAAGTTCTACACTTATGTAGGTGGTATAAAATAGCTTTACCATGTTTGTCCACCTGTACGTAAGATAATCCACTCGCTAAAGCTCGTGAATTATCTCCACGTACAGGCGGACAACCCATGGCATAACTATAACTTACATGTATACCATTTACACGAAAATGCAAGTTAGGATGATAAGGAAATACCACAATCACACACTGCAGAACCAACCCATGGCACCACGAGGAGCCACAGAACAATAGCAATTACAAGACATCAGGAAGACAAACAAAGTAAAGCAACCAGCTCTCCCTTCCCCATCAGGATGATTACAAAAACACTAGAAAGGTCATAAAGCAATGTACAACAAAAACATGGAACAAACACAGAATCCCACAATGGGAGCAACAATAACAACGAATCAAAAACAACAGAAACGCCGCCTTAGAACGGAAAGCAGCCTAAGCCATTGGTGGACTTGAATCTGAATTCAGGCCCCGAAATAAGGGGGGATAAACGAAAAAAAAATCTTATCTATCGACCAAACATACGTTGTGTGTAATCAAACTTACCGCCTCAATGAGACTAAACATTTGTTAAAAATGATGGGTAAGAAAATAGTCACAAATTTTTGCTCAAAATAGTTGTTTATCTTGCACTATGTCAGAATTGCGTGAGGTCTTTGATCTATATGTTACACTTTGTTGATTGGCGTATCACCAGCAGCGTCTTAGAAGCCAGCTGATCAGGATAACGTCGTTTTCCGCTCTGATTACATACACGTATAGGTTATAGATCCTAAATTACAATTATAAAGGAATTAAGTGGGAACGAGTTTAGCGAGTGAACCACTTAATTTCTTTATAATTGTAATATGTGAGCTATGACATACTTATAGTTTTCTCCTCTCCTTTTCTGACTGCTCCTGTGGAAATGGTCACAGTGACCACTTAACAGATTTACTTAATGATTTTACTTAATAGATATTACAAATATTGACAAATTATGTCATTAAGTTTGCCAAAAAGTTAAATGTCTGTGCCAGCTGATTGATTGTGAAGTACAGGAAGGGGCGGAGTAAACTATAAGATATCTGTAATTGTATCGTTGCAGCCCCTAACATATTATGGTTCTGGTTTCTATTTTCAGACAAGTGAAGTAACCTTCGCTGGTCAGGTAATGACGACATATTCCTGCCCAACAAATACATGTACACCACTGGCAACCAACATGTCTACAATGGGGATGGGTCCCGCTCACACGACATGCTGCTCAGGAAACCAGTGCAATGATGGTACAAGTAAGTCGTACAAACAACATTTGAACAGTCTCACGCAAAACTGACTCCAAAGTCATAAACTTTTTTCATACTCAACTCAGCTGAACACGAAATTTATCCTGCTCATAAATGTTAAAATGCCAACACTTGTTGGCATTTTAACATTTATTAGCATGATAAATACAACATATGAGAGACTTTAAGCAATAAACTTCTTCATTTGTCGGTATTTTAGTTTTTATGAGCAGTTGAAATTCAGTGTTCAGTTGAGTTGAGCATAAAAAGTTTTATATTCTCGTGAGGTTGTAAAAAGCAAATAAAACAGAAGGCTTAATGCTTTTAATTTTTTAAAAGATGCTCCCTATGTTTACACGGTAGAATAAAATCCTTACTTTCAGCATTTTCTTAAAATACAAGATACAAGCATGAATTACCCGAGAAGCAACAATTTGTGAATCTTAAAAACAAAACAAAAACACACACACAAACGAAAAAACAACAACTGAAACGCTGGGTACATTCCTAAGTCACATACATTTAGTTGATTTTGTTGCCACTTTTGTCATGATATATACTCTGGAGGCAGCACAATAGCACAGGATGGACTCTTAACCAAGGGATTGTGGGTTCGAATCCCACTTGCGGCGGGATGCTGTGTTCTTTAGAAAGACAGTTGGTCTTCGTTGCTCTTTCCTGGTTCAACCTAAGAAAACGCCCCAACATGACGTACAAATTGTTGATTTGGCCATAAAACATAAACTCAAACCAATAAAAACAACCTAAACAAAAATATGTCGTCTGCCGTGTCTGTTGGTCATTTTAGAGTGTCTCTTTAGCAAATCAATGTGGAACAGATCAGAATGATCTCCGAGCAGCAGTCTGATCAGGGTCCACACAGTTTGCCTTTATGCTGAAATTAGTCTGTGATGTTAGAAACTAGATGCAGTAGACGACTTTGGCAGACGACACTTTTATATGCATTGTTTCGTTGCAAGCGAAAGATTAACTGATTGACTATCAGTGACGTCTGCTGATAACGTTTGCAAACAGTTTGGTCACAGATCAGGCCCGACAAAATGTCAGGCCTGATCTGGATCCAAGCTGTTTGACACTCTGATCTTATTCGTGAAAGAATTTTTCGAAAAAGTGTATTTTGAGAAAATCAACTAGACGACAAAAACATGCAAAATTATCAAGCCAGCTAAGCGCTAAATAAAGGTATTTACTATTTTTCAGGTCCTACACTTGAACCGAACTTGGTAAGTTTAGCGATAGTTATTAGTTTTGTTTGTTTTGTTGCTTTACGTCCCAAGTCAACAGCTATGGTCATGGCGGACGGTCAGTTCAACTAACCACGCTTATTTCAAGCATTTAACCAGTACTTCGTGCACATACTTTCGATTTTAACTGACAACAATCCTTCTTGAATGATTAAGCGGAAGGGAGGAGAATGACCATAGAAATTATTTCATAATCTCCACGAAAGTATGGGACCGGGCCGGGATCGAACTCGCGACCCCTGGCTCTGCAGCCAGACTCGCATCTGTTAGTGCAGTACTACACATTGTGTAGATAAATTTCGGAACTCCTCGGCCCAACATTCATATCAGACTAGGCATAGTGCATGTATTGAGTACGAAAATGCTGTAGTCGGAACTAGTTTGGAGGCATGCAACACAAAGAGCTTTTACAATAACTTAAATGAAGTTTACACAGAGTATCAAACATGAATGTTCATTATTATTTAAATTTATTAAACGTGTTGGAACGAACTAAGGTTCGAGGCCTCGCCAACCACCTTATCTTTTATTCCAACCAGTTAGATTAATTGAAAAGTCGACGTTTTAACATTCCCTGTGTGCACGTTTCCCTGTACGCCTTCTATTTGAGCACAGTTGGGCAAAAGAGGTCACGTTTAACGGCAAATTGTACAGAATATAAGAATCTATCATAAGTGTGAGGGTAGGATAGAAAAATACGTCGCTAGGATCGCCGTTTGGCATCACGAGACTTGCCGAGTGATGATAAACGGTGATCCCGAGGGACGGATTTTTCTATTTTACCCTCACACGATTAATGGATTCATTTTCTTGCTCACGATTGTTTTTATTTATTTTAAAATAAGATTCCAGAAGTCCCCGAATACGCTTAGATGCAATTTCACATGATGACGTTATTTACTTGACGTCCTGGGTAAGATGAGATTTTCTATCCGAGGGTAAAATCTCAGATATCCTTATCTGGTGTGCAAGAATGAAACCTGAACCCCCTCTGGATCCGCGGCTGTCCTTCTTGAGCATCTAAATCAACTTGAAGTGCACATGCGCCCCATCAGTGAGTTGATGATGTGGTACAGGAAGCAATCATCTGCAAACAAACCCGGTGTTGCTATGCCTCTGGACGGTAGCTAGAAATAACAGGGGTTCAAGGACTGAGCCTTGAGACACTCCTAAAGTCATCCCTGGAACCAAAAGGTCAGTGACCTTGAGCCTTGGTATGAAGCATTAGGGATGTGCTGTGCAAATTATGAACTTAGAGTAATCTTGAACTATTTTATAACAAGGTCAAATTTGTTTTCTAATGCATATAAATTGGAATAATTATGAAAAAAATAGTTTTCAGTAAAAGTTGAAGGCATTATACTTACTACATGTATATATATCTATTCTACATAACATGGAATTAGATAATGGCAAAAGATTAGTACTGAAATCGCTAATTGAAGTCCCATTTTGTATGAATCATTCATTAGATAATATCATGTGAAATGACTGGTGGTCCAGGTCACATGACAAACATTGCTACTTTGACCATATATGGTAAAATAAGTCTTCAAAAATATTCTCCTGAACCATAGGGTCAATGCCACTAAGTATTGGTATTTAGCATTTGGGTTGTGTGTTCTGCAAAGTGTGATCATCTTATGATCTTAGGTTAGCCTTACTTTACGTCAAGTTCAAATTTAATCGTGAAATGTATTCATATGGGAAAACATTGAAAAGATGATTTTTTCGATGTCTGTTTGAACCAAGGCGTTGTACTTACTGGATCTACCCAACCTAGTGAGACAATGGATATAGAATATAGGTATCCTGCAAATGTGATGGTTGACCTTTGACTTTTCAGCCAAGATTGGATTACACTCATATTTTTCTCATTTCTTACATGAGTTTTAAAAATAAGTTATGGTGTATTGCTGTTTCATATCTATAACATTGTTTTTCCGCACAGTTTATGATATATAAAGTTTATAACATTTTGAAAGCATTATGATATCATTTATTACAGGCATATTGCTATAGTGCATCGTGCATGGGAAAGGGATGCTTGCCCCTTCTGATCAACCATATTGACTCCAACAACCTTCAAACTTTTTGTGCGGCCAGTGAGGAAGGCTGTCAGGTAAACATTATCAACCATTTTGAATCCTACAACATTGGTACTTTTTGTGCAGCCAATGAGGAAGACTGTCAGGTAAATATTATCAACCATATTGACTCCAACAACTTTGGAACTATTTGTGCAGTTAGTGAGGAAGGCTGTCAGGTAAATTTTATTAACCATATTGACTCCAACAACCTTGGAACTTTTTGTGCAGCCAGTGAGGAAGGCTGTCAGGTAAATATTATCAACCATATTGACTCCAACAATCTTAGAATTTTTTTGTGCTGACAGTGAAGAAGGCTGTCAAGTAAATATTATTAATCATAACGACTCCAACAACATTGGAACGTTTTGTGTGGCCAGTGAAGACGGCTGTCAGGTAAATATTTTCAACCATATTGACTTTAACTACCTTGGAACTTTTTGTGCGACAAGTGAAGACTGCTGTCAGGTAAATATTATCAACCATATTGACCCTAACAAACTTGGAACTTTTTGTGCGGCCAGTGAAGAAGGCTTTCAGCTAAATATTATAAATCATATTGACTCCAACAACCTTGGAACTTTTTGTGTGGCCAGTGAAGAAAGCTGTCAGGTAAATATTATCAACCATATTGACTCCAACAATGTTGAAACTTTTTGTGCGGCCAGTGAAGAAGGCTGTCAGGTACAAAAAATCAATCCTATTGACTCCAACAATGATGGAACTTTTTGTGCGGCCAGTGAAGAAGGCTGCCAGGTAAAAATTATCAACCATGTTGACTCCAACAACATTGGAACGTTTTGTGTGGCCAGTGAAGACGGCTGTCAGGTAAATATTTTCAACCATATTGACTTTAACTACCTTGGAACTTTTTGTGCGACAAGTGAAGACTGCTGTCAGGTAAATATTATCAACCATATTGACCCTAACAAACTTGGAACTTTTTGTGCGGCCAGTGAAGAAGGCTTTCAGCTAAATATTATAAATCATATTGACTCCAACAACCTTGGAACTTTTTGTGTGGCCAGTGAAGAAAGCTGTCAGGTAAATATTATCAACCATATTGACTCCAACAATGTTGAAACTTTTTGTGCGGCCAGTGAAGAAGGCTGTCAGGTACAAAAATCAATCCTATTGACTCCAACAATGATGGAACTTTTTGTGCGGCCAGTGAAGAAGGCTGCCAGGTAAAAATTATCAACCATGTTGACTCCAACAACCTTGGAACGTTTTGTGTGGCCAGTGAAGACGGCTGTCAGGTAAATATTTTCAACCATATTGACTCCAACTACCTTGGAACTTTTTGTGCAACAAGTGAAGACTGCTGTCAGGTAAATATTATCAACCATATTGACCCTAACAAACTTGGAACTTTTTGTGCGGCCAGTGAAGAAGGCTTTCAGCTAAATATTATAAATCATATTGACTCCAACAACCTTGGAACTTTTTGTGTGGCCAGTGAAGAAAGCTGTCAGGTAAATATTATCAACCATATTGACTCCAACAATGTTGAAACTTTTTGTGCAGCCAGTGAAGAAGGCTGTCAGGTAAAAAATATCAACCATATTGACTCCAAAAACCTTGGAACTTTTTGTGCGGCCAGTGGAGACGGCTGTCAGGTAAAAATAATCAACCATATTGACTCAAGCAACCTTCAAACTTTTTGTATGGTCAGTGAACAAGGCTGTCAGCTAAATATAATCAACCATTTTGACCCCTACAACCTTGGAACTTTTTGTGTGGCCAGTGAAGAAGGCTGTCTGGTAAATATTATCAACCATATTGACTCCAACGACCTTTGAACTTATTGTTTGGTCAGTGAATAAGGCTGTCAGCTAAATGTAATCAACCATATTGACTCCAACGACCTTTGAACTTTTTAAGTGGCCAGTGAAGAAGGCTGTCAGGTAAATATTATCACTCATATTCACTCCAACAACCTTTGAACTTTTTGTGTGGCCAGTGAAGAAGGCTGTCAGGTAAATATTATCACCGTATTGAATCCAACATGGTTGGAACTTTTTGTGCAACCAGTGAAGAAGGCTGTCAGGTAAATATTATCAATTATATGGACTCCAACAACCTTTGAGCTTTTTGTGGGGCCAATGAAGAAGGCTGTTAGGTAAATATTATCAACCATATTGACTCCACCAACCTTGGAGCTTTTCGTGCGGTCAGTGAAGAAGGCAGTCTGGTTTATATTATGACAAATATAAAAGGCCTGTGCAGGCCTTGTGGTGGTTTTAAATATGTTTCATGCTCAACTCAAACGAGCAAAAATCGATCATGCTCATAAATGTTATAATGCCAGCCAGTGTTGGAATTTTAGCATTTATAAGCAGGATAAATGCATTATCTGATAGTTTTAAAGCAATTAGAATCTTCATTTTTCATTTTTAGTTACTATGAACATTTAGAATTTCATGCACAGTTGAGTTGAGCATGAAACATTTAATAACCGCCACAAGGCCTGCACATGGCATGAAAAAAGGTTAAATGACCCCAGTTACAGATTAGCCTGACTTTTCACTCATTTTGATCAGTGTTGATATTTGTTTTTGCTGTCTTAATGCATCGCTGCTATCATAAAGCTTATCATTTTCAAGGTTGTTGCTTGTCGTTTTTGTAGTAAGCCCATCTTTTTTGAGGTTTATATTGAGGTTTTAATTGATGCAAATTAAATAAGGTGACGGTCTGATCTGGGTCCACACTTTTTTGATTTAGGTGCAGAGGCATGGGTAAAACGCAGATGCCATTTTAAGACACAATATATAATAATTGAGCCAATGCATGAGATTTCCAACAATGTGGTATGTGTGAGCAGCAAAGCCTCAGATCAGCCTGCGCATACGGGCAGTCTGATCAGAGCCTTTGCTAGTCGATTGAGTATTCTATAAATGTTAAGCTACTGACTGAACATCATTTGGAGTTTCTAAGCTTAGAAGGAGACTACAGAGGCTCGTCCGAGTCTACACATGCCAAAATGCAACATTGTTGGAATTCTAATGCCACGGCTCATATGTTAGTAGGATAAGGGTTAAGAGACTACTTTCATTGCCATTCGTGATTTTAGTCTTCATCGGTGCATGTTAATATCAATTATGATAGTATAGTTTTGATATTTACATCAAATGATCGAGTTCAATCTACAAGAGATACTTGAAAAAGTAAGTGAGTATGACCGGAAAACACCACAATCACACACTGCAGATCAACAAACGGCATCGTGGGTAAGCATTAATACACAAGTAATCTATCGATTATAAGTCCCTGATAACTTTGTAAACAAAACATGACGTCACTGACACATTTGGCTGGCAGGACAGTACAAACCTGTCTTTTAATCAACAGACTACAACAACATATACATATTCCACCGATCCTGTCCTTGGACTTCTCGAGACAGCAGCAGAGAACACAGGATGTGCCACAGAGGCATGTAAGCCAATATATCAGAATATAGAGGGAATACAAGTCGGAATGCACTGCTGTAAGGACCGTATGTGTAATAATGGAGGTATGTTTAATTTCATATACTGTAGATTCGGAAATTTTCGCGAGAATTTTATTTTCGCGAATAGCATTAAAAGACATATTAGTGATGTGATAAATCACGACTAAGGCAAGATTTACCTATATCAATAAACGAAAGAGTGATTTTGCCATTTCGCGAGGGTTTTATTTTCACCAAACTTCGCATATGCGAAGTTTCGTGAAAATAAAGTCCTCGCGAAAATTCCCGAATTTACAGTATACACAGTGTCAAAAGTTAAGCACCACTATCTTCGTAGCTAAATTGTTCAGAGCAAGGTTATTTGATGTAAATAAACCTATTAATTAAAGATAAATGTATCATATAGGGAGAAGATAGTGAAACAATCATACTATTGATCGTTTGTTTGTTTGTTTGTTTTTGTTGCTTTATGTCCCAAGTCAACAGCTATGGTCATTGCGGGACGGTCAGTTCACTTAACCACACTTTTTCCTGGGCAGGCTTGAACAAGCGGTTAACCAGTAATTTGTACACATACTTTCGCTTGTAACTGACAACAACCCTTCTTGAATGAATCAGCGGAAGGGAGGAGAATGACCATAGAAATTATTTCATGATCAATCTCCACGAAAGTATGGGACCGGGCCGGGGTCGAACTTGCGACCCCTGGAAAACTATTGATCGTGAGTTCAACACAAACGCACATAGGAGTGACACTTATTTTCATTGCAACTGTGTGTACATGAATATAGATTGACAGTTTTGTGTGAAAGGGGCACAAGATTTGTTTCAAGACGTTAGGGATTACTTCTCGAAGATTCCAGGACGATAGCAAGAAGTTTTGATAAGTCGAGAAAACTCATGATTTTGTATCAATTTCCGAATATCACATGTATTTTAAATTTTTCATTAAATATTTATTCAGAGTTTCGCAACAGATAAAGACTTCATGTTTTTAAAATTTCTTTACGGTAATTTGAAAATTGTTTCAGCAAAAAATAGGCGATGCTTAACTTTTGACGCTGTGTATATATGGACCACATCTCGAGAAAAGCTCATTTTGCAGATGAACAACAGAGGCACAGACCAGCCCGCGCATTAGCGCAGACTGATCAGCGTATACGTCGATCTGTCGTTATTTACGCGCACTGCCGGTACTTCATAGACCAGATGTGGTAGACATTGGCGTTAATACTATATAGAAAAACATACCATATGCCAAAAGGGATTATAGAATTATATCATTTTTAAGCATTCCACATGACATGGCGATTTATGTAAGCATTTAGGAATAGATTCGAGTACCGATCACGATGATCGGTGCTCCAATCTATTCCTAAATGTTTACATAAATCGCCATGCATATACTGAATATTAAAAAATGATTGAGTCTATAGTCCTTTAGGCATTAGGCATGTTTTTCTATATAGTATTAACACCAATATCTACCACATCTGGTCTATGAAGTACCGGCAATGCGCGTAAATACCGGCAAAGCGACGTATACATTAACCAGTGTGGTATCTGATGAATAATTTATATCACACTTAAAAGTGTGACTTTTTGTAATGAAGGTACCTTTACTCGGACTCCATCTGTGCAAGATCCACCAGTCATTTTGAAATGTCATAATTGCAGAGTATCGACAAAGCCTTGGATTTTCTATAGAACTAAAATGTTGTAAGAGCGATTTTTACTTTCTGAACGGGCGCAAAAATGTAAGGTGGCCACTTATAACTTCGGTTCAGTGTAGATATTTTAAGTCAGAAATCCATCGAGATAGGTTTGCTTGCATCCAGGAAAGTATACC
The DNA here is from genome assembly GCA_964019695.1 of Loripinus fragilis. NCBI lineage: Eukaryota > Metazoa > Mollusca > Bivalvia > Lucinida > Lucinidae > Loripinus > Loripinus fragilis. The sequence continues at coordinate 111,805,735 of OZ026516.1, forward strand.
TAAGCCTTTGTTTCACCATAGTGTGTTGATTTAATTAGATTGTTTCTATGTGATGATACATTGCATTAGTTAGGAAGCCTTGTTGAACCGCAAATATCACACTTTGTAAATCTCACACTGTGAAGAATTGGTACCAAGGGACAAATTCGTCAAATATTTCGTTTCAATATCTCACACTATGTGAAAAAATGCAACAAGTCAAATTTCGTTGATCCGTTGTTTTGGTGTGCTTCCCATTGGTTGTGAGGGTTCTGTGTTTGTCTTACAGATGAAAGTACCCATTTGCATTTTGATACTATACCAATTGAAGGGCTAAAAGTAAGTTATTTCTATAAATTCCACAGCTGTGTTTTACCACCAAAGAATGCAAAATAGATTTATCACCCAACATCTGATCTGATCAGTCTGTTCAGGATGCTTGTGAACTTTTTAAGCGTGCAAACTACAGTGGGAATGCTTATTTGTTTCATATAAAAGTATGTTCCCCACCTTGACCCAGCAAATCCTTTAAAATATACTCGAATATAGTGAACTTACATAAAAGTGTCCTTAGGCAGCTTGGTCAAGGTGGAGAACATACTTTCATACGAAAAATATTGGTTAATCCCCATTTGTTTACGTATTAACAATCGGAAGTACTATCTGCCTTTTGCACGCTTGAATAGTGTGCAGGCATACGAAACTGAGAAATGGAAATATGTTGTTAGACTTATCTATTTTACATTCTTTGATGGTAAAACACAGTTGCAGAATTAATAAAAAAAGTCTTACTTTTAGCCCTTCAACTGATATAGTATCAAAATATACAATTTTAGAGTAGTTATGTTAAGCAGTATTTATCCCCCTCTACCCTTGGTTTGAACATCATTAAGTATGTTGATGAATAGTATGTATATTGGAAATTATTGCAAAAATCACAGATTAAAAATTTGACTTTTTCATTAGTGACTTAAGCAAATTTCACGCCTTAACAGGACAACTTTTCATTTTCGTTGTCGAATTTATTATTTTCATGTTTCTTTTGTAGGGGAAATGACTCTTGCTGCAGATAAGGTAATTGTCATTTATATGAGAAATATTTGATTCATCTCTAGAACATCAGATAATATGTAAGTTTATTATAACCTGCAAAAAATACACCTGATACAACCCCTTTTCCGACTCAAAAATACAAAATCTTGTATCACCCTATTAGGGCGATATTTTTCCGTATCACCATCCTCCATGTTTTACCCACCTCACAAGCATAAAACCCAGCACCTGACGGCGAACCGCAGTCTGAGCGTTAACGCGTTTACAATACCCTAATCACTAAAATCACAACCCACACTATCTGACGTTTTGGCGATTAACCTTAATTGCTTTCTCCGTATTAAAAAAATGAATTAAACAAGATAAATGCATTTTCCTGCTCTGCTGAACATGTTTACACAATGTGACGTCATCAAAAATTTGGCGCGACGTCATTTGATACGGTTTTGCAACGTCACGTCACATGGTATTAATTTTATACGTTTACTATTTAAATAGAAGTGTTTGTTGTTGTTTAATGTATGTATATAATAAAAACATTATTACCTTAGTAACTTGATCTGGAGGGTTTGATCACGACTCATGGCTGCGCCAGGAACAACCGGATCACACTCGACTTCGTCTCATGTGATCCGATGTTCCTGGCGCAGCCAACAAGTTACTAAAGTAATATTGTGTATGTATCACTTAATTAAAGGGGTATGTGCATTAAGGGGCTATTTTGCACCCCCCCCCCCTAGAGCCAAAACCTGAAAGTTGCTTTTCACCAATTTCATCTTATTGGTTTATTAGAAGAACAGCCCTAGTGTTAAAATCTGGCATTTATTTTACTTTTACCGGTTGCTATGGTAACCAAAATGGCCAACGAAATAGGCTTAATATAGAGAAATTGCCAGTTTAGGCCAAATTTGAGGCTTTTGGAGACCGATTTTTAGCTCTTCGGCTCAGGTTGAGCTTATAGTATAGGACTTGAGCCGGCGTCTGTCGGTGCATCCGTCCAGCCACACTTTGAATACCTCTAAGACCAGCTGTTTGATCGTAATCAAATTTTATTTGGAGCATCATTGGGATGGGGGATTGGCTGTTGGACAGATCGGATCAGAACTTTGGTTTCCATGGCAACAGATAGCTGCCATAGAGTTATAATGGGAAAAACCTTGTGACCACTCTAGCTCCTTTATTTTGATTGGATCTTCTTTATTCTTGCAGATAACGAGAACAACCATAATATCTTGAATGGGTTTGAAATTGGGCAAGATCCGATCAGGGACTTATGAGTTAGCTGCCCTTGAGCGTCTGGAAATTTCCCATAGACTTATAATGGGAGAAATATTGTGACCACTCTAGTGCAGTCATTTTTGGATGGATCTTCTTTATTCTTGCTCGTTACAAGCCCTACCATAACAGCTTGGATGATTTTGAAATTTGGCAAGATTCCATCACTGACTTCGGAGTTAGCTGCCCTTGAGCGTCTGAAAAATCAATAAATAGTCTTGTGACCACTCTAGCGTGTTCATTTTTCATTGGATCTTCTTCATTCTTGCAGGTAACAAGGACAACCATAAAATCTTGGATGGGTTCGTAATTAGGCCAGATCAGACCTAAGATTGTGGAGTTAACTGCCCTTGAGCATCTGGAAAAATCCCCGTATACCTTAAATTGGAGAAATATTGTGACCACTCTAGTGCAGTCATTTTTGGATGGATCTTCATTTTTACAGGTAACAAGCCCTACAATAAAAGCTTGGATGAGATTGAATTTTGGCAAGATTTCATCATTGACTTCGGAGTTAGCTGCCCTTGAGCGTTTGAAAAATCAATAAATAGTCTTGTGACCACTCTAGCGCCTTCATTTTGATTGGATCTTTTTCATTCTTGCAGGTAACAAAGACAAGCATAAAAGCTTGGATAGGTTTGACACTTGGCCAGATCAGACCTTGGATTGTGGAGTTAGCTGCCCATGAGCATCTGGAAAAATCCCCATAGACTTATAATGGGAGATCATTTGTGACCACTCTAGTGCTTTCAATTTTGAATTGATATTCTTCATTCTTGCAGATAACAAGGACAACTATAAAAGCTTGAATGAGTTTGAATTTCGTTTAGGTCCAATTACCTATTATAGAGTTAGCTGCCCTTGAACATCTTAAAAAATTGATGGATAATGTAGCATTGTTGTGACCATTCTAGCGCCTTCATTTTTGATTGGATCTTCTTCATTCTTGCAGGTACCAAGGACAACCATAAAAGCTTGGATGAGTTTGAATTTTAAGTAGAACCAACCTCGGACTGTGGAGTTAAGTTCCCTTGAGCATCATAAAAAATCATAGACTTACAATAGGAGATCTGTTGTGACCACTCTAGCACCTTCAATTTTTGAATGGATCTTCCTCATTCTTGCAGATAACAAGGACACCCATAAAATTTTGAATGAGTTTGACACACCCAATCACGAGCTACAGAGTTAGCTGTCCTTGAGTGTCTAAAATATAGCTATATAATGTTGTGACCACTCTAGCGCCTTCATTTTTCATTTGATTTTCTTCATCCTTGTAGGTTACCAGGACATACACAAAAGTATGGACGAGTTTGAATTTTGGTCAGATCCCATCACTGACTACTGAGTTAGCTGCCATTTGAGCATCTGAAAACAATACATTCACCAGGTTTTCTCTGCAATTTTTATTCAGACCTTTTAAGACTTGCAGATAACTAGAACTGGCATAATATCTTATGTTTTGGAATTCATTTCTGGTAATTGTTTCAAGTTAAGAGTTACCTGCCTTTGAGCATAGTAAATTATGGTGTCTCCCAACATTATGCTGGCTCCATTGTGAGCGATCGTTGCCCATTGGGCTACTTGATTAAGAATTAGATATCAGCACAAGCAAATACCAAAAACCTTTTAATATATTCTGTGTAGTTTTAATTCTCATCATCTGTTAAAATATTTTTTTTTGGTATTTGCTTGTGCTCTATATTAATATCTCTGTTACATGTCTCCAATTTGCTCCAAAATGGTCATTTTGTTACCATTTTGCAACCGTAAAAGTCGAATCAATACCGGACCTTTACACTTTGGCTATTGTTCTAATAAACTAATAAGAAGAAACTTGTGAAGAGCACCTTTTATTTTTTGACCCCATAGGGGGGCCAAAATAGCGTCTTAATGCACGTACCCCTTTCCTATACTTACCCCCTTTTATTCTGATGCATTTCCCATGTGTGTTGCCCATTTTGTTTTTTAAGGGTTTGCAGATTATAATGCATTTCTATTCCTGAAGATTGTTTTATGCCCCCCCCCCCCCCCCCAAAGAACTTTGGGAGGCATATAGTAAACACACAGTCTTTCCGTCAGTCCCTCACTCCGTCGGTTGCGGTGCATAACTCCTATATTCTTTGAGGTAGGAATCCCAAATTTGGTGTATGACCTCTGACCTAGTTTTAAGAATTATTGTGTCCAGAGCATATCTCTTATATTCTTTGAGGTAGAAATTCCAAATTTGGTGTGTGAATGCATCTTTGGATGACGGAGTGTCACGTACCATTTTTGGGTCACTCTGACCTTTACCTCTGACCGTGTTTTTAGAATGATTGTGTCTGGAGCAGATCTCGTGTATTATTTGAGATAGCTAGAATCCCAAAATTGTGATGTGAATGCAGCTTGGTATGTTGGAGTGTTGTGTACTATTTACGCGTCACTGTGACCTCAAGCTTGATATCTGACATAGTTTTTTTAGAATATTCATGTCTGGAGCGTATCTTTTGTATTAATTGAGATAGAAATCCCAAATTCGGTGTGTGGCTGCATCTTGGGATTGAGGAGTGTCGTGTACTATCTATGGGTCACTGAGACTTAAAGCTTTACCTCTGACATGTTTTTTTTTAAGATTAATCATGTCCGGAGCATATCTCTTATATTATGTTCTGATTCGACTCTTCTCATACGAACATAAATCATTTATATTTTATTGCAGCGTTGTTTTACATTTCCTCTTAAAATATAAAGAAGCATCATTCACCTGTCAGTTTCTTCAGACCATTTAGTCTATCTTTACTGCGCATGCTCAGAAGCTTCTTATTTGCAATCAAATAAAACTAACAAGAATATAGTATGTGCCAACAGCCAGCTGATCGACAATAAAGAACGGGCAACCAAAATGCTATTAACAGCCATAAATGAAAAATACAAATGTATTCTTTTATCATATTTGTTAGCAACATTTTCTGAGGTAAAGCTCGTGTATGTACCTGTTTTTGGAGCTCTCTACCTTCCATCTGCCATGTTTTAATATCAGTCTCTCAGGAACTACGCTCCCTGCTGCTGTAGCTCCGCCTGATCTGAGACTGTGTAAGCCGAAACTGCCCTCAGGCAAACTAACTTTTTCCAAATTTCCCAGCAAATCTCTCTTGCTCTAGTGTATGACAGCTTCCTACTTTTACAGAACTTACAACCAGACTTAGTTTAACACTTGCCTGAAAAATATAATTACTTAAATTATCATTAATATTAGTTAATTTCATATAAACCCAAAAGATGAGTTTTGTGACACCTTGTGATTCCCGTAGGGGATATGACTATCCACGTGCATTCCTTAAACTTATCAGTTTTGCTTTGCTTGATAAAAATTTTTTTTTTAGTCTATCTTGAAAAATCCTGGTATCTGAACGTATTAAATTTGCCAATTCAGAATATCTCAGGAATCCAAACTATCCTAGCATTCACATTAGGACGAATCTCAAATTAGTAAGATTTTTACCATCTTTACCAAACATTTGTACAATTTTTAGCAACATATGAGGAGTAAAAGATTCTTTTTTTTTTTTTTTTTAATAACTGGCTTAGACAAAATTCTTTTAGCCTCTTCATTCATCCTTACAGTGCTTGACATAGAAGAATTAAGCACCTTTGGCATTTTTTAACGGAAATCATTTTTGACCGAACCCCCCTTCTCTTAGTCGTCGCATTTCATGTAATTTTCAATAGGAATCACATTAATAACAATCTATGGAAAATTATCTCCCAACAAAAAGCACCAATCACATTCTTGTTCACGTGATCTCATAAAATTTGCTAAATAAGTCCATTTAAAGACACCTAGATGCAACCAAGAAGCGTCACGCTCTTTCTTGTTTTATCACGATATAATTCACACCAATTACAATCTATAAACATCATCTCAACAATTAAGAAGCTCTAAACCCATTCTTGTTTTGTATGAATTTATAAATTTAATCTTATTGATCTCAAAACTGAGAATACTAAAACAACCAAGAAGCGTCACACACATTCTTAGTCTATCACCTTGGGAATCTCAACAAAGACTAACTATAAACCGCATCTCGCCAAACAAAAAGCGCCAACCCCATTCTTGTCTAAAGTTTATTTTTGTAATCTCAAATCTGAGAATGCTAAAACAACCAAGAAGCGTCACACCCATTCTCGGTAAATCACTTTGGAATCAGCCCAAAGGTAATCTATCACCTCATCGCGCCAAGCAAGAAGCGCAAAGCCCATTCTTGTTTAGTATGAGTTCTTAAAAGTTTATTTTAATAACCTCAAGTCTGAGAATGCTAAAACCACCAAGAAGCGTCACATCCATTCTAGATTAATCATTTTTGGAGTCTGACCAAAGACAATCTACATTGTATAAATCACATCTCACCAAACGAGAAGCGCCAAGCCCATTCTTGTTTCGTATAAGTTCTTAAGTTTACTTTAGTAATTTCAAATCTTTGAATGCTACAACAACCAAGAAGCGCTACCATGTCCATTCTTGATTAATCACTTTTGGAGTCTGACCAATAACAATCTACATCGTAAAAACCATATCTCGCTAAACAAAAAACGCCAAGCCCATTCTTGTTTCGTATTAGTTCTTAAGAGTTTATATCAGTAATTTCAAATCTTAGAATGCTAAAACAACCAGGAAGCGTCACATCTATTCTTGTTTAATCACTTTTGGAGTCTGACCAATACATCTCGCCAAACACGAAACGCCAAGCCCATTATGATTTCGCACAAGTTCTTAAAATATTGTTTTAATAATTTCAAATCTGAGAATGACAAAACAACTAAGAAGCGTTACACCCATTTTTGGTTATTCACTTTGGATTCTGATCAAAGACAATCTATAAACCTCAGCTCGTCAAACAAGAAGCACCAAGCCCATTCTTGTTTCGTATGAGTTCTCAAAGTTTAATTTAATAACCTCAAGTCTGAGTATGCTAAAACAACCATGAATCGTCACACCCACATTGTATAAACCACATCTCACCAAACAAGAAGCACCAAATCCGTTCTTGTTTCGTATTAGTTCTTTAAAGTTTATTTTAGTAATCTTAAATTTTTGAATGCTAAAACAACCAAGAAGCCTCACACCTATTCTTGGTTAATCACTTTGAGTCTGACCAAAGACACTCTAAATTGTGTACACCACATCTCGCCAAGCAAGAAGCGCCAATCCCATCCTTGTTTTGTACTAATTCTTAAACGTTCATTTTAATAATCTCAAATCTGAGAATGCTAAAACCACCAAGAAGCGTCACACCCATTCTTGGTTAATCACTTTTGGAGTCTGACCAAAGTCTTCTCGCCAAACAAGAAGCGCCAAGCCCATCCTTGTTTCGTACGAGTTCTTAAAAGTTCATTTTAATAATCTCAAATCTTAGAATGCTAAAACAACCAAGAAGCGTCACACCCTTTCTTGGTTAATCACTTTTGGAGTCTGACCAAAGTCTTCTCGCCAAACAAGAAGCGCCAAGCCCATCCTTGTTTCGTACGAGTTCTTAAAAGTTCATTTTAATAATCTCAAATCTTAGGATGCTAAAACAACCAAGAAGCGTCACACCCATTCTTGGTTAATCACTTTGGAGTCTGACCAAAGTCTTCTCGCCAAACAAGAAGCGCAAAGCCCATCCTTGTTTCGTACGAGTTCTTAAAAGTTCATTTTAATGATCTCAAATCTTAGAATGCTAAAACAACCAAGAAGCGTCACACCTGTTCTTGGTTAATCACTTTTGCAGTCTGACCAAAGTCTTCTCGCCAAACAAGAAGGGCCAAGCCCATCCTTGTTTTGTACGAGTTCTTAAAAGTTCATTTTTATAATCTCAAATCATAGAATGCTAAAACAACCAAGAAGCGTCACACCCATTCTAAGCTAATCGCGTCACACCCATTCTTAGTTAATCACTTTTGGAGCCTGACCAAAGTCTTCTCGCCAAACAAGAAGCGCCAAGCCCATTCTTGTTTCGAACGAGTCCTTAAAAGTACAGTTTAATACTCTCAAATCTGAGAATGCTAAAGCAACCAAGAAGCGTCACACCCATCCTTGGTTAATCACTTTTGAGACTGGCCAAAGTCTTCTCGCAGAACAAGAAGCGCCAAGCCCATCCTTGTTTCGTACGAGTTCTTAAAAAATCATTTTAATAATCTCAAATCTTAGAATGCTTAAACAACTAAGAAGCGTCACACCCGTTCTTTTTTAATCGCTTTTGCAGTCTGACCAAAGTCTTCTCGCCAAACAAGCAGCGCCAAGCCCATCCTTGTTTCGTACGTGTTCTTAAAAGTTCATTTTAATAATCTCAAATCTAAGAATGCTAAAACAACCAAGAAGCGTCACACCCATTCTAGATTTATCACTTTTGGAATCTGCCCAAAGACAATCTACATTGTATAAACCTCATCTCGCCAAACAAGAAGCGCCCGGCTCGTTCTTGTTTCGTGCTAGTTCTTAAAAGTTCATTACAATAATCTCAAATCTGAGGATGCTAAAACAACCAAGAAACGTCACACAAATTTCTTAATTAATCACTTTTTGAAGTCTGACTAAAGACAATCTACCACGTTTAAACCACGTTTCGCCAAACAAGAAGCACCAAGGCCATTCTTGTTTCATGTGAATTCGTAAATTTTATTTTAATAATCCCAAAATCGAGATTGCTAGCTAAAACAAGCAAGAAACTTCTCACTCTGTGATTGAATCGCGAAGACCATGTATGAACATCAACTATCCAAACAAGAAGCGCCAAGCCCATTCTTGTTTCCTATTAATTCATAACTTTATTTTATTAATCTCAAACTGAGAATAAGAAGCGTCTCACCCTTTGTTGGTATATAACATTGGGAATCTCACAAAAAAAAACAACAACAAATTAAATTCAAGCAAGAAGCGCTAAGCTCAATCTGGTTTAGTATAAATTCATTAAATTTGAAATTAATCGCCATAGTAGATGCAACCAAAAGGCATCTCAACCTTTTCTTAGGTTAACTTATAGGGAATCACCCTAAAGATCGACTTTATAAATGATGTCTCTCCAAACATAACACGCCAAGCACATGCTGTTGTATTTCAAATGATTGAGAAATTTATTAAAGCTAGCTTTTTTTTTTTTTTTTTTTTTTTTTTTTTTTTTGATGCGGAACACTAACTCTAGATTGACGGCTAACTATGCAAACCAGCAAATAATCCATATCTAAGCAATATGTGGACGAACCCATTCATGTCAGATGTAAAACTTTACTATTTTTGATATTTTAGAAACTCATCGCCCATTCTTGGAAATAGCAGAATTCAACAAGCCGTTGATCCACACAAACCAAGTCTTAAGTATATGCCATTACATGTGTCTGTATAATGAGCTGTACATGCTTAAGTTGTGATTAAACTACTTACTTACTATAATATTAAACCTGCATATATTAGCAAATATTTGGATACCCATAAGCGACAAAGGTGCACAATACTCTTAATGCGTCGCTTAAGTTGCTTTTTATGATAACTATAGATGTACCACAACCTCTGACCAATGACCTTTGTTTGGGTCTTTCTATTTCAAACGATAGATGCAGAACGCGTAAAATGAGCCAGTCTGTCTGGAACATATGTGTATGTCAAAGCTTTTATAGTAAATGTAAATAAATGCCTGAAACCATTTTTTTTTTTTTTTTTTTTTTTTTTTTTTTTTTAGAACAACATATCAATATTGTAAATATAGTCACGCTTCAAAGCGTTTGGTTTATCTGTACTCCTGCTTTACACAATGGTAATCAAAGTCAAAACATGCATATGCTTAGTACATCATGTGCATTTCACGTCTACTCGCAATAATAATTTGCTTTTAGGAACTAAATTGCTACTTATTCTCGAATAACTTAAGAGCTCAATGTATCCAGGAATCTCACCCTTTTTAGGAGAATAATGTTCGTCATAATAGAAGTCGAACCCAAAACAATATATCTCACCGGACAAGAAGCGCCACACCATCTGTGAAGCATGCAAATTCAGAAAAAACAACTTTATCTATTTATTTTAATATTTTCCGAAAGCTTGTGCTAAGAGGGATATAACCTTTTTCTTCTTCGTATGCTTAAAATATTAAGAGTAGCCTCCCTTATACCGAAAAATAATAATTTCTGACCTAAAATGCTCTAACGGCGCAAGTAAAACTTAACGTGTTATTAAACATGAGTACCATATTGTCAAACCTCTATGTATCGGACAGCAAGTACTTTACTTTTGAAACAGCTTTTTAAACGACATCTAGTGTGATTCGAACCCACCATCTCAGTCTTAACAGTTATACACTCTGTACACAGAGCTAATCAGGACAGCTTTTTTATTCTCATATCAATAAGCCTATAAAATGCTAATCAATGGGATACGAACCCATAACTTTTGCATAGCTTGCGTGCATATTATTACAATTGCCGCTCTACCTACTGTGCCACCGAGGCTGTCTTTAAAAGTTGGGTCGACCAAGATTCGAACCCACAATTTACGTATCTGTAGCTATTCTGACTAACCACACGACTACCGTGGAAAGTTGAAACAAAAAAAAAAAAAAATAAAATAAAAAAAAAAAAAAAGCGGCCTTGAATAAAAATGTTTTGACCAGGCTGAAACTATAAAATATATGGTGAAATATCTAGCTTGACTTATCAGTTCTTCGTCATGATAAGGGAATTCCCCTAGATCTGTATTGCACTGGTTATAAAAAGAATACTTATCATTTAGAGTCCTCTCTTAGTCCAAGTGGCCCTTCAAGCTAACGGAAGGACCTCCAATGTCCAGGCTCTCCACATTGAAAAACGTCTGTCAGTTGTACCTCTTGTTGCAACAATCGTTGAATTCGGATAAATGTCTACTTGTGACCGAAAAATTCACTCATCTATGAAAGCACGTTTGAACGATCTGCTGGCTAAGGCTTCGATAATTCAATATTAACCTATCTTCTCTTTATACACCTGTCGTCACGTGCAATTAAAGTTTCACGTTGAAATTCATTTTTCAAATGAATACAACTCACGTGAAACTTAACTATTTAATGCTTTTTCAACTTAGACTTGATGTACCATAAAAACGCTTACAAGCGCCCATTCGCACCTTTACCTTAAAACGTCGTGCAAACAAATATAAATTTCATTATTTAAGGTAGGAATCCGTAATTTGGTGTGTGTATGCATCTTTGGGTGGAGGGGTGTCCTGTCCCATTTCTGGGTCACTACACGACCTTGAACTCTGACCTACTTTCTAGAATTGGCATCGAGTCAAGTGCATATCTTCTATATTCTTTGAGGTAGGCATCCCAAATTTAATGTATGGATGCATCTTTGGATGGTGATATGTCGTGTACCATTTTTGGGTCACTGTGACCCTGACCACTGACCTAGTTTTTAGACAATATTGTCCAGAGCATATCTCCTCTTTTATTCGCGCTAGGAATCCCAAATTTGGGGTGTTGTTGCATTTTGGGATGGCAGAGTGCCATGTACCAGTTTTGGGGACACTGTGATCTTGACCTATTTTCTAGAATAGTCGTGTCGGGAGCATATCTCCTAAATTATTTGAGGTAGTATCCCAAATATGGTGTATATTTGCATATTTGGATGGAAATATGTGGCGTGCCAATTTTAGATCACTTTGACTTTGACCTATGACCTAGTTTCTAGAATAATCGTGTCTGGAGCATATTGCCTATATCATTTGAGGTATGAATCCAAAATTTGGTATGTGGATTCCTCTTGGGATGGCAGAGTGGGGCATACCGTTATGGGTCACTTTGTCCGCAACATTGACTTTTGACCTAATTTCTAAGTTTTTCGCATCGGGAGGATATCTCTTTTATTATAAATAACTTTTTACAAATGTGTCTTATGCTAGACCGATTTCTTTGGGGACATCCGACAAGTTACTGTGGCATTACTTGTTATCTTTACAAACAGTGCAGATCCTGGTGAAATGCTGCATTATGTGGCATTTCATCTGGGTTTCCACTGTTTGCCAAATTACTTGTTTTAATATGCAAACATAGCAGATCCTGTTGAAATATACACCATTTTATCTGGGCCTCTACTGTTTGCCAAACTACTTGTTTGCTGTAATCCCTAATGCAAAGGGTTAATCAAAACATATGTTAGGATACACAAAAGGCCAACTCAAGGCACCAGTTAAAAAACCATAAATAAATTTAAAAATTTAGAGTTTGTTACTTATCACATATGCACAAAACCCTTGATGTCGTATCTGCAGGGCTAGATTTCTTAAATTTGGTCTAAGTCTCCATCCATACCCATAATTGGGCCTCGTCACTAGAAAATCTGTCTTCGGGGTTTCCGAAAAAATGGGATTCAAACCAGTCTGCTCATCTACAGAGACTAGTTAGAAAATCGAAATTTCGCTCGTAGCAAGTCTAGATATAATACTTGCGTCGAGGCCCAATTTGTGTATATAAGCGATGATGACTCTTACGCGTGAGCCTTCATTGTTCGAAAATGCGATAGGTACTAATTAAAATCTTGAAAACAGGCCCTGGGGTTATAAAACTTTTTCATGCTCAACTCAGATGAGCACACAATTTATCTTGCTCATAAATGTTAAAATGCCAACAATTCATTTATTAGTAAACACAACATTTGAGAGACTTAAAGCAAGGAACTTCTTTACTTTTCGGTATTTCAGTTTTATCAGCGGTTGAAATTTCGTGCTCAGTTGAGCTGAGCACGAAAAGGGTTTTATAACCTCGGGGCCAGGCTCATTTATAAATCTACCGTTGTGTATAATTATACCCCGCAAACTTTGTTTTTGTTGTGTATACTGTTTTCTCGTTGTCCGTGCGTCCGTCCATAACGGTTTGTTTCCTTAGTATCTTGAAGAGTCATTGCTGGAATTTCATCAAACTTTGTAAATATGTTCATATACAAGGCAAATACTTTAAACACAAAAGTAAGGGCTAGGGGCCAATTCAATTAGAGTCATTTCCCTTTGTAGTTCTAAATGGATTTTTATATAGGGGATTATGCTTATGCTATTATAGTCCATTCACGGACTACTTGATACTTCTCCTATATAATGTAGACACATTGAATATATGCATGAAGGAGTTTGATTCAGAAAAAATAATTTTTGACAAAATGACAGCTGTGAGAACTTAGACAATTTTTCCCTAATAAAGCTTTTGTATATGCATAGATAAAGCCTTCATGGGCCGATTAATTACTACCACAGCTTTTGATGGAGAAATTTGATACTTTGCCTATACAATGTAGACACATTGAACATACGCATGCATGAGTTTAGTTTAGAAAAAATGATTTTTGACAAAATGACAGCTGTGAGAACTTAGACTATTTTTTCGATATAAGCTTTGAATTCAGGTGTGAATAATTTTGTGTATTTCATCTTAACAAATGTTCCAGATTGCAAGCTTTAAGATCATTTGCCTAAATTCTACTGAAATCTTGTTTTCAAAATTAAGGTCTGCTGGTTTGAACTATCACTTGCCAAAACGTAAGTTTTCCTTACTGTGCGGGGGTATCTAATAAGCACTGCTTATTGTCTTTTATACCACCCTTACAAACTTTAGCACGAAATATCTCGTGTTGTGCAATGTCTACACTGATGTAGGTGGCATAAAATAGTTATACCATGTTTGTCCACCTGTACGTAAGATAATCCACTCGCTAAAGCTCGTGGATTATCTCCACGTACAGGCGGACAACCCATGGTATAACTACTACTTATTCATTTTCACAGGAGTATTGCTATGCATATACGTGTACACATCCTGATCCAGCTGCTTGCTCAATGAAGGATGCGGTGTCGAAAAAAGTTATGGCATACTGTGAGAAGCCAGCAGAGGGCTGTTTTGTAAGTCTGTATATCAAAATATTCTAATAAATCCAAAGAAATAGTGGAGTGGTACTCGAAGCAATATTTTTTTTCTAGTGGTACAGCATCAGACTGGGGATGGAAGGATAGCTATTTTGAGACTCAACGCTTTTGTCCTTAAGCAAGAAACTTTATCTGGATATTATCCAGTTGTTGATTTTACCCAGTTACATATAATTCAAATAAATCTAAAATACAGTGGAGCACAGTGAAGCACAGTGAAGCACAATTGAAGTTAATAAAATATTGTTTTCACTAAATCATGTCAATTTCATGCAGCCAATGCTAGTTTCATACTCATCATGCTATTTTAGCTTTCTAGAGGGTGATATCGCAGAAGTGTCAAAAATATTAACTTCTGGTTTTCATCCAGTATCACCTTCTAGGCCAGTTAAGACCAGTTTTCATGTAGTCATAGAGGAGAATCTGGATGGGGGTCTGGTATTCACTGTTCATTAAAACTTTAGCCCATTTTCATCTCATTAAAATTTTGGGTTATTCATTAAAATAAGACCAATTATTCATTAAAAGTAAGAAAGATGGCCAAGAAATCTGATTATACCACCTTACCAACTTTACCATGAAATATCTCATGATGTGCAAGGTATACACTGATGTAGGTGGTATAAAATAGTTATACCATGTTTGTCTACCTGTACGAATGATAATCCACTCGCTAAAGCTCGTGGATTATCTCCACGTACAGTCGGACAACCCATGGTATAACTATTACTTATTCGCTATTCATTATATTTTCTTCAATTCCATAAAATAATAGGATTATTCTTTAATTTTTAGGCCCTCATTATTCACTATTCATTATTTTTTGGCTCATTATTCACTACTTATTATAAAAAGGGCCATAATTAACTAATCATTATACCCCATTCAGACCCTCATAGAACTTTATGAAGACAAATTAGGCCAAATAGGAGAGAGGATTCTCTCCAGTCATATAACAAGATGACATATTACATTTAAGAAGTAGTAAAGTACATCTGTTTTTTCCGGTTCTTTGGTATAGATTATATGGTATATCCTTAGGATGGCTTGCCAGGTGATGACAAATGGTGATTCCGAGGGACAGATTTTTCAATACCACCCTCACACAAATAATAGATTATTACCCTTGCTAACTTTTGACTTTTAAGCCTACATAAGTATGCATTGTTTAAAGTGAGCTATTGGATCAGCCAATGCCTGTCGTCCATAGTCGTCGTCGTGCGTCATCAGCAATTTGCTCTACATAAATAGCTAAAATAAAATTTGATCTGTCAAAAACATGGCCACCAGGGGCGTGGCTTATTGCGGTTAGGTAAATTTTAAAAATCTTCTCACTGGAATTCAAAATGATTTGGTAGAAATGATCACTGGATGACCTTCGGCAAAATGGCTAAAGCAAATTTTATCTGTCCAAAACATGGCCGCCAGGAGACGTGGCCAGTTTCCCTTATGTACCTTAAAAAACTTTAAACAAATTCTTGGGCACGAGCTTCAACACCACCCTCAGGGTCCAGCAAATGTTAAGTAATAGATATACCATGGCTTGTCCGCCTGTGCGTGAATATAATCCACGAGCTTTAGCGAGCGGATTATCTTACGTACAGGTGAACAAGCCATGATATAACTATATTATACCACATACATCGGTGTAGACCTTGTATATCATGAGCTATTTCGTGCTAAAGTTGGTAAGGGTGGTTTAATGCATAGACAATCATATGTGATCCCTCTATCAGAAAATCCATTTTAATGAAAATGGTGAGATAAGCATTGTGTTTACTATGGAGTCTAGCATTCCTTTTGTTTTTCAGTACACCGCCGTGTTCACCGGTAACACGACTGTTATAGCAGCAGGCTGTGTTGGAGAGCAGTATAGTATGGCTCAGTGTATACCCTACTCTTTTTCATCAGATGGGACAACGACCAAAATACAGTGCTGTTCCAGTGATAGATGTAACAGCGGTATGAGTAGTGTATATAAATGTATATGAATAATACTTATTGCATAATAGGGCAAAGTCAGGTATATTCGGGCAGACGGCTAAATTCGGACAGCGACCTTGTTTGTTTCATATTTCAAATATTGGAATAAAATTTAAATTAACTAAGCAAACAGTGAAAATCCTGATGAGACGGCTCATAAGGAGCCGTCTCATCTGGATTTACACTGTTTGCGAATGTGTGTCCGAATTTACCTGATGTCCGAATTTACCCGACTTTACCCTAATCTGTGCTGCACGTTTTTTTTAACAGTCAACCGGCACAAACCCATGTATTCACAGGGTAATTCACGTTATGTTAATACATGGATTCGGAACTTAAAGTAACTCGTTTCGGGCCACTATGGCAGAAACAGAACTGAATAGAGTTTACTGGGGTGGGACGTCTTTCACAACGGCGGAAAACAAAGATTGTTTATGCTGGGCAAACATGTCAACTAGACGCAATAAGCTACATATGCAATTACAGAAACCGTGGGTGGATCCAAATAATTCCGTCACGGGGGGGGGGGGGGATGTTTTCTTTATTTGGCTTTTTTAGTCACCAACGTCTTTTATAGAGAGCCCTACGGACTTCCCTCGAGTAACAATTGGACCCCTTGGGTCCAATTGCTTCTTGAGGGAGGTTCGATTCAGAATTTTTCAGGAGACCTATAACCACTTGTAATTTTCAAGGGGGTCCGGACCATCCGCCCATGGAAACTCAGCCTAGCATTCTTGTTTTATTTCAATACCATTATAATCCAGTGAGATGTTTGAGTTGATGCTTTACGTCACAGTCAACAGTTTTTTCGCCTTGTTTGTACGTTTTCATAATATGTGCTTGTACTTAGCAGTTAAGTAGGAATGTCTTGCTGTGGTGAAGTTCATTATGCTCTCGTTGAATGTCAAACATTTTACCAATGTGCATAGAAAGCAAGTATGGAGCGCAGTGGCTCCGTGGTAGAGTGCTTGACTTGAGACCAAGAGGCCCCTTGTTCGAGCCTCACGGGTGTCACTGCGTTGTTGTCCTTGAGCAAGACACAATTATCCTAGCTTAGTACTGGCTCAACACAGGAAGACCCGTCCCTGTTTGACTGAAAGATTGTTGATGGTACGTAAAGAATCAAATCAAACAAAACAAACGAAATAGAAAGCAAGTAAATTATACAAGAAAAATGTGGTTGACATGAAATATTTTTCTCTTCACAGGAGATGAAGATATTGGCTATACAGTTGACATAGATCCCAATAAGGTTGGTATACAGAATCATAAGATTGACGTACCCATAGAGGATCTTACATGAGTGCTCATTACAGAGCTAATGGCTCAAAATGAGCTTTTGTGATTGTCCATTGTGCCTCATACCTGTGTACCTCCATCCATTAACTTCTACTTTAAAGGACATCTCCTTCTAAATAACTGGTCCAAATTTAAAGATATTTTCACAGAAATGTTTCCCATAATGCCCTCTACCGAAATTGCAAAAATAGTCCCACTTTTTCAAACGTATGGGCCGTCAGAGCTTTAGATAATTATCTTTTAAATGACATCTCCTCCTGAACCACTGGTCTAAATTGCAAATAATTATACAGGAATGTTCCCCCATAATGCCCTCTAACAAAAGTGCACAAATGGTTCCACTCCGCCGAAGGTATGGGCCGCCAGAGGTGTATATAAGAAATCATTTAAATGACATCTCATCCTGAACCACTGGTCTGTATTCAAAATAAATTACTGAAATGTTCCCCCTAATGCCCTCTAACAAAATTGCATAAATGGTCCTGATATATGAACATATGAACCGCTAGAGCTGTAGATAAGATATATCTTCAAACAACATCTTGTCCTGAACCACTGGTCCAAATACAAAATAATTTTACAGAAGTGTTAGTTAAAATTCCGGCCACTAAAATTTAACAAACACTTGCCCTCCACGGATGCATGGGCTGTGAGAGCCTTTGATAAGAAATATCTTTAAATGACATCTCTTCCTGAACACCTGGTTCAATTCAAAATAATTTTACAGATATTTTTCTACAAAAACAGCATAAATGGTCCCACTCTGCCGAACGTATGGGACGCCACAGCTGTAGATAAGCAATATCTTTAAAAGACATCTTCTCCTAAGCCACAGATCAGAATACAGAAATGTTTATCATAATGTCCTCTTCTAAAATTGTATTAATAATTTTGCTTTGCCAAATGTATAGGCCACCAGAGCTGTAGTTAAACATATCTTTAAATAACATTTCCTGAACCACATGTCCAATTTCAAAATAATTTATCGAAAATGTTTCTCTTTATGCCCTCTACCAAAATCGCCCAAATGGTTCCTGTCCTGAATACAAGGGCCGCCAGATTTGTCGAAACTTTTTAAAGGACATCTTTTTTTGAACCACAGGTCCAAATTCAAAATAATTTTGAAGCAAATTGTTTCTCATTATGCCCTCTACCAAATTTGCACAAATGGTTCCGCTCTGCTGAACTAAAAGGTCACCAAAGCTGTAGATAAGGAACATCTTTAGACGACATCTTCTGAACCACTGATCCAAATTCAGAATAACTTCACAGATATGTCCCCCGAACTGCCATCTACCAAAATTGCACAATGGTTCTGCTGGCCCCCAACGCTGTAGATAATGGATATCTTTCAACGATATCTCCTCCTCAACCACTCATAATATACTCTATCTTAGGCCGTGGCTCAGGTGAGCAATCCAGGAACTGAGTGTCGTCTTGTTTTTAAATTTTAACACCCATATTTATGAAATGAGATAACATGTTTTAATTTTGCAAGCATGGAGTTGATACAATTCAATTAAACAGGAACAGTATTAATCATATGACGCTTATAGTTATTTTTAAGCCACGATTTTTTGTGGAATGTCAAGATTTTTTAAACACATAAACGCGAAGTCATAATTGGGTCATTATAACATTACTAAATAAACTGGTCCAAATTAGTTAAGCCCCAGCTGATTTTTTTTCAATAGACGTTCATGTTTGTAAAACGTTCATGTTTGTGTTATCATAAAATTTTATTGAATAATGATTTTACATAAAATTTTCAGCAAAGTAGCAGCATTTTTTCTTTTCAACATGCGCTAGGTTTCACTTATATTGATAAATTGTCCATAGAGCTTCACATCTCTTAGTAAATGTCCCTTTTCGTTCCCTATCATTCCTATAGTAAAATTGGCAAAACTATGGATATTCTTGGAAAATTTATGTTAAACTAAAAACTATTGATATTTGCAATTGAAAGTTTGTGTAATTATCCCCCCGCCAAAGGCGGAATAGTATAGGTTTGGTGCTGTCAGTCCATCTGTCCATCCATCTGTCCAATCTTGGCCTTCTTCTATACTAAGATTGCTGTTCAAAGTTAAGCTTTAGTTGCCACTTTGTTCAGCAAGGCAATATCGTTTGTGCAATATTAACTGAGGACACTATGGGGATGCATACTTTAAAATTATCTTTAATTTTAGATAAGTATATCTTTCAAAAGCTCTTACGTGCATGAAATTATTCCTGTATAAACAAAAATTGCTTTTTTATCAAGGAGACGAATACCTTTGGCCACATCGCTGTATGAACAATATATGCATCTCACATAGATCACTTTACATCCCAACATACAGCTTTTGAGCAATTGGCAGCATGCTTATCAGTCTTTTTAGAGTTACTTCCTGGTTTGATGTCTTTTGCAATATTGTGACTTGCTGGGTGAACTTTAGAGAACCCATTTGAATGAACATGAACTACTATTATCTGACTTCAATATTTAGAAGTATTTTGATCCAAATATATGTGTTTCTGGTAATACTTACAATTTTTAATTTTGACCTTGCAAAGTTCATAAGCAAAAATTGTTAATATACATTTTCTACCAGAAATTTGTACATTTGGGCGAAAATATATATGCTTCAGTGTTCATATCTGCCATACACTTTCAACGCAAATCTTATATTGTTGATTTGAGGCTTTTATCATTTGTTGGTTACCATAATCAATTGATCTCTAAAGGATCAGTGATCTTTCAGGGAATCATAATCCATACATTGTTATGTCAGAATCAAAGCAATTCTATAGTTAAGTATCTATGTAGACTGTAGGCAGTCTAAACATCGTATGTCACCGAGACAGGTACAGTATACCCTGTGTAAAACGGCCACTCAAAATAGACAAAACAAAGATCTTAATAACAATTGGTAGCTTAATGAAGGTAGAAAGTATTGCAGAATGCATTCTGCAATACTTTTGACCTCCATTAAGCGATAATTGGTCTTGAAAACCATATTTTGGTCTTTTAGAAAGTGGCCGTTTTACACAGGTTTTTACTGTAGTTCTCATTCTTTCCCTTCAGGTGTACGAATTTTGTATTTTTTAATTTCATGTAAAGGACTACTGCCATGTGTACACATGTATGTCTTCAAATTGCCTGTCAATGTCTCAAGCCATAGAACAAAACAAAACAGGTGTGTGTGAGAAACCAGACAAAGGATGTTATGTAAGTTGATTTATTGTTTTTCTTGAACACTAGATAGAGTTTTCGGCTGTATTTAACCAGTCCGTAGAATTCTATCTCGCATTCCACCTACTAACCCATCAAAAGGATAAAAAATGAACAGCTGCACATCAGAAACATGTGTTGTAATTGATATGTTAAAGTGCCCATAGCATGTTTTATATCACCCTTACCAACTTTAGCGCAGAATATCTCGTGATGCGTAAGATCTACACTGATGTAGGTGGTATAAATTAGTAATAACACGTGTGTCCACCTGTACGTAAGATAATCCACTCGCTAAAGCTCGTGAATTATTTCCACGTACAGGGGGACGTCAGCTTATTCAGGAATATGTCAGCTTATTCAGGAACTTCTGCGAGTCTTTTCTCAAATATGAAAATGCAGTATTTAATGATGAGCAAGAAAACAAACCCATTATTTGTGTGAGGATGGGATAGAAATAATCCTACATTCATGTTCACCCTTTGTCATCACTCAGCAAGCCTCAGGATGCCAAGCAGTGATCCTCCAGATGTTTTTCCTATCCCATCCTTACACAATCCGGAAAGTCCAGCACAATATGAGAATCAAATCAAGCCTCGGATGTACGTAAGGCGCATTACGTGTAGTACTATGTACTAAAAAGCTCCATTTTGTTAGCTGGAACTGTTGTAAGGAAAATTAGTTCAATAGCATTCAGCTCTATTAAACTCCATTTTTCTGATTACCCAAAAAAATAATCAGCAGAATAAATGAAGTTTATGTATTTTTCAATAAAATACCGCTATAGCGATGTTTTAATGAAAATATCGCTATAGCGATATTTTAATGAATAAGCATAAACTTCATTTATAACAGTTCACACTTGTTATTGTGTTGGCATGGTTTTGTGACGTCAGCATCACATAATGTAACATCAGCTTCACATAATCAAAGTAGATCCTCAATGCACATCCAATGTCTGATTCCACATAATTCCACGGAATTGGCCGAGGCAGTTCTGATTGATCCTCACAGTCCAGATAGATTCTTATAATGAATTAATTGGCTGGTATACAGACACATTTCTTAGAGTTTATTCTGCACGGTACACTTTGTTGCAAACAGTGAATAGAATTAGTATGTAGGAGTAAGTGCACAAACACATCCCTTAAATGGCTATTGTTGTAGCATACCATGTATTTGTTTTATCCATCCTGATTTTTTTTATTTGCAATATTTCGATGTTCCTGGAATATAAGACTTAATATGCTACACTAGTTGGCTGGCATGCGCAGAACCAAAGGGAGACCCTGGACAAAAGAATTCACACCATCACTGGGCGCCAACATCTGCCCTCCAGCGAGACGCCATTGAATTGAAAAGGCGTTGTGCTGGCAGGCTGATGGTGGCCCACTTAGAATTTTGGTATGGACCCACATTCCCCTCTGTACAATATGTGGCTGAAGTATAATTTATATAAGTTTTTGGACTACACCCCCTCCCCACTGACAAAACTTTCTGGATCCGCATCTTTCTGGCAACAGATTATTTATTGGAAACACAAAGCCTTATTAAACCCCCCGCAAACTTTGTTTGTAGGGGGTATACTGTTTTCACGTTGTCCGTCTGTGCGTCCGTCCGACCGTCCGTCCGTCCGTGCGATCGTCCGTCCGTCCGTCCGTAACGCTTTGTTTCCTTAATAACTCGAAGAGTCATTGCTGGATTTTCATCAAACCTTGCAAACATGTTTATATATGCAAGACAAATACTTTAGACAAAAAAGTAAGGGCTAGGGGCCAATTCTATTAGAGTTATTTCCCTTTGTAGTTCTAAATGGCTTTTAATATAGTGCTTTATGCTTATGCTATTATAGGCCATACACGGGCCGATCAACTCCTACCACAGCTTTTGATGGAACAATTTGATACTTTTCCTATACAATGTAGACTCATTGAACATATGCATGAAGGAGTTTGGTTCAGAAAAAAAAATTGACAAAATGACAGCTGTAAGAACTTAGACAATTTTTCCCTAATAAGGTGTTTGTATATGCATAGACGGTGCCCTTATGGGCCGATCAACTCCTACCACAGCTTTTTATGGAGCAATTTGATACTTGCCTATACAATGTAGACACATTTAACATATGCATGAAGGAGTTTGGTTTAGAAATAATATTTTTTTTTGACAAAATGACAATTGTGAGAACTTAAACAATTTTTTTCCTAATAATGCTTTTGTATATGCATAGGTTGTGCCTTCATGGGCCGATCAACTCCTACCGCAGCTTTTAATGGAACAATTTGATACTTTGCCTATACAATGTAAACACATTGAACATATGCATGAAGGAGTTTTGTACAGAAAAAATAATTTTTGACGAAATGACAGCTGTGAGAACTTAGACAATTTTTCCCTTATTAGGCTTTTGTATATGCATAGATGGTGCCTTCATGGGCCGATCAACTCCTACCACAGCTTTTGATGGAACAATTTGATACTCTGTCGATACAATGTAGACACATTGAACATATGCTTAAAGGAGTTTGGTTCACAAAAAATAATTTTGACAAAATGACAGCTGTGAGAACTTAGACAATTATTCCCTTATATGGCTTTTGTATATGCATGGATAGTGCCTTTATGGGCAGATCAAGTCCTACTACAGCTTTTGATGGAGCAATTTGATACTTTGCCGGCACAATGTAGACACATTGAACATATGCACAAAGGAGTTTATAATTTTTGTTTGCACAGATTCTACTGAAATCTTCTTATCAAAACTAAGGTCTTCTTGTTTGAACTATAACTTGCCAAGTTTTTTCACTGACTCTTACTGTGCGGGGGTATCTAATAAGCATTGCTTATTGACTTTTTTTCATTGGTTTCTTTAAGCAGCAAATGTTTATAAACAACACATAGGCCGTGACATGTGTTTTCCAACAATGTGTTATTTTGACAAGTGTAGACTCAGACGAGCCTGTGCAGCCTCCTGTTAAGCTTAGAAACTCCAAATGATGCTCTGTCAATAGCTTAACACTCATAGAATATTCAAGCGACTAGCAAAGGTTCTGACCAGACTGCCCATACGCTGGTCACACATACCACATTGTTGGAAATCTCATGTCGTGGCTCATATGTATTTTAATTAATAACTCCTACAAAGTACAGGATAGTCAATGAATAACTGTCATCTTGAGAACGCAGGATGTTCACTTCTATTCTGTATATTAGTCAGATAAAATGGATTTAGTATACCCTATACCAAAATTGCAGAAATGGTTCTGTTCTACTGATAGAAACAGCCACCAGAGCTAAAAATAGAAATAAAACGTTAAACAATATCTCATCCTGAACCAGCGCCCAAATTTAAGACAGTTTCACATGAATGCCTTCTTCCTACATTGCAAAAAAAACGGTACTGCTCCACTGAACCAGATGACCACCAGAGCTCAAAAAAGTCAAAAATCTTTGAACAAGTTCTCCTCCTGAGCCACTAGTCAAAATCAAAGTTGATTTCTCATAAATGTTTCCCATGAAAAAATGCTTCTACAAAAAGTACACAATAAGTATTGCTCTGCCAAACACAATGGCCGCTTGTGTTAAAATATCTTTAATCGACATCTCCTGGTCAAATTATAAAATGATTTTACATAGATGTTATCATATTGCGGCTTACCAAAATTGCACACATAGATCTGCTTCCCAGAACAAAAAGGCCACCAGAGCTAGAAATAGAAAAAAATCTTTAATCAACGTCTCCTCCTGAATGACTGGTCTAAATTCAAAGTAAAAATGCAGCAACTAAAATTACACATTCAAACAGTTTTCTCTGCAAAACAAATTGGCCACCAGAGCTCAAATAGAATATCTTTAAACAACATCTCCTCCTGAACCACTGTTCCAAATTTTTAATATGATTGCTCCCCATAATGCTATCTTCCAAGCTTGTACATAGAGGATATTTACTTTTTTGAGGTGAATACCAAATATATTTCATCGAGTGCGGTGAAAAAAATCAGTAAAGTGAAAATGCTGATATTTTCACCGCACGAGATGAAATATATTTGGTTTTTGCCGAAAAAAAGTAAATTTTCTTTTTATTTTATACTCAACGGAAATACAGAAATCAAAACCTAACTTTTTACATGGTCGTTTCTCGTTCGATTTGGCTTTTGCAGTGTGTTAATTGTGTATAACATTGGGTGTAAACATAGTTTGCACCTAGAAAATGGCATAGAATCATATTTTAACGAATAGAACGCAAGAAATCAGCATTTGAAGACAGTCTATTGAGTGTGCCTTAGGGAAGGCGTCACTTGCAAACTCGCGCTACGCCAGGTCAAACAGTGACGTCATTATGTTTGATGTTGACGTCACAACATGCGTAGCGTTATTTTTGACAAATATACTTCACTTAAAACCTTTTGTTAAAAAATCCCAGTCCCAAAATTGCCAAGAAAGCCTTGTTTTGCTACTGTTCTATTCTATTCTACAGTGAAAATATAAATCGTATCAGTCACTAGTGAAAAAATACGATACGATATTTTTTCACTGTAGAAAAATACCAATTTTACTCACATTTGATATGCATTGAATTCACTGCTTGTGATAAAATAAAAACAGTTTCATTCCATCTAACAAAGTGGCCACAAAAGCTAAAAATAGGAAAATCTTCTAAAAAAACATTTAAATCTGAACCACTGGTCCAAATTAAAATATTTTTCATTGAAAGTTCCAGATAACTCCCTTGGGAGCGCAGTTGGTCGGTGGTAGAGTGCTTTACTTGAGACCGAGAGGCAGCAGGTTCGAGCGATATTGGCGTCACTGCTTGTGGTCCTTGAGCAAGACACATTTATCCTAGCTTAGTGCTGGTTAAACCCAGGAAGAACCGTCCCTGTTTAACTGACATTTTGTTGATGGGACGTAAAGAATCAAATCAAAGAAAACAAAATAATGCCCTCAAATAAATTGCACAAAGGTTCCTCTCCACTTAACAAAATTGCAACCAGAACTAAAAAACAATCTTTAAACGACATCTCTTAAACCACTTACACGCCTACCAAACGCCCGAATGCTCAACATCTGGTTGAATATTAAAAACAATTCCTCCAGGAAGAGAATCAAAAATTGGGGAATGTCATGCAACAGACTATGCATTCCTACATTTGTGGTATAAATTTGAGGTCAGAAAGTTCTCTTGTTTTGTCAGATTTACATTTCGCGTAAAATAGATGTACCAGGAACGTGTTTACCGCGCGAAAAGTAAATATTACCTTATGAGAATACTTTCTGAGCTCGTATTTATACCACAAATGCAGGAATCCATAGGCTGTTACATGACATTCGCCTATTTTGATTTTCTTCATAGAGTAGTTGTTTTTAATATTTAACTAGATGATGAGCATTCGACCGTTTGGTAGGCGTGACTTATCTAAAATTAAATAAAAGTTTACATTATTGATCCCCATGGTGTCCTATGTTAATATTGCACAAACGATATTGCCTTGCCGGACAAAATGACATCTACGGCTAAACTTTGAATAACAATCTAAGTAAGGAAGATGAGAAAGATCAGGAATCGATAAAATCCAGTACCACACCTTGTCCTGAGATGACAAAACACAAGAAAACATCACGAACAAGAGAACCAAGAGGTCAGTTCTTTCCCAGCAGGTGATCACAGGGCTGCAAAAAACATACAAGACAGTCTGACAAACACAATCACGAAACACAAACAAATAAAAGGATCCATGAAAAAGCACCACCTTGTAACGATCAATAAACAATGTTAACTTCTTCTCCTCGGAAACCAGTGGTCATGCTCTCTACTAAAAATGCATAAACGGTTCTGCTCCAATGTACAAAGTGGCCGCCATAGCTTAAAATATAAATATCCCCTAAACAACATCTGCCCCTTAACCACCTGCCAAATTCAAAATAATGTCACAGAAATATTACTGAAAATATTGCCGCTGGAGCTAAATATAGATTTGTTATCTCACCTCAGTGACTTCTTATATGAGAGCGCAGTGGCTCAGTGGTAGAGTGCTTGATCGAGACCAAGGAGCTGCGGGTTCGAGCCTCACCGGCGTCACTGCATTGTGTCCTTAAGCAAGAACATTAATCCTAGCTTAGTACTGTTTCAACCCAGGAAGACCCGTCCCTTTATAATTGAAAGAATGTTGATGGGACGTAAAGAAACAAATAAAACAACCGACCTCTTGCTTTACGTTAAGATGATTTAATGCATAATGCGAATATAATGTGTAAAATAATATTCTACAGAAAATGGAATTTGGGGAAAAAATCCTTGATCAGTATGTTTAATGTTTTAAGACGGTGTTGAGCTCACTCTTGATTATAACCCTATGTTTATGCACTGAACCTTTTGCATACTTCTGATTTTTTGTATCTTGTTTGACACAGCTAAAATGATATGGCATAGGTCCAGATAAGGAAATTTTATGAGCGTAAAATTGAAATTATTTTCTAACCCATCAGTTCAAACATGTGTTTTGGGTGCTCAAAAGAACCGTCTCATTGAGACGGTTTTTTTAGTACCCACAACATATGTTTTGGATGAGAAATAAAGAAAATAATGTTCAAATACGCCCTCTTAGCTGGAGGCCTGGTATGGTTCATTTTACATGCTCGTTTCATCATTGCAGCTGAGTCTTTGATATATTTACGCGTTTCCGCTATGGTAAAGGGTTTGGTGGATCATTTATGTTATCTCTGTCTTGTTTTTATGCTTTCATGCACGTCTGTTTGTTGATGCCTTGTGGTCACCTGCTGGAAAAGGGCTGACCACTTGGCTCTCGTTGTCACTTTCCCATTGGTATCCTGGGTCAGATGTGGTGATTGATCGTATCAATTCCTGGTCGTTACCCTCTTTCTTACTTTAAAAATCATTTTCTCAGATTGCCAATCACTCTCATGACCAGCCCCAGTAAGAATACAATCTCGGGCCACTATCGGCCCACCAACAAAACGCCATTTCAATGACTGTTTTATTTCAATGGCGTTTTGCAGGTGGGCGAATTGTGGCCCACTTTCATATGGTTACTAGGAGTTTCTGTTGTTGTTTTTTCAGGTCAGTATCGTTTCCAATAGTGGTCTAAACATGATTACCAGTGGTTGCTATGTGAACAAACCAGAATTGGGCGCTGACTGTACCCCAAGATTATTAATGGAAGGTGGCAATCAGTCTAGCTTCACATGTTGTAATTCAGACAGATGTAACGATGACACACTCGTTCAAGGTAAAAATAGCAAAAGAGCCATTGTAGTCACCACGGTTGTACGCATCCCTGTTCCGTTCGGTCACACTGTGTTAAAGTTTTCTAGAAGTCCATATCTTGACAACCACTTGTCAGAAAGCATTTGTACTTGCACCATAGATACCTTGTAGGTTTAGCTATCATTCCACGACATTGGACCCTATGGTACATGCCAGGGGTAGGGCAAGACTTCAAAATCAGGTACTTATCCAAAAGCTAGGATTTTTGCGTTAAAGTTTTCTAGAAGGCAATATTTTTACATTCAATTGTCAAAGTGTGGTCATCCTTGCAACATGGATACATTGTAGGGCTAGCTTTCATTCCACAACTTCGGATCCCAGTGTCCATACCAGGGGATGGGCTAAAGTTCAACATCAGTCTAGCACATAACCAAAAGAGGATTTTTTGCGTTAAAGTTTTCTAGAAGTCCATATTTTGCACCTTAGATACCTTGTAGGGTAAGCTTTCACTCCACAAAATCGGACCTCAGAGTCCATGCTGCGGGTTGGGTGGTTAGGCTAGATGTCAAAATCTAGTACATATCCAAAATATGGGATTTTTGCATTAAAGTTTTCTAGAAGTCCATTTTTTGACCCCACTTGTCAGAAAGCGTTCATACTTGCACCATAGATACCTTGTAGGGTAAGCTTTCATTCCACAACATTGGACACCAGGGTCCATGCTGGGGATGGGGCTAGAGGTCAAAACTTAGTACATATCCAAAAGGTAGGCACTTTGCGTTAAAGTTTTCTAGAAGTCCGTATTTTGACAACCACTCATCAGAAAGCATTCTTTCTTGCACCATAGATACTAATAGGGTTAGTTTTCACTCCACCAGGATCCATGCAGGAGTGTGGTGCTAAAGGTCAAAATATAGTACATATCCTATAGAAAGGATTTTCTAGAAGTCCATATTTTGACAACCATTTGTCTGAAAGCATTCATACTTGCACCATTGATACCTAGTAGGGTTAGCTTTCATTCCATGACATCGAACCTCAGGGCCCATGCCTGGGGGGGGGGGGGGGTGGATCTAGAGGTCAAAATCTAGTACATATCCAAAAGATAGAATTTTTGCATTAAAGGTCTTGTGAATCTTCAAAAACATTTTTGATACTCTTCATGATTTTAATGACAGTGATGAGAAAACCCAAATGATGAAAACCCTGTCTTAAAATTCCAACCTAGCCAAAAGTTATGCAAGTTTTAAAATTATGCAAATTAGCATATAAGCCCCACCACATTATTGTTTTGAGATGATTTTTTCATAATGTCATATTTTATGTAGTGCGATTCCTAAGCAATTAAAAACAACACAATTTGGCTTTTATATGCAAATGTTGTAATTTATCATACTGAATCATTTTCAGCAAATAAAATTTTAAATAATGTTAAAATAAATGAAATATATCAAATTTAATATTTCAAAAAGCTCAAATGACGTCATATGAGCCCCTTGCATATTTTCATCTAATTAAATTTTGAAACCTTTATAACTTGGTTACTATTTTGAATTTTTTGATGGGGCTTTCGGCATTCTGTTTCTCTCATTACTGGCTTTTCAATCAATAAGAGTTATAAAAAGTTTTTTGAAGGTTCACAAGACCTTTAAGGTTTTCCAGAAGTCCATATTTTGACAACAAGTTGTCAGAAAGCATTTATACTTGCACCATAGATACCTTGTAGGGTTAGCTTTCATTCCATGACATCTGCTCCCAGGGTCAATGCCAGGGGTTGGGGCTAGAGGTCAACATCTAGTACATATAAAAAAAATTAGGATTTTTGCGTTAAAATTTCTAGAATTCCATATTTTGACAACCACAAGGCGGAAAGCATTCATACTTGCACCATAGACACCTTGTAGGGTTAGCTTTCAGTCCATGACATCTGCCTCCAGGGTCAATGCCTGGGGTTGGGCTAAAATTTCGCAATTAAGCTAACCTGTCAGGAGATAGCTCTTATAATTTTACTACAGATACCCGGCAGCGTAGCGCAGTTGGATACGTGTCTGACTACAGATACATGTCTGGCTGCAGATCCAGTGGTTGTGAGTTCAATTTGGGCCTGGTACCATATTTTTGTGGAGATCGATCATGAAATATTTTCTACTGCCAAAAGGTTGTTGTCAGTTACAAGAGAAGTATGTGCACTAAGTACTGGTTAACTGTTATTCAAGCTTGCCCAGGAAAAAAGTGTGGTTAGGTTAACTGATAGTCCTGACATGACGATAGCTGTTGACTGGAACGTTAAGATACAACCAAACCAAAAAGTTAACTGTAGATGAAACTTAGAATGTTAATCATAATCTACTTAACCCGTTTCATTATACTTAAACAATAAGTAAGGGATAGTCCATTTTGTGCTTTGATGGTTAATAGAAAAAGATTTCGGTCTGTCCCTAAAGATAGTTTTTATGTTTGCAAACAGTGTAGAACCTGATTAAATGCCGCCTTATGCCTTGACAAAGTTTTGATTATAATGTAGGCCAGGACAGATAATAAAATTCTATTCATGAAAATATACGAGTCACAAAAAGTTGATGACACTATATTATTCAGCGATTCTGTCACTGTATCACCACGTGGTAAACAATGTCCTGGTCTCTTGTAAAGCTGAGATAGAGCTAGTTGGGGTGTGTTTACACAAACCATTAGCCGTTTTATACCTTCAAAAGAGATTATTCATAATCAGCGATACAAGTCAACGAATTTTCTCCAAAATTAGCGCATACAAAAAGTAATTTAATGAACATTACAAATGTATATCTATGTTGAATCATATGGTTATTTCAAGAGCATAATTATGGTTTCAAAAATAGTAAGTGATTATGATCAGGAAATACCACAACACAATCACAAACTGCAGCAAAAATAGTAAGTGAATATGATCAGGAAATACCACAATCACAAACTGCAGACAACCCCGTGGCACCGTGAGGAAGAGCCGCTCAACTATCACGAGACACCAGGAAGACAAATTAAGCAAAGCAATCATCTCTCTCTTCCCCATCAAGATGATTGCAAAACTAGAAGGGACAAAAAGTAACGTACAACAAAACATAGAACAATCACTGACTCCTACAATGGGAGTAACAATAAACAATACTGAAAATGTGCAAAAAATCACTGCATATGATTATCAATACATATGCGTTTGGTGACAGAAAATGAATAAGGATATGATATGACACAAAATAAGAATGCATATTGTATAAATATTCTTCATACTGTACAACCTAAAAATAAATTGTAGGGACAAAAGAACACCCCCAATGAGACGGTTCTTTTGAGCCCCAAAACACATATTTAAATTGATGGGTTAGAATATACAATTATAATTTTATGCTAAAATTGTTTCTCGAGGTGTGTCTGTACCAGAATTTCTAAGGAAACCTTTAGCCACTTGTAATTTTCCAGAGCGTGTGGGGGTGCGAACCACCTGCTCCTCCCCCTCTGGATCCGCATTTGCACATGCTGCCTGCAGATGCAAATTTGAAAGAAACCCTTAACGCATGTGTGGTACATGTAAGTACAATTGATTTATGGGCTAGCATTATTTACACATGTTTTTTTTCTCTTATCTTATACAGACTCAGAAGATGAGAATAAGGTAAGACAATCTAATACTTAACCATTCCTTCATGAATATTCATGCTTAGCTCCTCCGCCCACTATGAATAATTATATATCATGTTGGTACATAGAACAAAGAAATCACTTGTCAGGTCCATTTTTTGTTTGGATCACATGTGTCTTTTTTCCATGAGCAAACTGAGAAGACCTTAGTCAAGCAGCTCTTACAATTGCTGCCTGGTCTAGGTCTGCTTTGTTTGCAAACGCATTAAAGGGCTCTGTGAGGTAAAGGGTTAAATTGATTCCTTATAGCGTCATACTTCATACGTAGAAATAATGGACCAGCTATTTACTAAAATGTCAGATTCTTTTAATTTAGAGTTAGTTTTAATAAACTACATTTATGCATTTCTTTCAAAACGACAATAATTTAAGAGCTTAGATAATGATAAATGTACGTACTCTTGGCTCTAAAAGTCGTACTTGGTGACTGATTGATATGTCCAGACCTTCCCTAAAACTTACAAATTTGAGCCGTGACATGTGATTTCCAACAATGTGGTATTTTAACAAGTGTAGACTCAGACTAGTTTGTGCAGTCTCCTTTTAAGCTTAGAAACTTCAAATGATGTTCAGTCAGTAGCTTAACACTCATAGAATATTCAAGCCACTAGCAAAGGCTCTGATCAGACTGCGCCCATGCGCAGGCTGGTCTGAGCATTTGCTGGTCGCATTTACCACATTGTTGGAAATCTCATGTCACGGCTCATTTGCATCCATGATGTCTGATGATTGTCTTCTGCTAGACCTATCATCATTCAAATAGGGGTTTATTTTGATTCTGGGTGTATTTGGGCAAGGAGCCATTGCCTTCAAAGCAAGTTAAATTGACTTGAGCCTTGACATGAGATTTCCAACAATGTGGTATGTACGACCAGCAAAGGCTCAGACCAGCCTGTGCATATGCGCAGTCTGATCAGAGCCTTTGCAGGTCGCTTGAATATTCTATGACTGTTAAGCTACTGACTGTACAGCATTTGGAGTTTCTAAGCTTAAAAGGAGGCTGCACAGGCTGGTCTGAGTCTACACTTGTCAAAATTGCCACATTGTTGGAAATGACGTGTAACGGCTCACTTGTGTTTTACCCTGTGATGTTTTGTTGAATAAGTAAGGCAACATCTATTTAAAATAGCGCTAAGCAAGACTACAACTAGCCTTAACTTGATGGTATACAGAGAGAAATGAAGAATCAGGAATCGTTGTAATCAAGTACCATCCCCAACCCAGAACACCATATGGGATAGTTACAAAAATTCAATAAAACGCAATATACAAGAAAATCAAAGGGTCAGTCTTTTCCCAGAAGATGACCACCTGGCTGCAAGGAACAGACAAGACAGCATAACAAGGATAAAAATAAACATAAATAACAGAAACGATCCACAAAAGTACCAATGCTTTGGAAGAGTAAACTCACTGATGGGTTTTAAGTATATCAAAAAATCCTTAGTTTCTGGATCAAGACACGTAGATGTTTGGCTCCCATAAAAGATCCCTAACTTCTAGATGCATCATCTTCAAATACATACAAATCAAGATATAAAAAGGACATAAAACAAAGATAAGAACTCAACAGTACATATAACTATATACCAGAGCAAAAGAAATCCAACGGTTATACCCCATTGGGCCTGACCAAAGACATAGCACCTGGGTCCAACCCTTTAATCTCTAGATGTATTAAATTCGGAACCATCAAAGAGTCTGAGGTCAGACCCACAGGTGTGCAATTAATGAGGAAAGTAAAGTAGTCAACATTAATGTTTAAAAGCAATCTTTTATAATGTGAATAGGGCAGAAAAATTATTAGTACGAACAATTTCTTTAAATTATACACATAGTCCCCATAAAATTCCAGCTCCAAAATACCCTGAAGCAAGAAAAAATTGAACCTGATGGAATTTAGATATCAAATCATAGTATCAAAGATAAAATTTGAAAAAAAACGGAAGTTTAACATACCGATACTCTTGTTTATGAAGTTTTTCTGTTAAAAGTTTATTAAGAGTGAAGTCTGTAGCATGGCTTAATGCACAGGCTAGCAAATTGGATGAGTTGAAAAATACAAACTCCATGGGATGTAAAGCGAAGAAAGCACCATCTAAAATCAAACCCGTGACTGAATAAGGTTCCAGCCTTAATGTTAGAAACAAAGCTCAACCCTGTCTCTGAGGAAAGCTACAAAATGTATCAACTAAAGGCTAGAAGCATATATATAACGTTATGAAGCAACAACGTGTATGTGCTTCAGTCCCTTTGAGACGCTAGCTAAGAATGTGGTTAGGATAGACTACTAAAAATCCTTTTTAAATGAATGTGGCCATCACTGGACTGCACAACTAGTAATGAGATTGTGTGGGCTATATGATATTTCCATTGTCGACTGAAAATCTAAATTTACCATAGCATGCTTAATCAAAAGTGCTGATGTTAGCGTGTTTCATGAGATTTCCAACAATGTGGTATTTGCGACCAGCACAGGCTCAGATCAGCCTGCGCATATGCGCAGTCTGATCAGAGCCTATGCAAGTCACTTGGATATTCTATGACTATAAAGCTGCTGAAGGAACGGCATTTGGAGTTTCTAAGCTTAAAAGGAGGCTACACAGACTTGTCTGAGTCTACATCTGTCAAAATGCCACATTGTTGGAAATCGCATGTCGCGGCTCATTTGTACTTATGTATTTATTGATTCTTATATTACTTCAGGATTACTGCCATGTATACAGTTGTACAGAGACAACATCAGTACCATGTATGTCACTGTCAGAGGCAATAAGAAAGGGGAAAACACTCAAGTGTGAGAAGCCAGAGAAAGGCTGCTTTGTAAGTACATTTATTCCAATTAACCCAAATCGAATTCCACACTCTATCAATTAGACAAGTCTATTTTCTGCGTTTAAGGTTTGTTGGGTGTGTTTTAATTATATTCAAATTTTAACATAATATTATGTACGCAAACAATGGAGAC
Organism: Loripinus fragilis; assembly: GCA_964019695.1. Lineage (NCBI taxonomy): Eukaryota > Metazoa > Mollusca > Bivalvia > Lucinida > Lucinidae > Loripinus > Loripinus fragilis. The sequence goes on from OZ026516.1 coordinate 111,840,296, forward strand.
CCTAATTAGATGCCACCTTTAATAGGCTCTTGATCTGGGCATGCACTCTGCCTATGTCACACAAAAAGACTAGGCTAATACGAGTTTAATGCCAGGGCAGGTATATTCCTCAGGTAAATTCTAACAGCAGCAGGTCATTTTAGACATAAACATAGGTGTTGTTTCAGTCTCCTGACAGACGTTAGTTCCTCGGTACTGTTAGAATGTGTTCATCCATATATCCTTCCATCCTATCATCAGTAAGCCCAATCGTAGTTGCAATATGTGGGCACTTACAGGATGGGTAGTCACGTGGTTTTTGCTTGGATACACTGTACGGATGTTCGAATACACTGTACGGACATTCTGATCGAATGTAGGTAGATTTCTTATGTTTTCTCATCTATACCCAGAAAGTTATACACCATTTTCCAGCCCACATTTTCCCCTATCAAACGCTGCCAGGATAGCATCTTTAAGCTTCTTACTTTGAGTACTAACTCTGTCACAACTGTTGTCCGTACAGCTTATTTCCAAATTCAGGCCCAATCTTCGCCGCTAAAAATTTTGTGACAGAGTCTGTACTCAAAGTAAGAAGCTTTATGAGGATATCCTGGCATCGTTAGATCGGGAAAAATGGGGGCTGGAAAATGGTGTATAACACTCTGTGTAAAGATGAAAGAACACGCAGAAATAACTACTTACTTTTGCTTAAAAACATCGGTGTGGAAAGAAGTCCGCCATTTTTCCGTACAATGTATCCTAACAGAAACCACGTGACTACCCACCCTGACTTAGCGAGTGTAACTTTTCATACAGTTATAATCTGATCTTTCTGGAAGGTTGCATGTGGTTTATTTTTGAAATCAGGATGTGCATATGTCATGTATATGTCGTCAATGTATTTGCTTTAGTTTCCACTTGTGAAATTTATAGTCATTCTATATACACAATATGTGCCTTGTAGAGCAATGGGAACTGCCTCGGCCAAACCGTGATAACGAGACACTTACGTTACAGAAACTATGCCAACACAATATCAAATATGATTGCAGCAAAACAAATGGTGACAACATTCCACAATAAACATTACTATAAATGAAGTTTAGGTGTTTTCAATAAAATATCACTATAGGGATATTTTATTGAAGAACATAAACTTTAATTTATTAGTTTCAGGTAATCAGAATAATTGATTTTAATAAGACTGAACTCACATGTTACAGTACTATTTTCCCACGTGCCAGTTCCAGCTAATAAAATGCAGCCTTTTCATACATTATACTTAACCTTACATACACCCGAGGCTTGATTCATGAATTGAGCCAAAATTTTCCAATTGCCTGGTAGAGCTATGGCTCTTACTGGTTTATACATAGAGGATCTTACATGAGTGCTCATGTTTTATTGAATTTATTAAACGAGTTGGGGAAAAGAGATAAAATGCGAGGATTGCCGATTCTATTTATCATATGACATTAAGATTACTTTGAAATCTCACTTCTGCCGTAAAAACGTTACAATTTTGACATTATGTACGCAACGTTGTAATGGACGTAATAACGTTTCCCGAAAATCGATAAACCACTAATGGTTTACAGATTTTATTGCATGGCGTTATTTCACTCCCAGACGCGACGTCATATGATAAAAATCTTTTTAAAAAATACATTATCCATGTATAAGGATGTGCATGAGGTTCTTGGCATTGCCCTCACTTAATTTTTGTCTTTAGACATTTTTTTTCTTGTCTTGTGGACTTTGCCATTTTTCAGCGTAGCAATTTCTTATTTAAAACAAGGTGGGTGCTGATGTCACGGAATTAATGTATCTAGACCAGTAGCCATGACAGGCGGGTACACCTGTTCTCAAGGGGGCTCCAGGGTGAGGAATTATAACTATGTCTACTGAGTTTCAGACATTTGATCCAGTGCATGTGATTTCCAACAATTTGACATTTTGACAAATGTAGACTCAGATGAGCCTGTGCAGCCTCCTTTTAAGCTAAGAAACTCCAAATGACGTTCGGTCAGTAGCTTACCAATCATAGAATACTCAAGCAACTAGCAAAGGCTCTGATCAGACTGCGCGTATGCGCAGGCTGGTCTGAGGTTTTGCTGGACGCACATGCCACATTGTTGGAAATCTCATGTACTTGCTCATTTATTAAACCTCTTGGCACCTGAAGATATATACGATAATATCCTTAATACTAGGGCATAATCTTAATATAAACTGCAGTGGTGAGGAATGTGAGTTCCTCACCCCCTTATAACATGTAAGATAATTTTTAGCGTAATGTGGAGGGTACTGAGGAGAAATACAAATGTCAAATACAATGCAGTTATTTACAGCTATTATGATCAAAGTAAACGCATACCTGAAGATGTATATGATACTATCCTTAATATTAGGAATAATCTTAATATAAAATGCTGTTTCCAGGAACGCATGTCCTCACCCCTTCACAACAAACAAAAGAATGAAGGTAAGGGCGCCTTTGTGCATGCTCATGCATATAAGCGTGAATCTTGTTAAGCCTGCGCAAATAAACCGTGAGCAGTACTTACTGAATATGCGCTACTTATAAGATGACTTCTATGAGAATATGATACAAAATGCAATGAATCAAGGCCTATAGGAGAAACTATGGGAGAAAATATGAGAAGATCTCAGAACATTTTGTGCAGGGTACTCATTAAATGACCCTGCGGCATTCTCCCCTGCTTAGGAAAATGTCGTCCCAACTTTTGATCAATTTTACATAAGCCAAATATACACACAACACCTACAGTAGATATTGATGAAACAAGTATCAGAATCTAATGTAAACATCAACACTCCATTAACCTATAAAAGCATGCAGGGCTCACATGTGGGATATCACAACATAAGCCTTTTTAAAATGCATAGGTTATAAGAGTCTTGAGGCTGAACTCTAGAGCTTATTGCTATCTAACAACTTATACCAACTAAGATAAAGTTCTCTTATATTTTGTCATTGCTGCAGTGTTTGAAACTTACCAGATATTTTTGCAATGGTATGAGGATGTGCATGTAATTTGGACATTACGGTCAGATGAATCTTTTTTTCAACTTTTTTTCAACTTGTGAACTTAGTCATATTTGGGCACTACACAATTACTGACAAAACTAAAATTGGATGGGATGTGGGATGTCAGGCCTAGCGCACAATGATGATTCAGACCTAAAATGTCAGCGGAGGGTTAATGCCTTGGCTGGGACTACTATGGCTTTACACGTAGTTTTCTTTGGCCCTGAGGGTTAGGTTGAGAACCTCTTTTGTTTGTTAATTTGATTTGAATATGACTATTTGATGATGCATCAAATATGTAAGAAGTCTCCATATCAGTGAACTATATGTGCTTTAACAACAACAGAATCTAGAGTTATTTTAGATATGCGGTTAACAGCAGAAGATAAACATGCAAATATTTTTTTTCTGTTGAACTAGGCAATGAAGGTCGAGGGAACATCTATTTCTGCTGGCTGCGTCGCAGAAGCCTACCATTTTGCCCAGTGTTCAACAGCTGCACCTAACCCTAACACAGAAGTCGTCTGCTGCAGCGAAAATCAGTGTAATAATGGTTTTACGTCTGCTAGTTTTCCAGCTTTTCATCGTGGATCGTCTATTGCCTTGATTGCAATTTTGTGGATTCTAAAACAAGTTCTGGTGGCTTGAAGACGCTGTGTAACTCTTTTCCTACTAGTGCCGTCTGTTGATAACCTTTGCAAAAAAGTTTGGACACAGGCCACGAGATCATTTTTTTTCATGGTCAACTCATTGAACATAACATTTCAACAGCTCATAAAAGCTAAAACGCTGGAAGATATGATTTTCTTGCTCTTAAGCTGTCATATGATGTATTTATCCTGCTTATAAATGTTAAAATGCCAACAATTGTTGGCATTTTAACATTTATGAGCAGGAAAAAATTCATGCTCAATTGAGTCGAACATAATAAGAAGTTTTATAACCTCGGGTCCTGATAAGGCCTGACAAAATGCCGAGCCTTATCTGGACACTCTGGTTGTATTCTTAAACGTTTTCTTACGAAAAAGTGGATTTTGAAAAAAAATTAGCAAACCTTAAATGGCATGAAAAATTATCCAGTGGGCAAAGAGGTAAAGGCTATTTATTGCGCTACTCTCTGTTATTCTAAAATCGTCCTAGGACCCAGTCATTTGCTCTGAATGAGGAGCTTCAATTCACAACCAAAAGCGTCTGCTTTCTTGTCTGCATTTTTATTTTTGATATCTCTGTAGCATAAAGTGTAGACCTTCAATAATACTACTCCCAATACAACAGTCTTGAAAGGGTCCAAACTTTTTAAGAAAAGCATAGATTAATCTCTTGTTTAAAGAATATATCTGGAAAACGTAAAAAGCCTAATTTGCAGCAGACGATAATTTAAGCTGCATTTTTACCTGGCAGTTTCAGCATAAACAACAAATTTACTACAGTAAACCCTTTGTAAAACGGTCACTCTCAAAAATACAGAAAATTGGTTTTCAAGACCAATTTAAGCTTAATGCAGGTCAAAAGTTTTGCAGAATGCTCCAATGGGAGCATTCTGAAACTATTTCGACCTTCATTAAGCTACCATTCGTTTAGTCTATTTCTGAGTGGCGGCTCAAGACATGTTTTACAGTATGATAAGTATGTGTGTAATGTAATAACCTACTTTATAAATGACCTTAAGGAAGTATGTGCTACCTGAAATCCACGTAAACAACTACTGGCAGATGACTTTTTAGATGCTCTTTTGGTAGGTGCTTTAAGGATTAATATTTGACACTTATAAATGAGCCGCAACGTGAGATTTCCGACAATGTCCTATGTGCGACCAGCAAAGGCTCAGACCAACCTGTGTCCTGATGAAATACAGCATTTTTCAACATTCAAGTTGGGCCGCACCGTTCGCCAAACTACCCATTTAGGGGTTTCCAGTATATAAATGACTGAGCTGACTGCTGTTATGTACAGTAAGACCTGTGTAAAACGTCCACTCTAAAAAAGACCAAAAATTGTTTTTAAGACCAATTAACGCTTAATGCAAGTCAAAATTATTGCAGAATGCTCCAAGCATTCTGAAATATGTTTGACCTTCATTAATCTTCCATTCTTCATTAAGATCTTTATTTTGTCTATTTTTGAGTTGCCGTTTTACACAGGTTTTACTGTAATATCAATATGAAGCTTGTGTATATAAGTGTGACCTCATCATTACAGATATAGCCATGTGGTCTTTCGGGTAATTATCATTTGTTTGTAAATGCAACACACTTGCTTTACTTTTTAGTTACTACTATCGTAGCAAACAGTTTGGCCCATGATCAGGTCCGAAAAAAGTCAGGCCTGCTCTGGATCAAAACTGTTTGACACTCTGCTAGTATTCCTGGAATGATTTTTCGATAACGTAGATATTTACAAAATCAGAACATGACAAAAAAGTATAAAAATTATCGAGTAGGCAAATAGTTAATTTAAATATATAGTCATGTGCTCTTTGGGTAATTAATTTTACCTTTAAAGTGCCAATCGCAACAAAAGTCGTCTGCTTTCTCGTCTGCTGGAATGTTTAAGAAGCCTCTATGACAAACAGTGAGGACCCAGATCTGGGTTCACCCTGTTTGCTTCTATACTTGAATTCGTCAGTAATGTTAGACAATTGTTTGCAGCAGACGACTTCAGCAGACGTCATTTTTCAGATGCATTTTTCTTGGCGCTTTAAGGGTTAAGTGTTATACACTTGCATGACCCTTTGTATTCTGATGGATCCTCCTATTCATATATGAGCCGTGACATGGGATTTCCAACAATGTGGTATGTGCGACCAGCAAAGGCTCAGACCAGCCTGTGCATATGCGCATACTGATCAGAGCCTTTGCTAATCGCTTGACTATTCTATGAGTGTTAAGCTACTGACTGAACAGCATTTCAGGTTTCTAAGCTTAACAGGAGACTGCAGAGGCTCGTCTGAGTCTGTTCATGTCAAAATGCCACATTGTTGGAACTCACATGTCACGGCTCATATATACAATAAGGTTAGAATTGTTCATTATATATTTAAGAGGTCCATCATAGATCGGAATTTCCAAATTATGATGCATTTCTGTCCCTGAAAATCGTTTTGACCTCAGCAAAAAGTGTAGAACCTACTGAAATGCCGCATCCTGCTGCATTTCATCTGGGTCTTAACTGTTAGCCAAAGTAACTATTCAAGGGTGTCCAGAATGTAAAGGGTTGATATGCTGGCATAGCCATGGGTGAAAGTTCAAAATTACCAAAATTTTAAATTTTGCAATTTGCAAAAAATAGTAGTTGATACAATGCTTTTTTATAATAACTTGTCTTTGGATAAGTTGCAAATAAACAGAGACACTATAATAATCTGCATTATTCAGTATTTTGAGGATGACTATAAGTCAACACCAAAATCTTGCCTGATGCTTTTCACTCATAAATAATACTCAGTTTAACAGAACCATTTTTCGTTACTATTTCAATTTTTTGTATTCTTTTTTTTTTTTACATTTTGTAATTAAAATATGAAAACATTTCAAAAGATTTTATGCTTGTTATTGAAATATTTAAAAATATTGAATGGATAGTGTAACTTTCTGATTAATCAGAAAAAAATGATCCTTCAGAATTGGAGAACCTACATAATTTAAAAATTAGCAGACTTGTGGTTTCATTGAATAAAATTCTTAAACCCACAGCGGGGAAGATGCGGGGGCCGGGGTATGGTAAGACAACTAAGAAGCCATGTTAATACCAATACTGATTTGAGATAAGAAAAGAGGACTGTACACTTTTCAAGAAAGGTTTTTTTTCGCGTAATGAAGAAGACAAACGAGGGCATTCGTATCATTTTTTTCTCAAAAAGGAGAGCAAATCTGAATGGGAGACCAGCCGGGCTGCACACAGGATTATCTGTAATATAATTCCCCACCACAAAAAAAGGAAAAACTATCTTGATATTGTATTCTAATAAGAAGATGAAGTGAGACATTTAAGTTGTTGAACGTTGTAATGTGCAGTATTGTTAAAGTCAAAGGCAATATAGGATACATGACCCAACAGTGCCTAAAACTGTGCGATCAACTTGATCTATCTTCTCCATAGTAAGATCCCTCCCCTTCATAGCCAGTCCCCTTTATTCATAACTAGTCCCCTTTCTTCATAGTATATCGATTATTCTTCAACTACAGGCGATTAAACAACACTGATTGGTGGAATATATTTATTTTCTATCAAAACAAAGTCATAGAAATTAATATAGAAATTATAAAAAGTTGATAAAAGGTTTTACGCGATATGTTTAGGCTGAACATTTACAACACGACCGGAAAATACATACACTGCATACACGTCAACACTGATTTCAAAGCACAGCAAATGCTTCCAACAGATCGGCTGCAGGTATTTGTGCTTATGTCATTGGCCCATCTAATAGCATTCTCCGAATGCGAGTAATTGATAACAAAACAAGAGAACATTCGGTTTCTTACACGAATCCAGTCCCGCTTCGGCATTGTAGGAAGTCTCTCTCATACATGAATTTATTATCATTGTATTTTACGATGAAGGAGCTGGATTGGTGGCCGTGGTAAAACGACGTTGCATCGTCTAACGCCATGAATGACGTCATTTTCCAGTAACAAATGACGTCAGCTAGCACGCACTTACCTCGCACTTTCAAGCTGTGAATTATTGTTTGATATAATCACACTTGTTTAGCGTTAACTCTAGCAGAATTTTGGCGAATTTTAGGAGGACCTGGAACTTGATTTTAAACTTTCTTTCTTTGTTGATTCTGGTAGTTGCATATATTGTCTTTGAAGAATCCCAGTGATGTCACTGGCATCATTGAGCATTTCGATATATCTAATATGGCGTCCAAGATGGAGGCCAATTACTAGACTAAGTATTAATTAATTAGTGAAAAATTGTGTGATATGAAAAGGTGTCCAAACCCCATTTTCCCTTAAATTGATAGCTATGAAGTTAGAATTTAGTTGAAGAAACTTAGCTTCTAACAAAAATATAAAAATAAAATAAGAATGCAGACCAAATGGCCGCCAAAATGACAGTTTATTACAAAAAAAATCAGAAAATTTTCCCTGAGACTAGCAAACTCAAGGGAATAGCATGCAAAATGCTGATTTTACTGCTTCTTGAGTTACAGACATCACCCTTTTAACATCCCAGCGACGCAGCTGATGCATCACTCAGAATTTGATATATTCAAGATGGCGTCCAGGCTGGTAGTTTAAAAACCCCAGGGAGCCGCATCTTACCTGTAGGCATGTCTGATGGATTTGTAACATCCCAGATTTCTTGTCTGAAGGAGAAACACATGTATCTGGATAAATGAACCCAGCATGCATGTCTGATAGAGTTGCAGTGTACAAGCAGGCATATCTGAGAGTAGCACCAGACCAGCGCACATGTCTGATGTAATGGCACCTCTGTAAGAGTAGCACCAGACTTGTAGCCATCCCTCTTCCCTTTGCACTCAACTAGTCAAAATGTCGGTTGAAGTGCAAAACGGACCAGCAGGCATGACCTATAGTGAGGTGCCACGCCAACAGGCATGGCATATAATGAGGCACCACACCAGAAGACATGACCTACAGTGAGGCTGCATCCCAGAAGGCATGGCCTATAGTGAGGCACAACACTAACAGGCATGACTGATAGTAAGGTACCAAACCAAAAGGCATGACCTTTTAATGCAGTACCACGCCAGCAGGCACGGCTGATAGTGAGACACCATACCAGCAGGGTCGGCTGATAGTGCGACACCACACCAGCAGGTATAGCAGATAGAGAAGCACACTGCCAGTGGACATGCAATATTGAGTGACAAAAGGTCAGCAGGCCTGCTGATTGAGTGGCCACAGTACAGCAAGCATCCATCTTGCAACAGCACTCAACCAGTAGACATGTTTGAACAGCAGCGGTGTTGGTGACAGTAACACTAGGCCAGCAGGCATATATGGTGCAGCTGCTGAGATATAGCAAATCTCTTCACGGCGTGTATTTGGTATTGACAATGTAGCAGTCTTGGCTGATAAAGTTTCACAATGTTATTTGACATGTCTGGTAGAGGGGCATCGGTCAAGTAGCTTTTCTCTTTGATTTCCAAGGGACCAGGAGGCATGTTTGATTGAAAACTACCAAGGCCATAGGCATATTTAATGAAGTTTCACTGAACAGCGACCACGTAATGTCACCAGCTCATCATATCCGACATCCTTAATATTTAATAATGTGGTACTAAACCAGCACACATGCTGTTTAACGAGACTCTGTGCCAGCAGTCATGCGTGTTAGTTGCATTGCACCAGCAATCATGTATATTGCACCTGACTAACAGGAATGCTGGGTACTGTTGCACTGGTTCAGCGGGCATGTCTGTTCAAGTTACATTCGGCCAGTGTGCATGACTGTTCTACTTTCTCCCGACCAGCAGCCAAGGCATCATTGCCACAGGGTCAGCAGACATATTTACCATTGCGCATGTTTGATTATGTGGCACTGGACCAGCATACATGTCAGAAACCAAGTAGTTATGTCTGTAACAGTTTCACGAGACTAGCAGGCATGCTGCAGTACCCATGTTTTAAATGTGGCTTTGAACCAACAGGCATGTTTGTTACAGTTGCACCCGAACACCTGGCACGTCCGTTACAGTTAAACTCGACCGACATGCATGTCTGTTAGAGATGCATCTACCAGCAGATATGTTTGAATCAGTTGCAACTGACTAACAAACACTTCTGTAGTTGTGTGGCTGAACCAACCGGTATATATGTTACTCTTGCCTCAAACGCGCAGAGATGTCCCTATGCTCGTACCCAACTAACGGGCTGGTAAGCACAACTGCACCAGACCATCATAGATGTATTTTACAGTTGCACATGACTAGCAGCCGTGTCTTTATAAGGCGCATACTATCAGCATGCACGTCTGTTACAGTTTATCTTATCAGCATCCACGTATATTACATTTGCATCCGACCATCAGCCATATCTGTAACAATTGCACCCTGGCATTTTCCATGCCTTTAACAATTGCATCTAACCAGCAGTCATATCATCCTGTAAACTTGTGCCTCAAGCATGCTGCACCGGACCAGCAAACATATTTGCTATAGCAATATCCAACAATCTGTGCTGTCTGCTGCACTTGGTTGTTACAATTGCTATGGGCAAGCAGGCCTGTACCAACCAGCAGTCAAGATGGTAACGCACATCTGCAGCATGCTGATACTTTACTCGGGATTTTTTTCCGTGTTGTTACATGGCACTCCGTAAGTATTTTTTTTGTTTTATACGTATGTTTTAGCCATCTATCCAGCTGACTTTTTTCCGCACATTGATTCAAAAACGGTTTGTACTTTGATCAAACACTCTGTCACAAAGTTTTCAGTGATTACGCCCGTTCAGTATCTCTGCCATTTATCACTTCATCTTTTTGAAGGAATGTTTTCCCAAAGTAGGAATTTTATGAGAATAATATGATGTATGGTATTATCAGATCCGGCCAAAAGTGGTCTGGAAAGAGCATGGTTAATGGAATGATGGATACGACTCCCAGAACAAAGACAAAATATTACCATTACGAAAAATAAGAGTGTATCATAGCAAAAACCATGTGATTCCCGAACCTTTTATTGCTGTTATTTTGAACGTAATCTTAAATATTTTACAACGCTGAAAAACAACAATTACATGCCAGTCAAATTCTCCAAATACGACCAAAAACTATCAAAAAATAGTTAGTTTTGATTTCAGGTTGAATTTTGCTTTAAATGGCGGCCATCTTGAACACCATCTTCACTATTTCAACCTCGTGAATCAAACCTATGAATGCTCATTTAAATCGTTTGTATTACTAGGCCTCTAAACATCGATGAAAAGACAAAATCAAAATGCTTTTTATCAAGTTTTTTTAAGTGAGTTAGGTCTTAGGAACCTAACTGACGGTCATCTTGGACGCCATCTTTAAATTTCAACGTTCTGAATCAAAACCATGTTTCAATTTTATCATTTGTATCATTTAGCTCTAAACATCCATAAAAATCAACATTAAAGTGTTTTATCGCGTATGTCGGTCATATAGGTCTTAGAAGCCTAACTGACGTCCATCTTGGTCGCCATCTTTAATATTTCAACCTTCTGAATCAAAACAATGTTACATTTTATTTGGTTGTAACATTTAGCCTATGAAACTTCCATAAAAAGTCAAAATTAAAATGCTTTTGATCGAGTATGTTGGTCATATAGGTCTTAGGAGCCTAACTGACGGCCATCTTGGACACCATCTTGAATATTTCAAAACGCTCAATGATGCCAGAGTGGCATCTGTTTGATTCAACAATAACAATGCCTCAACAACAAGAATCAACGAAGAAAAAACTTCAAAATCAAGTTCCAGGTCATTCTGGTTTTCTACCGGACTAATTGGCGAGGTGTGTTAGAATATGCTTTTGATATAAGGAGAAATAGCCAAGTGACATGATTATTTCTGACATTTACTACTTCTACATCAAAATAGCATGGCGACGTCAGCAGCTAATAAGGGACAAGGTCCCTCAGGAGTTTCTGAAATCATTTGTTACACCAGGCTCCTTGATAACTGTAAGTATTGTCTTCACTACTCTACACTGAACCGAAGTGTTCTAAGTAGCCACTTTTCAATTTTGTTTTTTCTGACTAAGCCCTAGTGATATTGAAATGATTTTTTGCCCAAGTATGTGCATTGTAATGGATTAAAGTTAAGCGTTTTTCTATCACTTCACAATTTTTGGGTTCAAAAATGCAAAGATCATTTTTTGAAGAAAATAAGCATTTTGAGTGCCGTTTGTATCGAATTCAAGTCCAGGTGATTGCAAGCCTGCCTAGTCGACTTGAAAAAAACACCAAACACTTGACATTTTGCTTATGACAGATTTTTTTGAACTTTTAAAAATTGATGATTCTCCAAATTTTCTGAAATTTTCGGACATCATCAGCTGCAAATACTAAAATCATTGTATATGTTTTATTTTATGTTAATATGTTTGACAAAACACCATGCAACTTGATGAGCGCATTTTCTGACGATAGTTTTACTAAATTGGTATCCACTTCCGATATAACGTGAATTTTTAAAGGTCATTCAAAGGCCATTTGTTAAAGATTTCTTTTAATTTTTAAACAGAACAGTGCACAAATTCGTAATGAAAATCCCTGAAAATTGCACTGCTGTGCCGCAGATAATAAAGCGTACAGAGCAATGCAAATAGTGTATGCAAACTGCATGGTTAAGCTAAAATCCTTTGATAATGTTGTTGACCGTGACTGTCTTCATATTATTGTAGAAGAGAAATGGAGTGTTCAATTGTCAAAAAAACTTTTGCTTTTTTTCTTCCTATATCACAGCTGTTATAAACATCTTCAAACTAATTAAAATATAAATGGATAACGTATCTGATGAATAGTTTATATCACACTAAAAAGTGTGACTTTTTGAAATAATGGTGCCTTTGTTTGGACCTCGTCTGTGCAGGATCTACCAGTCATTTTGAAATGACAAAATTTGCAGAGTCTTGACAAAGCCTTGGACCTTTTCATAGAATTTAAATTTTGGGAGAGCGATTTTTACTTTCTGAACGGAAGAAAAAACTGTATGGTGGCTACTTATAACTTCGGTTCAGTGTATATATGATAGTGTAGGATAGTAATGCTGAAATAAAAGTACAGTATAGTTTTTGCGACTAGTATGTCTAGAATTCCAAAAATGTCTACTGACAAGAAAAAGACCTTAATTGAATTAAAGGTCCATCCTATTCACAGAAAACAGGTCCCTCTTCTTCATAGTACAGTATTGATTTTATGCTATTCAGGTGATGGATTGGTGGCTGTGAGGATTATTATATTGCCTATCATCCTATCATCACGAAATGTTTAACGACTAAGTAACCTGTCACAGCTGATAATACGTCAATGCATGCTTGGTATTTTTTTCGTCTGCTGATTTTCTTTTCAAATATACCATCCAATTGACAAACAGTTTGGGTCCGGATCAGGCCCGACGTTTTGTCGGGCCTGATCTGGGTCCAAATTGTTTGCTAAGGTTCTCAGCAAACGACATTAGTAGGCCAAGCGTTAATGTATTACTGCGTTTCGTGTGGCTGCTCTTGACATGGCTTGCTGATATCGCCTGCTGATCCGGGTCTCAGCTGTTCGCAATCATACGAAATGTACCGGGCATGTTGTTAACCTGAAAGTTTTTTTTACATTCAGACAACTTGTTAATTACTTATACAATATAACATGTGTTACTGATTTTCTCGTCTCTCAATCACCGTGAATATAAGTTTCTTTTTCTCTGACTATTGTTAACTTTTATCCTGCTGATGACGACTAATGTCGCCTATTAATATTTAACATTTGCAAACAGTTTAGACTCGGATCAGGCCCGACAAAACGTAGGGTTTTGTCGGGCCTAATCTGGAACCAAACTGATTGGCAAACTGGTAAAATTCCTTGGATATTTATTATGGAAAAAAAGAACTCACGAGACGATCGAAAGCATACAAAATTATCCAGCATACAAGGAGTTAAACAACAAAAAGAGCCATTTCACATAAAAATGGTACAAGGTATTCATTATATGAGCCTGGGCACGACAATGTTGTACTTATCCCATATGAGTCCCATGGCGGGGGGAATACTCTCATTTTGCCTTCATACGTAGGTCTGGGCCCAGCATCTACTGTTTACAAAAAAAAAAAAAAAAAAAAAAAAAAAAAAAAAATACCAGCAATATCAAGCACCCCAAAAAGGTGATGTGGTAGTTGTGGTCAAAGATATCATTGTGATCTTCAGAAAAAAACTATTGTGATTTTAATCAGTTTTAAACGTTATTTTTCGGTTCCTGAAACCTCAATACTTAACTTAAGTCTTCCTTAACTCTAAGGAGGCATGTAATTCCGGGCCCTGACTAATTTCAGTTGTCAAGTATTTTTGCTATCTGAAATGATAGTTTCATATTAGTATGATGTATTGATTAGGCCTACTTACATGTGCATGTATAATGTTTGGACTAATTTCAGCTATTACCAGTGGTTCTGGTATCTGAGAGGATAGTTTTTGATGTTTTATTATTATGCCTACTTAAATGTTTACTGTTTCTATTACAGTATAAAGGTATAATTATTGTGCCTTGATTAGACTTAAGCAGCCTGCGTAGTCTAAGAAGCCCTTCTAAAGTTTGAATTTGGCATACAGAACCCTTAAAACAAATTATCACAGCAGCGGACAACAAAGATTCTGATTAGAACGCGCATCCGTGCAGTCTGATCTGTACATTTGTTGTTCGGGTAAATGTATCAAAAAGGTTTTTGGCAGGACAGAGCCCAACCGAGCTCATTGTAATTTTGATTTGATTGGGCTAATCATGCCGTACGTATGGGCAAAAAAGCATGTGCTTTCTCGACTGACTTCCTTAAGCTGCTTGACGGGCTACAACAACTGTTCAGTTAAAACGAGTTAACTTCAAGGCAGCATTTTTTTCTAACACAATATTTAGCTACCATTCAACAGCCAAACACAACCCAGCAGCATGACATCTTCCAACGATCAAGTTCCTTTCAGCCCTCTGCTTCCTTCCAGCAGCCGAGTACATGATGTACCTTCCTAGTCTTAAGTTTCAATGCTTGCTTATTTTTCTTGGTCTATCATTTCTCGCAAAATCATCGCGCGACTATTGGACGACCTTCGCGCGACTTACGCACGACGTTCGTGAGAACGTCGTGAGGTGGTCGATGGTAATAAATGTTCGCAATTTAATCGGGCGAACATCGTGCGAGTATCTCGCGAATGTCGTGCAACATTCGCCAATGATTCGTGTGATAATCGTACGACATTCGTGCGACTGTCGCAAGTATGTCTTAATCACCCATTCGGCGTGACCGCAATGTGAAAATGGTTGCAATGTCGCATTTCTGTCGCCAAAACGTGTCTCAAATTAGTCTCGAAATAGTCGCCAATTGCTCGCATCCCAGTGAGATACTAGCTTAAGGCCTTGTATTTGCCATAATAACATTGACAATTCAAATGCGATTTTGGCGAAATTTGGAAGCGTATTTTTTAACAAAAAATCATGCAAAGAATGCAGTTGGTTGTGTAATTGGTTAAACATTTATTAAATTCGTGCATTTTTTGCGCAAGTATTGTGATGTGATTTTTGAAGTTGAGTTAACCAAATTATCCCGTGTACAGTCACTGACCAGTACAACATTTAAAATCGATCATTTTGTCACTATTGATACCATTAGACACATGTTTCTCAGACATTTTTCGTGTGATTTTGATTCCGTTTCAAACAAAATATTGCTTAAGATGGGACTAAATGCTGATATAAATCATGTAGTCAAATGTTGCCTGTGTTTGAAATAAATTGCCATAAACCCCAGTTGTGCAGAACTTTTTTTTGCCGAGTATATATTTATTATCTATCAAAACAAAGTCGTAGAAATTCTTATAGAAATTATAAGTAGTTGATAAACGGTTTTACGCGGTATGTTTAGGCCGAAATTTTACAACATGACCTGAAAATACTTACACTACATACACGTCAGCACTGATTTCAAAGCACAACAAATGCTTCCAACAGATCGGCTGCAGATATGTGTTCTTATGTCATTGGCCCATCGAATAGCATTCTCCGATTTTTGAAACACCTCTTAAAATGCAAGTAATTGATAACAAAACAAGAGAACACACTGTTTCTTACACGAATCCAGTCCCGCTTCTGCATTGTAGGAAGTCCCTCTCATGAATTTATTATTATTGTATTTTACGATGAAGGAGCTGGATTGGTGGCCGTGTCATTTATGTCGCAATGGGTTCGCAATTCGGTCTTATTTATCTCCCAATTGCAAGTATGTCGTCTTTCAAAATGATAACGACTAAACTGCGAGGGGTTGGCGACAAGTTCGCGACGGTTCGAGACACACGCGATGACTTTGCTACTATTTTGCAAAGATTTTTGTCACATAAATTTTTTGAACATGTTCAAAATTTTCGCGACCCTTTTGCGCCAGTTTGCGACACATGCGAGGAAATTACGACTCACGGCGACTGTTTCAAGACTGCTTTACGACCCATTTGCGAATGCCTGTCGCCAGCTGTCGCAAAACAGCCGCAGTCCACTGAGATAGGGGCTTTAGGATCGTCGATCTGAGCTTGGTGTTAAAGTCAAGGTCAAACATACATAAACCAGCAATGCCAACTACTATTACCTTTGTTTGAAGGTTGATAACCCTGTTTGATATTACTTTTCGCTTACTGTAAAGGCGGCGTCTCATGAATGCGTAATTAGGACTGGTCAACCTTAGGCATAGGTAAAAGCTGAAAATGAGGCGTGGTTTTATTCAAAAGTAACTTATCATCTTGCGCCATTATCTCAGTATAGACGCAAAACACATTATTTAGTCCTTAAAATGCCAGAAAAATAACTACATCTGAACATGTCTATTTAACATAAGCATAGAGGCAAACATTGTGGACCCAGATCAGACTGCTCCTACAGGAGCAGTCTGATCTGGGTCCACACTGTTTGTCTTTGTGGCTTCGCATATTTTAGTGGACGACAAAAACATACATTTTGTGATTATGCGCTTTAAGGGTTAATAAATGTGAGTTCAGTGTGTATACGGTTAGGATTTTCATGAAATGCACACACGTTAACTCGGCCCATGCAACTTACTAATTCTTCACCAAATTATAAATAGAACCTGATTTCTCTTGTTTAAGCCTCGGTCACACGAGATCGCGCGATCACCGAATCGCGTGATTGGTCACGAATCTCGGAGATGTAAGACTTGTCACGACTACTAAGGACCAGTCTTTGGGATTTATCTACGGCCTACCGTTAATGTTATTTGGACAAAATAATTCTATGATTGGTTGTGATAATATCAGAACGGTCATGTCACCCAGCTCATGAATTTATAATCTTTATCGCAAGGCGAGTCGCGAAGGATTTGGATCCCCGCATATGTGAGACTTCACTTCTCTCATACACACATTTTGAAAATATATAGATAAAAGGACCGATTTTGGGGGATAACTAATAAGCACCGTTATCATATGAGCATGCAGACAAATATTCTTTTCGAAAAATATAATTGATGAACCATTTATACAGTTTGGGCATAAATGTGTCCCGTCTGGCAAACAGTGAATACTTAGACGAAATGACGCATTTCATCAGGGTCTACACTGTTTGCTACAACTATGAAAAAGGGATCCACAGACAAAGAAATGTAATTTAATTCGGAAATTAAAAGCTGTGACCCCTCTCTATATATAATGGAACATCCCCAAATTAATGCATATTATCGGAAGGAAGAATCCATTAAGTGCATACATGCTTAAAGCAAATAGAATGCCGCAAAAATGAAGAAGCCTGTTATTATAGTTTCAAAGATGCATAGTAATGAGGTTATTCTATTTTTCTTATGAACAGGTAAAGCATGACTATTCACTGCCACGCGCACATGCAGTAATCTGTGGTAGGTTAAATATAACTGTAAACTGATACTACCTGCACGCCCAAAATCAAGGTAAACTAGCCCGTATTTGTTTACAACGATTCTCATATATCTTTGAAACAATAATAACTATTCATCTGCTAGTGTCAACCAAAACAGTTTTGGATCAAGATCAGGCTTGACGTTTATCGCAAACAGGGCCAAACACACATTGGACCTGATCTGGATCCAAACTGTTTGATACTGAAGGTATTCCTGTTTTTTATGCCCCCAAAGGAACTTTGGGAGGCATATAGTAATCGCACTGTCCGTCCGTCCGTCCCCCCGTCAGTCAGTCCGTCCGTGCCGCCTTCGTGTCCGGTCCATATCTCCTATATTCTTTGATATAGGAATTCCAAATTTGGTGTGTGGATACATCTTGGGATGGCAGAGTGTCGCGTACCATTTTTGGGTCACTGTGACCTTGACCTAGTTTTGAGAATAATCGTGTCCGGAGCATATCTCTTATATTATTTGAGGAAGGAATCTCAAATTTGGTGTGTGGATGCATCTTGGAACGATGAAGTGTCGCGTACCATAATTGGGTTTCTGTGACCTTGAACTTGCCCTCTGACCTAGTTTCTAGAAACTACATTGAGTCTGGTGCATATCTCCTATATTCTTGGAGATAGGAATTCCAACTTTGGTGTGTAAATACATCTTGGGATGACAGGGTGTCACATACCATTTTTGGGTCACTGTGACCTTGATCTCTGACCTAGTTTTAAGAATTATTGTGTCCCGAGCATATCTGATATATTCTTTGAGTTAGGAATTCCAATTTTGGTGTATGGATGCATCTTGGGATAGCGGAGTGTCATGTACCATTTTCGGGTCACTGTGACCTTGACCTTGACCTCTGACCCAGTTTTTAGAATAATCTTGTCCATAGCATATCTCTTATATTATTTGAGGTAGGATTCTCAAATTTGGTGTGTGGATGCATCTTGGGTTGACAAAGTGTCCTGTACCATAATTAGGTCACTTTGACCTTGAACTTGACCTCTGACTTAGTTTCTAGAAACTACATTGAGTCTGGTGCATATCTCCTATATTCTTTGAGATAGGTATTCCAACTTTGGTGTGTAAATAGATCTTGGGATGACAGGGTGTCACATACCATTATTGGGTCACTGTGACCTTGACCTCTGACCTAGTTATAAGAATTATTGTGTCCCAAGCATATCACATATATTCTTTGAGTTAGGAATTCCGATTTTGGTGTATGGATGCATCTTGGGATAGCGGAGTGTCATGTACCATTTTCGGGTCACTGTGACCTTTACCTCTGACCTAGTTTTTAGAATAATCATGTCCAGTGCATATCTCTTATATTATTTGAGGAAGGAATCTCAAATTTGGTGTGTGGATGTATCTTGGGATGATGAAGTGTCACTTACCATAATTTAATCACTGTGACCATTGAACTTGACCTCTGACCTAGTTTCTAGAAACTGGTGCATATCTCCTATATTCTTTGAAATAGGAATTCCAGATTTGGTATGTAAATGCATCTTGGCATGCCTGAGTGTCACAAACCATTTTTGGGTCACTGTGACCTTGACCTCTGACCTAGTTTTCAAGATTTATTGTGTCCAGAGCATATCTCCTATATTATTTGATGTAGGAATCCCAAATTTGGGATGGTGATTCCTCTTGGAATGGCGGAGTGGTGCATACCATTTTGAGTCACTTTGACCTTGACGTTGACTTCTGGCCTCATTTCTAGTTTTTCCTGCTATATTACAGCTATCTTTCCTCAAATGTGTCTTATGCTAGACCAATTCCTTTGGGGGCATTCGTCACGTGTTTGTGACATTTCTTGTTTTTTTCTGAAAAAGATCACTTTGAAGAAAATCAGAAAGCGACACTTTTGAAAAGTCATACAAATTTACCCAGCATGTAAATATTGATTTTTCTTGAGTTGATTCTTGATGTTTGTAATCTTGCACTTAAACTTGTGGTCTCAGCAATAATTTACACTTTCAAGTCATGAACACTCCAAAGGCTTTGTGATTTTGGCTATCTTTCCGTTCAGACATTTTATATACTTAGAGATGATAATGGAGGATGGCCTCGACCCCTTTTGACCTACATGTATTACTCTACCTACATAAAGAAGATGATAGGTTGCTGTTCCTTTTTTCTGAATATGATATAATTGTAATATAAACCACACCACGAAAGCCGCACTATTGTTATCTATGCTCCTAGCGCTCAACTATCCAGTGGAACTGCATGATCTATGTCTTGATTTTACAGCTGCATCATGCTTCAATCCGAGTCACGAAAGCCCTGGTACGGCTGATCTTAGCCTTTGGTGTTCGCCTTTGTGGTAAGAAAAAAGGTGTATTTTCAGGACATTTTGTCATCTCGAGGTGTTTTCAAAATGAAGTGTTTCTAAAAAAGAAATCAACAATAACGAAATTTAAATGCCAAACAGTTTGGATCAAGATCAGACCCGACGTTTTTGTCTCAAAAGTGCAAGCTTGTCTGACTTTATAAATACTGTTTGGAGACGACACGTGATCTTGGATCGCGGTCGCAGGTTTTTGGCATGTTCAAAACTCTCCGCACCGCCCATTTTCATGCGTTTTGCTCGCACGATCACTACCGATCAATAAAAACCAACGTGCGACAGTTTTCCACCTTATTTTTGCACTTTTATCCTGTCTAATTGTGAAAGCACCAAAACGCTTTTAAAGACATGTATATCATGCTGCTATCATCTACTGCAGAACCAGGCTCGTGAAAATGCTCAAAGACCTCTCTGGAGCCTACTTTGTTAATACCGCTGTTTCCAATCACTAAGACCTGTCGCGCGCTCGTATGAGATCTACTTGCGATTTTACCACGTGACTGGTCTTACACAGGTCGCAGCATGGTCGTAAGCCCTCGTGTGACCGAGGCTTTAGCAGATGAACTAGCCGAACAACGCCCAGATATGAATATTAAAGTTACCGCCTTTACAGTAAATGAAGTCTTTCAATACAATAATAATCTGAGGTGTAAAGATGACATATGCACAAAAGCCTGCTTTAAACGACCATGCTGGCGTATCCAGCATGACTAGAGGTCTAAAATATAGTCTGAGCCTTTATCTACATCAATCAGTGCTTTGTGAATACGAGCAGCGAATTCTCTGATGATATTCTGAATATGCGCAGCTATAGGCTCGTCTGAGCATTGGCATATGCGATAAGTACCATAATCTCATGTAGTTGTACATATGACATGTTGGGATGATTATATTTGGGCTTGTGGACGAGATCTGGTTCTTACTGACAATTTTAGGTCCATTGTCTTTAGTTTCTGTTTAATACTCAAGACACTTTTATGACAGTATTGTTTTAACACATTTTAGCAAGCAATTTGCGGAACTTAACCTTGACCATTTTCCTGCTGAATATGATCTCATTTTCAGTTTTGGTTTGATCAGAAATTCAGGATCTACTTTAGTTTGTCATTCTTTTCACATATACGGTCGTATGCAACGCAAATGTCTTCCATTTATCAGATAAATATTAATTAAATCATATACACGCCTACCAAACGGTCAGATGCTCAACTGCTGGTTTAGCGAGAAAAACAATTCGAGTGTCGTCCGGTTGAGATTTCGAGGAGCTAAAAAGGTAAACAAATGTTGCATGTTCTGTATATTATAATTAATATTTCTTGTCCTAGGAAGATAATCAAAAATCGGGGAATGTCATGCAACCTCTTACGAGTCCCTGCGCTTATGGTGTAAATAGGAGGTCAGAGAATTTTCTCCTTTTGTCAGATTTACTTTTTGCGTGAGGAAGTGTACCAAAAGCAGATATAAACGTGTAGAAATTCGTGTTGTTATAGGCTGTGTATTCAATTTTATGATGTGCTCGAAGGTGATATATACAGGCCTGATCAAGACTGAGATCGGCAGCTGGAATTCAAATGGCTATTTTCATCGAGCTTGTGCAATATGCGAAAAATCTTGGTGGAAAGTCCCAGAAAATCTGGATCTACACTGTTTTTCAAGAGCAAGTACATGTATGAAATCTTGAAAAGGTCATGCCCAGAGTCTGCACTTTGGGTCAAAAAGGGTAATCTAAAATTGTCTAGCATTGGTACTTTAGCATATGCAACAGCGTTTTTTGTATTATCTTCATGTAGAGAAAAAAAACAACCCGGATCCAGATCAGCTGATTTCATTAGAAGTCAGCTGATATGCCAGATCTGTACAGTTTTTCAAGAGTGATTGTGAAACTTTGGAAAAAGTGAAACTTTGGAAAAAGTACTCACAGTGTGGCTTCAGGGTCAAATACGGTAATCGAAAATTGTTTTAGCTAGTACTTAAGCATATCCAACTTTGGTTTCTAGTGGTACGGTATTGTTGTGGATATAATGCCATTAAGTGGACGAAACAATCTTGACTCTGACTAGCTGGCTTCAGTAGAGGTCGAATGATCTGGATCTACATTGTTTTCAAGAGAGGTCGTAAAAATTGTATAAACATTATGTCAACAGTACACCTTTCGTGTCAAATACTGTAATCTCAAATTGGTTAGCTAGTACTTTCATTAGAATTCAGCTGATATGTCAGATCTACACTGTTTTCATAGGAGACTGAATATGTTACACCCACATTGTGCCTTTTCGATTGGATATGGCATTCTAAATTTGTATATCTGGTACTTTAATAGCATGCTCAACCTCGATGTTATAGCTGTAGATATAAAGTCATCATGGGGATGAAAACAGTCTGGATCCGGAACAGCTGGATTCGTCAGAAGGCAGCTGATCTGGACCTAAACTGCTTTCAAGTGGAATGGAGGAATCATGAAAATTGGGTTGAATACGGTAATCTATTAACTTTTTAGCTGGACCTGGTATCTCAGAGGCTTTCGATACAGAAAACAATGTCATTCACTATGTCCCCTGGTTTTAAACCCTTAAAGCGCCAAGAAAAAAATGTATCTGAAAATGTCGTCTGCTGAAGTCGTCTGCTGCAAACAATTGCCTTACATTACCGACGAAATAAGTATAGAAGCAAACAGCGTGGACCCAGAACAGACTGCTCCTATAGGAGCAGTCTGATCTGGGTACACACTGTTTGCCATAGAGGCTTCTTAAACATTTCAGCAGACGAGAAAGCAGACGACTTTGGTTGCGATTGGCGCATTAAGGGTTAATGTGAAACATATATATAATATATATAATAATAATGTTTGTGAAATTATATTTCAGCACTTCTGATATTTATCTAACTTCAAGCAAATAATTTAGAAGGACTTTTGACATATGAAGACATCTCAAAAACTTTATACAACATGAAAAATGAAAAAAGTTCAGGCATAAGTGGCTTTGCAGCAGATTTTTTCAAAGTTTTCTGGAAAGACATAGGCCCGTTTGTACTGAGGTCCCTTAACTATGGTTACATGAAAGGGGAATTGTCAATTTCAGAAAAACAAGGGGTGATTTCTTGTATCCAAAAAGAAAATAAGCCCAAACTATATCTAAAAAAAAAAATGGCGACTCTTTGCCCTCTTTGACACAGTTTATAAAATTGCATCAGCTTCTATTTCAAACAGATAAAACCAAATCTAGACAGTCTCATAGATAAAGACGAAACAGGATTTATTCAGGGCAGATATACGGGTGAAAATACACGCCTTTTATATGACTTAATAAACCATACCGAACAAAAATAAATTCTTGGACTTCTATTTTGATAGACTTTGAAAAAGCCTTTGATTGACTGGCATGGTCTTTTATACGCAAGGTTTTAAAATTCTTAAATTTTGGTGAATCATCTAGAAGATGGATAGATGTTTTTTTATAAAGGTATCTCATCTGCAGTAATACAATGTGGACACTTACCATCCTGGTTTCAAATAGGGCGTGGCTGTCGACAAGGGGATCCTCTGTCACCTTACATTTTCATAATTTGTGCTGAATTTTTATTAACAAAACTACGAAAAATAAAAATATAAAAGGAATTAATATTGAACTCAAAGAATTAAAAATATCTCAGTTTGCATTTGATAAATCGTTATTTTAGATGGGTCAGATGACTCCCTTATAGTCTGCAGCCTGTAATTTCTAAGACCCCTAAAAATGGTTTTGATGGCATTTTTGTTAATGCTCGGCATCGATGCTAGAATTACTCTTTGAGGTATGACAAAGTGTCCCAGGGTGGTTGGGACGTCTGAAACTTCGAATTAAGGTCACAGCAAGGTAAAAGGTCAAATAGGTGCATTTTCTTATTAGAATCGCCATTAGGTCTTTTTTTTACATTGCTTTAGATGGTATCTAAATCATTCTAATTATGTTTAATATGCTGAAATCTAAAAGTCAGATATAGAAATGTTGAAAAGATTAATTTTTGGAATATTATAGCTATTATGGGATAGAAAAATATACTTTCCGCAGAAAAAATAGTGATTTTGGAGTAGATTTTCATATTTACAGTCTTTTTTTTCAACGACATTTTCAATCATGCCTTAGTTATAGACCACGCACAAGCAATGCTTGTACATTGTATTATTAGACTGGTAATAGGGTCTGCAATATATTTGAATGCTGTTTATTTTGCCAATTACACAATAAATAGGGGGGGGGGGGTAGCGTTTCACAATTCTGGACACAGATTGGCTCTTGGTCATGTGAAAGATACGAGATATCTGGAAAAAGTACATGCTTTTTTGTTTGTTTGATTTGATACTTTACATTCCATCAACAATCTTTCAGATATAAAGGGACGGGTCTACCTGGGATGAAACAGTGCTAAGCTAGGATTAACGTGTATTGCTCAAGGACACAATGCAGTGACGCCAGTGAGCCTCAAACCCGCGGCCCCTCGGTCTCGAGTCAAGCCCTCTGCCACTGAGCCACTGCACCAGCAAATTACAGAAGAAGACCCCAATTTGAAATTATGAAATAACACAGATATATTTATCAAGGTGTCAATCATTCATTTATGATGTAACGATACATCTTGATCGCTAATTGTGTGTGCTCTTTAGATGTAAAGGCCCCACTATTCATGTATCCAGTTGATCTGACCATGCCATTCCCAAATTTTGACAAGGGCACCAAAAAGTTTATTCTTCAGAAAGTTCCTCTGAAGATGAAACGATGACAGAACACTCATTTTAAGCCTATTACTAGAACTGCTTTATGCTGTCACAAAATTTCAAACTTATGGCTGATCTGATGAAGACGCCTGGTCACGCTGATCCGTTTTAAGGCAAACACCAAGAGCACGTTGAAAAGATCATTCATGAGAGAGTATTTTTGTTTCTTAGTCTCCTCTTTGAGGGCATGGATATTTTGGCGGGTTTGA
This sequence comes from Loripinus fragilis, assembly GCA_964019695.1. Taxonomy (NCBI): domain Eukaryota; kingdom Metazoa; phylum Mollusca; class Bivalvia; order Lucinida; family Lucinidae; genus Loripinus; species Loripinus fragilis. The sequence continues at coordinate 111,865,214 of OZ026516.1, forward strand.
CGGAGAACTTTTTGGAGCCGTGATGCCGTAATGGCTATACAGACGTAATATATGGTGTGTCAAACCACAAAACGTTTGACACCAAAGCATATAGGTGAGTAGCGAGCTGGTCGATTTAATTTAACTGCCTTAATGATGTATTGTGACTGTTAGTGTTATGTTATCTCTGTCTTCCTCGCAGTGCCTTTGTTTGGCCTGCAATGTGATTGTGGTATTTCCTGATCATACTCACTTACTTTTGTTGCTTTTGGTCAAGCTTTACACCAGGCAAGTAGATTGGAAAATCTGGTTCAGCTGTTCAATGCAGAAAATCACGCTATTGGAATAAAGCCAGTCCATGGAATTGATGATGCGATTGCGAAATTCGTTTTTGACAAATGTGTTGAAAAAAAGGATATGTATATTTCCCTGATAATATTAACATAGAATGACTCATACAATTTTCATGCGATAATATTGCTTTGCTAAAAGCAATGTTGGGTAGCAAATCATTCACATCTCATTGTACAGAGATCAAGTCTTGGTAGCGCAGTTCTGACAATAGTTTGACAGAAAGCTTTGTAAACAGAACAACATACCTGCAAAGCTTGACCAAGTGTTAACCCATTTTCACAAGCTTGATAAAGCCGATTTTTATAATAAAACAGAGTATGAAATAGAAAAAAGATAGTTACAAATATACGTAAGAATACACATACATGTTTGTTCGCTTATACTAACTTGGCATTGGTGTTTTACCAGTTTTGTTCAGGTGACCAGAAGGTCCAATCTGAGGTATAATAAATAAAGAAGTTCTGGGGAATTCTTACAATAGATCGAGACGGTCCTTTATACATTTTTGTATTTCGGTGTTTTCAACACTGTTCATTAGATTCACATGTACAAAATACATGCTGCAAGCTCAAACACTGATACAGTCATAAGGTAGAGGCTTGCAACTTTGGGAAGTTAAAGAGTTTGTTTTTTCTTGTATCATGCTGTATGGGTGCTGCGTTGAAAGAGAAAATGTAGGTATTGATTTGGTACAATTCAATCTTTTCTTCTATGTGAGAAAAGGGTTGTACCACCTATACAGATATCTTTGAATTGCTCTGTTTGAGAGTTAATTATTAGGCAAAATCATTTATAGTGTCACAAATTGATAAAATACCCCCATAGACAATAGATTTTCATAAATGAGACACAGTAATCTATAAACAGTTGTGACACTCTACAACCACAAGATGTATCCACACAATAAATTTGGGATTCCTACCGCCAATAATAAAGGAGATGTGCAAGAGGTCAAATTCAAAGTGACCCAACCAGTACGGGACACTCTGGCACCGCAACATGTATCCACAATCTAAATTTGCGATTCCTACCTTAAAACAATACAAGATATATGCTCTAGGCACGATTTTCCTAGAACTAGGGTCAGAGGACAAGGTCAAAATCACAGTAACCCCAGAATCAGTATGTGACACTCTGCGACCCCAAGGTGTATCCACACACTAGAAAAAAAAGTAAGTGAGTATTATCAGGAAATACCACAATCACAAACCGCAGACAACCCCGTGGCACCGCGAGGAAGAGCCGCTCAACCATCACGAGACACCAGGAAGACAAATTTAGCAAAGCAATCAGCTCTCTTTCCCCCATCAAGATGATTGCAATACTAGAATGGACATAAAGTAACGTACGACAAAACATAGAACAATTACAGACTTCCACAATGGGAGTAACAATAAACAAAAAGTCAACAACAACAGAACCACCGCCTTAGAACGGACAGCAGCCTTAGCCACTGGGGGGCTTAAATGCATTTTACTGGTACCGAATCTTCGCCCTAGATTCTACTGTTGTTGAAGTACAAGAAATGTTCTGCTCGCATGGAGGCCACCTAACTAATGCAATGTATCATCATAGAGAAACACTCTAATCAAATTACTACACCATGATGAAACAAAGAAAAGGGCTCATGACTCACAGATATTTCATATAATTTCATACATTTGGGACTCCTTTCTCAAATTATATAACAGATATGCTCAAGACGCAATTCAGGTTCAGACTGACAGATTGCCAGCTGTGTGTCCGGCTTTCATGGAGCTTTACCACTTGTGGCTGCAACAATGTGCAGAACCGTCAGATGTAAATGTTGAAGGCTAATCAGATCTGCATGATAGAATATGCATACGATGCAGTAGGATGTGCCTATTCTATAGGACTACAAGTTGCCCTGGAGGCTTGTAACTTTGGGGAGTTAAAGAGTTTGATTTTTGCCAGTATCATGCTGGGTACTGAATATACTGAATCTAAATTCTGTCTGTAGATATTTAGGTTACCTGCAAATATGAGTCTAAAATTATATATAGGCACATATTCGAAGCTAGGTGTATGGTAAATGAAGTCATACACCAAATTGATACAATGTAGATGTGAATTAGAAGTGCCTTGGATAACGTAAAATTATATATCAAATCTAAAGGGTCATGCTTCATACAATTTACATATATAGTTCTAGTCCGGGACATTTTTTCATGGGTGCCAATTTGTTCATTAGAATCCCCAACACCCCCATTCTTCTGAATTGCATGATAGGTAGCCATGGAAACCATTGTAATTTCATATATTCCAAATGGGTTTATTCTTATGACAATAATTTTGTCATGAAGGCGACCCCACTAAACAAGTTAATATTCATGAAAACGCAAATTATGTAGATTAGATAATTTGCATGTGCTACAAATTGATAAAAGGCCAATGTCTAAGCTTTAATTTGGTACCAATTTTAGTAGGTTTTGATAAGAAGCAACTGAGATATTATTGATTTTGTAGGTACACCCCCATTCTTGAATCACATTTTAATATTTTCGTAAATAGTTATGCAAGTTAGATAAATTAGATAATTTACATAAGCGACAATGGATAAAATGCCTCTGTCTAAGTTTTAATTTGACACCATGTTAAGAAGTCTAGGACGAGTAGTTGCTAAGATATGAGTAATTTTGTAGGCACATCACCAATCTTTGATAGCATTTGGGTTGCCATGGAAACCATGCATTTTCACATAGCCCAGACAGGTTCATTTTTAGAACTTTATTTTGCATTTAGGGGGTCTTAATGAACAATTTGGCACTTAAGAAAAATGCCATGGGGTTGCAAGGTAAGCTTAGTTGGCCCGGACTATATTGTTCTTTAATGTGTATTGAGCCTGAATGTTTATTATCATAAATACGGTTTTATTTTGCAAATGTCAATATGGGGGCTGTGGCAAGCCTCTGTGCTATTCTATTCTAACGTGCAAGTGTTTTTGTTCATATTGGTAGCATTTTGTGATTGAAAAAAATAGCTACTATATTTAAATGCAATTTTTTTCTGAATAATTGCACTTACTTGACCTTTGACCTCACCGTGACCTTAAATCGAAAAATCACCCTTGGCATCTACCCCTATATTGTTTGTAATAGTCCAAGGAATAATTATAGCCTGGATGCCGAGCATTAACAAAAAATGCCATCAGAAGTCCTCTTAGAAGTTAAAGGCGGCATACTATTAATCATACCCTTGAAGAATTAGAAAAATTCTCAAAAATATCAGGGCTGAAGATAAATTATGATAAAACACAAATTGTATGGATAGGCTCCAAGAAATACATTTCAGACACTATTAAAACTAAATGGAAATTGTCATGGGGGAAAGACACTTTCAAATTATTAGGAATAAATTTCAACACTTATCTTGACAAGATGGCTAAAGGAAACTACACAGAGAAAATCAAGCTTTTAGAAAAAACAGCAACTCAATGGCAGCGCCGAATGCTATCACCGCTGGGAAAGGTGACAGTTATAAAAACAATGCTTATTCCCACATTAAATCATTTTTATTACACTCCTAAACCCTAGTGAATCAATAGTTAATGAAATAAATAATATTTTATTTGCTTTCCTGTGGAGTAAAGAAACCAAACTTAAGACCTCAATCTGCGTAAAACAGTATTCTGAGGGGGACTAAAAATGATAAACATAAAAGCCTTCATTGATGCATTGAAGCTTACTTGGCTCAGACGGCTCATTACCTATGACAGTAAATGGCAACATTTCATTAAATCATATATTGACTTATACATATTAATGTGTTGCCATTTAAATTATATAGAACATTGCAAAAAAAGTTTCAAAAATACATTCTGGGTGGATGTCTTAAATGCATTCATAAAAATTAACAGTGAAGAGGTCTTAAATGAAGACCAAGTCCTTACATGCCCTTTATTTTATAATAATAACATTTTAGTAGGTGGAACACACATATACTATACAAACTGGTATAAAAAGGTATCAAATACATTAATGACTTAATCAAAGAAGATGGGGAATTTTACACTCTAGAAGAATTTATAGAAACGACAGGAGAACAAACAAATTATTTACAGTATTACGGAACACTGCGAGCCATAAAATTATATCTAAAACATGTCGATGAAAAAATTAATAGTAAAAATCGAAATCCCATTATACCAAACCATATCCATCCACTCTTAAAGCAAAAAAGGGTTCACAAACTATGTATCATATCCTTAATCAAAATAAAGATATACCAACTGTAAAGTAACCTGGAATAAGGCATACAAATTTACAGATGAAGACTGGGCTAAAATATATGCACTTCCTTTCCAGACAACTAAACACTCTGCTGTCCGTTGGTTCCAAATAAGTATCAACCACAAGATCTTGTTTACAAATAAAATTCTTCAAAATATGAAAGTGAGAAATGATGCATTATGTTATTACTGCCATTCATGTGATGATTCTATTAACCATCTTTTCTGGAGCTGTGACCAAATCCATACATTCATAAAAAAAAAGTAACAGGTAGGCTGAACGCATAAGTCATTGACTGTTAACCTACTGAATAATGGTCTATATTCGGTTGGGAACGGGGAAAACTGAATCAAAAATACTTAACTTCATACTTTTATATACCAAATATTATATTTACTGTACTCGATGTAATCAAAAGTCTTTATTCTTGGAGGTGTTTAAGAAAAACTTTAATTTTTGTATAAAACACACATGGAGATAGCCATTAACAATAATGATCAAACTAAATTTGAGAAGGAATGGAGTCAATTTTTGCCACTAGTAAACAGCAAAAAGATTGTTTTATGACATTCTACGGTGTTAAAATAGAAAAAAGTCCTTTACAAAAAATGTAAGCAAGATAATTGTCAGCACAACAATCATTCATGCCTTGTTGCCGGGTCAAATTTTCCTTCTTTTTTGTTTTTTCTTTCTCTTCTATTTTTTCTTCCTTTTTTTACTTATTCTTTCTATCCATCTCTCCCTTTTTTCTCTTTTTTTTACTTTATGTTGTTGTTGTTGTATCTTGCATATCTATGTAATATCCCATACAGTCTCTCTAGCCTAGGGTGTGTACTCTTGAACGTTTTGGTTACTGTAAAGGCGGCACCTCATGGATGCGTGATTAGGACTGGTCTACTTTATACAAGGCTAAAAGCTGAAAATGAGGTGCGGTGTCTGTTTATTGTTTAACATAAATATAGACGCAGACAGTGTAGAGCTATATCGGTCTGCTCCTACAGGAATAGTCTGATCTGCATCTACACTATTTGTTAAAGAGGCTTCAAAATTGTTCAGCAAACAGCAAAAACATACAACTTTTAGTGATAGGCGCCTTAAAGGCTAATGCATAGACTTTCATGGAATGCCCGCACATTTGCACGGCTCAAAAAGCTTAATAACTCTTTAACAAATTATAAACAAAACCTGATTTCCCTTCTTTAATAGAAGAAACAGCCGAGCCATGACCAGATATGAACAATTATGTTGCCGCCTTTACAGTAAGCGAAAAGTCTATTAATTTACTATAAATTGGTTTTATTTATAAAAAAAAATGTAGTTTGTAAGGTGTGAGAGGGGGATGGTCCTCCCCGACCCCCTACGCACCAAATGGAAGGAAAGAATAGAGCAATAACAAAAAAATCTGTATTTGGACGAAATATTTGCGACTTATTTATAATTTTTAGTCGCCTCGAAATATTAACATTCATTAATGAAAAAAAATCGATAAAAAGAAAAAAATGAGAGAAAAGAATCCAGTGCTTTAAAAATGAAGCAGTTGTACCCTCCCAAAGCACTGATGGAAATTTATAAAAGCTGCTGTGAGCTAGTATTTCTTCCATGTAAAACAACAACTACATTTGAACTGGTAACAGCTGTAGACATGCTTTCGAACACTATATGAGCCGCGGCATGAGATTTCCAACAATTTGACATTTTGGCAAGTGTAGACTCGGATGAGCCTCTGCAGCCTCCTTTTAAGCTTAAAAACTCCAAATGGTGTTCAGTCAGTAGCTAAACATTCATAGAATACTCAAACGACTAGCACAGGCTCTGATCAGACTGCGCATATGCGCAGGCTGATCTGAGGCTTTGCTGGTCGCACATATCAAATTGTTGGAAATCTCATGCACTGGCTCATATAAATTAAATCCACGAAAAGTAAACCACTGTCAGTAGTCCAACTGTAAAATTACCGGCATACTGAAATATTTGAAATGTTGTACATGCATCTCATGTTGTTTGCTATTGTAAACCTGAGAATAATTTAATAAACTTTAAACTTTAAACTTGATCTCAACTCCCGCGAGCATGTTTGCACAACTGAATCATGTGTGAACAGCGCCATTGTTCGTCAAATGTAAGAGCTAAAATATGATCACCTTTATTGATGTCAACATCTGCGAGAAGCTTAGGTTCGACTCCGTAATGATGGAGACATATTCTGGTCTAAAATGCAAAATCTTCAAATTTGAATTTAATATTTTCTAGTCAAACTATCATTTCCAAATACAGCATCTGCTTAAAACAGCAATTAATTTGATACCAAACATGACTATATTACAAATGAATATTCAAAATTGGTGTCTTTATTGATTTAGAAAAATAAATAGATAAAACAAATAAATGTTTATTTATTTTATTATTCATTTATAATCCAAAGTACTAAAAATTCACATCATAATAACTCCCCCGACCTTGTAAAATTTTGGTCCCCAAATTAGATTTACAGTAATCCAGAGTAGATTATACACCAATAAGGAATGTCACAGTAACGTGACGAATGCCCCTCAAAGAATTGGTCTAGCATAAGACACATTTGAAGAAAGTAAGCTGTAATATAGGAGATATGCTCCGTAACGAAAAACCTAGAAATGAGGCCAGAAGTCAATGTCAAAGTCAAAGTGACCCAAAATGGTATGCACCACTCCGCCATCCCAAGAGGAATTAACACACCAAGTTTGGGATTCCTATCTCAAATAATATGATATATGCTCCTGACACTATTATTATTAAAACTAGGTCAGAGGTCAAGGTCAAAGTGACCCGAAAATGGTATGTGAGACTCCGCCATCCCAAGATGCATATACACATCAAATTTGGAATTCCTACCTCAAAGAATATAAGAGATATGCTCCGAACACAATACTTCTTAAAACTAGGTCAGAGAGTCAAGGTCACAGTGACCCGAAAGGGTATGTGTGACACTCCGTCATCTCAAGACTCTGTCAGACTACGAAAATTTGCACAAATTGGTGGGGGTTTCATGCAAATTCATGGCAACAAAGCCCAGCACTTTACAATGCTTAACCAGTAAACATATATAAAAGGGCTACCATCGGCCCGCCAGCTAAACGCCATTTTAATGGCGTTTCTTTGGCGGGCCGATGGTGGCCCGATACTGTGAGCTGGCTAGGCAGATTCGGTTGAGCCGAAAATCGAGTATAACCTCCGTGCGTTTCGCACAAATCATGTAGGTTTTCCCGTAGGTTGGCTTTTTACAGCTTGCAACCCGGTTTCACTGTATTAAAAAACTATTCTGCACATTTTATTGGACTGAACAGACGTACAAGTTCCTCAGGATATTCTACTATTCTAGGTGTTTAAGGATTAGTCGTACAAAGGTACATATTGTATATGCAAGCAAGGAAGTCTGACGAGCCTGTGCATTAGCGCAGTTTGGTCATAGTCGTCGCTGTTCGCACAATTTAGCATGGAAGTAGATAAAAACTTAAACCATCATCTGATAGCTGCCCATGTGCTTTCTAGGAACGGTATTTGCTTTGCGATAATGTAGGGTCATTGGTTAGGTATTTGTGAATAGTGTCCGGAGTTGGGATATTGAAGGGTGCGAGCTGATGTATGAGTGAGTAAGTGGATGAGCGTGCTAGTGAGTGAGCAAGCAAGTGAGTGAGTGAGAGAATGAGTGAGCGAGGGAATGAATGAGTGAATGAATGAGTGAGGGAATGAGTGAGTGGGTGTTTGTTTGGGAGAATGAGTGAGTGAATGAGTGGGTGGGTGGGTGGTGTCTGGTGAGCAGTGGAGGAGAGATGCCCGATCATGATCCATTGACCTACATAAATTGAGAGAAAAACACAGGTAAATGTTACTATAAATATTATCTTGCTACTCGATTGGGCTCCATTTTATCATTTTTATAGTGGTCTTAGAACACGAAAAATATGTATCACAGTTTTTTATGGATTCTCATCAAATTTTGACAGCTCCAAGATGAATAAAGGACCTCGGACAATCTTAATAAAGGATTGCCCATAAAAATGACCAAAGAAAAGTTTCAAAGAAAATGATATTTTTTCTATGAAAAAGATAGTAGGTTCAACACTCGACTTATCCACAAAAGCCGTTTTCTCATTGGACAAGTACCAATTGAAAAATATGGGTTGAAAACTCTGTTTTTGCTATTCAACATATAGAAAATAGAAAAAGTTTTACTGAAGTGCTTCCCCCCCCCCCCCGTGACCAAACTAATCCTTTTGCATACAGTTATAGTTTTACATTTCACACATCATATAAAAACGGCATGATTGGTCACGGGGGGGAACACTGTCAAAATGCTCAAAAGCACTTTATTATAAAAACATATTAGAAATTTATTTTGTAAAAGCCTGTAGGTAAATATCAATTTGCAATGGCATGTATCAGGGCTTTAGTTAAGAGTGCTTATAAAGTAATTACTTGTCCCATTTTTAAACCAAAACATATGATGTGGGTACTCAAAAGAACCGTGTCAATGAGACGGTTCTTTAAGCACCAAATTATAGCCTAAATCTGATGTGTAAGAAAATATTAACGATTTTACGCTCAAAAACTGTGTTTATCTAGACTATGATTTATACAGTATGCAGATATGATACACCTCAGTGCACTTCAAACTGGTTGACCTTGAAACATTTCAGGTAATAGTCAAAAGTTATTGACAGCACACTTCTTTAGATGAAACAGTGAAATCTTCTCAACCCGAATTTTATGCAAACACATCACTTTCGTCTCAAGTTTTATGGCGAAAATATTATATTTACATATATTGAGGGGAATACTCGACGAAACTTTCACTTTCTGTGAAATAAAATTTGGTCGAAAAAAATAACCCCGCCCCCTAAACCCTAGAGTCCTGACATAACTATGCAATGTTTTCAAAATATTTTTAATTTGCTAGGTGCACTAAATGTAAGGGTTTGATTTAAGCACAAAACTATGGTTGTCAGTTATGCATTATCCTAGCCTCAGGCTGTCAAAATTTGGGCAGATTCAATAGAAAACTGTCCGAGGTCCTTTCCAAAATTTGACCATTCAGAAATTTTTTAAAGCGTCTAGAAAAAAAGTTTTTATGGTTTAAATCAGGCTTTTTTATGGTAATCTGTGATTCCTAATCGGGAACTTGAGAAAGTTGTGAAGCCCGAATGGGATACAGTGATTCCTGTTTGGGAACATGCGAAAAAATGTTGATTCCAGAATGAGATACATTAGAAGAGGACCAAGAGAATTGCAATTTTGAAAAAGTGACAGGAAAGAAGTAGAACTTTAGACTATATGCTGAGTTAGACCAATTAATAAGGAATGTAAAAACTGATATTGCACAAATGCACACAGTCTTGGAAAAGATGTTAAATTATTGGGTAACCATAGCTACCTCCATGCTAGACTATTGCCTGCATTACTTCTTAAGAATTGAAAGAAAAGTTAATTTTTGCCAGATAAAAGTAAGTAATGGTGCAAAGATCAGGAATCGATACAATCAAGTACCACACCTGACCCAGGATACCAATGGGAAAGTGACAAACTCACAGAAGACACCACAAACGAGAGCCAAGAAGTCAGCCCTTTCCCAGCAGGTGACCACAAAGCACATATAAACAGACGCGCACAAAACATAGCAAACACAAGACAGAACAAAAACATAAAAGATCCACAAAAGAAGTACCGCCTTGGAACGGTCAGTAAAATATTTTACTGGAGGGCTTAAACCGGTTAAACGGCGCCAACCTCACCCTTAATTCAGATGTGGATCAAGACACATAGATATTTGGTTTGCATGGAAGTATATTAAAGTAGTCATATTCCTTACTCTTAAGCACTTAATCCAGTGCGGAAAATGAAAAGTAGAAGTTGAAATAGTTTACTCTTCCATTACTGGAATACATATTAAATAGGTTACTTAATCTGAAATATGTTACTGTTTATAACTTATAAGGCACACAAAATGTTACACTACTATTATCTATATTTTGTCAGAAAATATTGAACAAAAAGTATTTACTAAAACTTAATAATGTTTTCCAGACATCCTGCAAACTATTCGTCGGAACTCCACAAATTTGTCTCGTTTGAAGTCTGAGTTATGCTCCTTTGCACAAATTAAAATTGTTATGCTTATCAAAATTGGTCATAATTGTGTTGCATAAAACACAAGGAAACTGATTAATCACTTGAAATAAGCTCAGAAACCAATTTCAAATTTATCAAATTTGTAAAAAATCAAAATTGTCTCCCTTTGACAAAAACAAATAGGGAATATTAAATGTTTGGTAATCTTCTGATTTATCACAATTTTCGATAATTTTTTTTGCCAAATCAGGTAGACTTCTCAGCACATTGTTTCTACCCTTTCTCGACTAGTAATTCCTCAAACTAAGATGCAACAACACATTGAATTTCATATGGAGATTTCAGTGTTAAAATTCAAACTTGGCAATTTGGCGGAAACCCGCTTTTTTTTAAGATTGCTATTCAAAACAATCAAAACACACTTGAGATAAGTTCTTAACATTTCTGATTGTCCCATGTCTACTATTTCGTGCAGTTGGATCTCGTAGGTAGTGGATTTCTGAAGGCCTAATCTGTGTGAGATTTCTGTTCAAATTTGCAACCTCCAAAATTGAACTCCTGTCACATTTAAATGGCTTTCTTGTGTTTCCTCGTGACAAAATTCGTATAACTTTTTCTGTTATGCATTACCCAGTATTTGAACATTAAGATACACTTTCATTTGCATTCTTGGTTTGTTAAATTTTGTATATAGATGGCAAACAATTCAGGTGTAGCGTTTTCACTTTTGTCCAGTATAATAACATTTACCTGTATTTTTCTCTGAAAATGTAGGTCAATAGATCCCGATCGGGCATCTCTCCTCTACTTGTGAGTGTGTGGGTTGGTCGGTTGCATCGGGTGAGTGAGTGAGTGAGTGAGTGTATGAGAAGGTGGATGTTTTTGGGGTGAGTGAATAAATGAGAGAATTGGAGAGAGAGGCATTGAGTGAGTGGGTAGGTGTGTGGGTTGAGTGAGTGAGCGAGGGAGCGAGTGAGTGTATGAGAAGGCGGATGTTTTTGGGGTAAGTGAATGAGTGAGAGAAATAAAGATAGAGGCATTGAGTGAGTGGGTAGGTGTGTGGGTTGAGTGAGTGAGCGAGGGAGCGAGTGAGTATATGAGTGAGTGAGTGTGTGGGTTGGTCGATGAGATCGGGTGAGTGAGTGAGTGAATGAGTAGGTGGGTTGTTTTTTTGGGGTGAGTGAGTGAGTGCGTATTCTATACAGATCATAGGGGGTGTACTCTCATGCTTTCTCCATACGTAAGCTTGGACCCAGCATCTACTATTTACAAAAAAAAATCTGGAATGTTAGGCATACCAAAAAACAATATTTGAAATTTTAGCAACCCCAAAAAATATCCCCATTGTGTACATTGACCTTAAGAAAAGACCCTAAAATGCATAGAAATGACCACTAAAACCAGTTCATTTTTGTGATGATCCTTAAGAAAATATCAACAAAATTTTCAAACCCCCCAAAATATTCTTTTTTCTGAAAACCCCCAAAAATAATGAAATTCAAGAATTCAATCCAAAAAATATTCCGAGCCTACGTATATATGAAAATATTAGAGTACCCTCCCTCCCCCCTGGGATGCATATATCAAATCGACGTAATTTGATACAGTAACACATCTATTTTTAATATAAAAACTACAAGCCTTTGGGTAACATAGCCCAGTGGATCCACTAGATCCCTTGGGCCATTACCTCTATCCGTAGTTTTATAGTTCTTCAATAACTGGAAAGAAATGTCGCTGTTTAAAGAAGATATATCGCCGAAGAAGCGTCCCCCAAAGCAATGTATTGGGACCACTTATCTTCCCGACATACATGTACATCAACGACCACCCTGACTGTGTCGCCTCATCTGATACCAGGCTCCGAGGTTTTAATTTTTTTCCATACTCAACACAGTTGAGCACGAAATTTATCCTGCTCATAAATGTTAAATGTCAACAATTGTTTACATTTTAACATTTATTAGCATGATAAATACAACATCTGAGAGACTTAAAGCAAGAAACCTCTTCATTTGTCTGTATTTTAGTTTTTATGAGCATTTGAAATTTCGTACTCAGTTGTTTTGAGCATGAAAAAAGTTTTATAACCTCAGGGCTAGGTTGTCTACTTTACCGCGAGATCAACTCCAAACATGTTTCAGATTGCCCACAGAAAGACTGTATAGCTCTTGAGAATCAAAGAAAAAGAAACTGGCAGATGGCATCATGCGCGGATTCAAAGGGGGGATTACGACATATGCATATAGCTGTTCACAGTATCATCAGGAACAATGAGCAGCTCTTCTTTAACAAAGTAAGTAAGGGTGCAAAGACCAGGAATCGATACAATCAAGTACCACACCTGACCCAGGATACCAATGGAAAAGTAATAAACTTACAGTTAGATACGACAAACGAGTGTCAAGAGGTCAGCCCTTTCCCAGCAGGTGACCACAAAGCACATATAAACAGACGCGTACAAAGACATAGCAAACACAGGACAGAACAAAAACATAAAAGATTCACAAAAGAAAGACCGCCTTGGAACGGTCAATAAAATATTTTACTGGAGGGCTTAAACCAGTTTAACGGCGCCAACCTCACCCTTAATTCAGATGTTGATCAAAACACATAGATATTTGGTTTGCATGAAAGACCCCTAACTTATCAATGCATCATCTCCTAAAATACAACAAGGAGATAAAGCAAAGATAAGGACTCAACAGTAAATAAAACTGAATACCGGAGCAAAAGAAATCCAACAGGTAAACCTCGGTGGGCCCGACAAACCGCCAAAAACCTCTTTTTGGTGCTGGTAATTTCAAATACTAAATCTGAATGTCCTGTGTTATAATGGAATAACTAATCTTGTGTACATCAAAAGACCATATTGCATCTGTTGCCCATCTTTACCATCACCTTCAAATTGTCCTGGTTGATACAAATACCTAACGTTTGCAAATGGACAATGAGTATCAACTTTTTGGTTACAATTGGATGGGCTTTTTTCGTCTCCACATTTAATGCCTTGATAACCTCAGGTAATCTCTTAACCCATGCTATATTACGTTTTGTGGATTTTCTAGGTATTTTGCATATTGATAACCAAACAATCTATCTCTCAGCCTTCTACTAAATATCTCTACCACGACTAGGTCTCTGTGTATTTCTGTTCTACCTCTTCTTATTCTAAAGATATGCTTTTCCATCAGCTGTGTCACAGCTCTCATACACTCTAAACCAGGGTCAACTTGTAATAACTTGGGGTATTTCCAATATCTATTGTATATTTTTAAAATGCTTTAACAACTTTTTGCTGTCTTGGAAGTCAGTGGTTCTGCTTCTTTATACCTCATTCCAACATCAACCAGTATCAGAGCATACTTGTATTGTGTGTTTGTTCTCCCAACCTTAACAGTACCTAACGGCAGAAACAACAAATTAGCCTGGTGCACTTCATCTTTTGCAGGGACATCAAATCTTCTATATCAGACCTCTCGGGTTGAAACCATACAAGAGCAATCCTAGGAATAAATATCATGCATATTAAATTGTTGTTAATTATGGTTAATCCATTGAGACACAGCAATAAGTATTTTCAAACATGTTTTTATCTACAAAACATTGTACACAACAAACCCTGCTGCTGTAATTCCCAAACACAATAAAAACCGTCTCTTTTGTCCGTTGGTCTGATGATGGAGTATAATAATCTTTTAATTTAGGTTCTAGAGGTAATGGAATTAATTGTTTGCCTGTGATGTAATAGTATTGTTTCATAGTCTGATCAACATCCTCAAAAGACTGCTCTGCATGATGCTCCTTTTTCATCTCTTCGTTTATAAAATCTAATCGTTGCATCCTTTGTTAATTCCATGCTGTCTGCGCTATTCCAACTGCCTTGTCATGACTCTCATTCTTTTTCAGCGCTATTGCTTTTGCCTAGTTTCGAGAATAAAAATGCCTCCTGTAAATGCTAAGGCGTTCACAACTGCACCAACTATCATCATCGCTACAGCATTTGCCATTTTTAATTTGGTGAAAAAATAAAATAAAATAAATCATTTCATAATATCTGCGGTAATAATAAATACCCTGTTTAATCAACATATCATGTGTGGCCATTGCCAACAATATATCAATAGAAAGCATCCCAATATCTCCCATGTTGAAATCTACTTTTGGTGCTGGTATTTTTGCCAAGTTCTGAATATCCAACTGTAAGATGGGTTTCCCTTCCAGCATGGTAAAGCATGTTTGCAATTTGTTTTCCATCGATAGTTGCCATTTTTATATATGAAACATATTTTTTTTAAAATATTGGGTCTACATCTTGTTTTGCTGCTGTAGCATGCTTCAATTCAGGGTTTCTTTCAGATTGTTTACCCACAAAATGACCACGTGACATATAAATTCCAATCCCCAACAGCACACAGTGGTATATTGGTTTTATAAACATTTACTTCGAGTTGTGGTGCAGCACTCTGTGCCGTCTTTTGTGGTTATCGTGCTACTTTCTTTGATTGCTCAGTTTCTTAGACTGGTTGGAGATCTTTGCCAAGACCTTGAAGCTGCGCATTTTGTTTATTCCATCTCACTTTAGCACCTTTTTCCAGCTGCAACTCATTTAGGGTTCTTTTCATTTTTAAGAGGATATCTTTCTGTGGCTGTATACTTTGAGGCTCTTTATTCTGTGGTTCTTCACTCTGTGGCTCTTCACTCATCTTCACTACCTGATTCTCTATCTATGTTTTCTGTATGGACTTTTTTATTTTTATTAAAATTAATATGCCTTCCAGTTGTTAACATTGCTGTAAATGGTGCCAGGTACATCCCATACCTATTATATAGCTCGCAGCAAGCACTTGTCAAAGCCTGATGGATAAAAAGATCTTCCTCTTAATCCTCAATTAGCTTAGGTGGGTTGGCTTCGTTGAAATATTTTGACACACCCATAACATACAAACCAATATAAGAGTTACCTAGAGTCTTACACATACTTACAAATAGTCGAGCTTCATACCTACAGTATAGTTTATCAACTTCTTGAGGGGTCATTCCATCTATGTCTGAGAGTTGCAACTCACGTCCTAGATATTGTTTGCTGCCACCATCCGCAACAATGGCTAAGTTTTTCTCTTTTTGCATCTTGTTGCTACATAGCCACATCTTGTGCAGTGTCTTTTGGAAGATCTTGTAACAGTTCTTCAGCGTTCATTTGTATACCAAGGACTATATTTTTTAACTTAAAATAAATAAAGAAAATCAAACATCCCACTGAAATATTCACACTGGCAGAAGCAATTGTTATTAGGTTGAGTATCATTTTAATTAACATTGGTATAAGCATTGCTATTTTTTGTTAGCATTGTTACAAGCATTGTTATATTCCACAAATATTTTTACAGTTTTTGCTTATAGAAATTATTATTTTTGCTACAAGCATTGCTATTTTAGCTATAAGAATTGCTATTTTTTTGTTATAAGCATTGTGTTTTAGCTAAAAGAATTGCTATTATGCTACAAGCAATGTTTAAAAAAATCAATCAATAATCAGTAGGCTGTCAGTTTTCATTATTAGTTTGCGGTGTTTAACTTTGGCTAATTCTTTTTGTCTATCTTCCAATGTAGGGATAACATCATTTTCTATCAAGCAATTATCAAAACTATCTCTGTTCTTGGTGTAAAAAATACAAACCCATTTTTCTGCTCTCGAAGATCTTTCAAGACAGAAATGTATCTCTGCGAAATGACCCACACTGATTGTCCCGCATGTCTACCGGAGAATGCTAGTTGTGACAGCATCTTTACCAATGTTAGTCTCAGTGAATAACAACTCTTTTTCTACTTGATCTGTCACTTTGTCTCTATTTGATGACGAAGCGAAAAACTTTATTATTTCATCCCACTGCTGATAAGCCCGCATGTTTTGACTGTACAGCTGATTGGGCACACCTTCTAAGGTCATCTCCACGTTTCAATCTCTTGATTTTAATACTGTTCTGTGTTTGTCTGGGTCTTCAAAGAGCATTAGAATGTAATTTTAAAAGAGAAAAGCCCTGCTATTCTCCGGTCCCGAGTGGGTGGGGATACAAATGACTGATGCATAACACTCTACTAACCAAGCCACTGCGCCCCTCTAACGATACCTTGGTAGCATATGTGCATGTACTATAAAAAGAGACAGGAAAACACCCTAGATTTGCCTTTCAAAGGGAGTGTATTTGCTTTAAAACACAATGTTACTGGAGGTCACATGTTAAACGTCAGATTACAAAAATTCAAGTACTGTATCATGATAACTCCGCCCAACCGCGTCTCATCTGGGTCTACGCTATTTGAAAAGGCTCCCTTTTTGGAATTTTATGCATAAATGCATCTAACGCGTTCCGACAATTGCGTACATTTAAAATAAGGCAAGCTACGCCCCTGTATAGGATCCAGACCAAGCCAAGTTGGAAGAGTTTGTGACCGTCGTCGCTAGATCCAAAAAGACTGCTGGAACATAAATCCACGCGAGGACCAAAACCAGAGAAAACAAAAGTGAAGAAGGCGGAGACAAGCAATTATATGCATACAGATGATACAAATGCTCAAAACAGACGAAAAACAAATATTAAGCGCCATTCTTATAAGCAAATTTGTCTCTTTTTTCCCTGTTTTAAAATTTCATATAACCTTTATTAGCGTATAAGAGGACCTTAAATCTGACTGATAAGTTTATATGCTTATTAGCGTATACATGTAAGTGCTTTATCAGGAGTTTAAAAGTGATAAAATGCTTACATCTGAATGCCAGAAAGTAAATGATAAGCATACTACTTATTTGCGTATCGGTGCTTTATCAGCAATTTTAAGCGCCTGCTTAATGGATATCAATAATAAGGGATGCCATAAAAAAATTTAAGTGGTGACTTAAAGGTGCCTTAAATATGCATGTTCCCATTGCATAAGTGTACACATAAGGCACTGTTACGGTATATTTACGCATGCTTAAAATTGCTTATAGATGTCTTTTTGTCCTGTGAAAATCCTTATGCTTTCTTAGACACCGTAACTGAATCATAATCGAATCGAAGGCGTCCGTAGGCGTTCGTAGGTACTTTTAACTCATTCGGGGTAGGTAATTCGGAAGAGGCAAGACAATCAATAAACAAAGGAAGAAGGAGCGGAAGGTAGTCCCCTCAGACTAACTACATGTACCCCGCCACGTGCATGTGAGCCAGTCCCAGAAGTGGAAACATGTTGCAGATTCAACAGCACAATCAAGATCATTCAGTGTCTCCTGGCTGGTGATTTGACAATCATGATAAACTAGCAACTTTTTCCAAGTCAAAGAGTCAGGGTTAGGGCCTCCCTCCTTTTTACGAGGTGTTTTTTCTAGCTATATAAGCAGCTGTTTTGGTACTCAAGTTGTAGGGACAAAATTACAGCTGCTCCACGAGGAACATTCACCTTTGGAACTGAGGCCCTGGAAGCATGAATTGGGCTTTATATACCGATCGTGAGAGAAAATTCCACGAGATGCCAAGAATAGTCACGAAATTCTTTTCATTCGTACCAAATTCGTGCATGCACTCGACGTAGTCTTGATTAATTCTTGACTGATCCTTACTTTCTAGCAGTTTTTTTTCAAATATGCAAGTCGTAGTGAATTCGTCACAATATCGTGTCGATTCAGGCCGAATCCCACGAATATTCGTAACACTTTATTACCTGTTTCGTCGCTGAATCATAGAACATCAAGAATACGTTAAAAAAAACAATTTTTCCAAGAATCTTAATATGTATCGATTTTTGGTGATTCGTGGGATCGGTGGTCTGTGTGGAATATAGGCATAAGTGTTAAATAAAATATCAGGCTCGCGTCTTTGGATAAAGTTTGCATCTAGCTGGCTTCGATAACGCGTGTTGAATCGCTCGACAGAACCTCGCGTTTCAACAAGCGTTTAGGAAACATTGTCTGGTAGACTTGCTATCAGACGACACCCTTGTGTTTATTCTTCCAGGGGAGGCTTATTGCTAGAAGTTCATACACCCAACTGACTATTTTACATACATCCCTCCCAAGCGGAGAATGGCCAGAAAATATGCCAAGATAATGGCGTGAGTTAATCTCTCTCTCTCTCTCTCTCTCTCTCTCTCTCTCTTCTCTCTCTCTCTTTTACTCTTTACCTGAGACATACAGTGACCACTACGGGTAGGCGTTGATCACAAATGCACTGAGGTTTCGATCGCGAAAAGCAACGTTTTCGGTCGTCAATTGCAAATCGGTTAACGATCGCCAACATACGTATTTTTGAGGTCGAAAATATTGTTTTTCGTGATTGAAACGCATTTTCCTTTGATGCGTTTGAACCGTCGCTTACCCGATGTGACGACGTATGTTGATAAAATTTGCATAACTGTTTGGAGACAGATTAGACCAACCACAACGTTGGTTCTAATTTGGATCCAACATGTTTGTATTCCTAAAAGATTCTTTGAAATATTTAACTTTGGAAATCAATATCAGTTGATTTCTTATAAATACCAGAGAGTTTAACTGTGATAGACCACTCGTGCTCAGCGCTTGTATCTAAATCACTTCTTAAACCTGAGTGCTTCATTATATGAACAAAACCTTCTTTTTATAACTTTGTCTTTTGGTGTGTTCTTCCACTTGATATGATACAATAAACTTGAGATGTTTCATTGTATATATTATATCAATGGGCCAAAATTGTAATTGTTTGCTTTCTCTAAAGATTGCTTTAGCCTAAGCAAACAGTGCATACCAGACGAAACGCCGCGTTATGCGGCATTTCATGTGGGTCTACACTGTTTGCCTAAGTACACGTACCCATTTAGTGGCTTCCAATATGCAAAAGGTTAAATTCTTCTATAAAATGATATTTCAGTGGTGGATTCATAGGGGGTTAACTTGACCCCCCCCCCCGCCCCGTTTTTAAATATCTGATGCAAATAAAATAATTTGGTCTCTTACTTAATTGAAAAATGAGACAAAATCAGCAATGCGACTTCCCCCAATACGTTCGCACATACGAGCCCCCTTTCCAGAAACCCTGGATCCGCCTGTGGTATCGCAGGTATTACATAATGGATAGTATGTGAATAAGTTTGATATTGAACATTGACTCCAATTTTCATATCAATAATCAGAAACCTTCGTTGACATATACACACCATTAGCAGCCAGTGTGCCAAATACAAACACCTTCTATAAAAAGTTAGAAGTTTGCGTAACATGTGTTGTAGACAAAATAGTAGATATTTGAATCCAAGGTCTTACTTTGCTGCCTTCTGCACACCATAATGCAATCATTGTGCTTAATATTAACAAATTCCATAAAAATATAAGAGTAGTTTACATTACGAGTCAAGCCGTTTGCTTTTACGTAAATATGACCTTGACCGTTGACCAAAGATCAAATTGACATATGTTATAGGCAATAGTTGTGTAAAATATTTACCACCTTTTTTAAAAAATGAAAGAGGATTAGGAGTTACAAGCAAAACAGACTGTATTTAAGCATTTTCGACCTTGCCCTTTTTATCTAAGGGCATGCATATAGGACTGAATCTTAGTTGTTACCTTCTATACAAACCAATTTTAAGTATAGTATATATTGACATTGACCTTTGACTCCAAGGTCATATCCGCGATTTTCGTTGTCATCTACAAACGATATGCAATCAATAAGCAAAATATGGACAACCTCTACTAAAAATGTAGAAGGAGTTCGCATTAAGAGTTATACAGACAGATTCTAAGTATATTTGAACCTGGCATTTAACTCCAATGTCATATTGATTACTGTAGCTAGCATCATTTAATGGACAGATTTTACTTTACAAACAATTTCAAGAATGAGCTGATATATTTTTTAAAAACTTAAATGCGTGTGAGTATAGGTTTAGATAATATATA
The DNA here is from genome assembly GCA_964019695.1 of Loripinus fragilis. Lineage (NCBI taxonomy): Eukaryota > Metazoa > Mollusca > Bivalvia > Lucinida > Lucinidae > Loripinus > Loripinus fragilis. The sequence continues at coordinate 111,885,815 of OZ026516.1, forward strand.
CTATGCACAATAAATTTAGCAACTGTTTCGTATGGGTGAGCCCATCCACATCAGATCCCGAGTTTCATTTGCTGTCATGAGGATACAAGCGCCGATCGTCTGACAAGATTTTCCATTAAAAAAAATACATAATTGCCAAATGCTGCGGCCGTGCTAAAGTGACGTTAAATTTTAAGACTAGCGGGTAACGTGGGTATTTCTGATTATTTGGGGGAAGCCGAAACCATTTTCAAACGATTGTTTGGTCTCTGAAAACCAAAAAAGCATAGCAAATGCTGCAATTTTCTGGTCTTTCTCAGAGAAATAAAAGACCAAGTTTTCACAATTTGACGTTTTCACTAATGTTATCACCTTTAAACGGTGTTTCTAGCTGGGTTTTCTTAAACCACATTAACAAGTAAAAGTGCTTGATGCCCTCGAACACATTCAGACAAATAATGTTGAATGAAACATCTTCACAACTACAGTGCACGAGCCGAAAGATAAAATCTAACGTCACCATTATCTCGCAAATGAGTCGCACCATTTTTCAGTAACTTAAGGTTTTAATCAACCATAAGATGAGTTACATTGTAAGCCTATGATATCTTTGTAAACTGAGTCTCTGTTGGATTGGCACGCCAATTAACATAAGAAGTTTAATCAAATGATGACTACGTTTTGACGTCATTGATGGCAGCTGATTTTTTCAGCATGAAATCTCTATCACATCTGTCACATAACCAATATGTTTTTATATGCGTATGTTGCATGAGGAAGATGAAAGACCACAAAACGACAAATCACATGCTTGTCATTTTAGCATTACTTACAACGGATGTGATTTTTGCCTACTGACCCCTTCTGCAACTATTGTTCTCCCCAAATGCCTATTTAAAGGATGGCGTCTGAAATTTCGTGGTTTCATTTGCCTAAAATCCTGTTCTCGTCATTGCAATTAAAATTGATCGGCACTGCACAAAGATAAGCACAAAAAAGATGCGAAACCTAAGAAATTGCTAAACTTATTGTGCATAGTATATTACAAATATAAAGGAATTAAGTGGGAAAGAGCTACGCTCGTAGCACGTTCCCACTTAATCTCTTCATAATTGTTATATATGAGGAACGAGCTACACATAGTTCCTTTATAATTGTAATATATGATATATGACCATATTATAGCTTTCTCCTCCCCTTCTCTGACCGCTCCTTTGGAAATGGTTTCATTGACCACTAAATGGATTTATCAAATGATATACTTTATAGATATTACAAATATTGACAAAATATGTGACTAAGTTGGCCAAAATAAAATTGTCTGCTCAAACTTGGTTTTGAAGCATGGGAATGGGGCGGTGCAAACTATAATTTATGTGAAGCTCTATTTCTTTGTCACAATCGCAAGTAATGAACATAATATGAAACCTGTTCATGCATATATTTCGTATTCTAACACATCTCGCCTAAAGAGCCAACGGTAACAAACGGTGATAAGATCGGACAATAATTCACAACTAAAGTGTGTGATAGCTGACGTCACTGGAAAATGACGTCATTCATGGCGTTTGACGGTGTAACGTCGTTTATACGCATGAAAGACGTTACAATTACGTACATGTAAACGTATGCGACGTAGTCTAAGTATTGGCGGGAGTTCTTCAGTGCAATGGCGGAAAGTTAGAAGAAGCTGATATGAAGACTTCGAATGTGTTTTCGTCGTTTATTGTGTGTTAAAATCGAAATAGATCAGCTCCAGTACGTGAATTGTTGAGTAATAATTCACTGTTTGTCGGTCAGTTGTAAAGAAGATAAATCACTCGCGCTGCGCGCTCGTGATTCGATCTTCTTTACAACTGATCTCCAAACAGTGAATTATTACTCAACAATTCACTGCTGGAGCTGATCTATTTCTTAATTTTGTACATTTCACGCGGTTGTATGCAGCATATGGGATTGCCATCCTCTTGAAGGTTGGCAATTATAATTGATTCAGTTTGAAACCTGTATGCTAGCACCAGCTAAGTAGTGTAGCATGAGATAGTCTTTTCTGTGAAAATTACCTGTATATATTGCAGCATGGTTCACAACACTAAAATGACCCATGTAGCTCATTGCCATCTCCGCTTGCGGAGATGGCGCTGAGATGGATGTGTCAATCAATTGATCTCCACGTTCGAATCAAACAGGTTTCAAATGGTTTCATTACTCTCAGTCAGTAGACGACAAACCACTTTAGGTAAGGCTGAAAGATGGCATTTTTTTTAAAAATTATACTTGTATGGTGTTAATGTTCAAAGGGAGGCGCTTTATTTCCTACCTCATAAAATGATTAAAACGTTTTTTGTGTTGTTTTTTTCAAGAAGTTGTTTGGGTATTCTGGTAGTTACCATGATAGTGTTACTGTCACGTGAGGTGCAACTAACCGCCATCATATCTACGTCATTAAAGAACCATCATGCACCAGCTGTAGAGCTGGCTGACAAATTGAGTCAAACTAATGCACTAAACATAAAACTATCTAAACATATACCTGTGGTTCATGACGGTTCAGCGGAAGTTCGTCATATTGGATTTCTCAAGGTTCACAAAGCCGGAAGCTCCACAATGCAAAATATCTTCTTCCGGTTTGGCTTAAAACGAAACCTAACGTTTCTGATCCCGGCAACAGGAAACTATTTCATCAGCAATGACTCAGTGATGCCTGTAAAGCCAGGTAATCATTATGATATGTTAGCAGTTCATTCTGTTTACAGTAAGGCCAGCTTTGATCAAATGCTCCCCCTGGATAAAATCAACATAGCTATTATCCGTGAACCGCTGGAGCTGATGATATCAGCTGCCTATTATTACCGAGATGTGTTTCACAATGGCTACTTAAGGAATATACCGAATGAAACCTTTATCAAAGAACTGGTGATGCAGGCTAACAAATTCGATCCAGGGCCATTTTCACGTACTAGGAACTCTATGGGAAGAGACTTTGGTTTCAATGCAACGACTGGAGAAGGTGATACAAAGACAATTTTAGAAAAGTTAAATTCTCTTGATAAAGAGTTTAAACTTGTTCTAGTAATGGAAAGATTTGAAGAGTCTATGGTGTTAATGAAGCGTTACCTAAATTGGAAGATGTCAGATATTTTGTTTCTTCAAGCTAATCATCACAAACATAGCCCAGTAGTAAAACTTACAGAAAAGGAAAAGAAGAAACATAAAAGCACGTGCTTCATGGACTATGCGATCTATGACTTTTTTACGAACATTTATAGACATAAAGTGAAAGCAGAGGGGCCTCTATTTCATAACGAAGTAAAACAGTTCCAAGCTGTTTTGAAGCAGGTTAGATCTTTTTGTGATCAAAATACAGTTGATAATCTTGAAGTTACCGCTTCTAGTTGGAATCAGGATTTTATGGTTACCAAGTCAGATTGTGCTCTGATGAAACTTCAAGAGATCAAGTTCCTAAATAACCTTAGGACAAGACACAAACTAATGAATGGCATTAGATAGATGCACCGCAGAGACCAGGTCCGGGGGTTATAAAATCTTTGTACATGCTTAACTCTTCTGAGCATGAAATTTATCATGCTCATAATTGTTAAAATGCCAACAATTGTCGGCATTTTAACATTTATTAGCAGGATAAGTACAGCAACAGCAAAAAAGTTTTATTTTTTTTTTATTTTTCAGCAGTTCGCTTTTTAAGAGCAGTTAAAGTTCATGCTCATTTGAGTTGAGCATGAAAAAGTTTCATAACCTCAGAGCCCCGAGCTTATAAACCGTTTTTATGCCCAACTCAACTTAGAAATCTTAATAAATATAAACAAAATATTCGATTTACATTCTCAAAAAGCCAGACAATGCCATTTGACCTCTGCGTGAAACTTTAAAAGCCAAATATTGCATAACACGCATGTGTGCACTATAATAAAATTTTGTGAGTCCATCCATTTGATCAAATTTTGCATACGTATGCATGTCAACACTGTCTAACCACTGGCATGTATAACATCCTTTGTTGATGGACGAGACTTTGCTGAGTATCAGTCCCCCTAGTCCGAATTTTCTCTGACGTTTTAGTGGCTTTTCTGTCACTACTAGTGGCAAATATCAAAATATGGAAAAAGCCACTTAAACATGAGAGAAGGCTCGGATTACAGTCCCCTAGACGCGGCCATTTCGTAACAATACTCATTACTACCAGTAGTAATGGGTGACACTCTGGCACAAATTTTTTTAAGCCTGAAAAGAACTTAGAATTTTTCAGGCTAAAAAATTTGTGCCAGAGATGTCTACCCTGGTAGGCTTGAGTGACTAGCTGTGAATAACTTAGTTTATTTTTGGGATTATTCTGGCTGGGCCTATAATTGTGATAGTTTCTTGGGCTATTGAGAATAACTTAGTTAATTTTTGGTTGGTCTGTAATAGTTTCCTGGACTATTGAGAATAACTTAGTGTATTTTGAGGTCTATTCTGGCTGGGCCTATAATTGTGATAGTTTCGTGGGCTATTGGGAATGACTTAGTCTATTTGATAGTAATTCTGTTTGGGGCTTTGATTATGATAGTTTTCTGGTCATATCTACTGGTTGGCTTGTGATTGTAACAGTTTGCTGGGCTGTTGGGTAAATAACTTAGTTTATTTGTGGGCTATTCTCGTCTATGATTGTGATTATGATAAGCTCCTGGTCATATCCACTGGTTGGTTTGTGATTATGATAGTTTCCTGAGCTATTGAGAAATAACTTAGTTTAATATTGGGGCAATTCTGGCTGGATCTATGATTGTGTTAGTTTTCTGGTCATATCCACTGGTTGGTGTGTGATTGTGATAGTTTCCTGGGCTGTTGGGAAATAACTTAGTCATTTTTGAGGGGAATAAAGGTCCTGCTGTGGTGATATATAAAAATAACTTAGTTAAATTCAGCTTTGAAGATAATTTAGTCATTTTAGGGGGTAAAGTATGTGGTGATATATGGTGTGTGTAATAGTCAAGGCTACTAAGTACCATGCGTCTTAAGAGTCTCTTGGTCAATCAAGACCTCAACTCCTAGAGGCATCACTCTGTAGCGTTAACTAGTGTACATTGTTTAGCAAGTTTAGTGGTATTCTTTCTAAGGAAGTGGTAGCCCTGATAAGGGCTGTTTGTTGATTGTCTAGTTATTTCTAGCACTTCTTCTTGGAAATTTTAATTTTCTTAGTTGCTTTTCCAACTCCTATGTTTTGACTGGTGTCTTGGTCATTGGTCATAATGTCAAGTCTTATAGGTATCTGGATGGGTGGTATCTCTAGCGATTGATGCTGCGCTCGCTGTTGAGACAATTCTTCTAACTTCTTCACTCTAGACCATAATTCATTGACTTCCTTGAGAAGGACTTCTAGGACTTGAGTCTTTGACTGTTGCTTTTGTGGCATCTGCTGAACAGGTTGAGGTATATACGTTGAGGGTGTTTGTGGCATATAATACTGTTGTGTCATATCGTTAGCAAACGTCTCATTCACTGCCGATAGTAGAATATCAGGATTGTTGATCATATCATCTAGTGTTAGTGATGGCTCCATGATTATGAATGGTGAAAAATGTAGTGTGTTTAAGCCTTTTATACTTGTCAAGCGGATTGACCTAGTTTAAAGTTCCCGCGCTTTAAGAAATCAAGTCAACTCTGATTGGGTGAAAATAAATAAACTGACCAATCAGTGTATTGTTGCTCTCTCTAGTGGAGGAGTTCAATGTAGGTCAATCCCTTTGAAAACTATAAAAGCTTGATTCAAATCTCAAATTCTTCATTCTGTTCTTGTGTTACACAACAACAACAACATGGCAAGCACTTTGGATTCGCGTTTGGGGCAATTGGAGGAGCAGGGCAAGACTATGGCTGATGCTACTAGGCGATTGTTGGAGACGGTGAATGCTGTGAAGGATATGGGTGAACTTCTGTTACAGATGATTGAGAATCATCAGAAGATGTTGGAGATGATTCCGAGGGTCGAAAATTTGATTAACGATGTAAAGACAGAAGTGAAGGTGGAGACTATCAGTGATGAGGAGGAAGATTGGGGGATAATTCTCCCCCCACACCTCATCCTTCTGAGGATTGGGATGCAGAAGCAGATGATATGCCCTTCTACATACCAGTGAGAAGGACAATTACGATTGAACAGTGGGGTGTGCGGTGTCCTGCATGTGATGGTCGCCCCAGTAGATGTCCTTGCTCCTAAAAATAATGTCTCTGTGGTAATTTGACCACCAAAACGGCCCTTTTCAGGGCCACCCATTTCTTCAAGAAAGAATAACTTAATATGTTTTAACCATAGATACCATAAGTTGAGTGTGATTGTAGTATTTCCTAATCATGGTTACAGTAATGGGATGATTATGGCGTGATCTTTTAATGGACCAATCAGATTTTAGTTGCTCTCTCTAGCGGAGGAGTAGAATGTAGGTCAATCCACCTATCCAACTATATAACCCAATGTACTTTGTGGTTCTCTCAAAAAAATGAAGTTCTTTGAAAAATTCAGTTTGACTTGGTTGTGTGCTGCTTTGCAGCAAAAAGATTGGAAAGAGGTGGAGAAACAACAAAATAAGTTGGGATTGGAGCAATTTCTTGCTCGCAGAGGAATTGGATCGAGGAAACCTGTAGCCATTGTGCGACCTATTTTAAAATCTTCTAAGTAAGAAATATTTTGTTACTTAGGAGACTTTAAAACAAACAGTCCTTTTCAGGGCTACTCAATTAGTTTTGTTAAAGAATAACCTCAAAATAAAAACAAACACAATTTCAACAACATACTTTTAATTAAATCCAAAAACTGCTAGAATCACTGTATGTCCCTAGAGTCTATTTAAGTCTTTAATGAATATGCACTATAGAGTCACTGTCTGGTTCATCACAAGAAATTGGTTTATCCCTGTTTTCCGTCACCATCTCTGTACAGAATTGAGGTGAGTGAGATGCCGATTTGCAAATGAAACAATAAGGCTTCTCCCCTGTCTTCCCACGGCTTACGGTCTTCTTTGAACGAGTATCTAATCGTCTTCTCTTAGGAGTGCTATCACTATTGATATCAAAATCAAAAATGTCTATTTCAGAAGCCTATCGTTTTCTTGAAGGCTTCTCTGTAGATACTGAAGACTGTTGCTTCTCTGTAGATTCTGAAGACTGTTGCTCTTCCTCATCTTCATCGTCTGAATAAATAACCATAGGCCTTCTTTTTCTTGGTGGTGGTCTAATATTATCTTCATCATCTGAACTCTCTGAATCTGAGTAATCCACCAATTTAGGTTGAGATTCTTCATCATTCATCAAATATTCTTCTCTCTTATGACAATTTGGAGCCCAATGATCTTCAAGTCCACAGATATAGCATTGTCCATATGTAGGCTTCTTATTAGTAGACATCTGTTGTTCTCTTAATTTCTGAGCCTCAGGACAATCTCCAATCCAATGTCCCCTATCATGACAATAATGACATTCTCCATAAGGTGGTCTCATCTTGTCATGTTGTCTCAAAATATCTTCTAATGGTTGCATCAAAGCTTGTTCGTCTTGAGATAAAAGTTTCTTCAACGATACACAATGATAGTAGATGCTCTTCTCATCATAGACTTTAGCCATCCTTGGATATCTACTGTTTGCCATCTTTACTCTTCAAAAGTCAGAAGTGAAATGATTCTCTCTCACTGGTGTCAACTATTTCGAGTCCTGGAAAAGTTCTTTCTCTTCTATGATTGTAGAGAAATTCAATCACAATAGGATTGTCAGCGACACATCTTTTCCAATTCTCAATTGTAATCAGTGTCTCTTTTTCCATCAAATATCTGATACTGATTCACCAAAGTCTCTTGAAATCTTCAAAAGTTTCAGGACTATTTAGTTTCTGTTGAATCTCTTCTTTAGTAATCTCAACATGAGAAAATAAGATGTAAATACAGAACAATAATCTTCCATACGGTCTGAATTTCAAAATCTTGGAAAGTGGAATTTCCAAATATTTTTTTCTCTCTTGCTTCTTCCATGATATTACACTTGCAGATAAAATAACTCTAATGTATGTGATAAGATAGCTATTGTTCTCAGCTTTTATAGGGTGAAAAAAAATTGAAAAACTGTCCAGGCAAACTCAAGTTATTGCAAAAATATGATTTTTACTTTTTAGAAATCCGATTCTTGCTTTTTTCATGCCAATAAATTATCTCCCTTGAATAAAAAATTTCAAGGTAAAAATATGCGAAATTTGTAATAGCTCGGGTATTTTTTATCCGATTGACTTCAATTTTTTTTTTACATACAATAAGACATGATAACTATTATGGGATAGTGTAACATTGAGACACCATTTCAAACTCATTTTGTTATTGGATTCTTTTATATATGAATCGCAAATATTTGCTTATTAAGTCAGTAGAGATATATGTTGAACAAAAATAACTGACCACTGGTACTATATACGTCCGCCGAGGCCCATAGAGAAGCTTTGTGCCTCAGAAACTGTTGAATATGCATTTAAAAAGGTAGAGCAGCTTCGGCTTTGTAAGGGCGCCAGCCTTCGGGTTGGAGTGGCTCCGCCTCAAATTCTCTGGTCCATAGAGACATGCAGGAATTTGACTTGTTTTTGAGACAGTTTCAATCGCCAGGGATTCCGAGGTTAGGATAGTACTTGGGGAGTATTGGTGCTGTTTATACAGTTTATATAGTGCCTGATACTTCTTGCTAATTTTTCAAAAAATGTAGTCTCGCCTGACATTTTCGATCTAGCAAAAACATGTAGTCTCGCCTGACACTTTGTGAAAAAATTCATATAGTTTTTGCTTGTCAAATTTTTTTGCTAGTGATTTCTATTGCCGCATTGTGAAACTTTCAGTAGTTTGGCTTATAGAAAATATTTGATCTGATGAAAAATTCAAATAGATTTGCATATCAAAATAATTTGAGAACTAGTAATCTTGACTGAGGATTTTTTCTGAAAATTTCAGTAGTTTGACCTATGGAAAATATTCGGTCGGATGAAATCAAGTAGTGATTACGCTTGATGAAACAATTTTGAGGATTTTTAACTGTTGATTTCAGAAAATCTGAGTTTTTTCCCAATCTGGGTTGTTCCAGTATAAAAGGAGCTCAGATTTCTATTGCAGCATCATTTCAGTAGAGAATTTCGAAGAGTCAACATGTTTAAGCGACAGAGAGATATTACCCAACCCACTTCTGATGATGAAGAGTATCAACCTAAGTTGGTAGATTATTCAGACACAGAGAGCTCATATGATAAAGATAATATTAGACCACCACCAAGGAAAAGAAGACCTATGGTTATTTATTCAGACACAGAGAGTTCAGATGATGAGGATGATGAAGATTTGACTTCTTATTACACTATTAAGACAGTCAGTGAGAAGAAGTCTAGATTATTTCGAGCTCAAGGGAAAGAGTTTCAAATCAACATCAAGACTTTCCCTGACAATGTTTCGCCATATCAGTTCATATCAAGATTATTTGATTGACTGGTAGAAGACATCAAAGAACGATGCCAGATGGAATCCAATGATAAGATGGGGATGACTACTCTTCATCCTTGATTGAAACTTGGAGTGTTTGTGCCTTGGAGAGATGTCTCAGCCATGACAGGGGAAACTGAGCTAGAAGAAATCATGAAAGTTCTTCAGTCCAATGAGAATTTTAAGATCAATGATGGACAGATGACTGTCCAAGTGACTGTGGTGAGACTTCCAGTGGGCAGCGGACGAAAACCATTACATGCTTGTCTCTATTTTGAGTCAGATAATATGAGAAGGAATAAACAGAGTATTACACAGATCAATAATACCAAAGATGTAATGTGTATGGCCAGAGCTGTAGTGGTGGGGAAATGCAATGCAGAAAAAGATGAATCAGAGTCTTGGAAGAAGAATTGGCACACTATGAGACAATCAGATCGACCTATGCAGACCAGAGAAGCCATGAAGTTATTGGATAGAGCGAAGATTCCTCATACCAAGTCTTGTGTTATTGATGAATACAAGAAGATCCAATCTGTACTTGCTCCCAAGTACTTGATCAAAGTCCATTCTCAGTATCCTAAAGACGGACTGATATTTCCACTACAATTCAAGAAGAAGCCTGAGACGAAGGTGATCCATATTTACTTCAATGGTGTAGATCACTATGATGCGATTACGAAGGTGACAGGATTCCTCTGTGGATATTACTACTGCGAGTATTGTGATGTTGGATATTCTAACAGAGGAGACCATAGATGTGCTGATGGATGTGATGGTTGCTATAGTGACATTCCTTGTATTCCTGGACAAAAAAAGCGTTGTATGGACTGTAAAAGAACATTTCGGAGTAGAGACTGTTTTGCAAAGCATAAGGCAGTGAAATCTAAGCAGCATAAATCTATTTGTCAACTTGTGTATAATTGTGGTAAATGTAATTTTAGGATTGTGGGCAATAAAAAAAATCATGTATGTCCAGGACAGAGAAAATGTAGGAATTGTAAAGAAATTGTTGGACCCAATCATCAATGCTATATTCAAAGGTATGAATGTAAATCTGAGATGACTGAAAATGAAGGAGAAGAAGAGGTTTCTCAACCTAAGAAATCTCGTTTCATCTTCTTTGATTTTGAGTCAAATCAAGAAACTGGTACACATCAAGTGAATTTCTGTGTTGCTCATAAAGCGTGTGATGATTGCATGGATTTGCCCATAGATACATTTTGTCCAACTTGTTCAACATATACAGGTCTGAGAGAATTTATCTTTGAAGGCATTGATACTTTACCACAATTTTGCAACTGGATTTTAGGAGATAAGAATAAAGCAGTGACATGTATTGCACATAATTTTGGAGGACATGATGGTCAATTCATCTTGCACTATATCTAAGAATATGGTACAGTGAAACCTGAAGTGATCATGAATGGAAATACTATACTTAGAATGAAAGTAGGACGTGTCACATTCCTTGATTCTTATCAGTTTTTGCATATGAGACTGGCTAATTTCCCAGATACTTTTGGCTTGACAGAGTTGAAGAAAGGTTACTTTCCTCATCTTGCAAATACACTGTCAAGCCAAAAGTATGTGGGGCTTTACTTTCCTGTAGGCATGTACAATCCTGGTCAGATGTCTGTCAAGGATCGTGAGACATTTTTAGCTTGGCATAAAGGGAAAATTGAGAGTGGTGCTATATTTGACTTCAAATGGGAGATGGAAGAATACTGTCGTAGTGATGTAGATATTCTTAGACGAGGATGTGCTTGTTTCAGGTGAGAATTGATCAACATTAGTGGACTCGATCCTTTGTCTGAAGCTTGCACTATCGCTCAAGCTTGTTCAAAAGTATGAAGAAAAAATCATATGCCTGAAAACAGTATTGCCATCATCCCACCTGAAGGCTATCCTAATCAAAAGAACTACTCTATCAAAGCTGTAAGATGGATTCAAAGTGAAGCTAAGGAACGTGGTATTGAAATCAAACATGCATTGAATGGTGGTGAGCAAAGAATCAGTGGACATTATGTGGATGGCTACCAAGAAGAATCTCGAACTGTATTTGAATTCTATGGATGTTACTGGCATGGATGTCCTACTCATTTTCCAGACAGAAACAGAGTTCAACATCATCAGTGTTTGACCATGCATCAGTTGTATATTTTGACCATTGGCAAGAAAGAAGAGTTACGAAAAGCAGGATATCAGGTGGTGGAACTTTGTGAGTGTGACTCTGACAAGAGATACAAGGAAGATCCAGACTTTAGAACTTTGGTGTACTCAGAATTTAAAAACTTAGACCCTTTGGGGCCAAGAGATGCTTTATTTGGTGGAAGGACTAACTCGACCAAACTCTATCAGGAAATCGATGAATCCTCCATTGAAGAAATCAAGTACATAGATGTGTGTTCGCTCTATCCAACTATTTGCAAGTTCGTACAGTTTCCACTTGGACATCCTACCATCTATTCTCAAGAGAACATAGATAAAGACAACATCAGACAGCACTGTGGATTGATCAAGTGTAAAGTGCTACCAACCACCAATTTGTACCATCCTGTACTTCCACAGAAATACAGTCAGAAATTGATGTTTCCATTGTGAAGAAGTTGTGCTGAAAAGACAGATCCTCATATGAGATGTACTCATTTACGAGAAGAAGATAGAAGTTTTACAGGGACTTGGGTCACTATCGAATTGTTTGCTGCATTGGACAGAGGGCACAAGTTATTGGATGTGTATGAAGTCTGGCATTTCTCAGAGACGGCTCAATATGACAGAGAATGTGGAGAAGAAGGCATCTTTGCTGGCTATATCAATAATTTTCTGAGAATCAAGCAAGAATCAAGTGGCTATCCTGATTGGTGCAAGACAGAGCAAGATAAGATCAAGTTCAAGCAGGACTACTTTGAAGCCAAAGGATCAGATTGGAGAATGTTGAGAAGAATAAAGGAATGAGAGCTATTGCCAAGATTATGTTAAAGAGTCTCTGGGGGAAATTGGCACAGAGAGAGAATATGACCAAGACAGAATATTTCTCAGAACCTTCCAAGTTCTTTGATCTGGTGACGAATCCAAACAAGATTGTCAAGAATGTGGACATTTGCAGAGAAAATCTTCTACTGGTCAACTGGGAGGATACAGAATCCAATGTGGAGGCTCAGGCTTGCAGTAATGTGATTGTTGCAGCCGTCGTCACTGCTCAAGCCAGATTGAAGTTGTATGAACCCTTGGAAAAGCTGAATGAACGTGTACTCTACTTTGATACAGACTCTAACATTTATCATCACAAACCCCATTTATGGAACCCTACTATTGTCAACAACAGACTTGGAGAATGGACAGATGAAGTGCCCAATGCTAGAATTGTGAAATTTGTAGGCATGGGACCTAAGAACTATGGCTATGAATTTGTGGACAAGAATGGAAATCGAAGATCTACTTGCAAAGTGAAATGACTCACTCTAGATTACAATACATCTCAAGTCATTCACTTTGATGGCTGCTGAACTTGGTGAAGGGAGAATCTAAAGACTTCAGAGAAACTGTCAACTACCATAGGATCAGAAAACATAAAGACAAGACTGTGACCACTGAATTGCAATCCAAGACATATAGGTTTACTTATACTAAACGTGTCATTATTGGAGATGGATATACTGTTCCTTATGGATATTTGGCATAGAAAGAGTAGTTCTGATGATCATGCAGTGAACTTATTTCTGATAGTCATGAATTGAACTGTGTCTGATAAACATGTACTGTACGGGTGTTTTTATGTATCAAACTGTTTCAATTATGTATTTAAAGCTGCATAGTCTGTAACTTTGAACATTTTTCGAAAAAAAAATTCTTTTTTAATCATTTGTAAAAGCAGAATTAAGTTAAGTTAATAATAAATCTGTTCACTATAGCTGAAAACTGCATGGAAAAGTGAATTATCTTATAAAAACAGGCCTTTTTTCTCTTATTGGTAATTATTTGCGTCCCTCCAATAATTTTAGACAGTCAAGTTTTAACATAAATGCTGTTGTTTTGATACTCATAATTTGTAAAGATTTACGAAATTGGTAAAATGTATACCTGAATTTTAGTTTTTTACTGTATTCTTGAAAAATAGAAACATCATTTCAAAAATTAAAAGATCAAAAGTTACAGACTATGCAGCTTTAACTGTTTTTTAATTACGTATTAAACTGTTAGTTCATGTTCATTAAAATTTGAGTATAAATAAAATTGTCTTTGTATTTTTTTCACAGTTAGCCATGGCACTTTCTACACACCAGTTGGACTCAAATCAAGATATTGGAAGTTTGTTTTTTAAACATCCTTCTAATATTTTTATTTATGGTCCAAGTGGATCGGGTAAAACTGAATTTGTTAAAAAGATGATTGAGTTTAAAGAAGATTTATTTGATATTTTACCCCAATGTATTGTTTGGTGTTACAAGGAATGGCAAAAATCTTATAATATCTTACAAGAACGTGAGGGGTCAAACATCAAATTTATTCAAGGTATTCCCAATGATGAAGATGAAATTGTCACTGATCCCAGTGCAACTCACTTGGTGATTTTTGATGACATGTTAGGAGATAAAGATGAAGAAAAAACTAAGTTATGGTTTACTAGAAAAGGACGTCATAGAAACGCAAGTGTGGTGTACATCACTCAAAATTTATTTCAACAAAGTAAATCTTCTCGCACCGTCAGTTTGAATGCTCATTATTTAGTTTTATTTCAAAGTCCAAGAGATAAGATGCAAATCAAAGTATTAGCAAATCAACTTCAAGCTCCCCATATGATTCATGCATTTAACGATGCCACACCTATACATCATGGATACTTATTGGTCGATTTGAAACCAAATACACCTGATTATCTTAGATTCAGAACACAAATTTTTCAAACTGGTTTACAAAATCAGATCAACAAGGACCTGTTGTCTATTTTCCAGGAGTATAAAAGGTGTGTTTGATATGGAAATCCATCATTTGTGTCAAAATGGCTCAACGAACATCAGCTAATCTGATACGTGCTCTGTATAATTTAAGCAGAGAACATGATAGTCTTAAAAGAAAATCACTCTTAAATGCAGGTTTAATCGAAATGATCAAATGGTTTTCTTTGGCAGCTCGAAAAATTGTCAAGGGTAAAATGAAATTACCTAAACAAACTCAAAAATTTATGGATAGACATCAGGATGATGTAAGAAAATTAGCAAGTGCAATAGTTGATCCTGAAGTCAAACGTAGTATCATTTTAAAACCTGGAGGTGGTGGATTCTTTGGTGGTGTGATCATTCGAAGTCTGATTCGATGGGATGGAAATAAGTTGATGAGAAAATTTAATAAGAAAACTAAACCAAAACCTAAGAAAAAAATCAGTGAGTAAACCTAGAAAACAGAAAAAAAGAAAGGTTGATGATCGTTTTGTAACAGAACGTAAAAGTAAAAGTCCTGCTTCATGGCAAAATTTAGGTCTTGATTCTCCAAACACAAATGCAAGACGATCGTCCATAGATTTAGCACGATTTACTCCTTTGAGAGCACAAGATTTGTTAAAAAGACAAGGATATGTTGCTACCATGCACATGTTAAATCCAAATAAATATCCATCGCCACCTCATTCTGAACGTCGACGACTTCATTTAAAAAAAAAACTATAAAAGGACTGTACATTTAAATTATAAACACACTCATAATCATGGCTGTAACAACAACACGTCGTAGAAAAATGCAAAATAAAATGAGAAAATAATCTCTGATTAAAACTTATGGTAACATTTAGAAGGATTGACTCATTTACCCAATAAATGTCGAAAGAAAATGATTCAAGAGTCACCTAAAGAAGTCATTGATTGTGTAGGGGAATGTTGCATCAATCTTATAAAAGGCAATGTACGTATGACTAATGCTCAAAAGAATCAGTTACAAGCTAGAAAGCAACATATACGTTTACTGAGTTCTAAGCAAGTTCCACTTGACACAAAAAAGAAAATTATTAATCAGAAAGGTGGAGCTTTGTTAGGATTATTATTTAAACCATTAATTGCTCCTATCATAGGTTCTGTCTTGGGGAAAATTATCAAAAAATAAAAAATATGGATGGTCGTAAAATGGCTATTGTACCATTTAAACTTTGGGAAGACATGAAACGATGGAAAGAGGAACAAATTCAAAAACCAAGACTGCCTCCTGATCCTAATGTATCTGCCACAGCCAGTCTTTAAAGAGAATTATCTTCTGTCATGGCCAATGAAGATTTGTCTGAAGCTGAAAATCTCAAATGTATGGCCAAACCTTGTACAAATGTAAAACGGCTCATCAAAAAGCTTTAAAAGAAACATCTCTTTTTCCCCAATCTGACCCTAGTTCTTCCAAAATGAATCAATTGGTTATAGATAGTGTACCCTCCACCATGAAACGTAAAGCTCAGCTTTTAGTTTCTCTTCTAAAAACTAACCCAAATGTGTCCTGGAAAGATGATGGTACAGTTAAACTTTATGGCAAATCTATTCCAGGGTCTAATATTATTGATTTGGTCAATGATGTCATTAGACATTGTAAAGGCAGTGAACCTACAGGTTGGCAAGCTTTTGCAGAAGGTTTAAGAGACATGAATATTCCCCAAGATGTCATTGGAAATAGGGAAAGGTGGGACTGGATGCATCGTGCTCCAGAAACTCCTGAAACGGATTATATCACTCCCAAACAAAAACGCACTATCAGAAAAACAGCAAGTCGTATTCCTGTTTCTGTCAGGTCTGAAAGAGTTTGAGTGTCAAAAAACGTATCAAAGACCATTTTTCCTCTCCGGCACTTTTATCTGCCACCAAAAAACGTATAAAAGAAGAGTTTTCTTCTCCATGGGTCAGTTATAATGAAGCTTGAACAGTTGTATTACAATCCTAAAACCATGAACAACTTTCATGAACAACCATGAACAGTGATAGTTCACTCAGTACTTTTTCAAAAAATTCACAATGTGACTTTAAAGTGAAATTAGATCATTCCATACAAATTGAAAAAGATTATTGGGAAGTAGGTTTGGTAGAAGTCATAACTCCCACTGAAGTAAATAATATCACTAAGGAAAACAATTATGTGATTTTAAGATTTCCTAATAGAAAAATGTGTGAAGAGATAGATAATTGCACAAACAATGGATTTTATATAGACCAAAAAATTTATATCCGAAATGGTTATTATGCTTCTCCACGCCATTTAGTTGAAGAAATTCAAAAAAGTATCAATTTTCAATATGGACTGACGCTGAAAAATAGCAATGCTTTCATTACAATTTCTTATGGTGAAAACAGTGCTCGAGTCAAACTTGATGTTCAAGATCCTACAAAAGTCAAAATTATTTTTCCAAAGGCAATTGCAGAAATATTAGGTGTAGATAGAAATTATTTTGATAAACCAGTAGCAAATGAAAAATACATTTTCAGATATGGTGTGGATTTGAATACAAAAATTCACCAACTTTACATTTACTCTGATTAAGCAAGTTATACATTTATTTGTGATGTTACTGCACCTATTTTGAGAGTATTGCCATTTGAAAGTAAAGGAGAAAACAATCATTTACATCAAGAATTTGTCAATGTACACTACGTACCAGTGGCAAAATCTTTCATAGATCAGGTGCACATTAGTATAAAAGGTGATACAGGTGAAAATGTGCCATTTATCTCTGGGAAAACGTTAGTGAAACTACATTTTCGACAGAAAGAATAATGTTGAAACAATCGAGAAGCATTATGTCTCTTCAATCTGGGAAAGGAGACTTTCCCGTGTACAGAGGCGTTTCAAGACAATATGACAATGGTTTAGGATCCATTTTTAAAGCTGCATTGAGAACAGTGATTCCAATTTTAAAACCTGTCGCAAAAGCAAGTTTAAAAAGTGTGAAAAAAGTAGCTAAAGATCAAGGGGTTCAAGCTCTGAAAGACATTGTAGGTGGTGAAAATGTAAAAAAGAGTTTTAAAACAAAGAGGAAAAACAGCTTTGAAATCTTTTGGTCAATCTACTATAAATCAGTTGGCTATAAATTCAACTCAAAAACGCAAAAAGCCTCAGTCTCAATCTAGACACCGAACTGTTAAGAGGGGTTTTAAAAGCAGAGCAAAAAAGTTTAATCCTATTAAACGTCTGGTATTTGAAAAGTTATGGCTGGGTCTATGATTGTGATAGTTTCCTGGGCTATTGAGAATAACTTAGTTTAATTGAGGTGCTATTCTGGCTGGGTCTATGATTATGATAAGCTCCTGGGCTATTTGGAAATAACTTAGTTTATCTGAGGTCTGTTCTGGTTGGTCTATGATTGTGATAGTTTTCTGGACATATCCACTGGTTGGCTTGTGATTATGATAGTTTCTTGGGCTGTTGGGAAATAACTTAATTTATTGAGAGATATTAATGGTCCTGCTGTGGTGATATATAAAATAACTTAGTTAATTTCAGCTTTGAAAATAACTTAGTCATTTTAAGGGGGATGAAGGCTCTTCTGTGGTGATATATAAAATAACTTAGTTAAATTCAGCTTTGAAAATAACTTAGTCATTTAGAGTGCTTGACTAGAGACCGAGGGGCCGCGGGTTCGAGCCTCACCAGTGTCACTGCGTTGTGGTCCTTGAGCAAAACACATTTATCCTAGCTTAATACTGGTTCAACCCAGGGAGACCCGTCCCTGTTTAACTGAAATATTGTTGATGGGACGTAAAGAATCAAATCACACAAACAAATCGCCCAAATGGGGAGTGCTTGAAAGACGCAATAATACATTTAGGTAATGGGTACATAATTTCTGCTATTTCTTTATCTAAGTACAGGCCGAGAGAAGCGATCATCTATTTTTTTTAATTCGTCTTGGTGGATGTCTGTCTCTTGAAATGAACTATCCTGGCCAGCTAATACAAATGTATTGTAGTATAGCACATCAAATAATTATCCAATCTTTTGTACCAATCATCGAACAAGGCAGCCCAACCACACCTGACCCAGGATACCAATGGGAAAGTGACAAACTCACAGTAAACACCACAATCGAGAGCCAAGAGGTCAGCCCTTTTCCCAGCAGGTGACCACAAAGCACGTATAAACAGACGCGCATAAAACATAGCAAACACAAGACAGAACAAAAACATAAAAGATCCAAGACGCATTATGTTGATAGTCCAATGGTGTGTTGATCTGGCATGGATTATTGCTAGGGTATTACTGGAATTTCAACATTATTCTTCGCGAAAATTTACTGAGGCGCACAGGTTTTTCTTGGTCAGTTATTTGGAGTTGTTTTTTTTTAATTTTAGTGTATTTGAACATGTATAAAAATATGAGTCAATATAGGCACGTATTTCCTTTTTAAAGAAGGTACAGCGCATGTGCGAATCCAGAGGGGGGAACAGGGGTTCGGACCCCCCCCCCTTGAAAATCACAAAAATAAAGGGTTTCTTAGCAATACTGCTCCTTATCCCCTGAAAAATCACAAAGCTGCCAAGCCAGCATTCGATGGTGGACCATCATCAGCTCGCCAGCGAAACGCCATTTAAATGGCGTTTCGCTGGCGGGCCAGTGATGGCCCACTTTTAGTGCTATTTGGATTCTCTTTCCCCTTATCAAAAAAAAAAAGAAAAAAAAGTTTGAGCCCCTCTGGCAAAACTTTCTGGATCCGCGCATGCAGCGTAAGAGGTAGTGGTACTCGTCACCGAGGTCATTTTTTGTACAGAGCTTGCAATTTCTTTCGGACAGATCTGTATTGTTCCATCTGCCAGTTTCAATTGGCAGCTTATGGTTGGCTGTGCGGTATCGTATCATACTATAAAAAAGTGAACTGTTTAGATTAATGATATATTTCTCTAGATTGATATCAGTTTTGAAAAGGTTATTGTTGTGTCCTTTGGAGGAGTCATGCATTTGTGCATTCCAATTTTGAAGAAATTAGTCAAGTAAATTTCGCTTGATTATTTTGCCTAAAGATAGATTTAACCATGCATCGTATTTTCCTTAGTTGTTTATTTTTTTTTTTTGGATATAATGAATCCATTTCGAGTTAATTAGTTCAGATTTAAGCATAAATAAGTATCCGGGCATTCTTATTTGCATTCTTAAATGTATGATAGGTAAACATGCACGAAGCATACTTTTATTATTATGGTAAGCCTCTATATCTCGATTGAATTATTTCTGCCAAACCGCGTCGTAAACCTCGAGGTTTGCAAATACAGCTTGCATGGATCTAGAAAGTGTTGTCAGAGGGGGTCCATCTCTTCTTTGATAACGTTTAGGGGAGAGAGGATCTAAAATCAACGTACCACTAAAAGCGGGCCATCATCTGCCCGCCAGTGAAACACCATTTAAATGGCGTTTCGCTGGTAAGCCGATAATGGCCCAACATTGAATACTAGCTTGAGACGTTATGGTATTGCAGTGGATCCGGACCAGTATTGCTTATGAACCCTATAGGTTTGTAATCTTTCAGGGGAGTCTGGACCCCTTGCCCCCCTCTGGATCCGCACATAAACAAAAGAGTATGACCAGGAAATGCCACAATCACACGGTGCATACCAACTAACAGCACCAATGATTGAGAAAGTGTATTTGTCAGTTTGTTTGACTCTTAACGTCCCAGTCAACAAAGAAGTTCTAGCGATAAGGTGTACATTTTCCCTAGTTGACTTGATTACAAATACCAAACTTTTCAAATTGCCCTAATGTTTGTTTGTTTTTAAAATTGGTGTAGTTTGGCAGTAAAATATGCATACCAGGCGACAAAAGACGTTTCAAAGCGATTGACCATTTACAATACCGTGAAAACCGGCGTGCACTTTCTACTCCCATCCCTCATTTTACATCTTTATACTGGGTGCCGTTTAGACCAGATTTTGAGTAAATGCATTGCTAGTTTTAAAAAAATAAAAGTGCTAAAATGTTAATGATGTGAGTGCTCTTCATTTCCAAAACCTTACCGTATTCTTTCTGCACATTCGTAAGAAATACACCTAGAATTGTGATGTTTATCATTGGTGTCTTTTAGTTTGTTTTTGATGCTTTCCCACCCCATAGACCCAAAATGCCCTTTACATATGTTGTAAATGTTTATAGCGACATGTCGTTCTCCAAAGGGCATCTTGGGTCTAGGGTGGAAAAGCATTTAAACATGAACTGAAAGACACCAGTTTTATCTTTCCATTAACAAACGTCACATTTTTAGGTGTATTTCGTACGCATGCACTGAAGGAATGCGGTGAAGAGCACTTCTATCCTTAACATTTTAGCAATTTCATTCACCAGCGATGGTGATATACGTTAGTAAACTTCGCGTGTTCGATTCGGGCCTGTTCCATTTGCAGGTTGCGGACATGGATCGGGTTTTACATGTACATTTTTTGTAACTCCCCAGCAGCAGTATCTTTTACTGTTCTTTCTCAAACTCCCCGTCGACCAAGCTACTTCCAAAATCCCACCATTGCGTGAGCGATGTTGATATTCTTTGCCTAAAAGTGAAAAGGCCTATTAGAGACCTTACCACTGAGCTAGACTCCCGATCAAACACGGACCCTTCGGATATTCTTGACTAAGTATGACGAAATAACTAGATGTAGATGGGTCAGTTTCAATATATCCCCTAGGCATCATGTGCATTGACTTCGATTGGGGAATACGGTTGAATGACCTAATGCATACTGCTGGGGAGGTGGTCAACTCTACCATTATTCAGTGTGTTCATGAGCTGAGTCTTACTGGATTATGCATATTTTCTGTGTTTTATTTGCCCCCAATGGATCACCTATGTACAAATCGTTAACTAAAGCAAAAAATACCCAGAGCTTGAAGCACATGAAACACTGAAAAGAGTGGCTTCAGCAAAAGCAATATTAAAATACTATACTAGTTATTCTTTAATAACTGTAAAACGCCATGCGATGGTTCTAAGCTTTTTTAAAAGCTAACCTTGTCTTTTTAAAACTAGCAATGCATTTTCTCCAAGTCTGGTCTAAACGGCACCCAGTATAAAGACGTAAAATGAGGGGTGGGAGTAGAAAGTGCACGTTTTCACGGTTTTGTAAGTAGCGAATCACTTTGCAACGTAATTTGTTGCTTACCATGCATATTTTACTGCTGAACTACACCAATTTTAAAAATATTAGGGCAATGTGAAAATTTGAACTGGGGAAAATGTACGCCTTATCGCTAGAACTTCTTTATTGTCATTCCCAGAAGGTCTTCCTGGACTGAGCAAGTACTCAGCAGTGGGTAAAGTGTTTTGATCAAGGACACAATTACAGTAAACCCTGTCTTAAGCGGTCACTCAAAAAGAAGAACAAAAATTGGTTTTCAAGACCGATTATCGCTTAATGCAGATCAAAAGTATTGCAGAATGATCCAAGAGAGCATTCTGCAATACTTTCGACCTTCATTAAGCTACCATTTGTCTTTAAGACTTTTGTTTTGTCTATTTTTGAGTGGCGGCTTAAGACAGTTTAAATTGGTTTTCAAGACCGATTATCGCTTAATGCAGGTCAAAAGTATTGCAACATGTTCCAAGAGATCATTCTTTAATACTTTTGACCTTCATTAAGCTACCATTAGTCTTTAAGACCTTTGTTTTGTCTATTTTTAGTGGCCGCTTTAGACAGGTTTTACTGAAAGTGGCTCTACCCCCAGTCTTAACCCCTACCAACTGAGCCACTGCACTTCGCGTGAGAGATTTTGTGACAAGAAGGGTCGATTAAAAGGTTAACTTTATTTAGGAACAATATTTACTGTACGAGATCTTCGTTATAGTTATAAATCTCAAAAATTAGTTCGTCCTATTATTCAAAACTTCGCCATGCTAAGATTATGGACAATGTGACTGCTTTGTCGCTTTCAGCTTCCTTGTGCTGATACCAAAGTCCCGTATGGTGTTATAAACATACTGCTTCAGTGGTCCCGATATCCCATCTCTCTCACGTGTCAGAATCCATAATATCTCTGAAAAGACACAAATAGCTGTCCTGTCAGCCAAGCGTGACAGTGACCTCATGTTTTGTTTACAAAAGTTATCAGGGACTTATAATCGAAAGATTACATGTGTATTAGTCCTATCCTCAGGATAGGATTAAGACTCAAGTCATCTATCGGTTTGCGTTAGCTCAAGTGAAGTGTACACATTATTGTTTTACTTAGCAATTGTAAACAAATTATTACGTCATTGTCACTTTTGGTTAGCACGACAATAGAAGAACAAACTTTTAACTCTTTGCATGCTGGGTAATCATTCATGCTTTTGCTATCGTTCGCCATGTCCCCCTTAGCAGGTTCTTTTGCAAACTGTGAAGACCTAGATGAACAGCCACAGAATGCAGCATTTTATAACCTTTGTCACTGTTTGCGAAGACAAAGCATGTGAACCCTCAAACTATAGAATTGACCATCATAACTTTAATCGCCAATCAATACTGCAAGAGACGACACATTTTGCGACATCTTTCCTAATTTTCGAAAAAAATAAGGAATGATTCTTCATGAGAATCGTCTGCCAGCATACGATTCTCATGAAATATCATGCCTTATTTGTTATTTTTTTTTAAAAAAAAAAAAGAAGCAAAATTTGAAATTGTCTTCTGCTGCAAATTGTAGGTGGTGCTTCATGGTTTAAATGTTTCAAAATTTATAAAAATGTCCATTTTTAGCCTTCTATCAAGTGACCAATCGCATTATACTTGCGTTTTAAAGCAGTTGTAATTTTGGAGTTTTCTAGATGGTGGAAACGGAATGTGTGAAGCAAATCTTATGAAGACGACGTGTTGAGCTTTTATGATGCTCGCTCTGGTGTCTATATTGGATATCGACAGATACCTACCACCAAGTTTAGGCTCCGTCAGACTAACACTTCCGGAGATGACGTTTAAACAATGCAAGTACAGTAAAACCTGTCTTATGCGGCCTCTCAAAAATAGACAAAACAAAGATCATGATGACAAATGGTAGATTAATGAAGGTCGAAAGTATTGCAGAACGCTCTCTTTGGAGCTTAATGAAGATCTTAAGGTCCCTTTGGAGCAATCTGCAAAACTTTTGACCTTCATTAAGCAATAATCGGCCTTGAAACCCAATTATTGGTCTTCTTTTTGAGTGGCCGCTTAAGACATATTTTACTGTAATGCAAGAAACAGCTCTATCCCAGGAAAAATCATAAATATGAAAAGCTAAGAACGGAAGACCGACGGTCTGGCAGACGGCGGAAAACAGGCCATGTAGGGCAGAAAAGAAAATACATTTATTCTAGTATTTAAATGTTGGAACATCGAATTGTCAAATATGAATGATCATAATGCTCAACCTATTTAAAAAGGCTTTATAAAATTCATTTTCACAGCCAGACCTCCATGGCCAGAAGATTGTGTAATAGATTTGTTTTCTTACATTTAAGTGAAACATATGTTGTGGTACCTCAAAGAACCGTCTCATTGAGACAATTCTTTTGAGCACCAAAATACATGTCTTAATTGATGCACGTGAAACTTTACGCTAAAATTTCCTCATTTGACCAAAATAATACCTTGCTGATATCAGTAAAGTAGCATGTCTATTGAAGAAGACACTTACGAGCATTTCATGTGCAATCAATGACAGGAATTGTTCGGTATCAGGGAAGTAGTAGTATGTACTTACGAGCATTCCATGTATAGTTAATAATAGGAACGGTTTGTTCACTGCACGACCAGACGATTGAGAACTGTTCATAGTCTGTCTCAAGAACCCTGTAGTCTCCCCTGCTTTCCGCTGCAAAATAAAGAGCAGTGTGAGTGGTAAGACTATAATAATCTATCATCAGTTTGAGTGTGGGAAAGAAAAATCCGTCCCTCGTGATCACCGATTGGACTCAGGAGGCTTGCTGAGTAATTTGGCAAACAGTGAAGGCCACATCAAGCGGCATTTCATAAGGAGCTACATTGCATTCTTAAACAATGACGATCTTCAGAGAGAGAGAGAGAGTTTAATTTTGGAATAGAAATAATAACCTGTGACCCTCGCTATATACACTGACAGTCTTTACCATCCCAAGTTTATTGTAGCAAACCAGAAGAAAGAATCTATTAGAACATAAGGGTTTAATAATTTCATTTATCATATGACGTCGCGTCTGGGAGTGAAATAACACCATGCATTAAAATCAATAAACCACTAGTGGTTTATAGATTTACGGGAGACGTTATGACGTCCATAACAACGTTGCGTACATAATGACAAATTCATAACGTTTTACGCCAGAAATGAGATTTCAAAGTATTTGTCATATTATAAATAGAATCTAACATTCGTGCTCTTGTATTATTGAATTTATTAAACTCGTTGCGAAAAAGAGATAAAATGCTCGACAAGCCTCGCATTTTATCTCTTTTCCCCAACTCGTTTAATAAAATCAATAAAACATGAGCACTCATGTAAGATCCTCTATGTGTACTTACAAGATCCAAATCTCACTCCCAACATGCCAGGGTTTGCTGTGTCCAGTTGTTTAGCATCACCAACGACCGAAATGTAACGAAAGAATCTGGAAAACATGGCATACGTAATAGTTATACCATGGGTTGTCCGCCTGTACGTGGAGATAATCCACGAGCGAGTGGATTATCTTACGTACAGGTGGACAAACATGGTATAACTAATTTATACCACCTACATCAGTGTAGACCTTGCACATCACGAGATATTTCATGCTAAAATTGGTAAAGGTGGTATAAATGTAGTTAAAAGACACAACAACTGGTTTTATAAGAGTTGTGACGATTTGTATGAAATCGAAACAATCGATAAATCGATAAATATTTTCATTACTCGAAATTATCGATTAAATAATAACTGAAACTAGAGTCAGAAGAAATCAATGCTTCATTCTATTATCGATTATTAAAGATATAGTCCTTGGTCAATCGGAACACTTCGGCACAGTTCGAGAATCAAGCATCTGATTTATGTAAGGCGCAGTACTATGTATGAAATATATAAGCCGGAATTGGCGTAAGGAAAATAGTACTGTAGCACGTGGGTCTAGTCCAATTAAAATCCATTATGTTTACATAAGCCAAATAAATAGATCATGTCAATTCTGACATTGATTGGCAGGATTGTGCAATACATTCGGTCATATGACCTTTGGGAAATTGCGCAACTGGTATGACTATGGGTCAGATTTGTATCTTCTGATTGGTTGATATAAATGGAAGCTTACCTATGTGAAAGGCGCTTTATAGTGAATTTGTAATATGATTGGTTAGTGATAATGCCTTTAGGTGGCGCTGTGATCAACTTCTATCACGTGCCTTCATGATATATAAGATGAAACCCAGTGTCAGAGCTTTAAATTTCGGAATTTTTGGGTTATAGTTAGTTTCAAGAAGTATTTTAGTTGGACTTAAGAAGATTTAATAACATTATAAAATTGTGAAAGTTGTTGCTGAAATTTATAAGACTTAGAAACTCTAAAAGAACTTTGAAAACACAACGCGAACTTAGAAGATTAGAATCAACTACTACGTTACAACAGAACTCACGCAACTGACAGGTCAGCCAGGCGGCCAGTCTTGCTACATACATTTGAACCATCTCATTTGAAGCGTTCTAAATGAGTACCCAAAACAACTAGTTTTATGAGAAAAAGAGGAGAAAACATTGTGCTTTGCTACTCTTTTTAAGGACTTCCTAAAGATAAATAGTGCCTATATACATATATATTGACATGCAAATGATGACAACCATGTGACTTAACTCCGCCTTCATATCTTATGAGTCTTATTTTCTGCTCCTATTGTATCTGTATGCATTGAAAATAGTAGTTCAAACAAAAAAACATATAATCACTAGTGAGATATCAAAAAACTGTTATCATCACAAGAGAAATATTTCACTCCACAAGATTACTAAAACCATCTCACAACAAAACAATAGGAAATTATATTCATGCCATGTATATAAACTATATACCATGAACATTATTCCTATTGTTTTGCAGTGAGAGGGTTTTCAGATTTTACAATGGTATTAAATCCGATAAGCCAGTGTTTTGGTGTCCCATACCCAACGCCTAGTTTTTACACCAATAAACTTTACCAAAGTTCCAATCAATAAAATATCCGCCACAGTCATGTCGAAATCCCATCATCAGGGTCTACAATGTTAAGTGCAGTGAAGCAATATTCAGAAGTCAAAATAACTTTGAAAGGGGTACGTGCATTAAGAGGCTATTTTGGCCCCCCTATGAGGTCAAAAAATAAAAGTTGATCTTTACTAGTTTCTTCTTATTCGTTTATCAGAACAATAGCCGAAGTGTACATTTCTGGTATTGATTCGACTTTAACGGTTGCTATGGTAGCAAAAATAGCCGCCAAAATAGGCTGAAAATAGGAAAATGACCATTTTGGAGCAAATTTGAGACATGTAACAGAAGAATTAAAATAGAGCACAAGCAAATACCAAAAAAAAACATTTTCACAGATGATGAGAATTATCACGGCACACAATATAGTAAAAGGGTTCCTGGTATTTGCTTGTGCTGGTATTTAATTCTTAAAAAACGGTCTCCAAAAGCCTCAAATTTGGTCTAAAATGGCATTTTCTCTATTTTAAGCCTATTTTGTAGGTCATTTTGGTTACCATACCAACCGGTAAAAGTAAAATAAATGCCAGAATTTTAAACTTGGGCTATTCTTCTAATAAATCAATAAGATGAAATTGGTGAAAGGCAACTTTCAGTTTTTGGCTCTAAAGGGGGCCAAAATAGCCCATTAATGCACGTACCCCTTGCATCCACTTTTTTTAGAAAAAAAATCAACGATTAAAGGGTCCCACAATCTATGCTTAATAGAGATACATGCAGTCGCTTCTGTAAAACGATATATAAAATGCATGCTAATCAACGCAATATGTTGTCTATTTGAACGCAGGGTATAAAATATGCTTTGGTCGTCATCCGCTGACAAATGACTAATCTTTTTCTTATTTTTTATTATTAATAAAACCTTTCTGGAACTCTATCGGAGTATAAAACGGTTTGGATCCTGCTCCGGGTCGGTCCTCATCTGGATTCAAACTGTCTATAAAGCTTATCAGCAGACGATGAAAGTCCCCGCTTGAAAAGAAACAGCAAGATGTCTTACAATGGGTAGTATGCCGTGTTGTTCACACTGACGGTGTCTGCCGACAGTGGCAGATATTCGGCCGTCACACAGTTCCCTCCAATTTCAAATGCGGCGAAATAATTCTCGAACTCATACCACAAACCAGTGTACTGAAAATGAATAAATAAATATATAAATAAATGTATAAATAAGTATATAAATAAATAGATAAATAAATAAACAATAGGGTCTGGCATGAGGTAATGGGAAAAGCTTGCTATCTTTTTTAAAGTGCTATGGAATTATAGGGCTTGATGTTTACATGTAATTGTTGTCCGCTCTGGATAGGCGAAGCCTCGCTGGTCTGGTCACCTCAGTCTCTGAAATATATATATATATCGTTATGCCCCCCATGACAATGGTCGTGGCATTTAGTGCTCCCCCTGTCCGTCTGTACGTACATACGTATGTCTGTTCGTACGTACAGTCACGGGGCATATTTATTCGCCATCTTGTGACGTCGCCGTTCAAAAAAATGCATTTCTAGTTATTTCAAAATAACAATGACAAAGTGAATGGGTGCAATCTTACAACACTTACAGAGATGAAAGCAAATTAGAAAAATAGCAATATACAATAAAATATCACAAAATTTCACTATTGGTACTCAAGTACATGTACATTAACAGTGGCGGATTCAGAGGGGGTGCAGGGGGTTCGATCGAACCCCCCATTCCTGCCTCTCGTTTTAAAATATCCTATGAAATTGAAATAATTTGGTCTCATTGAGACCAAATTATTTCATTTTCATAGGATATTTAAGGAAAGCGAGATAAAATCAGCAAAACGAACCCCACACCTTTATACATATGAACCCCCTTTCCAGAATTCCTGGATCCGCCCCTGATGCAGAACGCGTTTAAAGTTACATGTAGCGTAAATTTTACAATTCCAATCATCTTGACGCTAGCTAACGTTAACGTCACCGGAAAAGTTTTAAGTTTCACTGCAATTTGTCTTCTTGCTTGTACCATACAAAAACCACGGTCAGGAAGTTTCAATAAAAATGTTTATTGCGAGAACGCCGTGATGTTATGGATACGATACGAGATATTCCTTGTCAGGGGTCACGGGTTCGATCCGCCGGCTAATCTAAAACCACTATCGGTTGAGCCTTCGGGTGCTCCCGATATTTAAAAAAAAACGCACACACAACCATAAACCTTCCCGGCCCAGTGCAGGTTACTGCCCAGGAAAAAGCCACAAAAAGTTTATTGCATAAATCAACAAAATTGTTGTCCTGTGATAAAGTTTGGTGGCCCATCATGAATAATGCGTGTTGATAATGTAATAATCTCTTTTCGGAAATCTCTTTTAAGAGATATACGGCTACATTTTGTATTAAAGTTTGTGACTAGTTCCTGTGGGTAAAGTCTAAACATGTTGAAAGAAAGAAAATATACATTACCCTTGTTATATTAAAATCGCTCTTTGTAGAAACAGTTGGACATGGCCCCTTGAATAGTTCCTGTGTATGAGCTCCTCCAAAGATACACACCATCACTAAAGCAACGAAAAAATACATTTTGTCCTATACTTGTCTGTTACTCAAACTGAGATTAAATTTCTTGATAATCTTGACGACGAAGTCCACGGCACCGAAAAAAATTATTTGTGTTTCGGATGACTGAACCTTCATAGGTTACGGTTTTCTGTACTATTGAGACTGTAGGCAGTTCATATCCTGTTTTATAATGGCTAAAGTAACAAAATTGTATAACAGTATATGTAACGCTCAACGAAAAGAACCCTTTGGGTATGTCGTGGACTTTATTTATATTCTTAAAAACACTTTTTTTCAGGATTCGGTGCCATGGGCGGATCCAGGGGGTGCTGACAGGGGCTCCAGACGCCCCTGGAAAATCACAATTTGCTTTTGTGTCTTTGGAAATACTTGTACGATCCCCTCGACCCCTCATGCTTCTCAGGGGAGGTCCGTAAGACCCTCTGTAAAATACGTTGATGGCTAAAACTCGTTAGTGGGGAAATTATACTTACAGTAAAACCTGTGTTGAACGACCACACTCTCAAATAGACCACACATCGATTTTCAAGACCAGGTCAAAAGTATTGAAGAATGCTCCCCTTCGACCAGAACATTCTGCAATACTTTAGACCTTCATTAAGCTAACACTTGTCATTAAGATCTTTGTTTTGGCCATTTTTGAGTGGCCGTTTTACATAGGTTTTACTATATTATCATGCTGCATGCGCGAATCCAGAAAATGCCGTCAGGGGGTTAGAATTTGCTTGTGTGGTATAACTTATATTAGATTGACCGATGGGAAATATGACAGTTGTAGATATCTTTAAGACAAGTTATTTTTGCATGGATGGAAATAAAAACAAACTTAAGGTGTTTATTTGTTACGCTTGTACTGCCCTGCCAGCCAAGAGTGACAGTGGCGTCATGTTTTGTTTACAAAGTTATCCAGGACTTGTAATCGATAGGTCAATAATGTATTAATCCTATCCTGCGGATAGGATTAATACACTAGTGATCTATCGATTCGCGTAAACTCAAGTGGAGTGTACAAGTGAATGCTTACTTAACAATTGTAAATAAAATATTACGTCACTGTCACTCTTGGTTGGCACGACAGTACATGTATATATCGGATAAGAAAAGAACACAAACGGATCCGAAAAATACCACAAAGTTGTGTTGTCCTTTACATGTGTCAAAATATTAACACTTAACCAGTCCTCGGAGGCTGTCGTTGTACGCTAAATCTTTGCCTATTATTATTTTAACCCATATATGTTAAGAAGAACTATAAATAGGAATATAAAAATGGCAGACATCGAATGATGGCGTCGTACTTTTTGTTTCGCTTAAAGATACAATGTATACATTATGAATATATCACTTCTCACAAAATAAACCGTTTAGTTTGTTTGATTTGATTCTTTACGTCCTAGTCAACACTTCTTCAGTTATGCCAGGACAGGTCTTCCTGGGTTGATCCAGTATTAAGCAAGGATTAATGTGTCTTGCTCAAAGACACAGCGCAGTGACTCCGGTGAGGCTCGAACCTGCAACCCCTCGGTCTCGAGATCGGTTTAGTAAAAGGAACTAATAAAATGTGTTGGAGCCTTGGGACAGTTTCAACCTTCATGATGTGATGAAACGCTTCATGTAGAATTCTAGCGGCGGTCATTGTCATCATCAAGTCAAGAAGGTTGAATATCAAAATTTGTATTCTTATTTCTAAACAATGCAGACCCAGATTGGACGCCACATATAAGTCTGATAACCATGTCTCTAAAGTATTCAATGAAGCTTCTAAACAAGCTTTTTTGCAAACTTGTTATATCTCATTGACTTGTTTATTCTGTATATATGAATGTCACTGTATTGCACCAAGCACTTCAAATCTTGAAAGGACAGGAAAGGACCATCAGATTTATAAACAATGACCATACGTATAACCTCAGTACATTAATTATGTTTACAAGTACTCAGCCAGCTTAAACAGATGGCATGTGAAGTTTTTGAATTTGCCAACATTTACATACTTTTAAATAATAACGATTTAAGGGGCGGCTATTGAAGCAAGGCAGGTGCCATCTACTAAACGCAACAATACTAGCCTAAGTTATTCAGTTCTAAGCTCGAGGATATGGAACAGACTTCCAAATGAAATGCGTTTGAATGAATAGTACCCACAGTTTCACAGAACTTGTGATCCGTGTCCTGGATGGTCTCGTATGTTATGTCACTGTTTTGCCTAATTTCATTAAATGATCTTCCTTTTGCTGGAGTTTTGCGGTTTGCTTGCTTCATTGCTTGATAGTTTGGTACGTTATGTTTGTGTGACTGTGCTTACAGTAAAACCTGTTTTAAACGGCCACTCGAAAATAAGTTCAAGACCGATTATCGCTTAATGCAGGTCAAAAGTATTAGAGAGCATTCTGCAATACTTTCGACCTTCATTAAACTAGAAGTATTATTTGCCTTTAAGGCCTTTGTTTTGTCTATTTTTGAGTGGCCGCTCAAGACAGTGCTTTCCTTGTCATTCGTTACGGTTTCGCCCCTGTACTGCACACCATATCTGCTTTTTCGTATTTCGCCTCTACCCCCTCGAATAAAGGTCAGAAGTCCGAGAATCTCAATATCCAGGCAATGTACCCAGCCGTATAGTTTTTTACATATTTATGCCTAATTGTATTTTCCCCCTTATTGGAGGAGTCCATTGGAATTTAAGGGTTGTTGGACAGTATTTTCAATCTTATTTAAATCTAAAGGTGCATTCTGTAAGCATACAGTGACAACCTGACCAGACGCCGCGTTCTGCGGCGTTTGATGTAGTTCTGCGCTGTTTGCCGACGTCCCAGAAAAAGGACCCCTGCCTAAAATTGGTTTAGTCTACCTCCATATAGTTCGAACTGCTGATAATTCGAAATAAATCCTCTACTGTAATTGGTGCGCGACTTAGAGGCTGACAATTTCTTTGCTTAGTGGGTACCTCTTCTTGAAAAGTTCCAGTTTTCAGCCCTGGTGGCAGGGATGTTACATCACCGCAAATTGATTTGGCAAATAAAATGATGTAAACCTTTTAAGCTTTGGTGTAAATTGGCAACTAAATGGGCTTCTAATTGAGCCGCGACATGTGATATCCAACAATGTGGCATTTTGACAAGTGTAGACTCAGACGAGCCTGTGCAGCCTCCTTTTAAGCTTAGAAACTCCAAATCATTTTCAGTTAGTAGCTTAACACTCATAGAATGCAAAGGCTCTGGTCAGACTGCGCGTATGCGCAGACTGATCTGAGGCTTTGCTGGTTGCACATACCACATTGTTGGAAATGGCATGCCACGGCTCAATTTAGATAGAATAGTTGAAATTGAATTTTATTTTACAATCAACCCATATTGTTGTGGGCATTCAAAAGAACCGTCTCAGTAAGACGGTTTTTTGAGAATCAAAACACATGTTAAAACTGTTACAAGAGGTCAACTCATCTGGATTGATATGGACCAAGCAGAAAAATGAAGTTAAACATTTCAAACCAAGGACGTTGTTTCTTTTCAAAATGATTGTGTTTTTACTTAAATGAACCGTAAAAATAAGCCAACCGCTGTTCTTCCGGCTACTTTTGTGTTTTTTAAGTCATGTCGGGAGATTTCCCTTCTTGTTCAAGGACACAACACAGCGCCTCCGGCTCGAACCACTACACATCTAGATTGTAGCATTATACATCACACCAGTTAGGCGGCAATCGAAAACGCTCTTGACAATTGATGAACGCGGATCCAAAATCACTCGAAACAGTGTTTTGATTGCCATTTGTCGCCAGTTGGGCGACAAATGGCAATCGAAAACTCTGTTTCTAACGATTTTTGATCTACGTTCGTCGATTGTATTAACCTTTTTTGATTGCCGCTTACCCGGTGTGTACATGTACCATTGAGCTTCTATACTTCATCTTTTTACATTGTGTAAGTGGTATCCCAGATATTCTTTATGATTTTTTTTCGAGAAGGGCCTGACAAAAATGTATAAATGCTTAACCAATATACAACGTAAGCCTAGCGTCCTTTTTGTGGGACGTCGGCAAACAGTGCAAAACCAGATCAGACGCCGCGACACTCTTTGCTTAGAGAAGTTTCTTTTAAAATTTGAACAAAGATGAAAAATACCACCCAGCAAGCCTAAGATTGGAAATGGGCTCGTCCAATTGGTAGGATGGCAAAATACAATCGGCATAAATGGGTTAAGAATGTACGAGAAGTATCAACGTGGCTGTCTTAAACGAATATGAAACCTATGCAAAATTGACTCTTCGCATGCTGTGTAATTTTGAATGCTTTGGTTGGCTTCTCTAACATTTTTTGTTCAAATTAAAAAAGAATAAAAAAAAACTTTTTGGAATAAATGGTTTGGATGCAGATCAAATTGTTTGAAAAGGTTATCAGCAGACGACAAAAGTCCCCGTTAGCTCTAGAAATAAAAGAGTGGAGAGTTTTTTGTGTGTTTTTTGTGCTTTTTTATGGGTTTTTGTTGTTGTTTTTATGTGTGTATTTTTTTTTTCGTTTAAACAGAGTAAATATTGTAAAGGCTGTAGCTGGTCAGTTAGTTCATTAACCCTTAATGCGCCAATTGCAACAAAAGTTGTCTGCTTTTCTCGTCTGCTGAAATGTTTAAGAAGTCTCTATGGCAAACAGTGTGGACCCAGATCAGACTGCTCCTATAGGAGTAGTCTGTTCCTACGCTGTTTGCTTCTATACTTAATTCGTCAGTAATGTTTGGCAATTATTTGCAGCAGACGACTTCGGCAGACGATATTTTCAGATGCATTTTTTTTTCTTGGCGCTTTAAGGGTTAAAATAACATTTGAATCATCTATGATTCAAGTCACATGGAAAGTTGCATAATTTTACTCTTTGCTTACTAGCTTATTTTAAGTATTTTGTATCGTCTGTCGTGATTTTTCACTTCAATGTGACGTTTACAGAGTCAAACAGTTTTGGACCCAGATCAGGCCAAACATTGATCTGGGAGGGTCATCAGCAGACGATACCAACGAGTGTTTTGCAGAGGCGACGAAGACAACACTAGCTGGCAAATAGTCAAGGAGTACCTTGGACATTACGTGCTTGGTCCGGTTAGAAACAGGAAATTTCCCAGAAAATATCAGATATTCCACACAAAATACTAAGCTTTATTCTCACAAAACAACCGGATAAAAAATATCGTCTGCTACAGTCATGTGTTAACGTCTTGCCTTCTTGGTAATTTTGCATGATTTGGTCGTCTGTGGATTTTTTTTAAAATTAACTTTTTTCGAAAAATTCTTTCAGGAAAACCATTACATTGTCAAGCAGTTTGTATCTAGATCTGGCCCGATATTCTGTCAGGCCTGATCTGGATCCAAACTGTTTACAAAGGTTGTCAGCAGACGTCACTAGAAGATTAAGAGTAAGTGGGGGGACACTTGAAGTTGTTGAAGTTGTCACAAATTGACCCTTCAATTAAGCTTAAGTTGTCATGTAACGTCCATGATTCAGAAGTAAACAACCCACGCATGCCGTGACCAATGGTCAAAGAATGGCCTTATAGGAACAGAACAGATTATTTATTTGACGTAAACTATACAGTTTCTAGTCAATCAAATACAATAATAATTTACATATCAAGGTCACATATAGGCCTTGAGCTGGCTATAGACCCCCCAGGGGGAATTTCGTACACTATGATTTTCTGAAACTATATTATATAAGACACAAAATAAAAGATGTTAGCCCTCTGAGAGTGGCAGCGTTAACGAGTTACATCATGTTTTATACTTTACCCCCAAAAATAGCATTAAACGTCCCTGATAATGTCTCAACCATTACATGTTCGTACATATTTGCATGCTGACACAGGTTTATGAACTTCTTATAACACAGTTACATATCTTTAGTATTAATTTTATAAACTATGTCTTGAGTTATTAACTTTGTGTACGTTACTTAGTGTTTCTTGCGTTATTTCCGAGTATCAGTGTGGTATTTATTGACTATATGTTTATTACAGCTGTCATAGAATATAGTAAATCTATAAGGCTGCTACTTAAATGATTTAAAGTTCTTTATTATGATCGCTTACAATATTTTTCAGGCCCATGTTATGTATGTTACCTTCAAAATAGCTTTAAACATTCAAGTTAATGTCTCTAACAAGCCCTGTTTATACTTATTTGCATGCTGGCACAGGTTTATGTACTTCTTTTAACAAGGTTTACCTATTTTAAGTATTCATTTAATAAATGCCTTGAGCTTTAACTGTCATGCGTGTTACCAAATGATACATTAGTTATTCTGAGTATCTGTATAGCAGTTGTTGACTATACATGTATAAAGTCTGTCAGAGAATTTAGAAAAAATGGAGTTCCTAATGAATTTATGGTGACTTAAACTAATATTATAATGTGATTTATCAACCTACGCTGTTTGCTCACATAAACAGTAGATACCATGCATTCAAATCGGAAGTTCTGAAAGACAGTCGCTGTGAAACAGCTCAGTTCTGGGCAAGGTATATGGATATAATTCAGATGGTGTTGACACAGTGACTGATTAGGGCTACAAGGAAAACAACTTTTAACTGCATGTCAGCTCTATCTGTATGCCTTGTTCCCGATGTTCATTGCAAACGATAACAACAACTACGCACATGTACCGGTGTAACTGATTACACTCATAAATTTGTCTGATACACATCGCAGATGCAAAGAACTTCTCAAACAAAATGGGTTAAGTGTGTCACAACCATTGGTTCTTTGCTTGAGAAATGCTTTTGACATAACTATCAGGCAAACAATAAAGAGGTATTATAGGCTTCAGCAACTAGAAATACGCTTTGTACTACAGATGGAATGGTGTATTACATATCACATCAGAGCTCAATATATTAAAACAACTCTTCAATGCACTGAAATGAAATATTCAATATGCTCAGATGCAAAGGAAAATGAGAACTGGGGGAAATTTCTGGCTTCATCAATCCTTTTAGTTCTTGTTTTTAAGACAATGAACTATACTTTTTGTCTTTCGGTGTTCCTGCTAAGCCTGGCAAATCTAGGGAAATTATTGAGGCTGATGACATTGGCAGGAAGGCTGCTGCAGACCTCATTGACTCACTTTTAGTTTAAAAAATCTGTCTTTCACAACCCCATAAAAAACTACAAGCTAGTAAAGTTTTGAGGCTTTCGAGGGCAAGCAAGAAGAAATTGTCTAATTTACAAAACGTAATCAGCTAGATGAGAGCTTAAAGGAGCTTAAAGGAGCGTCTTTGGTCAACATGACCTTCTTTCTATTGTACATTATGTTGACCTTGAGTTGACACGGCACTAAAGGCAGGGCATGTTGATTTTGTCACTGATACATATATTCATGCACAATGTACAAGCAGCAGTCTATAAAGTCTTACAAACGTTCTCACAGAGGATAACCTGGGTGTTTTGTTCAACAATGGTGTATGCAACAAAAGGAGCACCTTCTGAATGTCAACAACATTGGCCAGAATATGGGGGACAAGATCTACAGCAATACACTGTTTAACAGATTGTGACACTACCAATGTGCCGATGTGTTAGTACCAAGGAAAGGTTGTTCCTATCAAACTGATAGAGAACCCCTCCCCTACTAGTTCATCAACATTCTAAGCAGTGTAGGAAAACAAACAATGGAATGCACTAGGCCCTCATCAGTGACATGAAGCCCTAACATGTGCTGTTTATGTAAATGTGATTAAGCTGCAGTACGACTCGTTTCTGAAAAAAAGTACCAAAGCCATACACATATACTGACTATTTTAAATGGCATGAACATGGGCTTACCCCCTCCCTACTTTTCTGTCCTTAAGATGTACATACACATATTGAACTATCAAATCTTTCCCTTGAAGACAAGTGAGGCTGTCCAGATATGGACAAAAGTATGTGGAAAATAAATGGCAAGGAAATTGAGTACCTCTGGGTGAAAGAAAACTTGATTGTACCCTAACAAAAGAGTCACAAAATTATACTTCACGTTTTGTTTGATATGGGGTTACCATGTTCAAAACTCAACAACTCAAACCTTATAAAAGATAGAAACATAATATTTGCAGTTTCCATTTTTTATACAAAATGAATAAATAAGCACATTCACATTAAAAAATATATCAAATTATATTAATTTCATAAATCATTTATATAGGAATAATGAAAAAATGTAACATACGTAACACTTTTGGGTGCATATTTGTATTCAAATGTCCATGTGATGCAAAAATAGCTTACTTGGATGATATAGCCAATTAGGAAATCTTACCTTATGGTTTGCACTTTTCAGAAGTCATGTCATTTACTAGAATTATCAAAGATTTTGATGGGTAATATATGTAAGCTGTTACAAGGTAATGGTGCCATTACCAGCGTGCTAGCATATTGCAAAATCCTTGCAAGATGAATATGATAGAGGATTAATAAGCTGTTTTGGAAATTCGATAAACCCTTGGATAATATTCGAAGAGTTGCTAGCTTGGCAAGAAACAGCTCGATAACTTCTACCTGATGGGTTTTCTTTGATCTTTTAAGTTGCTACTCGCACATTGCAGTGTATGTTACAAACTTTCCATGAGTATTATGTTAACTATATTTGATGTCTCTATAAAAGTAAAGAGGATTTATAGTAGTTTATGTTCTGAGTTACTTCCTCAGCAAATGAGCCAAAATAAAAAGAAGAACATGGACCTGTGCCAGCATGCAATTAAGTGCAAGCAGGTCATGTTGGAGACCATATCTTCAACGTTTAATGGTACTCATAGAGTAACATATGTAATCTAGGCTGTAAAATAGTGTAAGTCACCATAACAAGGAACTTAAATCCATTTGTAAAGCAGCCTCATAGATTTGCTATATTAATGGACGGATGTAATTCATGTATAGTCAATAGCAGCCATACTGATACTTGGAAATAACATATGAAACACTAAGTAACATATACAACGGTAAAAACTCAATACATTTATAAAATAAATGCTAAAATTATGTAACTGCGCTATTAGAAGTTCTTAAACCTGTGCCAGACTTAAAACAAAGTGTGAATATGTCATATTCTAGCAATATCAGGAAAATTTAATGTTATTTTGCAGGTAACGTACGTAACATGATGTTACCCGCTAACGCTGTCACTCTCAGAGGGCTAACACATTTCATTTTGTGGCTTATATAATGTAGTATTTGGAAATTATAGTGTACAAAATCCCCTCTTGGGGGAGGTGGGGCCTATAGCCAGCGCAATGCCTAGAGAATTACTTTTTACATTTTCTTGTGATATGAGGCTACCATACCCAACATCTAATAGCTCAAAAAGTATACAAAATAGAAACGTAATGCTTGCAATTTTGAAAAGGTAAATAAAAGTTCTTAAATGAAATATCAAATAAATGCACATAAATTGGTTTTAATAAAAATTTAAGACAAACTATATTGGATCCATTTATCATTTAAAAGGGGGTTCAATGAAAAAATGTAACATAAACTACATTGGGGTGACTAAATTTATTTTCAAATGTCAATATTTATTGCCTAGTAATAGCTTACTTAGAAAACAAGCAAATTCAGAGAATTTATGTCCCCCGCCATTATTGTTTACAGCACCGGAACGAGGATCCAAGCCTTTTTAATTCCAACAATGAAGTAACAATAAATAACAGTAAAAAATAAAATTCAAATAAGGAATTTTTCTTTTGCATGTGTGTGTTCCATGCGTAAAAATAAAAGATTTGAAACAAAACATGGTAATATAAATTTGAGAAGTATTTTTAAATTTGGAAATGAATTTTAAGAAATATGTATAACATGATAGTTTAGATTTTTTAAGAAATATGTATAACATGATAGTTTAGATTTTGAAA
This sequence comes from Loripinus fragilis, assembly GCA_964019695.1. Lineage (NCBI taxonomy): Eukaryota > Metazoa > Mollusca > Bivalvia > Lucinida > Lucinidae > Loripinus > Loripinus fragilis. The sequence goes on from OZ026516.1 coordinate 111,924,844, forward strand.
GGATTTTTAAGAAATATTTATGTATTTCATAGTTGGAACTGGTGCCATGAAACATAAAAAAAATAGGGTTAGCAAGGCATACATTCAGAAATAGAATTGACATATACTTACATAGCATATTAAAAATTTCTAAAAATATGAAATCTTTATAAGGTGTATCTAAGCTGTGTCTGTTGGAACTGAAGAAGAGTGAGCTGAAAGCCTGAAACTACTAAAAATGTAATGGAGTGACTTCGTAATAAAGCACATATCATGTTATGTGTGAAGAAAAAATTGCACCATTTTTTAAGTAAACCTGGTTTTAAAGTTTCCTCATGAATATAGCCCCAAGTTCTGAGTAAAACCTGAGGTACCATCTATCTATTCAGTCTGGTAGAAAAAAAAGCTGAAACAAGCAAATTAGAGCTTAGAAAAGTGATAAAATAATCTGAGGATTATATCTTCAGACCATGTACAAAACACCTGTGAAGTTTCAAAAGAATTGATATAAAACTGTAGGAGGAGATGCGCACACAAGGTACCCACTATCCATTCACTTTGACAGTAAAAATGCCAGAAAAATGGCTAAGTTCGACTAGCGGAAAAAGTGATAAAAAGTAATCTGAGGATTATATCCAAACCACATGCATATCTTCAGACCATGTCCAAAACAACTGTGAAGTTGCGCACACAAGGTACCCACTATCTTTTCACTTTGATAGTAAAAACACTTAAAAATGACTAAGTTCAAATTGCACAAGGTACCCACTATCCATTCACTTTGACAGTAAAAATGCCAGAAAAATGGCTAAGTTCGACTAGCGGAAAAAGTGATAAAAAGTAATCTGAGGATTATATCCAAACCACATGCATATCTTCAGACCATGTCCTAAACAACTGTGAAGTTGCGCACACAAGGTACCCACTATCTTTTCACTTTGATAGTAAAAGCACTTAAAAATGACTAAGTTCAAATTGCAAAAAAAGTGACAAAAAATAATCTCAGGATAATATCCAAACCACATGCATATCTTCAGATCATGACAAAAACATCTGTAAAGTTTCAAAAGAATCGGCATAAAACTGTAGGAGGAGTTGCGCACACAAGGTACCCAGTATCCATTAACTTTGACAGTAAAAACGCCAGAAAAATGCCTAAGTTAAAATAGCAGAAAAAGTGATCTTCAGATCATGACAAAAACATCTGTAAAGTTTCAAAAGAATCGGCATAAAACTGTAGGAGGAGTTGCGCACACAAGGTACCCAGTATCCATTAACTTTGACAGTAAAAACGCCAGAAAAATGCCTAAGTTAAAATAGCAGAAAAAGTGATAAAAAATAATTTGAGGATTATATCCAAACCACATGCATATCTTCAGACCATGTCCAAAACACCTGTGAAGTTTCAAAAGAATCAATATAAAACTGTAGGAGGAGATGCGCACACAAGGTACCCACTATCCATTCACTTTGATAGTAAAAATGTCAGAAAAATGGCTAAGTTCAACTGGCGGAAAAAGTGTTAAAAAATAATCTGAGGAATATATCCAAACCACATGCATATCTTCAGACCATGTACAAAACACCTGTGAAGTTTCAAAAGAATCGATATAAAACTGTAGGAGGAGTTGCGCACACGAGGTACCCACTATCTTTTCACTTTGATAGTAAAAACGCCTAAAAATGACTAAGTTCAAATTGCGAAAAAAGTGACAAAAAATAATCTCAGGATAATATCCAAACCACATGCATATCTTCAGACCATGACTAAAACATCTGTAAAGTTTCGAAAGAATCGGCATAAAACTGTAGGAGGAGTTGCGCACACAAGGTACCTACTATATTAGGGGGACGGAAGGACGGAAGGACGGAAGGACGGAAGGACGGACGGAAGGACGGACGGAAGGACGGAAGGACGAAAGGACGGAATGCCGAAAACTATGTCCCTCCGCTTTTTTTCGAAAAGGCGGGGGACAATATAATAATTTGGAAATCTTACCTTATCTTCGCACTTTTCTGAAGTCTTAAAAAGAATGTGCATTATCAAATATTTTGTTGGGTAACGTATGTAACAGGCTGGTACAGCTTAACGCTGCCATTGTCAGAGGGCTAACATGTTGCAAAATACTTGCAAGATATTGGGCTTCAAGAAAAATATGGTCTACAAATTCCCCCTGAGGGGGGAGATGAACCATATCCAGCCAGTGGCCTACATGTATTACATGTGGGTTTCCTGGTCAATTACAAAATTGAGTTTGAGAGCACTTGCTAAACTAACAGGTCTAAGCCGAGCTCTGCAATAAGTGTAGTCAGAGTAGAAGTACCCTATATATGGAATCAGCACTTTTTTTTTTCTTTTTTTTCAGTTTTATTTTTTGTTTGTGGCCGTGTTCCTTGGCTGTACCAGCACTGGCCGGGTGGGTTTATGCTTTTTGTGTTTTTGTGGCCGTGTTCCTTGGCTGTACCAGTACTGGCCAGGTGGGTTTTATGCTTTTTGTGGTTCTATGTCCAGGAACTCCCGAAGGCTCAACCGGCGGTGGGTCTGGTTTTAAAGCGTCATAGAAGACGGGGCAACGGCTTAAAGTCTCATCCAACAGACTGGGAGAAGCCGGGAATCGAACCTGCGATTATGCTTTTTTTGTTTGTGGCCGTGTTCCTTGGCTGTACCAGTACTGGCCGGGTGGGTTTTTATTTTTTTTGTGGTTCTTTGTTCAGGAACTCCCGAAGGCTCAACCGGCAGTGGTTCTGGTTTTAAAGCGTCTCAGAAGACGGGGCAACGGCTTAAAGTCTCATCCGACAGACTGGGAGAAGCCGGGAATCGAACCTGCGACCCCTGGTTTATAAGACATAGGTTTATCCCCTACACCATGCTTTTTTGGCGGTGTGCCGTGGCCCCATATAAATTTATATTTTCACATGGAAATTAAGTACGTATACACGATGTCTGCTTGTAATGGTAAAATGATAATAGCATCCACAGCTACCTGCTACGTTGTTTTGTAGATAAAAATCAACAAGGCATGGCTTCAATATTGTGCAATTATTTCTGGGAAAATTGAATAAATATTTGTTTTTGCAAAATATGAGGTTAAATGCTAAATTATGAAGAGTTATGCACCTGTACCCGGGACCTGCACACAAAGCAGTGAAAACAAATAGTAATATTTTAAAAAAAACTATTCCTGCATAAATCCCCGCATAAATCGCCATGTACATGCCGAATACTTAAAATGATTGAATTCTATAGTCCCTTTGGCATACGGCATGTTTTTCTATATAGTTACAACACCAAAAATCACGAAAATACCTACCACACCCGCTGTTTAATGACAGGGCGGCGCCATTTTATAATTTATTCCTTAAAAGCAAGTAAGTAAGTAATATTACTATCATACTATATTCATACATAGTTATACTTTCTGTTTGATCCTTCATATGTTTTAGGATTTGGTACCGATTTTTAACGCGCGTGAACACTTGGTACCATTTCTTCAAAAATCACTGGTGTCAACGAATACGCACCAAATTCACACATTATATATTATATACTTAGCAAAAAAAAAAGAAACGTCCCATGTGAATTTAATGTATGTTTTCTCTTGACACTGAAAAAATGTTGCATTTTTCTTTTACGGTTTAATAAAGAAATGCGATGAAAGCATCGAAAATGAATATCACAACAAAAGTTTCAAAAGTAAAGTTTCCAGACAAGTTATAACTGAGGAGGGGTCAATTTTTAAAACACAATTTCCAGATGCCCTCCAGTTGCCCTTCATTAGCATGAACTTTGCTGCAATGACCTAAATAAACTCTCTAGTCATAATCAGAACTCTTATCAGACACGGTTTGTTACAAAGATGTTAAAATAATTGCTCCAAATGCAAAGCGTCTCCGAAAGTATTGGCTTGGAACATTGCACTTTATTCCATTTTTTATACATACTTTCCCGGAATGCACTGAAGATCCCATTGAGAAAGTAAAGTGCGGTATTGTTGGCAATGCATCACCTTGGTTAAACCAATTGGCAGAGAAGCATCGTCTAAAGTTAGACAGTGAACAATTTTCTCTCCGTCAATGTATTTCAGAGCCAACTCATTTTACTGAACATTCGTCATCACTTATTGATATTCTGCTACTTACTAAGCCTAATCATCTTATTCTTAGCGGTGTCGGTGACCCTTTTTACAACAAGATGTGCGTTATCATTGTCCTATTTACGGAATTTTTAATTTCGCAAAGCCAAAGCAGAAATCATACACTCGACATATTTGGAAATATGAACAAGGGGACTATGTTACTTTGAAACATTTGGCTAATACGTTTGATTGGACATCTTTAAAACACGAAGATATAAATATTTACTCCGCAAACATAACTGAAAAAATACTGGAAATATCAAAATTGTGTATACCAAATAAAATCATAAGAATCAGACCGTCTGAACCAACATGGATGAATTCATCAATTAAGAAGCTTATCAGGAAAAGAAAATGTGCATTTCGGAAGGCAAAACGCTCACAATCACCAGCTCATTGGGCTAAATTCAAACAAATAAGAAACGATGTTGTCACTGCTATTCGACAATCTAAAAAGTCCCTCTAAGACACTTTGGCCAATAAATTGAAAAAATAATACACTCACTTCAAGAGACTGGTGGACAACCCTTAAATCATTTATTTCTCCGGATAATAAATCGTCTATTCCTCCCTTGGACCAAGATGGCACTATATATTCAGAGGATTTTGATAAAGCCAACGTTTTAAATGATTTCTTTTGTAAACAAACTATGTCAAATGATGAAAATGTATCCCTTCCTGAATTGCCTCTATTCGATGGTGTTGGATTAAGCAACATTGTTGTCACCTGTGATGAAGTTGAATCGGTTCTTAAAGCTCTTCCCATTGGTAAAGCTACAGGCCCAGATGGAATCAACAATTGTATACTCAGAGAATTGGCTCACGAGCTCTCACCTCCTCTATGTTCTTTATTTAATCAATCCCTAATCTTAGGTATCGTCCCAGACATTTGGAAAGAAGCACAAGTGTGTCCTATTCCAAAGGGTGGTGATAGAACAGCTGTCTCAAACTATCGTCCTATCTCGTTGTTGAGTAACATAAATAAAGTCCTTGAACGAATTGTTTTTAAACATTTGTATAACCACTTTCTTGAAAATGATATCTTAACACCCTTACAGTCTGGTTTTATTCCTGGTGACTCAACTGTGAACCAACTACTTTTCCTATATAATGCATTTTGTAAAGCTTTGGATGCTGGCAAAGAGGTCCGGGTTATCTTTTGTGACATTAGTAAGGCCTTTGATCGAGTTTGGCATGCAGGTCTTATACATAAACTAAGGGCAGCTGGTATCTCTGGAAATATTTTGGATTGGTTTACCAACTATCTCTTCAAACGTAGACAGAGAGTTGTGCTACCTGGGGTTGAGTCCTTATGGACCTTCATTGAAGCAGGTGTCCCTCAAGGTTCTATATTAGTCTTACTCTTTATTAATGATATTGTTAATGAGATCCATGCAAATATTTGGCTTTTCGCTGATGATACAAGTTTATATCTTATTGTGGAACATCCAGATGTCACAGCACAATTACTAAACATAGACCTTGAGACAATAGCTAAATGGGCCAAGTTGTGGCTTGTGACTTTTAACCCTTCTAAAAGCGAATCTCTTCTTATATCTCGAAAGGTTAATGTTCCTATCCATCCACCTATCTCCATGCATAATCAGCAATTAACTGAAGTCACCTCTCACAAACATTTGGGTTTACATATATCAAAAGACTGTACATGGCACGAACAAATCGAAAATATTAAGGAAAAGGCTTGGTTCCGAATTAACATTATGCGTAAATTTAAATTCTTACTGGATCGTAAATCATTAGAAACAATTTATTTTTCTTTTATCAGGCCAATACTTGAATACGGAGATGTTGTTTGGGATAATTGCACTCAGCAAGAAAAACAAGATATAGAAAAAATCCAAATTGAAGCAGCTAGAATAGTTACTGGCACGACAAAATTAGTTTCAATTAATTCTTTATATGAGGAAACAGGCTGGGAAACCCTCGAAACACGCCGAAAGAATCATAAGCTTACTCTCTTCTTCAAAATGATTAATGGCCTATCTCCTTAATACCTTTTAGATCTTGTTCCTGCAACTATTGACAGCTCCTAGAACTATAATTTACGCAATTCTAATAATATTCATCTAGTCAATGCACGTACTGCTCTCTACTATAACTCTTTTCTTCCATCAGTAGTTCGCGACTGGAATAACATACCAGATGATCGTAGAAATGTAGACTCTGTGATAGCATTTAAGAATGTTCTCAGCCGTGACACACCTATAGTTCCTAAACATTATCTTTTTGGAAATAGGAAAGAACAAATCCTTCACACACGCCTCAGAACAAATTGTAGTGTCTTAAACTATGATTTATACATGAAAAACATAATTGACTCTCCACTCTGTCGATGCAACAATATTGAAACAGTAAAACATTTCTTTCTAGACTGCCCAAACTACAACAACCAAAGGGTTACTTTGATGCAAACTGTTTCACGTTTCTGTGCAATAACACTGGATACTCTGCTCTACGGTGATAGCACTCTCTCTCTACAGGCAAATAGTGACATATTTGAAGCAGTACAACTCTTTTTGAAACAAACTAACAGATTCTAGTCTAAGTACAAATACGTCACTGAAAGTGTCCCTCCAGTAATAAAATGTGTAAATATGTTACTGGAAGCTTGGAGGCATACTATTATATTATATGTAGTTAATTTAAATTACTGAGCTGCATCCCAGAGCTCAATTCCCTTCCACCCAACCTCTTGCATTTCCAACCTCTATCTTTGTTATCTTCATGATATATTTCTTTTCTCTACAAATCAACGTCGCTGCGCATGCGCATTGCATGTTTTTCACTGTTTAATACATTTTCAGTCACTGTTTGATATTTCTGCCATGATTGATAGAACAAGAAACTCTCTTAGTGTAAATGGCTGCCTGACGTCTGCCAAGCAATAAAAATGCATATTATTGTTCTAAGGCATCGTTTTGGAGTTCCAATTTTGGGGACAATGTATGTGACGTTTCTTTTATGCTCAGTAAAAAGAGTAAATGAAATTTGCGCACAAATTTTACCCCCAAAATATTGGAATTGACCCTTATGTAAATGTTAGAAAATGTGACGTATTGGTATCAATGCTTCACATGGGTGAAAGAAAATTACAGTTTAACAGAGCTTAAACGGCTAGCACAATATAAATTTATCGCATATTTAAGCATTCCTGCATTTATGCAAAGTCTTGCCACAGCGTTTACGACTTGCACAAAATGTACTTTATGCATATGCACATAAACATTATTATTTTGGCCCATTAAAGTCTAGAGTCATTTTATGGGTAACCGCAAAGAGTGCAGAGGCAGATCGAATCCAACACGGCATCTGATCGGGTTCTGCACTATTTGCTTGCAAAATGAGCTTTTAAAAATTAGAACTAGAGCGCGCAGTCGATGGGGCGCCATCGCAAATCCCCACGCTAAAGTTTTTGACTCCCCCCAGCACCCACAAGTCCCACCCCGGGGCATGACCCTGGCAACAGAATGAAAATTCTGTTCAGTATGTTTTCTATCATTTATTTGTGAGAAAACACACAAAGAGTTTGGTATAAAAATCTTTGAAATTAAAATGTTAATGATATTTGACCTTTTGACCTCGCCCCAAGGTCACCAGTTTGACCCTAGGATGAAAATGTTACTTGCATTTTGTTCTGCTCGTCATCCCCGTCGATTTGATATGCCACATGACCATGTAAAAAAATTGACCACCTGGGCACACCCGGTGCCCCAAAGTCCCACCCCTGGGGCATGACCCAGGTGACAGAATAAAAATCCCGTCTGATATGTTTTGTATCTTTCATTTGTGAGAACACACACAAAGTTTGGAATAAAAATCTTTGAAATTGACTTTGTAATTGAAAGGATCATTGACACTTGCTATGGGTAAATGCCTATGGTTTTCAGTAAAAATAAAAGTTTGTAAATCGTCCCTTTCTTCACCTTGAAGCTACCCTGACCTGAGTACTTTATGGCTGTGAAATCCGTTTTCGATATTAAATGCTTTAAGGATGTAAAATTTTGGGTAGAACAATCAGTTTTACATTAAAATATATAGAAATCCGAAAACATTTTTTAAAATATCATTCCCCCCCCGCCCCCCCCCCCCCCCCCCCGTGTGCCAGCAAAAGCTTTTGCATGTATATGTGTTTATACCATATTTTACACATTGTATGGAAGTGGCTTGCTGGCACACGGGGGGAAAAGATGTTCAGCAGCCCAAAACCCAGAGCCTAAGCCCATTAAATGCCTTTTCTACTAAATAAGAAATTAATGCAATAATGAAGTTCTCTAGAACCAACCTCCTAAATTGCTTTGTATTCTGTGCTAGTTTAATATAAAGTACAAAAGATTAAAAGTAGAATTAGCAAGGTTTTATGCATTTTTTCATAAGAAAAAATCTCACTGTTATTAAATGACACATTATTTTGCAAACGTCCTGTACCTATATATTTGCATGCTAGGGAATTGTTCATGTTTTTATTTTCGTCTGCTGATTTTCTTCAAAATTATTTTTTTTTTTAAAAAAAATAAACCACCCAGGACCACCATCAGAGTGTCAAACGGTTTTGATCCAGATCAAGACCGACACTCTGTTGGTCTTCATCTGGGTTCAAACTGTTTGCAAAAGCCTATTGGCAGAGGACAAAATTATCCACTGGCATGCAAAGAGTTATAGCAGGTAAATACTTTAGTGTTCAATATATTGTCTCATATAGGGATATACATGCATATGTATTCCATAAATATTCGGACACTTTAAATACATTCAACATGCTACGCCCTTTAAACTAAGCAAAATTAATATTCAAAGGATCTAGTTAGAATCACTTTTACTTTCCAATGCTATATGGGACACTTTCATTCCTTCAAAAATATTTATTTCTTTTGTTGAGCTTTCAGTTTTGTATTATTTACGGTACATGTATTCAAAAATGTACAGGTAACTTCTAAATTATTTCCCCAAAATCATTTTATTACAAAACATATTTTGTTTTTAAAACTTTTTCATCAATTATCGTGATTCGTTAATACTCTGCGTATGTTATGTTCAATAGATATTACCATGTCTACCAAATAAATCAAGAAAACTTGCAGAAATCACTTTTTAAAGAACTTTTTATTTTCATGAAATTTCAGACCCCCTCCCCTTTCTACCCGCCATAACTCTCGAATGCGTAGGAATCTTGCAAATATTTTGCTAGCTGGCTCTTGCCATTAGATTCACCTATTTCACTGATACTACATGCATCACACTAGAAGCCCAAAAGCAGCGTTCCTGGAATCAGAAAAATAGGCGTATAAGACCCAAACCGTCAATGATCCTTTAATGATATTTGACCTTTTGACCCCTCCCCAGGGCCACAGGGGGCGTGGCCAAAAAATTGTTGACGTTGCGCGCCCCATTCATGTGAGAAACTCACACACCAAATTTGGTTGAATTTCGTCCAATGGTTTAGGAGGAGATAGCATAACGGACAGTCAGCAGGACGGACTTTGATTTTGGCACCTAAGTACCCCCAAGTCCCACCCCTAGGGCATGACCCAGGCAACAGAATAAAAACCCGTCTGATATGTTTTGTATATTTCATTTGTGAGAACACACACAAAGTTTGGAATAAAAATCTTTGAAATTGACTTTGTAATTGAAATTAAATGATATTTGACCTTTTGACCCCTCCCCAGGGCCCCAGGGGGGCGGAGCTAAAAAAAAAAATTTACGTTGCGCGCCCCATTCATGTGAGTAACTCACACACCAAATTTGGTTGAATTTCGTCCAATAATTTAGGAGATAGCATAACGGACGGACGGACGGACGGACGGAGGCGATAACAATATCCCCTTCGCTTTTTTTAAAAAAAAAGCGTGGGGATAATGACATTGAAAATTACTATCCAACTACTGTCGTACCAACCGAGAGTGACAGTGACGTTATTTTTTGCTTACAATTGTTAAGTAAAATGTTAACTTGTACACCCCACTTGGGCTAACGCGAATCGATAGATCACGTGTATCCTAGGTATAGGATTAATACACAAGTGATCTATCGATTATAAATCCTTGATAACTTTGTAAACAAAACACGAAGTCACTGTCACTCTTGGCTGGCAGGACAGTACCTTTAAATTTGGGCTGATAATACAAATTAAGCCTCCTTCCGCAAACTATGCAAGACGGTATGATAGAAATCCCGCGGTAATGTTGAGCGTTTTGAAACTTATGTATAGTATGTGGATTTTAATCAAGAACTCTAACTGAAAGGTCTATACTTACTATAGAGAGATAAATATGTGATACCTTTTATATTAAGTTGTATTGATCACCATGATAAACTTTACGTTTTTCATGCTCATAAATGTTAAACAGCTTTCCCCTAACTACCAAGAACGAGTTGAGGAGAAGTTTACGTTTCGTTGACGAGAGTCCAGGACAATACCGACAAAAACATCAAAGGTTGGTGAAGTTCTTGACTGCACGGGCACGAGAAACGTTTGAGGTACTCTGGGAAATGTTTTGTGAAGATCTGATATACCTAACGCTGCTATGGTAAAATGATTAACATCTTAGTTTTTTAGCTTCATAAAATGTTTGAATGACAAATAGGGCTATGCATATCTAAATAATTGTGTAAACCATTGAAAAAAGGATGTTACTGCACTTGTCCCGAAACTTTTCGAACACCCCTCATAAATTTATCTTTCCACGAAAACCTATTAATAGGCTAAGGATCCCAAAATATAATATCGAATGATTTCATGGAATAGTTTTCTATTTGAGCCGTGACATGAGGTGTATGTGCGACCAGCAAAGGCTCAGACCAGCCTGCGCATACGCGCAGACTGATCAGAGCCTTTGCAAGTCGCTTGAATATACTATGAATATCAAGCTACTGAACGAACATCATTTGGAGTTTCTAAGCTTAAAAGGCTGCACAGGCTCGTTTGAGTATACACCGGTCAAAATGCCACATTGTTGGAAATCACGTGTCACGGCTCATTTTCTGTTTTAATAGAATTTTAAGCAGGAACATTATTGTGAACACCTTGATTATTGACAAAAAAGGAAGTTATATACTATGAACATTATTTTTTTATATTTCACGAATAATTGCTCTATTAAATGATTAAACATGTCTCTTGAAGAGAGATATGAAGCGGCCATGGTGCTTGGCGCTGTTGGTGATGCGTTAGGATACAAAAATGGAAAGTGGGAATTCTGTCGATCTGGGATCACTATCCACGAGGAAATTGATAAACTAGGTGGGATTAGTGATGTGCGTGTTACTAAAGCCGACTGGAGGGTTAGCGATGATACTGTGCTGCATTTAGCAACTGCTGAGGCCCTGATTGATATAGGAACGTGTGATGATAAAAGAAAACTGTATTCAACTCTTGCACGTGGTTATCAAAAGAGTATGGGGGACATGCAAGGTCGAGCCCCTGGAGAGACTTGTATGATTGCATGTGCAATGTTGGAGCCAGATAGGGAGGACGGTTACCATGTTCCGTTTAATCCAAAAGGTGGTGGTTGTGGTGCTGCTATACGATCTATGTGTATAGGCTTACGTTATCCCGATCCTGAGCATGTCGCAGACTTGATAGAAGTCAGCATTGAAGCTGGCAGAATGACACACCATCATCCCACAGGATATCTCGGCTCCCTCGCAGCTGCTCTTTTTGCTTCCTTTGCGATTCAGGGAAAACCCCTGAAGGAATGGGGTGTAAGTCTTATAACTGCTTTAGTAATGGCCAAAGATTATGTGGCGAAAACCGGTCTACAGGTAGAAGATAATATGAAAACCTGGAATTATTTCCAAACAAAATGGGAATGCTATCTTGAAAAGAGACATATCAAGGATGGCAATTCCGAACCGACGTTTCCTGAGTTCTATGATGTAAACGAGCGTGACATCTTCTACAGGGAGATAAGTTTTGATGGGAACGGAGGGGCAAGTGGCCACGATGCACCAATGATTGCCTATGACGCACTTCTAGGTTCAGGAGGTGATTGGGAGGAGTTATGTCACAGAGCCATGCTCCATGGTGGAGACAACGACAGCACTGGTACAATTGCTGGGTGCTTGTATGGTGCTTTGTATGGCTACCAAGGCGTACCAGAAGTCAATTACAAAGAGCTGGAATATAGAGATCGATTAAAGACGGTCGCAAGCAAGTTGTTCGCTCTCCGACCAAACCAAACATGCGACCAGTTAGGGGCAGACAGTCTTATTTCTGAAGAACCTGAAACGTCTGGTGCAAAAGGAAGTTAAAACCTGATCCACTTGATGTCGAAAGAAAGTTACCCACTCTTTAATCAAGCAAAATTTACCGTGTTACCTTAAACCGTCCGTATATATTCAGCAGTTCAAACCATGCAGAGTACAGTAAAACCTGCGTAAAACTAGACAAAACAAAGGTCTTGATGACAAATGGCACCTTAATGAAGGTCGAAAGTATTGCAGAATGCTCCCCGTGGAGCATTCTGCAATACTTTTGGCGATATCGGTCTTGGAAACTAATTTTCGGTCTTTTTAATAGTGGCCGTTGTACACAGGTTTTACGTTACATTATCAGTCCTACATATCGTCGGGTAAATGTAACAAACCCACCAGTTAAAAGTTTGGTTAGTTCTGGGTAATTAGCGGAGAGTTTAGATAAGCAATATTTACTCAGCGTCAGTGAAAAGTTACCCGTATTTAAATTTCGATGTTTGGGAAATATATAATACAGCTCTATGGCTACTTTTACGTTCATGTTTCGGGTCAGCGACAAACTGGTTAGGAGAAATAAAACAGTTTCACCAGCCCTGGAACTATGGTGCATGCGATACACGTGCTTTTTATGTTTTTCGCAGTTTTTAAGACTTTGAAATAATCATTTTAGAGGACAGCATACCAGCACATTGAAAACACCACCAAAATGGTTTGAATTATTCCATTAAACACAAAAAATGAGGATCAAACTTTAAGGTAACGCGAAAACTTTGCATTTTCCTATACATTGCAAAGGGAACTACTGTGGTCTGTCAAGAATGGGTATAATGCATTCGGATGTGATGGATGGACTCTATGCTATAAAATTGAGTGTTTCTTCGTTCGAAATGAACTAAAAATTGTCCTATGTATAGTATATGGAACTAGCTGGTAACTTTTCATTGACGCCGAGGGTTAAATTCATTGAAAAGAAAGGGATCTTAGTTTTAAAAGTGAATAAAATCATATTAGCCTGCACCGAACTTTTTATTTCAATTATGTTAAAAACTTTGCTGTAAGACTATAACGCAAAAGCTATGATAGAAGCAAAATAGTGGCGAATGAGCAGGCTGCTGATCTATCGGAGTGTAACATATTCAAAAATAATTTTCTGACGAAACTAAGCATGCTTGAACAGGTCATCATACACGAGTGGCGTCTGAAAACAAGGTTTTTTTTTTCATATTTAACCCTTAAAGCGGCAAGTGCGGATCCAGAGGGGGAGGGGCAGGGGGTCCGAACCCCCCCCTGGAAAATCACAAGATATATGGGTTTCTACAGGGAAAAAGCAATTGGACCCCCCCCCCTGGAAAAAGTTGGACCCCCCCTGCAAAATGTTGGACCCCTCTGGAACCTTGAAAAGTAATAGATTTCTTTGAAATTGACCATTTGACTTCTGTAAGATAAGCTGAGGACTAAAAAAAAACGTTGCCAGAGCTTTTTTTGTCAGACTGACCTGGACCCACCCCCCCCCCCCCCTGACGAAAATTCCTGAATCCGCGCATGAAGCGCCAAGAAAAAAATGCATCTTAATGTCGTCTGCTGAAGTCGTCTGCTGTAAATGATTGCCTAATTTTACTGACGAATTAAGTATAGAAGCAAACAGCGTGGACCCAGAACAGACTGCTCCTATAGGAGCAGTCTGATCTGAGTCCATACTGTTTGCCATAGAGACTTCTTAAACATTTCAGCAGACGAAAAAAGCAGACGACTTTTGTTGCGATTGGTGCATTCGGGGTTAAGATAGAATTAGTGCTGCACATTGCACAGCCTAAACAATGGCCGAAACAAAGGAATCTTAGTTGGACTGCTTGTAAGTGTTCATCGTTACAGTATACTTAATAGGGCCAATAAAGCAAAAAAAAAATGCGTAAAGTTGCGATTATTTTCTTATCAATTAGTTTAAACATGTGTTTAGGGTGCTCAAAAGAACCGTCTCATCGAGACGGTTCTTATGAGTACCCACAACATATGTTTTGGTTGAGTAATAAGAAAAAAAATCAGTTACGCACTCTTATCTGGGGGCCTGGACTATTACTTATGATCAGTGAATACAAATTCAACTAAATATTTTTAATTTAATTTCAATCAATATATCATGTAGAATAACACTTTCCTGTTTATTTGACAGAATCTCCAACCGAGCTGAATGCAACTATTGTTTAAAAGGTCAAAAATGTATTTTGAGAGGTCATAGGTTATGAACAATTTATTAATTATATTATAATTCTGTCCCTGGTGGTTGTTCCAGTTAATTGAAATTAAATTTCTGAGTGAGATTCCACGCCACACCCCCTACTCTGCTTTAGCAAAAAAGCGTTAGGTATGGTCGATTCATATATAGAATTCATTTCGACTTATTGGTAGTGTGCTTGACTCGTGATAAGGGGGTTACGGGTTGGAGCCTTACCTGAGGCACTGCGTAGTGCCCTTGAGCAAGATAATACACTTTATCCTCTGTTTAGTACTGGTTCAACCCAGGAAGACTCGTCCCGATATGACTGAATCATTTTGACTGAGACGTAAATAATCAAAACAAGCAAAGCACAAGTTGTCACAAGTGAAGTCCCCTCAGACTGAAAAGTCGCATAATTTCTATAAAATCAATTCATATACTCATGTCCAATGAAAACGCACCACCCTTCAGATGCGCATATTTGTGGCCTCTCAAAAGCTTTGCGAAATTGTGTTACTTATAATTATTATTTAGGACAAAGGCAATGCTTTCGCGCAAAAATTTCAATTCAAGTGACTCCGTTAACACATGACGTAACGTCAGCCTCAACAATGCGTTAGCACATTTTGGACGTATACATAAAGACCCCGAAATCCCGTTTAAATGTTTTCTGTTTGCCAGTAGATCCCCTGTCAGCTCGCCACAACTTTGACAGTTGTGACGCAACACCTAACGCTACACTAACGCGAACAATGTCACTTTGTAAGCTTAAATATGCAGTGGTCCGACAAAACTCGACGTAAAATGTTAAATTGCAATTTCTACAGTCATAGTGTTCTACATAATTCTTATTTCCGTCGTACAAACTCACACACATGCAAAACGTCATACAAATCCTCTAAAAAATTGACGTTGCATCATTGACGTCAACTTTGAGCGCGTCGCCAGCCATTGTTCGCAACGCTAGCGTTTTAAATCTTCTAAAATTTGTGTTCACTTGTCAGTGCGAGTATTATCTAACACTAAGTTGAACACAGATACTCTTAGGTTTGTGTATATATATAAAAAAAAACGTTGATACCTACGCTCCGTCGATGTTAACGACCCGCTACACGAGCAAGAAATCTTCTTGCTACGACCTTGTCGTAATTTTGCATCTTTTAAAGAAGGATTCCTTGAATGTCTCGATTTAACGCCTGGTCAAAATTATGCTAGTGACGTCACATCGCGACGTTATAGCCGCTTTTAAGGCAAGATGACTATTCCTGGCTATCAATTTAGAGGTTCTTTGCAATTTCTACAAAGAAAAATGCGAGAATAATGCTTTTGAAAATTCTGACACATTCGATGGCTGGTTCTGTGACTTTCTGTTTTGACGGTTGTTTTGTTAAATGCTTCCAGCACGTGTCATCAGCGATCATTCCGTTTTAAAGATCTATCAGTAACTTACGGAATAGCTACAGTACAAAAAGACGCAATTGCAAAAATAAAATGTTATGTCCTTAAAAAGATATAGTCAGTTTTGTAGATGGTGCGTTTTCATTGGACATGAGTATATAAAGACTACACTTCTCCCAGTTTCGCAATAGATAGGGTAAATACTTAAAGAGAGTGTGGCATTATAGAGACTTTACCTGCCATGAGATGTAAATGTGAAAAACAATGTTGAAGACTGACTAAAACAAAGACATTTACGCCAAAAAGTAAGTGAGTATGATCAGGAAATACTACAATCACACACCGCAGACCAACCCTCGGCACCGCGAGGAAGAGTCACAGAACATTTACAGTAACAAGACAACTGTAAGACAATAAAAGTAAAGCAACCATCTCTCTTGTCCTTTTCAAGATGATTGCAAAACTAGAAAGGACACAAAGTAATGCACAACAAAACAAAGGCAAACACAGAACCTCCAAAACAAATGGTAAGCACACCAAACAACAGATCAACAACAACAGAACCACCGACTTAGAACGGACAAGAGCCTAAGCCACCGGGGGGGGGGGGGGCTTAAATGCATTTTACTGGTACCAAATCTTCGCGCTAGACTCTAAATTGCAATTTTGATACAACCTGGTAGGGGGTTAATCGATGTGGGACCCATCGCAATATTTCTTACTTATATTGCCTAATGCATAGTATGACATTTTCTCCAAGGTCATAACAGCAATCCAAATAATCTGGAAAAATAGATCCTTCATAAATAAAGAAACCTACAATATGATACGTTTTGTGGCATTTCCGTGGGTAGTAACCAGTACTGGACTGGGAGGGTTTATGTTTGTGTGTGTATTTTATGATAGGAACTCCCGAAGGCTCAACCGAAATGGTTTTATGGTAAAGCCGAGAATTGAACCTGTGATCCCTGGTTTACAAGACATAGGTTTATCCTATACACCACTGCGGCTTCACTTAAAGAAGACAGCAGATTTATGGCATGTCAGGCGTTGCAATATTGTATCTGGTTATATATTTGTTCTATATCAAAATATTTATGGTATGAAAATATATTTATGGACTAAAATCTCTATTTATATTGTGAAAAAAAAAATTCGGTCTATAAAAAATTTGTAGTGTTAAAAATATTTATGAACGAAAAATTTATTTATTGTGTAAAAAATATTCATAGTCTAAAAGTTTTATTTATTGTCTATAAAAATATATGTTCATTCTATGAAAAATATATGTTGGGTAAAATTAGCATTGTGGGAATCGAAAAGCTATTACACTAAGGGCTGTTTCACATATACACCGAATCCGAACCGAAACCGTAACGGCCACCGAATTGCATCGTTTCGTTTTCGGCAGACCTTTCACATATGAACCGAATCCGTGGACGAAATCAAAGAAAAGCCTGTATAATTTTGACTAATTTCCCTCTCAGACAGCAGAAATACATTTGCAATACAAATTGTTCCATGTCAATGCATTATGTTCGTGGTCTTTAAAGTCGCTCTGGGTATTGTCCCACAAAATTCTGTAGTCAATAGTATTGTGCTTGTAAAATAATCGCACAATTGTCTCGCTGGACAATCCATCAATGGCTTTCATGATTACTAAGTTATATACAACGCACGTGGTTGTGTATGTGCAGATTTTATCAAAATTACCTGTCGTGTTTGCTGAAATTCGGCCACCGAAACCGAAAAAAAATAAAATCAAATTCGTGCACGTTTTCGATTCGGCGTCCGGTTTCGGTTCGGTTTCGGTTTCGGCGCATATGTGAAAGCGCTCATAGGGTCCAAGGCATTTTATTTTTTCGGTTCGGTTTCGGTTCGGTTTCGGTGTGTATGTGAAATGGTCTTTAGGGCCGTTTCACATATACACCGAATCCGAACCGAAACCGAAATGGCCACGGAATTGCATCGTTTCGTTTTCGGCAGACCTTTCACATATGAACCGAATCCGTGGACGAAATCTAAGAAAATGCCTGTATGATTTGGACTAATTTCCCTCTCAGATAGCAGAAATAACTTAACAATACAAATTGTTCCATGTCACTGCATTAAGTTCGTGGTCTTTATAGTCGCTCTGGGTAATGGCTCACAAAAGTCTGTAGTCAATAGTATTGTGCTTGTAAAATAATCGCACAGTTGTCTCGCTGGACAATCCATCAATGTCTTTTATGATTACTAAGTTATATACAACGTACGTGGTTGTGTATATGCAGATTTCATTAAAATTACCTGTCGTGTTTGCTGAAATTTGGCCACCGAAATCGAAAAAAATAAAATCAAAATCGTGCACGTTTTCGGTTCTGCGTTCGGTTTGGGTTCGGTTTCGGTTTCGGTGCATATGTGAAAGCATTCATAGGGTTTAAGGCACTTCATTTTTTCGGTTCGATTTCATTTCGGTTTCGGTTCGGTTTCGGTGTATATGTGAAATGGCCTTAACGGCGTGTATGAATAGGCTAGTGATGTAGGCACTGGATGCATAATAGACGGATGGCTGAGAATGGGTTTGCTCCCCCCCCCCCCCTAGGGAATTTTGCAGACATATCTTATCTTGTAGAGAATTAAAAGCCGAGTCTTTTAAGAAATGTTTGCACTCTGTGCGTTGGGGCGTTAGTCTGTAAGAGCCTGTAACTTACGTTACTTTATCAAATTAAGAAAAAGTAAATTGAAAGTTTGGGCTACAAATTAAAGACATAAAATATTTATTTTAAAAATCATTCATATAGTCTGCATACAGGATATCTTAACTACGTATGACAGCCATTTGAACAAAATTGTGGCTTCCCAAGGTGTCATATGCATTACATAAATCAGATAACCCATTAAAATTTGCAAGTGTGGCTAACAGCATTTACATTCACAATCTCTCTGTGTGTTTTGCAAAATGTTTTTAACAATGTCTGACTAGCTTATGCAATTGGCTAACAGGAAAATTAAAGTATGTTTCCCTATCTTAAATATTATTTCTGGAATAAGCAATTAAACAACCCTACCCCTACCAAGTTTTAAAGTGAAAAGTTTGGTATTAAAACTAAAGAAAAAAAAGTTAAAAAATATTTGCAGTTGATGAATATGTTTCATTGGTTGGCATTTATTTGCTTATATGAAAAAGCTCATAAATCTGCAAGTCTGTTGCAAGATTTTTAATATCAGAGGCTGTAACATATGTTACCTGATGTAATAAATGGGAAAGCTCGTTGTCTTCTCGTAAGATATGCCTAAAAATGTTTTAATCTCCTTGAGGGAATTTTGCAGACATATTCCTTCTTAAAGTACAACTCAAGCTGCATTGAATAAGGGATGTTTGCACTCTATAAGTTGGGGCGTTAGTCTAAAGCAGCATGTTACATGCGTTACATTATCGAATAAAGGAAATGTAGTTTGAAAGTTTGAGCTAAAATTGTGAAAAAAATCGCAGCTTACATTGTTTAGGGATTTTAAGCTGGCTTGTGTGATAAAGACTTATAGATCTGCTAGTTGTCACCAAGTCTTAAAGATCAGAAAGTGTTACATAGGTTAGCGTGATAAGTAAAATAATCAAACAATATTTTGACATCAAGCTGAGTAAGGACCTGCTCAATCCTATTCCCCTTTGGAATTCTGCAGACATATTACATCTTATGTGACCATTTAAGGCGCATTTAATAAGAAATGTTTGCACTCTGTAAGTCGGGACATTAGCCTGTAACAGCTGGTTACATATGTTACTATATCTATTTGAGAATAAGAAATTTGAATGTTTGAGCTACAGAAAGAAGACATTAAAATTATCTAAAAAATTGACTTTCTTATAGTCTCCATACTGGATGTCTTTACTACATATGGAAGCTGTTTGACATTTATACGGCTAACTGTGGAGTTATGTGCCTTACTTGAACCTAATTATAATTTAAAAGCAATACTTGTTGTTATCGTCATTTAGTTAAACGACTACTATGACTTGGTTTCAAACTGTTCTATTAGATTTTACAAACTTATACTCCATTGATGAATAGGAAAAACCAAGTTTGCTTTTCTATCTTAAATGTATTGTCTTATAGGAGCTTATACACAGTCCTACTCCCAGTTTTACCAAGAAGCAAATTTAGTTATTACCGTTTAAGTAAAACACATGAAAGCGATTGCAGCGTGTGGATATTTTACATTTTTTAGTCTGTCTTGCTCATATATCTACAAGATGTCATTAAGTTTAAGACCAGGGCCCTGTTGCATAAACCATCATTAAAGTTAAGCTATCATTAAGGTTTAAGCTGTCATTAAACTTTTACCAGTCCATTAGTTAAGTTGGCATTATTTTTGTGTTGCATAAAGCAATTTTTATGTCAACTTAACTAATGACGACTTAACAGACTGGTAAAGCTGACATTAAGACCTTTTCACGTGCAAATGCTCCAACAACAGCTTCCAATATGGCGGCGAATCAGTCACAGTGACGCTTCGACGAAACCGACAGCTTGAGGTTTGTAAACTATAAATTGTAACTGGCAAGTATAGCGAATATGGAAAAAAACAAACTTCTTTGCAGAAAAACAATCTAGATCAAATCCCGAAAATGTCAGTTTATGCTATATTGCGCCGTAAAGATGTTGTTCGAGTTGGAAGACGGTTCGTCCTGTGTTAGGACTAAATCAGCCAGTTTAGTTTTCTTGTGACCCGCTTCTTTCGTTTATTTCACTTTAGATAAAAACACGGTTTTCACCCCATCATCAGTTCTAGATCAAGATGTTATAGTTCCATAAAAGAAATGGTTGAATGGCTGTAAGCCTGATGCACATGCGACGATGTGTTTCGTTTATGGAAAAAACGTTTTTTAAAACCATCGGCTGTTTTGTTTACATCCGTTTCCATGGGACATGCATGTTGACATTGTTGTATTTTCCGCCAGTGACTTAACGCGCACCCCTTCAAGCCACAATTTGTTTAGTTTGAATCTTCACGTTTCAGTACATTAAATTTTCAGCTATGTCGGGACGGGTCTTCGTGGGTTGACCTAGAACTAAGCAAGGATTAGTTGATGGGTCTTGCTCAAGAACACAAGGCAGTGACGCGGGTGATGTTCAAACCCGCAACCCCTCGGTTTCGAGTCAAGCACTCTAACACTGCGCTGTGCTCTAAAATTTCATCAGAACAAAATAAAAAGGACCCCAGAAATAGGGCTTTCTATCTACGACAACCAGCATCCTGGCACAATACAGACAAGGTCGTCACAGCCTGTTTGTATGGCAGGGAAAGCCGGGGTGCTCAGGGAAAAAAACACTACGAGCTGTTATTTATTTTATTTTATTATCCATTTTTTGCTATTGGATGATAGCATTGCTTATATGTTTATTCACACAGCGCACGCATATGCTCACATCTTACTCCATAAAATGGATAGGTCTAAGAGAAAATTTTTAAAAGGCACCGTTAAAGGCAATACCCCCCCCCCCCCCCACCCCCATGGCAATACCACACCGTGTATGCGGTGACCACAAATTTTCAGGGACACAAGACAGTGACACCGGGCGGCGTAACACAGTCGATAACGTGTCTGACTAGGTGCGTGTTTGACTGCAGACCCAGGGGTTGCTAGTTCAATCCCGGCCCGGCCCCATACTTTCGTGAAATAACTTCTACGGTCATTCTCCTGCGTTGATTCAGTCAAGAAGGGTTGTTGTCAGTTTATATAATACAAGCGAAAGTATGTGCACGAACACTTGCTCAAGCTTGTCCAGGAAAAGAATTGCGGTTAGTTGAACTGATTGTCCTGACATGACATGACCATAGCTATGAGGGTCTCAATAGGATACCTCTGAAATCGCTAATCAGTAACACCCAAAAACCGCTAATCTGTAAAATTTAGACCAAAAAATTGCTAGTCAGTAAAATGTATGTCCAGAAATCGCTAATCAGTCACAAAATTTGGCAAAAAATCAGTAATCAGTAAAGTTTAGGCCAAAAATCAGTAATCGGTAAAAAATTGCCCCGAAAATCGGTACATGCAATCAATAACAATTTTCTATAAAAGCGAAGTGGAATAACTTTTTTCCATGGAATTCGCTAACTAGAACAAGGGTCGTAACTAATGTTGTGAGAACTTGTGTCCCAACCCCATTGCTGTATCATATTTGGCAATAAAATAAGTTTGACCCTTTTAAGCCGAATGGAATTTCCCACTTTTATCAATTGGACCGGTCCATTTCCGTTTTAAGGGTTGTTTGGTGGTACTTTTCATTTTTATTCATTTTTAAAAGAAACTTCAGTAAGTAAACAGTGGAGTACCTGATCAGACGCCGCATTTTGCCAATGTCCCACAAAAAGGACGCTAGGCTACCCATTAAATGGGTTAAACTATTCGCTTACCGTTAAACGCGTCGGTAATTTTTTTGCCCCAAATCGCTAATCATAATATATTTTAGGCCGAAATTCGCTAATCACTAGCAGCTCTCATTCCGCTTTTCGGTAAGATTAACCATAAAAATTCGCAAACCGTTAATCATTTATACACCTAGTTCAAAAGCATGTTTGAAAGCAGCTTGGTTCAACAGTGTATGCATATAGCCTACATATAATATGGTGGACAAAAGTATTCGTCACTCCATGACGTCGTTGTATAAAACAGTGTATTTCAAGATTTTTTGGTAAAAAAAAGTTAATGCATGCGTGCAATTTCACAGAATAGCAAATAGAAAATAACAATATACAATTAAATATCAAAATGATTACTCTTTTGGTTCTAAACTATCTAACGCGCGTTCAAAGTGAGTACTATTTTTCCAGTGACGTCATCGAAAAAAATGGCATGATTTTATCATTTTCCTTTGTGCTAAAACGGTTGGTATAAGGAAACAATAGACAACAGCAAACTGCTGTAAGTTCGTTTATTACGAAAACCAATTTGCTATCATATGGTACTATTTTTATAATTGTTAGATTCAAAAGTTTTCCAGGAATAATTTTGCAAAAACAGTGAGTGCGACGAGTAGATCTACTTTTGTCCACCATCTGTAGTCATGGTAGTTGTCTAATTTGTTTATTTTTTCTCTCCAAATGCACGCTTTATAGATTCTCGAGTAAAGAATCTTATAATATTGTTTTCTAGAACGCATACCAATCACATAAGAGTTGTCATCGGATGAGGTACAAAACTGTGATACACGTGTGCTTTTCACTATCCCCCTTTCCGGTCCCCCTGCGTCGCGTGGTTCATGCATTGCAACATCAAAAAATCGCACCATTTATGCATGGCCTGTTATCTAGGAGATCAGGCTGGATGATTATCATGAGATTAAACGGTGTTTCTTTACTCGGTCGGGCCGTCGCGTATTGATCAGGTTATCCAGTGTGACTTATTGCACGTCACAGCTTACGTCACAGCGCGCGTGCAAATACAGTTGTTGTATACACCGACTCTCAAAAAAAGGTCAGATTTATATCATTCTTACCCAGTGATATGATGCACGTTCATTTTGCGACTCGCAAAGTAGCGAAGAAACAAGGACCAAAATGCCAATTTCAAAAGGACGTTAAGTCTCGTTGTATTATCTAAGCCATGTGAAATCCATCAATTTTAGCCAATCCCAAGCTCCTAGCTGGTATAGTCACACCCCCCTCGAGCCTGGTCCTCCATTAGGCAATCTGTTCTAATGCATTCCAGTGAAATAAATTGCCCCCCCCCCCCCCCCATTCGCGGAACCAGGAAATTTCGTCAGGGGCGGGAGGGGGTTTAGATCTAGATCTACCCATATAACGTGTGATTTTCCGATGGAGTCCAGACCCCCTGCCCCCCCCCCCCCCTCCCGGATTCGCGTATGCCCACCAAATCGCTTGCTCCCCATAGCGTATTGTAGTTAGGCACTGGAAGCCAAAAGTCACTTTGAAATAATAATGATACACATTTGAATGCTCATTTTTAGCTGTTTTTAAGATTATGATTACTAATTTTCAGTGAAATACAAAATGGCTGCAAATCATGGAAATGCACATGTACAGTAGTGTAATTCATACTTAATGACAGCTTTAAAGTACCTCCTGAGGTACTTTAGTTAAAGACAACTTTAACGGGAGCTTAATGCCGACTTAAAGTTAATGGACTTTTATGCAACAGAGTTAAAGTCGTCATTAAGTTAACAGCGACTTAATGACGACTTAACTGGCAGTTAACTTTTAATGACGGTTTATGCAACAGGCCCCTGGACACTTAATGTGTACTTATACGTCTTTGGTGTGAAAACACTAGAAATTATATTCATTTCTGATTATCAAGCCCATGGACTGTTGTTACAGATGTCATCAATGACCTTTTGGACACATTTCCTAGTAGAGTTGTCCGGGTTCGCCGCATACGAATAAGTATACGTATAAGGAAAGGTATAACAACACCATATTGAAACATGTACGCGATAGATGTGGATGGGTTGATATACAAAAGTGATGCACACTCGACTAATGCATCGTGTATTTAATTTATCTGTGAATATATTTACGTTCCAGTTAACAATTTTTCAGTCAACTGGGCACGATTTTCTGTCTATCTATATCTGAACAGCACTAAGAAGCGAATAAAGTAAAACATAAAACAGCGACTCCGGTGAGTCTCGAGCTAGCATCCCTTCGACCCCCTGCCTTATACTGAAGAAACTGAGCCACTTCGCCCCGCGTGCAGCGTGTCTTCTAAATATGTGATCTATCTCATACAGTTAAAATGCTAATAAAACGCCTTTTCAGGCAGATAAAGGTATGCTAAAGTCAAACAAGCAAATTCGATGGCGAATTGATATTCCCCGTCGAAATTATGGAATTTAGGCAATAACTCCTGTTTTAATGAATATCCATGTGCATCGGAATGAGTATTCGTGTGTATCAACTGAAATTTAATGACATTAAGGCAATCAGAGGAAAATAACTTCTCTACACCCAATGACATCCTTATAAATAAATTGTCACATGCATCATCACACCAATGCCATATATAAATTACACGAAAGTCCTTCTATTGCTTGCTTATCAATCGCTGAGGACTGGAAAACCCATTGACAGTTTTGAAAGCCAAAGGGCAATAACTCATAGATTGCCCACGAAATCATGACAAAACTTCAAATGCATTGTAGTATCGTCACATATAATCAGAATAAAATCAATGAAATATGATCAATCGCTTACTTAAACCGCGGTTACATTGATCACACCGACAGTCCGTGGAATGTCAGTGATGCAAATCGGCCGATGGTCGACTGACAGTCGGCTGACTCTGTGTGCGATTTAGCTGCTTTTTAGGGTCAGCCGGCGGTAAAAAATATAACTGACCGGTTTTATTTGTTTTCGATCGGCCAACTGTCTTTGGGACTTGGCAAACGGTTTGGAGTTGACCTACCGTCTGTCGACTATCGGCCAATCGTCGGTCGACGGTCGGCTGACACTCTACCAACTTCTATTTTCAAAATGAGTCATTCAAGCCTTGCTGACTGTCAGCCAATCATCTGGCGACAGTCGGCCGAGTGGAAGCAGATAATCTTTATTATCAACCGATAGTTGGCAGTCGCCCGATTTTTGTCCCTTATAAGTCACGTCTCATGTTTTCATTGCATTCATTTATAACTTATTTTGAACTTTCTGCTTTCTCTTAATGTTTTTGTCTTTAGGCAAAAAGTGACTAAATTCAAACTGTCAATTTCGCTACTATATGCAAAACGTGAATGGATACTGAAGCCAAAGTCATATTATAGTTTGATCAGTCGGCGGACAGTCGGCCGATTGTCAGCTGACAATCGGCGGGTAATCGGGCGTTGGAGAAAAAAATGTGGTTGTAAAAATCAATCAAGCGAGGTTTGCTTTCATTGTAACTGCTAGAGTCAGCCGACTAAAACCTCATCTTTCGGCCGATCAACATGAAAAAATCTAGTCAGCCGACTGTCGGTCTTAATGTAATCCAGGTATTAGTTATGGCTGAGGAAAGAATAAATAATCCATTATGCTAATGCTTCTTAGGCTTATCAAAACCTGCAAAAGGCCGATAAAATCTCGAAGGGCCCATTTATACTTGGTTATATGCATGTATTTGAGTGGGATATTCGCCGTTGTCCCATTTATGTGCATACTATCATTTGGACCTGGTTTATCACTGCCCTACTAAGACCGATCATCCATGAACGCTGACCTCAACTAGTTCTACTATCGTATGCGATAAGAGTCGTCCATACATGTACAAGCTCGCGTTCTAGATTGTATTTAGCAAATACGCTACCTACAATTTTAGACGCCAGGAAGACCTCTCTCTCTCGCTATAAACATGGATGATTGCTCATCTGTATTCCGTGTAAAAAGTTTTGATATCGACAATATTATATGTATTATATGATTTTATGAAATATACTGCACTGCTCAACGTCCTCATTAGCTCCATACTACTTCCACTATTGTGATATCGCTTTAACGTTTACCTATCCGTATTTGTATGCTTATGCCGCGTATCCCCGACATCTCTATTACTGTACATATAATGCTAAATATAGAGCCACAAATAGAAAAGATAGTTTTACATTTGTACAAGACAATACAATAAATGAAATGGTCCAAACAAATTCTCATTGATTTATCACTCATGTTAAACGTTTGTAATTGTCTGCTTCTGTGGTAATCATTATTAACACACGCCTCCTTGCAACTAGTAGAATCATCACACAATATTTCAATCATTTACTGTTATACAGTTTTACCACCAGTCCACTCAAAATTGATGAGCCATTATCAACTTTCCAATTTTGCCATTCATGGCTTGGAACATATGGAAACTGATATGAATTCCTAATAGTTGGCTCTTTGAGTATGTGTTTCAAGTGATATTCTGCAAGTAGGAGAAAGACTAAAGCTTTACAAGGAGGAAAACTATGCCATTAAAAGCAATGAGTACCTGGGCTGATGTACCTTGATATATCTGTGATAAAGAATCATATCTTAGCTGCTTAACTTTTATAAATGTAGCCTTTCCATACATGCAACAAACATATTTTCATCTAATAATGTCTCTGCACTTATTATCTTTCCCCAAGCATTCAAAAACTTTTTTGAAGTCTTAGTATGTCTGAAGTGCTGAAACCGAGGTATCTCTTTCCCTTCAGATAAACGAACTAGATGTATCGCAGCAGGTAAAGGAATGAAATGCAGGATGAACAAAGCGCAATTAGACCCTCTCACTTCAATGATTCAGTAAGTTTCCAAGATAAGAGCGCTTATTAAAGGATGTAACATATATAACTCGTCATAATAAATGAGCAAGGGCATTGTCGTGACATCCTTTTTGATTACACAGTCAGAGGCAAGTGTTTCAATTTCAGTGTTTTCAATGAATCATGAAATGGGGTGCTGGGCCGCATAGCGCAGTGGGTAACGTGTCTGGCTACAGATGAGTGTCTGACTGCAGATCCAGGGGTCGTGAGTTCGATCCCGGTCCCGTACCATACTTTCGTGGAGATTGATCATGAAATAATTTCTACGGTCATTCTCCTCCCTTCCGCTGATTCATTCAAGAAGGATTGTTGTCAGTTACAGGCGAATGTACTTGCATGAATTACTTGTTAACCGCTTGTTCAAGCCTGCCCAGGAAAAAGTGTGGTTAGGTGAACTGACCGTCCCGCCATGACCATAGCTGTTGACTTGGGACGTAAAGCAACAAAGCAAACAAAACAAATGAAATGGGGCAACCTTATCAACTTGTTTACTCTGTATAAATCTTCCATAGAGCATAATATAGAACTGCTGGTTATCCTATTCTACCCAAAGTAAGTAAGGGTGCAAAGATCAGGAGTTGATACAATCAAGTACCACACCCGACTAAAGTCCACTTTCCTTCTTTTGAATGCAACAGCTAATGATATGGCTGCAAAAACTGTGAATTCATAGGTTTTACATTATTTTAAGGCTTGCTTCAATGTACTGACATCAAAAAACAACCAGCTACAAACATAATTGATGGCAATGTCCAACTTCATGTTCGATCTCATATACCCGATAACTTTCAAGGTGTAACAGAAATTGTTTCAGACGGTCTGCCAAAACCATCAAGAGTTATCATTGTAGCCTAAAAAACTTATAAAGATGTTTGGGCACAGCAAAATACTATTGATCTAAGACCAGAGGACTTAAGCACCAAAGGACTGGAAAGGTTCCATGACAAATGATGCAAAAAAGCAGCCTATAAAATTTCTGTTTGACCAATGTCAGAAATCTTAAAGTATTCTCAGAGATACACGGTAGAGACATAGCTTTTGCAAAATCAGAGCAAAGTTATCATTTGACTAGCACGGATGCAGAATCAGCTGCAGTAAGATAGCTCTTGCCACTTCACAGGAAGAGACATATACCAGAGTCAGTCATACTCAATTGTATGCATATATGTAAAATGGCATTAAACCCATATTTAATCAGGTGTTAAATCCCATGACACTGACATGCTGTTTCTGCTTTTGAAGAATGCTAAGGATTCAAGTTATAGCTGAGTCAATTTGTTTGACGCTGGCACTGGCCACATATACAAAGAAAATTAAGTCTTTCGATTACAAAAGAGGAGGATCACACGAAATGCTTATAAGTGATGTTTGTCACAATTACCAATTTTAAATAGTAATCTTTAAATTAATGTAAATATAGAACACCATAGGAAGCTGTATATTTGTTAAAACACTTTCTAATGTATCAAAGGTATTCAGCATGCAAACTACATGAATAATTCAAATAAATAGATAGTTAAGCCTTCTTTCTGTTTCTCAGACTTTCAATTCATTTATTCTTAAATTGATATGGTAACATACGTAACATACAATTACAGGCTAACCCCCTGGTTAATAGAGTGCAAACATCTCTTATTTGATACAGCTTGATTTGTTCTTTAAGGTAGGATATGTCTGCACAATTCCCAAAGGGGTGGAGAGGAACATGATTGTACTCAGTTTGCATTCCTAATACTATGCCATGGTTCTACTGGTCGTGATGAAATGGGTGATTATTTTGCAGTAGAAGCAGACACAATGGTAGACATTGTGAGGGTGACTTGAATAAAGATTGTTTTTTGAATAATTATATCTAATAGAAATATTTATTAAATCGTGTCATTTAAATGAGAACTATTATTTTCTATCTATATGTCTATATATTTTAATATTATAGGCATTAGGAAATATGCGATAAAAAGATTATATATAACATCTGTAACACAATTACATGGGCTTGTTATCATCAATGACTATAATTAATAAGACTAAGGCACCAGAGGCTAGATATTAATAGGAAAACATGTGAAAATAGTATTTTTTCTGAAATATCATCCATTACTTCCAAGACAATTTCCTTTCTCATTTATTATGCTTTGTAACATGCGTTACATACTTTATTGAGTGCTCCAATCCTGACGCCAAACTTATAAATGTATGATTCTTTATTGCATTAATAAGACATGGCCAAAAATGTAAGAGATCCACGAGCGTCAAATATTTTCATATACCTTCTTCAATAATAGATACCAAAGTTAGATACTTAAAATTGGGAGTAGGGTTGTTCAATAGCTCATATAAAACAATGTATTTGAGATAGAAAAGCAAACTTTGTTTTTTCTATTAGTCGAATAAGTATGTTAGTGAACTAAGATTAAAAGCACTTGTAAAAATGCACAAGTCGTCTGTAATCTTTCAAAGGGAAATTTAATCTATGTAACGCATATAACACCATTGAAGGCTGTAATTTTGTTTAAAATGCTGCTTTTATGTAGCTAAGGCATCTAGTCAGCAAACTACATAAGAAATTTGAATATTTAGATGGTTTAACGTCTTCTTTCTGTAGCTCAAACTGTCATTTTGATTTTTTCCTTAGTTTGTTGCAGTAACATATGTTACAGGCTGTCAGAGACTAACGCCCCGGAGCACAGAGTGCAAACATCTCTTAAAAGATGCGGCTTGAAATTTTCTTCAAGAAAGGATATGTCTGCAAAATTCCCTAGGGGGGGGGGGGGTGGGGGGAGCAGGACCTTTTTTTAGCTCGAAGTCTATAAGGTTTGTATCTTTTATGTTTTTCTGTCTTGTGTTTGCTGTGCCTTTGTGCGCGTCTGTTTATATGTGCCTTGAGGTCTCCTGCTGGGAAGGGGCTGACCTCTTGGCTCTCGTTTGTGGTGTTTAACTGTGATTTTGTCACTTTCCCATTGGTATCCTTTGTCAGATGTGGTACTTGATTGTATCGATTCCTGACCTTTGTACCCTTACTTATTTTGTAGATGCTAACAATGGTTTTGGCATGTTAGTAGGACCTTTTTAACGCCTAGATGTAAGTGGTTCATATTTTGGGGCACAGCTTGTTTAATGGTTATTGATGATAACAAAGGTTTCGAATCTCAGGTATATGATATTGGAGACTAAGGTCTAAGTCAAAATGACATATTATGCGAAATTTATTTAAGCGCGTATACTTGCAATGAGTCCTGGCCCTGGGGTTATAAAACTTTTTTAATGCCCAACTCAACTGAGCATAAAATTGCAACTGCTCATAAAAAATTGAAACGCTTAAACGCTGAAAAAGATAGGTAGTTCTTGCTTTTAAGCTCTTATATGATTTATTTATCCTGCTAATAAAATTGTTGGCATTTTAACATTTATGAGCAGGATAAATTTCATGCTCAGTTGAGTTGAGCATAAAAAGTTTTATAAACTTTTATTTATCTTTTGCAGAGAACGAGAGCCAAATTATTGGATATTTTTATGTATAATGTCAGTTTCTAAAGTTACTGTGTCGTCCAGAAGAAATTTGATCAAGTGGTGTGTTTTGAAAGCTCCTTATTATATAAACGCTGAGTCTGTTGCAATACAAATAATCTGGAAAAAACGGATCCTTCAGAAATAGAGAGAACCTACAATGTAAGAAAACAACACTGAGCAGACTCGGTTTTAATGAGTCTGCTCACGAGAAGTAATTGAAAATGCAACAATTCTCACGCCCCTAGCACCGGCTTAAGCGGTATTCTGCTTTCCGTCAGAACCCAATATTCATGAAGGACCAGAATATGAAAAAATATCAACACTACAAAGTTCATTATCAGTTATCATTTTGAAATTTCAGAACGACCCTCATTTAATATCTATTTTTACATGCGAAGTTGTAAATCCCATGTTTAAATATATCTTAATTTCAATAAATCGAAATTCCGGCGATCAAATATTAAAAAACAAAGTTGTCGAAAGATGTTATCCGCTAGAATCAAGATATAATTATTCGTTTCACATAAAAGCGAAAACAATAAGGAACATTGTCTGGAACTTTATCCGGGTAAAGTATTTCAGTTCTGTGTTTGTCTTAGTTTTGTTTATATATAGATTATTTTGTGTCCATTCTAGTTTTGAAATCATCTTGAAGAGGAAGAGAAAGGTAGTTGCTTGCTATTATTTTTTTGCTTTTTGTTTTTGTTTGTTTTGATTCTTTACGTCCACTCAACAATCTTTCAGTTATGCGGGACGGATCTTCCTTGGTTGAACCAGTACGAAGCTAGGATAAATGTTCTTGCTCAAGGACACAGCACAGTGACAATGGTGAGGCTCGAACCCGCAGCCCATCGGTCCCGAGTCGAGCACTCTACCACTGAGCCACTGCGCCCCCTATATTGTCTTGCAGATGTATTGTTACTAAAAATGTTCTGTGGCTCTTCCTCACAGTGCCATTGGTTGGTCTGAAGTGTGTGATTGTAGTTTTTCCTGATCATACTTTCTTGCTGTTTTAACCATAGTACGTATAATAAGGAATTAAGCAATGTATATACAGTCTTGGAAGTTGTAACATATGCTATATATTGCCACATAAATAACAAAATGATAGTTTACACCATAAACGATGTTGAGTACAGCCTTTCAGTTTTGAATTTCAATATAATGCTCATATATGGTATTCCCTGATCAAACTCACTAACTTGTTGTTGACATTATCATATTTAACGAAGAAACATTTGAAATCGAAAGCTGAAAACAAAATAATGGCTGTGGCACAGAAGTTTTTAAGTAATTACCTATGTGCGTATACGATAACAGTACATCTAAAAACATCTGCATTATTGCATATTGTCGCAAATTTCTTATAGAATAGTTTAGTATATTGACACATTTGGGTTTCTAAACCATGCTTTATATTTATCCAACACCTAGAAATGGTGAGGGTCTTGATTTGTCTGTCTGTCTGTCCGTTTCCCAGTCTGTCCGTCTGTAACACTTTCTTGTCCACTCCGTATATCCGGAGCATTTTGAAAGATTTTCATTTATCTAAAGTCACAGTTTATCTCAGTAAGATGGCGTGCAGAACCTATTATTCAGCCATTCATATGCAAGGGCTCTAACTTCGTGTCTTTTATTTCGTGTCTGCTTTATACCTCCTTAAATTTGGGGAGATTTTCATTATATTTTGATAATATGAGGTTGTGCAGGACCCATAAAGGTCAGTTGAATGTCATGGGTTTGGGAGCTTTGAATTTCGTGTCCGCTCCATAATCCTTTACCACTGAAAGTATTTCCATTTCACATGTGATGGTGTGCAGAACCCCTGCCTTAACTATTCAAAGTCAATGCCAAGGTCACAGTAGACGGTCATCGGATTGAGT
The DNA here is from genome assembly GCA_964019695.1 of Loripinus fragilis. NCBI lineage: Eukaryota > Metazoa > Mollusca > Bivalvia > Lucinida > Lucinidae > Loripinus > Loripinus fragilis. The sequence continues at coordinate 111,957,440 of OZ026516.1, forward strand.
CTGGAATTTCTTTAAAGGAGACATGGAGCCTGGAAAGAGTTTCATTTAACTTTGGTAAACGCTTATCTTAGTAATACCATGTGCAAAACCTATGACTGAGCTATGTAGACTTAAGGTCAAGCTCACAAAAGGTCACTGGATTTATGCCCCAGTCACACACACACTTGCGGACTCTTACCAGTCAGGAGCATAACCTGTATAAGTTACAATATATATCACTTGAAGAAGTTAAAATTGTGTCTTTTCAACAATGATTTAAAGTGAGGTCAAATTTTAGGCCGTCAAAATATAACTTATTCAAGTTAAAAAGTAGCTTATTTTCTGATCTTCAATGACCTCGCGTACAAATTTCTAGACGATGCGTACACCAATTTATTGCATAATCCTTAAGTTATATAATAGGTCTTTCAGATAAAATTACCCACATGGCCATGAAAATTGCAGTAACTCCGGAATCTGAAGATGAAAAAAGACAGTTTCACTCAAATAGGTTACTTTTGTTTTTGTTGCTAAAAAGTTAACTGCTTTAAGTGATATATTTTTTAACTTTTGGAAGTTATGCACCTGACTGCTTACGGCAGTTTCGGATTAAACCACAGTTGTCCGCAGTGGAGGAAGGGGCCTTATTTCTTGATGCGTTTGCAAGACGCAGCTACCTATAGTGCGGATACTAATGGATCATTGAGGATACATGCGAATGTCAGCGGATTACCTTCCCTTACCTTTAGATGCGAGACGTTTGCAAACTATCGCTCATCCATCATTTGTTTTTAAACATTATGCCTGGAAAGAGGAAGCAGCAATAGAGAAGCAGCATCTCTAGAAGGCACACTCTCAACCTCAAACATCTCAACATGATGACAACGATTTATTTAGCCTGTTCATACGCCTCAGACATAATCAGCAAGCGGCAGCGGATAATTAGATTTTATCTCATGGCGTTTCTGTTATCGCCTGAAGTATCAACCCGAGACCCCATTATCAGCCCGAGAGCTTTAGCTCGAGGGTTGATAATGGTCGAGGGTTGATACTGAGGGCGATAACCAAAACCCCATGTTTTAATCTGTTTATCACATATTCCATTTCACTATTTCAACGCGTTTGGCGTTAAAAAGGTAAGTAAAACAGAGGAATGGCGTAATTTTTGCGTTACGTCACGCCACCTGTTTACATCTGACGGCATCAAATGATCAACGTTACGTGCCGGGCATGATAACCTCTCTCCGTTCAAAATACATGACTTTCGGTTATCATCACGGCAGGTTGATAACCAGTTGGCGGGCATATGCAGACTTTGGGTTATCAAGGCAATATGTGTCTTAAATATGTGATAATGACGCAGATGTCACACACTCTAAGAAGAGGCCATGCAAAAAAATCTGATAATCCATTAGTAGATTAAGTAATATACAAATAAGTTACACATACGCTGCTATATGACGACGGTTTTTGAGCAATATTAGGTGAGATTCTTGACAGGTCTTTTAAAAATCCACCATGCAAATCAAAAATTATTGAACTATATTCCATTTGTTAATGATAAATGATAACATCCTTGGCAGAGCCTCACACGTTATCAATTTTCCGCAGCTCATTTAATAAATGCAATAACACATGAACACTCATGTAAAAAATCTCCATGTTATAAATATTAGAACATTCAGTCTTTTCTGCATACACTTTCTCTGGGTATTCTATTAGCCCCTTTGGCCAGTATGCCAAAGGCATTCTCAACAGATCGTCTGGCACGAGAAAGACGATAGTTGAAGACTCACTCTCCTGTTCTAGAGGCGCTGTAGCGAAGGGCTTCATCTTCCACATAAGGGGTCGTAACAATACGCATTTATCCGCCTATGAAATCAGCCATTCGCAACTATCCGCAACGATCTGCGTGTATAAGTATAAATACGCCGAACGCGATTAGTAATTAAGCGTTACTATAGGTAACGACCCGAATTGAACCGTATCAGTCCACAACTTTAGGTTGACTGCGGAAAGATAGGTTTTAATACGTTTAGATGCGGATGAGATACAGATACGATACGAATAATTATGCCTAGCGTTGCGCATCATTGCGTTGTTTTAATCCGCCTAACTTTTTTTTTTATATTTTTCAAAATTTGAGGCCTTTGCGGTATACGAACTGTTACGGACTCTGCGGATGTGTCGTTACGGAATGAACGGATAGTTGCGGACGGGCTTTAATACCATCCGCAGGGTAAGCGTGTGTGTGACTTGAGCATTAGCCTTGAATGAGCTCTAGCGATAAGGCTTATAATTTCCCTAGTTGACATGATTACAAACACCACATTTTTCAAATTGCCCTAGTGTTTTTAAAATTGGTGTGGTTCGACAGTAAAATATGCATTGTAAGCATCAAAATACGTTTCAAAGTGATTCATCATTTATATTGACGTGAAAACGTGCGATTTCTACTCCCACCCCTCATTCAACGTATTTATACCGGGTGCCGTTTAGACCAGACTTTGAGTAAATGCATTGCTTGTTTTCAAAAAGTAAAAGTGCTAAAATGTTTCGGATAGAAGTGCTCTTCATTTCTTAAACTTTATGGTATACATTCTGCGCATGCGAACGAAATATACTTAAAATTAGGACGCTTGTAATTGGAATGATGAAACTGGTGTCTTTCAGCTTATTATTAGATGCTTCCCCCCTTGACCCAAGATGCCCTTTGGACAATGATATGTTATCATAAACATATACAACATATGTAAAGGGCGTCTTGGGTCTAGGGGGGAAAGGGGTTGTACAAGCCAAAGAATACATCAATCACTTGACAAAATAGACCACTTTGCAAGATGGCCGTTTTTATTGTACATCAACTGTATAAATATATCTACTCTATCGTGATAAGACGTTTATTAACCTTACTTTAACGGTCTATTTCCCATACATGTTACTGGAATAGCAAGCACAGTTGATGATCAAAATAAATTCTCATTAAAAATGAAGTAGGGTTATTATGTACATGCATTAAGGGAAAAACGATTAAAATATACGGACAAGGGTGCAAGGGTGCATTGACGGCTGGTCTATATGTATTTTTTGAATGTGCCTAGTGTCTCCAGTCCTTATTTCAACAAAATAAAACTAATAATGTCTCATTTAGGGAAATAGCCCGCCGTATCACTAGAAATCCTTTGTGCTCGCTATTTCACAGTGGCGTATCAAAGACACAACGGAAAAGGTTTTATGACGAAAAAAGACGGTTTAGTTGACGACATTGGATGACATTAGCGGGAGAATAACAGCAGAACATTCTTTATGCTTTATCTTTTTGCTTATAACACAAAAACTTTTGTTCAAATGATGAAAAATGACACTAGAGTTTTTTCTTCTTCAAGTTTCCTTTTGCAAATTCGCACGATTTAGAAGAAATAATTTGTCGAGATCAAGTAACGGTTTTCATGACGAGTTTTATATATTGATACTGTTTTATGACGAATATGTCACAGTTTTCAGACGAGATAGATGAGATCAGATTCGTGGAGTCGTCCAGTAATTTCGTTGAAACAGACATTTCATTGACTGTTTAAATCTGCGACAACGAAGGGGAACCAGGTGAGAACATTGTTCAACCAGACCTTTCCATTGCGGGAACGTCGGGGTCTTCATGGAAGCCAAAACACAGTGAACAGTCGCTTTTTGCCGAGATCTCAGGGCTTTCCCAGTAGCCAAAACCTAGATTTTCATGCGAACATTGTTCATACTCGACGATCTCCCTTTTTGCTAGATAAACATACGTACGACTTCAGTTTGAGGGGGTACAGCTCAAAGCATGATCTAGTAGAAAAAACCCATACAGTCCATCGCCATAATACACTTATATGTGAATTGAGTTTGAAAGCATTCAAAAGCAAGAAGACACCGGGTCCTCACAAAGTGGTCTTCACAAAGTGCGTGTTCATGATAACGGCGACAAATGTCAATCGTGTTCCAAAATCTCTTCAGTGAGCATACTTCCATGGACACATTAATACCCATACAAAGAGCAAATCCGACACATGTACCGTCTGCTCTAAGTCATTTATGTACAAATCGTTCTTGAACAGACGTCTCTTGAAATGAGCAGAGGCCACAGATAAACGGTACATGTAACAAGAAATACTTTCAGTAAGAGCATTGAGAGACCAGGAGAAGGGTACACATGGACAACCAAGTGCGGGTAGGTGTTCGCCTGGCGAACTTCAGTAGTGAGACACCATCACAACTGCAAAGCTTACAAAATAATACGTCTTCGCACACTGGAGTGTTTGTTGGAGCTTGTATACATATTATAAAGGGCTAAATCCATGACCAAACATAAAAGATTTTATTACTGGTGTAGTGGAGAGGTTCTATCGAGCCATATAATGAGTATACGTTCCCAGCTATTTTTGGTAACCGGGTTTCCATTTACCTTGTAAGAACCTCTTATGAGGGGTGTTCCAAATATACATTGGAACACATGAGGCTTTTCGTATAAGCTACATAACATAAAAAGCGTAAGTATACCACTTAAGATCCACACATCAATCGAAAACCTTGCATTTTCGGCGCCCCTTTAAGGCACTAGTCTTTTCAGTACAACAACTAAGTCTTACTATTTTAGAGTCTAAAAGTATTTAAGACTCGTCTATAAACAAGAGAAAATTTTTCGTCATAAAACATGAACACTATTTTATCATATGACGTCGCGCCTGGGAGTGAAATAACGCCATGCAATAAAATCTGTAAACCACTAGTGGTTTATCGATTTTCGGGAAACGTTATGACGTCCATAACAACGTTGCGTACATAATGACAAAATTATAACGTTTTTATGGCAGAAATGAGATTTTATCATATGATAAATAGAATCTAACATTCGTGCTCTTGTATTATTGAATTTATTAAACTCGTTGCGAAAAAGAGATAAAATGCTCGGCAAGCCTCGCATTTTATCTCTTTTTCCCAACTCGTTTAATAAATTCAATAAAACATGAGCACTCATGTAAGATCCTCTATTTAAAATTGTCATACAAACCGTAACTACTTCGTCATAAAACTGACAAATTTCAATAGAAAATCTGCAATGAAAAACAAATCTTTATATGTTAGGCCAGAATTTTTTTATTAGTTGATTTACAAACCCTCCTACTGTAATTTTCCGGAAAGTAAGAAAAAAATAAAATTTAATTTCTTAATTTTTTTTTTAAATTTTATCCGCCGACTCTAAATATTATTTGTTTCCTTGAAAAAATAATATTTTTTTGAGGCTCTGTCTGTGTATTTTTGAGAGTGACACTGTAAAAAGTAATTGTCCTGTCCAGATTTTTAGGAAAATGATAAAATATTTAAAAATTTTAATACAGACAGTTGGTTTGCCTTACTAGTTTTACTGTTTTTTCTGGAGATATTTAAAAAAAAAGAAAGAAAAAAGCTCTGAAAATGACCAGTTATCTGGTCATTTTCAGAGCTTTTTTATTTATTTTTTTTCGTCCCCCCGACCATAAATCTGAAATTTTTTTCCCGTAAATCAACTAATAAAAAAATTCTGGCCTTAGTAATTGTAATTGGAACTTAAACAGGTATAAATTATGTGATTGTTTATTGTTTAAAACAAAAATCGATTGACAACAACCTTTTTGCGAATCAACCATCTGTTGTCTTTCTTCAGCATTTATTTTTGTCCAATTTCATCATTTAAACCGTCTCTATTTTCGTCGTAAAACCATTTCCGTTGTGTCTTCGATACGCCACAGTGAATTTAGTTCCATTGCACAATCGCTCAGCCATGGTCACATTACTCTGACTGTCATTCTGCGGCAGGGTATATGTCTGTCATTAAGACTACCTCCTGGTAACGACGCCCTTGACCTAAGGCATAGTGTGTGTTTTCAAAAAGATATAACACCAATTCTGAAGTATTTTCTTCCAGTTTCTGTACCACATAACAGACTTCATCATGAGTAACATTATAGAAGAAGAATACTTTGTCGTCAACGAGCTTCTCCTCTATGCCAAGGAAGGTCACTGGGAAGGGGTCTGGCAAATTCTGGGAAACCCACGAAGACCAAAGAAGGCATATCTTATCAATGTTATACCAGAAGAAAGGCGGTGGGGAATAATTCACCAGGCTCTGTTCTGGAAAGATGAAAGGGTCCTGAAGACATTGCTTGAGTTCCCTTCATGCGATCCAAAAATAATAACTAAGCAGTACACGACAGACGCTGGAGAGAAAACCCATGATTCAGCCGTTGAAGTGGCGAGGAAACAGGGGTTTGCTGCTGCTGAAAGAATTTTAGAAAGCCATGAGTTTGGGACGCAAGAAATTGACACATTTCTACCAGAGGGTGCTGATATTGACAAAAAAGGAATCGGCATCATACCAATCACACTTGCTGCGTACAAGAATACATTCCACCCTGAACGAATTGACCCCAATCTGAACGTGTTCGACATTCTGCAAAAGATCTACACGACAATGAATACAACCGACTCTTGGAAGAAAATTCGCGACATCATATATGACTACGCCTTTGTCATTGACGCCGGTCAGACGATAGGGAGCAGTGACACCAGACAAACTTTCTATGAAGCTTTCATCAAAGTATACACAGATGAAAGTACTTGGTTCTATGATATAATGAACACCGCTTTGAGAAAGCAGAAAATGGCGAATTACCGACCGTCAGGAAATGACCTGGCAATCGGTCCGTTCATAACAGCCTTCCAGATGATTATTCTGTTCTGGGACAAGTTGCCACGGGAACAGGGAGTGACATACCGACAAATATTACTGTCAGAAACGGATCTGAAAAAATACAAGGTAGGAGTTACCTTCTCTTGGCACACATTTGTATCCTCAGCCAAAGAATATGAAAGGGCGATGAACTTCCCAACTGTGGAGGCTTCTGGTGATTGCAACGTTATGTTCACCATCAACAACAGCAAATCACGCTCATTTTGGAAGCCAAGAGATGTGTCTGAGTACTCTACCAATCATGAGACTGAAAGGCTGTATCCTATTGGAGCTCAATTCAAAGTTACAAAAGTGACAGAGACAAATCTTGCGACAGATATCAATCTCGATTTATTGTAAGAAGTGTTTCAAAATGACAATTGACGAATAAAAGAACAAAACATTGTTGATCATGGAACTGCAGAATATTTTAAAGGCAATACTCTATGCTATTAACAAAGAAAAACACATACAAACTCATGAAAGCTTCACGTTTAAGGCCAGTCTCCGTAAACAGGACCGATTGACTAAAATAGGGCCAACCCTACAAACAGGACTGTTTTCATTCCAGATCATCCAACTAAGGGGGGGGGGGAGAGGGCTGATGTGGTGTTTCAGTATGTTGCGACGAACAAGTAACACATTACTCGCAGTGAGACAGTGTCAAACGTTTAACCACACAAAAAGACGTTCCAAACCATTCCCAGAATGCCACTCAAAAGTAACCTGATAGTGTATAATAGAACAACGTACCACGTGACATAGTTCCACAAAAAAAATGCACTTGTCCAATCTCCCACAATTAGTCCAGGTTTACCTTACAGTCTTTGCATAGTGGATAATTTGTCATGTTTTTGTCATCTGCTGATTTTCTTTCAAAATCATCTTTTTCAAAAAATATTTCAGGAATACCGTCAGAGTGTCAATCATTTTGGATCCAGATCAGGCCCGACAATTTGTTGGGTCTGATCTGGATCCAACTGTTTGCAAAGGTCATCAGCAGACGACACCATTCAGAAAGTCCGCCACAATTCGAGAGTCGAATCATGGCTCGGGTGTATGTAAGGAGCATTATGCATAGTACTATGTACCAAAAAGCTCCATTTTGTTAGCCTGAACTGGCGTATGGAAAATTAGTTCTGTAGCATGTGTGTTCAGCTTTATCAAAATCGATTGTTCTGAATATCTGAAAAGTTTAATCAGCAGAATAAATTTAAAGTTTATGTTTTTCAATAAAATATCGCTATAGCGATATTTTATTGAAAAAACATGAACTTCATTTAAGCCATTTGTTTTGCTGCAATCGCACTTGCTATTGTGTTAACATGGTTAATTCATGGAGCGGAGAGGCCTGTGTGCAGACGTTTAAATTTGCTTGTTTATTGCCTGTTTTATGCTTCATTTTTACTTATAATCAATACGCTTTATTTTAACCTGCATGTTTAAATGTAGCTGGTTCTACTATAACATTTGATGGAAGACAATTCTATCAGTACTTTAGACTTGAAACACTGATTCAAAAGTACCGACTTGCGAGTCAATTGTTTTAAGATTTAAAGTACTATAAATGTTGTGATAAAGTAAATAAAATGTGCTGTTTTAAACATGCTCCTATCTTAACTTATTATATGTGTTGTGCTTGTATGTATGTATACTTGTCTTAATTTGTAAGTCTGTAAATAGCTATTCATAGCTAATGTTATACTGTTAGTATTGCTGGCTATATGTATAAAGAATTTTGTATTGTATTGCAATATGCATTGTAGATACATGTACCCAATGTTGGCAAGTATAAATGTGCGAGTTTATGTAACTTTTGGTTATATGAGAATTTCTATCACTAGATTGGCTTGATAGCTCGATGCCACACTGACAATGATGTTTTGGCGAGATTTTGAGCCATTCTTCAAGCAATGAAATGTTTACATGAGCACCAACTCAGTCACGTGTCACCTGTCCTGTGATGTTCTCAATACTGACCTCGGATTGTAAACACAACGGCGCTGTTTGAAAATTCAATAAAAATAGTAAGTGAGTATGATCAGGAAATACCACAATCACAAACTGCAAAATTGTTTTTCCATGTAAGAAAAAAAGTAGAAAACGGCGCTAAGTGCCCCTTACAACTTATCTTCACTTCGCATACAATTTATACAAGCCTCTTTGCTCACAAAACAGAATTTACTTTTGTATTTTGATGCACGCCTCGAGCACATGGCTACTTGGCCTCGTGGAAACGGGAGTTATATTGATTGGCTGATGTAGTCATGTGATACAAGTCCACGTGACTTGAGTCCTGTAAGAATTCCGGAAAAGTACAGAAGGCCTGTGAAATCAGCTATTTTATACCAGTATAGTGCAATAAATTTCAAAAGGACAATTCTTTAGATCATATAAATAGAGGATCTTACATGAGTGCTCATGTTTTATTGAATTTAATAAACGACTTGGGAAAAAGAGATAAAATGCGAGGCTTGTTGAGCATTTTATCTCTTTTTCGCAACGAGTTTAATAAATTCAATAATACAAGAGCACGAATGTTAGATTCTATTTATCATATGACAAATACTTTGAAATCTCATTTCTGGCATAAAACGTTATAATGTTGTCATTATGTACGCAACGTTGTTATGGACGTCATAACGTTTCCCGAAAATCGATAAACCACTAGTGGTTTACAGATTTTATTGCATGGCGTTATTTCACTCCCAGACGCGACGTCATATGATAAATATACTTAACGTCAGTGAAAAGTTACCAGTAAATTACCTTAACTTAACATAAGACAATATTTAGTCCTTTCTGAACGAAGAACGGTGGATACTTCAACACTCAATTTTATGGCATAGAGTCCCATGCATAACCACTATGGAAAACGGTATCCATCACACCAGAATGCATTAAATTCATTCCTTGATGGACACCTGTAGTTTCCATTGCATTGTATAGGAAATGCAAAGTTTTGCTGCTTCCTTAAAGTTTGATCATCATTTTTCGCTTTAAATGGGGTAACCTTAACCATTTTGGTGGCGTTTTCAATGAAAATGTCTAGGACATGTCCTGGCATGTTGTCTTCTGAAAAGATGATTTCAAATTCTTAAAAACTACGAAAAATATAAAATGCTCGTGCATCACGTGCACCATAGTTCCAGGGCTCGTGTAACTGTTTTATCTCTCTAAACCAGCCACATTATGCACTGTTTGCCTATGTCCCACAAAAAGAACGCTAGGCTTAAATGGGTTAACTCAGATAAATGTAGCTCAGATAAATGTACCAAAATGTTTTTTAGCTTAACAGAACCTGACTTTTCTTCAAACATCTCTCTTAATTTGATTTGATTGTTTCTCAGTGAGTATACATTGCATAAGCACATGAACAAGAAAAACTAATTTTTGCTCAGAATTGTCTCCACTGGTTTGCAAATTAAACCAACACGCCACGGCAGCCTGCACCTTGACAATCAGGGAAAGGGTATGTGTCTGGTATGATGAGGGTCTGTGTTGTGAATTCAAGCGTTGCTCCTTCTACACCAGGAAAATTAGCCTGAAATACATGAAACATTTGATAACCAACACGTTCACGCAGATAAAAACATTTCTGCCTTGCTTTTAAATAGTGTATTGTATTTAATTGTCTTTGTTGTTGATTTGATCATTTTGTTTGATGGTTTGTTGGTTTTATCTACTTTTTTAGTATTTCAATTGCTTAATTTGACTTTTGATAGCTTAAAGTGCAAGTTATATTAAAATGCCATATTTTGCAATAATTCATCTGGTTTACACACTGTACATATTTCTTGTTTTTAATGATTGGCGCAAATGTGTTGATTTACCACTAATATTCCAATGTGCACCAGAACAAACGTTTTAAAAAAGAAAAATATCACATTTTTTTAAGAAAATGGCGTCTAAACTAGTTTCATGACAGACTAAGGTTCGTTGTATAAAAACAAATAAAACGACCAACATATTCATTTCTTTGAGACCCAGCACTTTTAGTTTGTCAGATATCCAGAATTTGACCACCATATGTTTGTACCGAGAAGTGACGTCATAATTGACATCATTATGACGCTATCATGATTACAAATGTCATCTACTATTCTAAAAATATCGGAAAGCACATACAAAATATATATATTTTACCGTTTATCATTCACACTTAACCCTAGATAACTAATTAAAAGAGAATTCAGGATTATTTTTTTATTTCTCCTCAGAACATGTTGTAGATACTCATTGCAAGCTAACCCACATCAAGTGTTTTTGAGTTAACAATTTTAAGGTATCAATAATTGAGCCGCGACATGTGATTTCCAACAATGTGGCATTTTGACAAGTGTAGACTCAGACGAGCATTTGCAGCCTCCTGTTATGCTTAGAAACTACAAATGATGTTCAGTCAGTAGCTGAACACTCATAGAATATTCAAGCGACTAGCAAAGGCTCTGATCAGACTGCGCGTATGCGCAGGCTGATCTGAGGCTTTGCTTGTCGCACATACCACATTGTTGGAAATCTCATTTCACGGCTCAATTATTTTCGATTGAAAGGTATCTAAGACTTATCTTAGACTTCATACAGTATACATTTTCTTAGCTCCAAGAATTCTATTTAATCATCAGTGATGTTAAGAGCAATTAACTCAATTAACACTAATTTAGTGTGGTCAGTCTCTGCAGTAAAACACCTCTGTATTTTCCAGGTAAATAGTAATTATACAAGTAACATATTATATACCACTAAGTCCTTAATTTTCAAGACAGGTTATTTTGCTGGCGTTTTAAGGACTAAATAATGTGTTTTGCGTCTATACTGAGGTAATGGCGCAAGATGATACAGTTACTTTTGAATACCACGTCTCATTTTTCAGCTTTTACCTATGTCTGAGGTTGACCAGTTCTAATTACGCATTTATGAGGTGCCGCCTTTACAGTAACCATTAAGTCGTATAATACAGTGCAACAAAGCGCAATGGAACCTTCCTATACAGTAAATGATATGTACCTGTACGAAAAACGCTGTCCAACCTTCAGATGGATTTGAACATTCGGCATAAAAGGTATTGTTACCCTGTAAAAAGGCAAAATTATAATTATTTTGATATCTACAATAAGTGCAACTAATACGAGATTATCTAACTTAAACTCCACAATTTCAACTTTTATAAAACAATATTTAAGTTTCTAGTTGTTCTAAATAAGTTACTTTTTTCTACTCAACAACATTATTTATGGTACCTATTGAAAGCATTTCAGCGCTTCACATGAGTACCAACACGTTTGCGTTGTGTGATTTTTAAATACTTTAGAAAAGAACATAGCAAGTAAAATAGTGTATTAATATATATTTATAGAACACTTTTATATATACTGAGGGACTTTTAAAACGCACCATTTTACATTCTCTGTCTCTTCAACATGGCTAATTTGAGGATGTTTTCTTTATTATTTTTTATCATCTTGCAAAATGGACCATCATTTGCCATGATTTCAATTTGATCATGCTGTTCATTCTGACGTTATATCGACGTAAGTGTTTTTCAACAATTGTCGTCTGACAGATGTGAATTTGATTCAATTTAAAAACAAACGCTTTTAGGTGGTAGCCAAATGTCTTAACAAATTGAAAAACACAAAAGTTTTCAGAAATAATCGTTTTATTGCACTCCCACTTGCAGCGTTTCTTTGCTAACGTCAGTATTAAATTTTCAAACATCAATAACAGACGGGTGACGTCCGCGCATGTCGCGATACTTTCGTCTTTTATGAAACTGATTGAGGCGTATCTGTTGGCAACAAAAAGATTTTGATTATTCCTGACCCTTAGGATATAAACGGCCAATACGTCAAAAATCAATGACGACATGTAGACGTAATGAACGTTGGCATAGGCCTAAAACTTCATGATTTGATTTTGTCTTTCCTTTTTCTTTCAAGAACAAACATCGGTTTGAAAACTTTTTTCGTTCATTATGGAAGGTATGGGTACTCTGTGACTTTTTGGATTTGAGTTGTCTCAGAATTATCGCGACATCACGGCAATCATAAGGCACAGCGTTTCGATTTTCTTATTGAATGCAAGCTAAATGACGAAACTTGTCAACTTTATTTTTCACATAATGAAAATATCAAATTTTCGACATAAATTTGCATTTAAGCAGGTGGTGCGTTTTTAAAGTCCTTCAGTATACATATAATTGTTTTTTATTATGGACACTCTATAGTTATTCATTATTTAACAGATTTTATACAAGCTTTTAGTTAAGAGTGCGTAACAAAAAAACTTTCTTATTACTCAACCAAAATATATGTTGTGGGTGACGGTTCTTTTGAGCACCCAAAACATATGTGACTAATAATGGGTAGGAAAAATATTTACAATTATCCCCGCAAAATTTTTGCTACTTAAACTCTGTTTATATATTGCAATGACTATTGTCATGCCAGCCAAGAGTGACAGTGGCGTCAATTTTTGTATACAAAGTTATCAGAGACTTATAATTGATAGATCACTTGTTTATTAATCCTTCCCGCAGGATAGGATTAATACACAAGGGATTTATCGATTCGCGTTAGCTCAAGCAGAGTGTACAAGTTAATGTTTTACTTAACAATTGTAAACAAAATATTACGTCACTGTCACTCTTGGTTGGCAGGACAGAAGGATGTGTATATTTACAAAAAGTATGAAAGTATAGGCAGCAAATGCCACATTCACAGTCTGTAGACCACCCTTACCAACTTTAGCACGAAATATCTCGTGATGTGCAAGGTCTACACTGATGTAGGTGGTATAAAATAGTTATACCATGTTTGTCAACCTGTACGTAAGATAATCCACTCGCTAAAGCTCGTGGATTATCTCCACGTACAGGCGGACAACCCATGGTATAACTATAACGTAGACCAATCCTTCACAACATGAGGAAGTGACACAGAACACAGAGAGCGACAACACAATTAAAGTAAAGCAACCAGCTCTCTCTTCCTCAGTATAAGGTTTGGTAAATTTGAAAGGGCACCAAGAACCAAATCACAAAACTATGGCTAAACATAAAACCTCAACAAACAATGGGAGCAACAACATTGAATTAACAACAGAATCACCGCCTTAGAACAAACAGTAGCCTAGGGGTGGGGATGGAACTTAAATACATTCTACCTATTACCTATTTTAAATCTGAAAATATAATACAATTATCTATGAACCCTAAAGCATAGTATTTGGTAAAATGTAACTATTATTTTGAACCATATCGCACATGTAAAACCACAATGAAAAGGTTATTATGCAACTTGTTAGTGGATTAAGATGTCTGCTTATACATCGTCTTAGCATCAATTTGATTTAAACTGCTGTGTTTGTGAGCCGCTGAGACCCTGAAAGGACTACGTAGATGCACACATTTGTCTGATCTGTATTGCTTACCAAAATCTCATGAGCTGGTTTATTTTAATAAAACACTTTTTTCATGCTCAACTCAACTGAGCATGAAATTTCAATAGCTGAAGAATGATGACTTTTCTTGCATTCAAACTCTCAGATAGTGTATTTATCATGCTAATAAATGTTAAAATGCGAAAAATTTTAACATTTATGAGCAAAATTAATTTCATGCTCAGGTTAGATGAGCTTGATTTGTTTTTATTATCTCTGGACCGGTTCATATCTTTTGTTTCACGTTGTTAATAATCGTTTTCAATATATATGCAATTTCACACTTATTTTAGCTATTGAAGCAGGATGTGTAAAATATATACATATATCATACAGAGAAAACCTGCAACCAGCCTATTCATTTAATTGTCTCTAAACAGGTAATATTTTAATCTATATATATAGATATTATAAATTGTTATATGACTGGAGAGAATCCTGTTTCCTGATTGGCCCTATTTGTCTTCATAAATCTCTATATCTACCTCAAAACTGGTCTAAACTGGCTCAGAAGGTGATATAGGATGAAATCCAGCTCTAACTAGTTTCCAGAAGTTAATATTTTTGACACTTCTGCAATATCACCCTCTAGAGAGCTAAAAATAGCATGACGAGTATAAAACTAGCATGTGCTGCATGAAATTGACATGATTTGCTGTTTCACATCCCAACAGGTAAAGTAAGACTTTCATGAATTTTAACAACTGTTTTGTTATGTTTTGTTTGTTCCTTTATCTTTGTTTGAATGAACAAAATGTAAAAAAAGTTTATGATTAAATTTTACATTCCACATTTAGAGAATTAATATACATTTCAAATTGCAAAATACTACATTAAAATATTTTAATAACAGTTGATAAAACTTGTAAGAAAAGGTTGAAGGTTGACTTCAGCAACAAAAGTGAAAGTAGAACATTTTCATTCTAAGTTGAAAAGTCATATAACAAAACAGTTATTGACTTCAATTTCGGTAGACATGAGGATTTATCTACCCTTAAAAGTGATATTCACCTCGGCCTAGCGGCCTCGGTGAATTATCACTTTTTCGGGTAGATAAATCCTTATGTCTACCTCATTGAAGTCAATAATTGTATATTATTATATACCTACAAAAAATACCCATTGATACTACCTATTTTCCTACACCAAAATACAAAATCCTGTATCACCCTACTAGCGTTTTCTGATTCCGTATCACCATCCTCCATAGTTTACCCACGTCGAACTACTTTTACACTGGTACTGTATTTGGGTAAAACCCGGCAACGGGCCGGCATCTGAATCAAATATTATTACGATGTCATTTTTCCATGGTTCTTTCTCTTTTTAAACGTGTTCGAAAGAAAGACTCAACGGTTGTCTGCACTTTTGACGTCACAAATGACGGCATATATATGCGATGACGTTGCATAACGTTTATGTCAGGAGGAGCTACAGGTACAAAAATGAAAAATTATAGAAAAACACAATAAATTTGGTACCAAAATGTTCCTTACGGTCTAATTAAGAAAACGAGTACCCACACTTTATGTTTTTGTTCATTTATAAGAAAGTTACAGACGTTTGAAATTCCGAGGTGGACTCCAGGAAGAGGATTTTCAAAATGGCGGTCTTCCAATTCTTTCAGCAGTGAACAGCTGATGTATTACTACTTGGGTAAAAAATATCATGCCACATCACATAGGTCTGCCGTAGTATTTTACCTTACATTTGTGCAAATGCATGTATTATTGAATCGTTCTAGCCTTGTTGTTGTTATTTTTGTAGGTATATAATAAATACATCATTACTTTAGTAACTTGATCCGATGGGGCGGATCACGTCTCGTGGGTGCGCCAGGAACGACCGGATCACACTCGACTTCGTCTCGTGTGATCTGGTCGTTCTTGGCGCACCCACTCGACGTGATCCGCCCCATCGGATCTAGTTACTAAAGTAATAATGTGTATTTATCAAAGTTAAAGCTGTACAACCGTGTGAAATGTAAAAATGTGAAACCTGTGCCCTTTTTACAAGATTCATATTTTGTACAATTCCCGCGATTGTTACAGACAAAGACATGCACATAAAAAAGAAAATACAATAGAAGCAATAAGCTGCTTTTTCTGTAGAGAGATAATTGCAAAGCTAGAAAAGATGCAAATAACTATGTCAAAAAACTAGGATTAAACACAAAACCGCAGCAACAATAAACGATGAACCAACAACAATATAATCTGATTCACTGTCTTAGATGGGGCAGAAGCCAAATCCTTTTAGGGCTTAAATATATTATTCTGGCCGATCTTTTAAATTTTTTTAACTCGCATTGTTTATCAAACTTTTGATATCATTGATCACCAAGAAAACTGTTTCATCCACTAGGTCATAACAATTTAGGTCTTAGAGGTTTTGTTTATTTCCCAACATGTAAAACGCTTTAAGAACTGATCATTGTAAAAAAAACATAATGTGAATTTTTTCTTTTGTGTGATCTATTATATTTAAAATAATCTAAAACATATTCAGATGAGATTGATGACACTTTTAAGTTATCTTAATGCATTTATTTCCAAAGATTTTTTGTCTGCTGAAGGTTGCATTTTTAAAGACTTATTGCTTCTCTTATACTTTAATTAAAACCACTTCCGACAGTGACTATTAAACTTAACCAAATTTCAAGTTTTTAAGGGATGGAAGGATACTTTTATACGCACCATTGAAGCAGCTGATTTTGACGACCAAAATACTGGATTTAATATAGGAATTAATGGATCGCCTGGTGTACCTTTAAAAAGTCTGAAGTCTTTTCTGAAATAAAACAAATGAAGAAACCAATGACAAAAATAAACCATATAAATTCTTCTAGCAATATTCTCATACCACAAAACAAAGCAGCGGAAAGTCAACCTCTGGAACGTGTACATTATATTCAAAGGTTTGTTTTAGATGTTCTGAAGAACACACGTCTATTTAAAATGATTATGTTCAAGCGTTGATCATTTAAACGCACTAAGGCCAGAATTTTTTTATAAGTTGATTTACGAATCCTCCTACTGTAATTTTCCGTAAAGTAGAAAAGAAAATAATTTCTAAAATTATTTTTATATTTCATTCGCCAACTCTAATTAGTATTTGTTTCATTGAAAAAATAATGTGTTTTTGAGGTTCTGTCTGTGTATTTTTGAGAGTTAAACTGTTAAAAGCGGTTGTCCTGTCCAGATTTTTAGGAAAATGGTGAAATATTTTTAAAGATTTAATACAGACTGATGGTTTACCATATTAGTTTTACTGTTTTCTGGAGATATTAATAAAAATAAATAAATAAAAAAGCTCTGAAAATGAAAAAAAAGCTCTGAAAATGACCAGTTAACTGGTCATTTTCAGAGCTTTTTTATTTATTTTTTCGTCCCCTCGGACCCTAAATCTGAAAAAAAATCCCGTAAATCAACTAATAAAAAAATTCTGGCCTAAGATAGTGATGATGTGTTGCTGCCACCTGAATCTGAGTAAAGAAAACATACTGCAATCTTCTTAAACTATGAGTGAATGATTAACATTTGATGAAACACTCATAATTTGAAAGCATGTCATCTGCCTGTTTTTTAAAAGTTATATTCCGAGCAAAATATATATCATAGTAGGAATCATCCATATAAAATACTCAATATTCATATGTTCAAATTTATATAACAGTCTAGAGTGATCATTGAATATGCAGCTATCATTTGCATTAGTTCAGACTTCTATAACCTGCCTGGCCAAAAGGTTATAAAAAATCACGCTCATCTCATAGAGGCATGAACTTTATCATGGTCATATATTTTAGATATCCAACAATTGCAAAAAAGTCCCTCAAGTGATGTATTTTGATTTTAATGATGATCATAAAGTTTAATTTTCAAGTGAGTTAAGCAGGAATAACGTCTTTTATTATATGACGTCGCGTCTGGGAGTGAAATAACGCCATAAAAATAAAATCGATAAACCACTAGTACGGGAAGCGTTGTGACGTGCATAACAACGTTGCATACATGATGACATTATTATAGCGTTTTTACGCCAGAAATGAGATCTCTTAAGTATTCTTAAAGCAATATGATAAATAGAATCTAACATTCGTGCTCTTGCATTATTGAATTTATTAAACTCGTTGCGAAAAAGAGATAAAATGCTTGGCAAGCCTCGCATTTTATCTCTTTTCCCCAACTCGTTTAATAAATTCAATAAAACATGAGCACTCATGTAAGATCCTCTATATAACATCTTGACCTGGATATAAAATAGACTAGCAGATATTAATCTCGCATGCTCAATTTACCTTTTACCATCTAGAGTAGTTGCATAAAATACATTCACTGACTCGGGTACTCTGTCTGTCTGTAGAGTAATTCTGCCTCCAGCAGTTGTCTAAAATATACGCATGTACAATCAATGACAGAAGAAAACGTGATGCAGTTAATGACAATATCTTCAAAGTAAGTAAGATTGCAAAGATCAGGAATCGATACAATTAAGTACCACACCCGACCCAGGATACCAATGGGAAAGTGACAAACTCACAGTAGACATCACAAACGAGAGCCAAGAGGTCAGCTCTTTCCCAGCAGGTGACCACAAAGCACATATAAACAGACGCGCACAAAAAATAGCAAACACAAGACAGAACAAAAACATAAAAGATCCACAAAAGAAGTACCGCCTTGGAACGGTCAGTAAAATATTTTACTGGAGGGCTTAAACCGGTTTAATGGCGCCAACCTCACCCTTAATTCAGATGTGGATCAAGACACATAGATATTTGGTTTGCATGAAAGACCCCTAACTTATCAATGCATCAAACCACTTTTAAAGACTATGGATATACCACAAAAGAAATTTCATCCAATACCTATAAATGGTGTACACACAAAAATTAATTGATGCCATTTCACTAAGAAAATACTTATGAAACTCAAATAAACTTATTTTCAAAGTCCAGGTTGTCATTTATTTGATAATTCATAAGACACACATAAACCAAGTTATGTTATGCCTTTTTCCAATCAATATTGCAAACGATAGGTGTTATTCATTCAAAAATAATTTCTAATCAATTCAAAAAGATAATCAAACGTTTTAAAATAGTGGGATATATCATGGATATAATGCGACAGTCTGCAGGCCTGGTACACAATCACAGTTCATAGATACGGTTTCCTCTTTAATTACACAACTGTGGGACCTGCCTAATACTGAATAACAAAAAGTTAGTTAACGACCTTGACCTAAAATAAAACAAGTGAGCTGATACCTGATGCTTGTTTTGGGCTTGGTCAACCGTGTTTTAACAAGGGTTTTTTCTTAGTTCTGGCTGTCTGTGAGTCAATGGCACTTTTCTTTGCTTCATTTCAGTAAGATAAATTGATTTTATTGTTTCTCTGTGATGATTCATTGCATTAGTAAGCCAGTTTCCAGGTGAGATAAGCACTTTTGAGTGGTCAGTAAAATATATTGAAGATTCTTGCGACTTCAGCTGTCCTCTCTTTAAAGGCTGTGATTCTGTTGTTGTTGATTCATTGCCATTGTTTGTGGGCCCTTATTCCGAAATGTAGTTCTCAGTGTTCTTTCTAGTTTTGCATGTATCTTACTGAGGAAAATGTGCTTTCCTTACTTCGAGTGTCTTCATGCTGCTGTGTGGTAGTCAGTCTGTGTTCTGGCTGTCTCTTCCTGTACTGATAGTTATTTGGGTTGCTCTATAGTCTTTGATTGTGGAATTTCTTGGTCATGCTCTATTGTTGTTTTTTTTAATTTTCTTAAATAGATTAAATGTGTTTGGTTTAGTCTGTTTAGCTTGAATTGCTTTAAAATGGATGGTTTGATGAATTTTACACATACTTGTTCTTGCTAATGTGATTTTGGGAAATAGCTTTCCTTATGACCATAGACAGGTCAGAGCAGTGTGTATAGATTATTCCATTGTTAAGTATGATCATCGTTAGAAAAGGTATACATGTTTTAAATAATGTTTAAGAATGTAGCTGTTGTATCAATATGAATATATTTATATATGTATTTTAAATAGATAAAAGATATGTTTTACTTTATTAACTATTTATACATTGCTTAAATAGTTGCGTGCCGTCGTACTAGAATATTAAGTAATTTGTTTCGCTTGTTTTGTAAAAACAAAGTCCCATGTAAAAATGCATGGTGGAAATCTGGCTATTTTTTTTAAAAAAAAGGTTATCACAGTATCGATTGAAATTCAAGCAACTTAATTACATATCCATTTATTCATTCTTTGAACAAACACATGCGGCTGACTAGTATGGATTTCATATAGTTAATTCTATTGTTTTTGAATATAGCCATAAAAACAACATAAATGTAAATTAACAATCACAATACATTACTTATACTATTAGCTAACTTAGCTAACCTCTCAGATTGCCTCCACAGTAAGTTGTATACTGTTAAATCAAAAATCTTCTAGGTTTTTATTTTCGGAATAGAAATCTTGCAAAATGGCAAAATCATTCTACTGTTTACCAATGTAGGCAAATCATGCTCCAGTTGGGAATTTTTAACGTCGCAAATATGTCTTTAAACGCTTTTTGCTAAATAAAATTATCGCGAAAAAAATTATATTTACAGTATTTGTCCTTCCAAGCAGCAAGACACTACCTTACAACAACTACAGTTGAGCAGCATAATGACAAAACAGTATATTAGTAAGATGCGCACAAAACAAATAACTGGGTTGCCATTGGTATCTTCACTGCTCAGAACACAGAACATACTTCCAAAACTTTGACAAAACTAGGCATTTAGTCAGGCTGAGATTCGTTCATGACGCAGCTCATTAGACAGCTCATTAGACAGCTTGCCATCTTTTTTATCTTTGGATGGTAACACACCTTTGTGATTAACATTTGGAAGTCCATTTCTTCTACTATTATAACCTAATCTTTAGAAATGTTGAGGGAGTAACATATCATCTTAGCTTGTTTTTCTCTCCAGCCTTCTGTTCATCTATGTCACACCTCCAACATCCACGCACAGTAAAGTCTTGAAGTTTTGTAAGTTGATACAATATAAAATATTAGTTGGCCTGTATGTTTGACATGTCTGAGTTATCTCCCACTCTTGAGTTATTATAAAATAGCTATGTTGTTTGGTAAAAAATTCATATTTGGGCAAGAGTCTTGTTATTTGGTATACATATTTAGGCTGAGGGTAGATACCTGTTTAACCTTTGATTGGAATCCATAAATTTATGGCTTTATTGTTATGCTTTATTTGACTTTGAAACTTATTAGACTTGGGCATTTTCACAACTTACGAAACATGTGACGTGGAATGCTTATGTTTAGTTTTCCAAGAGTTTTTGGTGTTTAAAATAGTTTAATGAGGAAATATAGCCTCACACTAATTTATAACATAGTTATTGCCCCTAAGTTACATGCTGTATTGGCAATATATTTTATAACATTTGTAACTATAAAAACTTTGAAATTTGGTCAGCTCATCTATTTTTGTAACAGCTGACAATTGAAATTACTGATTACCTTATGATCGAATTTTGTATATTATCACGCATAGTATGGTTCTTGTTTTAGAAAAAAGTACCATCATTATAGACAAGCATTGGGTTGAGGACACCGTGTTTCTAGTTTATGTTTTTCTTGGATAATTAGGATGTTTTCTGATCAATAATTCATCATTGAATATGTCACTAAAACATGTTTTAGGAATACATACGTTTTCAAGTTTCCAAGTCAACTTTGGAAGAGCAGTTCCCTGGAATAAATACAAAACATACAGTAACGATCTCTTGGTCTATTTAAGACGTATTTTATGATCATACGATTCCTTTAAAAGTCGTTGAGATATGGTATACTAAATACTAATGAAAATATATTTGTGTCTTGCAATACTTGTTGTTGGTTCTGATGCAAGTGAATAGTTTTGAGGATAATGAAAAAGAATATACACTGTAAAAATATTCAAGGGCCCCATGCTATTTGTACATGAATAGATTGTAAGGGTGTTGTATACTCTACTCTTTGTGACATGAACAATGCAACAATTATAAATAGATTAGCTAGATCATTAGTGAGAGATTCTGTCATTAGGTTTAGTGTCTTATCTCTTAGAAGAACATGAATATATTTCATTTTAAAAATGTATGAAGTATATATAGCATGCAAGTATGAAGTATATATAGCATGCAAACATTTTCAATTTCAAGTATATTTACCGTCATCACGGATAAATAAAATGCCCTTATCGAGTACATGGCAATTTTAGGGGCAGACTCATGTTCTGTATTTGGTACCATTCTGAAAAAGATATCATAAAAGGTGAAATAGACACCAATCAATCAAACTATCATTATTGCATAAAACACTGTGTCGCACGCTACGAACAGTCATGATTTAACGGGTTCAAACCCATGTATTAGCAAAGCAATCCACATGCTGTTGATGCACGGCTTTTTGACTTTACCTATACGTATTCTGGGACCGTCGCAAAAATTGACGTCATCAACAGTAACGTTTAAAGAAGTGAGCATAACTCAGTGACGTCAGAATATCGTAAGTCCTTGCTCTGAAACTGGCTTTTTTATGCGTTTGCGCACCATTACCATATTACAGAAATTCAATTTTTTGAAGCGTTTTCTCAAAAGTTTCAAGTGACAAAATGACAAAATTAAGTGACGTCAGGATGACGTACGTCTTAGTTCTGGAACAGGCGTTTTTAAAACCTACAAATATTTCGTGCTTTTGCGCGCCACTATATGTAATACAAAAACTGAACGGGAACGTTTGCGTTTACGTTTTGTTTCTTGACGTTACGTCATCATGTGTTCTGTCCCTGGTTCCATGCTTTATATTTACTTTATGTAACGTGGCCGCAAAAACAAGTAACCGACGTTAACCTCGTTTTAAAGGATAGTCTTAGGGAATCAGAAAACCTCAGTTCGTCTGTCCGGCTTTCGCTGACAGAAGGCCAGAAAATAGACAGTTCAAAAGATGTATCATTCATACATGTACGTAGGTATATATGGACCATCATACGAGTTGTTTGGTATACGCTCAGTCTCGCCAAAGCCACTGCTGTTCGCATGCATAAAATACAATTGTGAAAAGGGCCCAGACTAGATTATAGATCTCTAACCCTGCTGGATAAGTCGGGATGGGCGATCAGAGGAGATTTTTGCACGTGTGCAATAAGTACCAAAATCCCATATGCTGGCTCATAACTGAGCCGCATGATGAGATTTCCAACAATGTGGTATACGCGACCAGCAAAGGCTCAGACCAGCCTGCGCATCCGCGCAATCTGATCAGAGCCTTTGCTAGTCGCTTGAATATTCTATGACTCTTAGGCTACTGACTGAACATCATTTGGAGTTTCTAAGCTTAAAAGGAGGCTGCAAAGCCTCGTCTGAGTCTACACTTGTCAAAATGCCATATTCTTGGAAATCAGATGTCGTGGCTTCAATTATTATGTCTTATAAGGCACGGGAATAAATACATGACTGTCTGAAAGCTTTAACCCATATAAGCCTACTATCCTTTTTGTGGGATATAGGCAAGCAGTGCAGACTCAGATCAGAGGCCACTGCTTGCTTACATAATATGAGTCGCGACGTGTGATTTCCAACAATATTGCATTTTGACAAGTGTAGACTCAGACGAGACTGTGCAGCCTCCTTTTAAGCTTAGAAACTCCAAACGGTGTTTGGTCAGTAGCTTAAAATTCATAGAATATTTAAGCGACTAGCAAAGGCTCTGATTAGTCTTCGCGTATGCGCAGGCTGATCTGCGGCTTTGCTGATCGCAGATATCACATTGTTGGAAAATCTCATGTTGCGGCTCAATTTATTATAATAAAAAAAAATAATAATAAAATAGAGATATACTGCACAACAACCCTTAAAATGGGAATGGACTGGTCCAATTGATAAGAAATTTTATTCGGCTTAGACGGATTATTTGTGTATGCTAATAGAAATGGTACCTTAAGTATGTCTCTCCAGCAAGTTGATTATAATAATATCTAGCATCATCAGGCATAAAGAATTCGTCGCCCCCTGAAGTCACTATGAATTTAGGCTTCTTGCTATATCTATCACTGTAAACTTAAAAAAATTGTGAGAACATAAGTTGATGTACTGCTACATAATGACAGTAAATTTAAGGCTTCAGATAAGGGTAAAAATAATATTCTAATTTCTCAATCAAACTATTTGTTGTGGGAACTCAAACAAACTGTCTCGATGTAATGTTTTGAGTATCAACGACAAATTTTAAAACTGGTGGACAAGAAAAAAATCGGAATACTCTGCACTTTTTTTGTTTTGGTTTATCTCAGCCTATGCCAAAGCCATTTAAGAATATACAATACTGGCTCTACATATTTTAACATTTTTTAAGTTTAAATTAAGTAAATTAATTTATCATATGACGTCGCGTCTGAGAGTGAAATAACACCATGCAATAAAACAATAGAAGCCGCCGTGGTGTAGGGGATAAACCTATGTCTTGTAAACCAGGGGTCGCAGGTTCGATTCCCGGTTTCTCCCAGTCTGTCGGATGAGACTTTAAGCCGTTGCCCCGTCTTCTGAGACGCTTTAAAACCAGAACCACTGCCAGTTGAGCCTTCGGGAGTTCCTGGACATAGAACCACAAAAATCATAAACCCACCCGGCCAGTACTGGTACAGCCAAGGAACACGGCCACAAAAATATAACACCATGCAATAAAATTGATAAACCACTAGTGGTTTATAGATTTACGGGAAACGTTATGACGTCCACAACAACGTTGCGTACATAATGACAAAATCATAACGTTTTTACGCCAGGAATGAGATTTCAAAGTATTTGTCATATGATAAATAGAATCTAACATTCGTGCTCTTGTATTATTGAATTTATTAAACTCGCTGCGAAAAAGAGATAAAATGCTCGGCAAGCCTTGCATTTTATCTCTTTTCCCCAACTCGTTTAATAAGTTCAATAAAACATGTGCACTCATGGAAGATCCTCTATATAGCACATTCGCTTCTGTTTCCAGCCAATTCAGTTACATGATTTCAATAAATACTGTGGATTCTGAAGCTGTATAGAGGTCAATGCAGATTCTGATCAGATGGCATAGTATTGTGTGTTTCAGACTACTATTGGTCTAAACAAGATACACTGTACAAATGGTAAGGCATAAATGTAATGTACGATATTTTATACCAAGAACTAATCTTTTACTACAAATTATGGCACAGCCAGTTTTGCATTCTGACAGTGATAAATAACAGTTCAAATTTAGAGCACTGCTTGAATACTGCTCGAAAATTAGGCCTAGCAAAGTAAGTAAGATATACCACAAAATGTGTCATGGTCTGTCTGGTTTCATTTTTAAAGCCATTAATCTCTCTGCAAACAATAAATTCATGACATCTTCAGGGTAACATTTGCAGTTAGACAAAACTAGCTTTAACATGAAACTGGTCAGTCAATAATAAAGGTTGTATTTATGTTAAACGTCCCACCAACAGCAAAGGTCATGTGCAGACAGGATCACATTAAAGTCTGGTCCGATAGACTGGAGAAACTGCGACTCCTGGTTTAAAGGCGAGTGGTTTATTCACTATACCACAGTAGCTCCTATATAAGTGTTTGTGGTATATCAAACTGTTTTTAAGAAATATATTTAATTGTGTACACACATATTATAGAAAAATGACTCAGCATTATACTTATAGAGTCAATAATGGTTGTCATACCTAGTGGGTCGATGATGTTTGCCATAAGTTGAACTGCTGGATTGTCAAGGGACCCAGTAAAATTCAGCTGATAGTAATCGTCAAATTCAAACGTCCAGCCCCCAAGAGATCGATAGTAGTGATGGAGATTCTGTATAAAGATAAATTATTTTATATTAATGTTGTTTTTATCATTTACTACATCTAGAAAGTTTTTGCCACTTATTGATAGTTTTGCCTGAAAAAGGGTTCTTTCTCGAACCTGGAATTTAACGACAGCTGATCAAACATGTTTAAGCCCTCCAGTGATATTTTTGCTGAATGTACATTCCAAGCTGGTGCTTCTTTTGTGGATCCTTTTTGTTATTTATGTTTCATTTTTATCTTTGTTATGCTGTATTGTCTGTTCCTTGGAGCCTTGTTATCATCTGCTGGAAAAGGGTTGACCTCTTGGCTCTCTTGTGTGTTGTTTTTTCTTGTGGTTTTGTCACTTTTGTAATTAGTGTTTCGGGTCAGGTATGATCTTTGGTTCAAGATTTTTGCCTCCCTCTATACTCTTATTATATGATATTGCCCTGGAAGCTGGATATTAAAGAAATTGGCAAAACACGTGTTGATTGTGAAATGGTAAGAACATTTTTCTTACATTTTCACAATATTTAGTAAATAGACCATATGTTAATGCTTTGTTTGTGTGTTTGTTTGTTTATTTGTTACCTGTTTTACGTCCCAAGTCAACAGCTATGGCCATGGCGGGATGGTCAGTTCACCTAACTAAACTTTTTCCTAGGCAAGTTTGAACAAGCAGATAACCAATACTTTGTCACATACATTCGCTTGTAACTGACATTGATTCAGCGGAAGGGAGGAGAACGACTGTAGAAATTATTTCATGATCAATCTCTACGAAAGTATGGGACCGGGCCGGGATCTAACTCCTGACCTCTGAATCTGCAGTCAGACTCGCATCTGTTGTCATTCGCAACGCAGCCCAGTAAATGCATTTATAGCGATAAAATGCATTCACATTCGCCCGGTCTTTCAAGAATGTTCAACAATTCAGACTAATCTATTAGGTTTTTACATCTGCTGAATGGTAGTCTGGTCAGAGTCTGCAATGGACACTCTATGGGTAGCCAACAGTCCAATGTTTCTTCAGGTGGAAAACTAAGATTGACTATTTTGAATCTTTGCTGTATTC
This sequence comes from Loripinus fragilis, assembly GCA_964019695.1. Classification (NCBI taxonomy): domain Eukaryota; kingdom Metazoa; phylum Mollusca; class Bivalvia; order Lucinida; family Lucinidae; genus Loripinus; species Loripinus fragilis. The sequence continues at coordinate 111,984,535 of OZ026516.1, forward strand.
ACATGTTAACTTGTATCTCATTTTGGCTACCGGCTCATTTATCCCTATACTCTTACCTGAACAAAATTGAGAAGATCCATAACTATTGGTGCAAACCCAACAACTCTCTTGTCTACAGCAGCTGTTGTCCATGTAGTCCAGCCTCGCTGTAAGCATCCAGAAAAAACAATATTATGGCAACTGTCGTGCCAACCAAGAGTGACAATGACGCAATACTTTGTTTACAATTGTTTAGTAAAACACCAACGTGTACACTTCACTTGATCTAACGCGAATCGATAGATCACTTGTGTATTAATTCTATCATGAGGATAGGATTAATACAAATGTGATTTATCGATTCTAAGTCCTGATAACTTTTTAAACAAAACATGACGTCACTGTCACTCTTGGCTGGCAGGACAGTAGTTCATAAGATAATGACATATATCGTTTGTATATAGTCACCTTAAACCTTGTATATGAAAGTATCTAGTTGGGCAAGCGGTTATTATAATTCCACTGAAGCTTCTTCTACATTTATATATGTGTTTCCTGGTAGCAAAGGTTCATGTGACTGCATTGGTAGTCCATGCAATGTGTATAAGTTTGCACCATGAAGAGAAAAGTTAGAGAGAGTGCAGTGCGTTAGTCAATGGGATGAGCTTCACCAGAGGTACCATGTTGTGTCCTTAAGCAAGAAACTTTATCCTCTGCTTAGAACTCATTTAACCAATTGTTGACACAGACGTAAAGAATCAACACAAACACACACATAAGAAGAAATATTACAATTAAAGGTGTTAAAGTGCTCTGACTAGATAGAAAATGGATGTTGTTGTTGTTTTTCTTTTAAAATAATAGTCCTTATTTACTGATCATGGTTTGATTTATTGCAACTAAAATTTCACAGCAAACTTTAGCATTTAAACTGATGATTAATTAATAAATAGAACATGTATGCAAACTAAAATGTACAATCGTATTTATAACTGTACTTTTGCGTTTCCTATGTAAGTCTTGGTTGATTCATTAGATGCTTAACGTTTAATTTGATCAGTAGGTCTTCAGTTTGAAAACGTTCAATCGTTTCACCTAGAAAGCGTGTCTTCAAAAAGCATCAGCTCTTGACTTTTTACTCGATTTTCTTTACAAGTTTATTCACTAATTTAAAGCACATTTTAAATACCATATATAAGAAAACGATTTTATAATGGAAGACAAAGCCTACCTTTGATGCACCAGAAACCATAAATCTATTTACTTTGATGTTGGCCATTTTCATAGTGACGTCTTGTATTGTGTCCATTGCACGGACAGCAGCCTGAAATTGTAGAATATGTATACATTAAGAAATGTGCTAGTCATTTGCAAACACTTACCTTATGGGACCCGATACAGCAGTGTCTAAGCCAGGCCTAAGTGCTGTGCTATTACCTGAGCTATTTCCTTGCGAATTTGTTAACATGTTACGCATTCAAGTCCCTCTAAAACAACAGGGAAAACTATTACTTCGCACAGTCAAACCCTTACACACTGACGTGAGTATAACAGCCTACGTTTTAATGTCATTTGATTTTAGTATACGAGGTGTGATCAAAAAGTTCTTGGCCCGATATGCTTTGGTGAGATTCATTGAATTAAAATCTTTGTCAGTCGGTCATTTGATCTAATTGAAGGGCATTGGCAGTGTGAAAAACATGCGGCCATGCTTGGTTACTTATGTAAAGCACTTTTAGGAAAGGAGGGTAAACCACATTTGCAAAATGGAGAAACTTGAAATCAGAGAACGGTTATCAAGTACTTCTGTAAGAAAAGAATGCCTCCCAAGGAAATTCATGAAGACTTCATGGAAACCCTTGGGAAGGAGTCTCATTTTTATAGCACAGTGAAAAAATCGGCAGCAAAGTTTAAGAGGGGGACAGAGAGCGTTGAGGATGGTGGACGGTCTAGTCGCCCCAAAGATGCCACCACAGATGAACATGTCAAGGTCGAGCACGCCCTGGTTATGTGTGATAGGAGGCGAGACCTGCGAAGCTAGCGAAGTGGGCAAACGTTTCGTGGCAGTACAATCAAACCTAACCGACATCTTAGGTATGTCAAGGTTTTCAGCAAGATGCGTGCCGCGAATGTTGACCAATGATCAGAAAAAGAGTCCGCTCTATATTTCTAGGCATCTCCTGTCTTGCTATGAAGACGATCCCGGCGATTTTATTGAGCGAGTTATAACCCAAGATGAGACATGGGTTCACCACTTTGACACAGAGTAAAAAATGCAGAGCAAACAATGGAAGCACCCTGGCTCACCCCCTCCTAAGAAATTAAGAGGGTTCATTCAGCAGAGAAGGTGATGGCCTCAATCTTTTGGGATAGTCAAGTGGATCATGATTGATTGTCTTGAGCAAGGTCGCACGATAAATGTTGCATATTATGCAGGCGAATTTAGACGGCTACGCCAGGAAATTGCAAGAAAGAGGGGAGGAAAATTGACTTGCGGTGTTCTGCTCTTGCAGGACAACGCCCCTGCCTACACGTCACAAGTTGTCATGACTGCTACGATTGAATGTGGATTTGAAATCCTTCCTCATCCTCCATATTCTCCTGATATGGCTCCTTCTGACTTCTATCTGTTCCCAAAACTGAAATCCCATCTCCGTGGTACACAGTAAGGAAGCAATGAAGACGCCATAGAGACTGTAAACGAGTAATTGGGGGACCAGGAAAATGCCTTCTATTTTGAAGGGATAAGAAAACTCAATCAGAGATGGGCTTAGTGCATTGCCTTGAAGGGAGGTTATATTGAAAAGTAATGGTCAAATTTTCATTCCCTGGTAGCCCAAAGTACAAGGGGCCAAGAACTTTTTTATCATCCCTCGTATGTGAGTCACGAGTGTCTTAGCAAATGTTAATGTAAATAATCTGGACATATAATTTCACTTTCTCACTTCGTGTGTGTGAGCTAGATGCAAATGCTCTAATAAAAACTGTATGGGAACACTAGTTTATCTAAGCCTTCACTAGTCACCTAGGGATAGGAACTTTTTCACGAGATCTGCGCTTATTTTGTTATTTTTCTATATCTGATTTTGTTTTTTTTTCGCTTCTTTTAATGAGTATTTAATTGAAGGTTTTCAACCATGACTATTGTTCCCCTTATAAACCTAAGCGTGTTAGCCCCTGAAAATACAAACCTTAGTCATAGGCATGCGAAGGAGTATTTCTGGATCAGATCCGTTGTTATCAATAAATGATTTCCATGTCCATGCAATGATAGCGTCTTCATAACGTCTTTGATGCTTTGGATCATCCTATGCGAAATAAATAAGTCGTTTATTTCTTTTAATATACAAGCTTACAGAAATAATTCTGTGCTATGTGCGCAAAATTTGAAACACATTGTACATAAGTCCTTCATGTTTGTGTAAGTTTGGCTATCATCTCAAAATAATCAGATATGTCGTTTACATAGTAGATATTTGTTTAGATGCAACTTCTAGATACAATAATTCCCTAGTCATTCTGTTTAATGGTATTAAAAAGTGCATAATTATACTTGTCATGTAATACTGACTGAGGCCATGTTATTATGTTAGCTGGTGATCTATTTACTTTAATTTTCTGCATAAATTATTTGCATTGGTGCTTATTGAATTAATACGCACCCATGATAGCAAGCGTATATGTTAGTTAACATAGCATTGGTGCTAATTAAATTAATTCGCACCTATGATAGCAAACGTATATATTAGTTAACCTAGCAATGGTGCTAATTGAATAAATCCGCACCTATGATAGCAGACGTATATGCTAGTTAACATAGCATTGGCGCTAATTGAATTAATCTGCACCCATGATAGCAAACGCACATGTTAGTTAACATAGCATTGGTGCTAATTAAATTAATTCGCACCTATGATAGCAAACGTATTTGTTATATGACTTCTATAAAAGACCTCCTCTGATTGGCTGGAACTAGCTTGCACTGGTTGTGACAGATCTTTATGTCAAACAGTGATGAGCTCAGGACAGGTAACATTGTTTATGTCAGTGCTGACAGAAAGCTTAAATAGATTGAACTAAATCTAGCCCAGGCAACATTACTTTTTCAGCGCTACATGACAGCTAAAAATAGATATTGCAACACTGACTGATTTCTTATGTATATTTCACAGGTAAAATGTGTTGAATTCAAAATTAGTCCATTTTATGAGAACAGCATTTAACCCATTTATGCCCAATGGAATTTTCCATCGTTATCAATTGAAACAGTCCATTTCTGTTTTAAGGGATGTTAGGTGGTATTTATCATTTTATTCAAGTTTTAATAGAAAATTATGGAAGCAAACAGTGGAGACCCTGATCAGACGCCACATTCTGTGGCGTCTGATCTGGGTCTGCACTATTTGCCTATGTCACACAAAAGGGAAGCTAGGCATATATGGGTTAAAATGCAATTATTTTGCTTGTCTCATAAGAGTTGCAGAAATTAAGGAAGTATATTGATGAAATAATCTTCCTTGTGAAAGTGCACTAGGACTAAAGTGACTAAAGTGGCTCACTGTACAGATGCATAGTAAGAGAGAGGGCAAAGATCAGGAATCAATACAATAAATCAAGTATCACACCTGACTCAAGACGCCATATGGGAAAGTGACAAAAACCAAGAAAATGTTACACACAAGAGAGCCAAGAGGTCAGACCTTTCCCAACAGGTGATCAAACAGACATCACAGACAGCAAAGACAAACACAAGAAACAAAACAAAGATCCACAAAAAATGGAAGGAGATTGTTCGCAATCCCTGATGATTGGAATAATATGAGCACTAATTTAATGTGCGTACCTTAAAGACAATAGGTTGGTTTGGTATTTGCTTTAAGCATGCAGCGACGGAGTTAGTACTGGTGGCAATAATTGTTGTCAGTGCAACGAAGTCATCACCCAAAGTAGGCGGTCTGAAAAACAAAATATTTTCTTTTTATCATGGCCATGCATTTGTGATGTGTTTCATCTAATACAATTATGGTAGAGCGCATTTCCTGGTAGTTGCTTGACAAGGTGTTTACACTAAAAACTAAATTTAGTTCTTAATACATGTAACTGTTAAATGACTCCAAACGTTAGTCGAAAGAGATTGTGAAAATGGGTTCGCCTGTCCGTTCGTCTGTCGATACACACTGACTGTTACTCCTGCGGCTACAAATTATCAAAAGTTTTAGTGTATTTAAATGGAATTTATCACATAGAACTTAAAATTTGGTGTTTTATAGCCTTTGCATGACCATAGTTTAGCCACATAAGTATACGTTTTTAATATGAAAGCCATCAACCTATACATTCGTTAGAACGTCCGTACGTCTGCCTGTCAGTCCATATACGCCACGAGTGGGTAATTTGTGATCGCATCTCTTCTTACAATTTCATCTCAATCGTTTTTAAACTTCAAATGTTTTGTTCATGGTCAGAAATTGTGCATGTGGTAAGACAGTATCGTTAAATTAATATATTTTTTTTTCATCTTTTCAACGTGTGACCTTAGTCATATTTTGGCATCTCAGATGCAACGAATAGGTACTGTGTGAGTGCAACTCTTCCTACAATTTTTTCCAATCTTATTAAAACGTTGCAGAATCTAGGGTGGAGATATGGTATAAAGTAAAATGCATTTAAGCCCCCCAGTGGCTTAGGCTGCTTTCTGTTCTAAGGCGATGGTTATGTGGTTTATTGTTGCTGCCATTGTTTGTGGAGGTTCTGTGTTTGGTCCTTGCTTGGTCCTTGTGTCTTTCTAGTTTTGCAATTAGCTTGATGAGGAAGAGAGAGCTAGGTGCTTGACTTTAACTGTCTTCCTGATGTCTTGTGACAGTCAGTGTTCCGTGGCTCTTTCTTACGTTGCCGTTGATTGGTATTTGGTGTGTGACTGTGGTATTTCCTGCTCATACTCAATTGCCTTTTTGTTCATGGTCTAAAGATGCGCATGTAATTTGAAAAATTATTGTCAAACTATTTTTTCAACTTCTAAACTTAGTATTTTTAGCATTGTGTGGGTTCTTTGTGAGTGTAGCTCCTCCTACAATTTTAGTTTGATCGTTTTGAAACTGTGCAGATGTTTTTTTCATTGTCTGAAGATGTACATGTGGTTCTGAAATCATCTTCATTTTATTTTTATCTTTCTTTGACTTGTAAACTTTTCTGCATTGCCATTTTAAATTTATATACACAGTGGATAACTGGTTTTATTCAAGTCTTTTTTATTCTTTGTTTGTGTTTTGTTAAATTATGAAGGTGTACATGTTGGTTTAACATCGCATGCTATAGAAGCTATGGGTTGTCGAAGTCTTCAATGAGTACAGATGCCACTTTATTGGATAAATCACGGGGATACTTATCTTTTTAACTGAATACTTTATTATATGTTCTGTTTTTGCATCAATTATAGACAGAATGCAGAAGTAGGCTCATGTTTGTGATGCCATGTCAAAATGACTATTTCGGAAAACTGATTCAACTGTACAAAACGATAATGAAAAAAGGATAAGAAGTTATCATATAGAAATGTCCAAACAAACCCATCCTCGTTTGAGCCTCCACTGATATACATAAATGCAGAGTCTTTATCGATCCTATAAGGTATAGTAATGGTAAGATAGTGCCACCAAACTGGCTGACTTTGAAGATCTGAAATAAAAAGGGAGGGAAATTGACACTTTGAGTTTTAGTTTGTGCCCAAGCAGAAGGTGTAAATGTGCAATGCAGCCTATTCAGGAAAACTGAAATTCGAACTTTATGAATCACCCGCAAAAGTCAGCTTAAAGGGAATATAATGGTCCCATATTAGAGAATGTATACTCAGATAAACAATTGAAAGATATTGAAAATCTTTTGACTTTATAACAGTTGAGAAAATAATTTCCATACAAGGCATTTTCGTATCTGATAGAACTATTAATATGCAATTCAGCAGAATGCAAAATAAAATTTACGGGTCATTGGTTACGATACAGTATTACACCAAATGTACCAACCCTCTTTTCCCAAAGTTCACAAGCAAAAAAATTTTGGCGTTAATATTTTGGCTGCAATCTTTACCTGGTCATTACTTATGTTATAATTCTGGCTACAGACAAGTGTTCACACCCATTTATCGGTAATTGCACCTTATGACGTGAAAACTCCTTCAACAAAAAATGCACAGATATGGCATACCCCAGCCAATATGACACAAAATTGGAAGTAAAACACTTACAAAAACCACAAAATTCGGTGTCATACCCTTGGCTGAGAGCCAGCAATGATTTTGGAGCCAGCCATTATGGAATAGGAACGATAAAAATGGGTTCAATCATTTTTGAATGCTTTTGACTTTTAAGTATAGAGTGTTGCACCATTTGAACATGTACTGTACAATAATCATTGAAGTGTTACTTAAATCAAACATTCATTTTGAGTGCAGATATCTGGAACTATGAAATGCATGCATAATTAGCTTAGTTCTTATTGCATTAAATGTTAGAGATGGAAATGAATCTAAATATCCTTCAATTGTTTTTCTGAGCAAATTACTTTTTTTTTTACTTGTTTCCTATCAATATATGTGTTATGTGCATTAAAATGGCTTGGTCTGATCGTATGGTAGCCTATGATGAAACTTTCCAAATTACTCAAACTATGGTATACTAGTGACGTCTAAATGTGTACATTGGCATATTGCAGTATTGCTAAGACAAAAGAGATCTTCAGAGAAAGAAATACCATGATATTAACCTGTGACTCCTTGATGTATACAAGTACCATCCCAAGCCTTATTGTATCAAACCAGAAGAAAGAACCCATTAGTGCATAAAAGGTTAACATTTTTTACAGCTCCTTTTAACTTAAACTACAAAATTATGGCTTACCCTTAATAGCATGCACCTAAATCATTGATATGCAGAAATTTTCCATTTTTGTTTTCAAGCATAAACTTCAAATTTTCATTAAGAATATCCAGCTGTTTCTATCTAACACGCGTACCTTTATTTGAACAAAGGGAATTGTTAACACCTAAAATAGTAAGTCTGAAATGCAAGGGTTTTCACTTCTGTAGAGTGGCCATGCATGTGTAGATGCACCAGAACACTGAACAGTATGTTTGGTCGTTATTATTGAAAAATACATTCTAAAGGTCGGGAAAAAGTGACGCGCTCTATTTCTTTGTAATATATCGCGCGAAAAGGGGTACGTGCATTAAGAGGCTATTTTGGCCCCCCTATGAGGTCAAAAAAATAAAAGTTGCTATTCACAAGTTTCTTCTTATTAGTTAATTAGAATAATAGCCAAAGTTTAAAGGTCTGGTATTGTTTCGACTTCTACGGTTGGTATGGTAACAAAAATGGCCACCAAAATAGGCTGAAAATAGGAAAAAGACCATTTTGGAGCAAATTTGAGAGATGTAACAGAGGAATTAATATAGAGCACAAGCAAATACCAAAAAAATATTTTAACAGATAATGAGAATTATCACGGCACACAATATATTAAAAGGTTTTTTTGGTATTTGCTTGTGCTGATATCTAATTCTTAGAAAGTCGGTCTCCAAAAGCCTCAAATTTGGCCTAAAATGACAATTTCTCTATTTTAAGCCTATTTTGTCGGCCATTTTGGTTACCATAGCAACCGGTAAAAGTAAAATAAATGCCAGAATTTTACACTTGAGCTATTCTTCTAATAAGCCAATAAGCTGAAATTGGTGAAAAGCAACTTTCAGTTTTTGGCTCTACAGGGGGCCAAAATAGCCCCTTAATGCACGTACCCCTTTTATGTTCAGTGCATATGTTTAGAATATGCCATTTTAAAGGCGACAAAGTCATAATGTTATGATATCTTATTACATGTTTCATAGACGTTCACGTCATATTATCTTTTGACCCTGCATTTTTTTTATAGGCAAAGCTTCTTCACAATTTTATGAAGCAAACATGCTATAATGTCCCTCAAAAGATAGCTCGATATATTAAGCCAGCGAAATAGGTTTTCATGTAATTATTAAAATGATAGACAATAATGAAATAATGATAAAGCCTTATTAATTCATACGTGCAGGGAGCGAACATGCATTGGCCAGTAAAACTATTAAAAAGACACAAACACAACGCGCAAATTTAATAGGTACATTTACAAAAAATCACCTTTCTGAAAAACCACGCCTACTTTAGTGCGTGTCTACTGTCGTCTTCTGATAACCTTTGCCAACTGTTTAGGTCCAAATCAGGCCTTATCTGGACCCAAACTGTTTGACACTCTGTTGGCATTCATGAAAGATATTTGCAAAAATAAGATGATTTCGTAAAAACTCGGCAGAAAACAAAAAAGTATACCCAGCATGCTGAGTTTAACGCACTAAATGTATGTGGGACTATGTCATGTGCTAAGTCGTTGTTGCATTGGTCAGTTATACGCTATCAGTAACTTTTGAGTGAAATTCTGGACATGGTTCGTGCGGAAACGTCTGTTGTATTGTATGTGACGTCTATGAAACATGTTTCCCTAAATAACGAAGAAAAAAACAGTTCTTAGGAAATAGAAAGAATATATAAAAAGTAAGTGAGTATGATCAGGAAATACCACAATTAAGCACATCAGACCAACCAACAGCACCGTGAGGAAGAACAACAGAACACTAAGTCACAAGACATCAGGAAAACAATAAAGCAAAGCAACCAGCTTTCTCTTCCTCGTCAAGATGATTGCAAAAACTAGAAAGGACACTAAGTAATGCATACCAAAACAAAGACCAAATCAGATACCCAAAAAACCATGGGAGGTACATAAAACAATGAATCATCAACAACAACAGAGCCACTACCTTAGGACGGACGGCAGCATAAGCCACCAGGGGGGTTAATGCATTTTACTGGCGCCAGATCTTCGCCCTAGATTCTGTTGTAGTTAAAACACAAAAATTGTTTAGCTCTTATAGAGGCTTCCCACCTAATGCAATGCATCATCACAGAGAAGCAATCTAATCAAATTACCACACTATGATGAAACAAAGAAAATGGCACATGACCCACAGATAGTCTGAGCTAAAGAAAACCTCAAGTTAAGCCATGGTGGGCCCTGTCAAAGGCAAGCATCAGGCATCAACCAACGGATTAAAACTTTACGTCAGGGCCGTCATTGAGTCTGAGACCTGACACACCGTTGCACAATTAAAGAGGAAACCAAAGCAATAAACCGTGATTGGGTTTACAACCAATCATTCCGCAAACTGTCGCATGTATCCCACTTTTTTATAACGCTTAAGTATCACCAGCATTAGAACATACTCTCGCAAAAAGAAAAGGCTGCGAAATGTATACACCATAGAAAGGCGAGCGAAGAACATTTCCATCGAGAAATGGGAAATTCACTATTTCAAAATTAAAAAAATTCAAAATTAAAATCATCCCGTTTATCATAAATTTTAGATGAAACTATATCATTCGTTATGGCAAGTCCAAAAAAGGGGCCTCAGTATCAAAGGCTTTTGCATTATTTAACGGAAATTCAGTGGGATATATCTGACTTACCGTTTGTTCAATAATAAGCATCATGAGGTAGAGTTAAATACTTCAGCAAAATCAGCTTGATTATTGTCAGAAAAAGACAATATAAAGTATCACTCATATCAAAACAAAACAAATCTGCAACAAGAGGAGCACAACTGGTACTCATTTGAATACCTACAATATGCCTATATAATTTCGAGGCAATCTTTTAAGTATCATTGTCCAAAAGATATGAAGAGAATCAGAAAATTTCTGACATGACCACGAATTATTTCTTTTAGGTTGTTCAGAAGAGAAAAACGCGCGTCTCTCATTACAAGCCAAATAAAGTGAGCCCTCTCTGCTAAAAGTTTGTTCAATAAATTCAGTTAGTTTTTCTGTGATTAAATTATGAGGCAATGTATTATAGAGAGCAAAGAAATCATATGTAGACAAACTAGATGCTAGAAAACCTTTAGATTTTTATTTATTAATAATCAGTATCTTTCTCTTTTAAAGAGTTAATTTAAAACAATTACAACTGCACAGCAAATAGCTCTTTTCTCACCTGGCTTCCAAGTCTGTGACGTCATATTTACGGTATATAGTGTGTAAGTTGGTCCTCGTAGTTTACCTATCACATCATAGCGGTATGTTGGGTCTGGTCTGTTGACATAATCATCCAGTGGTGTGGCTCCACATTGAATCCATGTTATAGCCAGGAAGAATAAATACACGAAGAGACTTCTTTCCATAATGGTAACGATCTAAAGTGATAGAAGGATGTATACAGCAGGCACATAACGTCAAAACAACGTCGTAACGACGTCGATGCGACTTCATGACGTCGCGTCGACGTCAATACGACGTTGTTTTAAGGTTGTGTGCCTGCTGGGTAGATTGTAAAGTAAATATGTAATTGTGTATTATGCATTGACGAAAAAAATAATCGTAACTTTACTTCACCGAGTTTGGTGGCAGCTGAACTGCCTCTGACTTTGGTGTAACATTTACCTGCTTTAGAAACGATGTACTGATCGAGCGTTTTGATATTACAACAATACCAGGTAGAAATGTTTTATTTTTTATTACTGGAGAAATAATAACATCAGTTTGTTTTAGTGGGAAAGTAAGCGTAAGTTTACACCAAAAGAGATGACAGAGTAGAGGCCACCCCTTTGGTGTCAACCTACACTTATTTTTAACCCATATAAGCCGAATGGAATTTCACACTCTTATTAATCGGACCAGTCCATTTCCGTTTCAAAAGTAGTTGGGTTGTATTTTTCATTTTTATTCAAATTTTAACAGAACATGCTGTAAGTAAACAGTGGAGACGCTGATCAGACGCCGCGTTCTGCACTGTTTGCTTATGTCCCACATAAAGGACGCTAGGCTTATATGGGTTAAACCCTGTTAAACTTGATGAGGGACTAAGGTTATCGATTTTTACATTTTACACAAAAAACTTTGCAAGGGGATGCAATAGCCAAAATTTCATGGTCTAAGTTATAGTTATACCATGGCTTCTCCGCCTACATACGTGGACTATCTTACGTACAGGTGGACAAACATGGCATAACTATCTTATACCACGTACATCAGTGTAAACCTTGCACATCACGAGATAGTTCGGGTTTAGGTTTGTTAGGGTGGTATAAGGATGTTCATGTGACTTTGGTATAATTCTCTCTAGAGTGTTTTGTTACTGTTTCGGCTTTGTGACATTAGCCATCATATCTTTTTTGTTTAATGACTGTTTATTGATAGCTAATATATCAAAAAAACAATATTAACCCTTGTCTCGCTATAACCGGATGTATCTTTTTAAACGCCTTGATATACATGTGCCCATGTGACTTGGCTTCAGATCAGGATCGACACTTTTTTTCACTCTGATTGAAAATACATGTTTACAACTAGAAAGGCTCCATTGGACTATTTAAGCCAAAACATATTGAGTAAAATTGCAATTACTTTCTTATCCATCAGTTTAAACATGTGTTTTGGGTGCTCAAAAAAACCGTCTCGATGAGACGGTTCTTTTGAGTACCCACAACATAAAATTTGTTGGGAAATAAGAAAAATAATTTCTAGTTACGCACTCTAATCTGGGGCCTGGAAAGCTGCAGGAGTTGGGAAAGAGTGTCGTATATAAACGTAGTCAGCATGACAATGGCTAAGAGGCACGGGATATAAATTTTATGAAAAAGTTGGACAATAAAAGCCCTGATTTGCCTTGCGCACGAGAAAGTGTTGATCTGGGCCTTTTTTTGTCAGTTTATACTCTGAAGACCATTTTCTGCTATATGTCTGTGTCACTGAACTATGTACTGTGAGGACCCTGATTAGATATCTTGTTTATATTTCGAGGTAACTCATCTAGGTAATTTCCGGACGTTATACATCAATATGCAGTCGTAAAGATAAGTTAAGTGAGATACCAGGCCCAGGGGTTATAAAACTTTTTTTCGTGCTAAACTTAGCTGAGCACGAAATTTCAACTGCTCATAAAAACTAAAATACCGACAAATATAGAAGTTTCTTGCTTCAACTCTCTCAGATGTTGTATTTATTAACATGATAAATGTTAAAATGCCAACAATTGTTGTTGGCATTTTAACATTTACGATCAAGATAAATCGTGCTCAGCTAAGTTGAGCATGGAAAGAGTTTTATAACCTCGGGCCAGATAAGTAAGCCCATTATCTGCTATATGTCCGTGTCACTGAATTATGAACTGTGCAGACCCCGATTAGATATTATGTCTATATTTCTAGGTATTTCATTTCGATAATACTCGGACGTTATCCGGATGATAGACTTTGGTATCCCTTTCAACTTATCTTTTCGACTGCAGTATCAATTTTAAGGTTGTAATAAAATATAACTCACACGCATCCACTAAAATTACACGCCATCCACTGAGTTCGTCCTTTACGGTAATATGAGGAGTAAACTTTTCATAAGGCCAAAACAAAATAAATGTGTGATTACAGTTCCTCTAAATACCCCCAAATCAATCTACTATACTCTCTACAGATTTTAAATTAAGTCAGCAATCCGTTCCTGAAAACAATTGAGAATGCCTTGTAAACTGCCTAGATCTAGATAAGTATGCTATCTTATCAGTGCATAACTTTTGAGTATGTTCGTACTTATAAGGCTAAAACAAAATAAATGTGTGATTACAGTTCAGTTTCCCCAAATCAATCTACTAGACTCTCTACAGATTTTTAGTTCTCTCAGCAATCCGTTCCTGAAAACAACTGGGAATGCCTTGTAAACTGCCTAGATCTAGATGAGTATGGCATCTAATCTGTGCATAAGAAGCTCTATTAACCTATATATGCCTAGCGTCCTTTTTGTGGAACAAAGGCAAAAGGTGCAGATCCAAATGAGACGCCGCAGAACGCGGCGTCCCATCAGGGTCTCCACTGTTTGCTTACAGAATATTCTATTAAAATTTGGAAAAAATGGAAAAATACCACCCAACAACTCTTAAGACGGAAACGGACTGGCCCAATCGATAAGGGTAGGAAACTCCAATAGGCTAATACCAGAAGCACGGGGATTTAAAATTTGCCAACCACGTAAAATGTATAAGAACGAAACCAGTGCAAAATCATTTTTTTTTACATTTATCGCAAGTGTAACAGTAAGGAAGAACTGTCAGATGCATTTTAGTGTGTTGGTAAATAAGGTAATTAGACAATACTGAAAGTTCTTTTTAAATTGTTGACCAAATGCATTTCTATTGCTGAACAATGGCATTTTTATTGTTGAACCAATGCATTTTTATTGTTGAACATTTGCATTTTTTATTGTTGAACCAATGCATTTTTATTGTTTTTATTGTTGAACATTTGTTTATTTAATATGTTGAACCAATGCTTTATTTTTTGTTGAACCATTGCATTTATTAGTGTTGAACCATTGCATTTATTATTGTTGAACCATTGCATTTTTGTATTGTTGAACCAATGCAATTTCTTTTATAGTTGAACGATTGCAATTTTGTCATATTTGAATCATTTTACATACTTTTCCAGCTTTATCAAAGAGTACAGATCTCGATGCTGGCACCAGCTGTTTTGTTTACATCTTGCTTAATAGTAAGTTAGCTTATGCTGTGAGAAGTGATATACAGTAAAACCTGTCTTAAGCGGCCACTTAAAAATAAGACCAAAAATTGGTTTTCAAGACCGATTATCGCTTAATGCAGGTCAAAAGTATTGCCGAATACTCAAAGGGAACATTCTGCAATACTTTTGACCTTCATTAAGCTACCATTTGTCATAAGGATCTTTGTTTTGACTATTTTTGAGCGGCCGGTTAAGACTGGTTTTACTGTATCCTCATTTTGTATCTTAAACCCATATAAGACCATGTTCCTTTTAATAGTCGTACATTGGTAACCAGTGCAGACTAGATCAGATGCCACAAAACACGCCAATGATCATGTTTGCAGAATGTTTTTGTTTTTTTTAATTTGAATAAAAATGAAAAATACCTCCCCCCAACAATCCTTAAAACGGAAATAGAGTGGTTCAATTGATGAGTGGGAAATTCCAAATGGGTTAAATGGGTTAAACATATCATAAGGCATACTAGCTCCAACGAATGTGCATTTCTCTCATACAATAATATTCATATGTTCCTAATATCATATTGGCGTGCAACAGGTACCACGCAATTTTGTCTTGGCCTATAGATACACAAGTCGCGCACAAAATGACCCTTGCGTCCAGTGAAAACTTAATAATATACCATTCTAATCAGAATATTTTCTGCAAGCCTTGCGCTTCGAACATTGACCCCCTTTGAGTACTCTTTACAGTGATGACTTTGACCCTACTGAATGAATTTACAGGGGTGGGTTACTACGCACGCATACCGGGAGTCGTCGTAGTGTAGTGGATTTACCACGCGCCTTGTAAACCAGAGATCACGGGTTCGATTCTCGGTCCTCAAGTCTCTCGGATAACACTTTTAGCCTTAGCTCCGTCTCCATATGAATTTTGCTCTTGGTGGGGCGTAAACACACAACATACATTCATATCATTTTACTGGTCTGGAATGCTGAGCTTAATTAAATGTCCTTTACCAGCCAGCTAGGAACCATAATAGTTGCAGAGCGTACCACTTCAATGTTAAAGCTACTTCGGTTGTCTACAGCCTGGTCTTCGTCTTCTCTCTACGCATATATACTCCTCAAAATAATTGAAGAACCAGGACTTTCGAACAGGGGTTTAATTAGCTCAAACATTTAAATTCTGCAAAACGTGACCCAAATATTTCTACTGTTTATGCCCATAAATCAAGAATCAATGTTACTGATTTCCATGCCTAATTCTGCCATACTTGTGTCCCAAATGCACATACCCACAAAAACAGACTTTTAAAAGGTAGTAGGTGGGGTAAAGCAAATTTTCTTCTGTGGTCATTCAATCAAAATGAAAGTGACATTAGATTAAACTTAGTTTTGAATAGTTCAGCTTACATGCGAAATATTTCTTTAAACAGTTTCATCATAATGTGACGCAAAAATTTTACCTCTGACTATGGATTTTATGTATTGTTTCGTTTTCTGAAAATACGTTTTGTACTGCGCCATCAAGAATCAGAATTTCAATCGTCATTCTATGCTTTGAGTGTTAGAAAGATGTCCCGATTAATTGCACAAAGATTGTCCCGCACACATGTCAAACGAAACTGGCTGAACAGTCACATAGTCTGGTCATTACTTCTCAGCTTAAATGGGCAAAATTGTCCGACAGGTAGAGCAGGGTGGTAATGATGGGATTATAGCATCATGAAATCATGCGAAAACAGAGATAGCTTTAATCATTCATTTCTTGCAGTTCTGGCGCCCACGTCTCAGACACACAAAATGGCATTTCAATACAGTTAGGACAAGTTTTTAATGGCGCAAAATTCATGTCCGCAACATTTTTTTTATTTTCTTTCTGCTCTTTCACTTGGCAGTTTTGCCTCAATTTAGTCTAGATCGTAAATTTGTTTTTTTAAAATACGCTCTACGCAAACTGCATCAATATTATAATTAATAATATTGGTCCTAAAATTATTTTGTGGAGTATATTATACGTTCAGCATTTTTATCAAGCTGTGGCTATCATATTCCAAAAGATAAATGTTTGATAAACATGATAAAGAAATTGATTGGATCTGACATTAAGAAATCAACAAATGATAACAACAGACTCTCGACTGATTTTTAATCTTATGACTAGTTTGCATTATACTGAACAGAAAAAGAAACGCAACAATTTGATATATAAACCGTCTGCTTCCAAGGCACATTAAATGTTTGATAAACATGATAAAGAAATTGATTGGATCTGACATTAAGAGATCAACAAATGATAACAACAGACTCTCGACTGATTTTTAATCTTATGACTAGTTTGCATTATACTGAACAGAAAAAGAAACGCAACAATTTGATATATAAACCGTCTGCTTCCGAGGCACACTAATATATATAATATTTACTATTTTTTTCTTTTGCATTTTATGTCTTAACTACTGTCATATGAATCGTCAAAGAAGTGGTTAATTTCAATCTAGGCGCAGATGAAATAACACGTAGTTATTGATATCAGTTCAGCGGTCGGCAAGAAGCATTTTCATTTACTTTTCTATGTCATACTCATAGTATGTCAAAATTCGACCAGGTCACCTGTGCTCATTTGGCCTTATTACAACTGTACCTGACTGTAAAACACTTATATTTGACGGATATTTTTATTAGGCGAAATTGGTCCTGGTAACAACAAAATTCGCCAAATTATGAGACCGCGAAATACAGTTCACACTAAGAAATAAATGGACACTTACTATTAGTATGTTGGTATCTTTATCGTTAAAAACAATTTTTGTGATAGTGTATGTTTCAACGAGGAGAACCCCACGTCTCAAAGGAGTACTATTAAAGGAATGAATATGCTCCCCATAGGGAGCATATTCTTTCCTTTAAGAGTAGCCCCTATGAGAATGGAACAACACCAGTCTTTTAACGGGCATTTTGAGAAACCGCCAAAACTGCATGTAGTATAATTAGACAAAATCTAACAAAAGATGTAACTATACTAGAGACTGACACAATCGCCATGCTCTATGATTAGACCTATTGCATGCCATAATCTTTCTGTATGGTAAGTACTTGTTCATGTCAATGTATTACACCTTCTAACAGCAATACGCGGATACGCAGTACTATAATTAAATTGTATGCAGTTGTTTAGCTAACCTCGGCCTCCGAGATGAGCTGACTCCGTCCGTCAACATTTTCAAACATTTTCTCCTCTGAAACTACTGGGCCGATTGAGCTTAAATTGCATATGGATAAGCCATAGGATAGGGAAACAAAAGTTACGATATACGAGGGTCATCCAATAAATAGCGGGATTTTCCTTATAATGTAAAGAGTTTGTACCGTTTAAACATAAAACATGTAACCATTAGGTGGCATAACTTGTTGAGCATGCATCCAAATATTCAAATGTCTGATGTAAAGCGAGGTAGCTTCTTGTTTAGCAACGAAAATATGATATTAAAGCTAACCTGGCCGGATTTTCCTCATTCAAAAACCGAATGCTATAGAACCATAGTCTGCCATTTAACTATTAGCAGGTATCTGAACATAGTTTGTCATTTATTTTGCTCTAGTTTAATTGTTCTCAAAGTTACATATAAAATATGATCATTAACGTGTACAAGTTAGTCACAGTTGCCTAGCAACCACAAAATTGTGGAAAACTGGACTATGTGTAAATTCTATATTCTTCTGTTGCTAGGCAATAAGGGACAAGTTTTTAAAGATACTGTTTTAAAATATAGAATATATTTAATAATTCAAAGGTGATTCAAACCAACGATAATTTAAAGTCCAATTCATCAACATTTCCCCCATTTCTGATGCCACAATTTTGCATTTTTTGTCGCTTTTTCATGCTAAACATACCTCTGCCAATTTGTATTTTTTTAAAAAAAAAGTCAATGGATTTTACAGAATAGTAACCTTATGTAGTAACCAAGCCAACTATTCTAAGACATCCGACAAGGTGAGATTTAACATGTTGCATGCAAAACAAGTGATGCCACCTAATGGTTACAATTGTGATGTTTAAATGGTACGAACTCTTATACGAGCATTATAAGGAAAAAACCTTTAAAATATTCTTCTATGGAACCAGAAGGCTGATGACATTAACTCTTCGTATGTAGCATAAGGGATGTAGGGCCTACCAAGTGTGTTCAAATGCTGGTCCTAGGTTGGCATTGACCTCTTAACGGCAAGGTCTAATTTGCTTTCTAATGCAGTTAAATGTGGTTTATTTTGAAAATTCGATTTTTTTAAAACTGTTGAAGCGGAAGTCATTATAATCACCTGATACAGGTATTTTAATCTGGTGAGACAATGAAGATAGATAAGTCACAAAGTTGGCATTTGACCTTTTACTTGAGATTAATTTTTATCAATATATTAAAACAGATTTTCTCAGAAACTATTTGGCAAATTGAACTCAATTTTGATATGAACACTTCTGATGGTAGGGGAAGGAAAATGTATGCGAATGGTTTTGCCCATATGACCAAGATGGCCGACATGCCTATTAGTCAGGGGCGATCGGGACTCCCGTGCGATTTTGATGCCGATTTATGGTGACCTATACCAAATCAAACTTTAGGGGATAACTAATGAAAATCACCTGGTCACCTATCTGGGTTTTACGTCTGGACATCATTATGACGTCATCAAAATAAAGTATATTGTATCAGTGCAATTTAAACGGCATGTTCATTGTAGTCTATGACGATCAGGATTGTCTTGCATTTTGTTTGCCAATTTCAGTCGAAATGCACCAAATTTAATCTTAGGAGGTTAATTATTAAAATTAACATGTCGCCCATAGTGTTTTCGCATCAGAACAAAAAGATGACGTCATTGAAATGACGCCTAATATGTAAATACCAGAAATATATGCGTTTTGTCCATTTCTAACGCATGGAAATATTCCTTTAATAAACTGGCAGCCTTATCATGACTGAATACAAACTCTTTTAAATCGTAACATACAAAATATATTCAGATAGTGTGAAGTCAGTTCGAGGGTGGGGTGTAAATGCCGTCACGATTTACGAATAAAAAGATGGTGGAGTGAATGAAAAAACACGATAATGAAAGGTGTAAATATACTCTCTTATGCTTATATATATATATATATATATATAGATGTACCACGACCTCTGACCAATGACCTATGGGTCTTTCTATTTCAAACGATTGATGCAGAATACGTAAAATGAGCCAGTCCGGTTAGAACATATGTGTATGTCAAAGCTTTTATAGTAAATGTAAATAAATGTCCGAAAACCTTTTTTTCTAGTACAACATATCAATATTGTAAATAGAGTCACGCTCAAAAGCTTTTGGCTTATCTGTAGCTGCTTATCCTACACTCAAAGAAAAGATAGTAGTAATCATCATTTGCATACACTATCAACCAAACTCATTATAGTCCGATTTTGACCCCTGAAGGATCAAACGATAGAAGAGTCTACTTAGTAGTAAGTTCATGATATGGAAATAAGGATAAACCCTCTACCAGTTACCCATTGTACTTCGAAAATAGATAACTGTGACAATCTGATTTATCTTTCGCATGTTTATAGGTAGAATCGTCTTCAAAGGTCAAAATCGGACAATAAGGCATTCTTGTTGATACGGCTAATGAAACATCTGAATCCACATGAAAATAGTTGTTCAAAAGTCATAAGCATATTGACCACTGGCAATATTTTACATGAGTCTTCTTCTGCTTCACTGCAACACAAATCAGTACAATATAAATGGTTTACTTTGTACTTACACCGAGATGTTTCGCATACAGACATGCTGCAACTACATTTTATCAGCTGCAGAGAGGTTTCTCGGGGGCAGGAGGCAACATGCGCGGATCCAGGGATTTTTGTCAGTCTTATTTAGTCCTCAGCTTATTTTACAATTTACAGAGGGGGTCCAGTGTTTTTATTGCTGAGAGAACTATACTTATACTTTACCAAGGATCAAGAGGGAGTCCATTATTTTCCAGGGGGGGGGTGTCAAACTTTTTCCAGGGGGGTCCAAATGCTAATTTCTTTAGAAACCCATGTACGTACTTGTTATTTTCCAAGGGGGTGTCCGGACCCCCTATCCCCCTCTGGATCCGCACATGGGCAATGTCATCATAACGGGACAATATCTATCACAGTCCCGCTTCTACCATAATTGTCAGGCATTGATTTGTCAGGATTAGTGACAGATGAGGTTTTTCAAATGATGCACTGGTACTGCGCACGTTTGACACCTTCGAGAAACACAGCTCTTGGAAGTGGTAGTTTTTGCAACTCAGCTTTTTTTTCTCCCAAATATCCACTACGTCAACGCACTGAGTCGAACAATATCGGTCACTGACTAATATAAATTAAGAAAGACGGCAAAGATCAGGAATCGATACAATCAAGTACCACACCTGACCCAGGATACCATTGGGAATGCAACAAACTCACAGTTAGACATCACAGATGAGAGCTAAGAAGTCAGGACAATTTACAAATATATTACTCTAGTGAATCTGCCACAGTGCTTTCTAGGGGCACTAAGCCAAGGTGAAAGAATGCTTCGTGGATAGAGTCTCCAGCATAGCTTAATGCATGCCAATATGACTTTTTTGTTCTTTCCTGACATTGAACTAGTTAATATCAGCGCCTGAAAGTGCATGGAATTCGATCAGAGCCCTGGTTGTGACATAGCCAATGCCACATTGACATCTTAAATAAGTGTTCTGATCTTAGAAACTTGATGATATATGAGCAAGACTGTTTAAGAAAATGTAAAATATTAACACTCTGCAATTGTTTTATATATGTTTCATTTAAGCGGCGAAAACAAAATTTGCTCCTCTGCAAAACTGGGAGTAGGGTTGTGCATTAGCTCATATAAGACAAAATATCTAAGATAGAAAAACAAACTTTGGTTTTTGTATTCGTCAATTGAGTAAAGGTTTGTTAAACCTAATCTAAAACGATATTCATTTATATTCCATAGGGAACAATGTTAAACTCATATGATAATTTTACTCTTAATTCAATATTTCGGCCAAAGGCCTTTATCAAGAAAAACATGCACTTCAATGTTAACTACATAGTCTCTGTTCCACCATCTTGTAGTTGACATTGAAGTGCATGTTTTCTTGATGATGGCCTTTGGCCGAAATATTGAATTAAGAGTAAAATTATAATGACAATCTAAAACGGTTTGAAACCGACTCAGAGCAGTCGTTAAACTAAATGACGATAGCCAAAATTACCACTTTTAAATTATAATTAAGTTCATGTAACGCACATAATACAACATGTAGCCGTAAACAGCTGTCATATATAGTAAAGTCATCCAGTAATTTGCAGACTATTAGAATGTTCATTTATTAGCTAGTTTTAAAGTCTTTTTTTCTGTAGCTCAAACTTTCAATTTTCTTATTCTCAAATTGATAAAGTGACATATGTAACAAGCTGTTACAGGCTAACACCCATGCTTACAGTGTGCAAACAGCTCCTATTCAATGCACCTTGAATTGGTACATACGATAGAGTATATCTAAAAGAGTTTGGGATGGAGCAGGTCAATACTCAGCTTGCAAAATCTTGTTTGATGATTATTCTGGCTTTTTATGAGATAAGGAGGACACTTATTTTACCAGAGGAGCAGAAATAATAATCGATATTGTATATGACTTTGGGTTGTTTAATTGCACGTATAAGACACTATATTTAAAGTATAAAAGCAAACTTTGGATTTTCTCTAACCAAATGAGTTTGTTAGTACAAAATAATCAAAACATTTTGGAAAATGCACATATCAGCTAAAAAGTAAATGCTATTGGTCACAAGTTTCATGTTTAAAGCGTAATCTAATTAAAGTAACGTACATAACACCACAGGAAGCTGTAATTTTGCTCCAAAAGAATTTATATGTAGCTAAATTTGCCAATATGCAGACCATATGTGTAATTTAAATAATTAGCAATCTTTCTGTAGCTCAAACTTTTAATTTTCTTTTTTTCTAAATTTAATATGGTAACATATGTAACAGGCTGTCAGAGACTAACGCCCCGGCGAACATAGTGCAAACATTTATTAAAAGACGCAGCTTGGAATCTTCTTTTAGATAGGATAAGCTTGCGAAATTCCCCAGGGGGAGCAATAACATTCTCAGCCATCAGTCTAAAGGTGGCCCGATAAGCTGGGTATTTATAGGAAATCTACGGTATTTTGCATGCAAAATGTAGTTATCGATAAATACTTCATTGTTAAAGTCAGGTAAGAAATTGATGTAGCCATCATATGACTAAAATAATTGATATTATGTTAAAAAAGCGTTCGTGTTGGATAAATATGACCATACCAACACAAACTATAGCTTTTATTAACGGGCAGTTTCTTATTATGGTCGCCATATTTATGACGTCATAACTAGCCTCAGACACGGATTTGAGATGGGTGACCACCTTTAAATTAAAGGTAAGACTCCACTGAAGGTTTTGATATAGGTCACCATAAATCGGCACACAATTCGCACGGGACCTATTTTTTGTCCCTAAGGGCCCTGACTATATATATAATTAAACCCATTTATAAATCTTCTTCTCCAGAACCAGAAGGCTAATTACCTTGGGACTTTGTATGTAGTATTTAGGATATAGGGCCTACTAAATTTGTTCAAATGATGATCCTAAGTTGACCTTGATCTACTCAACGTCAATGTCATATTTATTTCCTAATGCATTTAAAAGTGAAAAATCTTAAAAAGTTGATTCTTCTGCAATCCTTAAAGCCAAAATCATTATACTTGCTAGATATATGTAACCTAATTAAAAAATGAGACAATGGTTATAGATAAGTACCACTTGACGTTTCATCTGCGGGAAAGCCTAGAAAATGTTTTAAAAAATATGGTAGAAGAGAGCCAACTTTGCGAACCCTCCCTCGGAGGAACCCGCTTATTGGCGAGCCTGCGTGGATACAGAGCTAGTAATACTCTTTTTTGGGGCTGTTCCTTGGCAGTAACCTGTACTGGGCGGGATGGGTTGGAAGTGTTTGTGGTTTTATGTCCGGTGCAACCAAAAGCTCAACTGGCAGTGGTTCTTGTTTAAACGTCTCAGAAGAAGTGGCCGAAGCCGTAGCTACGGCTTAAAGTATCACCCCAAGACTTCTAACTAACCCGGGACCCCTGCATACAAGGGGAGTGACATGCACTACACCACACTGGCTCTTAGCTAAAAGACCAAAGACTAATTTCCGCATACCGACAAACAGTGAGGAACCAGATCCGACTGCTCCTCTAGGAGCAATCAGACCTGGGACCTCTGTTTGCTACTAGGACATTTGAAAACGACCAGCAGTCGACAAACAACAGACGACATTTCATCACGATAGGCAGTGTAGTTATCTCTGGCCACGTTAACCCTTAAAGCGCCACCTATAATTTGCAGCAGACGACAATTTCAAATTTTGCCGCTTTTTCAAAATTAGCCAATAAGGCATGATATTTCATGAGAATCGTCTGCTGGCAGACGATTCTTATATAATATCATACCTTATTGTTGTCGAAAATTGGGAAAAATGTCGCAAAATTTGTCGTCTTCTGCAGTCGTGATTGGCACTTTTAGGGTTAACATGATATGCATCCATGCACTCATTTCAGCTCTTTTATTTAACGTATACATGGACAGACCAACGGATAGAATGAGGGACGGGGGAACTTTTTTTTCAAAAAGCGCATAAACATTGACTAGAAAATGTCACAATAAACATTTGAGATAAACCAGCTTTTATGAAACATTAAATATTCTGTCCTTTAGAGGTGAAGCTGACGTGTCCAGTACACCAGCAAGAGAAAATTCAAAATTGTCTACACTGATTTGCATGTTAAACCAGCATTCCACGGCAGCCAGCACCCTGACAATCTGGGAAAGGGTATGTGTTTGGTATGATAAGTGTCTCTGTTGTAAATTCAAGGGATGCTCCATCCACTCCAGGAAATGTGGCCTGCAAAAATAATTGAACAATGTGTACGAGTATATTAAACCCATTTAGAATTAAAAGAATCGTCCTTAATTCTTTGTATACTGGAAACCTCTAAAAGGGTACTTTGGCAAACAGTGACGACTCAGATGAAATGCAGCATAATGCTGAAATTCATCAGGGTCTGCACTGATTGTTAAAATCCAGGGACAGAAACACGTCATTTTTGGGAATTGCCAACCTGTGACCCCTTCAAATACATAATGGGCAATCCCATGCGTATTGCTTTTATCTGTAAGAGAAAATCTATCGGAATACAAAAGGTTAAATTTGAAAAAGTCTATTCATTATAATTGGTTTATTTTCAAATAAATTGTCGTGCTTATATTTTTTCTGTCATAGCTGCTGATTAAAATGAAGTAAGCACGTGCAATGCATTTTTTATAGTTGTATGAGAAAAAATGGAAGTCATGTAAAAACTCGTTTGGGCCTCATCACCGAGAAAACCTGTTTTGAGCATTTGTAAAAAATAAGGTTTAAACTAGATTTTTCAGCTATAGAGACAAGCTATAATATTCAGAATGCACACGGAGCATGTGCAGTCATTCTACTTTTTGTGGAGAGAATGAAAAGGAGCTGAACAAACTGCATGAATATGCAGGCTGGTCTATGCCTTTGCTATTTTCTTGCAACAAAATCAGGTTTTCTCAGGACGAAGCCCCTCATCTATTAGAAAGTTTGCATTAAATATACATAATTACAGGTGTAATACTCTTTGTGCCTGAAATCATTCAATTACAAATATCTAGTGAGAAAACTATATTTTTTCTATACAGTTCAGGCCCCAAGATAAGAGTGCGTAACTGAAAATTATTTTTCTTACTTTTCAACCAAAACATATGTTGTGGGTACTCAATAGAACCCTCTCGATAAGACGGTTCTTTTGAGCACCCAAAACACATGTTTAAACTGATGGATTAGAAAATAATCGTTATTTTTAGCAAATTATTTTTGCTTAACTGGTCCTATGGATATTATAAGGCACTGCTCTTATACTTCGAGACCACTAAAAGTGAAGGTATCTGTTAAATAGTAGTCTCGCTGCTTGTTACAGTGGTCTCCTTGTATGTAAATAGTATGTTTTTTCAGGCTACAACATTAAACATGTAACTCTTTTCAGACCAATGACATTTTCATAAAGCTACATACAATAAAATAGTCCATTGTATTTATTGAGGGGTCACATGTTATTGGTTCAAAAATATATGTATATCAATGTTGTGTAAGCAAACAGTGCAGACCCTCATGAAATGACGCATCATGCGACATTTTATCTGGGTCTTTGCTATTTGCTAAAATATGGGCTTAGGAGTTTCCAGTCTACAAATAGGGTTAAAGATTGTGGAAAAACAACTGTGTATATAATGTTTTCCATATGCTAAAAGGCACTGCTTTTAAAACAATTGTTTTAATGCCAGATCAAATGAAGCCATTTCTTTAATTTAAGAGTACTGTAGAAAAATTAAATTGATGGGACTCCCTTAGATATATGTTAATATTATTTTCTTTTCTGCTACGTTCAAAACATTATCTTAGGAAATCATTTTGTGATGTCTTGTCACATTGCAATATAACAAAGTTTGGCTAAACATTGCATGTATTTGAACTTTGATATCACTTTACCCTTTGTATATGGGAAATCCCTAAATGGATACTTTTATACACATTGAAGACCAAGATGAGCATTTCATCAGGGTCTACCCTGTTTGTTAAGGTAAAGAAGATTTTTAGACAAAAAGGACATTTTTATATTATAACCTGACACCCCTAGATATAAATAATGGACAATCCCAAGTTTATTGCATCAAGCCAGAAAAGAATCCATTAGTATACAAAGGTTAATAACCCCAAGCTTCCATCTA
This sequence comes from Loripinus fragilis, assembly GCA_964019695.1. Lineage (NCBI taxonomy): Eukaryota > Metazoa > Mollusca > Bivalvia > Lucinida > Lucinidae > Loripinus > Loripinus fragilis. The sequence goes on from OZ026516.1 coordinate 112,011,029, forward strand.
CCCTCCATTTCCTATAATTCTGGTTGTGATATTTACCTGAATGAAAAATGCTGTCCATCCTTCCGTTGGATTGGTACATTCCGCATAATATGTATTGTTACCCTATAAAAGAACCAATAACTAAATGAATTCCAATTTTCGGATGTTCATGAAAGGGTGAAATTAATTGGCCCATTGACACCAATGGGTTCACGTTAAATTTGATTACATCCTATGGTGTTGAGCCTCAAAAAAGCATCTTTTATAAGTGCATTTTAATTGGTTCAAACATATTTTATTCATTCTCTTTTATACAATAAGCAAATCACAAATAAAAAACGAAGAAGTTGAATGGAAAGGATTTGACAGTAAGCGTAATCTTATATAAGTCATCCCCCGATAGGTGGTATGATCTTTAATACAACAAGTGTTATTGGAATTAACAATATATATATATATATATATATATATATATATATATATATATATATATATATATATATATATATATATATATATATATATATATATATATATATATATATATATATATATACAAATGAGAGAGAGAGAGAGAGAGAGAGAGAGAGAGAGAGAGATGTTTGACTGACATCCTGTTTCAGGCAAGTAACCATTGAGTTAATGAGCTCTGGCTTTAGTAGGCTCCCTACGTTGATTAAACCTGCCACAACTGGTTGAAAATTGTTGTACCTCTATAAATAAGGTTGTATTCTCCTGAAGAGTTGAGTGCATTTTAATAAATATGTAATATAGAATCCACTTAAACATTGCCCTGTTTTGTAATTTAATATTTGCTGGATAAGCAATGCAAATTTCGGGCAGCCAATGGCAGCAAATAAAGGCATTGTTTATCATGTTTGCCCTGCTCGGTCTCCACTGCTGGCTTACAGAATATTCTATTAAAATTTGAATAAAAATGATAAATACCACCCAGGAACCCTTAAAGCGGAAATGGACTGGTTCAATTGATAAAAGCGGGAAATTCCATTTGGCTTAAATTGGTTAAACTACATGTAATAGTGATATTGTTTTTTTCTCACATTTTGTATTTGCTAAAGTAACTATCTTGCTTTTTATAATACAAGGGGCGTTCAATATGTAATGAAAACAGCCCAGTATATCACAATTTTTTATTTTTACACACTTCATAATTACTTTCATTAAAAGGTCTGTTTCTTGGCTCAATAAATGTAAAATTGCAGTTGTCCAGCTTCTTATCTAATTTACACAAGCCACTTTCAAAATAGGGTTCTGAAGTACACTGCGATATGAAATAAAACAATGTTTTCAAAAGCAGATAACTTCATGAACGAGGGATGTTTCAGTCTGCTTCTTTGTGTGGTAAATAACCATATATTGGTGATTTATAACTGCAAAAATATTTGTTATTGCTTAATATTCTATGAAATACTGAGGCTGCCATTTTGGTTAAAATCTCCCTTGATGCTACATTCTCTGGCATTCCAATGACAGAGTCGTTTTTGCGTGAACGATTACAAATACGTCATTTGAAATAAGAAAATCACTTAAAAGAATAACATCTCTGGCTTACACTGAAATGGATCACACAAAATGCCGCGTTTCATCAATGTTTGCGTTTAGATGCATTATTTGGAAATTGATACACGTATTTACATGTACATAATCTGGCTGGCTAATTTCAGACGATAAATTTATAGGAAACGAAAATGGCATACCACCCAGATGAGATACCCCTAGATATTGGTTTCAGTTTAATTTGTCTGCTGCATATGCACTGTGTGTATTGGAACTTCGATACAATCAAAACTGTCCTTTTCTGGTACAAAGCCATATTTCTGATTTTCAAGAACCGTGCATATTTTAGTGTTACGTCCGTTGCTTTAAACGACGTCAACATAAGAGGGGGTAACGTAATAAAACCGTTTGCACGGGAAATCAGTGCCAGTCAAAAGTTTGTATCGCTATAGTAGATAAAAGGAAAATGAGTCAGAAAACTATGGTTATGTGATTCATTCATGTTAAATGTTTGTTTTAGAAAATACAGTATGCCTTTCTACCTTTGTTTAAATGAGTCTTTACAATTCGGAGGAAAATATATGCAGTGTATATTAGTGTACTTTTTAAAAAGTCTATAACTTATTAAATTTGGAAAGATGAAATAATGTTTTATACACCATTATAACGGCCTCGCTTTAATCTTGTGTTTGGCATATAGCATATAATCCTTACGCGTTTATGGATGGAGTTATGATTGGATTTTCATTACATATTGAACCCCCCTCGTATCATCACATTTTGTTTTAAAAAATCATGTCTTTTAGTTGAACTCCTGCTTGCAATTCTATCCATATTCTTCTAAAATTAAAATAAACAACACATTAAGCTACAAATTTTCACATTATTTTTCACAGAAAAGCAAATAAATTTGTTGATGACAATAAGGCTACATGTCTTCTTTGAAAAGCCTGAAAAATAATGTTAAAATGTTTAAACCACCGAGCAGTTTCCGGCTAAAATCACATTTTATCTACAATAAAAATACAAATTCAGAATTAACTTGTACAGTCAATTCAAAGATGCATAATAATAGGACTACACCATTATACATAGAAATAGGTAACTATATCATACAGGTAGAGGCAGTGTTAGATATAGACCTGTATAAAATATACCCATTACCTGGATTAGTTTATATTATACAATTATTGACTATTGAGGCATTGGACATGATGTGATATCGACCTGAGAGTACCAATATTGACCGAGGCGGAGCCGAGGTCAATATTGGTATTCTCAAGTCGATATCACATCATGTTCTATGCCTCAATAGTCAACAATTGTTTTATTTTATAATTTCTCTATTAAAACAAAAAAGCAACAACAACAACAAAATCTTGGCTATGAACTATGTCTTGGACAGTCTTGAATTTCCCTTTTTTTACAGGATGACTTACTGATTTTATTCAGTTAAAAGAGGTATGAATGCATAGTTTAATTGTAATAACAACTGAAGACAGAGAAGATCCGGATTAAATTCTGCATAATGTGGCACTTCATCAGGGTCTACACTGTTTGCTAAGACAAAAATGATCTTCAGGGAAAAAAATGCAATTTTGTTTAGAAATTAAAACCTGTGACTCCTTGAATTATACAATGGACCATTCCAAGTTTATTGCATCAATCCAGAAGGAAGAATTCATTAGTTCATTTAAGAGTTTTGCTAATTACAAAATTCAGCAGCAAAGTCTGAATGTCATGTAAATGATGAAACACCAAATCTTGTGAATTTCATGCTGCTGTCACTCACTGAATTATCAAGCAAGTTTCATGCTGAAAGCACACCTGTTATGAAAAGTTTCTATGAAGACCATTTTTTGGTAACTAATATTGAATGGTAAAAACCAGCAGCCCATGTGATATGTAGTTTTATGGACCTGAGTGGATAGACATCTGGGCCAATCAAAAGATGTCTATTTATAGGTTATATAATAATTTTGTTTACAACAATTCTCATCTATCTTTGAACCTACTGTAGCTGATAGTCTGTATATTAACATATTTCCCTGTTGTACAGTTGTGTAGCGGACAACTTGAAGCACTTAACTATTATTTGAGGCATAACATGTGATTTCCAACAATGTGGTATTTTAACAAGTGTAGACTCATATGAGCCCGTGCAGCCTCCTGTTAAGCTTAAAAAACTCTAAATGTTATTCAGTCAGTAGCTTAACAGTCATAGAATATTCAAGTGACTAGCAAATGCTCTGATCAGACTGCATGTATGCCCAGGCTGATCTGAGGCTTTGCTGGTCGCACATACCACATTGTTGGAAATCTCATGCTGCAGCTCAATTGTTTTAAAACAATCTGACAATAGTGTTTTATAAGAGTATAAATTCGTATTGTAAACATGAATATTACGTAGTTCCGGAACATACCATTTTAAGGGGATGCTGTTTTCAAAAGCTCTTACTTGTATGAAGTCTTTTCCTGTATAAACGAAAATGGCTATCTAATCAAGGAGACGGATACCATTGGCAATATTGGTACATCAACAGTTTATACATTCCACACAGATCATTTTACGCCCCAACGTACATCTTTTGAGCACTCCTCAGCATGCTTATCAGTCGTTTTTGAGTTACTTCCTGGTTTAATTCCGTTTACAATATTGTGACACCCTGGGTGAACTTTAGAAAAAAGCATTTACATTAACATGAACTACAATAATCCGACTACAATATGGGAAAGTATTTTCGCCCAAATGTACAAATTTCTGGTAGAAAAATATATTTTTCCAATTTTTGCTTATAAATTTTACAAGGTCAAAAGAAAAAATTGTAAATTATACCAGAAATACATATATTTGGGTCAAGATACTTCCCCATATTGTAATTGGATAACTGTAGTTCTTGTTTATGTCAACATTTTTATCTAAAATTCACTCAGTATGCCACAATATTTTAAACGGAATACAACCAGGAAGTAACTGAAAATCGACTCATTAGCTTGCTAATGAGTGCTCGAAAGCTTTATGTTGGGGCGTTAAGTGATCTCTGTGAGATGTATAAATTGTTCAGACAACAATACAGCCAAAGATAACCCTCTCCATGATAAAATAGCCATTTTTATTTATACAGGAAAAAGTTCATACAAGTAAGAGCTTTTAAAAGCAACATCTCCTTAAAGGTGAGCGAGATAAATGTGTTGTATTTGCATTTTAGTATAAATTTTAATGAATAAATGATCATTTGAGTTAGAATGAAGCAGTGGTGGTATAGATAAGAGCGTTTCACACCAAACAAAACCAATATTTTTACACAGATGGTTGAGAGTTCGTATCCCACAAGTGCATTTTGTTTTCTTTTTTGTAACGTTTGATTTGTTTATTTGTTTTTTTTTCTTAAATTCCGTCTGCCTTTTTTGCATCTAACAATAGATTCAGTGAACAATAAATGTCTGATACTGATGCTCTTTACAAATAGGAAGGAATAGGGGTCTGTCGTGTTCAAATTTATGAAGGTAGGTTTGTTTTGGTTTGAGGTTTTACTTCCCAACAGTTATGGTCATGTCCAGACGGAATATTCAAGTATGTTTTGTCCTTGGCACTTTTATTGGTCATTTTGATATGATATTCGCCTACACCCCAAGTCGTAGGCTGGATATGCGTTATGGATAACTAAATACTGACTTTTTTCAACGCGCTGAAATATAAAATTTAGCAAGGAAACATGGAATGATTCACAGAAGAAAGTATTTGAAGTTGAGCATTAATAAAATGGAATGGTTGACATACAGCTAACATGAGATAGACGTCGATCAAGAATTCTAGAGGAAAGACATAGCTGTAACAAGTCATTATTTTAGTTGACTCAGACAATGATATTGAGTGATTCGTGGTACGCATGGACAGCCTTTGAAAGTGACAAATATAGGGACACTAATTGTTCCTGTGATCTGGGTTTCTAGCTGTTATTTAGCAATATGTCAATTTGAAAATATGTTTGTAAAATAGTCCGGCAGAATTTGTGCGAATTTTAGGAGGACCTGGAACTTGATTTTAAACTTTTTTTTCTTTGTTGATTCTGGTAGTGCATACATTGTCCTTGAAAAATCTGAGTGATGCCACTCTGGCATCATTGAGCATTTCGATATTTCCAAGTTGGCGTCCAAGGTGGAGGCCGATTATCAGTGAATATGTTGTGTGTATGGAAAAAATGTCTCAAACTAATTTTCTTTCTTAAATTGCTAGCTATGAAGTTGGAATCTGATTGAAGACACTTAGCCTGTAAAGACAAGGTGGTCGCCAAGATGGCAGTTTATCACAGAAAATATGAAAAAATCTTCCCTGAGACTGGCAAATTCCAGGGATTTGCGTACAAAATGCTTATTTTATTGAATTTTGAATTACAAACATTATCGTTGTAACATCCAAGTGATGCTATTCATGCATCATTCAGAATTTGATTATTTCAAGATGGTGTCCAGGATGGTAGCCGACAAGTCTTACAAGCCTGTGGGAGCAGCACCCAACCTGTAGGCATTTCTGATGGATTTGTAACAGACCAGATGCCTTTCCTGATAGTGCAACACTTTACAAACTCGTGTACCTAAATAAATGAACCCAGCATGTATATCTGATTGTGTTGCCCTGTACAAGCAGGCATATCTGAGAGTGGCACCGTATCTGATATAATGGCACTCCATCTTTCTTCCATCTGGACTCGACTAGTAAAATGTTGATTGCAGTGGCAATTGACCAGCAGGCATGGCCTACAGTGAGGTACCACACCAACAGGTAGTGCTGATAATGAGCCACCACACGAGAAGGTATGGCCTATAGTGAGGCACCACACCAGAATGCATGGTTGATAATGAGGAACAAGACAAGAGGTATCACCTATAGTGGGCACCACACCAGAAAATGTGGCTGATAATGAGGTACCTCAACAGAAGGCATGGCCTATAGTGATGCAATACACCAGCAAGTATGGCTGATAGTGAGGCATCACACCAGAAGGTATGGTCTATAGTGAGGCACCCCACCAGAAAACAAGGCTGATAATGAGACACCTCACCAGAAGGCATGGCCTATAGTGAGGCAACACACCAGCAGGCATGGCTGATAGTGAGGCACCACATTAGAAGGCATGGCCTATAGTTAGGACCCACACCAGAGGACATGGCATTTAGCGAGGCATCACAGCAGCAGGCACAGCTGATAGTGAGACATCTCACCAACAGATATGGCAGATAGAGAAGCACAACACCAGCAGACATGCAGGATTGAGTTACAAAAGACGGGCATGATAATTGAGTGGCAGCGGTCCAGCAAGCATCATCTTGCAGCAGTACGTGCCAGTGTGTATGTCTGTTCTTCTTGCACCAGCCAAGCAGCCCAGCCATCATTCCGACAGGGTCAGCAGACATATTTACCATTAAGCATGTTTGATTATGTGGCACAGAACCTGCACACATGTCTGAAACCAAGCAGTTTTGTTCTGTAACAGCCTCATGAGACTAGCAGGCCTGTTGCAACACCAGTGTCTTTAAACTTTGCTCTTAAACAGCAGGCATGTTTGTTACAGCTGTACCAGACCACCTGACATGTCGATTACAATTGCACTCTAACAGCATACATGTCTGTTATAATTGCATCTCACCAGCAGATATGTTTGAATCAGTTGCAACTGACTATCAAGCACATCTGTAGTTGCAGGGGCTGAACCAGCAGGTATATCTGTTACACTTGCCTCAGACCCACAGTTGTGTCCCTAAGCTCGTACCCAACCATCATTAATACACAAGTGATCTATCGATTACAAGTCCCTGAATACTTTGTAAACAAAACATGACGTTACCGTCACTCTTGGCTGGCAGGACAGTAGTTCTAGTAAGTTGTCACAATAGCAGGAAATGTACAAAAATGACACCTGTGCGAAATTGCACATGTTTATATTTGGCTTTACCCAGTCTCTGTAACCCAGGTGTGACCCATTCCATTACACTGCATTCATCACGTGTGATGAATGCAGTGTTTTTGAATAGGTCATGCCTGGGTTACCGAGGATGAAATTCACCCTTGATTAACTACATGATAAGATACATAATAATAAAAACTTCAACGAATGCAGAGACCATTTAGCTTAAAGTTAAAGACCTACCTCTGTAAGAAGAAAGGGCCACAGAGTAGCAGATTTCGACGACCAAAACACTGGATTAAATAAAGGAGTTAAGGGATCTCCGGGCGTACCTTTGTAACGTCAGAAATCCTTTCTGAGATAAAGATTACATTGTACAGATACATGACCAATTAAAACCATAGAAATGCTCGTTGACAGTATCTACTCCCCAGATAGAGCAATAGAAAGATACCATCTAACCATTTAACGGTTTACCAATTTAACCATAAGAAGTTCTCAATGACATTCCAAACTCCCCTGAAAGAGCAATAGAAATATTACATCTAATCATTATAAAATGATCAATTAAATTATACGAATGCTCGTTGACATTCTTAGCTCCCTAATTAGAGCAATATAAAAAAGATAACATATAACCGTATTGCAATATACTTCCGAGCTTCTCTGACACGCATGTATATTCATAATGATTTGTTTAATAAATCAATTTTGTTTTTAGGATGTTCATAAAAGAGGTCCAGCACAAAGTTAGTCACTCCTGAAAATTGCTATGTTCATTTTTAACTAATACTAGGGTGTCAATACTTTTATGAAGATCTAAAAAAACGAAAACCGTCTCTTATATTAACATGTATATATAAATATTTATAAAGAGTTTATTTATACTTTATGATACACATAACAATTAAATGTTAATAGTTAATTATATTTACATATCTTTTTGGATTGTAAAGCAGAACAGACAACGTGAACTCAGACAGTCTATAAAGTAAGCAGAGGCTTGTTTTGCAAGCGCAATATAGAGGTGGGCTTGCCATTCATCACCAGCTTATTCTGATTTGAGTCTTTGCTAGGCGTACATGCCTTTATTTTGGGTTTTTCCATTAGGCAGCTTATAAGTATAACAATTAATCACTGATGGAATGAGACACGCGATTAGATCCTGTTTTTTGTTGTAGGCAAACAACAAAGGTGCGAAGAGCAGACCATCATATTGTTATTTGATGATTTGATAGCATTATACCTGCAGTTTCGAGCTAGTCTTGTGCTTATTCAAATACACATGTATGATAATTAGAGATTATCGCATGGCGTTTTTGTTATCGCCTGAAGTATCAAGACAACACCCCATTTTCAGCTTTAGCTCGAAGTCTGATAATGTTTTCTAGGTTTGATACTGAGGATGATAACCAAAACCTGGTGAGATAATCTGTTTATCCTATTTGATGTTTTAATGCAATTGACATACAAAATGTAAGCAAAACATAGGATTGATGTAAACTTTGTGTTACGTCACGCCACTTGTTTTCATCTGACGTTATTTAATGATCAACGTCTCTTGTCGGGCATGATAACCTCTCTCCGTTCAAAATGCATGACTTAAGGTTATCATCATCACAGGCTGATAACCAGTTGTCGAGAAAGAGATTATGCATATGCAGAGCAGACTTTGGGTTAACATGGCAAATATGTGATAATTAGAATTATAATGTATCAAATGCTTCAACAGTGTTTTCTTTCAGGCAGTGTCTGGCGGAACAATAAACAACACTTTAACATGTACATGTGCCCAGCAAAGAATCGTATCAGTTTGAACATATTAGAATGTTGCTATGCGCTCGATTGATGGCTAAGAATTTCTGATTTCGTTATGCTGACGGTAACGCCTTTTATTAGACTGGGCAGGTGCCCAATTAGTATAACAATCATCTAATTAGTTTAGACTCACTTTTCATAGAAATATATTTGCATAGGGTGTAATATATCACACCTTATGTTATTGTGTGTGCTTAATTACTTTATTTAAAGACAAAATGATACCTATTATACATGCTTAGACATTTTTAAACGTGCATGTGCATCTATCAACTTAGAATAAATGTACAGTGAGCCACTTTAGTTACGCACCAATTTTTCAGGGCCCACATATTGTGACAAGAATGCTGGAATCGAACATTATCTATGCTAATTTACTTATTGACATTTTATATGTTTGATGACATTGAAAAAAGTCCGAATCACTCATGCGAATCATTCTGCTACACCAAAGGCAATTTTGACGAAACTGCACGTGCAACCTAAACGTCTATATTTTCTATTTGCGTTTTGCGCTAGACATTATCCATGGTGATCGTTGTGACAGAAAAACACCAAAAATATGACATGTATTCAAGTAAGACCTTTTTCCGGTCGTTGAATTTAGCAACACCGTTACGTTTCGAAGGAATGCTCCTTTTGACGTCATATTAACGTCATTTACAATAATCAAACAGGTTTTCTTTCGCAAACTGTTTTGTTATGAGTCACTTGTTTACATAGAAGTATCAAAACACTAAAACATCTAATCATTGACAAGTCTTATAGCCTTAGTAGTAGTATCGTCATCACAAACGTCATTACCATGACGCCAATAGATTCATTATTTGTTTTACGAAAATAAACAGCGGATACATGGTTGTTTAAAATGAAATTATAAAAGAAGTGTTTTGATAACTAATTTACTCAGAATCATACGAAATTTTAACAAGCTTTAAAAACAGTTCTAAAACCAACTTTTTTCAAACCTTGACCAACTGGGAACAAAAAATAGTAAAACGTTTGAAAAATAATGAGGTTAACAAACACATTCCATTTTTTATACTGCCAAAAGTAAATTGGCTCTTATCTCTGGCAGAAATTCTACCCTGAAAATGCGTAATGTGATCTGAGTTTTATTCGAAATAATACAATGTGAAAAGGTGTTTTGAAGGTAGTGCCCTTCAAGATCCATTTTCTCAATCGTTTCTAATCTGATCACAATGTCATTTCAATGGCTAATGCAAATATAGATGCGCTTTACGCTGGTAGTGTCCAAATACAGATATCATATTTCTTTACTGAGTAATTTTACATTTTATGAGTGGTACGTATATAAAGTGGCTCACTGTATACTTGGTCTGAGACTTCATCTAATTCACTAGTCTGTGTATGAGAGCAGCAAAGTTTCTAGTGAGACTGTTAGTTTCCACAGGCTTATCAGAACAGTCCTATCTTGCCTAATGCCTATGTACATTTTGTAATAAGTATTTACACCCTGGTCCTCATGATTTGGCTTAATTTACCTTTTACCATCCAGTGTTGTTGCATAAAATACGTTGACTGAGTCTGGTATCCTGTCTGTTTGTAGAGTAATACTGCCTCCAGAAGCCGTCTACAATATACACAACGCCAGATTTTAAACAAAAAATATCAATTAATAATATTTTAATAATCAAAACATATCATGTTACTTTATTATAGTCTGCCAACATTGACTTTTGACTAATTGATTTTCGCCAATATCTTCGTGATATTCTTGCAATTTTGTGAAGTACTCCGACCTTAGTCATGCTTTTACCAGGAATATAAAGATATTGTCAATTAATCAATGCAAATGGTCTGATAGCTTTATTGGTTAGTTGACAACTTACAGATCAAGACTACCTGGATTGAAACTTGGAAAAACCCTTTTATTTAATATAATTGTCAAATTGCAGTCTTTTTTTAAGCTAAGGTTGTTTTTACATTTTACGTCATCTCGTGATGAGCTTTACATCTTTCATTTGTATTTAGCCGCTTTTGTATTCAATATTTTCATTGTCAGTGGCGACGTTTGCTGTCTGCTGATAACCTTTGCAAACAGTATGGACCCAGACCAGTACCGACAGAAAGTCGGTCCTGATCTGGATACAGACCGTTTGAAACTCTGATAGTGTTCCTGAAAGAGGTTTTGAAAAAGTTAATTTTGAAAAAAAAGTCAGCAGATGACAACAAAAGTATTAAAAATTATCCACCGTGCAAAGAGATATTTACATGTAGGCTTATTGAAATTTTTTCACAGTGCTACATGTATGTGTGTATTTGTTAAATAAAAAATATGCCAGATTCAAATTAATATATCCATTTGTGCATAAAATTGAAGAAAAAAAAGATGAACAAACTAACAAATTAAAAAAAAAGATTAAAGAAAAAGACTGAAATGCTAATGGACTCAAACCGGCATCTTTTGAGTGCTAAGGACAGCTTATTATACATTAACTATCGAGGAAATGTGATTTTTTGCCATTCAGATAAGTTATTGTACCACAATCTAAAGTGCAATTTTAACAAAGATTCCTGACGATTGGGTGAAAGGTCATTGAATATGCATATGTCTCAGGTCAATGTAGACAAATAATAACAGGTAGATGGGCTGCTTTGACATTCGACATTAGACCTTAGACTAATAGCTGGGCTAAATACAACATTTCCAGATTTAAATGATAGTTTTAAATATGTTTCTAAGTGTGAGCCACTAGGTACTAGTATATGAACCACAAGCATCACAATGTAAGGTATACAATACAATGTGTATATATAACTTTTCACAGAATAGACGTGGATCCAAACTCTTTGTCAGGGGTGTCAAATAATTAGATTTTTTTTTGCTTTAGTCATCATATTTTACAGAGAGGAGATGAGGTCTGTACCTATATTCTAAGCCAGCCAGCATTGACCCGCCAGCTAAATGCCATTTCCATGGCATTTTGCTGGTGGGCCAATGATGGCACCCGGTGATAGCATGATTTTTCAGGGATGTCGACCCCACACCCCATGACCCCCCTCTGACATTGTTAATAAGAAAGGGGTAAAGAAATAGTTGACGTAAACAGTGTGCTCTAACTCTTGGCATTTTCTTTGCAACTAGTGAAAACTTTGGGGTACGTGCATTAAGAGGCTATTTTGGCCCCCCTATGAGGTCAAAAAACAAAAGTTGCTCTTCACAAGTTTCTTCTTATTAGTTTATTAGAACAATAGCCAAAGTGTAAAAGTCTGGTATTGATTCGACTTTTATAGTTGCTATGGTAACAAAAATGGCTGACAAAATAGAATGAAAATAGGAAAATGACCATTTTGGAGCTAATTTGAGACATGCAACAGAGGGATTAATAAAGAGCACATGCAAATACCAAAAAGATATTTTAACAGATGATGAGAATTATCACGGCACACAATATATCAAAAAGTTTTTAGGTATTTGCTTGTGCTGATATCTAATTCTTAAAAATCGGTCTCCAAAAGCCTTAAATCTGGCCCACAAAGACCATTTTTCTATTTTAAGCCTATTTCGTCCGCCATTTTAGTTACCATAGCAACAGTAAAAGTAAAATAAAAGCCCGGATATTACACTTGGGTTGTTCTTCTAATAAACCCATTGGAAGAAATTGATGAATCACAACTTTCAATTTTTGGCTCCATAGGGGGCCAAATTTGCCCCTTAATGCACGAATCTCTTTGCTTCGTGGTATATTTGTGGTCATACAGATGCAACCTTTATAATGTTTTTGATGGTCATTAATATTTCCAGTATTCACAAATGCAAAACAAACTGGTTAAAATTTTCCTTCGTTTTTTAGGTAATAATTATAAGCTGGAGAATGTCTACTCCTATCCATCTAAAACACCATTTAAACAATTGAATCTTGGATTGTAGCAGTCAGCAATTCATATACTTATTCATACATTGCAAAAGTGTCCTTTCTGAATAGCAATTTGGTGTGTCAATTCCTCTTTTATTACACAATTTCATACACGTTTCTATTCCTCTATTCTTGCATGGGAATTCGTTACGCGAATCTGTTTGAAGCCGTGAAATCCATGTTCAAATTCTAAGCTTCACGTGCTGTTTGAACATGGCTTTTACTTGAAAAAGCCTAAACTGGGCCTTGATTTGCATGCATGACGTTACACCGGAAAGCGTTGCGGTCTCGACTGATCATTTCGCCAATGCTTTCGTTCATGAAAACGTTGCACGCGTATATATGACGTTGTGGCGACGTAATGACGTTCGAAAGTTTGACGCTGATGCCATTTTGTTATGAGAAATCAAGTGTAAGAAAGGGGATATTTAATGTTTAAGCGACGTAGAATATGCAAGAATAACGATCACACATGTTTGTTTCATTGCCTTAACACTTGCCGGGTCCCTCTGACGGTGTTTGTAACGGCCTCGTGTTCAAACAGCTTCCTCGGGACCCGGCAAATGTTAATGCATGAAAAAACATGTGTGATCCCTATATTTTACAATATATTGATAAGCCAGTAAATACTATTTTGGTAGTGGTTCCATATGTGCAGTCTCGACGAGTTCTCTGTTCGTATAAACAAAAATAGCGATATAACTGTGATAGGTACCAAAAGCTCATGTGCTGGCATATTTAGCCTTTTAATTGTCCAGTAGTCATTTGATTTCCTGGTATGGTGTACATGTACGAGTTATCACATGACGTCGCGTCTAGGAGTGATATGACATCATGCATTAAAATCGATAAACCACTAGTGGTTTACATATTTTGTAACTTTAGTCAATGACATTCATAACAACGTAGCGTACATAATGACAAAATTATAACATAATCACGCAAAATTGCGATTTCAAAGTTATTTTCATGTCATATGATAAACAGAATCTAACTTGTGTGTCATGTTGAATTATTGAATCTATTAAACTCATTGCGAAAAAAGTGATAAAATACTCGACAAGCATCGCATTTTATCTCTTTTCCTCAATGTGTTTAATAAATTCAATAATACATAGTTATGAGGGGGGTTCAATATGTAATGAAAACCCATTCATAGCTCCATCCACAAACGCGTTAGGATTTTATACTATGTGCCAAACAAAAGATCAAAGCATCGCCTTTATAATGGTGCAAGAAACATTATGTTATCTTTCAAAATTTAACAAGTTACAGACTTTTTAAAAAGCACACTTATATACACTGCATATATTTTCCTTCGAATTGTAAAGACTCATTTTAACAAAGGTAGAACGGCATGCTGTATTTTCTAAAACAAACATTTAACATGCACGAATCACATATTCATAGTTTTCTGACTCATTTCCCCTTTATCTGCCATAACGATACAATCTTTTGACTGGTACCGATTTCTCGTGCATATGGTTTTATTACGTTACCCCTCTTACGTTGACGTTGTTTAAATCAATGGACGTAACACTAAAATACGCATGGTTCTTGAAAATCGGAAATGTGGCTTTGTACCAGGAAAGGACAATTTTGATTGTACCGAAGTTTCAATACACACAGTGCATGGGCAGCAGACCAGTTAAACTGTTACCAATATCCAGGGGTATCTCATCTGAGTGGTATACCATTTTCGTTTCCTATAATTTTATTGTCTGAAATAAGCCAGCCAGAATATGTACGTGTAAATACGTGTAACAATGTCCAAATAATGCATCCGAATGCAAACATCGATGAAAAGCGGTACTTTGTCTGATCCATTTCAGTCTAAGCCAGAGATGACATTTTTTAAGTGATTTTCTTACTTCAAATGACGTATTTGGGGTACTTTATGGGTGATATTAAATATGGAAATTTCAAATTCGGCTGTATTACTTGCAAATGAACATCAAAGCGACAAGAAAAAAATGTTACAAATGATTTTCGTATAAATTTTCGCTATGTATTCGTTCACGCAAAAACGACGCTGTCAATTGAATACCAGAAAATGTAGCTTCATGGAGGATTTTAATCAAAATGGCAGCCTCAGTATTTCATAGAGTGTAAAGCAATCCTAAAAAATTTGCAGGTATAAATCACTAATATAAGGATATTTACCACACAAAGAAGCAGACTGAAAACATCCCTCGTTCATGTAGTTATCTGCTTTTGAAAACATTGTTTTATTTCATATCGCAGTTTACTTCAGCACCCTATCTTGAAAGTGGCTTGTGTAAATTTGATAAGGAGCTGGACAACTGCAATTTTACTTTCATTTAGCCAAGAAACAGACCTTTTAGTGAAAGCAATTATGAAGTGTGTAAGTATAAAACTTTGGGATATACTGTGCTGTTTTCATTACATATTGAACGCCCCTCGTACTCATGCAAGATTCTCTATGAACATGTATCTATTACTTGGAATATGTGTATGCATGTTACACAAGTACATACGTGTTGAAGTTTCCAAGTCAGTTTTGGAAGAGGAGTTCCCTGAAATACAAAGTATAAATCATTATCCAAACATTGACAACTGTGCTAAAAGCAATTTACTGGTTCATTATACCAAAATATCTCGAAACAAGCTGTCTATAACATTAAGCTGGCAGTCTGTTTTTTGCCACACAGAAGCAAACATGTATTAAACTACACAGTGTAACATCCTGAAATAGCAGAGGCGCAACTTAAGATTTCTGATTTAGAACATGAGATGTCAAATTAGCATCTTGAAATGTTAGATTAAACAATCAATATTTTAAAAACATATTTTGAAATACATGTAACAGATTCATAACTTAAAATATCAGATTGCATAAAGGAGAAAGTAAATCTGAATTTTTGGATGTGAATTAAACTCTTCAAGTCGTATGCAAAGACTATAAGAATCTATCATGAGTGTGAGAAAATGTCCCGAGGATCGTCGTTTGACATCATGAGGCTTGCCGAGTGATGGCAAATGGTGATCCCGAGGGATGGGTTTTTCTATCCTACCCTCACAAGAATAATGGATTTTTTTTCTTGCTCACCACTGTTTTTATTTATTTATTTATTTATTTATTTATTTGAAATAAGCTTCAAGAAATTCCTGAATACGCTAAGATGCAATTCCACACGATGACGTTACTTGACGTCCTGGGTAAGATAGCATGGGTAAGCTAAGATTTTCTATCCCAGGGTAAAATCTCAGATTTGCTTCTCCAGTGTGCAAGAATTATCCTCAATAACCCGCAGATCTTTACGTTAGTCTTTTCATACAACGGCTCAAATATGAGGCAACTCATGGCAATCAGGTGCCTTCTTTGAAGGTTTTACAATCAGGTACGGGTCTGAATTAATCTGGACTTGGTATGCTCTAACAAAGGAACTAATCAAACTACATGTGTGCATACCTGCACTTTTTTAAACACACTTTTTTAATGATAATATTACTCAAATAATAATAAGAATGTCATGTAAATTGTTATCTTTCAAGAAGATGATCACAGGTCTAGGCAATTAATTCAAGTGCAAAAATTTAGAATGCTTTATTATCCATCAATTGTTCTGTATACTCAAAAGAACCATCTCATTGTGGCGTTTTTTTAGTATATCTACCCAAATATATATATTTTGGTTGATC
The DNA here is from genome assembly GCA_964019695.1 of Loripinus fragilis. NCBI lineage: Eukaryota > Metazoa > Mollusca > Bivalvia > Lucinida > Lucinidae > Loripinus > Loripinus fragilis. Next base: position 112,027,794 of record OZ026516.1, read on the forward strand.
AATGCTATGATAATATCACGTTTTAATAAGTAAATGCACATTTTGTATCTAAAGGCTTGATTTACTTACCATCATAACAGATAGATAAAATGCCCTAATAGAGTGTATGGCTGTTTGAGGCGTAGAATAATGATCTGTGTTGGGTACCATTCTGTAAAAACGACAGTATTCTGGCTAGCACATGGGATTTTGGTACCTAATTTATTTGCACAAATTCCCACATTTAACCCATTCAAAGTAAGAAAGAGGACACAGATCAGGAATCGATACAATCAAGTAACACACTTGACCCAGGATACCAATGGGAAAGTGAAAAACTGACAATTAGACATCACAAACGAGAGCCAAGAGGTCAGCCCTTTCCCAGCAGGTGACCACAAGGCATCAATAAATAAACGTTCACGAAAGCATAACAAACACAAGACAGAAATAACATAACAACTGATCCACAAAAGAAGTACCTCCTTGGAACTAGCCTAGCGTCCTTTTTATGGGACATGAGCAAACAATGCAGAAACAGATCAGACGCCCTAAAATGCGACGTCTGATCTTGTTCTTCACTGTTTAAGACAGAATGAACTTTTTTAATGAATAAAATTGTAAATTACTACCCAACAACCCTTAAATTCGAAATGGATTCGTCTAATTGATAAAGGTGGACTTAAATCTCTCTTGCGCCAGGGACTTTCAGAACCGGAATTCTATCGTGACTTGGTGTATAAATTGAAGAAGATTGTAGGCTCTAATAATTTTTCAGCACAGTTTATTAAAATAATTTCCCATTATAAAAAAGATTGGCTATAACATTAATATATTGCAACAGACTGCATGCTTGCTGGTCAACCCAATCACGGTTGGCAACTTTGCTTTCCTCTTTAATTGCATGCCCGTGGATCGGACTTCAGACTCTATGATGGTTCCGACTTAAAGACTTAAAGACTTATCTATTGATGGGATGGTAGGGGCCTGATGCCGTGGCTGTTTGTCCGGTCCACCGGGGTTTACCTGTTGGATTTCTTTTGCTCCCGTATTCAGTTTTATTTACTGTTGAGTCCTTATCTTTGCTTTATCTCTTTGTTATATCTTGATTTATATGTTCTAGGAGATGATGCATTGATAAGTTAGAGGTCTTTCATGCAAATTAAACATCTATGTGTCTTGATCCACATCTAAATTAAGGGTGAGGTTGGCGCCGTTAAACCGGTTTAAGCCCTCTAGTAGAATATTTTACTGACCGTTCCAAGGCGGTACTTCTTTCATGGATCTTTTACTTTTTTGTTCTGTCTTGTGTTTGCTATGTCTTTTTGCGCATCTGTTTCTATGTGCTGCTGGGAAAGGGCTGGCCTCTTGGCTTTCGTTTGTGGTGTCTAACTGTGAGTTTGTCAGTTTTGTGTTTGTTATGCTTTCGTGTGGTACTTGATTGTATCGATTCCTGATCTTTGCACTCTTACTTACTTTAAATGCCCATATTGTCATATCTAGAAGAGATAGATGTTTTTTTTTGGTGAGAACCTTTTTCTACTTCCATACTTTATGTAGCCGCCAAGCGGTAACTCTGGAGAGATGGTTCACTGAGCTTTCAGATCTCAGCGATGTGACATGTACCAAAATCTTGTGTTTTCGTCTATTTATATTTATACATTTTATAAGTATACACATAACAAAGCATTATTCTAGGGTGTATCAGCAGTTTGATTACAAGTTAGATCTATAAATCGGCATATCTAGGTATTTTGTAAAATAAGTCACTGGCTAAAATTCAAAAGCCTAGCCAGAACGCTGAACAATGAACAAGCTACGCACATAAAATGGAGAATATCTGGTCAAGCAGTGATTCTCTTGAATCGCACCCCTTTCAAAATGGGGACTTCTCTTAAAGTAAAGAATTTACTCCCAGAGGGGGCGAATTCTTTCCTTAAAGAGCAGCTCCTTATGGTATGGAAATCACTTTTACCACATTAGGTGACCTTCTCTTAAAGTAGAGAATTTACTCCCAGAGGGGGCGAATTCTTTCCTTAAAGAGCAGCTCCTTATGGTATGGAAATCACTTATACCACATTAGGTGACCTCTCTTGAATGTTACTATTTGTCTCGCTTTGTCGGAGACCCCAAAGACAGGTTTTGTCTGGTCGAGTCCCATTTATGCTGTACATTTCCCGCAAGTGTGACATCACAATAGGGCAATTTCATTTAAGCTGTTTATTCTTGTATAGATCCAGTCAGCTCAATCTTGACAGCATTTGTAATAACCATCTGGATCTCTGCTGTACAAGCTATTGAGGGGCAAATCAACAAACATCAGTGATTAGGCAATTAAGCATTGTGTTTCTATCTAAGGAAAGGCAACCCCCAATTTAAACCTTTCAACACTATATTCAGACATTACCTAAAAGGACAGGTCTCAATATTGGTGATTAGTTAGTTTACCAACTTCTGATATTCAAATTAATTTGCTATTCAACAATACAATATATTCTCTGAACAGGGATTTATCGCATTGTGTAGCTTGATAGTACAAGATAACCTGAGATTTCCTTTTACAAAGTACATGTACTTTGCTAGATACCCCGAGATTTCCTTTAACAAAGTACATATACTTTGTTAAAGGAAATCTCGGGTTTTCTGTTTTGGTACACTGAATTTTTACATGACGGTAAGGACCTTTTTTTCTCTTTGTCCTGATAATCGTATACATTTGTCAATATCCCACATTCTAGCCCACTTTTGTGCGGATCTAACGATACTATTTTCATTTAAAAAATCCTATTTTTGGCAAACACTCAGTAAATAGAGTTATGTATGCATAGTCATACTAACAGAACACTTGTCAAAAGCAGATATTACTTCATGGGTATTTTCTCACAAAGTTAGGCTCTGGGATGTGGCACACAATTTGAATAGAAAATTCAGCTATTGGATGAATATGATTGCTGTGCATGCTTTAATATTTTTCCTAGATAATAGGGTTTGATCAATCAATTATTTGTGTCAAAGTTTCTATAATGCAAAAATGTTTATACTTTATTTTTGCATATGAATTTGACAGATTTTCATTGGAAATAGCTACCCCACAGATGTTTGATTGGTTTGTTTTACAGCAAAAATGTTCAAAATCTATCTAAATATGATATCTACACTGTGGGGATGATGTGCACATGTACCACATGACGTATTGTATCTATTTGACTTTTAAAATAGTGAGTCCATGTGCATGCATGAGTTACAGATGTAAGTTGCCAGAATGGACTTAAGAATCGATTTGTTTGGCCAAAGTATTTGTATTGAGGTACATGTATATGGGAAATCATTTGGTATCCTCATCCCTGCTTTGTTAGTGTGAAGTTACCTTAGATAAGTTGGTCCAGCAAGCTGATTGTAATAGAATCTAGAATCATCCAGCATGAAGAATTCGTCACCACCAGAAGTCACTATGAACTTCTGCTTGTCGCTATATCTATCACTGTAAACTTAACAATTATAAAAATATAAATTAGCTACCTTCGAACCAATGGAATTTTACATAGAGCTACATACAAGAAGATCAGGATAGTCTATTGTATACATTTAGGGGTCACAGATTATATTTTTTTCAATATTTTGTTTCATTCTCTGAAGATTGGCATGGTCTTAGCAAACAGTGCAGATCCTAATGAAATGCTGCAATATGAGGCATTTCATCTGGGCCTTCACTGTTGGTAAAAAAGATACCTGTTAAAGTGGCTAAGTCTGTAACTATGAACATTTTTCAAAAAATATCTTCTTTTTAAATCAATTTTAAAAATAGAATTAAGTTACATTGAATTGTGCATAGAAAAGTTAATTATCTTATAAAAATATGTTTTTTCTTTTGTTGGTAATTATTTGCATCCCTCCAAAAAATTCTAGGCATTAATTCTTAACATAGATGCTGTTAATTTGATAGTGATAATGTGTTAAGATTTACAAAAATGGTAAAATGTATACCTGAATTTTAGTATTTTGACTGTGTTCTTGAAAAATAGAAACATTTTTTCTAAAATTAGAAGATCAAAAGTTACAGACTATGCAGCTGGGTTTCTGGTCTGGAAAGGGTTAATACTCTGCTACAGAAACTCATAAAATCTTCAATTCTGACTTAATATACTTTAACCGTTTATAGATAACCATAACTTGATCTTTCTAAAACAGCAACTACTGTCTTATCAGTCCAATATAAAAAAAAACAAAAATGTTGTGCTAGAAGTTTAAAAACCAATTGGAAACAGCGTTTGTTTGTTGTTGTTTTTGTTTGTTTGTTGTTGTTTGTTGTTGCTGTTTTTGCTGTTTTTGTGTGTGTGTTTTTCAAAGCAGTAATGAAGCAAGAAAAAGAACTATTAGCCATCATATATAGCAAAAAGATGGTGCTGATCCTTTATATTCCGAAATTAAGCTTATTCATTAGCTAAATGTGCTCATCGAAATGCATACAATCATACTTCAAACATTCATGCGCTGCTAACTAGTAGAGCCAGAGGCTTAAAATTTTGTCTGAGTCTTCATCAACATTTCAGCGTAGTGTGGGTGGTGCGCAAAGTGTCTATTGTGACCGCATGAATGACATGCGCGGATCCAGAAAGTTTTGTCAGAGGGGGTCCAAACTAGATAACGTTCCACTTTTTTTTCTTTTTTAGTTGATGAGGGGATAGAGGATCCAAATACCCCTAAAATGGGCCATTATCAGCCCGCCAGCAAAACGCCATTTAAATGGGTTTCGCTGGCGGGACGATGATGGTCTAACATTGAATGCTGGCTTGGTAGCTCTGTGATTTTTCAGGGGATCCGGACCAGTATTGCTTACAAACCCTATATTTTTGTGATTTTCAGAGGGCGGACCCCCTGTCCTCCTCTGGATCCGCCCATGAATGGGCAGGCTCGATTGAGTCTTTGAGATTCGCTGAGGCATGTCTTGGCCCATTTATTTGTTTTTACTGGAAGAAAAACGGTTATTTCGTATGGTTATAGAATATATTAAGCTTATATTCTGAACTCAGCATAATGCTATCTTACCTAGTGGATCGATGATGTTTGCCATGTGTTGAACGGCTGGTGTATCAATTGAGGCAGTAAAGTTCAGCTGATAGTAATCGATGGATTCGAATGTCCAGCCACCAAGAGACCGATAGTGGTTGTGAAGATTCTGGAATGTATCATAAAGAAGATTTATATATGAGCCGTGACATGTGATTTCCAACAATGTGGCATTTTGACAAGTGTAGAGTCATATGAACCTGTGCAGCTTCAAATTAAGCTTAGAAACTCCAAATGCTGTTCGGTAAGTAGCTTAACACTCATAGAATATTCAAGCGACTAGCAAAGGCTCTGATCAGACTGCGCGTATGCGCAGGCTGATCTGAGGCTTTGCTGGTCGCACATACCACATTGTTGGAAATCTCATGCCACGGCTTATATATACATGCATGCGCAGATCCGGAGTGGCGGTCTTGAACCCCCTCCTGGAAAATCACATGTGGTATATAGGTTTCCTTCTGAATCATTGGACCTCGTCCCCATGATAAACTGGACCACACTAGAAAGTTTGAGTTTTCTTTGAAGTTTATAAACACTTTCACTCAATCTGTACCAAAATATGTCAGTTTGCCCCGGACCACCCCCTGACGAAAATTCCTGGAACCGCTTATGACATGTATTTTATTATTGCATTCACAATGTATTACTTCAATGAAGGTTTCTGCAGACTATTTGATTAATTTCATTTGAAATTCACATTAGATTTTTGATATGTATAATATAAACTGAGCTACAGGTAAGCTTTCAGTTCAATAGAGGTTTCGGAACCACGCCCAAAATGTCACTCTGATATCGTATAACTGACCAATGCAACAACGATTTAACATATGGCATAGTTCCACAAGCAAATTCGCACATAGAAATCTCCCACGGTAAATCCGATGTTTACCTTACAGTTTTTTTGTGGGATCCAGGTCAGGTTCGACATTTTGTCACGCCTGATCTGGGTGAAAACTGCTTGCACAGATTTTTCAGCAGACCACACACTAGCAGACAAAAGTTAAAGTAGGCATGATTTTCAGAAAAAGTGAATAGGATATTTATACAAGATATTTATCAATAACTTCTTTTTAAAAAGAAACAAATACTTAAAAAAACAGTATCCCACACATATTTTAAACTGTTTTAAGCTATGGAAAAATACAGACCAAATTGACTTTGAATACTTTGTGCATATACTTATGACAGTAACTAGCAAAAGCCTGCTTGAATAAGAGGCAACCGCATGTGTTTAAAGATTCCATGATACATTTCAATGGAAGAATGAGGCAGAACAGTGGACTGGCTTACTCATGGTCTTTAACCAACATTTATGAGTATAATAAAATCCAACCTTAATTAAGTTGAGCATGAAAAAGTATTATTACCTTGGAGGGCAAGTCTGCTGGGCTTTTTTGCTGTTGCTATTGTTGTTGTTGTTGTCGTTGTTGTTGTTATTGTTGTTGTTGTTGTTGTTGTCATGAATTCATTGTTGTGTTTTTGTGTTGTTGTTTTTGTGTGTGTGTTTTTATTTTAATTTCTGTGTGGGGGGAGATCATTTTGTGAAAACAAAAGAGTGGATTCTTATATAGGCACTGAGCTGATATGTTTTTGACAGCAGATCTCCTACCTTAACAAGATTAAGAAGATCCATAACTATTGGCGCAATAGCAACTACCCTATCGTCTACAGCTGCTGCCATCCACGTAGTCCAACCTCTCTGAAAAAATCAAATTGAGCCGTGACACAAGATTTCCAACAATGTGGCATTTTGACAAGTGTAGACTCAGACAAGCCTCTGCAGCCTCCTTTTAAGCTTAGAAACTCCAATTGGTGTTCAGTCAGTAGCTTTACAATCATAGAATATACAAGCGACTAGCAAAGGCTCTGATCAGACTGCACGTATGCGCAGGCTGATCTGAGCCTTCGCTGGTCGAACATACCACATTGTTGGAAATCTCATGTCACGGCTCAATTATAAGACAATTTGCACAGTCTGTGTGAAAAGGTACTTACAATATACTGTCAAGCCACTGAGAAAATGACAATTCGGATATAAGCTAGTGATCACATTTTAATCAGTACCAAAAACGGTATATAGTTTATTTAATTTGCTTCTTCGTTGGGGATGACCTCCAGATAGTCTCCTCTCATTCCCAATTCTGTGCTAAGATGATGATCATCAAGAAACCAACTTGAGATTTGCGTATTTATAAGGGCAGAGCAGGTGAGTCACCTAATTAATCCATGGCATCAGGTGAGTGGACTCGCCTGATCGGCAGGTGATCCCACCAGATACATATATTAGGTGAGAGATCTCACTTTTAACCCTTAAAGCGCCAAGAAAAAATGCATCTGAAAATGTGGTCTGCTGTAGTCTGCTGCAAATAATCGCCTAGCATTACTGACAAATAAAGTATAGGAGCAAACAGCGTGGATCCAGAACAGATTGCTCCTATAGGAGCAGTCTGATCTGGGTCTACACTGTTTGCCATAGAGGCTTCTTAAACATTTCAACAGACGAGAAAAGCAGACGACTTTTGGTGCAATTCGCGCATTAAGGGTTTAATGGAAAAGTGATCTGGGATAGGTGATCCAAACCCTTAGATTATCATGAGTACAACACGACGAATCCATCGACCAAAAGAATAATTACAGCAGGCGAGAGATCTCACCTACAATGTAGTAGAGGCAGTTGATCCCACCTGATACGGACGATATGTAAATGATCCCATATTGAAATGGAAAAGTTTATTTAGACTGATATCGTCGGTGAGACCCTGTGAATGAAATAACTTTAAACCTTCTGACAGATGGTAGGTAACTTCACTTTGCTCGGCTGATGGCCCCAATGGAATAAAGAATTAAGCAGCATGTAACAGGTAAATATTTAGATTCATCAGGTGATCCCAACAGGTAAACGGTCAGTGATCTGACTTTTTCTACTAAGTTTATGTGATCCACCCAGCCTAGACTGGCTCCTGTCCTTAAAACAATTTTTCATCAATGTGCCATATCATCTAATTGTAGCTAGTCTAACTCTGATGGCTCTGTTAGAGCCAACAGGGTTAGACTAGCTACAAGTATATGATATGACACATTGATGAAAAATTGTTTTAAGGACAGGAGCCAGTCTACGCCCAGCCAGCAGATCACCAGTGTGTGATGTCATGAGTTTATTGGCTTCAGAATACTTTTATTATTATTGTTATTTTAATATAAAAACTATACATACCTTTGATGCACCAGACACCATGAATCTATTCACTTCAACGTTGGCCAATTTCATAGTGACATCCTGAACAGTGTCAACTGCACGGACAACCGCCTTAAAATGCAAAATATGTACACATAGTTCATTTTAGAAACGATACGTTCTCAAATGATTCGTTTGCAAATAATTTTCATACAAACGAGAACATCATTTTCTACAAGAAACTGGTATACAAATAACTAATCGTGGCTAGAAAGAAGAAATAACATTTATTCCAGACGGTGATCATTGTATCGAATGCTCTTTTCCTGTCAGTGGCGAGTTTTGTATGTTAACCTTTGCAAACATTTTGGACCAAGATCGGGCCTGATCTAGAACCAATCTGTTCAACACTGTGATATTATTCCTGACAGAATATTTCGATATATAACCCTAGATAATTTTGACCTTAGCCTTTTTAAAACTATTTCCATGTTTTGTGTAACGGAGCTGTATAGGTTCTTGTGAGACTGTGCATCGACCAGTCCAGTCTGAGTCTTCACTGGTTGCAACTGAGACAAGGATCAAACGGATTTCTAGCGATTCAACGAACTGTTTCCCTAAATGAGTAGTTTAATTTATTTTGTTGTAATAAAATCATGTTCACCAAAGACATATGCACTCTAGCCCAGATGTTTAAAACAAAAAGGGTTTGGTTTTCTTCTTTTCGATTACCCTGCTTTGTTTAGAATGAAAATTCATTTTGACCACGCACTGTGCGTGCTATTATAAATAGTTATATACATTGGAAAACTACCGACAACTCAGGTAAATACTTTTCAATCGATTATATACTTTGTACAATTAATTTAGCAATTGTTTTATATGGGTGAGCGCATCCACATCATATCTCAAATTTCATTTGCTGTCATGAAGATACAAGCACCGATTACAGAATTACCAAACGCAGCGACCGTGCTAAAGTGACGTTAACTTTTAAGACCAATGGGTAAATTGGGTATATCTGATCATTGCGGGAAGCCAAAACCATTTTTAAGCGATTGTTTGGTCACTAAAAACAAAAAAATCATGGCAATTGCTGCATTTTCTGAATTTTTTCAGAGAAGTAAAGACCATGTTTTCACAATTTGACGTTTTTATTAATGCTTTTACGTTATCGCTTTTAAACGGCATTGCTAGTCGGTTTTTCTTGAACCACATTAACAAGTGAAACGGTTTGATGTCTTCCAACACATTTAGAAAAACAATGTTGAATGAAACATCTTAACGGCTACAGCCGAAAGATAAAGTCTAACGTCACCGGTATCTGGCAAATGGGTCACATTATTTTTCAGTAACTTAAGGTTTTAATCAACCATCAGACGAGTAACATTGTAAGCTTATGCTATCTTTGTAAACTGATTCTCTGTTGAATTGAAATGCCAATTAACATTAAAAGTTTAATCAAATGACAACTACGCTTTGACGTCATTGATGGCAGATGATTTTTTCATCATAAAATCTCTATCACATCTGTCACATAACCAATAGTTTTTATAGGCTTATGATGCATGAAGAAGATGAAAGACCTCCAAACAAAAAAACACATGCTTATTATTTTAGCATTACTTACAACAGATGTAATTTTTGTTTACTGACCCCCTCCTGCAATTCTTGCTCTATCCAAATGCCTATTTAAAGGATGGTGTCTGTAAATTCGTGGTTTCATTTGCCTAAGATCTTGTTCTCGTCATTGCAATTGAAATTGTTCGATATTGCACAAAGATGAGCACAAGTACTGGTTATACCATGGTTTGTCAGTCTGTACGTGGAGATAATCCGCGAGCTTTAGCAAACATGGTATGACTATTTTATGCCACCTACATCAGTGTAGACCTTGCACATCAGGAGATATTTCGTGCTAAAGTTGGTAATGGTGGTATAAATAGTGATAGAAACTGTGCGTTTTGCAAAGCGGTTGATGTTGGTCAGTTGTGAAATGGCATCTTTAGCTTTTGCAACCCTGCTCCCCAACCCCCCAAGACCCACGATGCCCTTTACATATGTTGTGTATGTATGGGGAAAGTACCCTAAACCAAACTTATATGGCACAAAATCTAACTTTCCAATGACGAACGCCATGTTTTCATGCATATTGAGTACGCAAGCTCTTGAAGAATAAACTATACTTTTGGAATTGAAAGTCATCCTATCCTTAATATGCCACCACTTTAAATATTTGAAAAGTAGCATAAATGTGTTATCTAATTATTTGATCAAACGGTAGCCAGTATGAAAATGTAAAACTGAGGAGTGTTGGCGGAAATTGCAAGTTTTTGCTGCTTTAAAAATATGAAAGGGTTTAAACGTGTTTTGACATTCAGTGATTTTTTTCATTAACATAATCCATGAGTTTTATAAACATTTGGACATTTTTTTATCGCGGTCAACTAGAAAAAATACATGTCTTATCGCTAGAACTCCTTACATATGCTGCTTTATATTATGGTTGACAAAAATCGACCATTGACACCGTCTTTTGCTTTTGGTTTTTCGTAACTTCTGGGATAATTTTACTTTTTTAAGCTGTTTGTTTTCCTACTCATGTCTCTTTAACGACGAACTGTTAACCTTGGTTTCAGCACGGACCCTATATTGAAAAAAGATCCGTGATTTCGGTCACTCTATAAACTTGAATAAACAAGGTACTGAAAATACAAACCTTAGTCATAGGCATTCGGAGAAGTATTTCTGGATCTGAACCGTTATTGTCAATAAATGATTTCCATGTCCACGCAATTATGCCGTCCTCATAACGTCGTTCCTGCTTTGGATCATTCTAAGCAAAAACAATATTGAATCAACAAATAATTAAAGTATGCCAGACTCACCAGAACCTTTTATCTACAAATGAGCTGTGACATGTGATTTCAAACAGACTCAGACGAGCCTGTGCAGCCTCCTTTTAAGCTTAGAAACTCCAAATTATGTTCAGTCAGTAGCTTAACACTCATAGAATATTCAAGCGACTAGAAAAGGCTCTAATCAGACTGCGCGTATGCGCAGGCTGATCTGAGGCTTTGCAGTCCGCACATACCACATTGTTGGAAATCTCGTGTCGCGGCTCAAACGTATGTAGATAAAGAAGTTGACCTTTAGCCCGTCTAATCATGTCAGCATGGGCGTTTAAATAAGGCGTTTTTGTATTAAGCGGCAAGTACAAAATGTTCATGTGATGGCCAAAGTTCAAAACATTGCCCTTCCTGGCAAATCAAAGAGTATAAAAACAAAGATTAAACACTTTTGGCATTTTGCATCATAATTTTGGGGTTTGAAAATATGAACATTGGCCAAAAAAGACCCTATTTATTATTTTTGCTGGCGTTTTCTATACAAATTCAGATGATATCAACAAAATTTAGCTTTAGAACATTTGAACCAGATTTGCTTGAAACAGACTTCTGAATAATTAATCTGATGTTAAAAAAGCCTTCAACTAGCAATATACTCATATCCAGACTTACTCGATATTGGTAATCCTTCAACTGAAAGACTCTATGCTTCTTTCGCGGGAACTTGGCTTTCCAATAGAGTTGCATTCAAAATTTTGTAACGCCCCAAGCTAGTGTATGCAGAACTCATTGGGCATCCTTATTGTAAACTCAGATTAATCAGGTTAAAAAAAATACAGCGGACAGCAACACGCTAAACCTGTAGAACATGGTACACTACTAGAAGTATTGGTGAAAAGCCAGAAAAACTGTAGTGGCAACAACTTTAGGCCCAACGGGATCTCTGCTTCTCTCTCGCAAGATTTATAGTGGGATCACGTCTATAGATAAAGACACGAACCTGGGCCCAGCAAATTAGTTGAAATCCACCGGGTGCTCACATAGCTCACAATTTTGTGGGCACCGTGCAAACAGTGATGTCCTGGAGAACCATTTTTCTCTTTAAGACTATTCATCAATGGAACAATCTGTCTCCATCTGTGGTTGCAGCCCAGACGACAGATGAGCTTAGACACCCGGATATAAATCATTGAGCCTTAAGCTATTTTGTTTGTTCCAAAACTAACACTCCCTGGCGTGAGCAGTTATTAATCAAAAGCCAGGATAGATAGATAGATAGATAGATAGATAGATAGATAGATAGATAGATAGATAGATAGATAGATAGATAGATAGATAGATAGATAGATAGATAGATAGATAGATAGATAGATAGATAGATAGATAGATAGATAGATAGATAGATAATATGGTTTAACCCTTAAAGCGCCAAGAAAAAAAATGCATCTGAAAATATCGTCTGCTAAAGTCGTCTGCTGCAAATAATTGCCTAGCATTACTGACGAATAAAGTATAGAGGCAAACAGCGTGTACCCAGAACAGACTGCTCCAATAGGAGCAGTCTGATCTGGGTCCACACTGTTTGCCATAGAGGCTTCTTAAACATTTCAGCAGACGAGAAAAGCAGACGACTTTTGTTGCGATTGGCGCATTAAGGGTTAATTGATCATAAATTTTGTTTGTATGCATTTAGTAAAAGAGGGAGTTTCCAAGCAAACTAAGCAATTTGTGTGTTTTTAAGAACAACAACATACTATTAGACCAGTAAAATATAATAAAACTAGCAACAAATAAAACAGACAAAGTAAGAAAGGAGGCAAAGATCAGGAAACGATACAATCAAGTACCACACCTGACCCAGGAAAAACTTAAAACTAACTTGTGGTTCAACTTTTATGTTGTTGGCCTTGTGTGTGTGTGTGTGTGTGTGTGTGTGTGTGTGTGTGTGTGTGTGTGTGTGTCCCCTTTATGGTAATTGTTTTTTGGTTAAAAAGGTGGTGCTTTGTGTCCATTACTTATCCACCCGCTCAGTCCAGGCCCGTAGATAAGAATGCGCAATTAAAAAATAAATAATGTTCTTATTTCTTATCAGAAACATATATTATGGGTACTCAAAAGGATCGTCTCAATGATACTGTTCTTTTGAGTACACGAAACAAATATCAAAACTGATGAATAAGAAAATATAATTATTCACAAATTTATGCTTTTTTTTAACCTATGGGGACAGTGCACATACACATATACGTATTTTAATGGAAAGCAAAAGTATGTGCTTGCAGTACAGTAAAAACTGCCTAAAACGGTCCCTCAAAAATAAACAAAACAAAGGTCTTAATAACAAATGGTAGCTTAATGAAACTCGAAATTATTGCAGAATGCTCTCTTTGAGTATTCTACAATACTTATGGCCTGCATTAAGCGATGATCGGTCTTGAAAACCATTTTTTGGTCTTTTTTGAGTGGTCGCTTATGACAGGTTTTACTGTATTGATCTGTATTCATCACATTCTTGACCCATGGAAGAGTACATGATTCATCCATACACGTACCTTGAAAACGATAGGTTGATTGGGTATTTGCTTTAAACATGCAGCAACCGAGTTGGTAGTAGTGGCAATCATTGTCGTCAAGGCAACGAAATCATCCTTAAGAGAAGGGAGTCTGATATAAAATAGAACCTTACTTCAGAAGATTGACCTTGCCCAGTTTTGTACCAATAGTATTTAACATAAACTACTAAAGTTTGATACAATTAAATCAGGATGATCTATTATCAAATGTTTTAATTTCCACAAAAAATATTATATTTCATTCTCGTCTTAGCAAACAGTGTATACCCTGATGAAATGTCGCGCATTGTCATCTGGGTCTTCACTGTTGGCCAAAGTACCTTATCTTTACTGAAATGGTTTAATAAGTACACTGTTCAAAATACTTAAAAGAACACTACGTGTTTTGCTTTTTATCACAATGCAAATGCACTGATAGTCCGACTCATAGCGATATTTCGTTTTATAAGTTAAAAACATGTTTGTCCTGTAATTAATTTGGTGACCCATCAATGATAATGTTTTTGATACAAATGTAGTAATCCCTTCCCAGAAATCTCCGTGGAACGTTTATGTAAAAATCGAATTTTGTTAAGACGAATCTCTCTCTCTCTCTCTCTCTCTCTCTCTCTCTCTCTCTCTCTCTCTCTCTCTCTCATGCTCAACAGACATGAGCTTGAAATTTGTCCTGCTCTTAAAATATAATGTAAACATGTGTTGGCATCCTAAACAAGTGACAACATCTGTTCTGAGAATCCTTGGGTCTGCACTTTAAACACTATGTGAGTCCGTCCGTCCGTTACCAGTAAGTGAAAATTTTCATAACTCTCGAACCACACGGTATATCTTAATCACATTTTGTATACATATGCATGTCAACATTCCCTACATACTGGTAACTGCTGACATATAGATGGTGCTTCACTATTTTGACAAAATGACAAAACTTTACATGACTCAGTTAGTGAAAATCCTCATAACTCTTGAATCTTATGGGACATTTGTATCAAATTTTGCATACTTATTTATTTTGATATTGTCCAACCTTTGGTATGCAAAATGGTGGCAAGGGTTTGCCGTGCGTCATTTTGGCCGGTTGAGGCCTTTGAGTGAAAATGCTCATAACTCTTTAACCGCATGGTATATTTTAATCAAATTTTACATACTAATACATTTTAACATATATTTGCCCATAGGACAGCCATATATTGTCTAAGTTTATTTCAGGGATAATTGTGTCAGCATTTCTTGAAACCATTAATTTTAATAACTAAGTGATATATAATCTAAAAAGTAAGTAAGGGTGCAAAGGTCAGGAATCGATACAATCAAGTACCACACCTGACCCAGGATACCAATGAGAGGAAGCCCCCGTGGTGTAGTGGATAAGCGCTATGCCTTGTAAACCAGGGGTCGCAGGTTCGATTCCCGGCTTCTCCATAAAACCACTTTCGGTTGAGCCCCTGGGAGTTCCCGTCATATAATAAACACACAAATCATAAACCCTCCCGGCCCAGTACTGGTTTCTACCCATGGAAAAGCCACAAAAAGTTTTTTTGTTTTTTTTTTGGATACCAATGAGAAAGTGACAACCTCACAGTTAAACACCACAAACGAGAGCCAAGAGGTCAGCCCTTTTCCAGCAGGTGACCACAAGGCACAAATAAACACACGCGCACAAAGGCATAACAAACACTAGGTAGAAAAAAACATAAAAGATCCACAAAAGAAGTACCGCCTAGGAACGGTCAGTAAAATATTTTACTGGAGGGCTTAAACCGGTTTCACGGCACCAACCTCAACCTTAATTCAGATGTGGATCAAGACATATAGATATTTGGTTTGCATGAAAGACCCTTATCTTATCAATGCATCATCTCCAAGAACATATAAATCAAGATATAAAAAGGAGCTAAAGCAAAGGACTCAACAGTAAATAAAACTGAATACCGTAGCAAAAGAAATCCAACAGGTAGACCCTGGTGGGCCCGACAAACAGCGAAAGCATCAGGCCCCTACCATCTCATCAATAGATAAGTCTTTAAGTCGGAATCGTCATAGAGTATGAAGTCCAACCCATCGGCGTGCAATTAAAGAGGAAAGCAAAATTGCTAACCGTGATTGGGTTCGCCACCAAGGTTTAATCCAAGGTTGTAAACTCAACTTCTCAAAGCCTACGTGGGTGCATAAAGCTTGGCGGTTTTTTTTTTTTTTTTTTTTTTTTTTGCACTCTCTATATGCCAGAGGCAAGGGCCGCACTGCGCCGACATCAGAATCGAAACTCAACTTAAATTTTTCAGTTCGGCTATCCGAACGCTGTTTCCGTACGGAACCTGCTTTCGCACGGAACCTATTTCAGATTGGCGATAGATATGTTTAAACTCTCAGCTTGGAATAAAAAAGAGAAGGTTAAAATAACAACAAACCAACCCATCTTCATTCGACCCTCCACGTAAGTAAATAAATGCTGAGTCTTTATCTATTCTATCCGGTATAGTGATGGTAAGATAATGCCACCAGATTGGCTGACTTTGGAGATCTGAAATATATATAGAGACGAAGTTGACATTGCGTTTAAGGCTGTCTGACAGTTTAAGATAGTTTTGGAATTCCTGAGTCATGATCAGCTTTTTTACATGTTAGCAAGCGCTGTTTCAGCCGATGAGAGAGGGACTCTGACATAACAAATTAGTTTGTTTTATACCACCCTTACCAACTTCAGCACGAAATATCTCGTGATGTGCAAGGTCTACACTGATGTAGGTGGTATAAAATAGTTATACCATGTTTGTCCACCTGTACGTAAGATAATCCACTCGCTAAAGCTCGTGGATTATCTCCACGTACAGGCGGACAAGCCATGGTATAACTATTACGTAAGTCATACAAAAGTCTAGCTTTGTTTTGTTACACGGGACTAAATTTGTGAGATTCATTTGGAGAGAAGCAGAAAAATAACATTTTGCAAACTGGATAAATTTTCATGTTTTACTGTCTAAAGATCCTTTGAATTGAAGTTTATAAAAATATACATGTATATATTTCAGGAATAACATCAGATAGTCAACTAGCTTGGATCATTAAATCGGTTGAACCATTAACTCTTTGCTTGCTGGGTAGTTTTCTTGTGGCATAACATGGTCAAAGACGCTGTACTCATCATAATCATTTAAGAATAGTCAGAGAACGAGATGTGTTTCTGATTTCAAGGCAAGCAAGGCGGGCATTTAGGCCTCCATTTGAACTTATTTTATTCTTGTACAGTAAAACTTAAGCGGCCACTCAAAAAATAGACAAACAAAGATCTTCGGTAGCTTAATGAAGGTCGAACGTATTGCAGAATGCTCCCCTTGGAGCATTCTGCAATACATTTGACCTGCATTTGGCGATAATTGGTCTTGAAAATCAATTTTCGGTCTTTTTGAGAGTAGTCGTTTTAGACAGGTTTTACTGTATTCATATTATGAATGTCTGCAAAAATAAAGTATTGTTAAGCCAAAAGCTTTGAAGCGTGACTCTATTTACAACATTGATATGCTGTTCTAGAAAAAAAGGGTTTCAGGCGTTTATTTACATTTACTATGAAAACTTTGATATACACATATGTTCTAGTCGGACTGGCTCATTTTACGCATTCTGCATCAATCGTTTGAAATAGAAAGACTCAAAGGTCATTGGTCAGAGGTCGTGGTATATCTGTAAGTATCAACAAACTGTTGTATTCTCACCTGGCTTCCAAGTTTGTGACGTCATATTTACGGTATAAAGTGTGTAGGATGGTCCACGGATTTTATCTATGACGTCATACCGGTAGGTTGGGTCTGGTCTGTTCACATAATCGTCGAGTGGTGTGGCCCCACACTGAATGATTATTACTACCAGATAGAAGAAAAACAGAATACTTCTGTCCATAATTGGTCACCAGTTGGCAAAATGTCTGAAAAGAACGCATGAGCGTAAGTTATTGAATTTACAGAAAAATAAATCTACTATGAATTCGGAAATTTTTGCGAGAATTTTATTTTCGCTAATAGCGTTAAGAAATCTGGACTATGACATGATTTACCTTATCAGTAAACGACAGAGTGGTTTCGCCATTTCGCGTGGTATTTGTTTTTACGAAACTTCGCGAAAATAAACTCCTCGCGAAATTTTCCGCATTTATAGTTTCATGATTGTGCATTAGCTAAATTAATGTGGAATTGTGTGGCATCGTAATCACGATACTTACTCAAAATGTACAAACAAAAAGATATGTCTCCTTATATTTAACCCATTTAAGCTGAATGGAATTTCCTGCTCTTACATGTATCTATTGGACCAGTCCATTTCCGTTTTAAGGGGCGTTGGGT
Source organism: Loripinus fragilis (assembly GCA_964019695.1). Classification (NCBI taxonomy): domain Eukaryota; kingdom Metazoa; phylum Mollusca; class Bivalvia; order Lucinida; family Lucinidae; genus Loripinus; species Loripinus fragilis. Next base: position 112,045,768 of record OZ026516.1, read on the forward strand.
GGTAGTTTTCATTTTTATTCAAATTTTGATCGAACAGTCTGTTAGCAAACAGTGAATTATCTGATCAGACGCCATGTTCTGTGGCGTCTGAGCTGGTTCTTCGCTGTTTGCCCATGACCCACAACTTGAAAAGGACGCTACGCTTATATGGGTTAAGAAAAGAATGCCGTATGTGGAATTGTGTTGCATCGTGATCACGATGCTTACTCCAAATACACAAACAACCAGAGAACATATATTTCTCCTTATATCTAATTTAATACATTTAAGCTGAATGAAATTTCCCACTCTTATCAATTGGACCAGTTCATTTCCGTTTTAAGAGCCACTGGGTGGAATTTTTTATTGTTATTCAACTTTTGATTAGATCATTCTATTAGCAAACAGTGGAGACCCGTATCGGACGCCGCATCCTGCTCACAGGTTATAATTTCTCTTGAGTATCGTTCTGTCTTAGCAAACAGTGTAGACACTGATGAAATGGCGATGCGTTATTTCACCTTGGTCGTCATTGTTTGCCAAAGACACTTTATACAAAGGGTTAGTTATAAATGTCTGTTCCAACGTCGGATTATGCACAAGTTGTTTCTTGTTCCATAAGATATTACACTGGTACATGATTCAGAAAATAGGGCTTATTTATTGCACATTTATGATGTATTTTGAATACATGTTTTGTGTGCGTAAATTTACATTTTGTAGATTCAGAAAATAGGGCCTATTTATGACACATTTATGAACTATTTTGAATACATGTTTTGTGTGCGTAAATTTACAACATGTACGCACACACAGGGAAAACTGATAATAATCTTAAATTCTTATGTCTACGTCCCTATAAATCGAGCATTTGATTCTTCGAAATAAAAACTCTTGTCCCTAGGACTTCGAATATGCGAGATTCGAATGTTTGTTTTGTTTGATTTGATTCTTTACGTCCCATCAACAATATTCCAGTTATGTAGGGACGGGTCTTCCTGGGTTGAACCAGTACTAAGCTAGGATTAATATGTCTTGATCAAAGACACAACGCAGTGACGCCGGTGAGGCTCGAATGTAACTAAAAGTTATTTTAATGTCTCCATACTCCAACTTCAAACGCTATTTGTGCAAAGCTCACGCGGGCTTATGAAATTTTGTCCTGATCATAGATATTTAAATACGAACAATTCCCAGGAGATAATTTAATTTGACGTTAAAACAACGTCGTATCAACGTCGATGTGACGTCATCACGTAACGTCGACGTTGATACGGCGTAGTTTTGACGTAACGTGTTTGTTGGGTAGCTGGCATATCAAAATCATGACCAGGACAGATGCCATTGTCTTTTAATCTGAGAAGGAAAATTAACTCATAAGTTCATATTTTGGCATTTATGGCGAATATAAATTTCATACTCAAGTGAGTTTAGCACGAAAAAAATTTACAACCTTGGACCCTGGTTCACTCACTTATGAGGAAAACTGCTGTCGTGCTCATTGAAAGTATCTCATTGAGGAGCCTACAGATGGTACCCACAAAATATGCTATTTGTTTGTAATGCATTGCATAAAACAAATGTACACTTTAACTTTAATTTATTTGCAAAATTAGCAATTCTAGAGACATCGAATAATAATCCAGAGCATAAATCATTTACATGTACGTTGAAACAAATGTGAATGAAAATATATATCAAAATACAGTAAAACCTGTGTAAATCGGCCACGCTCAAAAAGACCGAATATTTGTTTTCAAGACAATTATCGCTAAATGCAGGTCAAAATTATTAGCCTTCTGCAATACTTACGACCTTCGTTAAGCTACCATTTGTCATTAAGATCTTTTTGTCTGTTTTTGAGCGGCCGTTTTAAGCCTGTCTGACACAGAACACGATTGGGCACACGGTTCCAATACGATATTATACAATTATTGACTTCAATAAGGTAGACATAAGGATTTATCTACCCGAAAAAGTGATAATTCACCAAGGCCGCTAGGCCGAGGTGAATATCACTTTTAAGGGTAGATAAATCCTCATGTCTACCGAAATTGAAGTCAATAACTGTTTTGTTATATGACTTTTCAACTTAGAATGAAAGTTTTCTACTTTCACTTTGTTATTGAAGTCAATCTTCAGCCTAAGGACTTTCTAACAAGTTTTATCAACTGTTATTAAAATATTTTAATGTAGTATTTTGCAATTTGAAATGTATATTAATTCTCTGAATGTGGAATGTAAAATTTAATCATAAAACTTTTTTTACATTTTGTTTATTCATACAAAGATAAATGAACAAACAAAACATAACAAAACAGTTGTTAAATTCATGAAAGTCTTTAGTTTACCTGTTGGGATGTGAAACAGCAAATCATGTCAATTTCATGCAGCACATGCTAGTTTAATACTCATCATGCTATTTTTAGCTCTCTAGAGGGTGATATTGCAGAAGTGTCAAAAATATTAACTTCTGGAAACTAGCTGGAGCTGGATTTCTTCCTATATCACCTTCTGAGCCAGTTTAGACCAGTTTTCAGGTAGACATAGAGATTTATGAAGACAAATTGGGCCAATCAGGAGACAGGATTCTCTCCATTCATATAACAAACTCGGTTATACACGGGTTGACTGGTACGAGTATTGGGCTCCAACCGTGCCTGGGGATGAGTTGGTACGATTTAGACTCGAATGTAGCACGAGTAAGTACGAACAAAGCACGGATGTACACGATTTGCAAACGATTTTCATACGATTGTTGTACGGTTCCAAGTACGGTCTAGTACGGTCTGTTAAGGTCTAGTACGATTAAACACGACTAAACTCGATTAACTGGACATTTACAGGGTTTACATACGGTCCCGACTTTTGTTCGAGATATGCTCGAATAATCACACATTCGTGTATGTTTTGATATAGAATTGACTCGTTTTGATGGCTTGGTTTCGTGGAGTGAACTTCATGTCCGGTTGTATATACGGTCTCGTACGGTCTCACACGGTCTCGTACGGTCTCACACGTTCTCGTACGGTTTCACACGGTCTCTCACGGTCTTGTACGATCGCTAATACGATTATACACGGACATGGCACCCGTTTCAGTTTTTTAAAAGTTTTAAAAATCATACACGGCTTTCACGGATACACTCGAATGGCCTGAATGAAACACGGATAAGGCCATGGTTGGTTCAGTTGTATGTACGGTTTACACGGATGACAAACCGTATAAGCCGTGTGTTCTGTGTCAGACAGGCTTTACACAGATTTTACTATATTTGCCAGTGCATGAGATTTTGGTACGTGTCGCATATGCACAGAAGCCTCCTTTAAACGACCATGCTAACGTATCCAGCCAGGCTACAGGTCTAAATTTCTGTCTGAGTGTTCATCATTATCCTAACTTTGTGCATGCGAGTAGCAAAGGTTCATGCGAGCATGCGCATCTTCGCATAATCGCATAAACCTTTATTGCTCTATGACGGGTTAAGTATCAAACTCTAAAGTGCTGGTTCATAGTAGAAAAAATTCTTACCTCAGTGTCCAAAGAACAATCAAATACAATTAACGAAGTGACCGTGAATCTGACACACTTGTTATTTTAGTGTGACGGTGCATTCTGTTGCCGAGCATATTGAACATTGACATGCTATCATTAATTAACTGGACTCATGATCATGAAATGACCAAACAAATTTTACAAATTTACCTGCGCCTGTCGGATATGATTCAGCACTATTCTACACACATGGGTGAAAGTTCTAAATTTCCAAAATCCTGAACTTTAGAAAATCAGAATTTAAAACTTGCTGTATGCCTCAAAATAAAAATAAATCCAATTTAAGTGGTCAAATACCTGTAGAACTGAAACTAAATCAGAAAAGCTAGTATCATCTGCAGAATTCAGCATTTTGAAGCTGACTTTCCACAGAAAGTCAGCCTCAAAATCCTGAATTCAGGAATAACCCTGAAAACTTTCACCCATGTACATGCCATGACACAGAATAATCCAGCCAGCACACGAGATTTCGGTACTTATCGCATATGCGCAAATGCCTCTAATAAATGCCCTTGCTGGCGTGTCCAGCACCCAAGTAGGGTGCTACTCTGGTATTTGTATATAAACATAGGCATGGCCGATTTTCGGGGTTAAAAATTGAATTTCGATATTTTTGAAAGATTTGATATTTTGGATCATGAAATATTTTCTGCAGCCATCATCTCCTTCCGCTGATTCAAGGAAGTGAAAGCATATGCACTGGGTACTAGTTATTCGTTAGTTTAAGCTTCAGTCCAGGTAAAATAATGTGGTTAGTCTCGATATGACCTTGTCTGTTGACTGGGACGTAAACTATAAACCAAAAAAAAAAAAAAAACATTTCCCTATCGAGGGTCATTGAAAAAAATGTTGCGCCTACAGCCAGTGGCTGTCAACCACACGTAAAATCACATGTCACTCAAAATAAAATAGCATTACGTAATGACGTCTATTTTTTCGGACAGTATATGGGTCATTATCAAAAAATGGAGGAATCTGTGTCCTTGCTGATTTTCTCACATCCTCGACCTCCTCTCTGTTGCTTTCCTGTCAATAACACTTAATGACGGCATGTGCCACAAGAATAAAATACTTTGTCGGGTTCTGGACGACGCGGTTTGAAAACTAAAGCTGACGTAATTGCACTTTCTCCGAAATTTCGCGTGTCCCAACTTGAGGGTGGTTGGTAACCGTTGCCGTTAATCGTTACATAAACAAATATTTAGTTGTTTATTATTTAATGGGTTAATACATCTAGCTGTATAGAAGTAGTTTCCATAAAGCATGCCAGTAATTATAAACTATTTCAGTGCGATAGCATGTGTTTACGGCCGTCCCTTGAGAACCTGTCAGTGCAGTTGCAGTTATAGAAAATGGGGTTTGGTGGAGCAACCCATTATTCTGTAAGTTTAAAAATGACGATATTTCGTTGACAACGACCCCTGGAGGGGACACACAGGATCACTCTTTGGCTTATTTACATCCTACAGATTTTATGTCACACAAGTGTGTCAAAAAATTGAGTGCCATTTCCACAACTGTCAGTGCAATCACGAATATATTGACACGTTTCGTGACGCTGAGTACATTTCCACGGCTACGTTTCAATTGGCGTTGAGGGCGAGTTGAAGCAGACATATGATTTGGTTAACTTCGAAGAAATCCTTTCTTTCAAGAATCGAATAAATGTGTGAATGTCAGTGCAGTCACGGTCAGTGCAATCACGTTCCCTATTGTGACAGCACTGACATGTTGTGTGACAGCACTGACCATTACTCACTTTGAGTTCAAAACTGTGAGTACTGTTGCTAACATTAAGGATTAAGTAGAATTATTAATGTCTCACCCCCTCCCTGCCTGACTCTTCGGGGCAACTGAGACGCTTGACAAGATGGCCACGACAATAACCTTGTGGTGAAAATAGGTATATCTTGGCCTATTTTAAAGCATGTTTAAATTTTATCTCCAGGAGAAATGTGTGATTTTTGAGCCTTACATAGCTGGATGACAAGTGATTTCTATTGGCATTGAAAGAATAGTACCTATTCGTTCGTCTACCACTGCCATTGGGCAAATATACGCTTATATAAGCATTCAAATACGACCCATGGCCAGGTGTCATTTGAGCGTTTTCAGGGTTATTGGATCTCTGGTTACTTTCCTTCCAGCCTCTCGATTTTGAAGCCAGAATTGAGATGTTTGATAGCCGCAGAAAGTAGTTAAGTGGGGAAAAGGTGTGCTATATGTATCTTTGTCGATATGACAGTGCACAGGTACCAGCCAAACTAATCTCCAAACCATACAACTGTAGCAGATTCAAGTATTCCATACTTTTTTTCACTTTCAAGTCGACATACTAAAGTATATCCCCCTCCACCTCCATGCCTCTGCCCCATACCCATCTATTATTCTCGTTAAATACCCAAAATATCACCTGATTAAGACAGCATAAAAACATCAAAACATATCATTAGATTCAGCAAAGAATCTGGAACAAATTGTACAGATGCACAGTTCTTGTACGAGGTGCATTTGGAAAGTTCGTAGCATGGCATAATAACTCCACAATGCGCTGATAACATTCTTTAGGAAACTAGAATTTAATGGCTACTGGATGGCTTATTTTTGTCGAAAAAAGACATCGCTTGCAAGTATGCGTAGAGGTTTATATAATGGCAAAATTTTAAGCAAATTATTAGGAAAACAAGTATTAGCTTTTCAAAAAAAAGCTGGCGGTCGTTTAGCCCTATCATTGTATGTATTCTTGCCCACTGCATGCTTCCATTTTGAACTTCTAGAGCTTGTACATTTAGATTTATTCTAAGCTCTGAATATTAACATCTGAACTGTGATTTGTTACCATTTAACACATGCTTCAAGCGAGAATGTTGCTTAATCTTTTGAAAGCTACCGGCTTATGCATGGTATGTTATGGTAATGTATCTAGCATGCGACACATTTATGGAAAATCATTTGACAACACTAGACAGCACATTTTTCTTAAAACTGATGCCAAAAAATCAAGGTCACAATGGTCGCTTAACTGTATATGTACAGACTCCGTGACCCCCAAGATGCGTTCACAAACCAAATTTGGGATTCCTAGGAGTTATGCTACTGGCACAAATGTTTCTAGATCTGATGGCAGTGGTAAAGGTGCGTAACCCTCCATGACCCTAAATGCATTAAGACACGAATTTTGGCATTCCTAACTAAAATACTATAGGAGATATACTCTGGATATGATATGAACACTCAAACACTTAGGACACTGAGGACAGGCAGTTTGATTACTATATGCCTCCCCCTGGGGGCATAAAACTTGTTTGTCTTGACCGTCATAAGACAGTGCCTGAATTATAGTAATACTATGTGATCAGATGTGGATGACAATCATATAAGTACATTTACTGATGTGAATTTCGCTCGCACTCTTTGCCAATCAAGGACGTTTTGACTTTGGGACGTTTTACTTTCGCCAGCTTTTTTGAAAAGCTAATACTTATTGCGTTTATATAAGCGGCAGGGCAAATTGACGCCTTCTTTGTGAAAACTAAATTCCCAAACGAGCTTGCCTCGCGCTATAGGTAGCCATACAGATTTCACGGACAGTTTACTTCGCGCTGTAGGTCAACCCATGATATTTGGTACCCCACTCGTTGTTCGGCAGCGAATAAAATATAGCCTGGGCACGGCATAAAGGTTTGGTCAAAACCTTAATTTGATGTATGTTTTGATTGAAGTTTATATAAGCGGCCGTCCATGGCCGACCGCAAAAACGAAGGAAAATAGGGGAACTTATTTACGATAATGATTTGACGAATTAACGATTTGGTGCCAGCTTTTTTTTTATTAAAATATATTATGCGACCACTGCTTGCATGAGGTACATCTTTACATTCGGAAAATGTTGATTAATAGAGAAAGGGTAAACTTTCAAAAATTATGTGACTTTGTATGCCCTCAAAGGAACTTTGGGAGGCATATAGTAATCACATTGTCCGCCCGTCCGTCCGTCTGTCCCGCTTTGTGTCAGATGCATATCTCTTATATAATGTGAGGCAGGAATCCCAAATTTAGTATCTTGATGAATATTGGGATGGCAAAGTGTCGCGTACCATTTTCGGGTCACTGTGACCTTGACATTGACCCCTGACCTAGTTTTTAGAATATTCGTGTCTGGAGTAAATCTCTCATATTATTTGAGGTAGGAATCTCAAATTTGGTATGTGCGTGCAGCTTGGGATGACAAAGTGTCGCGTACCATCCTTGGGTCACTGTTGTAGTTTCTAGAATGGGGATTTAGTCTGGTGCATCTCTCCTATATTCTTTGGGGTAGGAATTTCAAATTTAATGTGTGAATGCTTCTTTGGATGGCAGAGTGTCACATACCATTTCCGGGGCACCGTGACCTTGACCTCTGACCTAGTTTTTAGAATAATCATGTCCGGAGCATATCTCTTGTATCATTTCAGATAGGTGATCTGTGGGTGCTTCTTAGGATGGAGAAGTGTCGTGTACTATTTATGGGTCAATGTGACCTTTAACCTGATCTCTGGCTTAGTTTTTAGAATGATCATGACAGGAGCATATCTCATATTATTTGCGGTAGGAATCCCAAATTTGGTGCGTGAATGCATCTTGGGATGGAAGAGTTTCCCGTCCCATTTTCGAGTCACTGTGACCTTGACCTCCTACCTAGTTGCTAGAATTTGCCTCGAGTCTAGTGCATATCATTCATATTTTTTGAAGTAGAAATCCCAAATTTGTTTATAGATGCATCTCCGGATGGTTATATTTCGTGTACCATTTTTAAGTCACTGTGACCTTGACCACTGACCTAGTTTTTAGAATAATCGTATCTGATCAAATCTCACATATCATTTGAGCTAGGAATCCCAAATTTGGTGTGTGGTTGCATCGTGGGATGGCAGAGTGTCATGTACCAAGTTTTGGGTCACTGTGACCTTGACTTATTTTCTAGAATTATTGTGTCAGGAGTATATCTCCTATATTATTTGAGGTTGGAATAACAAATAAATTTGGTGTATGGATGCATCTTTGGATGGTGATATGTCGCGGACCATTTAAGGTCACTGTGACCAATCTATGACCTAGTTTCTAGGAAAATCGGATCTGGAGCATATAGCCTATATTATTTGAGGTAGGAATCCCATATTTGGTGTGTGGATTCCTTTTGGGATGATGGAGTAATGCATACCATTTTGGGTCACTTTAACTTTGACATTGACTTCTGGCCTCATTTCTAGGTTTTTTGTATCTATTCCTTTATAACAAATAACTAAACCTCAAACGTGTCTTATGCTAGACCAATTCGTTTGGGAGTATCCATCACGTTACGGTGACATTTCTTGTTTCAATTTCGCTTTATACTTTTACTATAAATTGTGTCACTACAGGAGCTCAAAAATACCTATTGAGTATATGTTTTGCTTTATTTTCTAGCAAACAATGCATTATAATCATTTCGTCGCGCAAAAGTTGCACGGCTTTTTTAGCTCTGCCTTTAAGAAAATTATTCGTAATAGTACTACCCCACCTTTTCAAGAAGTGGGTGGGGTAACTCGACCCTTCATATTTTGTCGATGACATAATAACTTCTCATGGTATCGCTTTAACCATCACCGAATTGATAGATTTCTAGTCCCAAGGGGTATTTTTACTTTTTTTTTAAATGAACCAGAACGTCAACTCCTAGCTAACTTGAACTCATGCTGTCCCATGGGAAGATTTTAAGAGTTACCTTTCCTTTGTTATGGTTCGCACAGTTTCTTTTGGTTTCAATACAAAGAGTATAAAGTGTGTAAATAAAGTGTACGACAAAACTACCAACACAGGGCATTTTTAAACTACCGTCGGTTATATATTTTCAAAATATGTGCAATGTCACATGCGACTTTAGTCGTAACAATACTGAAGCGCATTGCTTTGCTTTCTAAACGGTTTTGATATTGCCATTTCCATATTTAGTAACATGAAACATCCAACTCATTCATCAATTGTATAAATACTGAACGAGATTGTGGCCCACCAAATTGTACAATATGTCTAATTTCACTTATTATGTTCTGCACTCATTAATGTTGATAATGTTTTGCACTCTTTTCAAAAGGTAAAACGTTACATTTTCCACTTAAATTTTGCGTTTACATTCAGGACATGTATTTACAATAATATTTGTTGTTGTCTACACCATAAAATCCTCATGAAACTTTTCCATAACATAAAGAAAATGTAGCTTTTTAAAATGATACCAAACATGCAAGGGTTTGTAGTTCGGTTACTGAAAAAAAGACCATGCTACCAACTTTCCAAAGGATCCTCGTACGTCCTGGTAAGTGTCCATTTCCGAAAACGAAAATCATTCTCGATGGCACCATTGAGACTGGATAAATGTACGGACTTATCTTAGTTTCAACTGTGTATCATGCTATCTGATGCAATGCATCATGTTTTTATTCAATTCTATTATTTCGCAAGGTGGAGCACGTTATGTCAGTGCAGTCACAAACGTGTCAGTGCAGTCACATTCATGTCAGTGCAGTCACGTTCAAGTATAATTCAAATTACATAGAGTCCATCGCTATAATGTACTTACTTTTTATATCTGACTATGCAATAATGAAAGACTAAACTTTTGACAGAAATCATTTAGAATATAAATCTACACAATTTTGTACATAAAAACACCACTCTTTGAAAATACAATTTTTTCGTGTAAGTTTACTTTAAACAATTCTCTCTCGCATAGATTACAACGAAATTGAATAAAACTCGAGTCTTATAAGGTTTATGATCAGTATTGTAGATCACCTTGTTAAGATAATGAACATCTCGACAGAGACTGATTTAATGATAAAAAATTTGTTTGTGACTGCACTGACATTTTAGCCGTAGTAGCAGGCATAAAATTATTAACTGACCCATTATTCGTCGAGTTAAACTTCGCATATTTTCAATATTAGTTCCCCCGTGTATGTTTAACATAAATGTTGCAGCAAGATTGAAAATCTTGACACTTATTTTTTATGATTTAGTCTTTCTGGATTCCTCCATTTTTTGATAACGACCCATATAAGAGTCTGTTATGAGTGTGAGGATAGAAAATCCGTCTCGAGGATCACCGTTTGGCATCACGAGGCTTTATAAGAATCTGTCATGAGTGTGAGGGTAGGATAGAAAATCCGTCTCGCGGATCACCGTTTGGCATCACGAGGCTTGCCGAGTGATGACAAACGGTGATCCCAAGGGACGGATTTTTCTATCCTACCCTCACATGAATAATGGATTATTTTTCTTGCTGACCACTGTTTTTATTTATTTTGAAATAAGCTTCCAGGAGTCCCTGAATACGCTAAGATGCGATTTCACATGATGACATTACTTGACGTCCTGGGTAAGATAGCTTGGATAAGATAATATTTTCTATTCCATGGTAAAATCTCAGATATCCTTATCCGGTGTGCAAGAACATTTTGAAACGTTATTCTATTTGCGTTCCATTTGCAATTTAACTATGAACTTATCGCACATGCACAAGGGGTCAACTCAGTCACAGTGCGGGGTGATTCTTTATGAAAGTTGTCAGTGATGCTTTATGAAAATGGTTACAGATTCTTTACTTTGGGTTAATGATTCTTGACAAGATTAGATGCTCATGCCAGAAACGGGGTGAAAATGGTTATATTAGACAGTTTTAGAGTCGACTTTTGTTAAAATACATATAAGCAGCATGTTTTATGATAGTCTATGCATTTATCATACAGTTTAGCTGTCCAGCAATTCACCAATCACAATAGAGATGCTAAGTTGCAACAAATGCCATATGTGTATATTTCATAGTTTTATCGAGCACAACATGCTTGGAAACGAACCATTATATTATATATTTGGTATATGAAGCTTAAATTCTTCCTTAAATATACGTTTTAGCCAATTTCAAAAATTTTCGAAGTTAATGGTTCTTTATGAAAGGTTACAAATGCTTTATGAGCCTAAAATTCTGGTTACAGGTTCTTTTAGAAAGTTGTTACATATTCTTTATGAAAAAAGTTACAGGTTCTTTATGAGACAAATGCAATTTCGTCCTGATATACAGCCGTAATGCATTTTTGCACCAATAAATGGGCCGCAATATGAGATTTTCAACAATGTGGTATGTGCGAGCACCAAAGGTTTAGACCAGCCTGCGAATATGTGCAGTCTGATCAGAGCCTTTGCTAGTCGCTTAAAAACTATTGACCGATTAGCATTTGAAGTTTCTTAGCTTAAAAGGAGGCCGCACAGGCTCTTCTGAGCCTATTCGTGCCAAAATGCCACAATGTCCATGTGCGGATCCAGAGGGGGGATAGGGGGTCCAGACCCCCCTGGAAAATCACAAGTTATAGTTATATGGGTTTCTATTGGATCCAAACCCCTGGAAAAAGTTGGATCCCCCTGGAAAATGTGTAATAAAACCATTGGACCCCTCTTTAAACTGTAAAATAAGTTGAGGAGCCTGGACCCCACCCCCCTGACAAAAAAATCCTGGATCCGCGCATGGTGTCCCGGTACAAATATCTTATGTGGTGTTGGGTTGTGTTGATGCTGTACTTGAAAAAAGTTGAAGTTCGACCTTAAGATCCCATCCCAAGGGTCTGGGGAGGTAGGAGAGGGGAAAGTCAACAATTTTTTCCGTCATGTTAGGGCATCCCACACTTTACTAGGCAAGCTTGCCCTATTTCCCCACAGACCACAAATCCCCGAATCATCAAGAATCGATGTTAGGATTCGTGGAGAATTGTATTTTTTTTCAATTCATTCGTTATGTTCTACGATTCAGTTACGAAATAGGTAAGAAACAGTTACGAATATTCGCGGGATTCGTCTGGATTCGGAGTGCCGAATCACTACGATGTACAATAACCCAATTAATAAGTTAAAGAATAGATCACGAATTAGTTGAGAATACGCCGAATGCAGCACGAATTGGGTACGAATTAACAGAAATCCGCCACGATTCGTGAGGACTTGCTCGAATGTATGCGCGTGATGGGGTAGTTACTCTAAGGGAAAGTCCTTCTACTATCTCTTCCTTGGTTTCATTGCTTGTCTTACATGTAATATCCCGATTACCCACGAATGAGTTGAGAGTAGCTACGAATGCCTAAGAACGCATCCGAATCGATTACGATTCAGTTACAATGTCCAAGAATGCATTAGGAATTCGTTACGATTCAAGCACGATTTTTCGAATCGGGTAATTCGTGGCCAAGTTTTGAACAGTTCATTTTTTGATAGGACTACGAGTTGCAAGAACTGACTACAGATTGTATGATTCAGTTATTAATAAGATCTTCGCGAACTGAGTACGTTTAAGCCCACGAATCCAAATATTTGTCAATTCGTGGGATTCGGGCCCTGTGTGGAATAGGGGTATAACGCAGTACTTTTTGCACATACTTTCACTTGAAACTGACAAGAACCCTTCTTGAATCAGCGGAAGGTGGCGAATGAACGTACTTGTATATGTATCTGTTTTCATGACCAATCTCCAGGAAATAATGGACTTTGGTTGGGTCGCAATGGAACTCACGAACCCTTGATGAACAGCTGGGCTTGCCTCCGACTGAGCTACGGGACCAAATAAAATTAAACTCTCAAATGAATATTACCGATAGCATGAAGGTGTACCACTGGACTGATATCCGTCTTAGATGCTAATATTGCCCCTATGAATCCATACCAACCGCTAACGGTCCAAATCAGTGATAGAGTGCTTGACTCAGAACCGAGGGGTTGCGGATTCGAGCCTCACCGGCGTTACTGCGTTGTGTCATTGAGCAAGACATATTTATCTTTGCTTAATACTGGTTCAACCCAGGAAGGCCCGTCCCGACATAGCTGAAAGATTGTTGACTGCAACATAAAGAATCAAATCAAACAAACAAGCAAGAGCTACCATTCCACATCTTTTCTTATGCTGTCCAGAAAATTAACTTATGTCTGTTCAAACATCTTTGAGATAGTAGAAGAAGAAAAGGCAAACGAAGAAGTATTTAGAGGAATGATGATTTTAGTTAAAATACATCAATATAAATAAAAAATAAAATAAGAAAACACATGAATAAAAAATAATATCTCATCAGACTTTATAATTGGGCCGCGACGCGAGAAACCCTGTCTTCGGTGTTTCCGACAAAGTGAGATTCAAACCATCCTGCTTAGCTACAGAAACTTGCTAGAAAATTAAATTTTTGCTTGTAGCACATCTAGATATGATACTTTCCAATAAGCGATTTACAAAGGCGCTGATCAGACTGTGCGGATGCGCTAGCTGGTCTGTGCCATTCTTGTTCGCAACCACCAAAGACAGGGTTACTCTCGGAAGCGCATATGTATCGATATCAATAATTAAGCCGTGACATGAGATTTCCAACAATGTGGTATGTGCGACCAGCAAAGCCTCAGATCAGCCTGCGCATACGCGCAGTCTGATCAGAGCCTTTGCTAGTCGCTTGAATATTATATGAGCGTTAAGCTACTGATTGAACATCATTTGGTGTTTCTAAGCTTAAAAGGAGGCTGCACAGGCTCGTTTGAGTCTACACGTGTCATACGCCACATTGTTGGAAATCACATGTCACGGCTCAATTTAGTTACAGCGTTGACCCAAAATCTGTAAGGCACGCTGTAAATATGGGTTTCGTGCCCGGGTAGGCCAATCTTATTATATTTTGATTATAACTTCACATGGCTATAGCTGATCCCACGAAGGTGTGTCGCATACAACACTTAACCACCAACTCCCAAAGTCAAGGACACAACTTTGGCTCAAACCTGGTCCGGAATCTAATGTATTGGCACAACTCTCAGCCACCAACTCCTAAGTTCAAGGTAACAACTTCAACTCAGATGTCTGTCCATCGATCATACGTGCTTCGAGTCCTCTCTGTATCTCAATACATGTAATAGTTTAAGACATCTTTATGAAACAGATATCAATCAACATAAGACGACGTGTAATACACAAGGAGTTTAACTCTGTTTTACCATTTTTTTTTTTAATATATGACCCGTTAAAACGGAAAATTGTAGATTTTGCAATTTAATCGTGTCCGCTCTGTAATATAAGTACCTCGCCCAAAAACAGTTTATTATATGGTAAGACTAGAAATATTTTCATCTAACGTGCATGGACATCGATAATTTGATCCTCTTGCCAATTACAACAAAAGCTGTCTGCTTTTGTCGTATGCTGAATGTTTTTGAAGCCTCTTAGACAAACAATGTAGACCCAGAACATACTGTTGCAGTTTGCTTCTGTGCTAATATAATTGTCAATAATCTAAACAAATATATGCAGCAGCCGACTTGGGTGTAATGATCAAATGCAGTTTTGACTAGCTTTTTGAGGTTGCATCAGACGTGAGCCCAGTCATCCTTTGACTTTTATGCTTGATTGTCACTCACCGAATGAAGACATGTTTTTGCATTTTTGCAGACAGATGGTGCAGATTTGTCCGCATCTATGTTGTTTTCTCTCAATTAAAAAAACTACACCCAATATGTCAAGTCTAGCTAGCTTTTATAGCTCAAGAAGAAATTGCAGGGAGCGCCTTGGAGCCAGCTTGTATGCTTTAATCACTTTTCGTGCTACATCAAACGCTATTCAAGGGCGGATCTTGAAATTTTTGTCGGGATGCGGGGAAGGGGGACCAAGCCTTTGAAGAAAGAGTACTTGAGGGTACCCCCTCCCCCAAATCACACGCACTTTCCCCGAGGTATGTGACTTGGATAATGCATAAAGGATAATGTTCGCATTTACATGAAGGAACCAATGAAGCTTGGCTTTTTTAGATGTGCCGTAAGCGAAAGTGAGGATTATCGCCCGTACAGACACAAAAGCCGTACACTTTTCTTTATCACACCAGGTAGATCGCAATCGAAAACGTTAATGCTATCGACGAACGCAGATCAAAAATCGATTAAACAGGGTTTTCTATTGTCATTTGTCGCCCGATTGGCAATCGTAAACACCGTTTCTTGCGATTATTATCCGCGTTCGTCAATTGTTAAGAGCGTTTTCAATTGCCGCCTACCCGGTATGTTTGATCTCAATACTGCACGAGCTTTGTGCATTGCTAGATGTTGTTTCGTTTTCAAATTATGAGAAAACAACTCCAGCGAAGAGAACTATAATTGCAACTGCAGGTATCCAGAACGAGAAATATGGCGTCTGGGACAGGGTTCACAAATAGCCTGCTTTTTATATGTTATTTGTTAGATTCTAATGATTGGATATATCATTAGGCGAGGCAAGTTTGCGAATTTTGAAAAAAAAGTCATTTATATTTCCTTTGGGTACTCAAAAGAACTGTCTAAATGAGACGATTCTTTTGAGAATCAAACCATGTAAATAGTTGTTGTCTACATGTCTCTTTTTGTTTTTCAAGAGCAGACTAACAAGTAAGATTAAAGTTATTATGTACAATGTTTGCCTTAATCGTTCATGCCTGTGTGGGGCGCAGTGGCTCAATTGAAGGTTTGCTAGTTCGAGACTCACAGACGTCAGAGTCACTGTGTTGTGTCCTAGAGCAAGACACCGAAACTGGTATAAAACAGAAGGATAAGAAATCGTCCCGATCCAACTGGGATGAAAAATATTAAAGCAAACAGATATTTTACCGGCTGCTTATTACTGGGTCCATCCAGGTAGACCCATCCCGACAAGACAAGACGGAAAGATTGTTGACTCGGGCGTAAAGAATCAAGCCATGCAAGTCAAAACAAGCAAACGAACAAACCAAATGCTCCTACTCTGCCCTGTCAGGCTCAACTCTCACTAATTCATGTGAAGTCCCTCCAAATATGCTGAGCCACCCCAACCCCATCAATCCACCGCATGCTCCTTTTGGGAGTTTCGAAAAAGACAAATTGATGTCCCGGATACAATGCTACAGTACTGGATGTTGATAACAGGGTTTGGATATTTATGATGCATGGGACGATCCAGAAAATTCTGCCTGGGGGTTGGGTGTCCTGAAAACTCTATTTTAGTTTTTTCACAGAGGGCAGTGCGGACCTGGCCTCCTTTTCAAAGCCTTTGGACCCAAGGGGTCCTACTTCTTCTCGAGTTTGTCAATAACAGTATTTCTAAGGAAACATATAACAACTTGTGATCTTCCAGGTGGGATGCAAACCCACTGTCCCCCACCCTCGGGACACGCACATGCGATGCTTAGCTAACAATCTGAACTATGTAGCTCAGACATTGCCTATCTGCTTAATATGCAAGCAGACAGGAGATGGCACCCAGCATATTTTTCATGGAGAGTTGTTTCCTCTCCTGATGATTCAAGAAGACAAAGTTGCCAGTTACTTGTATAAGAATCAGCAAAAGTAATGGTAAACTGCCCTACAGTAGGCTTGCATAGGAACACTGTAGTTAAGTTGACCACAGCTGCTTACCATAGACAACAAATCAAATCAAACAACAGTTAAATTAAACGAAATCAGAGACTATGTCTCGGCATCACTGATATAATATTGAAATAAATCTTAACCTTAATCGTAATGATAGGGCGTGATTTGCTTGACTTGCGGCAAATTTGGATGGGATTGGGCCCTTTTAGTCTCTCCCTGTCTTTTGGAGAAGTCCCAACATGACAGAAATAGTGTTGACTGGGCCGTTAAGTCTTAATTCAATCAATAAATAAGTCAGGGCTTCAGTACAAGGTCTAATTGCCTTGATATTTGATTCTAAAACCATTAACATCTTTGCAAATTCTTTCATAAAGCATCCGAACCCTTTCATAAAGAACCAGTTATCCATCATTCGTACAGGTAAAGAACCTGTTACCAAAATATGTTACTGATTCTTTACCACTTTTTTGGCTTGTCAATGTTAGTCATTTAAAATAAGCCCTTTATAGTTTTACATGAGGAGAAAATTGATTTTTTCAAACACATTTAGATTAAACTTGAAGTTGTATGCACACTCTCTTTGATGGAATATGTACTTTGATAAAAATACTGATTTTTGTTATGGGTTTTAACAATATCTAATTTAAACCGCTCATTAATCCCTGACACATAAACCATCATCGCAAAGAATGACAGAGTAAAACCATTAGCTTTTCAATTATATGAATTAATAAAAAATAAAATACATTCAGGCTTCGAGAAACTTACGTTTAATGCGGTTTCCCATCACCTACCTTATACTGATTAAGGAAATCATAAAGCACCTGTAACCCTTTCATAAAGCATCATTGACAACTTTCATAAAGAATCACCCCGCACTGTGACTGAGTTAACCCCCTGTGACATGTGTAAAGTCGTTGTTTCTGCATGTACACTCAGCTGTCAAGTAAAGCTTGGTTTAAACTTTCATATAATATGCACTGTCTTAGTGCTTGCAAGCAGAGAAGGCTCGTCTAAGCCTTACGATGTTCGCAATGTTATAAATAACTGGCCCAAGTACATTAAAATCAGCGCTGTAATTTATTGGTACAGTAAAACTTTGAAAATTCGAACTTTGAAAATTCGAACTTCGGTATTTCGAAATACTCGCTATTTCGAATTAAATTGAGGATATAATGGAATCAGCGAATAGGTCTATACTTATGAAATATTTTTAATAACTGCATGTAAATTATCTATAAAAAGAAATATCTTTTTAAAAAAAGATATATGACGAAGTGACAGAAGGCATATTTTGATATCAGTAACGTGGGATTTTAAAAGAAATTGAGAAGAAAAAAATGGGAGATGTTTTAGTAGAGGAGCCAGTGTTCAAAAATGTCAAAAATAAGCATTTAGGTATGCCCCCTTTTTAGCAGAATTTTCACTTGTTTTATCCTTTAGTACATAGCATAGGCAGTATGAAACCAGATATTGCACTCAATTTAAGTCTTGCAAACATACCTGTAACAGTGTGTTTAATACGTTACCCCTCATTTTCTTAAAAACAAAAATATGTAATAGATTCTATTTAGGTAGAAGTTGAAATGTTTAAATGAACAAATCATTTATGCAATCTGTAAGAACTTGCTATTTTCTACACATATTGATGTTTTTATAAGTTGTTTGGGTCCATTATAATGTCATTTACGTTACATTTTCAACTATACCTTTAAAATTATTGATATTTTGTTAAAAAGTTTCATTTGACAAAATTTTTAATATGTGTTTAACTTCCTGATAACATGTTTTTAAAAAAGCGTTAATTGACCATTTCAAAACTGCAAACAGATACGTTCTAACATAAATACTTTGTTAGTTATAAGCTGTTTGATTAGATTACCATAGATAAAACTTTATATAAGTTTAGAACCTCTTAGGTTTGAAAATAAGCATGCATTTTTTTCTGTTAGCTTTTAAACACCTTATTTTAATTGTTATGATATCACCGACTTTAGAGCAATACTTAACACCATTTCTGAGGTAAAATATCATGTTGTTGTTCGATTTTCAATATGTAACATATAAAACACAGTTGAAGACAAACAAATATTGCTTAATAGCTTAAATCATACATCACTGGAAAGTTTATTTCATTAAACAGAGAGGGGGCTATGTTTGATAGGCATAAAAAGAGCATATGTTCCAAAAGAAGAAGCGTTATCAGTACTAATTAGGAGACTGTGTATATGGTTGTATTTTTTCTTTTAAGAAATGGTATACTCCTTGACTTAAAAACAAAACACATTGTTTTTTAATTATCTATGTTATGTTATACAATTTATAAACTTATAAAATGATAAGTCTGATGCAACATCTCAACTAGGATACATTACCTTAAGCTTGTTCAGTCAAGTTTGCTAAAGTAACATATATAACTATAAATAAACGAATTCTATATCATGATTATATATTTGTCTCAACCTTTTTCCATTTTCAACTGAGCCTGAAACCTAAAACAAATTGATATATTTGCACTTTTTTTTTCTTTTAATTGAACAAAACAATCTAATAAGCTATTCAGAAGCAGCCAAAGCTTTGTGTCGAACCTGTTCATACTCATCACAATATATATAATAGTAAATAACATATCAGTTCTATAAACTCAGATTTATTAATGATAAAATATCTAAGAATTTCTGAAATGATATGTGGATGTTGGAAACTTTGTTTGTTGTTGTTCCTATTGGTTGTGGGAGCTTTGTATCGGGCCTTGTATTCTAATTTGTTTCTAGTTAAGCAAGCATCTTGACAAGGAAGAGAGATGGTTGCTTCACTTTAATTATATTGTAGATATCTGTGTTCCGTGTCTCTTCCTAAAGGAGCAGTGGGTCAGTTAGGAGTCTGTGATTGTGACAATTCCTAGTCATGTTCTCTTATGGAAAGAAGACGTTGCTGGCAATCTAGACAGCATCACTCCTTTATGAATATATAAAATAAAATGTTGTTTACGTTTACATTAAATTTAAGGAAACATAAGTGTTTGTTTTCATTTATTCCTTAAGAGAGTTGTTCTGTTATGCAAATTGTTTAAGTCACATTTTCTATGCATATATCAGAACTCAGAAGGTAACTTTTAAATTTATTCTAGTTATGAACTTTAATTTTAGTTCATTTTAATATGGCTTTCATTGTTTGATTAATGAAACTGATAGTCACTAACTTAACACTACTAATCATTTGTCAAAGCAATGCAAACTTTACAACTGAATGGGTTATTCAAAATAAGTTATTCCCGTTGATATTGGGGAAATCATCCCTAAGGATGGGTTTTACATGGCAAGGCAGTGATCATATCCAAGAAATCTAGATTTCTTCAGTTGTAATTTACGATACCAAATTTACATTATAAAATTTCAACAGAGAGGACATGTTTAAGCCAAATTTAACTAGAACGCATTAAAATTACCGTTTAAAAGATTATTAACGTAAATCAGAATGTTGACAAGAATAGCAATATCTTAGAGTAAAAATACCAGTCGTAAGATCAAACTTAGTTTTAGCAATTAGTGCTAATATAGCTGATGTTATGTTCTATCATAATACCATAGCAGTCATTGGACCCCATTTTAAACAAACTGTTGCAGGAATCCTGTCAGTTGATTCCTGTTATGTGCGTTAAATAATAGATGAGTTGTAAACACATCAAGGTATATGGATAAAACACATACATTAAGTTATCTACTGTGCTAATATAATAATAATAAAATGGACAATATATAAGGCACAATACTTAGTATCATTACTTACACAAATAATAGATTTACATGTTATGATAAGAAAGTATGCATAAACTTAACAAATAGTATGTATGCATTTTTAATTTGTCTGTCACTCTTTTTTATCAATCGTCTGCATAAGAAATTGTATTTCTTTCGATTTGTAAAAGTATCATGAGATATCTCAGATAGTGATTAACACTGATAACATTGTCTCTATTGCCAATTGCACTATATGTAAGTATGATACTGCATAGCATTTGTTGAGTATACTATATGAAAGTAATCTTTGAAAGTAGCATAAGTATTGAATTCTATTTCATGAACTATCAATAAACCATCAATATAGCATCGTTTAACAAGATATTACATGTTTTATGGGTATTAATTAGTTAGTTTTAAGGACTGAATGACGGTTGTTATGATAACTTATTGTGAGTGTAATAAATGAATAAAAATCAAACGTCTGCAAACATTATGGAATATATGATCAATCAAGTCCTATTCTAGAAAGTTGTTTGCTCAAGGTCCTGATTATCAAAGTCTAATCAATACTAACAATGCAGGGGAGCTTTTCCAACTTATTAACAGACATGTGTCTGTTTCTAAAGTATTAAAATGGTAATTTTGAATAAATGCTGTCCTATTTCATTGCCTCACAAACGTGTAGAACCAGGCAACACAATGATTAAAGTAATGATCTTTATATTTTTGCTATATACATTACCAATATAAATACTACTCTTTTTCCAAAACGGACACGCTGTAGATACTAAAATATTATAACCCCAAGGATAGCTAAGGCAGGTGCTAAATCAGAGACAGAAATCATCACGGTTTCCACAAACTTCAGTTTTTATTTCATATGACACCGATGAAGGTATCTTTAATGTTTCACTTCTTGATTTGGACTTCTGCTTAGAATATCTTTAATTCTTTAGAGTTTTAAGGTATATTTTGTGCGGTATTGTTTTAAATATAGCTGCTGTAGCGAATAATTGTTTATAAATGCATATATTTGATGGCTTTTACAATGTGTGATGGGTCTGACTATGTTACTGTGTGCTTTTTATTTATTCATTGAGCTGATGACGGTGAAAGAAAATGTCTTGTGTATGTCATTTAATGCCATTTAATGCATAAAAAGAAGCAAATACATGGTAGTGGCACAGATTTTAAAGAATCATTTAAGCTTTTTGAAACAATTTAGTTATGAATAATAAATAGGTATCAATTATCCTATTTACATGATTCCTAAAACATAAGCTTAATGGCATTTATGTGCTTTATTTTCAAGTTTTTCCCTTTAAACCAAATATGATTTTGCTGATGTTGCATCTCATTCATATTAAATGTTTAAAAGTACAATATTTCCAATCTTACTTTAAGCACTAAGATGGTAGTCAATTTGATTTTCACTTACTAGCTGTTTGAACGCATATGCACATAACATTGCACAAAAATATTGTTTTAAAAGAAAGTAACGTATATGACAGAACTGCCAGGTGCCTAAACTAATATAATTATTCTGCTATTAAGCTGCATCTAATTAAAATATCAAATATAATGATATGTAAGAAAACGATGCAAATGATAATAACACTATACTAGGAGTTTCCTTACTATATAATGGTAACGTACTAGACTTGGCTATTGCATGGTAAATGCACATGTTCATCAAAAGCTAACAGACATTTTATAATATATAAAGTAGCTAAGAAAATCCTAATGTACAAAAATCTCCCTCCACAAGTCTTTTAGCAGCCCATGGCCAAGTAAACTACAGTGATATATTTGAATATAAGTAACGTATATAACAGTTATGTAAGCGTAAGTCATTTAAAATTATTGTCAGTTTGGTGTTTTTAATTAAGTCACTGTAAAGCAATATGCAGATAGTAGGAAATGTGATCTATCTGGTCTAAATGGTTTTTCTTTCCAGTAATGTAGCGAATAGCCTACTACATGAAGCTTCATGAGGGTAGCTATGGTTACCCCTTAAATAAACATCTTTTGCAAGACTTAAAATTTGTGCAATATCTGTTTTCACACTTCTGAAACATCATACTAACTGAGGATATAGTCTAAAATTCTGCTACTTTCCGGCCACTTTTTTCCATTTTTTGAATCTCTGGCTCCACTACTATTTGTACTTTGTTATGTCTTCGGTCAGCTGAGCTCAGAAAAAGCTATGCTATTCCGAAATATCTGTAGTCATGCTTCTAGAATACAGGATTGCTGGAATCTCGCGAAAACTCGAGTCGACCACAACCTCCAAATATTAGTCAGAAAGACCATGGCTTAGATGACCATAACCTACAAATATCGACAATTCTTCCCCACGGAAGAGGTATCGTGCCATACATTATTTTTTAAACCATCGACGTAGATATTTCTTTACATTTCTCGCGTTTTAACTATCATTCTTTCAGCGTCAACGTGAAAATCATATTTAAAATTGATGAAAAGTGCAAAAATTAAATATAACATGCTACAAAATCATTGCGATAGATGCATAACCATTCCTGGCATGTACTTTCTTCCATACAGAGATCAAGTCAGCTTTTTACACCAACAATGAAATTATAAGACTTCGTCTAAAACATATGTTTTGTGTGTGTAAAAAACGAGACGTTTCTGACGAACATATGTTTGATAGGACAAAATCTGATAATCGCTTTAGGGGTTAAATACTTTTTAGTATACCTCTACCTGCTGTTAATTCGAAATAAAACCTCTTGTCCTTAAGACTTCGAATTGGCGAGATTCTACAGTATAAATGACCTGTGACATGTTAAAGTCAACTATAGGACTGTGCGTCATGAGACGACTCAGATCAGCCTAGGCACCATCTTATGCTGAATAGAGTCTTGACTTTTCGCATGAAGAAGGTTTGGGTCATTAGTTAATGAGCTCACAGCGAAGAGTCTGGTCAGCCTGAGACTGGGCGGATGCCCAGGCTGAGATGAGTCTTCGCTCGGCGTACACACATTTTGTCAAATGTTGTCCAACATTTCTCTACAGCATGAGATTCCCAACAATGTGGTATATATGCGATCAGCAAAGGCTCAGACCAGCCTGCGCATACGCGCAGTCTGATCAGAGCCTTTGCTAGTCTCTTGAATATTCTATGACTGTTAAGCTACTGATATCAAACATCATTTGGAGTTTCTTCAGTTAAGAGGAGGCTGCACAGGCTCGTCTGAGTCTACACATGTCAAAATGCCACATTGTTGGAAATCACATGTCGTGGTTCAATCATATGCCCACTTGGGGCAAAACTGTTTCAGTCGAAACGTGCATGATGAGACAAAATCGCTTTACATAGTCTCTTTTTGCAAGCGTTTGCAGTGCACACGCCAAGGTTTATACTGTACTGTAAAATTATAAGTGTAACTTTACACCTAATTGTGTGGGAGCTGAACTACCACTGGTATTGGTGTACCCGCTTTCAACTGCTTTAAAACAATGTTATGTTCGATCATATTGATCCGCAGAATATCTTCATTTATCACTGGAGAAGTGTAGGTCTCAAGCTGTTTAGTAAGAAAGTAAGTGAAAGTTAACACTTAAATGGGTGGCAGCTGATTTGGTGTGATCTAACGTGTATTTTACAGTGTGCGAGCGTCTCCTTTTTGTCATTCTTTCTTATTGATTAACCTGGATCCAATCTGAAATTATATGGTAGCCACATTGGGATTTGAAAATATTTACAGGGCCCAGACATGTACTTGTTTTTTCCATAGACCTCCTCTATATATCTGTGGTCCGCACAACTCGAAATCACAATGCAGCTCCCGCAGAAAAAGAGATTGGACCTAGTTTTATCAATATGTTTTACCACTGCTTGGCCCCTGAAGGTCGGCGCCCTACATGGAGGAACATTTTATTGAAAAAAAATATCAAGATGCAAGGTCGTTTTTACTAAGATATGCCCATATACACTTGTACACTAAACAGCCATCCACTTTTGAGCCAATCGCTGCCCTTTTTACATTTACAGGTTGGTGGCTGACTTCCACGACAGTCATGCGGATTCGCACGACAGATATGCGGATAGTATCTGTCAAAAAATAAATAAACAACATGTCTGGGTTTTCAGAGGAGAGAGTGAATGAAGTTTTCAATAATTTTCACGAAAGATACAATGATTCAGACAGTGACATTTTGTGTAGTGCCTTCAAAAATCTTTCCCAAGAAAAATCTATAGCGTTTAAGGCCTTGTCAATAAAATCAGCAAATTGTCTCGATTCTGTGAGCTTCCGTCAAGCATCTGTTGTGGTTGAGGAGCATCTTGAAAAATGGTACCCATTTGGTATGGTATTCTTGACTGGTTTGAGAATTTTGCGAAACTTTTTGCAGGATGGAGCAGTCCCACAAGTAGACAAAGAAAGAGATATACTTTCGTCATTACTGACATACTTGCTGGACAATGGTAAAACAGAGCCCCAGATAACAACTGTATTCTATTGTTAAGTCATCCGGGTGTTTTAGGCTTTATGTAACCTCACGCTGAAGAGCTCCGCTGAAATACTCGGTGAAAATAATGCCAGACGCTTATTAAAAAGCGTTCAAAATCCCGAAATTTTAATCAATAATGTGTCCGTAAATATGTCCGATTATGTTATTATCGCTTTCTATATCAAATGAAAATCATATTATTAATCGATACTGAAAATTTCAGCGCAAATTTTTGAGTAGTTTTAAAGATATTGCAAGTTATAAATTCACCAAAATACGTTGGGATAACGGAGAATTACCTGTGTATTCACCCAGTGCGTAAAGCGCCTCGATGATCCAGAGCGGGATATGATGTATCACTGTTTAAGAGAATAGCCTAAAATATGGTCCCTTTTCCCTTGATATGGGTCAAGATGAGATTTTAGTTGCAAAACTGCAAAGTGTTGTCCATCTGCTTTTAGATTACCAGCTTCTAACTGTAACTATAGACACTTGATACCGAATTTGATTCACACAAACAAGATATATCCCTCGTTCACTTATTACCGGTGTATACTAATTACCAGTTAGGGGATTTTCTGCCATTCTCTAGGGGCTGAATTTTGGCCCCTTTCCCAAGTGAAAACAGCCACCTTTTTGGATTTGCAGTGATATCATTAAATATGATATTTTCATTTAAAATAAATGAGAAATTGTCGCTGGAAAAGTGTGTCGGCTTGTTGTGGAAGATTTTGACAGCCTGGTTCCCTGCTTGAAAGCTGAAAATGACATCAAACTTTGTCTCAGTACATAGGTCACATTATGCCCAAATATGGATGAAAGGTGTAGATTTAAAAATTCTACTTCTGTTTTATACTGTGATATTAGTTACCATGAAGTGAAGACAACAAGTATTTTCTTTGTAAAAACAGTTTAGCGTTAACTTATATTTTTTCACCTGCATTAAAAATGATATACCTTACAAAAAAGCATGCTGAAAATCAAAAAGAAATTTCAATAAGGCCCTTTACTGCTATCATTTTGAAGGCCACTTATCGTTTCAATATAGAAACCCATCACATGAAGAGTTTTTTACTCAGATACATTTTTAGAGCATTTGTTTACATATACACACTGGTAATAAGTAACAATGGACATTCAAAATATTGGCTAGGGTAGCCCAATATAAATAAAGTTTTCAGCAAGTTAAACTTTATTGTGAAGCATATATTGTTTTTTTTCCATTGAAGGAATAAATAAATAGTCCAACCAGACGTAATTTATTGGTTAATGTAAAATAGTTTGTTTATAGACTGTCTTAAACAGTTAGTACAGCTGTAATTAGTAACACCAGTATATCCACAGATATTGTAACAGGTTGCAAATGGTCTTTCACAGGTTTAGATAAGCAAAAAATTTCAGCATAAAGTTGTAAGTATTTTCTTACCTATAATATAAATTTAGCATATGTTTTGGGTGCTCAAAAGAACCATCTCATTGAGACGGTTCTTTTGAGTACCCACATATATGTTTTGGGTGAGAAATAAGAAAATTATTTTTCCTTTACGCACCCTTAACGAAAGTCCTGGTCTTTATTATAATTACTTATGATGAATATGTGCATCGAAATTTGAATGCCAAGTTATTGTAAGCAATATGTAACTGCTATATTTGGTCTGATTTTTATGATGTAGAGCTTAATCAACTTTGCCTCCAAGTGTCATCTGCTGATACCTTTTGCAAACAATTTGGAACAAGAGCCGACGTCCTGTCAGGTCTGATCTGGATCCAAACTGTTTGACACTCTGGTGTATGGTATTCCTGAAAGAATTTTCGAAAAAAATCCTCAGATGAAAAAACAGCAATAAAAATTACCCAGGAGGCTAAGAGTTTTCCTAAGGAAATAAGGATGTTATTACATGTATCCTCTTTTTGAAGGTTTTGCATATTTTTGGATTGGGAAGGGACTGCAATTTGGCACCCACATTAAACATAGGAAAATCACTGGTATCAGCCTAATTTCTAGACTGGCTCCAGTCCTTAAAACAATTTTTCATCAATGTGTCATATCATATACTTGTAGCCAGTCTAACTCTGATGGCTCTACACAGAGAGTAGAGCCATCAGAGTTAGACTGGCTACAAGTATATGATATGACACATTGATGAAAAATTGTTTTAAGGACTGGAGCCAGTCTACCTAATTTCCAGTGTTTCAAAAATCCAGAATCAACGGGTTAGACAGCTTATCAATGTGTTGTTTTGTTTTGTCAAATTTTATATATCTTCACGGACAAATTAATATTGTGTGAACCCTGAGTCAGAAGAATCTTGGGTTGTTTTAGCTGGAAATTTTTCAGCTAAATTTTTTCTGTCAAATTTGCTGAATACCTTTATTTTTAGTTTTCGTGTGAGCAAGTGACTATAAGTTATAAACATGTTTTGTTTTGTAGATGTATGGTTGGAGCAGAAAACTATTTTTCATGCAATTTTCTTGACACTTTTTTTCAAGAGAAATAAATTAGGTCTTGTGAAATAATCTAGTTGTTTAACTTTTTCTTTGCTAGCAGCAGCTTTTATCCTCTGCTGTTAAACTTTGCAAATAGTTTGGACCCAGCAGAAAGTTGGTCCTGATCACCGTTTGATACTCTGATAGTGTTCCTGAAATTTTGTGTAGCCTGCGAAGCATGGTCGACACATAAGGATCATGTTTCCGTCAGCGGTGTTATTGGAAAAAGTCAGCAGAAGGCCACAAAAGCATGAAAGTTTACCATTATTTTTTTTCTACGGCGTTACTTATTAATGCATAAGTAACTAATATTAGTTCATTTATGAAACAGTGGTTACTCAGCCTATAATTGTAATTGGTTTTGAAATGGACTCTTCCGAAGAGGGGTGTGATCAAAGTTATTGTTCAATGAATAACGTTTTGAATAAATGTTTCGTTTTTTCAAAGGGTAAAGTAAAAACAAATGTAGACTTTTCTTATTAAAAGAGACCAAAAGAGTATTTAAAACGTCTAAAATCGGGCGTCTTTTCAGTGTAAATGTCGGATGTTCAACACCTGCCTTCCCCACGGACCGTGTCTATTTTTTTTACTCTCGTCAGCTGGTCAAATGGTCTAACTTATAATAGTAATTAATATTTCTACAAAGAAAATATTTCCAATTGTGTGTTATCAGTGGTTTTTAATGATAAATTCATAATTATAGATACGAAATTCTTAAATAAGTAGACTCTATACGTATTTTTTTCAGGACGTGTAAACCCAATCTATTTATAGAAGCACTCGCGCGTGGTCAACGAATGTAGGGCAAAAAACATTACACAGCCATCGGTCCATGTATTCACCGGATCGGGCCTAATCACCGGATCGGACCGGATCGGACCGGATCGGGCCCGAAATTGGCTATTTAGCTCATTTTTAAAACATTTTTTTTATCATCATTATGTTTATAAAGTATGTATATGATCATAATAATGATGTCTGGATCATCAAGGTCGGAGACGATAGCTACTATCTGACCGGATCGGGCCCAAAAATGGTCAAATAACGCTATGATATAATTATCTTATGTTGTAAAGTATCTTTAGGATCAAATTAATGACGTCTGTACCAAAAATGGCTTGTTTTAATTTGAGGAAAATTGGTTCCTTTATAATGAACAAAGGATAGACCTGCGCATGTCATTTTATGTAAAACACAACAGGTGTGAATTGATAGCTGATAGCAAAAAGGGTCCGTTGATTATGGGTTTTTTTTTTTTGCCGTTTATATCAATATTAATTCATTCAAGTGCATACAAATTGCACAAAATACATAATCTTTTATGCACATCATTCTTGTAAAGAAAAAACAATCAGTTAAGCAAAGGAATAGGCCAATTTCGGGCCCGATCCGGTCCGATCCGGTCAGATCCGGTGATTAGGCCCGATCCGGTGAATACACGGACCCCACAGCCATATTGTTTAAACTTTATCGTGGTTACATTCAACGGTAAAAAGCGTTGTTTATTCTGTGAAAATAGCGGTAAAACAATGAGTGAGTACTTCAAGAACTTGTCAAAGACTGGTGACCCCTTTCTGATTTCTAGTGAGTGGGTTAACGATGTTTCAAAATGGCCAGAGGTGGAGTTCGGACAAATTGGCCTGACAAATTTATGTGTACGTGATAGATTCGCCTGGTCCATACACCCGAGATACAATGAAAGCTTAGAGTTCCCTCGAAGCATATCAGCAATTTTCTACGGCTGGGTGAGAACATGCTACCTACTGGAGGTCAATAACACATTGTTGCTGAAGGCAAAAGTGATGAGGTTTCAAGCTCCCGCTCAAGCTCTGACAGATACACCCCATGAAGCATGGTGTGCCTTTGACAAGTCGGATGCACCAGTTCTCACAGGGTACCGTACCTGTATGGCAGGGTGAGCATTCTTTATATTTTACTTTAAAAAACCAGCAATGGCATATATCTGCATACAGCAAAGAAATCTGTTCTGTTTGATTGAGTTGTACAGTCATGACGGTACTCCCCAGCCAATATTAGGATCACTCTCACAAGGCAGGGGTTGTATGTGCCCGGCCTGACAACTGACACCAGAGAACATTGTACAGTCAAAAAACTAGTAGTGTTTAATCTGAGTTTGCTAACCACACAGTAACACTGGGCACGAAATTGCCACGAATATGTCATGTCAGCAGTCTTAACGGCTGGAGTCTGTTTTTTAAAATGTGGAGAAAGCCATTCAGTGCCTGCAAAAAAGAACTGCAGCAGTTTGACCAGACAGCTTGGGTGTCACATCGTTTTGTCAAAGATGTTCATGTCACTTTTGTAATTTACAGTTCTGCTTTATGCCCTTTAATAGGGAATAAGTACCTATTAACTCTTTCCCCATTGAAAGGTAAAAAGAGTAGCTATTAACTCTTTGTATACTTATGGATTGATACAATGAAAGTAGGAAAGTCCATTGTATATATCTAGGGTCATAAATCTAATTTTCAAAAATTTGTACATTCTTTGTCTGAAAACAGTGTAGACCCTGATCAAATTCCACATTAAACCGCATTTCATCTGGGTCTATAATGTTTGTTAAAGTGCCGTCTTAGGTGTTTCCCTGTATACAAAAAGTTTAAGATGGCCCTTTGAATATATTTTATTTTTATTTCAGCAAGGAGAAATGTGCACCCATGTAGCTGTCCTCCTGTTCAAAGCCGAAGCTTGCACCCGTCTTGGATTCAACAAAGTTTCTTGTACCTCTGACCCATGCACCTGGAACCAGAACTACACCAAGAAGGTAATATATTGCAAAAACTATTTGAGTCATCACCAGACTCTGACTGGTACCGCATTCAGTCGCAAGCCGCAACTCAAAAATAGACAAAACAAAGCTCATAATGACAAATGGTAGCTTAATGAAGGTTGAAAGTATGCGAGCATTCTGCAATACTTTTGACCTGCATTAAGCGATAATCTGTCTTGAAAACCAATTTTTGTTCTTCTTTTTGAGTGGTCGCACCCCTTTAGCAATGTAATTTAGGTGACTTTATTTCCCAGTTTGAAAAATAAATATGAAACTCAATTTGCTCATTTGAAAATTTATCTGATTGACATCAATCACATAAACAACAGGGTGACAATCAACTACCATTGCATCGGATTCCCTAGCAATTTAATGGCATTAGAAGCGTAATAGCTACCCATATTGCGGTACTAAACCAAAATACATCTAAGTGAGACGGTTCTTTTGAGCACCAAAACTATGTAATGGATTAAATTGTATTAGTAAAAATAATCATTAAAAAATTAAGGATCAGAAGGATGTGCGTATTTAATCGATAAATTTATAACTGATCCTTCCCCCAGACTTACTTGCGTGTGGCATGAGTAATTTGAAGTTTTTTCGCATGAAGAGATGTTTTGAATAAAAAGTCTTATTTTTGAATTTTTTTCAGGTGGAAGCAGTTGTTCTACAAGAAATTTCCTTCCGAAGCGAGAAAATTTTCATGTACAGCTTCAAGACATTGTCGTTGACCAACAGCCAGTTCACTTTGCAGATACTGCATCATTTCTTGAGAAACTAAAGAAAGCGAATAAATCTGCTGTGATATTTAGTGTAACTGACCCCAAACCTCAACCAAAACTTTCAGGACCACCACTTCCGCAGGTTTTACCCCATCTTTACAACACTGACAATGTGATTCTTTCACCTGATGAACAGAATGCAAAGTGCATACAAGTATTTAAAGATATGACTGTTTCTGCCACTTTTTTCATGAACAACTTGAGCATGAAATTTGAAATGCTCATAAAACTGAAATGTTGAAAACACATGTTTTGCTTTCAAACTCTCAGACATTGTCTTTACCATGCTTATAGTTGTTAAATGCCAATAATTGTTGGCATTATAACACTTATGAGCCTGATATAATTTATGTTCAGTTGAGATGAGCATGAAAAAAGTTTTAAAACCTTAGGACTAATCCATATACCTTGCCTAAGTTAACCACAGGACTAATCAATATACAGGGTGCTAGTTCAGGGTCTGCGGCTATAACATTTTTTCATGCTCAAATCTGCTGAGCATGAGATCTCATTTCCTCATTAGAATTAAATAAATGTTAAAACTCCCAAGTAGGAAAACGTAACAAACTGAAAAAGAGACTTTTAAATATTAGTGTGATAAGATTCAAGTCAGTGAGCGATTCTAAAATAGATTCTTTCCTTTCATATTGTACATATTGCATGAATAAAGGCCTAGAGGTTAAAATATGTTTTTCATGCTCGCCTCAACTAAGCATGAAATTTCAAATGCTCATAAAAATGTTGAAAATAGACTTTATCTTGCTTTCAAACCATGCTTATAACCAGGACTTTAGTTAAAAGTGTGTACCAAAAATGTCATATTCTTATTTCTCAACCAAAACATATGGTGTGGGTACTTAAAAGAAGTCTCAATGAGACGGTTCTTTTGAGCACCCAAAAAATATGTTAAGACTGATGGGTAAGAAAATATTTATAATTTTTCGCTCGAAAATTGTGTTTATCTAAACCTACAGGTATGCTATAACTGTTAAAATGCCAATAATTGTGGCATTATAACACTTAGTCACTTATGAGCCTGATAAAGTTTGTGCTCAGCTGAGAAAAACATGAAAAGTTTTTATAATCTCAGGACTAATCCTTATACATTGCTTAAGTTAACCACATGACTAATCAATATACTGGGTGTAAGTTCAGGGTCTGAGGTTTTAACATTTATTTCATGCTCAAATCTGCTGAGCATGAAATTTAATTTGCTCACAAGGCCAATTAAAATACCACTTAAAACTCTCATATCTAATATTTTCCTGCTTATAACTTTAAGAATATCTACATTTGTTGGCATTATAACATTTATGAGCAGGATCAATTTCATGCTACATGTAAGTTGAGATGAGAATGAAAAATGTTTATAATTTTCGGTCTTTGTCGCCAGATAAGTGTGTAAATTTATTTTTTATTGATGGTAAAATAGTGAATACTTTTTAAAAGTTTACTTTTGGTGCTCAAATAGAACCATCTGATTGAGTACCCACTACATCTTTTGGTTGGTAAACAAGAAAATAAGCCCCATCCCTATATAACTGAAAGATTGTTGATGGGATGTAAGAATCAAATCAAACCACTCAAAGTTATCTACCTAGAGGCCTCCTCTGAAAGAAACCAGTGAACGAATAGTCCCTGATCAGACTGCTCAAACATGGATGGTTAATTAATTGCTCACTTCTGTCGGCCTTGAAAATTAATTAAATCACTTATTACACAATAATGTGGAACATGTTTCTGCAGTTTATTGAATAGGCCAAAAATAAGAAAATGTCTTGTTTCCGGTTACCCTACCCACCCTAATATTTTGGTGCCTACTCAAACTCTATGTTTAGACTATCTTTAAGGATTCTCATACTTTTTCAATACAAAAAAAATATTTTGCATAAAAAAAGTTTGCCTACCTACATGTACCGACCCTAAAAATTTTGGACATGTAATTGGAAACAATGCATATTTTTCTTTTGGCCTTAGAGTGCCAAACAGTTTGGATCCAGATCCAGCCTGACTTTCTATTAGAACAGATTTGGGTACAAAAACAGTTTGCAAATAATATATGTACAATAAAACAATGTTACTGACATGTAAAAAAATTTAAAGCTGTCTTTTTCAAAATATCATTTATAAAAACAATCATAATTTCAAACAGTCTGGATGAAGGGCAAGAACAATATTCTGTCTGGCCAGATCTGGTTCTGGCATCAAAAAGTTGATACTATATGTATATGTACATGTACCTGTTTGTTAACCCTTGTCATGCTGCACTCGGGTGAGTGCTTTTGAAAACACTGTAGATCCAGTTCAGCTGGATTATGGCAAAGGTCATCTTATCAGGATCTACATTGTTTTCCACTTTTAACACTAATTGATTCTTCCTTTTGGTTAGCACTTGAGATACATGTAGTCCAATGAATTCAGATTGAAGGGGTCACTATTGAAAATTATATAATTTTCTCTGAATATCACATTTTTTGACAGAAAGTGTAGAAAGTGATGAAATGTCACATATCATTATGTGTAATTTCATCTGGGTCTTGATATCACATTTTAAGGAGTCATAAGAAGAAAAAGGATAACAAGGACTGAAAATGCGAAAGAGTGTAGTAAATATAAGTATTCATCATGTCAAGGGTTAAATACAAGTATCTGCAAATAACTAAAATGAAGCAGGTTAACTTTTATATATTTCAAATGTTTCTGTACATCTTGTAAAGTGTTACCGCTAAATAACAGAGAATATAATGTAATTAAAGAGTATTTTGTTATATTATAATTTCTTAGCCAAAAGATATGCATGGTATAAAGTTTGAAGTTTTTAAGATTATTCCAGAAATAAGGATTTGTGGCAGAATTTCGGACCATAGAAAGCATGCCATTAATCAGATGAAATTATACTTGTATTTAAAATAAGTTGCTAATTTTAGAACTTGATTTCTAAAGTTCAGGATGTTGCAAATTTTGAACTTTCACCCATGCATATGTTATGGAACCTCAAAGGAACCGTCTCAATGAGATGGTTCTTTTAAGCACCCAAAACCAACAGAATATACAGATTATTTAGAAAATCCTGATAATTTCAGTCAAATTATTTGGTTATCCAACAAATTTTAATACCCATACATAGGGCCAGTTAAGCAAAAATGTTGGCATAGAATTGCGGTATCAGTTTAAACATGTGTTTTGGGTGCTCAAAAGAACCGTCTCATACAAACGGTTCTTTTGGGTACCTACAACATATGTTTTGGTTGAGAAAAAAAAACTGGGGGCCCGCCCATAAATCTGTGTGCAGAGCAAGGATTCATGTTGAACGTGTTATGATTTTGATTTGGCAATTTACATGTAAACCAGCAAAGTTTTGATTTTCTGTAGGTTTATAAATCATTGTGACGTCATTCATTCTATATTTATCAGTGTGCGTGGTTAAACTGTTTCGTTTCACAAAAAAACAGCAACGAACTTTTCATTTTATTAGAAAATAGGAAGCAAGAAAATGTAAAACAAACAAACAGAACAGACAATAGGCCTGCAAGCAGAAAATATGAATAAGCAGAGAAAATTCCCTCACTTAAGAAAGATTAATGGCAAAACACGGAAAATAGGTCATTCGATTTGTTGTTTCGATGTCATTGAGGCATACATGTGTCAATTGCGGAAGCATCATCATGCTAGTAGATTTTTCCTATCACCCGCAAATTCATGACTGGGGTTTGATTTATTTCCATCTAAAGGAGGAAAATGCAAGGGATATTATTTTTGAAGTCACGAACTTTCGGCTTTTTCTTTCCGTGGGGACAAGTATTATTGGTTTTCATAAGACTGAAGATAACAAGTATTGATTTTCATTAAAGATCTTTTTTGGGAAGGAATAAAAGCCGGGACCAATACCTGGGACTCGGGACCAAATTCCGGGACCAAAGTTTGCAAGCATCAAAATGGTATTTTAAATGCAAATATCGACCTGAAAATTAGATCAGATGTTCATTATAGGGTCTTCTTAAAAATGTATAGAAAGATTATTTATGACTTTTGATTTTCTGTGATCAATACCCAGTCACATAGAGGTCATCTTCTGACTTCTTAGAGAAGGGACTATGAATTTCACTTATAAAAAGATTATAAATAAATAAATTAATACGCCACACACAACTCCTAATACCGTTACTCTATGGCTTCACGCCATTTCATGTTTAAACATAAGCCTCCTGTCGATGTGTATGAATCAAGGGGATTGTTTTCTTAGCTGTTTTTTGTGTGTGACACACAACTGAATGCGAGATATATAAAACTGTATGTTTAATGATAAAGACACATATATCTGCCTTGTTGGCAGGGTCCACAAACAGAAGAAATCTACAACATAACTACTTAGCTGTTAATACTAAGCAGTTATGTTAAGGAAGAAATCTTATATTTATGTATTCATAATCGAAGGGTCTCGGTGACGCTGTGGTTTGAAAACAAGCATAAGCTTTCACAAAAGCTTGCTTCCCCATCACCGTCTGATTGATCGGTTTATGTATTAGCGAAACGTCAAGCATTTAATGACTCATTTCAAAGCTGCTTTAATGTATATCTTATTGTGAAAAAAACTTCATTATTATCCTTCATCTATTATTACTCATAAGAACCTTTTAACAACGCCGTTTATAACATGTAACACATGTTATAGTTTTTCTTGTTATTATTTCAGAGATTAGTACAGCCCTTAGCCATGCATCTGATTACAAGTTAGAATCCAATCTTACATTGTTGATGTTGAATCATTTACTCCTTAGAGTAATGCCTCACAAAAATTGCTCCCTCGACATGAACACCTCTTGGATCTTCAAATGCCCAGATGAGTGTAAATATGGTTTTAAAGGTGTAAACCTGATGACATCTGATACTTCAATTGGTGAGTCAACTTTTTACCCATTTAAGCAAAATGAACTTTCCTATCTCTATCAGTAGGGTGAGTCTTTTTCAAATTTCAGGGGTGTTGGTAGGTATTTTTCATTTTTATTCGAATTCTAATAGAACATTCTGTTAGCAAACACTGGGGACCCTGGTCAGACGCCGTATTTTGCTATGTCTGATCTGGGTCTGCACTGTTTGCCTATGTCCCACAAAAAGGATGCTAGGCTTATACGGGTTAAAAAATTCTGTCCAGTCTAGCAAAAATTTTGAGATAAATGTTTTTTTTACATTTGTTATTGTTTCCTTATCTATCAGTTTAGGCCAAATAAAAAAATAAGTGTGTTTCGGGTAATAATGGGTCTGACTATTTTAGTTAGGGTAGGCTCACAAAAAAAAAAAAATCTGCAAAAAAAAAAAATAATTTTATGCTTTTTGAAAGGCATTTAATTGCCTTTCAAAGTGCATAAAATTACTTTTTTTGTCTAGACAAACCTCAAAAAAAATCTAGGTTTCACAAGATAATTTAGGTAGGGTCAGATTACCCTAAACACAGGTATTTTTTATTTGGCCTTAAACATGTGCTTTAGATGTTCAGAAAATTGGTTCTATTATGTTTTCCACAACATATGCTATGGTTGAGAAATAAGGAAAATAATCTTCAGTTACGCCCTTGTATCTGGGGACCTGGTTTAGGGTATCCCAGCCCTTAATTTACCAATGAAAAAGGGTTTTTACAGGTTTTCTAGAAAATAAATAAGTTTATGCATTTTGAACTTCAGGTATATTTGTTTTGAAAAAAATGATAAAAATATAAAAATAAGGTGCGCCTACCCTACATCAAATTTTCAGACCTGTTACGCTAAACACATTTTTTTTTTATTTTGCCTGGTATATATGTATCTTATATGGGCCTGGTCAAGAGAAAGCCTGATTGTGTTGCTAAAGACAAACAGCAGCTGGCCAAATTGCCAGTATGTGCATTCTCAGATCAATATATTTGTTAACCCTTTGTATACTAATGGAGACTTCCTTCTGTTTTGATATTATAAACTTGGGATAGTCCATTGTACATATCTAGGGGTGTCAGGTTATAATTTGAAAAAAAAAATGTATTTTTTGTCTTTAGACCTTTTTTTCCTTAACAACTACATGTAGTTTAGACTCTGATGAAATTCCGCATTGTGCAACATTTCATCTGGGTCTTTACTGTTTGTAAAAGTACCCATTTAAGGGTTTACCGAATACAAAGGCTCTGGAAATAATAATAGCAAACATAGCTGCTTGTTCGTGCAAAATTTTATAACTTAGCTAGTCTTAGTAGCTAAGCATGCTGGTTTGAGCATTGCCAGGTGCCGAGGTTATAAAACTTTTGTCATGCTCAACTCAAGTGAGCATGAAATTTATCCTGCTCATACGTGTTAAATGCCAACAACTGTTGGCATTTACACATTTATTGGCTGGATAAAAATACCTCACCTGACTGTGACCTGAGTGTATTAAAGGAAGGTAAAAATCTCGAGCTCTTTGATCATTGGATAAGTTCTGCAATTCAAGATTTAGTCTCCTCTGACTCAGTCTCCTTGACTGCCTTAAGTATAAGCTCATAGGTGAAAGTTTTCAGGATTTTTCTATAAAAAGGTCAGCCTCAAAGTCTAGAAGTTAGCTTGTTATGATAGTTTCTCAGATTTATTGTTCATATTTTTATAGGAAGTCTTCTGCAAGTTTAATGGTTGAATTTCTTAAGGATTTAAAAAAAAAATCAGTTTTCACCCATGTACATGTTTTATTAAAGCTAATGGTCCAACCTTCATCTGATGATCCAGGACTAGTATAAATTTAACAGAAAAATAATTATCTTATTTCTCAACCAAAACATATGTTGTGGGTACTCAAAAGAACAGTCTCAATGAGACGGATCATATGCTAAAATTATAGGTAAGAAAATATTTACAATTTTGTGCTAAAAAAA
This sequence comes from Loripinus fragilis, assembly GCA_964019695.1. Classification (NCBI taxonomy): domain Eukaryota; kingdom Metazoa; phylum Mollusca; class Bivalvia; order Lucinida; family Lucinidae; genus Loripinus; species Loripinus fragilis. Next base: position 112,083,853 of record OZ026516.1, read on the forward strand.
TTTGTTTATCTTAATCTGTGTGGTCGTTGTCTTTATATGGCCACCCTGCAAGACAATACTGCAGTTTATCAAATAAGCACACATTCTCCTGTAAGTACAACCTACATACTTCCTTGGTTGTTAACCTTTTTCCCACCAGTCACAACTTTTGTTGTCTGCTCCTTGTCTGCTTATGTTCTTAGGTAGCCTGCATGAATATTGCAAGTAATATGGACCCAATCCAAAGTAAGAACACTATTCATTGCACACCGGATAAGCATATCTGAGATTTTACCCTGGGATAGATACTCTTATCTTACCCATGCTACCTTACCCAGGCTGTCACGTGAGGGCTACATACATTGGTTGTATTGGAACTCACGCACATGGTCGTCAAGTGTCGTCATTGTTATGTTAAAGTGACGTCATCATGTGAAATTGCAACTTAGCGTATTCAGAGACTTCTGGAAGCTTATTTTTAAAATAAAAAACAGTGTAGAGCAAGCTCCATTATTCGCGTGAGCATAGGATAGAAAAATCCATCCCTCGGAATCACTGTTAGTCATCACTCGGCAAGCCTCGTGTTGCCACACGACGATCCTCGGGACCGATTCTTCTATCATACCCTCGCTTTCATGATGGATTCTTATAGAACTAATTTCCAGTCAATCCACTGGTGTTATTTTATTACATCTATTAACCCTTTTTATATAGGTAACCACTAAACAGCGGCATTTCATCAGGGTCTACACTGTTTGTCAAGGTAAACAAGATCTTCAGATAAAAACAATACAATATGTTTTCAAAAATTATTCCGTGACATCCGTAGATATGTACAATGGACTATCCCAAGTTTCTTGTATCATTAACCAGGAGGAAGAATCCATTAGTATACAAAGGGTTAAATTAAATACAATGTATGAAATCGTATTATGTATGAAAAACTTACATGTACGTATTTCATAGGAGAGTAGAACATGTTTAGCTCACCCGAGCCTTAGGCAGATGGTGAGCTATTGTGATCGTTGACTCTCCATCATTTGTCAGGGGTCACATGTTTTACATATATAGGCTTTTACAGGGAAAACAAAACATTCTTCTTGTTTGAAGCCACTGGGCCTAGAGCCTTGATATTTGGTATATAGTATCATCTAGTGAACTTTGCCAAGTTTTATCACACTATGACCGTTTGATTTTTTCTTCTTTAGGTCACCAGGAAGTTTGGCATGGAAGTTTGATTGCTTTGATGGGTAGATCCTCAGTTGGTGATCTTGCTGTTACCACATTATATCCTGATTACAACAAGGGAGATTTGGATAGCCAAGGATTTCTATCAAATACAGAGACAAATCAAGGCCCTGTCAATGCAGACAAACCACACCAGCGGATACTCTCTGAAACCATTGTATTTTCTTTACTGCAAAAAAGACTGCACCCTACTGGAAACAGTTTAATTCCAACCATAGGAGTATCTGGAGCCGAGTTAGTTGTGTATTTCTATGATAATGAAAAGGATGTTCTGCTACAAAGTCGTGGCATTCCGTTCAAAGAAAAAGGGGAAATGCAAATAACTGCTGTACTTGTTGCATGGCTGGTGGCAAATTATAAAGATTTATGTGACGGTCTTACAGAAAGTCTGAATGATGCACCAAAAGCAAACTTTTTTTCACATTGCAAAGAAAAAGAAAATATCTATAAAAGTCGTGTAAGGCATGGGGGAGTGGAAAATAGTGTAAGATATTCTTTTGATCAGTGGAAGTATGATTGCTCTACATTGGAAACCCCACAGTGCCTTGCAGACTTGACAGAAATTGTTCCCATGAAAAAGCAAAGAACTAAATAAACATCTCCATTGGTTGAGATAAACTAAATTAATTTGCGTAAAATTGTGAGTATTTTCTTATCCATCAGTTTTAACATAAGTTTTGGGTGCTCAAAAGAACCGTCTCAAGAGACGGTTCTTTTGAGTACCCACAGCATATGTTTTAGTTGAGAAATAAGAAAAGTAAACTTTAGTTACAAACTCTTATCTGGGGGCCTGATTTTCATTCATCAGACTCAGAAATAGTTGTTGGTTTATAAATCTGCATTGTGAAAAATTGAAGAGCCAAAATTAACTCTTTTACCCCCAATGCCGTCTGCTGGCAGCTTTTGTAAACAGTTCAGACCCAGATCAGGCCCGACAAAATGTCCGGCCTGATTTGGATCCAATTTGTTTGACACTCACATGGTATTCCTGAAATAATTTTTCAAAAAATTAGATTTTGAAAAAAATCAGCAAACAACAAAAAAGCATGAAAAATCTCCTAGTGGGCAAAGAGTTAACAGATATAAGCCTTGTATACTATTTGTGGGACATAGACAAATAGTGCAGATCCAGATACAATGTCTCAGAATGTGGCATTTGATCAAGTCCTCCACTGTTTCCTTAAAGGATATTCAATTGAACTTTGGATAAATATTAAACCCAGCAGCCCTTAAAATGGAAATAGATTCATCCAATTTATGAAGATTGAAAAGTTCATTTACCATAAATGGGTTTAGTTCTAAATCTTCCCTGAAATGCTGGAGTTGATGTAATACATTTTAGCAAACAGTTGGCTGATCAGGATCCACAGATTTTGCCATTCAGATTGACATACATAGAAACATTGAAGCTCACATTTTTTTCATCAGTTAACTCTTTGCATGCTGGGTAATTTTTCATGCTTTTGTTGTTGTCTGCTGACATTCTTCAAAATTATCTTTTTCAAAAAATTCTTTCAGAAACACTATCAGCTATAGTGGCAAAGGTTATCTGCAGAAGATAAATGTCGCTGCTAGCAAGGAAAGAGGTTTTTGAAAAAAAAATATACTAAGTATCTAAATTATAACCAGCATGGTAAGGGTTAAAAGCCAATAAGTAAGAAAAAAAGTCCAGAGGCCAATTTCATCAACGAGTTTACGACGTGTTTTTGTCTTAAAAACATCGTACGAAGTTCGTAAGTTAAAAATCGGGTTTCATCAAACTATTGAACTTTGCGAACTTCTTACTTTTTGTCATATATTTAAGACAACTATTTAGGTGTCGCAGCTGACATCTTTGTCTTAAAATTACTAACTTTCTACTTAGCTACCAAGGCTGCTGCATTTCGCGCGATTCTAGAGGCTGAAGAGCAAAAATCGACAAAGGTTTAAATACTTTGAAAGTACTACAATCAAGACCACCCTTTACATACCATATTGTTTACCAAAATGAGAAAATAAGACCCCCTTTCCCTGTAGCTTATCAGTTATTTGCCCATGTAACCTCTCCCACCCCTTCCCCTACGATGCTGTATACAGTCACCAAGATTCGTCTATGACCACCGTCATCAGTAGCTGAATTTATGCATAACCATCACGTCTAATGAAAGGAATTCTGTAGTAAAACCAACAGGATATTTTTAGTACTTTTTCACATGTCTCCAACGCTTAAACATACTAATATACACATTCAAATGTACGGGAAAGTCATCGTCCACTTGCATGACTGCCAGGGGCGACAATGATTAGGGGCTTTCCCCAATAACCATACGTTCAACATTCGATAAAGTTTCAAAACATATGTCTTTGTATGAGTATGTATATGCGGGAGTTGTTCACAAGAGCTTTCAGTAGAACTTTACATTCTGCATGAAGGGACATACATCAGGGTTAGCCAATCTCAGTTCCGACCGAATTACAAGTTGCATTCAGATTTTTACATGTTCGAAAATTTCCACTTGTTATCTCAAGCACCGGGGTGTGGTGTTTAACTCATTTAAGACTTGACTCCATTTTGTGGGACGTTGGCAAACAGTGCAGACCCAGATCAGACACCACATAACCGCGGTGGCGTCGGATCAGGTTATGAGCTCATCCAATAGATTACAATGGGAAACTCCATTCGTCGTGTATGGGTTAACATAAATTGTGAAAACAAGTAATTTTCGGGACGCAGTTTCATGAATTATTACATGTACAATTTTTTTATGAATACAATATGATCTATCTCTTATATGTTCAAATGATAATAGTATGTCCCTCTTAGGGATCTGTAATTGAGTATTACAGCAATCAATCGTCGGGGTGTGAAGAAAGCCGAGACAACCGCCCATAATGCCCATGACTCAGAGCATACAAAAGAGCTACGTGCATTAAGGGGCTTTTTTGCCACACCCCCCCCCCCCCCCCCCCTATGAGGCTAAAATATGAAAATAGTTTTTCACCAATTTCTTCTTGTAAGCTTATTAGAACAATAGCCAAAGTGTAAAAGTCTCCAATAATTTTGACTTTTACCGTTGCTATGGTAACAAAAATTGCCGCCAAAGTAGTCTGAAAATAGGAAATTTGCCATTTTAGAGCAAATTTGAGACGTTTGACAGAGAAATTAACATAGAGCACAAGCAAATACCAAAAGATATTTTAACAAATGATGAGAATTCTCACGGCACACAACATAATAAAAAGATGTTTGGTATTTAGCTTTGCTGATATCTAATTCTCTAAAAATCAGTCTCCAAAAGCCTTTAATTTTGTCCAAAATGGCAATTTCTCTTTGTCGGCCATTTTTTGTTACCATAGAAACAGTAAAATTGAAATAAATGCTGAAATTTTACACTTCAGTTATTCTTCTAATTCATAAGGTCGACAAAGAACTCTTCTGGTAAAAGAAATTACAAATAGTTATCTAAAGTGCCACCTAGCGCCGTAAGTTGGAGGTACTAGCTCCGGTCTTTATCGTTGAAAGATGACACCTTTCAGCTTTAATATTTCCATGATAAAGAATTTCTTAAGTTATGTAAACTAAATTTAGGACTCAAAGAAAAAGTTTTTTCTTCAACATAATTCCATAGCTTGTGATTTATCTCCTCTGGTTTTTGATTTTTTGTCAATCAAAATTTTCGGAAAATGGTTAAAAATGATTAAATCATGGCGATAAAAAGTAAGGAGTTCCGAGTTTTGTACCTTGCATTTGAAACAATATGGCGACTGTTACGTCAGCTCGACCTTATCAATTAACCAATCAGAAGAAATAGGCTCGAAGCAATGTATATTGCTTCGAGAAATTGGTGAAAAGCAATTTTCATTTTTTGGCTCCAGAGGGGGCCAAAATAGGCCCTTAATGCACGTACCTCTTTGTCGGCAGTATAGGACTGGTTCTAGATGCTGTCATTAATTCTGTGAATTGTATTTGTTAGATGGATGTTATGGATATCAGATTTCATAAAAGAATAATGAATATGAATTATTATTTTTCATCCAGACATGTTAAAAAAAATCTTCAGTTTCATAGTTCCTCTCAGTATATTTTGTGGTTTAAGGTAGTCGTACTGATGTGTGCCTTACTTGGACATGATTTCTTATGATTTCGAGAAACCCGTCATTTAAGTGTCAAAGAGTTTGGCTCCAGATCAGACCAACGTTTGACACAATTTTATGCACCGAGTTAAAGGGATTGATTTCTTAATGGGGTAGGCAAAGTTTAAAAATACGACGTTTTTAGTGAAACGCAAATTTTTGTTCTTACGAACTATTTAAGATGTTTTGATGAAACTGACGTACGCACTTCTCAGAAAACAACGTACGCACAATTTAAGATATATCGTACGAACTTTATTGATGAAATTGGCCCCAGAACTACTGTCCTACCAGTCAAGAGTGACAGTGACATCATGTTTGTTTACAAAGTTATTAGGGACTTATAATCGATAGATCACTTGTGAATCAATCCTATCAGCAGGATAGGATTAATACACAAATGGTCTATCAATTCACTTTAGTTCAAGTGGAGTGTACAAGTTAATATTTTACTTAACAATTGTAAACAAAATATTACGTCATTGTCACTCTTGGTTGGTACATATTCTGCATTTTTATCTGCTGAGTAAAATTATTATAAAAATCTGTTAACCCTTATCCTACTAATATTTTTTTTGTCCTGAAAATGTCCCCTACTTTATATGTAAGCTGCATATATGTATATTCATTGCAGAACACTATGGCCATGGAAGCAATCACTATGAAACCTGACCAGACTGCGCCATATGGAGTAGTCTGATCTGGGTTCATATTGTTTGCAATGTAGGCAAACAGATGAGGAAACAGAGTCCAAGCGAGCCTTGCTGGCGCCACTGCGTTGTGTCATCGAGCACGACACATTAATCCTTACTTAGTACTGGTTCAACCCAGGAAGACCCGTCCCGACATGACTGAAAAAGTGTTGACTGGGACGCAAAGAATGAAAGCAAACAAACAAACAGAGTCCAAATGTTGTGAGTTGCAGGAAAAGGGTTAAATTTCACTCTGGCATTTTAACCATTTCCTTCATGAATATTCTTGCCAAGCTCCACCCACTATGAATAATTATATAAATAAACTTTCAGGTTTGTACACAAAACACGAAAATTACATGTCAGGTCCACTAGTGTAGGATCAGATATAATCATATTTCCATAAGCAAACAGAGTAGACCCTGATCAGGCAGCTCTTACAAGAGCTGCCTGATCTGGTCAGCTCCGTTTGTAAAAGTGTTAAACGGCATCTATATGAGGTAAAAGGGTTATATAAGGTTAAGTTATATTTTGTTGGAGGTACTGAATTTGAACTATAAAGATCACTATGGAGTGCACAAAAAAGCAAGTGAGCATAAGTCAAGCAAAATGTTGGTTATTTGCCAGATTAAAAACTACAGCTGACACTAGTTGTGCAATATGAGAAAACTTTATAAATTCTATTCCAAAGTCAGTCGATTCATAATGACACCTTAAGTTCAACCAATCTTTATGAGAGTTAATGGCAATAAACCACCACTAATCTCAATCAGGTCTAGATCAATATCCCGTGGCAGTTAGAACCCTGGCAGTCTGGAAAAGGGTATGTGTCTGGAGTGATCAACGTCTCGGTTGTGAACTCACGTATTGTACCATCTACTCCAAAGAAGGAAACCTGTAAATTTTTAGAGTAAAATTATAAATAGTTTTATCCCTCAGTTTTAATATTTGTTTTAGGTGCTAAAAATGACTTTTGTGCTTGTTAAGACTTTTAATAACACATTCTATGTTATTGAATTTATTTAACAAGATGAGGAAAATAGGTAAATGCCAGGCTCTACCAAGCATTTTCAGTGATTTTGTTATCTGCACATCCTGCATCTTTTGCGCATAATTTTGTCTCTGGGATGCAAAGTTTTTATGCCTCCAAAGGAACTTTGGGAGGCATAAAGTAATCGCACTGTCAGTCCGTCCGTCAGTCCGTCCGTCCCGCTTTCGTGTCCGGTCCATATCTCCTATATTCTTTGAGGTAGGAATTCCAAATTTGGTGTGTGGATACATCTTGGGATGGGGGAGTGTCGCGTACCATTTTCGGGTCACTGTGACCTTGACCTTGACCTCTGACCTAGTTTTTAGAATAATTGTGTCCGGAGCATATCTCTAATATTATTTGAGGAAGGAATCTCAAATTTGGTGTGTGGATGCATCTTGAGATGATGAAGTATCGTGTACCATAATTTGGTCACTGTGACCTTGAACTTGACCTCTGACCTAGTTTCCAGAAACTGCATTGAGTCTGGTGCATATCTCCTATATTCTGTTAGATAGGAATTCCAAATTTTGTGTGTAAATGCATCTTGGGATGACAAGGTATCAGGTATCATTTTTGGGTCACTGTGATCTTGACCTTGACCTCTGACCTAGTTTTTAGAATAATCGTGTCCGGAGCATATCTCTTATATTATTTGAGGTAGGAATCTCATATTTGGTGTGTGGATGCATCTTGGGATGACGAAGTGTCATGTACCATAATTGGGTCACTTTGACCTTGAATTGACCTCTGACCTAGTTTCTAGAAAATGCATTGAGTCTGGTGCATATCTCCTATATTCTTTGAGATAGGAATTCTAAATTTTGTGTGTAAATGCATATTGGGATGACGGGGTGACACATACCATTTTTGGGTCACTGTGACCTTGACCTCTGACCTAGTTTTAAGAATTATTGTGACCAGAGCATATCTCTTATATTCTTTGAGTTAGGAATTCCAAATTTGGTGTGTGGATGCATCTTGGGATAGCGGAGTGTCATGTACTATTTTTGGGTCACTGTGACCTTGACCTCTGACCTAGTTTTTTAGAATAATCATGTCCAGAGCATATCTCTTATATTATTTGAGGTAGGAATCTCAAATTTGGTGTGTGGATGCATCTTGGGATGACGAAGTGTGGCGTACCATAATTAAATCACTGTGACCTTGAACTTGACCTTTGACCTAGTTTCTAGAAACTGGTGCATATCTCCTATATTCTTTGAAATAAGAATTCCAAATTTGGTATGTAAATGCATCACGGGATGCCGGAGTGTCACAAACCATTTTTGGGTCACTGTGACCTTGACCTCTGACCTAGTTTTAAGAATTATTGTGTCCAGAGCATATTTCCTATATTATTTGATGTAGGAATCCTAAATTTGGGGTGGTGATTCCTCTTTGGATGGCGGAGTGGTGCAAACCATTTTGAGTCACTTTGACCTTGACATTGACTTTTTGCCTCATTTCTTGGTTTTTCGTGCTATATTACAGCTAATTTTCCTCAAATGTGTCTTATGCTAGACCAATTCCTTTGGGGGCATTCGTCACATGTTTGTAACATTTCTTGTTATTTCAGCAAGTCCCAGGATGCATTAGTATTGCAGTCTTGTCAATAAAAGTAGTGTTCTGGACTCATAAGTTTGCAGTTGGGACACATTGATATGGGAAACAGCGAGTCCCAGGACCCATAAGCCCAAAATTGTAAATGAATCACTGCATTTTATCGTTGTTTTTTTTCAACAAGTTTAATAAAATCAATAATACAGGAGCACAAATGTTAGATTCTATGTATCACATGAAAACCAAAATAATTTGAGCCAGTGCTTGAAATTTCCAACAATATGGTATGTGCGGCCAGCAAAGCCTGAGATCAGCCTGTGCATGCGCGCAGTCTGATCAGAGCCTTTGCTAGCTGCTTGAGTATTTTATGATTGTTAAGCTACTGACTGAACACCATTTGGAGTTTCTAAGCTTAAAAGGAGGCTGCACAGGCTCGTCTGAGTCTACACATGTCAAAATGCCACATTGTTGGAAATCTCATGTCACGGCTCATTTTGAAATCACTAATTTTGCACGAAAACGTCAAGATCTTGCCATATATATGTTGTCATTTTGCAATGTTCACCAAGTAGTTAACTGTTTATCTCCTAGTGTCGTCTGCTGATAACTTTTGCAAACAGTTTGGACCCAGATCAGGCATGACAAAACATTGCGCCTGTTCTGGATCCAATATGTTTGATACTCAAAAGTTGATTTTGAAAAAAATCAGCTGACGACAAAAAGCATTAAAATTTCTCAGGGTGCAAAGAGTTGATACATTTTGCTATAAAATTGTGGTTATTTTCTTATGCCTTAAATGTAACATATTTGGTATCTCAAAAGAACAATGCTTATTAAAATGGTAGCGTACTTTTGAGTACTCACAACATATGTTTTGGTTGAGTTCTATGAGAATTTTTAATTGATGCATCATTGCTTTGTAAATGAGACAATATACAACCAGCCACTGTGTGATAACCACACTAGCCAGAATGTTAATGAATAAAACTACCCCTCTATATGAATCAATTCATGAGATTTTGATGCTTATTGAATGTGCATTTAGTCATTCATTTGGGCCTCGACATGAGAAGACCTGTCTTCGGGGTGTCCGTCAAAGCGAGTTTCAAACCAGTCTCCTCAGCTACAAAGACTAGCTAGAAAATTGAAATTTCACCTGTAGCAAGTTTTCATATGGTACTTTCCAAATAACGAATAATAAAGGTGCTGATCAGACTGCGCAGATGCGCAGGCTGGTCTGCACCTGTGTTGTTCGCAAACCTCCAAAGACAGGTTTTCTTGCGTCAATGCCCATTTATACATGGGCAAACACGCGAAACAGCTATCAAATTGGTCTAAAAGGTTATTTGACCTGTTAAAAGCTTTCATCAAGGCTTTGACTTATTGTGTGCGAGCAGGGAAACCTCTGATATGGCTGTGCATTTGTGCAGCCTCATCTGAGCCTTTAGTGCTGTCATATGAGATAAGTACTGAAACATATGAACTGGCTCATAATGGTTTTACATATGCACAGATTGCAACGTATTGTGTTTCAGTGGACAACTACACTGTTTTTGGTATATAAAATGTGTTTGGATAAATGCTTTCATATATAGTCCTCAACGCGAGAAAACCTGTCTTTGAAGATTTACGAACAACAAAGGCACAAACCAGCCTGCACATCCGCCCAGACTGATCAGCACCTTTGTTATTCGCTTATTAGAAAGTATCATATCTAAACTTGCTACAAGCAAATTTTAAAGTTTCTAGCTAGTCTCTGTAGCTGAGGAGACTGGTTTGAGTCTCGCTTTTTCAGAAACCCCTAAGACAGGTTTTCTCGCGACGAGGCCCATATATCCTTGTGCAGGATGTGGAGACTGTATTTAGCTAATTTATGCTGCTTGCATCATATTGAAATCAGGGCTTCAGATTTTTTTTCAAGATTGGTGGGCCGGAGTGACCCATGTAGCAAAAAATGGTGGTTCATATTCTGAAATGATGGGCCCAAGCATTTCAAACTAACCACGGTTGACATTTGAGAAGTGCACTTTACCTACACACTGACACAGACGCTTGTATGCATATTTACTGTTGATTGTACAGTAAAACCTGGCTTAAGTGGCCGCTCAAAAAAAAAGACCAATTATTGCTTAATGCAGGTCAAAAGTATTGCAGAATGCTCTAAGGGGAGCATTCTGCAATGCTTTCGACCTTCATTAAGCCTCCATTTTTTATTAAGATCTTTGTTTTATCTTTTTTTGAGTGGTTGCTTAAGACAATGTTTTACTGTATTGACAACCTACATGTACTTTCTGTTTTGTGGAGTTCGTAGACTTGCTATAAGATGAATAGTTTTATTAAAGTGAGATACTTTCACAACTAAAAAGGATGGGCCCACTGCTTTTGAAACTGATGGGCCATATTTTGAAATCATGGGATAATGACCAGGGCCCACCAAAATCTGAAGGCCTGAAATATGGATAGTGCCTGGAAAAATGCAATTTGCAGTTTTCCAGGCATCACTCATATTTCAAACATAATAGTTGCCACATGCTCAAACATGCTACAAAGGCCAAATGTAGTTTCCAAATCATGCACTAGGCCATACATAACAACACCTATACTAACAAATTTAATTAAAAAAAAACAGTTGACCAGTAAAATACAATATGTTGCACTCTCGCTATATTCACCTGTATGAAACATGCTGTCCATCCTTGGGTAGGATTAGGGCACTCAGCTACGAATGTGTTGTTACCCTGTAAGGAACCAAAGCAGGCCTTTAGTTAAGAGTGCATACCAAAAATTTAATTTTCTTATTTCTCAACAAAAACATATGTTCTTGGTACTCAAAAGAACCGTCTCAATCAGATGGTTCTTTTGAGCACCCAATACATATGTTTAAATTGATGGATAAAAAAATATTTACAATTTTACGCTCAAAAATTTTGTTTATCTAAACCTATGCCAAAATGAATGAGACACACAGATTGAAAGATATCTTTGAAACACAAACATACAATCTATGCCCTCAGTTGCATCACTGGACAGGGTTGATCATAGCCTGATTTTCTGACAAATGATTTGAAAGGTATAATACTTTATGTAAATATATTGCAGTCCATTTATAAGGTGATGTTTGGGCTCCATAGGAATTGACTATATTTTGTTAGTGAATTGTATTAAGGGAAGATTTAACAAAGGGTTTATAGGTAATTTTCCTATATTTTCTATGTAAAATTCCATGGTTAAAAGGATATGCAAATCTCTGTTATAATGAAGTGTGAAGTGTGTTAATTAAGTGAGTTTGATCACCAGCTATAACTGAGTAATTGTTTTAGATAAAATGAAAAAAAAATCCTATAAAGATAAAGCAATCACAAATACAAAACTATAATATCTAACAGATTTCCATAAAATTTCTTAGTGCCGCATTCTGTTTATATAATAATAAAAAAACAGAGACATATACCAGGTTATGCATCAAAAGTCTGAAGACCATTTGGTTACCATCTACATAGAATTAAGAATTATAGTGGACAATTTCTGTCAAAGAACATTCTATTCAATTAGAATTGAGCCGTGACAAAATATTTCTAAAAATGTGGTATGTTCGACCAGCAAAGCCTCAGATCAGCCTGCGCATATGCGCAGTCTGCTAAGAGCCTTTGCTAGTCGCTTGAATATTCTAGGAGTGTTAAGCTACTGACTACACATCATTTGGAGTTTCTTATTTTTAAAGGAGGCTGCACAGGCTCGTCTGAGTCTACACTTGTCAAATACCACATTGTTGGAAAACGCATGATGTGGCTTAATTTATATGAGATATCTTACCATGACTATTGCACTCTTTGCAGACCATACTACTGGATTAAGCAGGGGAACCAATGGGTTACCTGGAGTACCTTTGAATAGACGGAAGTCTTTTCTGAAATAGTTATGATCAATATGTATTGTTTGCATGGGGGAAAGTTCAAAATTTCCAAAATCCTGAACTTTCGAAACTCCATTTTTAAAATTTGCAGTATGCCCACTAAATATTCATAATTTCAAGGTTAAATGGTCAAATGTCCTTAAACAGACCGAAAATAAATCAGAGAAGCTATTATTGTGTCCTTAATTCAGCATTTTGAGGCTGACATTCTGTGGAAAGTCAGCCTCAAAATCATGAATTCAGGAATAATCCTGAAACTTTCACCCATGTGTTTGTTATTTTCAGAAAAATGCAAGGAAATTTAAAAAGGATTTGATGTGAGTCTGAGGAATTCGGGCTCTTTCACTAGAAAACCTGGGCCACATGGTTATAAAAACAATTCATGCTCAACTGAGCTTGAAATTTCACATGCTCTAAAATCAAGAATGCTATAAAAGTTTCTGGCTTGAAAGCACTGAGCACTTTGTGCTCAAACATCAGCTTTTGAGATTGGTCTTTTCCCACATTGGTCATCATCGTCAGTCAAGCATAAACTTTTTCTTAAAACATCACGGCCTAACCAACATGCCCAAATTTTGAAAATTATTTGTCATAATGTTCTCTACCAAAATTGTCTGAATGGTTCTGCTTCACTGGGCAAAATTGGCACCAGAGCTAAATTTAGAAAAAAATATGTTAATGGCCTCTTAACTTCCAGCCCAAATTCCAGACCAAATTCAAAATTATTTCACGCAAATGCTCCTTGTTAATTCATCAATCTATATTATATATAAATTTTTAAATTACATCGCCTAGTGGACTACTTGCCCAAATTCAAAATAATTTCACATCTGGACCCCTACCAAATTCAATTGCACAAACATCTCCTGAACTGCTGGCCCAAATTCAAAAATTTAAGTTTTCACCCAAATGTTCCTCATAAGGCCCTCTACCAAAACTGTCAAAATATAAAATTCGCATTTACCTGTTAACATCAAGTGCTGTTGCATAGTATACATCAGCTGTGCGTGGTGGAGTGTCTGTCTGCAGAGTGATTTGACCTCCTGTAGCTGTCTTAAAGAAAAAATACTCAGCACTTGAGATTTCAGTAGTATGCACAAATAATAAGCCTTACTTAAACCTCCAGGCTGAATTATCTAGCAAGCCTTTTAAGTTTGGTGAGTTATCTTTGTATATGCAAGTAGCCAAGGCTGTGATGAGTCTGTGTATTGTGGCAGACTTATGTTAGCCTTCCATACTCGACAATGGGTACCAAAATCTTGTGCTGGCTCAAATGTTTATCAAATACAATGTAATACTGCTTATGCCACTATGCAAGCTATATTCAATCAATTCTTGAATAACACAGAAATTTATGCTATAGTAAAATAAAAAATATTAAATGTGAGAGCTTAACGTTATATATACAGTTTATGGATTTCCATGATAACAATTGCATTATGGATGTGCATTAATGTTTGTTCTGAGAGCTTTGTTATCCAGGCTTTTGTGGGGGGGGGGGGGGGGGGGGGGGGTCAGGGGTGGAGTGGGGTGTAATGACATTAAGATAAACTCTTGTATTACACACAACCATCATTATCACTGAACAGAATTTAGATTTTACCTGATCCATCATGAACTTTCATATAAAAGCTGTGACGAAACTGTTAAGAAAGTGTCACAGACTTTATAAGACAGAATACCAAAGACAAACATGATGACAAAATAATGATATAAATACAATTGTTTTTATCCCATATTGTCGATATTTTTATAAAAGTGATAGTGACTATCATGTCAATAACATTCCTTGCTATTTACTCAGCAATAGCCATATCTATGTGTTTCATTGGCAACAACTGTTTCTAGGCATTTTCATAAGTTTAATTGGGAAAATAAGAATAATTCAACCTAGAAGCAAGTTGATTTTGATTCATAAAAGAAATATATTGAATATCTTACATATGTGTTGTAAAATCGCATTAAATAACAAAACTAAGAAGGACCTCAGACAGTGGTAATGGGAATTACAGTGTAACCCTGCCTATAATTTTGATAACAAATGAAGTTGATTAAATGCTTTCATCTTCATATATAAACTCGCTGTTAGTCTCTATTTTACGATATTGAATTCAATTTCCAATTTCAATGAATGTACAGCTTTATTTTTGGGCTAAAATGGTCATTTTATGTATAAAACCTATAGGAAAATAGAAAATACTTTTTAACATTATTCCCCCCCCCACCCAGAGTGCCAACTTATCCAATTGCAGGTAAATGCGTTCTCATATTTTACGTAATATTTGTGAATAGCGTGTTGGGACTCAGGTGGGGGGAATGATACCCCACAGCCGAAAATGTGAAGTCTGGGCGAGCCCGAAAATTAGAATTTGGATTTTTGTGTGTTATATTGAATTTTTTTTTTCCCAATATAGTGCTATAATTAGTTCAAGTAAGTTTCCTTTTAAATAGCCCAGTAGTCATGAAATTCAACATTTTTAGCATATTTGTCTTTAGATTGTGAAAATTGTCCTTATACTAAATTATGCCGATAGATTATTTTGTACATATACTGTATCTATCCAATGCACATAAGCTATATGACCCCTGAATAGGCGTACTTAACGCATGGATGAATGGTTATAGCACATTGCTGCATAATATTGCACTAGATAAATATATTATCATCAAGGGAGAACTACAGTTGCACTTCAAAACATTTTAACAAATCAAATAGAAAACAACAACAGCAAAAATAATCACTGAAATGCTTATGATTTTGGATTTTAAAAAACTTTCAATGTGATTTGTAATCGAGTATTGATGTTATAATACCCTTACGCTTGAAAATAATTGATTACTTAATGTTTTGATGAAGTCAAGTTTTGCACCCCCTACCCGTTTGGTAGCGTCTCGCGCTTTGTCATAGGGGTCTGCCTGTGCAATTATAAATTTAATACGTTCCTAATACATCAAACGTCTTATTCAAAATGATACCAGTGATATCTTATGCATATGGAAGTTTTGGGAAGCATCTGAAATAGGCAGATCCCATGTTAAGGTGTCAGAGGTCCTTTATCATGTCAATTCTGGCTGATACAGTGTCACTGTTTCAGAAAAGATTCTGATGGAACTGTCACGGTTTGTTTAATACATTGTCTAAACTGCCATATATTGTTAGCTCACCTGAGCCTTTGGCTCAAGGTGAGCTATTGTGATCGTAGGATGTCCATTGTGTGTTGTCCATCGTGCATCATCAACAATTACTTCAAAGAACATCTCCTAAACTACTGGCTGGATTTTGACCACACTTGGCAGGAATTATCCTTATATGGCCCTCTTTAATGATTCTTCAAATGGTTTTGGTCTGTTGCATATCCAGGTCAAACAGGCTAAAAATAGATTTTCGAGACGAAAACTTGAAATATCTTCTTGTCTGAAACCACAATGCCTAGAGCCTTGATATTTGGTAAATAGCATCATCTAGTGAACCTCTACCAAGTTAGTTAAATTATGATCCTGGGGCCAAAAATGACCCCACCTTTGGGAGTCACATAATTTACATAGGCCTATAAAAGGAAAACATGAAAAATATTGTCTGAAACCACAAGGCGAAGTGCATAACATTATGCAAGTAAAGTGTTTGACCTTATGCATAACACTGGCCTTTTGGGTTGGATAAAAAGGTCAGACATTTAAGTTGTGCAGATAAGTATATTTTGATTGAACATAGTGGCTTGGTTATGATCTGAATGATACCCAAGATGGACTTAGGTGTTGGTGGAACAGAAAAATTGTTTACCTCGCGTAGATGCTTTAAGAACTGATCAGGAAAAGGAGGCTTACCAACGATTATTTTGAATTTATAAACTAAATCGCCATAAAATATTGGCTCTGATATGCATTATTGCAGAAGAGTTTTCAAGCCAAGATTGTATTTTTAATGATCAACTCTGAGTGTCTTTGGTAGAATTTAGAAAATGCGTCACGACGTTTATAATATCGATAGACTTGTTTTAGTAACCTAGCAGTGAAAAAATGTTTTCTATTGTTCAAGTGCTTAAAATTTGATTATACTCTTGCAAACGAATAAGCTGCAAAATGTATGCACCATAAAAAGGGGAGCGTGGAACACCTCCATCTAGAAATGGGAAATTAACTATTTCAAAATTTAAAAAAATACCAAAAATTGTATGTGTTTCGTCTGTTACAGTTGCTCAAGAAATATTCTATCCATATTTTTTACATTTTTAAGGATAAAATTGTAATTTTTATTACTGCAATTTGAAGTTTGAAATGGACACAGACACCATTCTGCACTTTCACATAACATGAACTAGCCCTAGTACCAGATCTTTTACACACATATAAACTTTCAGTAAAGCTTGGTCTACACTAAGCATATATAAAAGTGTTACCATTTTTCTGCAAAAGTCAGGTTTTAATGAAAAGGGGACATATGTATGCATCAGGCAGGCAGGCCGACATACAGAAAGAAAGGCAGGCAGATAGAATATGCCACTCGAGCTCAGGGCAATGTTCGTTGACCAATCTAGTTACCAGACAAAATCTTATGAGCATGATAAAAATGCATTGTAGTAAAGTCCTGCAGTTAAACTGTCTTAGCCAAGCCATGACATCGTTATCCAAACCGTAACAATTCTGTGCACTTTTTTCGAGTTGAAACGATATTCAACTTGGAAATTTGAAGCAGAAAATACAGTCTTTGTGATCTTGCAGTTTTCAAACAAACAAAGCACTTATTTGGCATATATAACGGAATAAATGACAACAACATATGCACAAAGCTGATAAATCTACATTTGGTTCCAATTTACGAGATTTTAATTGAAAACTTGCGATTATGGTCATTACACCTTATGCAAATGGTACAGAATGGTATGATATAGCCTGTTTGACTTTACTTTCGATAATGCAATCAATAACACTTTTATTTTGTTTATAAAGAATAGAGCCAAATAAGTCACTTAGTCTTTCCACCTGACTTGTAAAATCGCAACTATTTCATGACCTGTAGCAACCAATCCTAATACCATTGTGACAGAGTTGGACACCAGTGATTATTGTCATATTGGTAATGGAGCTAGTGCTGATGTTTTATCATTCAATAACAAATGTTTTATTCAAGTTGATATGAAACTTGTTAAACACATTTTTTTTATTTCTGGTCATTCACCTTCATGATTCATGGGTGAAAGTTTTCAGGATAATTCCCTGAATTCAGGATTTTGAGGCTCAAAATCCTGATTTAGGAAGATTATAATAGCTTCTTTGTCTTGTATTCAAGTGATCTAGATACACTTGACCATTTAAACTTGTAATGGCTTATATCTTGTAGGCATATTGCAAGTTTTAATATTTGAATTTCTAAACTTCAGGATTTTCGAAATTTTGAACTATCACGCATGATGATTTAAAGACAATAGTTGTATCATTTTGTTTGAGCTACAGATTCACAAAATATAGTCACTTACATAATCCAGTTTCCAGGTTAATTTTGGTAGAACAGTTCTCTGAAAGAAAACGCAGGTAACATATACAGATAATTAAAAATATCGAATAAAAATTTGTCAAAAATTCGTTTGTAAGAAGTAAGTGAAAAGCTTACAATTATACACATGACGAGGGGGGCATTTTTATGTTCCTAGAAGTGTTTGTTTCTCTACAACTATAGTATTTACGGTATCATAAGTATACACCTTCTGAAAGGTCTGCCTTCTATCTATTAATTGATATAAATTGCATCATTAGCTTTTAGTTAAGTCAAGATATGTAGCTTTTAATAGGAATTGGTAAAGCACACTGGAAAAAATGTGCTTTTTAAGCACGCAGTCCGCATAGAATTGGACGCCGATTCATATACATGTTAAAATTATTATTATGAAATATTTTAAAATTTCTTCTGGTTTGCATAACCCATAATATAGGTGATCATTCGTCAGCAATTATATTAATATATTGATTTATTATACCTCACGTGAATTTTCCATACAAAACTTTAATAGACGAACGACTGATATTTTATAATATCACCCGTTGCTACAGCGACGGCGAATACTGCCACGTGTTTGCCATAGCAGTGGGTGATATTATATAAATATTACATTCCCTGAAAGGGTGATAGTCGAAAATATCATCTCGAGGAAATGATTATCAACTGAGGCGCAGCCGAGGTTGATAATCATGTTTTGAGGGATGATATTTCCGACTATCACCCACTCAGGGAGTGTAATATTTATTTTATTATACCGAACAGAACATTAGATCCTTTATTTTCTACCGTTTGTTTTCTCTTAGACCTACCATGGTAAGGGGAGTTCCAAATGGAATGCATGAAGGAAAGATATATTTTTCACAAAAATGGTTCTGTTTTCCACAGTTTGAATGCTCGAACTGATCACTGACGTTAGGTTAAATAAATTACGTCATAAAAACTGATGACGTCAAACTTCATACCAATATCCCAGCATCCAATTTAGGTTACCTTGCACCCCCCCCCCCCCCCCCAGGACGATTTTTCATGGGTGCCAAATTGTTCATTTGGACCCCCTGGATGGGAAACGAAGGTGTCCTCAAAAAAATTTTGGTTTGGACTATGTGAAATTGCATGGTTTCTATGCAAACCCATAGCGAATTTGAGAAGGGGGGTCTGCCTATAAAATTACTCATATCTCAGCTGTTACTTATCCTAGACTACTAAACTTAATATCAAATTAAAGCTTAGACATATGCCTATTATCCCCTTGTTGCATATGGAAATTATCTAATTTGCATATTCATAAATATTTATGAAAACATTAAAAATGTGTTTCACGAATGGGGGTATACGTACAAGATCAATAATATCTCAGCTGCTTTTAGTTATAGAGTACTAAAATTTGTACTAAAATAAAGCTAAGACATAGGCCTTTCATTTCATGGTCAAATATGCAATGTACCTTATTTGCATAATTTGCATATTCATGAATATTAAAAAAAAACACTAAAAATAAGGAAAAATCATTACAAATATAAATAAGCTGATTTCATCCCAATATTGTCATTGTTGCATGTTTTAATATAATCAATTGATATTACAATTGACATGGCCAATCATCCAGTGGTCCTATATGAATATTATCGTATTTGAATATTCATGAAAATGCATGAAAACTTAAAAAAATGAGGGAAAATCACATAAAAACTATAAGCCTAGGGGAGGGGTTAAGGTACGATCTATCCTGCTCTCCTAGGACCTTTTAAATTCATGCCAAATTGTTCGGTGGGACCCTCAAAATGTGAAATGAAGTTCTCCTTACAAGAAATTAGGTATGGGCTACGTGAAAATGCATGGTTTCCATGGCAACCGCTTATATGATTCTTGAGATTGGGGGTAGGCCTACAAATTCAATCATATCTAGGGTTCTACTTATCCTAGAGCACTAAAATTGGTGTCAAATTAAAGCTTAGACACATGTCTTTTTTCTTGTGGTCAGATTTGTAAATCATCTAATTTGCATATTTATGAATATTAATGAAAACCTACAAAAATGAAGTAAAATCATAAAAAAACATAAATGAACATATTTCAGCACAAAAACATCATCAAACCACCATTGTTGCCAGTTTTTATATCCTCAGTGATTCAATTTGATAAGTTCTTTCATCCAGTGGTCCTTTATGAAAATTATCTCATGGTCCTATATGAAAATTATCTCATTTGCATATTCATGAATATTAATGAAGCTTAAAATGATGGAAAAAGGCATGGATAAACTATAGTATGCAACGGGGGTAATCAGACCTTGATTGAACACATCAGACATTTTATTATGGGCATAAATTTGTCCAATAGGACCACTTAAATGTAAAAAAATAATGTCCTCAAAAATAAATGTTATTTGGGTATTTGAAATTTCATGGTTTCCATGGCAACCCATTATGCCGACTGTAAATATTGGGGGTATACGTACAAAAAATACTCATATCTTAACAACATCTCCAACTTTGAAACAAACATGGTACCAGACTAATCCCTGGAAATAGCAGTGTAATTTGGTAGTTAGATATGCAAATTATCTAATATCCATATTCATGAATATTAATGAAAACTTTAGAAATAAGAGATAAAGTCTCAGAAAAATTACGGGGTGTATGTATAAAATTACCAATATCTCAGCAGCTATGCGTCCGAGTGTATCAAACTTGGTGCCAAGTCAATGCTTAGACATAATACTTTTACCATTAGTTCAGCTTTGAAACATAGTTAACATAAATAATTATGAATTTTAATTAAAACAGAAGAAACTAATGAAAAATCGCGGAAAAATCAAGGGGGTGTACTTACAAATCTAATACTGTCTCAATTGCTAAGTGCCCTAGAGTACCAAATTTGGTTTTAAACTAATGCTAAGACAATAGTTTGTTTAACAAATCATCAAGTTTTAAAAAGGTCATATTATAATATTCATGTATATTGATGAAACCATGAGCAATATTTGAAAATGAAGGGGATATACCTACAAAATAACTCATATCTCAGCAGCTTATAGGCCTTACGTAGCAAACAACGTGCCAACTTATTGCTATGATACAGCCCTTTATCTCAATGGTAATATTTGCCAGTCGTCGCATTTACATATTCATGAAAAATAATATAAACATTAGAATAAAGAGAAAAATCGCCGAAAAATGAATGGGGTATACCTTCAAAATTACCAAAATCTTAGCTGCTAATTGCCCTAGAGTAGCAAACAATATACTTAATTTAAGTCTATGCATAGCAGTTTTACCTAGTGGGAAGATATAAGAATTAACTAATTTGTTTAAGATCAATATTAATAAAGACTTTAAAAATACAAGTAAAAATATATACAAATTGATAGCAGTGTACTTACAAAATTACTCATATCTCAGCTGTTATAAATTTTATACTTTTTTTCTTTTACTCAATTTTACTTAGGATTATGCTGTTTGATATGGTACCAAGCTTGTTACTATTGGGCAATTGGAAGCCAAGATATGAATCACTTTGTAGCTATACCCCCTTAATTTTCCTGTATTTTCTCTTAATTTCTCATGTTTTCATCAATATTCATGAGAATTTAAATTTGATGTGTTATGAATTGGATCATTTTGGTAAACATGTTGTGTCTATGCATTGACTTAAAATCAGGTTTAGCACTATTGGGCACTTAACTACTGAGATATGAGTAATTTTGGAAGTGCACCCCCTTGATTTTTCGCAATTTTTCTTTCATTTCTTCTGTTTACATTATAATTCACGAATATACATAATAAATATTTTTCATATTATACCTTATGGTAAAAGTACAATGTCTAAGCATTAAATTTGCACTAGGTTTGATACACTAGAACACATGGTAGGTGAAATATTTGTCATTTTATATGTACATCCTTTAATTTTTCTAAGATTTTTTCTTAAATTGCAAAACTTTTCATTAATATTCATGAATATGCAAATGAGATAATTTTCATATAGGACCACTGGATGAAAGAACTTATCAAATTGAATCACTGAGGATATAAAAACTGGCAACAATGGTGGTTTGATGATGTTTTTGTGCTGAAATATGTTCATTTATGTTTTTTTTATGATTTTACTTCATTTTTGTAGGTTTTCATTAATATTCATAAATATGCAAATTAGATGATTTACAAATCTGACCACACAGGAAGAAAGACATTGTGTCTAAGCTTTAATTTGACACCATTTTTAGTGCTCTAGGATAAGTAGAACCCTAGATATGATTGAATTTGTAGGCCTACCCCCCAATCTCGAGAATCATATAAGCGGTTGCCATGGAAACCATGCATTTTCACGTAGCCCATACCTAATTTCTTGTGAGGAGAACTTCATTTCACATTCTGAGGGTCCCACTGAACAATTTGGCATGATTTTAAAAGGCCCTAGGAGTGCAGGATAGATCGTACCTTAACCCCTCCCCTAGGCTTATAGTTTTTACGTGATTTTCCCTCATTTTTTTAAGTTTTCATGCATTTTCATGAATATTCAAATGCGATAATATTCATATAGGACCACTGGATGATTGGCCATGTCAAATTGTAACATTGATTATATTAAAACATGCAACAATGACAATATTGGGATGAAATCAGCTTTTTTATATTTGTAATGATTTTCCCTTACTTTTAGCGTTTTTATTAATATTCTTGAATATGCAAATTATGCAAATAAGGTACATTGTTTATTTGACCATGAAATGAAAGGCCTATGTCTTAGCTTTATTTTAGTACAAATTTTAGTACTCTACGACTATAAGCAACTGAGATATTATTGATCTTGTACGTATACCCCCATTCGTGAAACACATTTTTAATGTTTTCATAAATATTTATGAATATGCAAATTAGATAATTTCCATATGCAACAAGGGGATAATAGGCATATGTCTAAGCTTTAATTTGGTATTAAGTTTAGTAGTCTAGGATAAGTAACAGCTGAGATATGAGTTATTTTATAGGCAGACCCCCCTTCTCAAATGCGCTATGGGTTGGCATAGAAACCATGCAATTTCACATAGCCCAAACCAAACTTTTTTTGAGGACACCTTCATTTCCCATCCAGGGGGTCCCAATGAACAATTTGGCACCCATGAAAAATTGTCCTGGGGGGGGGGTGCAAGGTAACCTAAATTGGATGCCGGGGTACAAGCAGCGTCATTTAAATGGAGATACTTTACCGTATGCGATTTTGATGCAAACTAGAAAATTTCGCCTAATACACTCAAATTTGGTCTCAACATGTTCCGCTCGTCCTAACTAAGAAAACGAGTAACCACACTTTATGTTTCTGACCATGAACAACGAAGTTATTGGGATTTGAAAGTGGCCAAAATCATTCCTCATGTCCGCCATTGCTGTAGAACGTATCCTGACGTGAACGAACCGTACGCGCATTTCCGTTGCGCATAAGACGAACAACTGATATTTTACAATATCACCCGCTGCTATGGCAAACGAGTGACAGTATTCGCCGTCGCTATAGCAGCGGGTGATATTATAAAATAACAGTCGTTCGTCTATGGAAGTTTTGTATGGGGAATTCACGTGAGGTATAATAATATATGAATATTACATTCTCTGAGAGGGTGATATTCAAAAATATCATCCCGAGGAATGTGATTATCAAGCGAGGCGTAGCCGAGGTTGATAACCATATTTCGAGGGATGATATTTTCGACTATCACCCTCCAAGGGAATGTAATATTTATTTTATTATACCGAACAGAACATTAGATCCTTTATTTTCTACCGTTTGTTTTCCCTTAGACCTACCATGGTGAGGGGAGTTCCAAAGGGAATGATTATTCATTTACATCATAAACAAACTTCTTTTTCTTACACGGAAAAAACCAGCATATGCGTGTTTTGGGTATAGAAGGTAAGTTATATTTGTGAGTTACTTTCTGCTTGGATTGAAATCCTATTTCATTGGCCATGTTCAGTGAATTTGAATTCTAATCACTTGTTTATCAACAACGGGTGGTTGATTTTCGAATTTTCAAACATGAAACAAACGTGCATAAAAATGCAAATTCACTGTCATTAGGAATTTTACTTTTCTCATATTAGTACTTAATTAGAAAACACTTATATTTTTTGTCAAAACAAAACCAGGGCACAGCAAATGGCGAAAACATGACACACGTGGGAGCATGGCACCGTTCAGTCACTTGCTGTTGTTCGCTTACGGATTGTACATGGCAACTGCGACTTTACTGAACGGTCACTTGTATGCTGAGGGCTATATAATTTTTCTCATTTTATGCATACCAGTGCCAATATTTCACTTTTCCCTGTCAAGAAACGTTTGTTCTAAAATGCTGTCTGCTTTTATCGACTCCTGCATTATTCACCCACTCTACAGGATATTTTGATCACTGATCCTTAAAGAGCAACTTCAATCTCAATCCAAAGTGTCATAAGCTGATCCATATTTTATCGACTGCTGCATATATTCACCCACACTACAGGCTGCTAGGTTTGATCATATGAAACCAAACATTGATCTTTAAAGAGCAACTTAAATCTCATTCCAAAATGTCATAAGCTGACCCATATTCCATTCATTAAAATGACTTATAGGCCATTGGATAGATATGGGTCTGATCCAACCCCTTCCCCCCACCCTGTGACACACACAGGGGTAATTTTGTTGACTCTGATTTTCATGAAGCCCAATGTATTACATTAAAAAATGTTACCCTCTGACAAGTGTCATGTTATATTGTAACATACTATTACGTATGTACTTATGTTACATTTTGCATTACTACCCTATTTCTGGGAAATATATTATACCTGTTGAATCTCCTGAAATGTTTATTACTGTTTACTGGGTATATTTTTTGATGCTGCTACAAAGACAATCAAGTAACTTACCAAAACTGTAAATACCATCTTCCTACCTTTTAGAGTGTTTAGGCATTTGAAAATAGCTACCACTTAATAAAGTTTCAATAATAACAAAGACATGTTTTTGCTCAAAAGCATAGAATAAAGTCATGAGGTTTAAAACACACACATATATATTCAGTAGCTATGTTATTAGAGTGATTACCAGCATTATATCAATTTCAGTAGCATGCTTATCTTGGAACCATAATGCAAATAGTAACGTATGTAACATAAGAAATATGCTAATGGAAATCCTCCCCCATTGAGGGGATATTTTATACACTATGATTACTAAAACTGCATCAAATGTATCTAAGAATATAAGATGCAATAGGCTCGTGTTAGTTTCTGGCAGTTTGGGGTTTACTGTGTTACAGCCATCTTAACTCTGTTACCCTATAATAGTCTCAAATCCTATTTTGCAAATAACAGTCAGATCTATTTCTTATTAATCATCATGATCACTGGAACGCATTGAACTCTCTTAAATAAATTCATCCAAAGGTAACAGTATGCAGCAAAACAATCTTCATCTATAATAGTACTGTTAGATACGCTGCTTTATTTCAAATATATTTATATTTAGTACAGTGATATCACTAGACCAATGGCTGTCAAAAGACCTCCAAGGCTTTGTCCCTTATGGAATTCAACAAACTCTTTATATAACTGACAAAAATAAATGTTAGCTCTTTAGCAGATCCCCTGCAATATCAAAGTTTACTATGTTACCTTAAAATATAGGAATTCTAAAGTGATAGCAAATTAGGTCTTATTCTTACATGTAGTTTGTTATTGAACGGAAATGACTTGCAGTATAATTGTATCTAATAAAGACACATATTTTTTACAGTTTTATGAGTAATGAGACGTGCTATCTCTGTCACAGTTTTCAGAGAGAGATGGCCCATCATATTTGGCATGCTGGCAGGATGAGATTTGTTTCACATCAGACAACTTAGTTTTTTGTGGGGCCGATTCGTCTGTAATATTCTTCTGCTCCTTCTCCATTCCTCTGTGAGGAGCCCTGACATGACTGAAATTTTGTTTACTGGGATATAAAACCTTAACTTAATCAATCAATTTAAATAAATATTGCAGCAATCTTAAGTCAACATATCTTAGCTTAGCATTTAAGGCTAAAATTTTATTCTTTATGACATTTTGGACAAACTTAGGACCATATCATATGTTTTATATCATTATTTATGTTACTTTAAAAAATTGACAGAACATGGAAATAGTCTTTATTCAGCTGTTACTTGAATTCTTTCATATTCACTTTATTAATAATTTAAAACCTAATAACTTTAATCAAACCAATAAAATTGTGTTGCTATTTTAAAAACATTAAAACATTCTATTTTGCAAAGATTAATGTGGAATGATTATGCCTTTTAATAAAAGACATAAAGTTCTATTTTGTACAAGCCAGTAGCTATATATATTTGGTGTAAAAATTAGATTTAAATAAATCTAAACACCTCATGATGTATAATTTATAGCAAGTACTAGGCATTAAATATAATGTATTAAAGTAAGTAATATATACTACACTTAACACAAACTAACACCATAATGATAATATACACCAGAAAATGTTAAATATCGCCATATACACTATTCTTTATTAATAGAATGCTCATATTATTTAAAGTGTCTGAAGGCTTAAGGATAGCAATGTGTGCTCAATGCAATGAAAAGGCCTTTACCTTATAAAACATTCTATTTAGGGTCATCATACTCAGCCGCTTATAACTGTTACAATCCTGTGAATGAATCTAACTGTTTGCATTTGACAGGAAATGCCTGTAAAGGCCATGGTATTGTGAACTAAAATATGCATCAAAAGTTATCAAATAAAGATATTAAAAAAGAAATCAATAATTTATATAGTGTAGTTCACAAATATAACGTATGTAACATAAAGTAAAGTGAACAACACACTTCTGCTTGATCAAAAACTTTTAAAAGCCATCCTGCAATACAAAGGGCACATACAAGCTTAAAAATTATGTAACTATGCTAAAGAGTACCTTAACATTGGCACCAAAATATTATTGAATATTTTTTGGGTAACTTATATAATTTTGATGATACATAATAATGTGACTTTTCTCTGAGGGCTAACCTACCTCATTCTGTGTCATATATATTGTAGTATCAGGAAATTATAGTGACAAAAATCCCCCAAGAGGGGGGTGGGGGCAGGTTCTATGGTCAATAACTTTTATCTTGGAAGCCTTTTATGAGTCCATATCGTTTGCAATATTAAATTAGAAAGTGTATCAGCAGCTGTGACGGCAGACAATTTAAATAAAGTTCATTCTTTCATAGAGAAAGAAGTGTTGTTAATATCAAGAACTGTCTCACTGATGCACTGATATGGGTTTTACGTTTACGTTTTTTACAAAATATAAGGAAAGCAATTGATCATTCTCACTTACTATTTAAGTTATTTTAAATTGCTATGGAAAAAATCTTTTCAACCCATTCATAATGTAATAAGCCTGATCCTGTTTATAGTTTGTCCTGAAATTGCTGTCTGTTTTCACATCTGCTGCATATGATATATCCAATTGCACTTGATCATATGGAAGCTCGAACTATGAACCCTGATTAGGCTGTTCCCAAATTACCATAAAGTAGCAGTCTGATTGTGTACCATAATGTTTACACAAAACCATATAAATGCACATTGCATAAAGATGAAATTGCAACATTACGACCAAAAACAGCCAAACCATGCATATTTGGTTAGTTGCTTTAATGTCCAGGGCTTAATGCTGTGGACATTGAAGAATGGATATTTATTCTAATCACAAAGTTCCCCCTTTGCAGCCTTTAAGTATTTAAAGACCATAAGTATCCTCCAGAAATTGATAACTGTCCTGCTAAAATCAATGATAAGCAGAGTATGTAAAAACAAAGGTTTAATAATGACCATCTCATTTAAAGGATGATAGTCAAGTTTGGAAATCAAAGTCTATTCTTAACTTCTAACAAAGAAAACAAACACAGTTTGCATGTTGGCGCGCTTTAATGTGAGCAAATGAGCAGCGTGACATGGAAGGACGTTGTAGACCTTGATGAGATCTATTTAAGAAGTGCTTGTAAAAGCCCTGCCAGTAACACAGCTTACTTAACCCTTAGATCTTCTCATTGCCGAAGTACCTGCCGTCCAGCCCACATGACGCCAAACTTTCTATTTTTTGTTTGGCGAAAACTTGCTGTGATTTTAAACAGTGCAGTATACCACATAGCAATGACGACGTGCAAATCAACACGGCAAGATCTCTTGCTCGAATCTATACAAAATTTTGTGTGTTGCTCACATCTGTGAAGCCGCCGTAGAACTGATTTTTCACGACACTTCGTTCACAAATACCTGATTATTCTCAGTCCGTGCATGACGACTGAGTAATAATATACTGCACAACCTTTGTTAATGCTAGTGCCGACTAGACAAATATTCTGCTCTATTCGATGAAACGAGCAGAATGTTAAGTCTATTCTTAACTTCTAACAAAGAAAACAAACACAGTTTGCATGTTGGCGCGCTTAGAAATTACAAATGTTAGAGAGCGACAAAATTTTGTATAGATTCTAATTACGTTTTCATGTTAAGTCACATCACAATGTCTCACATAAACTTGACCTCTGAAATGTTTAACGTTTCGACTCCAAACTCTTCAACGTACATACCTGCAACAAATGAAAACAAATAGCCATATACAAATAGCCTTATTGTCAATACATATTATTCTTATTTTCATTGCAATCATGCTGAAATCTAAAATTTATTTTCCAAAAATATCATTGTTTTCATGCCTATTTGCATATAATACTTTGATTAAAATGACTGTATCTGGTACTCATTTTATTTACTTATTTATTTACTTTTGTTTTGCTAAATGTACCACCTATCAAAATTAGATAATCAGGTGCAAACGGCTGGTCTGAAACTCTTAAAGTACAACAAACTGCCATATCTATTATACTCAACATTTCCCCTCTGCTAACTCTGATACTGAGCTAATAATCAGGCAACTTCTATACTGGGAACCCATCTGGAATTAACCTATAAAATATACATGAACTTGTCATTTGTTTGTGATCCCATAGATCAGTCAATTTAATTTTCTTCTTTCTCTGACTTAATAAATAAACGCATAGCTTATTAGAAATATACCATATCCATTTTATTGCCATTTTAATTTTGATATTTCACGTAACTTACCACCATGGCGATATTTTGAAAATCACCTTTTCTACTCCCGATTTTTTTTTTTTTTTTTTGAGTGAAGTCATTTTCTTGTTATTGTAATAAACATTGACCTCATTTTTTATCTTCTAAATACTGCTCTATGCAACCATATTTACTCCTCCATCTTTGTTCATATGGAGGACATTTTCTCTCCCAAAACCATACTAAAACCAAATACATCGTTGTTTGAAAGTCTACCCTTATTTTCATCTGAGATTTTTTTTTTTTTTCATTGATTTTGCTCTCAGGGACTTTTGCACCTTTAGAAAATTAAGACCTTCAATCTGCATTTTCAACCTGACTTCCGCTTCCGGGGAAATCTCAGGTATTATCTGTTAACAGGTAAATAACTTTTTCCACTTCCTGGGAAATCTCAACTATTACCATCTACCAGGTAAATACCCTTTTCCACTTCCGAGAAATTTGTTTCCACTCCTGGGAAATCTCAATTGTTACCAGGTAAATACCATTTTCCACTTCCGGGGAACTCGTTTCCACTTCCTGGGAAATCTCAATTATTACCTTCTACCAGGTAAATACCACGTTCCACTTCCGGGGAACTCATTTCCACTTCCTGGGAAATCTCAATTATTACCTTCTACCAGCTAAATACCACGTTCCACTTCCGGGGAACTCGTTTCCACTTCCTGGGAAATCTCAATTATTACCTTCTACCAGCTAAATACCACGTTCCACTTCCGGGGAACTCGTTTCCACTTCCTGGGAAATCTCAATTATTACCTTCTACCAGGTAAATACCACGTTCCACTTCCGGGGATCTCGTTTCCACTTCCTGGGAAATCTCAATTGTTACCTTTTACCAGGTAAATACCCTTTTTTCACTTCTGGGGAACTCGCTTCCACTTCCTGGGAAATCTCAATTAGTACATTATACCAGATAAATACCTTTTTCCACTTCTGGGGAATTTGATATTTCCACTTCTGGGGAATGGACATGTGACCTAGTCACCAACCGATTTTAAAGCTCTCTTATGAGGAAAGTTTGCTTTTCCCACATAAATCTACTGCTACTATGTTATGTTTTCTTACCTTTGGAATTACACTTCTACCAGGTAAATACCTTTTTCCCACTTCCGGGGAACTCATTTCCACTTCCTGGGAAATCTCAATTTTTGCCTTTTACCAGGTAAATACCCTTTTTCCACTTCCTAGGAAATCTCAATTAGTACCTTATACCAGATAAATACCTTTTTCCCCTTCTGGGGAACTTCATATTTCCACTTCTGGGGAATGGACATGTGACCTAGTCACCAACCGATTTTAAACTCTCTTATGAGGAAAGTTTTCTTTTCCCAGATAAATCTACTGCTACTATGTTATGTTTTCTTACCTTTGGAATTAACCTTCTACCAGGTAAATACCTTTTTCCCACTTCTGGGAGAACTCGTTTCTACTTCTTGGGCAATCTCAATTATTACCTTATACCAGATGAATACCTTTTTCCACTTCAAAGGATCTTCATGCTTCCTCTTCTTGGGAAATTACATGTGACCCAGTCATCAAACGATTTTTGAGCTCTCTTATGAGGAAAGTTTGCTCTTTCAACATAAATCTACAGCTTTTATGATATATATTCTTACCTTTGAAAATAACCTTCAACCAGGTAAATACTTTTCCCACTTCTGGGAAAATCGTTTCCACCTCCAGGGCAATCTCAAAATTACCTTATACCAGATAAATATCTTTTTCCACTTCTTGGGAATTTCTTGTTTCCTCTTCTGGGGAAATGACATGTGACCTAGTCATCAACGGATTTTTAAAGCTCTCTTATGAGGAAAATTTGCTCTTCCCACATAAATCTACTGCTCCTATGATATATTTTCTTACCTTTGGAAATAACCTTTGAAATTCCACTTCTGGGAAAATCAAATACACTGCAAGTGTATTTGGATTTTTTAATTTTGTCTCACTACTTATAACATTCTCCATATCTGCATAGCCAACATAAGCATCACCGTTTTTCGTTTGCAAATAATTCAGAATCGAATGCAGTATTCTCTTTCAATACTCTGACATTAGCTTTTAACGACTACGCCTTTAAAACAACTGACCCCTTTTCAAAGGTGAATGACTCATTTTTATTCTAACAAGCATACCTTTAACTGACATGTCTCTAACATCTATTCTACTGTAGATGCAGCGATTTCTGCTCGTACGCTCTGATGACTTTATGTTTCTAATTGAAATCTCCTTTCTTTGATTATCTTTTACATTTTCTCCATCTTTCAGCATACATAAACCTACCCGTTTTCAAGCAGAAGAAATGTATGAATCATTTAACATGCACAAACGGTTCAATTGATAATTTTCTTCAAACAGAAGAAATCCAAATTTCATTAAATCAAGAAAAAAAATCGACATCAGGAATAAGGGCTGCCTATGAGCAAAATTTAAATACATGCTGCGCTATAGCTTTG
Organism: Loripinus fragilis; assembly: GCA_964019695.1. Lineage (NCBI taxonomy): Eukaryota > Metazoa > Mollusca > Bivalvia > Lucinida > Lucinidae > Loripinus > Loripinus fragilis. The sequence continues at coordinate 112,115,516 of OZ026516.1, forward strand.
ATTCCACATAAACAGTCATTTACAAATGCAGTTATTCTTTGACTGTTTACCACTGTAATAACATCACTGTTAAAACTTTCCGCAATATTTGACCAATGCTTGCCAATTCCAGTAAAGAATTCTGTATGTAAAATGCTTCCTTACCTGCGTCTGACCATGAGAAAGCTGAAACCGTTCCATTTGACTGAGCTTTATCCATGTAATTAATATAAGACTCACCATTTTCAAATTAGCTCATGAAATATCATTTTGAAGTTGTTGTCATGTTATCTTGTAACTTTTTTTTTTTTTTTTTTAAACTTAGATTTATGCAAATTATTGCTTATGCTATTACAATCCAGTACTAATCTATGCTTTGTGCCTTGTTATTTTTACAGTATAGTATTAATAGCATGAGGCTACTTTTCAATTTTAAGAATACATTTCTAAGATAGTAATAAGTGGATCTCTTTGTTGTCTTATTACTGTAAGACCTCTTTACATGGCAGAAATTTCCATCTTTTTTTTTTTTTTTTTTTTTAAGATAAACACTCTCTGGCAAAAAAAACAACAACAGTATTTGTCGCGATCAGAACAGCAAATAGATAGATAAAGTGTAATCCTCTTCTATAACCAACGTAAAGTACTAATATGACCATGCATATATTTATATTTAATATTTAACCTATTTCATGGGGATTCATCTGTACTTTACTCTCTGCAAATCCACCCACCTTCGTTATCGTCTCTCATGATCTAACTGATCTGTACTACCAACCTTACTATAGCGCCAAGATTCACATCTTAAAAAAAATCTTTATATCTGAAATGTCTATCTGATGAAAACAAGAAAACTGCTTTCTGTACTTATCTTTACATTGTGCTTTAGATATGGACTTTCAAATTTCCAATGCCAACTTGGATTGAGCTCTTCAAATGTGTTTCTGATCCTCCTCATCACTGGCGACCTCCAGATGTAAATAACCGTCAACCACTTTCTAGCCAATGTGGGTTCTAATAACCTGTCGTTTTTTCAAATATTGGAAACTGAAATGTAAGAACGTTAGATGTAAAACTGTGATTGATTCCATCGTTGACTTAACAATTTTATTTTATTATTATTATAACTATTATTATTACTATTAATTTATCTTCTTTGCAAAACCAGGAAATGCAGCCCAATTCATGAGGATGTATAGCTTGCTCTTGACGCCTATATTCGTAACTGTATTTGAAACTATGATCGTGGTATCCCTGGTATAGTCTTTCATAATGTGTATGTAGTGTGTTACGTTATTTTTTATTTGCTCTATATTTTACAACATTCTCTGCATTTGAGCGTTTCAGATAAACATGTGTAGCCTGCTCTTGACGTCTATATACGTGAACATGTTTGAAACTTTGACCGTGATATCCTTGGTATATTCTTTCTAGTGAGTTGCGTTATTTTTTATTTGCTCTATATTATACACCATACTCCGCTTTTGAGAGTTTCAGATAAACTTTTATAGCCTGCTATTGACATCTGTATACATGAACGTGTTTGAAATATGATCGTGTTATCCCTGCTATATTCTTTCATAATATATTATGTAGTGTGTTGCGTTATTTTTATTTGCTCTATAGTATACAACATTCTCCGCTTAAAGGCGTTTCAGATAAAAATGTACCTTTCGCTAAATTCTTCATCTTCATATACCGTTTAATAATGGTTTAGATTTCTGTCACAATCATCTATTTTTTGAACATGCCATCTTCTACACATTGAACGCATTTACCTTTTGAGTTATAATCTGCAGATGCGACAGACGCACTTTTGCTACCTAAAATTCACAAAATAAGTTTTTGAGTGTCACTTATCTTTTTAATTCTGTAGAAACCAACTTGTTCATCTCGTTCTGTCTGCTGTTAATACCCTAGGTCGATGCCATGCTATCTTCTTACTCCAGAAATATAGACAAACGTCCTTCGCTTTTTGTGTGTTGCTCACATCTGTGAAGCCGCCGTAGAACTGATTTTTCACGACACTTCGTTCACAAATACCTGATTATTCTCAGTCCGTGCATGACGACTGAGTAATAATATACTGCACAACCTTTGTTAATGCTAGTGCCGACTAGACAAATATTCTGCTCTATTCGATGAAACGAGCAGAATGTTAAAACACGACTCCAAAAGGCTGAACTGTACATACTGCCGGCTGTACTTTAATACAAGGCAGGCAATGTATGCTTTGTCTCCTATCAGGATGCATTATTAAAACAAACCAGTACTAAATGAATTCATGCTGAATAAACACTTTTTTGTTTTATATTTTCTTCAAAGCATGTAATATTAACGATATCAAGACTATTTGTTGTTAAGAAAAACAAATTGGTACCAAAATATAGCAATAATTATTTCAACTAATGTGTTAATGATGGCAAGTGCCCGTTCAATACAGACAGCCTAGATCACAAGCACCCATTCAGTTTACTGTCAAGTGCCCGTTCACATGATGTAAAAAGGTGGCATGACAAGTCGTTACATATTATTCCAGTAACACTCTTTCAGCAACTTTTATTCAAGAATAAACATGATATGTAATTGTAGAAGGTAGAAAAATAAGAAGAACCTACAAACTTAATTGTTATGCTATATTTCATGCCAACTATACAAAGTGATCACATTGAATCGAAACATCAATGGATTGATCAGTGTCATTATTTTTAAGAGAACGATGACAAATATCAGTTTAAATATTATCTATTTACAGGATAAATATCTGGGTACTTACGTGAGTATATATAAATTCATGACAGATTCACAAATGATTGCTGTGTTGACATATTTATGCACCCCGTGTTTTCTTTTGAGAGCAAGTGATTGACCCTCCAATGTACAACGTCGCAAGTGCCATACTTTGCCGTTCACTCGCAATTGTCCGGTCACTTCCGCTCCCTGGGTGTGGACATGAGGCATAGTTTGGCCACTTTCAACTCCCAATAACATCGTTGTTTATGGCCAGAAACATAAAGTGTGGTGGTTAGAACGAGAGGAACACGTTGAGGCCAAATTTGAGCCGATTTGGCGAAATTATCTATTTTGCAACAAAACCGCATCTTGTACAGTAGCCCATTTAAATGACGCTGCTTGGTATTCAGTTTGACGTCATCGACTTTTAATGACGTAATTTGTTTAACCGAACGTCATGATCAGTTCGAGCATTCAAACTGTTCTAAAGAATTTTGTTTGTGAAAAATGTACTTTCATTCATGCATATAGCTAAGAGGACGAGCATTATTTTCCCTTTAGAAATCCCCTCACCATGGTAGCCCTAAGACAGTAGAAAATCAAAGATCTAATGTTCGGTATAATATAATAAATATTACATTCCCTGATTGGGTGATAGCCGAAAAAATCATCCCTCGAAATATGATTATCAACCTCGGCTGCGCCTCGGTTAATAATCACATTCCTCGGGATGATATTTTCGACTATCACCCAATCAGGGAATGTAATATTTATATAATATATCGATTAAAGCGTATACCTGGCAACTTCTGGTGTTGCCATACCCCCATATTATAAAGAGTGGGTCAGGTAAATTAACCCGTGGTCATGGTGGTAGAAAAAATAATAAACATGATCTGTATAATTTTCCGATTGCAGTGTTTCCAAAACCTGTTAAAATACAAACTAACAGTTTTAAGTTTTTTAACAAATAACGTAACGTTTTATGACGCCATTTATGTACAAACAACGTGATTTTAGTAAACACAACGAAACCTGTCTATAGCAGCCACTCAAAAATAGACAAAACAAAGGTCTTAAAGCCATGTGGTAGCTCAATGCAGGTCGAAAGTATTGCAGAATTCTCCCCTTGGAGCATTCTGCAATACTTTTGACCTGAAGGGGAGCATTCTGCAATACTTTCGACCTGCATTAAGAAGCGATAATTGGTCTTGAAAACCCATTTTTGGTCTTTTTGAGAGTGGCGGCTTAAGACAGGTTTTTCCTGCATTTGGCTATTTGTCTTGCAGATCATTTCTGATAAAACATAAGTATGTATTCTGTTTTTGGATGAAAAATACCAGAACACTTCCATCTACCTTATAAACAAGAAAAAATATAATTATACTTTACACCTAACATTTTAAGTCCAATTCCCAAGCATGTATCCAATTTGTATTTGCAACAGCCATTCCCAATAAAATGGTTTATACATACTGCACAAGTGCTTATATTCCAAATAAATCTTTCATACCCAATACTTATTGCAAATAAGGTATAATGTCCATAGAATATTGAAGCACTAAGTATCTTCTGTCTGCAGCCAAAGTTTCAGAAGCCATATATGTAAATAAACCCACTTTCAAGCAATCTTTTTTAACGTTCTGTAAGAGATAAACTCCATCATTTAATTGTCATATTTCTACCATATTTCCAGTGCCCGGTATATATACTGAACCACACTTCTAACGCAAAATCAAATTGAACCTTAAATATAAAATATATTGTTTCATCCATTGTAACGCTATTTTATCAAAATTAAAACATTTATGAAAATGAAAGGAGCTTCATCAGTCAATCGTGCTCTTTAATCATAACCTGATTGGGCGAATTTCTGCCGTAACCCCTGAACGGCACAATGATTTCGGCAATACCTCGTATATTAATTAAAGTTACATCCCTGAAAATTTTTGCGTTGGAAGTGTGAGTCAGTATAGGTATATATTTGCTTCTTTGAAATCATCAATCTTTCCAAATATGTATAGAATGTATGCATTTACTTACACTAGTTTCAATAAATTTACAGCTCTACGAACATAAAAAATGCCCCTCCTATTTAAAAGGCCAGCCCATTTCTTTTTCATCAGAACCATACATGTATACAATAAAGCCTGTCTTAAGGTCTTAAGGTCTTAAAGACAAATGGTAGCTGAATGAAGGTCGAAAGTATTGCAGAAGGTTTTCTTGGAGCATTCTGCAATACTTTTGATCTGCATTAAGCGACAGTCAGTCTATTAAACCATTCTTTGGTCTTCTTATTGAGTGGCCGCTTAAGACAGGTTTTACTGTAGTAACAGTGCAGTTTTAGGGAGCGCAACGGCTCAGTGGTAGAGTGCTTGACTCGAGACCAAGGGGCCGCGGGTTGGAGCCTCACCGGCAGCACTGCATTGTGTCCTTGAGCAAGACACATTTATCTTAGCTTTGTACTGGTTCAACACAGGAAGACCCGTCCCTTTATATCTGAAAGATTGTTGATCGGACATACAAATCAAATCAAACAAACAAAACAAACAGTGAAGTTGTTCTTAATTTCGTGTTATATTCAGTACTTTATTTAGTTCTTTCAATGCTGAAACATATTTTACGTAAATTATGGTAAAACTTTTTATTTACCTTGATAATAGCATTATAGAATGCTCTTATGGAATCAACTGCCAGCCTTGGAGCTGTTCCATGTTCGGTGTTTGGGACCATTCTGTAATGATACTTTATAGTGTACAGTTGAAACAAGTGTGTCACAAGATAATAGAAGAAAATACAGGAAACCCTTCTTAAGCGGCCACTCAAAAAGTAGACAAAACAAAGATCTTAATGACAAAAAGTAGCTTAATGAAGGTCGAAAGTATTGCAGAATGCTCCCCTTGGAGCATTCTGCAATACTTTTGACCTGCATTAAGCGATAATAGGTATTGAAAACCTATTTTGGTCTTCTTTTTGAGTGGACGCTTAAGACAGGTTTTACTGTATGTATATACGTATTTGTTAAATATATAAATCCCCCTAGTTAAGAATGAGAGTTCATAAACACTTGAGCTATAGAATCCACATTTGATCATGTAAAATATGTTAGTGGTAAACTAAAGCATGAACAGGGCCAAGATACTACTTCAAAATGAAGCGTCCAATCTTATTAGTTTAACACTTTTTATCTTGGTCTTCACTGTTTGTAAAAGTACCCATTTAGGGGTTTCCCGCATGAAAAGGGTTAAGTCAGTAATATGCAATTCAGCTATCAGATGTTGGGCTTGAAAGACAGTTCTAGATATTTTTGGTATTGTTATGGAAACAAAACAAAAAAATAAATAGAATCACATAATAAGTCCATAACTCGATTGTATATATAACATACCTGAGATATGTTCCTTCTGGCAGCTTGTCATAATAGTATCTAGCATCATCGACCATGAAAAATTCATCACCGGTTCCAGTAACTACGTATATGGGTTTGTTTATGTATCTCGAGCTGTAAGCTAAATTATGACAAACAGTTAATTTTCATTGATCATTAACCTTTCATCTACTAATGGTTTCTTTCTACTTGTTTGATACAATAACCTTGGGGTGATCCATTGTATAATTCAAAGGTTAACAAGTTATGACTTCTCCGAAGGTCGTTTTGTCTAAACAAACAGTATAGTTCCCCTGATGAAATGCCGCATTATACAGCAGTTAATATCCTGATGAAATAGTGCATTATGCGGAATTTTATCTGTGTATTCGCTGTTTGCCAAAGTAAGCATTTATGATCTAGTGGCCAAACAGATATATGGGCTATTTTGCGAGTTTGTTGCACCCCAGGGAAGAAAAGCTTGGTTTTTATTTTCAGTCAGGTCAATTGTCTGTAAATAGCATGTAATCAACGTTATCTTACAAAAGATGAGAATAGCAGTACACAAAATAAACTATTAATAAAATATTTTACAATAGGATAAATGAAACAATTTGAGCTTTAAGTGCTTGATCTATAGTCCTGCCGCAATAATAAGAAACGCGAAAATCTGGAATATTCTTTTATTACTTGCATTTTTCCTAGCTTTAAGCTCAAATCTAGATTTAGAATATCCTGCAGTGTCAGAAGAAAATTGTTTGAAGAATCTACTACCACTGCCCTGTCCTCTAATCTCTTGGAAATTTCGACATTTTTAGGCTTTCTGAAAAGCGGGGGGAATTTAAACGGTGTAACAGCCATGTGACGGCCTATATATCTGTACTTTAATTTCTACAGGTAAGTGTCAAAAGCATCACACATTTTAAAATAGTGATTGTTTTGTACATGCCAGTTTTATTTTTTAAGCAATGCCATTCAGTTGATAGTATTGATTCAATCAGCGTAGACACATATCCAACTGATCCAATACGATCCATTTGATCCGAGTAAATACTGTTTGCTATGTTTCAAAGGACATTTTCTACTAAAACAGCGTGATGTGGCTATTATGGACAGTTTTATAAGAACAACATTTACAGTGGTAAACGGCCTAAACATTATCAACTACACATGTAGTATTAAAGTCAACCATTCATTTTCTGTAATTAGTTAATTTGAGCTGTTTGTATACATACAATCTTTCAATGGTAACACTCAAGTCAGGGATAATCCTGGACCAAAATGATGATGGACCCTTAAAATGGGCCAGTGGCCCATATCCTATTCAAAAACATGCAGATTGCATAATTTAAATGGGCCTTTTGAAATTTCTATGGGCCCTTTGCAAAAGTTAATGGACCCAAGAATCCTTAATATCTATATTAGAGCATAATTGACATGAGCCTTGAATGGCTTATATATGAGGCCCAGCTAAAATAACGTTCATTTTACCAGAAATAATAGTTTTCTAAGAAAATGGATTAGGCCTATTCCAGGATTATCCCTGTTAAGTGTCAAATAAGTGGAATAAAATGCCCAAATCCTACCATCAGAATTATTAGAGCAAAAATTAGCCGTAATACCAGCTAATATATTTTGTCAAAATACTGCCTGAAATGATTCACGATTATTGAATGCTCAATGCGATGTGCATTGAAAACTAAATCTAAAGTCATTTATTCACGATTCTAATTTATGTAGCAGTACTTTATATGTACGATACACTTTATACTATACTGAACAATAGTGAAAATGCTACACTACAATATTTTATATTTTGTAAGAAAGCATTGGACGAAAAGTATTTACTAAAGCTTCATAATGTTTTCAAGACATCCAGCAAGTGATTCGTCGAGGCTCCACCAATTTGTCTAGTTTGGTGTCTGAGTTAATTCCTTTTTAGTGTTTAAAGCTTTATTCACTGCATTTTGCAATTGCGCATGCGCAAAAAATGTTATTAGGCTTATCAGAATTCGTCATACTTGTGTTGCATTAATACACGAGAACACTTTATTACCACTTGAAACAAGCTCAGAAATCAATTTCGAATTTATCAGATTTGTTAAAAAGATAAAATGTCTCTCTTTGACAAAAACAAATAGGGAATACTAAATATTTGGTAATCTTAGATTTATCACGATTTTCGATAACTTTCGTCCTTTTGCCAAATCAGGTAGACCTATCAGCACATTGTTCCTTCCATTTCTCGACGACTAAGATGCAACAACACATTAATTTTCCTATGGAGATTTCAGTTTTCAAATTTCAAGCTTGGCCAATTGGATGAAAAAAAGTAAGTGAGTATGATCAGGAAATACCACAATCACAAACTGCAGACAACCCTGTGGCACCGCGAGGAAGAGCCGCTCAACCATCACGAGACACCAGGAAGACAAATTAAGCAAAGCAATCAGCTCTCTCTTCCCCATCAAGATGATTGCAATACTAGAATGGACATAAAGTAACGTACAACAAAACATAGAACAATTACAGACTCCCACAATGGGAGTAACAATAAACAAAAAATCAACAACAACAGAACCACTGCCTTAGAACGGACAGCAGCCTAAGCCACCGGGGGGGGGGGGGGGGGGGCTTAAATACATTTTACTGGTACTAAATCTTCGCCCTAGATTCTACTGTTGTTGAAGTACAAGAAATGTTCAGCTCGCATGGAGGCCATCTAACTAATTTAATGTAGTTAGACCCGCTTTCTTAGTTTGCTTTTCTAAACGATCAACGCATAGTTTTGGTTGTCACATGTCTAAGACCATCCTCGTTTACCCAGGGGTGAAGCATTCCGTTTCACTCCTTTCATCACGAAATCAGTATAACGGAATGGGTTACGCCTGGGTTACCGAGGATGGTCTAAGACTGCAATTTCGGTCATTCGGATCTGGTAGGCAGTGTATTTCTGAAGGCCTAAACTGTATAAAAGTTCTGTTCAAATTTTTAACCTGAAAAATTGGACCCTGTCAAATTTAAATGACATTTTTCTGTCTTGTTTTTGTAATGCTTTCGTGCGCATCTGTTTATTGATGCCTTGTGGTCCCCTGCTTGGAAAGAGCTGACCTCTTGGCTCTCGTTTGTGATGTCTAATTGTGGAGTTGTCAATTTCCAATTTTTATCCTGGGTCAGGTGTGGGCTTGATTGTATCGATTCCTGATCTTTGCAACTCTTTCTTACTTTCATGTTTTTCCTCGGGACAACATCCGTTAACCTTTTATTTTATGCATAACCCAGTCTTTGAACAGTCAGATACACTTTCATTTGCTTTACTGGATTGCATTATTGTGCATATAAATGGCAACCAATTCAGGTGTAACGTTTTCACTTTTGTTCAGTATATAACCTACACGGGGATCACTGACCTGAAACGACATCGAATTATTTAGTCAACCGTTGCATATTATTAACAAACTGGGTCAGTTTATGTCCATTCTATCAACAGTAATACTCCCCCGTTGAAAAGAACCAAAAATATGCCAAAATTCCATCTAATTACAGAAAAACACAGCAAAAACACCAGGTTGAAAATTTTGTCAAAAAATACTGCAGCTTTTTCTATCCGCATATCGAAAAGTTCTAGAGAAAATAACGTGAAAAGATGCACTTAAAGTCGATTTTTCGCGTTTCTTATTAATGCGGCAGTACTTTAGTCCTTAACATTAATTACAGACACCATTGAGATACACTTATACGAAATTGCAGATTATGACTCTTTAGATAGCATAAAATAATGAACCTTGTTCCTCAACCCAAGGAAGAAATGTTCTGTCAGGAACAGTGTCTTTGGGCCTCAGTAACCTATCTTTTACTATGTTTTCTTCTGTCAGTTTTCTTTAAATGACCTGTAATCAATGTTACCCTACTAAATTGAAAGTAGCATTTTATGAAATACAAGACTAATAGGATATTATCCAATAGCATAATAGAATTCTTTGAGTCTTAAATGTTTGAGCTTGACATAAACATCAATTGGATACATCTGTGAGATGTATATCTGATCATCAAAGTTACTTATGTTACATTTTTACGAAATTGCATATACTGACTTAATAGATGGGATATTAGAATAAACCATGTTCCCAAGACTTAAATGTGTGATAGATATGTATTTTCTAATGATCAATTTCTATTTTCACATATTGGAACCTATTTGTAACCTGTAACTGGCGATAGAGTGTGGTAAAATAAATAATCAAGTATGTAATGAGCATGTAACTTCTACTGGCGTACACAATTTTTATTCCACCATTTACATTGCATTGGAATAAGCAGTGCCTTTTTTATCACAATAAAAATTGATAATTATAAAAATAAACAAGTTTAACTACCATCGATATTTGTTTTTGTCAATATATAAATAAGGTAACGTAAGTAACAAATATGGATTTTTCATACATTGATAAATATGCTAAAATTGTAGAGAGTAGACTCAAATTCTACCTTAGCCTGATGACATACATGGCTCTGGTTAAATCTAAGTCTACTCTCTGTGTATTTTTATAACTTCAACTATAGACGTATCCTGGGTCAGGTGTGGTACTTGTTTGTATCGTTTCCTGATCTTTGCCGTCTTTCTTACTTTCTGTTGGTATCACACAGAGAGGGAAAATCTTATAAAGCTCCAGTTATGCCTCCGTTAACAAGATAGATCGATTAACCGATTGGAATAATTTGATGATGATCTGTTTTGTCATGTTATTAACCCTTTACACTTGTTGAATGTGTAATGTAAGCGCATTACATATGCAACAGCACGTCATTTATGGCTCCTTTTTAGCCAGTAGGAGTATGTCATAATGCTTTCAAGTTATTAACCCTTTACACTAATTGCATGTGTAAGGTAATCCTATTACATATGCAACAGCACAATGTCATTTATGGCATTTTTTGCCAGTAGAAGTAGTTTATCATGCTTGAAAAAATACTTTATTTGCTGTATAACCAAGAAATGTCACTATCTCAGACTACAGGCCAACCAACGGCTCAGAGAGGAAATATACAGCAATACCAGGTCTTATCTGAATTTTGTTATAATCTAAAATGCTATATCATTTTTTAAAGATTGAAAATATTATATCAACCAAAGTACTTATCAGACCAGAAATAGCAGGGGGCTTTGTAGCTCTAGCATTAACATGCTTTCTTCTATATTAATTAAAACATTTTATTCCCTGCTTAAATAAGAAAAGAAAATCAATGTATCATGTGTCACAATTACAATCTCATATTATTTTGCTTAACACGATTATAAGATATATTGTAATGCGTATTTCTTTATTATATTATGCAGCAATTTTGAAAGAAGTTATTTTTTTGTTAACTAAGATTTTTTTGGTGAAGCTTCGCGAGCCATACTCATATATGCTAAAACTAAAAAGCATATTAGGTGGTAACAATAATTACAAAGCTTTAATCATTAAGTGAATTTTTATTTTAAAGTCGATTTTCAAAGATCTTTCATGGTAACATTAATTGCAAAGCTTTTATCACTAAGTGAATTTTTATTTTAAAGTCGATTTTCAGGAATATTCTAAAACTTCTATCATAAATAGGACTTGGTTTGAATCTTTGAAACCAGAGATAAAAAGGTTGAATGAGTGTCTGTTGAAAAAGTAGCGTCACGACTCACAAAAAGTAGTTCATCTGTTGCTTTCTTACATGGTTCACAAGGTAATTTTTCGTGTTTTGTTGCTATTGCGTCATCGGATTGTGTCGAAATATTTGTTACACTGATACACGTTTACACATACGTAATCTATGAAATGAAAAAGAATGAGACTTATAATTTGCTGGTTTCAAAGGTTTAATGAATTAGGCTTATTGTGTGCAAAGCCATCCTAAAATGTGAACAATACTGGGACAATAGCTGGTAGATAGCATTTAGTCATAATAATGTTGTACCCATTGTCTTGTACTAACATTGTTTAAGCTGTCTTATCTACAGTGAAAGAAAATTATTACAATTTAATTTAGAGTTTCATGCCATGTTAAGATTACAATTTTTGAGAATGCTACCAGTTACAAGTGTTAGCTAATATAACTTTATTGCATTGATTCATACATGTAGTTGATAACTGCATTGTGAAGACCAACCTTATACAAAACAAATCATTGTTTCAGCAAACGGGATTCATTCATTATATGTTAGGAAAGGCAAGTTTACCACCTTGGGGATTTTTCTGCATGTACATCAAGCAAATCAGACATCTTAAACAAATTGAGTATGGTAATAAATTTATAATAGATAAACATTTTGTGACGCAATTTCTCCACATATAAGGACAAACCCCCAATAAACCGATGAAAGACTGGGTGTACATTCAAGATATCAGCTGCTCCAATGTGGTGAACAACTGCTTCGTGCATACTATCATTGGATAAAGTTGTTTAGGGCCTAGTCATTAAAAGACCAACCAAAAATTGTTTACCTAACAGGACATTTTCCAAGAGTATCAATTATCTTGTTTATAGTTTAAATATTGACCTAGACATTAACATCAATTGCAGACATCTATGAGATATGTTTACCCTCGTCGGCGTTAAGGTTACGTTTTATACGAAATTACTGACTTAATAATATATTGCGTACTAGAATAAAACATATTCCCCTACCTCAAATATATAGTGTAAAACTCTGTCCTTGTGGCAAATATCTGCAGTTAAAAATTTGTCAACATAATGTAGTTTTAAACATACTTATAAATATGTAACTTACAACAGTACGACTACTGGCTTACAAATTTTCTATCCTGATTTTATATGGTAACGTAGTTTACATGCATATTGTGAAAATTTGACAACAGGAAACGAAATAAGGTGCAGTCCATTTTATACATGAAATAGATATTATGTGTATTAGTATGAACCATTGGTACAAAATCTGCAAACTGTCATATTAAAGTATAGAATCAAACCCAAAATTTAGTGCTAAGAAGCTCTAGCGATAAGGCGTATATTTTCCCTAGTTGACACGAATCCAAAAACAATATTTTCAAATTGCCCTAATGTTTTTAAAATTGGTCTATTTCGGTAGTAAAATATGCATAGTAAGCATAAAAATATGTTTCAAAGCGATTTATCATTTACAAAGCCGTGAAAACTTATGCCTTCTACACCAACCCCTCATTTTACGTCTTTAAAACTGGTTGCTGTTTAGACGAGACGTTTAGTAAATCCGTTGCAGGTTTCCAAAAAGTAAAAGTGCTAAACTATTACGGATATAAGTGCCCTTCATTTTCTAAACTTTGTGGTATTATTTCTGCGCATGCGTCCGAAATATACTTAAAATGGTGGCGTTTGTCCTTGAAAAGATGAAATTGTCGTCTTTTAGTTTGATTTTAGATGCTTCCCCCCCCCCTAGACCCAAGATGCCCTTTGGACAATTAAATGTCGCTATATAAATATACAACATATGTAAAGGGCGTCTTGGGTCTAGGGGGGAGGGGTTCTATAAGCGAAAGAAGGCATCAAACATCTGACAAAAATAGACCACTTTGCAAGATTGTCGTTTTATTGTACATCAACTGTATAAGGGGATATATCTTACAAAAGCTCTTACTTGCATGAACATTTTCATGTATAAACAAGAATTGCTGTTTTGTCAAGGAGATGGATACTTTTGGCCACATTGTTGTATGAACACCTTATACATCTCACATAGATCACTTTACGCCCCAACATACAGCTTTTGAGCAATCGACAGCATGTTTATTAGTCTTTTTAGAGTTACTTCCTGGTTTGATACCGTTAACAATGCTGTGACACGCTGGATGAACTTTAGAGAAAGCCATTTGCATGAACATGACCTACAAATATTAGACTACAATATTTAGAAATATTTTTGCCCAAAATGTACAAATTTCTGGTAGAAAAATATAATTTTTCAAGTTTTGCTTATAAATTTTTCAAGGTCAAATTGAAACATTGTAAATAATACCAGAAATGCATAATATTTGGGTCAAAATACTTCTAAATATTGTAGTCGAATAACTGTAGGTCATGTTTGTCAATTTGTTCATACAACAATGTGGCCAAAGGTATCCGTCTCCTTGACAAAAAAACAATTCTTGTTTATACAGGAAAATTTTCATGCAAGTAAGAGCTTTTGAAAGATATATCCCCATAAATATATTTGCTCTATCGTGATAGGACGCTTGTTTACCCTAGTTCAACGGTCTGTTTCCCACATATGTTATGATCAAAATAAATTCTCATTCAAAACTAAGTAGAGTTAGGAAAGTAAGGAAACCCCGTTTAAAATATACGTTCTATGTGGCGGGGGCCGCAAGGGTGCAAATACAGCTCGTCTATATGTATTTGTTGAATGTGCCTAGTGTCTCCAGGCGTTATTTCAACAAAATAAAACGGGCATCTCTTTTAGGAAAAAAGCCCGCCTTATCGCTAGAAATTCTTTAGAATAATTTGTCTGTAATAGACGTCATTTTTTTTAAAAAAAAAAAAAGAGAGTGAAGAGTGGATTAAAATATTGACTTATATTAATATTGATGTTGGCACAACGCTCGTTGACTAACAGACACCCTCGTGGAAAAAAACGATTTGCTTGTTAAAGCTCACCTATGGGATCAACAATGTCCGTCATTCGTTGAACGACTGGAGTATCAAGCTCCCCAGTAAAGTTCAGCTTATGATACTCATAAAATACAGAAGTCCAACCTCCCATTGAGCGATAGTATCGATGAAGATTCTGTAATCAATCAAAGCACTGAGTGAACTGATATGGTTGTTAAATCTTACCGATTGGATCAACAATGTCCATCATTCGTTGAACGACCGGAGTATCAAGCTCCCCAGTAAAGTTCAGCTTATAATACTCATAGAATACAGAAGTCCAACCTCCCATTGAGCGATAGTAGTGATGAAGATTCTGTAATGAATAATCGAGATAATGCAGTCGAATAAATAGTATAGTGCTCAAGAACACAACATAGTGCCCCTGATGTCAGTATCGAACTAGCGACCCCATGATATCGAAGCAAGTAAGGGTACAAAGATCAGGAATCGATACAATCAAGTACCATACCTGACCCAGGATCTCAATGTGAAAGTGACAAACTCACAGTTAGACACCACAAACGAGAGCCAAGAGGTCATCCCTTTCCCAGCAGGTGACCACAAGGCATCAATAAACAGACGCGCACAAAGGTATAGCAAACACAAGTCTAACACTCTACTACTGAGCTTCTCTGTACTATTTCTTGATATACTTTTGTTGTAGGGTGCACCTAATTTCCCAGTATTTGTCATTGTTTTACTACCTATCTCATGCCAATCGGACCTCGAGGTTATGAAACTTTTTTCATGCTCAACTCGAGCGATCATAAAATTTCAACTACACATAAAAACTAAAATGCTGCAAAATAAAGATTTTTCTTACTATTGAATCCTCAGATGGAGTATTTTTAATATGCTTATAAATGTTAAACTGCCAACAATTGTTGGCATTTTAACATATATGAGCATAATTAATAATAAATTATAACCTCGGGGCCAGGTATCATATTAACTGGGGTATTATAATTTTTTTGTGATAGCCTAAATATTTTTTTTAAGAAATACATCATGAAAGACATCGAGCCGCGTAGCGCAGTCCGTAACGTGTCTGACAACAGATGCGAGACTGACTGCAGGCCCAGGGGTGACATGTTCGATCCAGGCCCGGTCCCATACTTTCGTGGAGATTGATCATGAAATAATTTCTACGGTCATTCTCCTCCCTTCCGCCGAATCACTCAAGAAGAGTTGTTGCCAGTTACAAGCGAAGTACTGGTTAACGGTTTGTTCAAGCTTGCCAAGGAAAAAGTGTGGTTATGCTAGGTTTACACTATGTTCCCGGCAGCCACGGCAGTCACGGTAGCCAGAAACGTAGCTCGCCGTGATGCTTTTAGTCATTTTTGTCCTTGTGTTCAAGTTCTTTTAAGTCTCGCTACGTTTTCTCACGGTCTGTCAAGGTCTGCCGTGGCAGAGGCTCGCTGGCGCGCTACGGTCTGTCACGGATGGTTCTACGTTCCATCCCGGCCTGCCACGTTCTGTTGGGACCTCTCACGTTTTGTTACGTTGCGATCAAGTTCTGCTACGTCTATCAAGTTGTGTCAAGGAACGTGGGCGATGAATGGTGTTTGAACCCCAATATGCTCACGGTATAAAGAGGTGGTCCACAAAGCTGCTGCAAGCGTTATATTATGCACCCTTGATCAAAAGCATCATTACATGTAATGGCAATGAAGAAGCCGATTTCGTATTTATATAATTGCTAGGAGCTGCGGCAGAAAGTAGGCCACCAGCATCTGTGTAGAAGAATGATCGTCTAGCAGGAAGGTTAAAGATGGATGCAAAGTGCGGGCATGGTTTTCGGAAGAACGATTGCAACAATTGGGATATTTCTCACTTTTATAGCAAGAGAGCTTCGCATCGAAGATGTCAACAATTTTCAAGCCTCAAAAGCTCTTCGAAACTGTTCGATGAGAGTCTTGAAACAATAATACCAGCCATTGGTATCAGCATTAACCCTTTGTACTCTAGTTACTTATTTATGAGTGTTTTTAAACACAAAAGATTCTAATGAAATGGCGCACAATGCAGCATTTTATCAATGTCTACTCTGACTGATCTTCAGAGAAATAAATGCAATATTCTGCCACGGGAAATTATAACCTATGACCCCCTCGGTAGTACAATGAAACTACCCAAGTCTTTATTGTATTAAACCAGAAGTAGAAGAAAAAAGGTACAAAGCACGCACGCACACAAACACATTAGGTAATGATTATTTCTACCCTTGTCACTACTTCCCTCCTCAGATGCATCTATCTGAGATTCTTAGACTCCATGTTCAGGTTGGAGCTGTGGGGTCGGGTTAGGAAAACGTGGCACACCGCAACAGAACTTGATAGACCTTGACAAACCTTGGCAGACCTTGGGTTGCTGTCTCGTAACAAGCCGTCCCGCTACGGACATACTCCAAGTTGTGTTAAGGTCTGTTACGTTCTGTCACGTTTTGTTGCGTTCTCCCCGTTCTACTACGGCACATTTAAGTAGGTCAATCGCGCCGTGGCTGCCGTGGCAAATTTTTTGACTGTTTAAAAATCTGTCCCGGTGATCACGGCGACCACGGCGAGCTACGTTTGTCGACCCCGTTCCCCTACGTTGTGTTACGGTCACCCCGTTTCGTCCACGGTGGCCGAAATCGTGACTGCCGTGGCCGCCGGGGACATAGTGTAAACGTAGCATTAGGTGAAATGACCGCCCCGCCGCGACCATATCTGTTGACTTGGGACGTAAAGCAACAAAACAAACAAAAATACAAAATGAGGTATGTTATTGGATATCCATAAATATGGAATTAATAGTAAAATGTCAGTCATACCGAGTAGCTTACCTGCACGAGATTAAGAAGATCCATGACCAATGGTACCAGACCAACAACTCTACTATCTACCGCTGCTGTCGTCCAAGTAGTCCATCCACGCTGAAAATTTGATACACATACACTATAACATTGATATTGTTTTGAAAACCCTTCTGCAACAGGGAACATCAGTTCGAGCTTTTAAGGGGATTTTCATCATTAATAGAAGAGTCAGCAAGCCCACATTCATCCGTAGATTGGTGTGTGATGTTTGTCTTCGGCTGAGCCAGCTGTGGCTAACTACTGTAAATTCGGAAATTTTCGCTAGGGTTCTATTTTCGCGAAACTTCGCATATGCGAAGTTTCGTGAAAATAAAACCCTCGTGAAATGGCAAGATCATTCTGTCGCTGACTGATATAGATAAATCATGCCTTTGTCGCGAATTTTTAAAGTCGCAAATATGTCTTTTCGCGAAAATAAAATTCTCGCGAAAATTTCCGAATTTACAGTATTGTGTTTTAGCTCTCTCTGTCTGTGTGTTATGGTTCCTTTTCTTTTTCTCACTCAGTTATTCTAGACCCAGAAAAACAAATGAAGGTTCCATCCCTAACATTCATTACAATAAAACATAAACTAAATATGCATGCATTTCATATTTCTAGATATCTGCAATCAAAATGGATGTTTAATTTTAGCCACACTTCAATGGTTAAAGTAAATTGCAAGTCCAAATGGTTTAACCCTCTATTATAAAAAGTCAAAACATTCAAAAATGATTAAACCCCATTTTTATAGTTTGTATTCCATAATACAGGCTCCAAAACCATTGCTGGCTCTCAGTCAAAAGTATGACACCTTACTTTGTAGCTGTCAGTGTTTACTGCCAACTTGTTGTCATATTGGCTCGGGTATGCCATATCTGTGCATTTTTGTTGGAGACATTGTCGCGTTACGAGGGTCATCCAATAAGTTCTGACAATGGTCTCATATCTCAGAAACTGCTATTGTAATCAGAATTCTATTACCCATTGCATGTGGCTGTGGGTGTTGCCTATTCATGTTTGAAATATGGAGTTTTTATCACGACCTGATCTTATGCTATACAAGTTTGTAGACAACACTGTGAGAGTCCATGGCCACGAAAAATCTTTTTTTTTACTAATTTCTGCTGGGGGTAGAGATAGATAAAGATGCAGTATGTTTCTTTGGAAAGTTATATTAGTGGTTGGTGATATATTCTGAATACACAATTGACCCATAAAAGCAAAGGTCATAATGACATTAACCTAGTTGCCTTGAACGTTCTTTGTTGCTAGGCAACAACAGAAAACTACATTTTTGTCTCACTTTAAGCGTTTACTATAAAATAGTACATTTCGGACCTTTAATATTAGCCATTACGATCAATTTGCGTATTAAAAGATACATGCTTCGATAAATCTGTTCTATAGTCTTCTTAACCCATAGAAAATATTAAATTTCAATAAATGCTATATACCAAATATAATACAAAATTAGTACAACTCATTTTTAAGTAAAATATTTCTTGCAAAATCGGTAATATGTCATAATCAAAACCCTGCTAACACCACAGTCACAAGCTAAACCATTATCTTTGACGTTCAGAATGAACATACATAATGTCTATATTTATCTACATAAAAAAGTTTTTAAGAGGAGTTTTTAATTTCTTAGAAATTAGGGCATGTATACCATATATAGTGTCCCGTCCATGGCCCTTTACCTTGTGTTCTTTAGTTGCCTAGCAACCATTGTGTTTGCAACATGGAGACTATTTGAACAGGTGATTCAATTCCCTATATTCTAAATAACATATGAAGATTATTGAAACACGTACTAGAGATATAGGTTTTGTTTTATAGGGTCATTGTCAGAACTTATTGGATGACCCTCGTATTAGGTACAATGACTGATAAAAAGGTGTAAAACTTGTCTGTGGTTAGAATTAGAAAATAAGCAATGACCAGGTAAAGGTTGCAGCCAAAAATATAAAAGCAAAATGTCTTGCTTGTGAACTTTCGGTTGAGAGGCTTGTTACATTTGGCGTGGTACTGTATCGTAGCCAATGACCCGTAAATTTCATTCTGCTAAGTCTATCAGATACAAAAATACTTTGCTAGGAATGTAGTAAAAGTAAAAAGAATTTTAATATCCTTGAATTGTGTTGGGGTTTTTTTTGAGTATACAGTAAAACCTGCGTAAAACGGCCACTCAAAAATAGACAAAACAAAGATCTTAATGACAAATGGTAACTCAATGAAGGTCGAAAGTATTGCAGAATGGGAGCATTCTGCAATACTTTTGAACTGCGTTAAGCGATAATTTTACATAACGTTTCTCTGGCAGGCCAATTATGGCCGAACATTGAATGCTGGCTGCATAGCTTTATGATTTTTCAAGGGGGGGGGGGGGTCCGGATCCCCTATGGATCCACTCATGCGGGTGGTACGCTTATTGTGTTCTTGTCTATATACGTCTATTTTGATTTGCCTGTAATTGAGTGTGTTCTCTGCGGGTTGGCATGCGATGTGTGATCCAGTCATTTCCTGGTCATAATCGCTTGTCTATTAGAATGACTTGACCGGTTCTTGGTCTCAAGGTTTGAGATCTTGAGAGAATACTTTTAGTACATATGAATATGATCCGTGGCATGGGATTTCCAACAATGTGGTATGTGCTACCAGCAAAGCCTCAGACCAGCCTACGCATACGCGCAGTCTGATCAGAGCCTTCGCTAGTCGCTTGAATATTTAATGAGTGTTAAGCTACTGACTGAACATGATTTGGAGTTTCTAAGCCTAAAAGGAGGCTGCACAGGCTCATCTGAGTTTACACTTATCAAAATGCCACATTGTTGGAAATCACATGTCACGGCTCATATACCTTTGATGCACCAGACACCACAAATCTATTCACTTCGACATTAGACATACTCAAACTGAGATCCTGAATGGTATCCATTGCCCGTACAGCTGCCTGCAAATATATATAAAAAAAATATCTGGAAAATGTATCCTTCTGAAGAGAAGCTACAAAATCGACCTCGTCGCGGGGGCTTCTGACAACTTTAGACTCAAATCAGTATACCCAGCTACAGAGGCTATGGCTATCAAGAATATTGAAATTTTGCATGTAGTAGGTTTAGATGTAATACTTTCCTGAGATTGAACAGCAAAGGCGCTGATCAGACTGCGCAGATGCGCAAGCTGGTCTGCGCCTTGGCTGTCCGCATCCGAAAGAATCAGTCGGTGTCCAAATTTGAAACAGCAGACTCAATTTCAGTTGGTCTGTTCGTGAGAATAAATAAAATGGAAAGTGAAACAACTCTCTCGCCCCTTGCACTGGCTCAAGTTGTATTCTGCTTTCTGTTCCTGAAGTACAAATATTTTGTATTATGTAAAAATAGCAACACTATATCGATGTACTTGAATTCCAGACGGCACAACGACAGCTGTTGCTACCTCTGAGTAATATGAAAACGAAAAAGAATCCTTTTTTTTTCAAAGAAATGTGACTCACTAGCTGATTTGGATCTTTAAATTATCTGCTCTTGGTAAAATTCCATGTAAGGGGCCATATGGCTTTTGCTATTTGTTTGCGTGTGAAGTGAATTTTGTGCAAAGGGGTACGTGCATTAAGGGGCAATTTTGGCGGCCTCTAGAGGTTAAAAAATGAAAATTGCTTTTCACCCATTTCTTTTGATTGGTTTATTAGAAAAATAACTGAAGTGTAAAATTTCAACATTTGTTTAAATTTTGTTGTTGCTATGGTAACAAAGATGGCCGCCAAAATAGGCTTAAAACAGAGAACTTGCCATTTTGGACCAAATTAAAGGCCTTTGGAGCCCGATTCTAAGAATTAGATAACAGTACAGCTAAATACCAAATACTTTAATATGTTGTGTGTCGTGGTAATTCTCATCTTCTGTTATAATATCTTTTTGGTATTTGCTTGTGCTCTGTATTTATTTCTCTGTCGAGTGTTTCAATTTTGCTCCAAAATGGTCAATTTCCTATTTTCAGCCTATTTTGGCGGCCATTCTTGTTACCATAGCAGTGGTAAAAGACAAACCAATAGTAGACTTTTACGCTTAGATATTTGTTCTATAAGAAGAAACAAGTGAAAGGCAACTTTTTATTTTATTTTTTTGCCTCATAAGGGGGGGCAAAAAGGGCTGACCTCTTGGCTCTCGTTTGTGGTGTCTTACTGTGAGTTTGTTACTTTCCTATTGGTATCCTGTGTCAGGTGCTGTACTTGGTTGTATCGATTCCTGATCTTTGTACCCTTACTTACCCTTAATGCACGTACTCTTTTTTAAAATCGAAACCCGTTTCAATTTCAAGTACAGTTATAATGTTTAACACTGATAACACATGTGGCCAATTCCTTGGTTTCCATACATTTCCTTCTGGTATCAGCTACTAATTAGCATACGTTCAACACGGGTCGTGCATATTACCGCCAGTTAATTGGGCTATTTTTATATCATGTGGCTCAAAAATCACAGATTTTTCAATTTTGTTTTTCATAAAAACAAACTATTTTAAAATAACAAACTCATTTCAAGGTCGTAACTGAGCGGGTATCCAGCATAAGATACATGTTGGCATGTGCGCAGAGCAAAGATTCAAATCAGTCTGCACATTCACACAGTCTGATCAGAGTCTTAGTTTTCCGCCTGAAGGAACGTTGAACCCTTAGCTACTCATATAGCGTCCATAAAAGACTGATCAGACCGGGGCGCACAAGCCAACTTGTACCCTATGCTGGACACCGGCTCAATTATAAGATACCTTTGTCATGGGCATTCGAAGGAGAATTTCAGGGTCAGAGCCGTTGTTTTCAATAAACATGTTCCATGTCCAGGCGATTATTGCATCTTCTGTACGACTCTCGTGCGTTGGGTCATTCTTAAAAAACAAAAACAAGACAAGCAAAACGTTTACAGACATAACCGAAAGAGTCACCTTTGCCCCCAGCAAAGTTCAGATCAGCTCGGCATCCGCCCAGTCTGATTTGAGTTGCTTTTGTAAGAATAAAGAAACCATGGTTGTAAGCGCAGAATGAATGATCAATCTGATAGGACTGAATTGAAGTTCAGGGTCAGACTTTTAGATAAGAGTGCACAATTAAAAGTGAGGCAGTTCTTTTGAGCGTTAAAACAAATGTTTAAATGGCTTGATAAGAAAAAAAAATATTCACTATTTCGTGACCCTTCAGAATGTGCTCATCTTTACCATCTTTGACACGCACTGGCTCAGCGGAGATCTTGGTATTAACAATTGCTAGGTTCACAGTTTCTACAAAATTAAAGAATAAAAAAACAATGTTTGGTCCAGATAAGCGACACTTTGAGTGTAAAACTGCAATTATTTTTTTCATTCACCAGTCTTAACATATGTTTAGGGTACTCAAAAGAACCGCATCAACAAGGCTGTTCTTTTGGATACCAAAAACATAGCGTTTTGCTGAGGAATAAGAAAATAAATCAATGCCAATCTCCTCTGACATGAAAGCATTTTTGTAGGGGCATGTTTTACATTTACATGTTATTAAATACACTGCCATTTGTATGTGTTGTGTTACATGTATATACATACATATTTACATAGAGACGGTTTCAATACAGTTCAAAATATAAGTTATATGTAAAACATTGCACACGTCATTTTGCCATAAATATATTGTCTCTTTTCTGTGGAAATCATTGTACAAATTATTAGAATCTTATTATAGCATGGCTATAAGCAAACAATGCTGTAAAATGCAAAATACGGCATCATATTGAGGTCTACACTATTTTCAATCATAAATGTTACAATCTCCGACTGAAATATACTATTACTTTATGCTGGGATCAAAAGTTTCACTTGAAATATGTTCCAAAGAAAGTTGAATGTATTCTGGAACCAAAAGTTTTACTTGAAATATGTTTCAAAGAAACTTAAATGTATGCTGGAATCAAAAGTTTCAATTTAAGTATGTTTCAAAGAAAGTTAAATGTATGCTGGAATTACAGCGAATCCAGGGAGAGACCCATACAAACTTCCAAATCTATTAATTGTCTTCCAATATTCTTTTCAAATTCAATGGAGGATAGGAAAGTTGATTCTTAACCTTTGAAAGACCCTAAGAGCTGATTTCATTTATCTTCATTTCAATCTTCACCAGTGATTGGTTTACAAAACAAATGCAATAAGTACTTCCCATGTGACCATACAAGGAACCTGTTGGATATGAACCTATTTGTCCAGGTTCTATTGAGAAGAGATTATGAACATGAATTTTGATGAAGATAAGAGGAAACTACCAACAAAATCATTTTTCAAATATTCAAGGGAATTATCAACCTACCCCTAGCCTAACCAAAACTTCATTGTCATATCAACACCTTGTGTTAAGTTAAAGAAACACATATTAGAATCTTTTCTATGCTTGCCAATTAACTTTATAATGAATGGTAAGTTCATAGTTTGACCAGAGGTTTAGAAGAAACTTTCATAATGTTTTGTATGCATCTCTGTCTGGATTAGGTGTAAAAGTGTACTAGTCTTATAATATATTTCAAACAGTTAAATGTATGCTGGAATATTAACATTAAACTTGATATATTTTTCAAGAAAGTAAACTGTATGCTGGAATCAAAAGTTACACAAACTTGCGTTAAGTTTAAATACAACATATGCTTGATTGAACATTTAAATAAGTGGAACGCCCTTTAATTCATGGTAAGAAGTGGAAATTTCTACCTGCACCCCTAATATTGAATAATAGATCATTCAAATACGATAAAACATCAAGAGCGGGAGGCTTAAGACCCTCTTTGTTTACCACAGTACTTTAACTGTAATGTGATTTGACTGTTTCCCTTTGATGATACGTTTGTATACTTAAGGAAGCCTCCATGTGAGCTAAACATTTCTGTAGGTTAACAACAATATGTAATCGAGGGTGTACATTTGGCCATTAAAATATATACTAGGCCAAAAAATAAACGCCGCATATAAAGATTAAAATATTGCGCGTTAAATGAGAGTTACACGATTTCATCTGCTATCTATGTTGCGCTTCTATTTCTGTCACACATTATTCCCATTTTTTTATTGAGCTCAGTCAACCCAAACCAGTGTACTAGCTGTCTTTTTATTTTCAAGTTTTTCCAGTGTACATTCATTTTATTTAGATTTACACATGAAATAACTACTGAAATCACTAGTCTTATATCAAATTTGCTTTAAAACATTTTAAAAATTTAAAATTAGAAGTTACACATTGCTAATTTACGATGCCTAACGCGCACACGTTGAACGCGAAAATGCGATAAGAATATTACAAGCTAACAAGACGCCATCGGTGATAGCCCAACAATTTCGATGCCATGCAAGGATGGTTGAACGTCATAAAAACGTTTCTGACATATTGGAACAATGTCAGACCGTGTGCATTCATGACGTCATCGCCTAATGACGAGACGTCAAGATCGATAAAAACGTAGGTTCAAACTGGTGAATCAATTTCGTCCGGTGACAATGATAGATAGGACAACCCTAGGAACTCATAATCAAAGAATCAGCGCTCAAACTATGACAAATCGTTTGTGAGATATGGTGAAATACCCCAATATACAATGTACGAGGGCTGTTCAAATATGAATGCAAGTGGCCTCATAACTTTTTTCTCATATATGCTACAACAAAATGGTAACCGTTTCTATAAAGGACTATATGTCAACTTTAAAGTGGCACCAGACTTAAAGAAAAATACAGTATACTTATCGAGTTACAGCCCTTTGAATGAGGGTCACGTGTGTATACTAACAAACTCAATGCTTCGAGCATATACCAGTGATAGAGACGAGCGTATAATTCTTCGAAGAACAGGTGAAATTTCTTGAAAATTTTAAGTAAGTATCCCCATATTCTTACATAATGGTTCTGTGAAAGTTGCGAAAAATCCGACATGCTTTTAGTAAATTACAACGCATAGTTTTCACTAAAGTATCATTATGCTTGCAAATAAATGGTAAACAAAACATCACCTTTGAGTTTTCAGTTAAACGTATCTATAACAAAATGCACGAAGCAACATTTAAACTAGTTTTAACTCAAAGACAATATGTTGATCGCTCATACTGAGTTGTTGAAACAAGTTATTGATGGATAGTGGGTAATTTTTAAACGCTGAAAAGCATTTTTAATAAGTCAAAATGCCTTAAGTGAAAGGGGTTATCGAATTTATACTTATTTTTTTATGTCATTTCATTGCGGATTTATTCTAAATTTGAATGTAAACTTTAAGTTTGACCACTATAGGCATTATTTACAATAAAATTACTCACCTGTTCTTGAGGACTAGACAGATTGAACATATTTTAATTAATGTAAACACGTCATTAAGAAGCAGAAAAATGCTTGAAAAAGTATATAAAATGGGATAACTCTGTAAATAGAGGACAGATTATTTTGAAAACTTCCTTATGACATATTTAGCATGTTTTCAGCAAAACGCAAAGAAAACGACACAGCGATGTTTATTTTTCCATCACCAGTAGATAGCTCAAAATGACGTTTATCATAAAATTAATGACGTCACAAACGTGCTTGTTTACTCGAGATTGAAACAGGATTATATAAACTTTTTCCTGCAAGCAACTTTTGGATTGTTACTTAAACTTGCATTTAAAATTTGGTGCCATTTTGTCTAAAACTTACAAAGATATGACACTATATCGCAGATGTACCAAAACTTGCATTGCAATTTGCTTCAGAAAAACTTCAGTATACAGGAATGACCTTTATATAAGGGTCTGTACCACGAGAAATATAGTGAGTGTCTCTTTATGTTTGGTGTCATTTTAAAGGCGACAAATAGTTCTTTCCAGAAAGGTATGACATTATGTTGTAGCGTATATGTGAAGAAAGTTATGAAGCTACTTGCATTCATATTTGAACAGCCCTCGTATGTTTTATATGTGGCGTTTCTTTTTTGGCCGAGTATATTTAGGCCCCTCGTTGTCTCGGCTGATGTTCGTTATAGGGTGCTGATTCTGTTGTTTATTCATTGCTTGATGTTGCCCCCATTGTGGGGGTTGGGGCTTTGTACTGGGCCTTTGCTTTGAAGCGTATCTCTTTGTTTAAGTGAGTCATCTTGCGAGAGAGAGAGAGTGTGTGTGTGTGTGTGTGTGTGTGTGTGTGTGTGTGTGTGTGTGTGTGTGTGTGTGTGTGTGTGTGTGTGTGTGTGTGTGTGTGTGTGTGTGTGTGTGTGTGTGTGTGTGTGAAAGAGAGGGCGGGGGAGGAGCTGGTTGCTTTACTTGATTGTGTTCTTGCTGTCATGTGGCTGTCTATCAATGTTCTGTGTCTCTTCCGGCCTCGCAGTTCCGTGATATATAGTAAAACTGGTGGGTCTAGATCAGAAAAGCGGGGTCCAGAATTCTCAGCCCCTTTTGGCAGGGTTTTTGATATCAAAAACCCTGCAAGAGGGGCTGAGAGTTCTGGACGGCGCTTCTCTGGTCTAGACCCCCCAGATTTACCATCAAAACCCTGCCTGAGGGGCTGAGAATTCTGGACCGATCAGAAAAGTGCGGTCAAGAACTCTCAGCCCTCTGGCAGGGTTTTTGATGTCAAAAACCCTGCCAGAGGGGCTGAAAATTCTGGACTGCGCTTTTCTGGTCTAGACCCCCAGTTTTACTATCAAAAACCCTGCAAGAGGGGCTGAGAATTCTGGACCGCGCTTTTCTGGTCTAGACCCCCCAGTTTTACTATATATCCCTGGCTTGGTCTGTGATTGTGGCCTATCCAGTATTATTGGACAAGTAAATACCTGAAAGACAATAGGTTGATTTGGTATTTGCTTAAGACACGCTCCCACCGAGTTCGTACTGGTTGCCACTATCGTAGAAAAGGCGACATCTTCATCCCCTTGTGTCGGTGGGCTACAATAAATTAACATGAATACAATTTAATTAAAAAACAAAAACAAATAAAAACTGGAAAATCAAGGGAAATGAGGGATGTCGTTGAGCGTAATGGAAGGAAAGGGGCTGAGCTTTCTCATGCAATAGGCACATTTCTGATAAATGATGTCTAAAAGAGATTTTGAGCGAGCTTTTTTAACATTTTCCTTGAAATAATGCACCTTGTTCAATTGATTGCTCATACATCAAAAGGCCGACCGGAGCCAAATTTCGCATGGTGACAGGCTAAATAATACCTAAATTAGATGCACCATTAGTTTTGATCAAATCCTGTGGGAACATTTTAAATCAGGTCAATATTTACATTCTAAAAAAACGCCCTCCATCCGAGCCATCCGTGCTAAACGCATCATGTGTGACAAACGAATCGGGTTAGACGGTGTGTTACTAGATTATTAAAACGTTAAAGCTGCATAGTCCGTAACTTTTGATCTTTTAATTTTAGAACTTATGTTTCTATTTTTCAAGAACACGGTAAAAAAACTAAAATTCAGGTATACGTTTTACCAATTTCGTAAATCTAAACAAATTATCAGCATCTAAACAACAGCATTTATGTTAAAATTAACTATCTATAGTGCGAATCATGTTTATTGTCGTCGCCCTGGGCCCGGTCACCTGTTAAACTAACGGTGCCGGGAGCCAACTCACGACAGTAAACAAGAAACGGATTATATAATTATTGGAGGGACGCAAATAATTACCAACACGAGGAAACACACCTGTTTTATAAGATAATTCACTTTTCCGTGCAGTTTCAGCTATAGTGAACATATTTATTGTCAAAGCGTAACTTAATTCTACTTTTACAAATGATTTAAAAAGATAATAAAAAAATGAAAAATGTTTATAGTTGCAGACTTAGTCTCTTTAAGCTATTGCGCTTCACAGAGAGCGAATAGCAACTGCGCCGTTAAAACTGCGCCTTTGTTATTTGCTTGCAACAAAATTCCAGCCAGGATACAGTGCCGAGCCATGATCGGCCAACCAGCGAAACGCAATACGAATGGCAATTTCGCTGGCGGGCCCATGGTGGTCCTCTCCTAGATTTTACCTGGGGGGTTTCTCGCGACAAGACCCATTTTATGAATAGACTAAGAACTATTTACTCGTCGTTATTTGATCCTCCACTGATGAACATGAATGCTGAATCATGGTCTACTTTGTCTGGAATGGTGATGGTAAGATAATGCCACCAGACTGGCTGGCTTTGAAGCGCTGAAATGAAAACATGTATCGTTCACGAAGCCCTAAATGTTTCACATCGACCAAAATCTTGTGAGTACCACCAGACTGGTTGACTTTGAAGCACTGAAATAAAAACAAGTATCGTAAATGTTTCATCCCGACCAAAATATGTGAGTGCCGTGGCATAAACCATCTTTACAATAACCGGCCTCAAGTTTAAAAGCACTTTAAAAGAGCATCAATTTTAGAATGGTTTTTAAAATAACTCACTTATACTACAAGCTGCAATTCACCTTTAAGAAAACAACACCTATTTCAACGCATTGTCTACCAGTGTTGCCTGCTGGTAACCTGTGCAAACAGTTTGAATCCAGGTCAGGACCAACGTTTTGTCGGTTCTGATTTGGATTCAAACTGTTTAACACTGGTGGTATTCCTGTTTTTTGCTTTTGTTGTTTTTTTTTTGTTATGTTTTTTTTGCTTTTCTTTCTTTCTTGCTTTTTTTTCTTTTTTTTTTTTTTTTTTTTTTTTCTATTTTCTTTTTTCATTTTTTTTTCATTTTTTCGAAAAAAAATTTTTGACGACAACACAAGAATGAAAATAACCCAGCATGCAAAGAGTCAATCTCCAAAAACTGACCTTTTAAAAGCTCTCTTACATTTTCACTTTTTGGTCTTTCTAAAGACCTCCTAATTCTAGTGACGGCATTTACAACAATATTGAGATATCCATTTTTAGTGGTTGAGACTGGTGGCCATAATAATCACCATCTTGTCATACCAAGGGTTGCGATTCGCGAAAGGTAGATACGACGAAACCTTCGCTGGTGAAGATGAATAATCACGTGCTACTTCAACTACGATTTCTTACAATCATTCACCATGTTCACAGACTAAGAAGAAAAATTGATTTCGGCCTTTGTATCCCATTCTCTTTGCACCAGCCCCTATTGATGCTTCTCACTTTACAGAGCACAATCCACCAATATCGCAATGTGGCATTTTTATGTTCGTAGAATTCGATTATATCTCTACAAATATCGAATTTACGGTATCAAAAGTATAAGAAAGATTTAGCTTTTGTCTATCAACTGATATCAGCGATTAGTTCAGTCAAGATATACATTGTATGAGCCGTGACATTAAATTTCCTACAATGTGGAATGTGCGACCAGCAAAGCCTCAGATCAGCCTGTGCATACGCACAGTCTGATCAGAGCCTTTGCTAGTCACTTGACGCATTCTGTTAAATGCCGTTTCTCTCTTTTGTCTTTCTATGTTTTGTCGTACACCGAATATAAAGCTACTGACTGAACATCATTTGTAGTTTCTAAGCTTAAAAATGGGCTGCACAGGCTTGTCTGAGTCTACACTTGTCAATATATCACATTGTTGGAAATCACATATTGCGGCTCATATAGCTTTGAATATATCATTGTAAAGTACACTGGCCAAAATTCGTGCAATTTTAAGTACGCGGTCTGCAGGAAATTAGACGCTATTAAGTTTTACATTAAATTTTATTCGATATGGTAAAAGCCGATTTTTCTTTTGCACCATCAAAATTCGTCCAAACTGCTAACAACAGACAAGTGCAACCCAACTATAAGTATGTTGTTTGCTCTTCTATTGCAATTTGAAAACACCAATCAATATACCAAAATAATGATAGTCAAGTGCTGGTTAATATACCTGTTGAAATTGTGATTATGAACAGATTTTGCATAACCCATGATTGCGGTTGGCCGTGGCCGGCTGTTTATATAAACTTCAAACATTTCAAACACCATATTCAGATTTAGATTTGGGGTAAAAAAAATATTTGCGTCGTGCGTTGTCAACGATTGCTTCAAATGGCATCTCCCTCTAAACTATTGGCCTGATTATTCACAAAAAAAGATATGAGCGAAAGCAACGCTGTATGCTCCCATGAAAATCTGACATAACACTAGGTAACTCTGATATGGAGGCCATAGCAGCTAAGTTTGATCTGAAGGAGTCTATAAGGTAAAGTCGGGTATATTCGGACAGACGGCTAAATTCGGACAGCGACCTTGTTTGTTTCATATTTCAAATAGTGGAATAAAAAATAAATCAACTAAGCAAGCAGTGAAAATCCTGATGAGACGGCTCATAAGGAGCCGTCTCATCTGGATTTACACTGTTTGCAAATGCGTGTCCGAATTTACCTGGTGTCCGAATTTACCCGACTTTACCCTAATTGTTACAAAACTACTTTTCATCCATCTGTACCTCTTGGTATGATAGTTTGTCATTGTGATATGTAACTCCATCCTTGTGTTCGCCTCCTCATAATATGATGCCAAGTGGGACAATTTATATGTTAGAAGTTTGTGACTTTACTACAAGTTTAGTAAAAGAAAGGTGGCAAAGATCAGGAATGCATACAATCAAGTACCACACCTGATCCAGGATACCACATGGGAAAGTGACAAAAAACACAATTAAACACCACAAACACTGCCAAGAGGTCAGTCCTTTCCAAGCAGGTGACCACAAGGCAGCAATGCACAGACGCGACAACATGAAAAATTAAAGACATAGATAAAACAGAAGTACCGCCTTGGAACGGTCAGTAAAAATATTTTACTGGAGGGCTTAAACCGGTTTCACGGCGCCAACCTCGCCCTAAGTTCAGATGTGGATGTTGATAAGTCTGGTTTTGCTGTTGTTACATTGTCTGTAATTTTGACAGCTAAATATCTCAAATAACCTGAGACCAAAAAAATGGTTACTTCAGGAGGAATTGAAAATGCCCTAAGAGATACATCGAATATACATGAAGCTTCATGAAGATCTGGGCCCGGAAGTACAATGCCTCCTTAAAGTTAAGGAAGACTTAAGTTAAGTATTGATTTTTCAGGATGCGAAAAATAACGTTTATAACTGATAAAAATCAAAATAGTTTTATTTTTTTCTGAAGATCACAATGATATCTTTGACCACAATCACATCGATCCAGGCAATTTATTTAGCATTTAATTTAGCATGTTGAAATATCAATACTTAACTTAAGTCTTCCTTAACTTTAAGGAGCCATTGTAATTCCGGGCCCTAGACACTAGGGTGGCATTATATGCGTGAGATGCAACAGTAGTGGGGTATAAACGAAATGCTGGCAAACCGGGGTATCAGATGTGTTTATATTGTGACTGTATCACCTTAGGACATGTAGTATTGATAAGTTTGGATGCTCTCGGGAACAGCGAGAGTAATGAAATGAATGCCTTTCTGCCCATTTTGTTGCTGAACAGCTACCCGATTTAGCATTGTCCATTATTTTAGGCTTCCATGCGCTAACGGGATGCGATACCATAATACCTTTATCTGGAAAAGGCAATAATTCATGCTGGATAATGTACTTAAGTATGTCCATCTTCTTACTGGAGTAGTAAGGGATGATAGCGTCGATGTTGCTTGGACGTTTGTACGTTTGTTGTATGTGATTGGAGAAAAGGGTGTCAGAGGTATTGATGGTGCCAGGCATAGTCTTTTTTTTGAAAAGTGACCTAGATGTGTTGCCTCCAACCCATGGTGCATGTAATAATGGATCTAGAAAACAAATCAGCTAAAACTATTAACTTGTGGCAAGAAGGTAAGACTGACTAGAAGTTGTTTGGAAGTGCTTGCTAGCTATCCCAGTTGTGTGCATGCAGCCAATTAGCTGTGTATGCAAGACAAAATGCATGTCAATGCGGTGCAAGTGTTCTAAAGCATCTCTGAAATGCACACCAGCTTGTAGGGTTGATGCCATTGGTTTCCAAATCTTACATATTCAACTTTAAATAGATCTGCTATAGCAATAATTGTTGTGAGATAATTCACTGTTTGGGTGCACTGATAAACAGTTTAGCAGCTTAAACAAAATAACTGATTTATTGTTATTGTAATAAACAAGGAATGACCAAAATGTAAGTGGGTATGACCAGGAAATACCACAACAACTCAGTGCAGACCAACTAACAGCACTGGAAGGAAGAGACACCGAACACTAATAGCCAAAAGGCAGCAGGAAGACAGTTAAAGTAAAGCAACCAGCTCTCTCTTCCGCGGCGAGATGATTTTCAAAACTAGATTGTACACTAACTACAGCATTTCAAGACATTGACGAAAAACCATCCCACACAAACAATGGGTGCAACAATAAACAATGAATAAATAATAACAGAATCACTGCATGAGAACAGACAGTAGCGGATACCACTTTGGTCTAAAGTGTATTAATATGGTGCCAAATCTTCACCATAGATTATATTGTTGTTAAAACACAGAAATTGATTAGTTCGCATGAAGGCTAACCTAAGCGATACATCATTACATAGAATCAATCTAAGTAAATTAACACACTATGATGAAACAAAGAAAATGGCTCGTAACCCACAGATAGAGCCTCAAGTTGAGCTATGGTGGGCCCAGACAAAGACAAGTATCAGGCACTAACAAACCGATGAAAGTTTTAGGATAGGGTCATCATTGAGTCTGCAGCCTGATCCACTTTTGTGTAATTAAAGCGGAAACATAATTATATGTATGGTTCATACAAAATACTGCTGTAGAAAACTAAAACAAGCAGCATCTATATGTAATGCTTATTTGATCATAATTGAGCCCCATCAAGAGAAAAAATATTTCAGGCTTGACCACCAGGTATGACTCAAACTGGCCTGCTGTGCCACAGAGCTTAGCTAGAGTCTGGAAGATTAGTACCTAATCAGCGAATAACAAAAGTGCTAGTCAGACAGCTCGGATATTAAAGCTAATCTGCGTTTTCTGTTCTTATATAATTAAAGCGGATTGTCTCTTAATGTGCCCTATAAGAAGCCCAAGGGGCCTTTTGTTGCAAGTTTACAATTGGATACCTTTATTTTATTTAGTGAAAATATTTGCTGTGCTCATATGTCCTACTCACTTATGTTGTTGAGGGTATGCTGATTACAAAAAGAAGCTGTTTTCAATGCATTTTTACACCAACTGTGCACTTAAATGACCTTTAATCCTGACCTGGCATGTAGTTACACCATCAATATCACATCAGGATCAGCATGTTCTGGGTCTGCACTGTTTGTTGAAAATGATAAGTCCCAGCCTAGCCGCATCAAAGGACCTGATGTCGGTGATTTGATTTTATTTGATGTGATGCGAAGTGCTGTGTTGTGACTGATATGATGTGATGTGATTTTTTTATTTATTTATTTGTTTATTTATTTATTTATTTATTTATTTATTTATTTATTTATTTATTTATTCATGTCGAACTCCCAAAACGACTAACTTACCAAATTGGCAATGCACATATCTTATTTTATGGATCTGGGTCGAGGCGCAGCGACTCCCACAGTATACCATATTGGTAGACTCTTAGCGGTCTGTGCACACATTCAGACTAGTCTCTGTCAGAAGTAGTAGCTCGGCTTGACTCTTAACTGATCTGGGGTAAACGGCCTGTGGGAGTCGTAGCGCCTGGTCTCACTGGACAGATTGTGAAAACTAATCGTGCATACCTAAGTGGCCTATAACTTGGTTCATGGTTATGGCAGTTAATTCCCTTGAACTACCTATGTTAGGTTACTTCCTTT
Source organism: Loripinus fragilis (assembly GCA_964019695.1). Classification (NCBI taxonomy): domain Eukaryota; kingdom Metazoa; phylum Mollusca; class Bivalvia; order Lucinida; family Lucinidae; genus Loripinus; species Loripinus fragilis. The sequence goes on from OZ026516.1 coordinate 112,149,787, forward strand.
TTCTTTAGATCAATTGCTGTATTTCATACAGAACTTTAAACGATGTTGTGCCCCCGCCCCACTCCCTATAACTATAATTTTGGTCATGCTTAAGGCAGTTATCTCCCTTCGCTTGATACAGCTGATCGAACTATTTTTTTCTTCTTTAGATCAATCTTTGTATGACAGAACTTAGGACGATGTTCTGCCCCACCCCAACTCCCCATCAACCTAATATCTAAACCAATTTGCCACCGTAACTCAACTAGCAAATAGCCTTATGATGTATTTACTTTGTGTATGTTATATGTCATGTCTTTATATGTCTATTGTAAATCAGCTCGATGTCATGTATTATGACCGGAGTTTATGAATAAAGTATTTCGTATCGTATCGTATCGTAATATCACTCTGCATGATCTAGCTTAGTACTGGTTCAACCCAGGAAGACCCGTCCCTTTATAACTAAAAGATTGTAGATGGGACGTAAAGAATCAAATCAAACAAACAAACAAAACTATACATGACATCTAAACCATTCACATGCAGCTTTATGATAATTTTGTAGTGTTAGATTGGTACGACACCGATAAAAAATGCAGCATTAACATTACAAACTTTTATTTTGCGAAATTTGCACTTAAATGACTTTTAACATTGCACGGACATACGCTCAGTTGTTGTCTAGGTAATGTTATACATGCAACAAGTATCTTAAGTACATCCTGGATAGTGTCAGTGAATTTAATGGATGTTATATAGGCGGAAGATGACATAGAAAGGGGTGATTTGTCTATTATCATGTTATTTTGCACTCAGTTGACCTTTGAACTAATTCTGAGTCCCAGAGACATTTCCAGACTTGGCATCCACCCCTATCGTGTTTACTACATATATATAAACATAATTAGCATGGATGCCAGCCTCTACTCAATTTTGCCATCAAAAGTGAAAATAAGCCTCTTTTGTTTAAAGCTGCATAGTCTGTAATTTTTGATCTTTTATTTTTATAACTAATGTTTCTATTTTTCAAGAACACAGTAAAAAACTAAAATTTAGGCATACATTTTACCAATTTCGTAAATCTTAACAAATTATCAGTATCAAAACAGCAGCATTTATGTTAAAATTAACTGTCTATAATTATTGGAGGGACGCAAATAATTACCAAAAAGAGAAAAACACACCTGTTTATATAAGATAATTCACTTTTCCGTGCAGTTTTCAGCTATAGATAGATAGATAGATTTCTTTATTTCCTCCTGTTAGGAGAGTTACAAAAACACATACACAAATGACAATATATACAAAATAACATACAATACCTACTTTGCTCAGCACGTGTCTGTCAAAGTAAGCTTAAATTATTGGAACAATTTTAACATATAATACAAAAATAGGTATATTGGGCGAATTGGGCCAGAATATTAACCCTTACATTATGCAAGTTATGCTTAACTTCATTGTGCACAGTCCTCTTGCCGAAACGAAATGCAAGAGTTCTGTAAATGAGTTATTAAGCAATAAATATCAACAAGTCCGTAGATGCAGCCCGTGAGTACAACATCCAAGTGAACTTGACTGGACTATTGGGCAGAGCTTTGTAAATAACTTATTATTCAATTTATTCTTTGTGTTGAGCACCATATATCACTAACATTATGTATATTCCATAATATATAATTACATTTAAATATATCTTTCCATTAGATGACCTAATAGCATCTATGGCCCAAGTGTCATCAGCTTCAGCTCAATTGCTACAACGTAGACACACGAACCATAGACGCCACTAAGCCACCAACATGTCCAATATCACAATTAGTTGCATTATTTCACTTGTAGGGGGTCGTCTTTTCAAGAACAGGTGTTTGGTTGCAATTGCAAAAACCAAGCATCTGCTCTCAAAAACGAAGAGGTTATCTGTTGTAGGTAAGCCATATCCTGTGCAAGGCTGGTAGACACAAATACCAAAACTTAGTACAATCATCAGATAATAATGAAACGAAATCTACCCGTTCTTCGCCTAGGAATGCTGATGTAAGTGACGCTTTATCTAATCTCCTAAGGTATAAATACACGTTTGGGTCAAACTGGTAGATTTTGTCCCAAAGTGAAACTCGTTCGAGATGAACATATGTGCACTCGCTGATGCAATGATAAATGATATTGGCATAACCATTGCTACAATTGGGACAGAGCCGGACACTGTCAGTCTCATCTATTAGACAAGAAATCATCTGTACGACTGATTTTGCTGCTGGTAATAGTTTTGGTTTCAATTTCGATATGAACCAGACAAAATGAATGTGAAAATCACTGTGTATGCGTTTAAACCGCTCAAACTGAGGCTGCAATGTCCGACTATGCCACATATACTCTTCTCGTTCCTTTATCTTCATTTTAATAGTATTTTTCCAAGCCAATCTACCTGGAAAGATATTGTCCCTCTTATATGCTTCCAAGACATTCAAGAGACCGTACTTTCCAAGTATGTTGACTATGTCTGATATAAAACCTTTCTGTTTCGTATTATTTGCATCAAAGGAACATAGTCTATTTAAAAACACAATTCTAAGCCAGTGATCGATATTCAATCTGCAAAGTTGGCCAAGTACGGTTAACTTTCTGAAATCTATTTCTGATTCAAGTGTGTACATTGCCATTATACTTAATGCTATATCAGTCCGAGTCCTTATATTTAGACCTTGCATATATTTGATGCAGAATCTATGTGCTCTTTCCAAGCTTAATATGTCAGATTCAGTCATGTTATACCACGTTTCACAACCATACAGGGCTTTAGGCAAAACAATACATTTATATATTTTCTGACAAGATAGGGGATGTAAGCCATGCTCATGAACGATGCCACAATTCACCAGACTGACGAATGTCCCCTTTAATTTATCAGAAGCGTTTTTGATATTAATTTTTAAAGACATGTATTTATTAAACATAATGCCCAAATACTTATAATTTTCTTCTTCTTTGACTGTGTTGGGTCCTAAAAGCCATAGCCTTTTTGATTTTAAGAACTGCATCCTAGTTTCGTTAAAAACAATCACTGAGCATTTTAAGGGCCCATACTCATATCTCCATTTACAGGAAGTCATATTCTGGTCCTTCGGGAAACAGAATGCCGCTTAAGTAGCTGCTAGTGGACGTGCTTTCTATTAGTTCTCATGAACAGACTCAATTAAAACCTAGGCTGCTGTTTTCTTATATTGTAGGCTCTCTCTATATCTGGAGGATCCGCTTTTCCAGATAATTTAATTTTATACACTGTCTTTTGACTCATTTTGGACAACATAGGAACACATGAAATATTTAATATAATTATACGTGTTAACATAACAAATTCGTAGAAAATGGGCTGATAGTTTGTAATTGGAAAAAAGGTTCTTACTTGGCTTCCAAGTTTGTGACGTCATATTCACGGTATAAAATGTATACGTTGGCCCTCTTATTTTGTCAATCACCGTATAACTATACGATGGATCAGGCTTGTTTACATAGTCATCGAGAGGAGTAGCTTCACACAAAGTCAAAACTCCTACGAGGCCAAAGAAGATTACAAGACTTCCATCCATAATGTCTAAATATTTTTTGATAAAACAGAATCACAACACATCTCAGCCCAGGCCTCCAGATAAGAGTGCATAATTAAAATTAGTTTTCTTATCCACCAGTTTAAACATGTGTTATGGGGGCTCAAAAGAACCGTCTCAATGAGACGGTTCTTTTGACCCCCCAAAACACATGTTTAAACTGGTGGATAAGAAAATAATCACATTTTTACGTTCTTATGTTTTGCCTATCTTGACCTACAAAAAGTGTTACCTTGAGATAACCCGCTATCTACACGTTAGATTAAAAGACTGACCCACCTCATCTGATAATGGTACTGTACATTCAGAAATTTTCGCGAGGATTTTATTTTCGCGTAACTTCGCTAATGCGAAGTTTCGCGGAAATGAAACTTTCGCGAAATAGAGGAATCACTTTGCTGTTTACTGATGTAGGTCAATCACGCACCAGTCACGAATGTTTAACGTCGCAAAAATGTATTTTAACGTTATTCGCGAAAATAAAATTCTCGCGAAAATTTCTGAATGTCGAGTATTTAACGCATATGCCCGAAGCCATACTTTTCAACGCGTATGTTCAGCTATCTAGTTGAGCAAATAGTGGTAAACAGTTTGGTATGAGCCATCATCTATATGTACTCCATTAGTTTGAGTTGGCGCGATACTTAGCCTCGGAAGACAGCGTGGATGTACAAACTCAACAGAGCATTCGCTGCTTGCCCATAAATAAGTTCAAAATATCACAAGCTGGCTGGCAAAAGACACAAAACATAAATGAACTGCGATATGAGCTTTCCAACAATGTGGTATGCGAGATCAGCAAAGGCTCAGACCGCCTGCGCATACGCGCAGTCTGATCAGAGCCTTTGCTAGTCGCTTGAATATTCTATGACTGCTAAGCTACTGAACATATTTGGGAGTTTCTAAGCTTAAAAGGAGGCTGCTAAGGTTTGTCTGAGTCTACAGTTGTCAAAATGCCACATTGTTGGAAATCACATGTTGCGGCTCATATGGGCCAGTACACAAGATTTTGGAACTTATTGCATAAGCAAAGCATGGAAGTAGAGGGATGCTCAGACCAACTATTAGACCAGTAGCCTCGCTGGAGCGTGGATACGTCAGCATGCCTGAGTGTTTACCTTTATGCGATAAGTACCAAAATCTGTGTGCTGCTCCATATTATGTGTTTAATTTGTACGCCTTGGCCACCACCTCTTGGTGCACGTGTGGGGTTAGGCCAGGGATAAATCAACCTTTCATTTTTCAAAACGAAAACAAGTTATCTGTCAAACTGGAGGAACTAGTTAGTACTTAGCTTCCAGGTTTTAAGTGACCCCCGTTTTTTGCCGGTGGGCTTAGATATAGACCGCGTAATTGACTTAAATATGACATTTTATATGGGCTGTGATTCGATGGAATTTCGGCGTGTTTTTCTAGATCTGCATAAACTTCATGCAAATCACACATCAAATTCAGATTTTGACCTAACCTTTATGCCCTGCTTGGGGTGTTTATTATTTGCTGACTAACAACGAGTGGGGAACCAAATAACGTTGACTGGTTCTCGAATGTTTCTTTATGTAGCCCCAACTTGGTTTAAACAATATTTTATTTGTAACTAGACATGTATATTACAGTACAGAAATATCATGGTACAGGATCTGACAGTAAGCAAGCGCTTATATTTTAAGTCATCTCCTGCTACAAGTGAGATCATACAATAGTACGTGAGAATGGCGGTGTCAACAAATATACGTGATAAATACAAGCATGAGAACAACAATAAAGAATGACAAAGAAAGCTCAAAGCTTAAGCTTCATCTGCTCGTTGGTATGTTTGTGTTACTAAGGATTAGTCTTATGGAGAGAGAGAGAGAGAGAGAGAGAGAAAGAGAGAGAGAGAGAGAGAGAGAGATAGAATTTATGTCCAGCGCATGCTGCGACTCCGTAACATGTCAGCTTGTAATATGGTATTGCATTGCTTCATCTGTCAAATCTTCCAGTTTTTATAATAAAATTTTGAACGTTTTCTAGCAATGTTTCATTTTCTTGGACTGTATTGGTTTGTACCCCTTGCAAAAGATCCCTTGTTGTGTAGTTGTTAAGATTTTCTGGCAAATATCTTTCTCTTACGTTTGCATATCTTGGGCAGACAAACAGGTAATGATATGAACTCTCAAAAGCTCCGCATTGGCATGTAGGTTCAGGAACAAGGTTCTTTCTATACAAGTGTGAATTAAGAGAGCTGCATTCTAATCTCAGGCGTGTATGTAGTATTTGACCTTTACGCGTGCCTGCATTGAAATATATTTGTGGTTTGTTAAGATCTCTGTTCAGACGGTGTTTAAAAGATGCGATAGATGGAGCTTGCTTTGTTTCTTCGGGCAGGCTATTCCAAGCCCGAATCGTCGAAGGAAAAAAGGAGTTAAAATATAAATTTGTGTTGGCGTGGAGTGTGCGAAAGTCGTTTGCGTTTCTAAGGTTGTAGTTAGTGGTGTCCTGAATCAATGGAGGGAGAATATCAGTGAGATATGTGGGTGTAAGACCATGGATGATTTTGTAAACGATGATGAGTTTATGCTTATTGCGACGGTCTTGAAGTGATTCCCATCCTAGGTCTGATAATAATAGTGAGATGCTACACAGTTTGGTAGCCCCTGTGATAATTCTTGCTGCTTCAATGTGAATAGCATCGAGTTGCTTTTTTGATTCAGTTGTGGCATTGTCCCAAACCGAGTCACAATACTCTAGCAAGGGACGTACGAAAGATATGTACATTTTTTCCAAAGATTTTCTGCTGACTCTAAACTTAAGTGTGCGTAGTAGATTAAGTCGTGCCCAAGCTTTTGTAGTTATTGTTTGTATATGTTCTGACCAAGTGCATGTGTTTGAAAGTGTAAGTCCTAGGTGTCTATGTGTGTCGGTCTCTGTCAGCATGGTGTTATTCATGAATAATGGTGGGTGGTGTGGACGGTGCAATTTTCGAGAAAATATCATGGATAGTGTTTTTCCTGTATTAAAAGCAACCAACCATGCGTCTGCCCAAGTACTAATCGAATTCAAGTCTACGTTAAGATGGTAGGCCGCCCCATCTGGTGAATCAACAATGATGTATAAGCTGGTATCGTCTGCAAATAGCCTTATTGAACAGCCTTAATTTTTTACTATATCATTTATGTAGATAAGAAAGAGCAGTGGACCGAGAATCAAGCCCTGGGGGACACCAGCCAACACGGAAAGCCACTCAGAGACCTGTCCGTTAATGACAACGCGTTGTTTTCGCCCAGTCAAATAGCTGGAGAACCACCGAGTTTTAAGCCCCAACTTATCAATGCATCATCTCATAGAACATATAAATCAAGATATAACAAGGAGATAAAGCAAAGATAATGATTCAACAGGAAATAAAACTTAATACCGGAGCAAAAGAAATCCAACAGGTAAACCCCGGTGGGCCCGACAAACAGCCAAAGCATCAGGCCCCTGCCATCTCATCAATAGATAAGTCTTTAAGTCTGAACTGTCATAGAGTCTGAAGTCCGACCCACAGGCGCGCAATTAAAGAGGAGAGCAAAGTTGCCAACCGTGATTGGGTTGACCACCAAGCATGCAGTCTGTTGCAATACATTAATGTTATAGCCAATCTTTTTGCAATGGGAAATTATTTTTACGAACTGCGCTGAAAAATTATTAGAGCCAACAATCTTCTTCAATTTATACACCAAGTCACCATAGAATTCATGTTCCAAATGTCCTTGGCGCAAGAGAGATTTAAGTCCAACTTGGAATTTAGATATCAAATCATAGTATCGTCTATAAAATTTTGAAAAGGTTTTGCGAAGTTTATGATACCAATAGCCTTGTTTAAGAAGTGTCTGACTTAACAATTTATTGCGAGTGTTGAAGTCAGTAACATAACTAGATGCTATAGCAAAACGAATGAGTTGAGAGATATAGACTCCATTGGATGTAGAGCGAGGAACATCACCATCTAAGAATGGGAAACTGACAATTTCAAAATCAAAGTCGTCACGTTTAACATAAATAATGGTAGAAACGATATCATTAGAAATTGACAAATGCAAGTCTAAAAATCTGGCTTCCGTATCAGAGGTATTGGCTTTATTAAGTTGGAGCTCTGAAGGGTACAGTATATTTGACTTACCATATTGTCAAAATAAACATTATTTATGTTTAAAATATCGTCAAAATATCTGGGTGTAGTGTTAAACGCATCAATAACATCAGCCTGCTTATCATTAGAAAGAGACATCATAAAATCCCTCTCATAACACAACAGAAATAAATCTGCATACCGGGGAGCACAATTAGTGCCCATAGGAATTCCAACTACTTGTCTATACAGCTTGGTGCCAAATTGAATAAAACTGTTGTCCAACGAAAAGGTCAGCACATCACATACATTTTGATATGACCATGCATGATATTTTTAGGCTTTTCCGAAGTCAAAAATGCATTTCTGCCATTACATGCAAGGGAAGGAGAGCCTTCTCTCTGGAAGGTTTTTTTTAATAAGATTAAGTTTACCTTTAATCAAATTATGAGGTAGAGTGGTGTAAAGAATACAAAAATCATAAGTAGACAAACTGGTCGCATTGAAATCTCTAGCTTTAAGTTTATCTAAAATTTCACCTGAATTTTTAATAGACCAAAATAGGTTTTACCAGGTTTTTAAGGTCCTTCTAACAATCTTTTTATTACTTAAGGTAAAGAAACATATCTACAAAGAACAATTAACCGACCATTTCAAAACTGCAAACAGCTTGTTTCAATCACATAAATCTTCAGAGTTATAGGCTGTTGATTTGTTTGTTTGTTGATTTGATTCTTTCAGTCCCATCAACAATCTTTCAGTTAAACAGGGACGGGCCATCCTGGGTTGAACCAGTACTCAGCTAGGATAAATGTGTCTTGCTCAAGTACCACAACGCAATGACGCCTGTGAGACTCGAACCCGCCACCTTTGGGTCTCGAGCCAAGAACTCTACCACTGAGCCACTGCACTCCCTTATGTTGAATATGACAACCCAAAAGAAAACGTTGCGTAAGGAAAGAACAGTTTCATTCAAAACAAAAGCATGTTAACATATTTGTAAGCTTTTGACACCGTTTATGATCATTCTGTTGCTAAACATGAGTAAAAGGGGATAATAAACATTGTTTTTGGTATAAAGTATCATTAATTGCTGGGCTATATGAACTTATGCTACAAACGATAAGATGTTCTGTTTATTATATACAAAGTAATTAAATACAGAAAAATATTGATTAAATATAATGCATATTTTAAAAAAGCTGTATTTCACAGCCGTGAAAATATCAAAAGTTGTATTTTCACTGCAGTGAAAATATAAGTTGTATTTCACGGGTGAAATTGATGTCCTCTGCTTTCTCCATTGACTTCATTTAGCCCACTTCAGAATTTCAAACGCCTGTAACTTTCTTATTAGTGGACAAAAACACAAAGTGTGGGTATTCATTTTCTTAGTTAGATCGCAAGGAACATTTTGGTAATTAAATTGTCAGGATTTGCTGAAATTTTCACTTTTTCTTCTCCTGCACTTATGGTTTCAGTTTCGGCCGTCATTGTACATTATGCAACGTCATCATTAATTTGACGTAATGTGCGAACGTGTATGACGTCATTTACTGCAAAAAATCTGTTACGCTTAAAATTGTATATAATAAAAAGAAAATTCAATTTTTTGGAATGAATATGCCATTTATTTCACCTCGTGAAGCGAGAAAATGTATATTTCATTCGTAGCTTCGCCACTCATGAAATATGCATTTTTCGCTTCACTCGATGAAATAAATGGGATATTCATTCCAAAAATTTGAATATCCTCTATATATTACTTACCCCTTATCCCACTTAATGATATTTCATAGGATATTTTGTTGAATTTCAAAACTGATTTTCGTACTGAATAGACATAAAGATATTTGTTTGTTTGAAATAGAATTTATCAGTTCTTATTAAGAGACTCATGATTACGAATTGTCAAAGCATATTTACTTTTGTGAAATAGCATATTTTAGAACCACTAAAACAAGTAAATAAATAGTTTTATCGATTTGGCCAAAAATATATGTTACAAACCTCATTAGCAAAGGCAATAAGAGCTCTCAAATATCAGATGAGTAAGTATAATTCAGATGTTCTGTAATAAATTGTTTAAGCATTAGTCCGGCAACATAGTGGCCTATATTTGATGGACCTGGAAATCGGGAATAAAGTTTTTTTCTTGATGGATTCTTCAAGTATAGACATTTTCATTCACGATTCTGGATAATGACACTATGTCATCATTGAGCGTTTTGAGAAATTCAATATGGCGTCCAATATGTCTGCCAGATATACATTTTCAACTATAATATTTCATAAACTGGTCTGAAAAGGCATTTTCCTGCGTATATGATCATTATCATTAGGTAAAGTTAAAAGTGAAGCTCATTTGGTTTTTGGACAGCTGGCACAACAAAATTCCATGATGATGTCCAAGATGGCCGGCTGAAAATTGCATAATTTCTGTTTTTAACCTTTTTTTAATGTAAAATTGACAGCAATAGCAATACCATTTTAATTGTTAAGCAGATATTGTGTTTTCATTTCAACACCATAGTTTAGGACTTTCAAAATTTTAAGATGGTGTCCAAGATGGCCGCTGAAAAATTGCATAAGGTCTGTTTTCCCCCTTTTTTGATGTAAAATTGACATAGAAATGTCATGCGAAATATCATTTAGTAGATAGGCAACTTGTTGTGATGTCATTTAATAATCTTTGAAGGCACTGTCAATGGTGATTTTAACACAACTGAAGGCAATTTGTTGACGGTGCAATAATATTATATTAAAGCTGCATAGTCTGTAACTTTTGATCTTCTAATTTTAAAAATAATGTTTTTATTTTTCAAGAACGCAGTAAAAATACTCAAATTCAGGTAAACATTTTACCATTTTCGTAAATCTTAACAAGTTATCACTATCAAAACAACTGCATTTATGTTAAAATTCAACGGTCTATAATTATTGGAGGGACGCAAATAATTACCAACAAGAGAAAAATACACCTATTTGATAAGATAATTCACTTTTCCATGTAGTTTTCAGCTGTACTGAACATTTTTATTGTGAAAACATAGCTTATTTCTACTTTTACAAATGATTTAAAAAGAAAATAATTTTTTTCGAAAAATGTTCATAGTTACAGAGTATGCAGCTTTAAATGCACTTGAATTAATATTGAATCATGGAATAGTTTCCATTGCTATTTATTATATAACTAAGCAAAAAGACCGATTTTTATTGGCTTAGAGCGCTCACGTGGCCAGTCTATATATTGTCATGTTCACTGGCTGGCGCGCGCTTGCCCTAGAATATCAGTTACTAAAAATGGACTCCTTGTGTCTTTTCCCGTTTCGGTTCTGCTTTTCTACAGCGTCGCTTATAATCCTATCGTAGTTGCCGAGAACGCACCAAAACTCGCACTGGAGCTGATCTATTTCGATTTTATTGCACAATATTAAAACGACGAAAATACATTTGAAGTCTTCAGCTTCTTCCAATTTTCCGCGTTTGCACTGAAGAACTCCCGCCAATACTTTGACCACGTCGCATACGTTTACATGTATTTGTAACGTCTTTCAAGCGTAAAAACAACGTTACACCGTCAAACGCCATAAATGACGTCATTTTCCAGTAACAAATGCCGTCAGCTATCACACATTTTCCCTGCGCTTTCAAAGCTGTGAATTATTGTTTGATTCAGTTTTGTTTGTTTGATTCGATTCTTTACGTCCCATCATCAATTATTTCAGTTATAAAAGGACGGGTCTTCCTGGGTTGAACCAGTACTAAGCTAGGATTAATGTTCTTGCTCAAGGACACAACACAGTGACACCGGTGAGGCTCGAACCTGCGGCCCCTCGGTCTTGAGTCAAGCACTCTACCACTGAGCCACTGCGCTCCCAAATTATTGTTTGATATATTACACTATTTTAACATTGACTCTACTACAGGCGAGGCATGTTAGAATTCTTGTTGGTAAATGTTGAATGATGACACTCATGCACAACATATATAAAATAGTAAACGGTAGGTCTTATCTAGGTCTGCACTGTTTCTGCTATATGCTTGACTGTTCCAAATCTCGTATAGTTTAGCATTTTTTCCAGGTGCAGTGCCCTCTGTCAATATTGGTATTCTCTGGTCAATATCACATCATATCCAATGTCGCATTAGTCAATAATTGTATAATGGACATTATGTAAACAGTACATGAAAATAATAAAGAAATGGTCATTAAATAATAGGTTGATTCAAAAGCAGCTGGATAAAATCAACACACTTGCATGATTATGAATTGGTGAAGACTTAGACTAGCTTGGACATCTGCACAGTCTGATCTGAGTCTTTACTGCTGTTTAAGCAAACAGTGCCTGTATCTATTTGACTGGACAGAATTTCAAGCTTATAAGTCCTTTTGGGTATGAATATTATCTAATTGACTTCGTCATACTGCAGCTTAACTTGTAATGCTGAATGAAGACTAGTTTATCACATGACGTCGCGTCTGGGAGTGAGGTAACGCCACGCAATAAAATCGATAAACCACTAGTGGTTTATAGATTTACGGGAAACGTTATGACGTCCATAACAACGTTGCGTACAATGACGCAATTATAACCTTTTTAGGCCAGAAATGCGATTTCAAAGTCATCTTAATGTCATATGATAAATAGAATCTAACATTCGTGCTCTTGTATTATTGAATTTATTAAACTCGTTGTGAAAAAATGATAAAATGCTCGGCAAGCCTCGCATTTTATCACTTTTCCCCAACTCGTTTAATAAATTCAATAAAACATGAGCACTCATGTAAGATCCTCTATTAATACCTCTTGAACACAAAATATCCTCTTGCTGGTAAAGATCCTAAAAATAATATTTTATTTCAACAAAAATAGGTGTCATTGGTAGAAATGACACGGTACACGCGCAGAAGCAGATATAATGCACACACATAAACCGAGTGAAGAAGCATGCCACAAACTATTGTTATACTCTTCTGTCAGACGTACATGTATTCTTACTTAAACCACTTATGGGTCAATCATGCATTATATCCCACTTTGGCAGACACAAAACATTGTGCAACCTAATTTGCTTAACGAGGAACATGGACTCTCACTTTCACATTAGCTCTTTAATAATTTGAGAATATCTTCTGGTGCAGGTTCATCACCACGAGGTACAGTTACTGAAGATAGAGTTTGAGTAGCTTAATTATGTAGCCATCTAAGTATATGACTCGGGTAACAAAACAGGAGAATCTCCGTTCAAAACATGCATGCAGGTGTAGGCTTGCAAATGAGCTCGCTTGGCATTTTCGGTAAATGATTCTGTCGTTGGTGGAAGTATTAACAAATTACTGACATACTTTGAAGACTTTCCTACCCTGTTCTTCCATACTTTCTGTCGTGTGTCTGGCATACTCCTTCTTTCAGGGTATCCATAAAATGCCAAAACAAAGGTTGTCGCCTCCTGGATCACTACAGGTAATTCTGCATATGTATCTCTTACTGCATGAGAATGATAACCTGAACGCATTGTTTTCAATGCTGTTCTTTTACCAATATCATGATACCATGCTACCATATCACATCCTGATAGAGCATGTACAGCAAATTAAATCAGGCAAAATATTGTTGTTCCTCTGCACCATCTGTTGTGTGTCTATGACAGCTCTCTCTTTGATGGGAGATTCCATGACAACTGGTATTGAGAGATTTTGGCTTGATGATAATGAAGCAGCAAAACAAATACATCAGTATCATCTGGAACAACCAAAACTCCTTTCTGATTTTCCTGAGCAGTAGCAACCATTGGATGAGTGAGGATATGATCTGCCTCTTCATGAGTTGTTTTCAGATCGACCCTTTCGATAGTAACACTCTTGTGGATATCAATAGGAGATTCAGTTTCACCTGTCACAACAAGTTTTGTGTACACTGTTGTTGCTGTTATAAAAATAAGCATCCTGAGTAGGTTCATCACATATCAACTTTATAAGCTGCTGCTTCTTCTTAGTAACCGTCAACAAAGCGTTCCTTGCTGGCAGTTGCATTGCTGGATTCATTTGATGGATCTTGCTAGCTTTAGTGATTCTCCCTGATCAGTGATCAGGTGACACTCTTTGTACTGTAAGGCTTGTACCTGTCAAAACGAGATAGACGTCTGCTCTTTTAAGTATTTTTCTGACATAATCATTGAAGTTTATTATATACTCATTCAAAATACCTTTATCGGGCCAATGTTCTACATACACGATTGCAGAGCCATCTAGATATAGAGCATGTGATCTCTTTTTCTGTAAGTGCGGCAGATATGATTGACTGCAATTGCTTCTTCAATTCATATTTAACTTTACAGATCAGATCAGTAGGTCACCAGAGTCTGGAAACATATAAGTAGGAACAGCTGCCAACTCATACAATAACAATGTCTTGATATCTACACTATCACGAGTGCTAGCTTGCAGTCCAATAACCCATGAGAAGATCAGAGAAGTATCAACCACCTTTGTTTCACCAACATTTACATATTTTACCTTCTGACTGAGTCACAACTATTTTTTATACCTTCTTATCAAAATCATGTCGGAGCGTACTTTGAAATTTATTTATGGCTTCAGAACAAAGTTCGATAGCAAGCTCTACATTTACTGACTCTTCAGCTAATTGGCCACTTGTAAAATTTATTATTGCCTCTTGATGCTTTCCAGCGTCTACTGAATCTATGCATATATCAAGCTTCTTTCTAATACTTTCACGATCCCTTACATCAGTTGTAATTGGACCTTTGAGTTCTTCTTTATGTTGCTTTTTTCCGTCAACCTTCTCTGGACTAGTGATATTTGTAATGTCCTCTTCAATTCGACTACAAATATGAAGGCTTAGTCCCCAGATTTTCAGTGTTTCTGGTTTCAATAACACACCTTGCTAGTGTCCGTCATCTTGTACTTAATCCAAAATAGCACTTATCTTGGACAGGCTTAAGTCTACTCAGCTACATAGCTGAGAAGGCTTAAGTCTTCCCAAGATGAAAGTTATTTTATGAATCCGTACACAAAATAATGCTTAGTCAGTGTGCAGCTTAGCAATCCTCAAAATTCAAATGGGCAAGGGCCCCTTTAATACCATATTTACAGAGCTTTCAATGATTTCACACACTTTATATTGCATTATAAATCTGAACACAGATAACAAGTTAAAACGTTTGTGTTTTGTTGAAATGATTATAATCTTGAAATACTCATATTCTGACAGCCATCTTGGATACCATTTTGATTTACAAGTCTAGAAAAAACAGAAAAGGTTATATATGTAATTCTTACAAACATTTGGTGAAAAGCACTATGTTTATTATTTTAGGGGCAAACAAGATAACAGAACAAACACATTCCTTCATATGCTTGCCCTTTTTGACACCATCTTAGTTTTCTAAAGTTGCCAAATGATGACAGGGTATCATCAATTAGGTTCTCAATTGACAATGCCTAACCTACATAAATCAATAAAGAAAAAGATCTTCATGGGCCATTTCGAAGTTAAAACATTTTTGTATTATTTAAATGGTTAAAATCTTAATCTTTAAATCTTAGCCATCCTTGGCATCATCTTTTATATAAAAAAAATCTAGATTAATTAGAAAAGTACGATATGTTAATACATGCAGGAATTAGGTGAAAAATTATCCATTTTTCATATTTTATGGGTGAACCAGGTAACAGAACAAGTATTTTCCTTGTATGCTTGACCTCTTGGACGCCATCTTGATTTTCTCAAATTTCTTATTGATGACAGGGTGTCATCAGTTGGATTCTTATCTACAAGAATAACTAAAGAAAAAACTTTCTAGGCCATTTCCAGATCAAACTGGTTTTCTGACAGTCTACGTGGTGATTCAGGCCGAATCCAGCCGAATCCCACGAATATACGTAACTGTTTCTTACCTGATTCGTTACTGAATCGTAGAACATTACGAATGGGTTAAAATTTTACAATTCTCTATTAATCCTAATAGTTATCGATTCTTGATGATTCGATTATCTGTGTGGAATAGGGGCATTATGTACACCCTCGACTCCTGGGTGGGGTCAAAAGGTCAAAACGTTCTTTTAAGTGGTAATGTTGCATACCAAATTTAAAGTATAGAATTGTAGAACAACACACAAGCAAAATGCTTGACGTTACACACAGCTCTGACCTCTTACACCCTCTAACCCTGATTGTGAACAAACGGTCAAACGTTAGGGGTTTTTGTTGTTGCTTTTGTATTGACTGCAAAGCATGGTCCACACACAGGGATCATGACTCCGTCGTCGTCAGTGTCGTCCAAAGGCTCAATGTGAGGTATTGTGATCGCTCTTTGTTGGCGCTCGTCGTGCGTCCGTCATCCGTAGACTTTTTCTTTAAACGGCATCCCCCCTGAACCACTGGTCCAAAGTTCATATAACTTCACATGAATGTTCCCCATGATGCACTCTTTCAAAATTGCATAAATGGTTTTGCTCCACTGAACACGAGGGCCGCAAGAACTCCAGATAAAAAATCTTTAAAATGACAGCTTCTCCAGAACCACTGGCCCAAATTTGAAATAAATTCATATCATTGTTCCTCATTATGCCTTCTACTAAAAGTGCACAAATGGTTCTGCTCCGCTGAACAAAACGGCCGCCAGAGCTCAAGTTAAGAAATATCTTTAAAAGACATCTCCTCCTGAACCTTAATCGAAATTCAAAATAATTTCACAGAATTGTTCCTCTTGATACCCTCTGCCAACATTGCACAAATGGTTCCCCTCCACTGAACAAAAGGGTCGCCAGAGCTCCAGATAAGAAATATCTTTAAAAGACATCTCCTCCTGAATAATTGGTCCAAATTCAAAATAATTTCACAGAATAGTTCCTCATAATACCCTTTACCAAACTTGCACAAATGGTTCCACCCCACTAAGCAAAAGGGCCGCCAGAGCTCCAGATAAGAAATATCTTTAAATGACACCTTCCCTTGAACCAGTGGTCCAAATTTCATATAACTTCACATGAATGTTTCCCATGATGCCTTTTTAAAATTGCATAAATGGCTTCAGTCCACTAAACATGAGGGCTGCCAGAGCTCCAGATGAGAAATATTTAAAACGACATATCCTCCTTAACCACTGGCCCAAATTCGAAATGAATTCACAGAATTGTTCTTCATAATGCCCTCTACCAGAATTTCACAAATGGTTTTGCTCTGCTGAACAAAAGGGCTGGCAGAGCTCCAGATAAAAATATCTTTAAAAGACATCTCCTCCTGAACCACTGGTCCAAATTAAAAATAATTTCATAGAAATGTTTCTCTTGATACCCTCTACACAAATTGCACTAATGGTTCCGCTCTGCTAGACAAAAGGCCATCAGAGGTCCAGATAAGAAAGATTGTAAAAGGGCATCTTCTCCTGAACCACTGGTCCAAATTCAAAATAATTTCACAGAATTGTTCCTTATAATACCCTCTACTGAAATTGCACAAATTGTTCCACTCCACTGAACTAAAGGGCCGACAAAGCTCCAGATAAGAAATATCGTTAAAAGGCATCTTCTCCTGAACCACTGGTCCAAATTCAAAATAATTTCACATAATTGTTCCTCATAATACCCTCTACCAAAATTGCACAAATGGTTCCACTTCGCCGAACAAATGGTCTGCCAGAGCACTAGATAAGAAATGTCTTTTAGTGATATCTTCTCCTGAACCACTGGTTCAAATTCAAAATAATTTCACAGAATTGTTCCCTATGATGACTTCTACCAAAAGTGCACAACCAGTTTTGCTAGGCTTAATAAAGGGTCACAAGAGCTCTTGATGAGAAATGTCTTTAAATGACGTCTTCTCCTGAACCAATGTCCAAAAAATTAATTTCACAGAAATGTTTCTCACGATGCCCTCCTCCAAAATTGCACAAATGGTTTTGCTCTGTCCTAAAGGGGGGAGGTAGAGCTCTAGCTAAGAAATATCATCAAATGAAATATCCTGAACCACTGGTCCAAAATCAAAATAATTTCACAGAAATGGTCCTCATGTTGCCCTCTACTTAAATTGATCAGAAGGTTTAGCTTGGCTGAACAACATGGCAACCAGAGCTAAAAATAGAAATATCTTTTAAATCATATATCTCCTTAGCTTCAGGCCAATACATCACCTACTCATGTGCCATGACTCAGGTGAGCGATCCAGGGCCATAGGACCCTCTTGTGACGATTTAGCATCAATTGAAGCAAAGTGAATGAGGGCCTGACCACATACAATTTTTATAATCTACCATTAGCGATTGGTAAACAGCGCATTTTGTGGCGTCTCATCTGTGTCTATGCTGTTTGTATATATGTTCAGCCTGTTCCACATGTGCGTACTTTAGATTTAGGCTAGCTACGCCCCTGAACACTACCCATTTACATCACTTTGTCGTGTTATGACAACCAATAATTCTATCATACTATTAACTCTGATAGAGTCCTTTAAATTTACAAACACTTCATGCTTTTTGAGTTGCTTTATGTCCTACTTAACCTAATTTCAGCAATGTTGGGACATTTCCTCGTTGAACCTGATTAATTTTGTTTGAGTTGATGATTTACGTCCCAGTCAACATTGCTTTAGTCATGTGACAGTTTCTTGGTTGAACCAGTACTTAAACCAATGAGGATAAAGTATCATGCTCAAGAACACAGTTTCTCTGGTGAGGCTTGAACCAGTCACCCCTCGATCTCAAGATGAGCACTTCACCACTGAGCAATACTGATGAAACTATTTTTCAGAAGCATTCAGTGTTGATGATGTTGTTTTGGTGCTAAACATCCCAGTCAACAACTATGGTCATGTTAGTACGGTCAGTTGACCTAGCCACACTTTTTCCTGGGCAAGCTTGACTAATTAAACTTAAGGACTTTGAAAACGCATCACCCAGATTAAATCCTTTATTTCACAAACCCTAAGAATGTCAGTGAGATAATTGTTATTGCATTTCATAGTCTGACCAGCTTGTAATGTGTCCTAGAAAATTCATGGTTGCTCATTTACGTTAAGGTATTGAAAAAAAAAACGTTTTAAGACAGGGGTGGTCGATTTTGAAGGACATCAATTCAGCTGCAAGTTAACACGCGTTAGGTTTGATTCCTGACTCAACAGATTTGCGTCCTGTGCTTCTTTCACGATTGCACATTCATCATTGAACGATTCGAAATTAATAGACAGTTCGGTATGCTAAAATTTACAACCCTTTAAAGATACCGACATACCCCACCCATCCTGATTACTAGTCTAGTAAAAAAAATCAACCTCTTGGGTCTTTCAAAGTTTCGATTTTTTACGTCCGGTTTTCTTGGAAGATGCTTAGGGCATACACAAATGACATCTAATACATAAATTACAATTGTAGCTTATGCCTTTTGTATTGTGCAAGTGACGTAAACGTAAATTTTCAAGACGTTCTCCATCACATGACAGCATATCTCCTGCCATGATTTACATCAAAACGCCTTTCCCACATGCTTGTCAGTGTAAGAAGTCAATATCAGTAATGAAAGTGTGCATTAAGGTACCTTATGGAGATGTTTCTGAAAAGGAGCTGTAAATCGATGTTCAAATTTGACGTTTATTTTCGATATATTGAAGTTATCAATTATGTTTAATTAGAAAAAGTCTACAAACTATGCTGCTGATATGGTGTCATACATGCCACAGTTTAAACACAAGAAAAATAATAACGCTTCAACAGACTGTGCGATAGGTGCTGGATGCTGTATGTACCCATGTGACGTCATCAGCAGCGTCGTGTGATAGTGCAGTCAATTTTACGAATGATTCATACCAATTCTGGGTTACACTTTAAAGCATGCGAGAAACTTTTCAATAGCATATACGGTTTGCAAGAAAAGTGCAAAAATATGGTGATGCGTTTTCAAAGTCCTCTAGTATAGATAAACAATAGTTCGCGCAATTCTTGAATCCGTGGAAGGGAGAAGAACGGCTGTAGAAGTTATTTCATGATCAATCTCCACAAAAAGTATGGGACCGAGCCAGAATCGAAGTTAAGGCCCCTGGATTTGCAGTCGGAAACCTATCTGCAGTCAGATACATTACCAAATGAGCTATGCGACCCGGCAAACATTGTGTTGACCTCGTATTTTTATGTACAACTGCTCTCCAATTTTTATCATTTTAGCCTGCAGCATTCTAGTTGTCAGCATGTATTTTCAGTCAAAGTGGAAAACAGTGTGGATCCTGATCAGATGGCTTCATCAGAAGTCAGCTGATCTGGATCTACAGAGTTTTCAAAAATGGATAAATCCGGATTAAGCAGGGCAAGGGTTAAGCCTATTTTTTTAACTATACTGAACCACACTTCTAACGCAAAATCAAACAGAAGCTTTAATATTACATATATTGTTTCATCCATAGAAACGCAATTTTATCAAAAATTAAAACACTTATTTATGAAAATGAAAGTAGGAATTAATCGGTCAATTAATCCTTTTTAATCGTAACCTGTTTGGGTGAATGTCTGCCTTAACCCCTGACCGGCTCATTGATTTAGGCAAGATCTCGTATATTAAAGCTGCATACTCTGTAACTATGAACATTTTTCGAAAAAAAATCTTTTCTTTTTAAAGCATTTGTAAAAGTAGAATTGAGCTATGTTTTCACAATAAAAATGTTCAGTACAGCTGAAAACTGCATGGAAAAGTGAATTATCTTATCAAATAGGTGTATTTTTCTCTTGTTGGTAATTATTTGCGTCCCTCCAATAATTCTAGACCGTTAAATTTTAACATAAATGCAGTTGTTTTGATAGTGATAACTTGTTAAGATTTACGAAAATGGTAAAATGTTTACCTGAATTTGGGTATTTTTACTGTGTTCTTGAAAAATAAAAACATTATTTTTAAAATTAGAAGATCAAAAGTTACAGACTATGCAGCTTTAAATAAAGTTACATTTCAGAAATATTTTACGTTGGAAGTGTGGGTCAGTATGTTATAGCCACTTTTCAAAAAGGTCATAGATAAGCTCATTAGAGATTAACAGATTAATAAGCAGAGATTTAAAATTCACCATGCCTTAAAAAACAACCATACTCAACATGATAAATAAAATTGCATGCAAAGGCTTATGAAGGCTTATAAACAGTACTTTGAGTGTTAACTGTGGTCAAACAGCAAAGACCCAGATCAGACTGCACATATGTGCAGTCCGATCTGGGATCTTTGCTGTTAGGATTCTAAGCTAATGTTTTCTTTAGGCACAAACGAAAGCATAGCTTATGCAAATCGTTGGCTGTTTTAAAAACCTCATATGTGCACTTTTTTACCAAACCCTGTTTTTAACTTGGCGCTAATAAGGTCACAAAACCTTGTAAGCAATAGCCAACGAAAAGTTGTTGTTTTCTGACGTTCCAAAATCTTGTACCTCAATAAGTCAAAATTACCAGTTCTAAAACCTCGTATACCACGGCCTCCAATCTCTGCCTCCTTCTCCAAAAAGAGCAGAGCGTAAAGGGAGGCGAAGGCCCTTCCGGGAAGCAGGCAGTGGGCATAAACAATGGAAAACGGTAAGTTGTGTTGACACATTTTCAATCATAAGTAAATTTTCAGCGCAAAACTCGAAAATCTAAGAATGCTATGCTTCGGGCAATTGTTCAAGCTATCCGTAGAGCATGCTGTTTGCACATTTGAACTTAGTTTGTAAGCGTGAGAGTTTTTCTCCCGTTGCACAGTTGTCCAAGAAACGGTGGTTCCCGCATGGTTTTGCCTTCTATCCAAACAAATAGTAGCGTTTGGACCCTTATTCATACTACCGAGGCCCCTCCACACCCATGTTGTCCCAAATGCAATTTTTCGAGATATTGCAATGATAATTGAGTGATTTAGAGCCAAATTTCTTTAGGAGCAGGAGGCGAAGGGCAGGAGAAGGAGGCTGGGAGAGGAGGAGCAGGCGGCGATGATATCAAAATTTGCATTGATTTTGCTTATTTTTAATAATACATGTATACTTATCCAATCTATATCAAACTTGCATGTATGATACGAATGATTACGCTTATTCTCCCATTGTGTTGTTTGTTTAACCCAGAACGTCATGAGCTTGCTAGAGGTATATATATTATAAGAGAGGTATATATAGCAATGTTTGTGATCAGAATAATTCAGTTAACAATAGCGTTTAATCATTCGTATCATACATGCAAGTTTGATATAGATTGGATAAGTATACATGTATTATTAAAAATAAGCAAAATCAATGCAAATTTTGATATCATCGCCGCCTGCTCCTCCTCTCCCAGCCTCCTTCTCCTGCCCTTCGCCTCCTGCTCCTAAAGAAATTTGGCTCTAAATCACTCAATTATCATTGAAATATCTCGAAAAATTGCATTTGGGACAACATGGGTGTGGAGGGGCCTCGGTAGTATGAATAAGGGTCCAAACGCTACTATTTGTTTGGTTAGAAAGCAAAACCATGCGGGAACCACCGTTTCTTGGACAACTGTGCAACGGGAGAAAAGCTCTCACGCTTACAAACTAAGTTCAAATGTGCAAACAGCATGCTCTACGGATAGCTTGATCAATTGCCCGAAGCATAGCATTCTTAGATTTTCGAGTTTTGCGCTGAAAATTTACTTATGATTGAAAATGTGTCAACACAACTTGCCGTGTTCCATTGTTTATGCCCACTGCCTGCTTCCCGGAAGGGCCTTCGCCTCCCTTTACGCTCTGCTCTTTTTGGAGAAGGAGCCAGAGATTGGAGGCCGTGTATACGTAATTCTGATAAGACAAAAAGCAGGTAATCTTTATTTGGTTTATTACTGTGGCGGTTTCAAAGGGTGTCTATGAATACTTTCTCGCGAATTCATGCTTAAATTTATATGCGAACTTGTTTCTTTCCTCCAATCAGATTATTTATGAAAATGCTGCAGATACGAGAATTTGTAAACTCGCGTTTTTGTAAATGTTGAATTATAAGAGATTCTGTCCCTATATATCGAAATGTCAGCACGGGTAACGTGGATACATCAAACACAGCTTACACGTCTCAAAAGTTTGGTTACCTTTTTATCTATTTAATTAAAACGCAACTTGTCTTTATTGAGTTTCAAAAATTGGCAAAATGTCGTCGTATCTGCAATATCTGGTTACAAAATCTCGTATATTTTTTAAAAGTACCACAATATGCTAGAAACATAAGTCTGCGAATGTATTACTTGTACCCGTTACAACATGTAACTAAACTAAAAATATGCTTTCAGTCTGAATCTCACAAGAATATAACGAAAAGCAAACAATCAAGAAAGTTTTTTGTCTCTCCTGTAAAATTTACTAAAGTGCACGCACGAACCAACGAAACGAGTCATTTTCAGTTCTTCTATGGTAACTTTGATTTAAACAAAGAATACCTGTTTGTAAAGTGTAACCGTTCCAGTTATCATAACTTATGGTTGAAAGCCTCGTGGATACATGCGATTTTTGAAATTTATAACAGAGGAAACCGCTAAGCTACATTATGATCCGATAGTTTTATAATGAGTGGATTATGAGAATACTTAATACAAGGTAGGTTTATTTCTTTTTTATTTTGTAAGTTTCTCTCTATTGTTGTGTTCGGGCTATAATGTTGCCTCTGTAGCTAAGTTTTTATTAAACTCGACGCAAAAAAAAAGAAATAGCCTCATGAAAGATCTAATTTGATGGACAGCAGCCAAGCTGGGTCAGGTGTGGTACTTGATTGTATCGATTCCTGATCTTTGCACCATTACTTACTTTTACTTGGTGTGCAATATGCTTCGAACATCGAATTCATTCGCCGGAAGTGACACTCATTTTGTGATTGACGGCGAACCACACCTTAGTCGCACGTGCAAAACAAGCCTCTTGTTTGCTCCATTGGCTGTCCGTGTTCACACTGGCTGTTAAGCTTCTCCTTTTTACACTCCAACAAAACCGTTAATACGATTACATTACAAATGCAGAACTGTTTTGTTTCCTGAATTATAAATGATTATTTGATTTTAGATATTTACAATGAAATGTAAATATAAGCAATGTAAATATAATTCAATAAAACATGAGCACTCATTTAAACATAATAGATGAATTTCCTTTTGGAGCGGTTCAAGAATGGGTGAATTCAATGGGTTCGTGACAACCTGATTTCAGGTATCACTCACTTTAAATTGATTCTATAAAGTTCATCCTTTAAGAATTCAATTATTGGTCTGTTCATGGAACCATGAATAATTCGGGTCTCTTGCAAGAGACCCGAAATATTCATGATTCCATGAAAATTCTAAAAATCAAATGAGCCAAGATCTGACAAAAGGGACCTTCTGGCAATAAAAGTCAAAAGTGAAATATTTACAGAGAAAGAAAGAAAAATTTGAAGAGATTATCTTTACAAATAACAAAGATATGAGCGTTTAAACTCGTATAGATGATGCGTTTTAAACATGACATCACTTAACGTTGATAATGACGTAATGGCGTCAACACCATTGTGTCAACATATGATGCTAATACAAAGGCGCTAGGAACAATACTTCAAGATTGCTCCATGTTTCTGTAAATTTGATGTGTATGCAATTGCATAGACTGCACAAATAGCCCACATACGGACATCCCTTGTTTACAAAAGCATTTGAAATGAGGTACCCTGTTTTAAAAGAAGTATGTAGTCCATATGCACAGCTGTTGCCATGGCAACATACAGTATACGTATCACTTAATTTTATCAGAACTGTTTGCGCCTTTGATTGCATTACATGTTAGAAGCAATTTGACTTTATTGTAAGAACATGCAAACTCTTGACGTTTTTGAAATTTTGATTACACAAAAACTGCTAAAATGCCGGAAGGACCCTTATGTCAGATATGCGCTCAAATTTATTTCTTAAATGTTTTTTATTTTTAGGTCCTTATTGCAGTTTGGTTGAGACTATCGCAAGAACGTTGTTATCTACAGTGACGTGTCATAAGTGCGCCTGTGTCATATTTTAATAACCTATTGCCTTCCTTGTATTTTTCTCTTTGCGCTCATTTGATTTAAAATTGAATGGTTGGAAATATGTCGGTTATTTCCAAGAGAGAGTGAGAGAGAAAAGAAGAATTTGATAGGCTAAAAGGCCCCAACCCTCACCCAAATTCGCCTCAAGTGAAGCGAATTTAGTCTTATCACCAAGTCAAATATGTCTGGACCAGCAGAGAGCGCACCATCCTACCATAACTGTACGCAACGTTGTAATATAATGGACGTAATGATATAATGCTACTACATGTAAACGGGGAAAATTGGGAAATCTTCATTGTTACATCAATTAGGGACACTGATTCAATAAAAGGTGCATATCGTTTTCTAGCTGTCCTAAATTAAGATTCAAATTATAAGCCCCTTCTCGATGATTGGTATAACTTACATAGCAAAATAAATGTATCTTATTCTACCATGCCATGAGCTTTGAGTTTGGTTACGTAACTTTATGTTGAAGTCCTTGAAGGGGGAGATGATTGAAAATAAAGTTAAGTTTACTGATTTTAGGGTCTATTGGTTTTGATATTATGAAGACTTCAGTCAACTGAGTACAATAATATATAAAAGAAACATAGAAATTCTCTAAAGTCTATGGCAGATACAAAATATGACACACTTACGGTACGTCACGCTAGCATTATCTAGGGTAATACAGTCAGGAAGTCAGTCAAAATGAATATTGTACCAAGACAGATGAAGAGGCTAAGCCGAAAAACATCGAAATTGAAGATAACACTCAAAAGTGCAATTTGTCTGAATGTTCTTAGCTGTCTGACTATCGTAGTTTTGGTTAGATACACATCCAATCAACCAGTTGTCATTACCACTAAAAGTGTAAATCTTGCTAGATTGGAACCAATGTCAGAATCTAAGAAAACTAATTACCTAATAAAAAGGAACTTGAATTTAGCTAACATTGGGGTTGATTCACTGACAGAAAAGCGTATAATCAGAAATGTATCCAACACACCTAAGGTAGCCAACTTGGGAACTCCAAAACCGATTTATCCTGTGACGTTAGAGGCTAAATATATTCTGCAAAATCCAAATCTATGTAATAATGTAAAAAATCTTTCTGTCCTGATATATATCCATTCAGCACCAAACCATTTCAGTAGACGACAATTTATTAGGAATACATACGCTAATGCCTCTTTCTTCCGTTTTTTTGGAATTCTCAGGGTGTTATTTTTACTAGGAACTGTAAACGACTTGCATCTACAGGAGCACATAGCGGAAGAATTCCATAAATATTCTGATATTTTACAAGGTGATTTTATTGATGCATATGAAAACCTAACGCTCAAAGGTGTGACGGCATACAAATGGATCAGTGATAAATGCCGAAATGCAGATGTTGTGCTTAAAGCTGATGATGACGTTGTCATTAATATGTATAAACTATTGACGGAATATCTACCAGCGTTCAAGAAAAAATCAAAGACGATTTTGTGTCATCATCTCCCGACAGGGACCATGCCTATTATCAGAGACAAGAATTCCAAGTGGTATGTGAAAGAAAGCGAGTTCAGAGGTCAAACATATTATCCTCAGTACTGTAGCGGTTTCTTTGTGATGATCACCAATGACGTCATCCCAGCTATTTATAGGTCAGCGCATTTGACGCCATTTTTCTGGGTCGATGATGTATATATGTATGGCCTTCTCCCAACTCAAATTCAAGGGATCACTTATACAGGCTTGAAAGAGGGCACCTTTGATATATCAGATGTAAACGCTTTAGATTGTTATAAAAATGCTTCCAGAGTTTGTGACTATCTTGTCGTACATGGACTCAATGGAAATCAAGAAGACATGATTGAAATTTGGAAGTTTATGACCTTGCAGCAGAAAGAAGGCGTGTTAGCACAGCCAGAAATTTGAGCCATGACATGTGATTTCCAACAATGTAGCAATTTGACAAGTGTAGACTCAGACGAACCTGTGTAGCCTCCTTTTTAGTTTAGAAACTCCAAATGATGATCAGTCAGTACTTTAAAGACATAGATTACTGTCCAATAGAGATCATTAAAGGATTAACTGATAAGGGACAGTTTCAGTATCTCACAAAATTAAATGGGCCTCAAAAGGGGAATTACCTGTATACAACATAATTTCTTTCACTAAGATAAATATCAATATTTTATCATAAAATACCTAATCCCTTCATGGGACCACTTTATTGCCCCTGTAAGGAAGTCATAATCACCTCATTATGACTGTCCTTTTGATCTGCCCAGTATGACCCTGACCCCTGGAGAGAGTCATAATGAGCGGTACCAGTATTATTGCTCAAATATTTATTTCTTTAACACTCATAGAATATTCAAGCGACTAGCAAAGGCTCTGATCAGACTGCGCGTATGCGCAGGCTGGTCTGATGCTTTGCTGGTCGCACATACCACATTGTTGGAAATCTCATGTCACGGCTCAAGTTTATTGACTTCTTCTGGTAGTTTAAATACAAATGAACAACATCACGAGAAAACATGCTTTTGTTTCATGCATGTGAACAACAAAGACGCTAACCAGCCTGCGCAATCGCACAGTCCGATCAACGTCTTTGTTATTTTCTATGCTAAGTGTGATATTAAAACTTGCTATTATTAAGCTATGAGGTAAAACTGTCTATAGCTACGCTCCAAACTGGTTCCTATCTACGTTAGCTTTACAATAGACTGGCACATTGCATACCACTTGGCAATACAGTGACCTGATATTTGTAAAAAAACATTTACAAGCAAAATTCTAATATATTTGCTTGTCTCTGCAGCTGAGGAGGACATTTTTATCCTTACTTTGTCACAAAACCCGAAGCTCTGACATGTTTTCTTGTGACATTTATATTTCAGATGTATTTGCACATTGTAAGTTCCATTTTATATATGAGGGTCTGGTTGTGGTGCTAAAAGCCTCCATTTGCTAAAGTTTAGGCCTTTGATCACAAATTAACCAAATTAAGCCTAGCGTCCTTTTTGTGCGACATTGGCAAACATTGCAGATCCAGATCAGACACCGCATCATGCGGTGTCTGATCAGCATCTTCACTGTTTGCTTACAGAATCTACAACTGAAATTTGGGAGAGAAAAATGAAAAGTACAACCCCTAAAATTGGAAAAGGAATGGTCCAATTAATAGGAGTGGAGAATTCCGTTTGGCTTAAATGGGTTAATGAGGCCGTTTTTTACAGAGAAGGATGTTTTCATAACTTTTAAGTTTTAAGTTATTTAAATTTAATACATACTAGAATGGGGGGCCCATTGCAAATATCCGCGCTTACATTAAAAAAAGTCATCCTCATAGTAGGATGTGTTACCTCGACATTTGTCTCTAAGGTCAAGGTCATACTAGCAATTTGTGTCATCTACATATCACATATACAATCATTATGCCATATATGAATCTCTTATATAAAAATGTTACAGGCCACAAGACTGATTTTAAATATACCTGACCTTGGCTTTTGAATCAAAGGTCATATCAGCAGTCCAACCCCATTGTTGACATCTACACACCTACATGTGTGCAACCAATGTCGATATTTGGAATGTTCATCGAATCATGAATACTTCGGGTCTCTTACAAAGTAACGTTAACTTTTCAAGCGACCCAAAGTATTCCGAAACTAGAATTTATTATTTTTATTTACATTTTATTATAAGTATCTAATATATAGAGAATATTTACTTTTTTGCGGTAAATACCAAGTTTATTTCATCTCGTGTGTTGAAAATTCTGATGTTTTCAACTCACGAGATAAAATATATTTGGTATTTACCGAAAAAAGGCAAATTTTATTTTTATTCTATACTTTTTGTAGGCTACACGGAATGTTTCACTGAAAAAGAAGGTGCTGAAAATGCAAAAACGAAAAATGTTAGCAAACCAAAATAATTTTGGTACGCTTAATACAGGTCCAAAGTATTGCAGAATGCTGCAATACTTTCGACCTTTATTAAGCTACCATTTGTCATTAAGACCTTTGTTTTGTCTATTTCAAGTGGCCGTTTTACACAGGTTTTACCGTATTGATCACATAAAAGTATGAACAATAGCCAATTTTTTTTATCTTTTTTGATCCCATAGGTACCTAATCAATGTGATTCTTTCGATGGATGTTAGCATAACAACTTATATCCTGCATTAATGCCACTAAACTCTATGTAAACTTGTTATTTTATATAGTCGTCTGCTTTTGTCGTCTGCTGAAATGCTTAAGAAGCTTCTTCAACAGTGTAGACCCAGAGGAGCATTCTGAAATAGGTTTACAATGTTTGTCTCTATATTTTCATAAGTACAGAATGTAAGCAAATATCTTTAGCAGACGACTAAGTCAGACGATATTTTCAGACGTAGTATTTGCTGGTACAGGTTAACATGCCATCCATAATTTGACTACATACGAATCTTTTATAACACAAATATTGTTATCAGTAAGGAGTGCTAGCATAAACTTCCCATCAAACACTAATTATTATTTTACTATTATGAAAAAACTTCTTCCATCTAATCTTCCACATATGTAATTGGTGTTTTAATCTTTTTTCCACCAGCCACGACTTTAATCGTCTGCTCTCTCGTCTGCTTATGTTCTTACGTAGCCTATATTGCAAACTATTTAGACCCATATCACAGTGCTGCTAAGGGGGAGCAGTCTGATCAGGATACATAGTGTTTGCTTCCATGATAAAATTTTGTCAGAAGTGTACATTAATGTATGCAGCAGACGTAAAAGGCAGACACTATTTTCAGAACAAAATCGTTGGCGGGATAAGAATTAATAAAATTTAACCCTTAAAGCACCAAGAAAAAATGCATCTGAAAATGTCGTCTGCTGAAGTCGTCTGCTGCAAATATTTGCCTGGCAGTACTGACGAATTAAGTATAGAATCAAACAGCGTGGACCCAGAACAGACTGCTCCTATAGGAGCAGTCTGATCTGGGTCCACACTGTTTGCTATAGAGACTTCCTAAATATTTTAGCAGACGAGAAAAAGCAGACAACTTTTGTTGCCGTTGGCGCTTTAAGGGTTAAACAAATGTTCCAATACATTCCGCTCCACAACATTTCGGGAAAGGAAATGTGTCTGGCGTGATGAGAGTTTCAGTGGTAAACACTAGTTGCCTTGGGTATGTTACCTGAAATACAAAGAATAATTTATGTCGTCTGCTTTTAACCCTTAAAGCGCCTATCACAACTGCAGCTGACAACAAAAGTTGCGACACCTTTTCTAATTTTAGAAAAATAAGGTATGGTGTTACATGAGAATCGTCTGCCAGCAGACGATTCTCATGAAATATCATGCCTTATTTATTATTTTTGAAAAAGCGGCAAAATATTAAATTGTCGTCTGCTGCAAATATAGGTGGCGCTTTAAGGGTTAATGTCTGCTGCATACATTCAAGTGCAATTCAGACTATTTTTTTGTCATGGTAGCAAACAATATGAGCCCTGATCATACTGCTCCCTATGGAGCAGTTTGATCTGGGTCCAGCAGTCTATTCTCATGAAATATTATGCCTTATTTGTTATTTTTGAAAAAGCGGCAAAAATTTAAATTGTCGTCTGCTGCAAATATAGGAGGCGCTTTAAGGGTTAATGTCTGCTGCATATATTCAAGTGCACTTCAGACTATTTTTTTGTAATGGAAGCAAACAATATGAACCCTGATCATACTGCTCCCTGTAGAGCAGTTTGATCTGGGTCCATATTGTTTGAATTATAATTTACTCCGCCCCTTCATGTGCTTCACAACCAATCAGATTGCACAGTAATTTATTTTGTTTTGTCATTTTACTCGCATATTTTTTCAATATGTGTAGTATCCATTAAGTAAAATCATGAAGTAAATATGTGAAGTGGTCAATGTGGCTATTTCCAATGGGAGACGATGAGAAAACTACTAGTAGGTAAAGAACATATACTTAAGGCCTTTGAAAACTCATCACCCAGATTAAATCCTTTATTTCAAACACTCTGAGAATGTCAGCGAAATATTTTTTATTGCAAATCATAGTCTTACCAGCTTGTAGTGTGTCCTAGAAAAATCATAGTTGTAAATTTACTTTTAGGTATTGAAAAAGTATCCGTTTTAATACATGGGTGGTCGATTTTGAAGGACACAAATTCAGATGCAAGTTAACATGCGTTAGTTTTGATTCCTGACTCAACATATTTGCGCCCTTTGCTTCTTTCAAGATTGCATATTCATCATTGCACGATTAGAAATGAATTGACAGTCCCGTTTACTCAAAATTACACCCCTTTAAAAATACCGACATCCCCCCACCCTGATTACTATAGTCTTGAAATAAAATTTAACGTTTTGGGCTTTTCAAAGTTTCGATTTTCTACGTGCCGTTTTATTGAAAGATGTTAAGGACATACACAAATGACAGATTATGCATACATTACGCTTGTATCACATGTCTTTTGTATTGTGCAAGTGACATTAACGTAATTCTAAGACGTTCTCGATCACCTGACAGCAGGTCTCCTGCCGTGATTTACATCAAAACGTCTTCGCCATATGACTGCCTGTGTATGTAGTCAATATCAGTAATGAAAGCGTGCATAAAGGCAACTTATAGAGGTGTTTCTAAAAGGAGCTATAAATCGATGTTCAAATTTGACATTCATTCTCGAAATTTTGAAGTTATCAATTACTTTTAATTAGAAAAAGTCTATAAACTCTGTTGGTGATATAGTATCATACACGCCATAGTTTAAACATAAAAATAATCAAAAGGCTTCGTTTAACTGTGCAGAAAGGTGCTGGAAGCTGTATGTACTAATGTGACGTC
The DNA here is from genome assembly GCA_964019695.1 of Loripinus fragilis. Lineage (NCBI taxonomy): Eukaryota > Metazoa > Mollusca > Bivalvia > Lucinida > Lucinidae > Loripinus > Loripinus fragilis. The sequence goes on from OZ026516.1 coordinate 112,181,308, forward strand.
ATCAGCAGCGTCGCGTGATAGTGCAGTCAAATTAACGACTGATTCATACCAATACTGGGTTGCACATTAAAATCTGCGAGTAACTTTTCAATGGCATATATAGTTTGCAAGAAAATGCAAAAATATGGTGATGCATTTTGAAAGACCTCTAGTATGTATTACAATTAAAGACACATAAATTTTAGCAATAATACTGGTACCACTCATTATGACTCTCTCCAGGGGTCATACTGGACGGATCAAAAGGACAGTCATAATGAGATGATTATGACTTCCCTACAGGGGCAATAAAGTGGTCCCATGAAGGGATTAGGTAATTTATGATAAAATATTGATCTTTATGTTAGTGAAAGAAATTGTGTTGTATACAGGTAATTCCCCACTTGAGGCCCCTTTAAATTTGTGAGATATTGAAACTGTCCCCTATCAATTAATCCTTTAATGATCTCTATTGGACAGTAATCTATGCCTTTAAAAAGAAAATAAATCGTTCACTCGCATGTAAAATTATGAAACTCGCTAAAATGTGTTTCATAATTTCATATGAAAAGACCACTCATGTAGGCATCTACAACATGCACACGTATATAGCATCCATTTTATTTGACAAAATAAAACACTGAGCGCAAAAACGGAAACATGTACCCTTTTTTTCCTTACCTCTATGAAAAACGCTGTCCAACCTTTTAATGGATTCTCTTGTTCAGCTACAAATGTACCATTTCCCTGTGAAAATGCAGATCGCAACATTTGGTAAAGATGGGTAAATTCGGATGGTCAGCTAATTTTGGACATCCACATTGTTTGTTCCAGATTTTAATTATTGTAATAAAAAATAAATCAAATTAGCAAACAGTGAAAATCCTGATGAGACGGCTCATTAGGAGCTGACTCATCTGGATTTCCACTGTTTGCAAATGCATGTCCGAATTTACCTGATGTCCGAAGTTACTCGACTTTACCGTAGTGGACAGTACCCATCCAAACATTGATGTGATGAAACATAGCAAATTCATAACGACAAAAACGTTGTCTAAGCACACACACACACACACACACACACACACACACACACACACACACACACACACACACACACAATATAGACCATAAGAATCTATCATGAGTGTGAGGGTAGTATAGAAAAATCCGTCCGGAGGATGGCTGTCTTGCCAAGTGATGACATACTGTGATCTCCAGGCACACATTTTTTATATCCCACACTAAAAAATAATGGCTTTTGACTTGCTCGCTATTGACTTTTAATTTTAAAAAAAAACCGTACAGTCCCTGAATACGCTGAGATGCAAAATCACATGTTGACGTCGATTTGACTGGACATTGACGTCACTTGACTGCCATATGCATGAGTTCCATTACAACCATTAAACAGTCCTCTCGTGACAGCCTAGACGAGATAAGAATTTCTGATCCAGGCTAAAATTTCAGATATTCTCATCTGTTGTGCAAAAAAAGTATGTTGTATCAATGATGATTCAACGTTACCCACCAAACAAATATCGTCAACACTGCTTAAGAATAAAAATTATAGTTAATTGTGCACCTGGGTGCTAAATAATAATAGTAAATTGTGCACCAAAGGTACTAGATAATAATAGTAAATAGTGCACCCAAGGTGCTAAAGAATAATAGTAAATTGTGCACCAAAGGTAATAAATAATAATAGTAAATTGTGCACCCAAGGTGCTAAAGAATAATAGTAAATTGTGCACCCAAGGTGCTAAAGAATAATAGTAAATTGTGCACCCAAGGTGCTAAAGAATAATAGTAAATTGTGCACCCAAGGTGCTAAAGAATAATAGTTAATTGTGCACCCAAGGTGCTAAACAATAATTGTAAATTGTGCACCCAAGGTGCTTAAGATTAATAGTAAATTGTGCACAAAACTGCTAAAGAATAATAGTAAATTGTGCACCCAAGGTACTAAATAATAATAGTTAATTGTGCACCCAAGGTGCTAAAGAATAATAGTAAATAGTGCATCTGAGATGCTAAAGAATAATAGTAAATTTTGCACAACACTGCTTAGAATAATAGTAAATTGTGCACAATACTGCTAAAAAGTAATAGTAAATTGTGCACCCAAGGTGCTTAAGAATAATAGTAAATTGTGCACAACACTGCTAAAGAATAATAGTAATTGTGCACAACACTGTTAAAGGATAATAGTAAATTGTGCAAAACACTGCTAAGGATAATAGTAAATTGTGCACAACACTGCTAAAGAATAACAGTAAATTGTGCACAACACTGCTAAAGAATGACAGTAAATTGTGCACAATCCTGCTAAAGAATAACAGTAAATTGTGCACAACACTGCTAAAGGATAACAGTAAATTGTGCACAACACTGCTAAAGAATAACAGTAAATTGTGCACAATACTGCTAAAGAATAACAGTAAATTGTGCACAACACTGCTAAAGAGTAACAGTAAATTGTGCACAATACTGCTAAAGAATAACAGTAAATTGTACACAACGGTGTTAAAGGATAACAGTAAATTGTGCACAACACTGCTAAGGATAATAGTAAATTGTGCACAACACTGCTAAAGAATAACAGTAAATTGTGCACAACACTGCTAAAGAATGACAGTAAATTGTGCACAATCCTGCTAAAGAAAAACTGTAAATTGTGCACAACACTGCTAAAGGATAACAGTAAATTGTGCACAACACTGCTAAAGAATAACAGTAAATTGTGCACAATACTGCTAAAGAATAACAGTAAATTGTGCACAACACTGCTAAAGAGTAACAGTAAATTGTGCACAATTTTGCTAAAGAATAACAGTAAATTGTGCAAAACACTGCTAAGGATAATAGTAAATTGTGCACAACACTGCTAAAGAATAACAGTAAATTGTGCACAACACTGCTAAAGAATGACAGTAAATTGTGCACAATCCTGCTAAAGAATAACAGTAAATTGTGCACAACACTGCTAAAGGATAACAGTAAATTGTGCATAACACTGTTAAAGAATAACAGTAAATTGAGCACAATACTGCTAAAGAATAACAGTAAATTGTGCACAACACTGTTAAAGGATAACAGTAAACTGTGCACAACACTGCTAAGGATAATAGTAAATTGTGCACAACACTGTTAAAGGATAACAGTAAATTGTGCACAACACTGCTAAAGAATAACAGTAAATTGTGCACAATACTGCTAAAGAATAACAGTAAATTGTGCACAACACTGCTAAAGGATAACAGTAAATTGTGCACAACACTGCTAAAGGATAACAGTAAATTGTGCACAACACTGCTAAAGAATAATAGTAAATTCTGCACCTGAGGTTCACAATTTACTATCATTTATTAGCAGTGTTGTGCACTTCCAGTGCTCCACATGTGAACTAATTTGTAAATTCAAGTTCAAGTGCTAGTATACGTCTTCAAATAAAAATGGGACAATAATATGGAGTTATTTCAACAAACTGTATAAGCTTGAGATAAAGCAAATCAACCTTGTTATATATGCTTCAATCTTGACAATCTGGATGTAGCCGGTATATCGAGACTATATCAGAAGCCAACAAAAATGTGTCCATATGATAAATATAAACAAGAAATGTCACAAACACGTGACGAATGCCCCCAAAGGAATTGGTCTAGCATAAGACACATTTGAGGAAAGATAGCTGTTATATAGCACGAAAAACCTAGAAATAAGGCCAGAAGTCAATGTCAAAGTCAAAGTGACTCAAAATGGTATGCACCACTCAGCCATCCCAAGAGGAATCACCACCCTAAATTTGGGATTCCTACATCAAATAATATAGCAGATATGCTCTGGACACAATAATTCTTGAAAACTAGGTCAGAGGTCAAGATCACAGTGACCCAAAAATAGTTTGTGACACTCAGGCATCCCAAGATGCATTTACATACAAAATTTGGAAATTCCTATTTCAAAGAATATAGGAGATATGCACTAGTTTCTAGAAACTAGGTCAGAGGTCAAGTTCAAGGTCACAGTGCCATAATTATGGTAAGCGACACTTCCTCATCTCAAGATGCATCCACACACCAAATTTGAGATTTCTATCTCAAATAATATAAGAGATATGCTCTGGACATGATTATTCTAAAACTAGGTCAGAGGTTAAGGTCACAGTGACCCGAAAATGGTACATGACACTCCGCTATCCCAAGATGCATCCACACACCAAATTTGGAATTCCTCACTCAAAGAATATAAGAGATATGCTCGGGAAACAATAATTCTTAAAACTAGGTCAGAGGTCAAGGTCACATCGACCTAAAAATTGTATGTGACACCCCGTCATCCCAAGATGCATTTACACGCAAAAGTTGGAATTCCTATCCCAAAGAATTTAGGAGATATGCACCAGACTCAAAGCAGTTTCTAGAAACTAGGTCAGAGGTTAAGTTCAATTTCACAGTGACCCAATTATGGTATGCGACACTTCATCAGTCCAAGATGCATCCACACACCAAATTTGAGATTCCTACCTCAAATAATATAAGAGATATGCTATGGGCACGATTATTCTAAAAACTAGGTCAGAGGTCAACTTCAAGGTCACAGTGACCCAATTATGGTACGCGACACTTCGTCATCACAAGATGCATCCACACACCATATTTGAAATTCGTACCTCAAATAATATAAGATATATGCTCCGGACACGATTATTCTAAAGACTAGGTCAGAGGTCAAGGTCAAGGTCACAGTGACCCGAAAATGGTATGCGACACTCCGCCATCCCAAGATGTATCCACACACCATATTTAGAATTCCTACCTCAAAGAATATAGGAGATATGGACCGGACACGAAAGCGGGACGGACACACGGACGGACGGACGGACAGTGCGATTACTATATGCCTCCCAAAGTTCCTTTGGGGGCATAAAAAAGTTGTTTTCACTGCATACAGTATATATATGAGCACTCTTACTGTAGTTGCTTTGGATGAAAACAACATTATGATGATCACGTGATTTTGATACCTATCCCATGTGCATAAAGTCATTCTTTAATCCTTAAAACGCCAATCGCAACAAAAGTCATCTGCTTTTCTTGTCTGATGAAATGTTTAAGAAGCCTTTATGGCAAACAGTGTGGACCCAGATCAGACTGCTGTTCTAGGTCAACGCTGTTTGCTTCTATACTTAAATCATCAGTAATGTAAGGCAATCATTTGCGGCAGACGACTTCAGCAGACGACATTTTCAGATGCATTTTTTTCTTGGCGCTTAAAGGGTTAAATGTTTATGTGCAGCTATCTAGCAGGATTCTATCACTACAATTATGCCTGAGCCTTCATCTACGACTGTACTTCACTTGTTACATATTGGGTGAGCGTATTAAATACAACATCACGATTTTTTCTCAACCATATTATATGTTGTTGGTATTCAAGACAGTATGGAACTCATGAGCACACAAAGCACGCTTAAAATGATGGGTTAGAAAATATACTAAACCCAGGTTCTAATCGGTTACCTTACATTTTTACGCTAGTTCAGAGAGTGAAACATATGGTGTACAAAAGTCATGCTTTTTTAAATGAAGCAATACTTTGCCAAGACTCTGCAAGTTATTTCACTTAAAAATGATGTGTACTTCTTGCACTGACGAAGTAAGAGAAAATGAACCCTCATTTCAAAAAGTCACACTTTTTCTTCGATATAAACCATAACACAGAGACCTTATCAATTAATGTTTTTGTTTGTTCGAAGATGTTACTGGCTACCGTGATATAAGAAGAATAAACCTCAAAAGTTTTGTTCCCATCGGACTCGTCGGGGTTTTTTTGCTACTCAACAACATAAGACAAACAATTTTAGCAGGTTAATCATTGAAATTCAGCTTTAAGCTTGCAATTGCACTGCTCTGTTCGCTTTATTATCAGCGACATGGCATTGAAATGTTCAGTGATTATTCATTTTCACCAGACGCCAACGTTCGTTTTTGAGAATTGAAAAAAAAATATAATGCTACCAAATCGATTTTTAAACTCGCTCATTGAAACCGGAAGTGTACAGTAGTCATAAGACTTTAATCGCCAAAAATGGGCTAATCAAGTTCTACTGTGTTTGGCCTACAGTGTTCAAATAAAATTAAGTGCATTTAACAATTTTACCAGGATTTACTGGTGAATTTCAAAAATCTCGAAAAAAATTTGAAAGATGCAACTTCTTTAAAAAAAAATGCCTATATAATCTACCATAAGCAAATTTTCAATTGTTTTGTATTTTCAAGTCGGGCAGACCAGTTTGTAACTACCTAAACGTCAATTCTATAAAAAAAATTAAAAAAAAAACTACTCCCAAAACCATTTTTTCTTAAAAAAGTCAACTTTTTGCAATTTTTACCTTAAAAACTTTGAAATAAAAGAAAACTGTCCAAGAACGCCGCTAAACGTTTGCCCATTAAAATGCGCAAATATAGGCAGAATTCATTTCAAATTTATTAGCGTTTGGTCAGAAATAATGATTTTGAAAAGTGACCGATTAGAAACTAGTTTAAGTATAATTACAATTTTACGCTCAAGAAAATTTCTCATCTAGATCTATGTGTACGCCTATAACTTTTCATTCATGCGTTGTTTAAAAAGCTTCTTACAAGAGATTTAGCTGGCGCCCTCTTCCATCTTATGGCATTTGGAACTTTATTTCCTGGATTTCCAGCCTTCCACTTGTATTTACGAAAGTCTCGTCTGAAAATAAGTACAAGGTACATGTAAATATCTAAATAGAGGATCTTACATGAGTGCTCATGTTTAATTGAATTATTAAACGAGTTGGGGGAAAAAAGATAAAATGCGAGGCTTGTCGAGTATTTGTCTCTTTTCCGCAACAAGTTTAATAAATGCAACAATACAAGAGCACGAATGTTAGAGTCTATTTATCATATGCATTAAGATTACTTTTGAAACCTCATTTCTGCCGTAAAACTGTTATGATTTTGTCATTATGTACGCAACGTTGTTATGGACGTCATAACGTTTGCCGAAAATCTGTAAACCACTATTATTGCATAAAAAGCCGTGTCGCACGCTATTAACAGCCATGTTTTAACCGGCAAAAACCCATGTATTAATCAGGCAATCCACGTGCTGTTGATGCACGGCTTTTGTACTTTACATATACGCATTCTAGGCCGTCGCAAATATTGACGTCATCAACAGTAACATGCAAAGAAATGAACGTTATTTAATGACGTTAGAATGACGTATGTCTTTGCTCTGGAACAGGCGTTTTTAAAACCTTCGAATCCTTCATGTTTTTGCGCGCAATTATAGTAATACAAAAATGAACTTTCCGAAGCGTTTTCCAAAGTTTTCAAGTGACAAAATGACTTTATGCAATAATAACGATCAAACATGGTTTTCTGATACACTAACATCTGCTAGACCCCTCGGGGGTCGTAAAAACCCTCGCCTTTCAGGCTCGGGTTCCAACACCACCCTCGGGGGTCCAGCAGATGTTAATGCATAGAAAAACATGTTTGATCAATATAGTGGTTTATCGATTTTAGTGCATGGCGTTATTTCACTCCCAGATGCGACGTCATAATGATAAACACAATAATTTGATAGATTATTTTAGACATAATTGATTTTTCTCCAAAATGAAAAAGATTTACAAATTGTTAAAATGCTTTTTCGAAAAAAAACGTAGACTAGCCGCTAGTCTGATATCATAGTCTTTTCAATAAAAGCTAATTTCATTTTTAATTAATAATAACTCTATTCTTCCTCTTTCCTTTACGATAGCAATATTCGAGCCGCTACACGAGATTTCCAACAATGTGGTATGTGCGACCAGCAAAGGCTCAGACCAGCCTGCGCACACGCGCAGACTGCTCAGAGTCTTTGCTAGTCGCTTGAATATTCTATGAATGTCAAGCTACTGAGCAAACACCATTGGGACTGTGTGGCGGCGGTAGAACGTCTCCCTGCCCTTCACTATGGTGTAGATTTATTTTCTTGTTCTTTGGGATCATGGGTTTCATTGTGGAACTTTGAAACTATTAGAGGGTCACTGATGAAGCTTTAATGGCAGAAACTAGCTGGTCTGGCCCAGTTAATATGCACACTCTAGTTTCAGTTCTTTGGTGCAGTCTTTGCTTCCAAGGGATAACCTTTTAAGAACATATTTGGAGTTTCTAAGCTTAAAAGGAGGCTGCACAGGCTCGTCTGAGTCTACACTTTCCAAAATGCTACATTGTTGGAAATCACATGTCACGGCTCATTTGTGATTTGCTGAGTATGATGTGAAATATAGAAGAGATGAGACTAGCTATTTGATATCATATTGTGTGTGTGCGTGTGTGTGTGTGTGCGTGTGTGCGTGCGCGCACATGCGTGCTTGTATGTATATGTGTGTTGATTTTTGTGTTTTCAAATTGTTCCTTTTACTATGATATTTGACTTGTTGTTGATTCAATGTTTATTGTTGCTATGGGTGTTTGTGGGGATTTTGTGTTTTGCCCTTGTTTTGTAATACAGTACTAAGAATCCTTGCTAGTTTTGCAATCTTTTCGCTGGGAAAGTGAAAGCTGGTCATTTAACTTTAATTGTGTTCTCGCTCTCGTGAGACTGTAAGTATTCTGTGTCTCTTCCTCTCAGTGCCATAAGTTGGTCTCAATCGGGAAGGTCCGCCACAATTCGAGAATCGAATCATGGCTCGGGTGTATGTAAGGAGCATTACGCGTAGTACCAAAAGACTCCATTTTGTTAGCCCGAACTGGCGTATGGAAAATTAGTTTTGTAGCATATGGGCTCTGTTCTATTAAAATCTATTATTCTGATTTTTGGAAAAGTTCATCAGCAGAATAAATGAAGTTTATGTGTGTGTATTTTTCCAATAAAGTGATAGTTTATTGAAAAATAACATAAACTTCATTTAGGCCGTTTGTTTGCTGCAATCACGTTATATAATGTAATCCTCACGTTATATAACGCCAGCGTCACGTTATCACCCGCGTTATCAAAGTAGATCCTCGATGTTCATCCGTAGTCTGATTCCACGAAATTTCGCGGAATTGGCCGAGGCGGTTCCAATTGAAGTTGGTCTGTGGCTTGTGGGCCATTTACTCACTTGTTTACTAATGACAAGGTTTAGGGATTCTTGTACTCAAATATGGCACAACGGCGGGTCTAAAAGCAATACTTTACCTCTTATCATCTACGGTACTAGCATAGTGCACTATAGTCATCTCGGGTGGTGTATCTGTATGCAAAGTAATTTTGCCTCCAGTTGCTTTCTGTAGATAAAAATCATGTACTGTAAAACCTGTGTAAAACGGCCACTTAAAATAGACAAAACAAAGATCTTAATGACAAATTGTAGCTTTATAAAGGTCGAAATATTGCAGAATGCTCCCTTTTGTATCATTCTGCAATACTTTTGACCTGCATTAAGCGATATTTGGTCTTGAAAAACAATTTTCGGTCTTTTTTAGAGTGGCCATTTTACACAGATATTACTGTTTATAATTAATAACAAGATTAATTGCAATCACAAATTTGTTTATTTTTACTAGCTCATTAAATTGCGGCACTTATTACATAAGCATCTGGTAAAGGCACATACCTGCCTTTTGTATCCATGCAGTTTCACAATAGCCTTATCTGCTTTTATGCAAAAAAAAATGAAAGGGGAACACAGTTCAGATAAAATACTTGACACGGAGCCCCATTTGGAACCATAAGCCTATGAGCTGGCTAAATTTCTAACTCTCTGTAAATATGGAGCAAAATTTTCACGCATAGTCTCAGATTTCAACGAAACTTTCTGTACTTGTTTGTTTTCACCCAAAACGAAATCATTAATGCTTATCTTTTTTAATTCTTACTTCCGTTGCCATGCTAACCAAATCCAAAGTTTTTTACCAAAAAATGCCCAAAAATCAATGAAAATAGATATAAATTGCATAGTTGCAACTTCTAGAATAAGTAAGTCTTTAACTTGTGACAACTTGTACTCTAAAGTATTGCTTTCTTTAAAGCTAAGGAGGGTTTGGTAATTAAATTTAGTATTTCTGTCTTGTAGCAATTGTATTGGAAAAATGGGTGGTGTAACAAGGTACTCAAATTTGTCATTTTTCACCATTTTTGAACTCATATTGTTGCAAGCCGCGGTTACTCAGAAAAGTGTACATGCTTTAGTAAGACAAAGCTAGATATGATATGTAATGAATTGGGAAAAAATGTTTGGGAAGTTACCGTGTTCTTATTGTAACCATGGCAACTATGATGCAACCGTCTCGAAAAGCTAAAAAGTGCAAAGGATGTGGCATTTTTGACCCTTGCTTCATTAAATAGCCCTAATTCAATTTAATGACAGTAACTGTAGACCCTTTTGAGATGTGCTATCTCGTCAATAAAAATAAATGATCAAGAAATGGATAAAAGGTATCATTTTAAAATATAAATATGTGAACCATAAAATTAATATTTTGACCTGCATTAAACTGGATAAAAGATTATATCGGTAGGTTTTGAGTATAAAACTGGTATGACTGCTACTACTTACATACTCCAAATTCCATGTCAGTCTTGGTAAAGGGATTCCCTGGAAGAAAATTACCACAGTTAGAAAAAGGGATGGAGAAAAAAATAAACTTATTTGTTTTGCTGAAACATTCCTTGCTATTGTCTATTCTTAATCATAATATAGCAATGACTATCAGATGATTAAACGGGTGTGATAAAAACGAACAAAAACTGCATGGCCATTATTATAGAACAGAACAGAACAGAACAGTATCTTTATTAATCTCAGGCCACATACATGACATAGAGATACAATGTGAACAGCAAAATGTAATTTACAAAGGACTTGGTATTTTTTTTCTCTTCTAAATACAAAGCTGTTATACAGATAGGTACGTTGGGTTGCTCTCATTCATTAGTCAGCGTAGTGTTAATCATTGAGAGGAGGGGGGGGGTGGGGTGGGGGGGTCAACCACCATATTCTCAATGTTATTCTCTCAGCAATGTTTCAAGTTCATGTATTACAAGGAAATTTGTTGTGAGATTTGTTTTCTGCCAGAAGACCGGGGATAGCAGTGGCTCAAATTCATGTCTGAAAATGAACCTCTGCCAGCCCCGCAGCGTGATTCTGCTCGAGATAACACCGGTGAAACAATCTTGACATCCGCACGCGATCCCACACCCGCTCGCCCAGCCTGCACCAGGACCCAGGCGCAAGCCAGACAAACAGGCGAACGATCGTGCGCAAACATCGGCCAGCTTGATTGTTGTGTCTTTCTTATATCCGTATACCTTTTTCTCGATGCACAGCTCGGATAATTATGTCACCTTCTGCACGAGTAAAACATGAGAATATTTACAATGTGGGTCATTTGATATCCGGGTTCAGTAGTGTCAAGGCTGTTCGTTTATTATTGTTATTTTGGATTACGATCTGTTGTGTGAGTATCTTAATAACATTTTATGTCACATGTTAGCTGGGTGCTGAAAGAACCGTCTCCAATGAGACGGTTCTTTTGAGCACCCAAAACCTATGTTTCAGTAGGAAAATTCTGTTTTATACTGAATAGTCACTGGTCTAGATAAACAAGCCATCAGCATGTATAAATGAGATCTTAACCAAACGGGTAGGTTTTAACATGTGTATTGAGTGTTGAGCTGAACAGTCTCGTCGAGATGGTTCAATTGAACACCCAGAACCAATGTTTCTATGAAGAAGTTGCTGCATATCTTGACAATTTAGCTATTTAACACGGGCCCAGCCTTTTATTCAAACATGTGTATTGAGTGTCGGAGGGAGGAGCAGTATCGTCGAGACGGTACTTTTGAGTCTCCAAAAACACATGTTTTTGTTGATAAATTAGGTTGTTTTCGCAAACCTCACAATCATCTCAGGTCAGGTGCATAAATTGAGACGTTATTCATTATACATAGGCGTAGGAACAGGAGGTGGGGCAATAATTGTGTAGCCTTTGGCCCCTAATAATCTGCGTAACTTAACATATAATTGCTTGTCACCCAGGGTAAATAAGCATTTTCCATACATTTTATTAGTAAAAAATTTCCTCGCTCGCTCAGAGTTTTTGAATTTGGTTTATAATTCATTGAGAGCAGACAATTTGCTCAGGTTTTAATACTTTTTCATTTCATTGAGTCAGCAGGCTGTTATCATCTTGTATGTATATGTATGTATAAATGTAATAAGATATAAATTATCTAACAAATACGGCATGGTATTTCACGCTGGGTAAACTTTTCGCAAAAATGTACAAATTAATGGTAGAAAAATATATATTTACAATTTTTGCTTGTGAACTTTTCAAGGTCAAAATGAAAAATTGTAAATAATACCAGGAAAACATATATGTCTGGGTCAAAATACTTCTAAATATTGTAGTCAGATAATTGAAGTTCATGTTTATGCAAATGGTTTTCTCTAAATTTCACCCAGCGTGTCACAATATTGTAAACGGTTTCAAACCAGGAAGTAAGTTAACTCTAAAAAGACTGATAAGCATGCTGCGGATTGCTCAAAATCTGTATGTTGGGGCGTAATGTGATCTATGTTCGATGCATAAATTGTTCATACAACAATGTGGTAACATTTTTTTTGTTTATACAGGAAAAAAATCATGCAAGTAAGAGCTTTTGAAAGATATATCCCCTTAATCTCCATTTGACCTATTCTACTCTCACAATGTTAATTACAGTACCTGACTGTTGTGCATGTGCTTGGGCTTAATGTTGCTTTCAACAATGTATCAGTCGTATCAGAGGTAGGGAGAGTATAACCACTATGAAAGTATCTTGCCACCGACTGGGCTAGGTAGACCAGCATACAATACCTTGGACCTATTTAATTGGGCCCGGCGCAAGAAACCTGACTTTGTCACGTGCAAACAACAAAGACGCAGTCCAGCTTGTGCATCCGTACAGACTGATCAGCGCCTTTGTAATTCATTCCCTGGAAACTCCACGTGCATCAATTCTAGCTAGTCTCTGCAGCTGAGCTGGCTGGTTTCAGTCTTACTTGGTCGGAAACCCCCAAAGACTAGTTTTCTCAGGATGTGGCCCTTCTATACATACCTTTATCACACGCCTATAAAACTCAAGTACTCCATACAATGCTGGACTGTTCGCCTCGTGTCCTAGGTTTGGCATCATCCTGAGAACAAATAGAACAAAATAACAAGCATATGCTTTTTAAAAAAATCAGCAATTAACTTACGTGAGTTGTTGTCTACAGACTGAAAGTACAGAAGCCATTCGAAAGCTGTCTCAAAGAAAAAATAATTTATTAAATGACACACCCACCTCATCGCCATCTCTGCGAGCAGAGATGGCGATGAGCTGGGTGTGACATCACAGGTAATTTTCACAGAAAGGGCTATCTCATGTTACACCACTTAGCCGGTGCTACCATACAGGTTGCAACTTAAAGCTGCATACTCTGTAACTATGAACGTTTTTCGAAAAATTTTATTTTCTTTTTAAATCATTTGTAAAAGTAGAATTAAGCTATGTTTTCACAATAAAAAATGTTCAGTACAGCTGAAAACTGCATGGAAAAGTGAATTATCTTATCAAATAGGTGTAATTTTCTCTTGTTGGTAATTATTTGCGTCCCTCCAATAATTCTAGACCGTCGAATTTTAACATAAATGCAGATGTTTTGATAGTGATAACTTGTTAAGATCTACGAAAATGGTAAAATGTTTACCTGAATTTGAGTATTTTTACTGTGTTCTTGAAAAATAAAAACAATATTTTTAAAGTAAGAAGATCAAAAGTTACAGACTATGCAGCTTTAACTAAGTCAATTATAATTGCCATCCTCAAGGGCAACAAGGGCAAAAATGCTTTTCAAGAAGTGTTTCCAAAAATCTTTACTGAAGTAATATGGCCAACTATTGATATTGTGTTACTTATTGCATGTCGCAGACCAGCCTGTGCAAATGGACAACCTCGCCACAGCCCGAAGGGCTTCACATTAACTTTGCAAGAGACCCGAATTATTCATGATTCCATGAACCTTCCAAAAATTGAATTTATTGCTTATATTTACATTTTATTATTAATAACTAATATATAGAAATTATTTATGATTTAGGAGATTAAACAATTTTGTATTTAATACATGTATTTAATTGTATTAATGGCTTTGTTGGAGTGCAAAACGGAAAAGTGGAACAGCCAGTGTGAACACAGACAGCCAATGGAGCAAACAGGAAGCTTGTTTTGCACGTGCAACTCAGGTGTGGCTCGCTGTCAATCACAACACTAGTGTCACATCTAGCGAATGAATTGGATGTTCGAAGCGAATAGCACGGACAAGTAAGCTTGGTAGCTGTCAATCAAATTTTGTGTCGTTCATGTGGCTATGAACGGTTACAAAATTCTAATGATTTATTTAAGGCTTGCTTTGAAAATGTAAATATGTAATGATGGCTATAAACATTTTGGGTACTATGGCGTACGAAGAATACTATTATAGCGGTATCAATATGACATTGTGATCTTGTGGTTTTTATGATATTAAAGTGATATAAGGACCAAATTTTAAGCTCCTGTGAAATAATATGGCACCAGCTTAGCTTTTTTTATGCCGAAAATTGCGATTTCAAAGTTATAAAATGTTGTGTTCATGTATTACAGAATTTATTAAACTCGTTACTAAAAGAGATAAATGATTGACACAGCCTCACATTTTATCTCTTTTCCCCAACTCGTTTAATAAATTCAATAATACACGAGTACCCATATAATATCCTTTTTACCGGTATATTTTATGTAGAAAGTAAAATACTCATTAAATCTCGAAACAGAGAGTAATCTACTCATCAGATTTAGTAAAGTGTAATCTACAGCAGTGTCATAGTCTTTGAGCCAGTAAATAGAGGAGCTAACATGAGTGATCATTTCATCTGAAATGTATTAACTCTTAAAGCGCCAATCACAACAAAAGTCGTCTACTTTCTCGTCTGCTGAATTGTTAACATGCCTCAATGGCAAAAAATGCGGACCCAGATCAGACTGCGTCTGTTCTGGGTCCACACGTTTTGCCTGTATACTAAAATTCGCCAGTAATGTTAGGCAATTATTTGCAGCAGACGACTTCAGCAGACAACATTTTCAGATGCATTTTTCTTGGTGCTTTAAGGGTTAAACAAGGATCGACGAGTTTATTAAATTAAAAATGAAATGCTCACGAGTGTAAGATTCTGATTATCATGTGACCTTTTAAATGCGATTTTATCGCCTTCAAGGTCTGTTTATTTCAATGAAAATTTGCACTGTGAGGTATCGTCACCGCCGAAAATGTTATGTAACGTGTGGTCATAACACTATTGACGAACTAATGATGTTATCCACTGAAAACGTCATATGATCATATGATAAATGATTTTGATACTGATCGCTTATCCACTCTTCGAGCTTCTATGCACAGCTACTCAATGGGGCTAAAGGCCCAGTTTGGAGTCTGATCCTCCCTCCTTGTCACTTCTTTTTGTGTGCGACAGCGAAGATCCTGGTGAAACTGTGTGGATGCACAGACTCGTCTTGGCATGAAAATTGTTCATCCCTACCTCAGATAGGTTACATCTCCGGCCAACTGGTCATAATAATATCTAGCATTGTCCAGTAGGAAGTATTCATCTCCGGCACCACTTACGATGTATTTAAACTTGTCCCTGAGTCTCTCACTGTAAGCTAGAAAATAGAAAATATAAGCCAGCATATGACCAAGCAAGTATACAGTCTCGGACTACCATCAGACCACCAGTAAATAGATAATACTGGGTGAGTGTCTTTTGATATCAAGTCTACCAGGCAAGGCTTTGAGAACGCTTGTTGACATAACAAGGCTTGCCAAGATACAGAGAATACTGGGTGAGTGTCTTTTGATATCAAGTTTACCAGGCAAGGCTTTTAGAATGCTTGTTAACATCGTGATGCTTGCCGAGATACAGAGAATACTAAGTGAGTGTTTTTTGATAACAAGTTTACCAGGCAAGGCTTTGAGAACGCTTGTTGATATCACGAGGCTTGTGTAGATACAGAGAATACTAGGCGAGTGTCTTTTAATATCAAGTTTACCAGGCAAAGCTTTGAGAACGCTTGTTGACATCACGAGGCTTGATGAGATACACAGAATACTAGGTGAGTGTGTTTGGATATTAAGTTTACCAGACAAGACTTTGAGAACGCTTGTTGACATTGTGAGGCTTGCAGAGATACAGAGAATACTAGGTGAATGTCTTTTGTTATCAAGTTTACCAGGCAAGGCTTTGAGAACGCTTGTTGACATTGCGATGCTTGCCAAGATACAGAGAATACTAGGTGAGTGTCTTTTGATATCAAGTTTACCATGCAAGGCTTTGAGAACACTTGTTGACATTGCGATGCTTGCCGAGCGATTAAACATGCGTTCTCAAAGTCGAGCCTGGTAAACTTGATATCAAAGGACGCAAACCTGGTATTCAATTTATCAGTTTACCCATTGTTACACTCTTCAAACTAGCGGTAATGACGTAATTTTCGATTTTTATGTTGACTCAGCGTCATTAGCGTCATTTAAAAAGTGCAACGTCATCATGACCTGATAAAGGCACATATCGTGAGATAGACCATGTTTATCAGGCAACGTACAAGAATGCAGTTAATATAAGAGGTAACTGATAAAACGTCAATTGCGTGCCGTTTTACTGGTGGGCTGATGGTGTCCCACTTTTATATGCTTACTGGGGAGATTTTGGTGCTTAATATATACCTTCAAGAGCCCATGTTGATATAATCAGCAAGGTTAGAAATCTAAGTGTTGACAAAAGTCTTTATCTACTCAATACTGTGTATAGCTTGCAAAAATGTGTTGGTGTGTCTTCGTATGTGCGCAAATGCCATAAGTACCAAATTTGAAAGTCCTGGCTGAGATGACGATATATGAAGTGGATTGCCATTTTAATTCAATGTACTAAAACATATCAATATAAAATGGGAAGTGAGTATGACCAGAAAATACCACATTAACAGACCACAGGCCATTCAAAGACACTGTGAGAAAGAGACACAGAACACACACAGCCATAACAATTAAAGTAACGCAATCAGCTCTCTCTTAATCAGCAAGAGTATTGCTAAACTAAGGGACACCAAGAATCGCATGACAAAACAAAGACCAAAAACAAAACTTCCAGACTCAATGGGAGCAACAACAAACAATGAAACAACAATATAATTACCACATTAGAACGGACACCAGACAATGCCTCTGGGGTTCGAATATAATTTACTGGCCAAATCTTCGACCTAGATTATGTGGTTGTTAAAACACAAAAATGTTTAGCTTGGAGGGTTTCCTAACAGATACAATGCATCACCACAGATAAACAAACAAATGTAATTAATATGTATACTATGATGAAACAAAAATGTACCTTAACTCACATACAGTCGGAGCTAAAGAAAACCCAAACTGATCCACAGCGGGTCCAGCCAAAGACAAGCATCAGACACTGACCCACAGATGAAAGTTACAGGTCAGGTTCCTTATTGAGTGTGAGGCCTGGCCAACTGTCATGCAATTAAAGAGGAAACCATAGCTCGAGACCGCGATTGCATTTATAACCAGGCATGCAGACATGCAGCTTATCTTTTTGATTAGGCTTTCTAACGATTCTGTGAAATAATTAACTAAATCAACTTAAAATACTGGTTTTGATATACCCTGTTTCAGAGGCGTTTTAAACCAACATTGTACTTATGAATCAACTCTGAGTGACCAAGGTAGAATTTAGAAAATGTTTTACAAAGTTTATGGTAGCAATAGCCTTGTTTTAGCAACTCAGCAGTAAAAATAGGTTTCTATTATTGAAGTCACTAACATTTGTACATACTCAGGTAAAATAGATTGCGAAATATATACACCATAGGGAGGGGAGCGAGGAACATCTCCATCAAGAAATTGAGATAATTTTATCAAACATGTAGACCTGATGAAATACCTCATTATGTGGCATTATATCTGGGTCTTCACTGTTTCCAAAAGCACGCATTTAGGAGTCACCAGTATACAAAGTGTTAAGCCAGGACTGAACAGTTTATTGTAAAGCTTATAGACGGATGGCTGAGAATGGGTTTGCCCCCCCCCCCCCCCTCTAGGGAATTTTGCAGACATATCCTTTCTTGTAGAAAATTGAAAGCCAAGTCTTTTAAGAAATGTTTGCATTCTGTGCGTTGGGGCGTTAGTCTGTAAGAGCCTGTAAAATACGTTACTTTATGAAATTAATAAAAAGTAAATTGAAAGTTTGGGCTACAAATTAAAGACATTAAAATATTTATCTTTAAAAATCATTCATAAAGTCTGCATGCTGGATATCTTAACTACGTATGACAACCATTTGAACAAAATTGTGGCTTCCTAAGGTGTCATATGCGTTGCATAAATCAGATAACCCATTAAAATCTGCAAGTGTGGCTAACATCATTTACATTCACAATCTCTCTGTGTGTTTTGCAAAATGTTTTAACAATGTCTGACTAGCTTATGCAATTTGCTTACAGATTATTAAAGTTTGTTTCCCTATCTGAAATATTTTTTCTGGAATAAGCAATTAAACAACCCTACCCCTACCCAGTTTTAATGTGAAAAGTTTGGTATTAAAACTAAAGTAAAAATAGTTAAAAATATTTGCAGTTGATATGTTTCATTGTTTGGCATTTATTTGCTTATATGAAAAGACTCATAAATCTGCAAGTTTGTTGCAAAATTTTTAATATCAGAGGCTTTAACATATGTTACCTGATGTAATAAATGGTCAAGCTCATTGTCTTTACGTAAGATATGCCTAAAATGTTTTAATCTCCTCGAGGGAATTTTGCAGACATATTCCTTCTTAAAGTACAACCCAAGCTGCATGGAATAAGGGATGCTTGCACTCTCTAAATTGGGGCGTTAGTCTGAAACAGCATGTTACATGCGTTACTATATCAAATAAAGGAAATTTAGTTTGAAAGTTTGAGCTAAATTGTGAATAAACTCGCAGCTGCTGGATATCTTACATTGTTAAGGGATTTAAAGCTGGCACATATGATAAAGACTTATAGATCTGCTAGTTGTCACCAAGTTTTAAAGATCATAGAGTGTTACATATGTTAGTGTGATAAGTAAAATCGTCAAACAGTATTTTGACATCAAGCTGAGTAAGGGCCTGCTCCATCCTAATCCCCTTTGGAATTCTGCAGACTTATTACATCTTATGTAACAATTAAAGGTGCATTTAATAAAAAATGTTTGCACTCTGTAAGTCTGGGCATAAGCCTGTAACAGCTGGTTACATATGTTACAATATCAATTTGAGAATAAGAAATTTGAATGTTTGAGCTACAGAAAGAAGACATTAAAATTATCTAATAAATTGACATTCTTATAGTCTGCATACTGGATGTCTTTACTACATATGGAAGCTGTTAACATTTATACGGCTAACTGTGGTGTTATGTGCGTTACATGGACCTAGTTATAATTTAAAAGCCATAATTGTGGCTATCATCATTTAGTTAATCAACTACGTTGACTCGGTTTCAAACTGTTTTATTAGATTTTACAAACATATACTCAATTGATGAATAGGAAAAACCAAGTTTGCTTTTCTATCTTATAGGAGCTAATACACAGCTCTTCTCCCAGTTTTACCGAGAAGCAAACTTTGTTTTTACCGTTTAAATAAAACACATGAAAGCGATTGCATCGTGTGAATATTTTACATTTTCTTAGTCTGTCTTGCTCATATATCTGCAAGATGTCATTAAGTTTAAGATCAGGACACTTAGTGTGTACATATAAGTCTTTGGTGCGAAAACACTAGAAATTATATTCATTTCTGATTATCAAGCCCATGGACTGTTGTTACAGATGTTATCAATGACCTTTTGGACACATTTCCTAATACTGTGCATATAATGCTAAATATAGAGCCACACATAGAAAAGATAGTTTTACATTTTTACAAGACAATACAATAAATGAAATGGTCCAAACAAATTCTCATCGATTTAACACTTATGTTAAACGTTTGTTGTTGTCTGCCTCTGTGGTTATCATTATTATCACACGCCCCCTTGCAACTAGTAGAATTATCAAACAATATTTCAATCATTGACTGTTATACAGTTTTACCACCAGTCCACTCAAAATTGATGAGCCATTATCAACTTTCCAATTTTGCCATTCATGGCTTGGAACATTCGGAAACTGATATGATTTCCTAATAGTTGGCCCTTTGAGTATGTGTTTCAAAGGAAACTCTGCAAGTAGGAGAAAAACTAAAGCTTTACAAGGAGGAAAACTATGCTATTAAAAGCAATGAGTACCTGGACTGATGTACTTTGATATATCTGTGATGAAGAATCATATCTTAGCTGGTTAACTTTTATAAATGTAGCCATTACATACATGCAACAAACATATTTTCATCTAATAATGTCTCTGCACTTATTATCTTTCCCCAAGCTTTCAAAAACTTATTTCAAGTCTTAGTACTTCTGAAGTGCTGAAACCGAGGTAACTGCCTTCAGATAAACGAACTAGATGTATCATAGCAGGTAAAACAATGAAATACTGAAAACAGAGCGCAAATAAGACCCTTTCACTTCAATGATTCACCAAGTTTCTAAGATAAGAGCGCTTATTAAAGGATGTAACATATATAACTCGTCGTAATAAATAAGCAAGGGCATTGTCGTGACATCCTTTTTGATTACACAGTCAAATGCAAGTGTTTTCAATTTCAGTGTTTTCAATGGATCATGAAATGGGGCAAACTTATCAACTTGTTTACTCTGTATAAATCTTCCATAGAGCATAATAGAGAACTACTGGTTATCCTTTTCTACCCATAGTTCACTTTCCTTCTTTTGAATGCAACAGCTAATGATACGGCTGCAAAAACTGAGAAATCAAAGGTTTTACATTATTTAAGGCTTGCTTCAATGTACTGACATAAAAAAACAACCAGCTGCAAACATCATTGATGGCAATGTCCAATTTTTTGTTCTTTCTCATATACCAGATAACTTTCAAGGTGTAACAGAAATTGTTTCAGACGGTCTGCCAAAACCATCAAGAGTCAACATTGTAACTAAAGAAAACTTATAAAGTTCGTTGGGCGCAGCAAAATACTTTTGATCTAAGACCTGAGGACTTAAGTCTTTATGCCTCGGTTACATTTGCCTTACGACGAGTATACGATGCCCGTACGATGTCCAAATCACCGTTTCCGTGCGGCCTCCGCAGGGAGACCTTGCGATCATCGTACGGATTTACGGGCATCGTGGCCTCTACGATTTTGTTTAACTCCGCACAATGACAAATTTGAAAAATCTCAAGTGCGTAGCCCGTAGACACATCGCAGTGACATCGTACGATCCCCGTACGGTGATTGTGGGGACAACGCAGGGTTTTACATTGTCATCTTGACCCAAAAATGATCGTAGACTCTTGCGATAGTCGTTAGGAGTACGCAAGGTCGCCGCACGATGCCTTTGCAGGGCCCATAAAATCGTACGGACATCGGACGGTCATCATGCGGTAACCCCTAGGCGATGGCACGATGATCGTTCGGTCGCCTTGCGACGTGACAACAATTTCCTGGAGACGTTTGTTTCTTTTCAAAAGTTGTCTTCAGGCGATGTCTCTAATACCACCACTCAGTGTGACTCAATATGGACTCAGTTCAGTTTGCTGATGGAAGCAGTCTAATCATGGACGGATCCAGAGGGGGAACAGGGGGTCCGGACCCCCCTGGAAAATCACAAAAATATAGTGTTTTAGCAATACTGGTCCGAAGATCCCGTAGAATATCTCAAAGCTACACATGTACCATGCCATCATTACATGACGGGCCTTCCTTGAGCAAGACACATTTATCCTAGCTTAGTACTGGTTCAACCAAGGAAGACCCGTCTCTGTTTAACTGAAAGATTGTTGATGGGACGTAAAGAATTAAATCAAACAAAACATGACGGGCCATCATCGGTCCGCCAGCGAAACGCCATGATGACGTTTTGCTAGCGGGCCTATAATAACCCCCGCTTTTAGTGGTATTTGGATTCTCTCTCCCCCTAACTAAAAAAGTTGAGTTGGACCCCCTTTGACATAACTTTCTTTATCCACGCATGACTAATTAGGGCCCATAGAGCTTCCGTGATAAAATTGTCTGAAGTGCAATTCAAAATATGCACCTAACGTGAAATTAAAGTGCTACTTTTTGAATTATAAAAGTGTACTATATAAAAGAGGTTGCAATATTCTGTGACTTCATGAAAACTGCAGAACTTAGAAATTGACATTAAAATATACACAAACGTAATACGGTGTTCCATACCTTGGGACAATGTTCAACTAAAACACTAGCCTCTTCAAAACACGATTTGTGATCACATGAATTTGAAACATAGTTCAAATGGAATGCAAAAATGAACATGGATAGCCGTTTAAATCCATGCACATAATTACACGACAATTGCAGTCAGCGTACCGACTCCTTGCGACATCCGCAAGGCCAACGTACGGGCATCGTGCGATTTATATAGGGAGGTCGTGAAGATAACACGATGATTGTACGATAACCTTGCGGTTGTCGTACGATATCCGCAAGGTCTCAGTAAAGTTTTGTTCTAGTTTGTCGACGAAAGAAATCGTAAGGTGATCGTAAGCAATGTAAACACATACGTCGTAGCTTATAGCCGCCTACAATGCCAAAAAATCGTAGAGAAAATCGTATACAAATAAATCGTACGACGACCGTGGCAAATGTAACCGAGGCATAAAGGACTGGAAAGGTTCCATCGCAAATGATGCAAAAAAGCAGCCTATAAAATTTCTGTTTGACCAATGTCAGAAATCTTAAAGTATTCTTAGAGATACACGGTAGAGACATAGCTTTTGCAAAATCAGAGCAAAGTTATCATTTGACTAGCACGGATGCAGAGGCAGCTGCAGTAAGATTGCTCTTGCCACTTCACAGGAAGAGACATATACCAGAGTTATTCTCTATGGTATGCATATGAAATATCATTAAACCCATATTTAATCAGGTGTTTTATCCCATGACATTGACATGCTGTTTGCGCTTTTGAAGAATGCTAAGGATTCAAGATATAGCTAAGTCAGTTTGTTTGACGCTGGCACTGGCCACACATACAAAGAAAATTAAGCCTTTTGATGGCATTAGAGGAGGATCACAGGAAATGCTTATAAGTGATGTTTGTCACATTTACCAATTTTAAAAAGTAATCTTAATTAATGTAACACATATAACACCATAGGAAGCTGTATATTTGTTAAAAACACTTTCTTATGTATCAAAGGTATTCAGCATGCAAGTTAATAGAGTGCAAACATCTCTTATTTGATGCAGCTTGAATTGTTCTTTAAGGTAGGATATGTCTGCACAATTCCCAAAGGGGTGGAGAGGAACAAGATTGTACTCAGTTTGATGTCCTAATACTATGCCATGATTCTACTGGTTGTGATGAAATGGGTGATTATTTTGCAATAGAAGCAAACACAATGATAGACATTGTGAGGGTGACTTGAATAAAGATTGTTTTTGAATAATTATATTTAATAGGAATATTTATTAAATCGTGTCTATTATTTTCTATCTATACGTCTATATATTTTAATATTATAGGCATTAGGAAATATGTGATAAAAAGATTATATATAACATCTGTAACACAATTCCATGGGCTTGTTATCAGCAATGACTATAATTACTAAGACTAAGGCACCAGAGGCTAGAGATTAATAGGAAAACATGTAAAAATAGTATTTTTAATATCATCTCTTACTTCCAAGACAGTTTCCTTGCTCATTCATTATGACGTGTAACGTACGTTACATACTTTAATGAGTGCTCTGATTCTGATGTCAAACTTGCAAATGTATGACTCTTTATTGCATTAGTAAGACAGTGCCAAAAATGTTAACATATCCACGAGCGTTAAATATTTTCATATATTTTTCTTCAATAATAGATACCAAAATTAGATACTTAAACTTGGGGGTAGGGTTGTTTAATAGCTCATATAAAACAATGTATTTGAGATAGAAAAGCGGACTGGTTTTTCTATTAGTCGAATAAGTATTTTAGCGAACTAAGATAAAAACACTTGTAAAAATGCACCAATCGTCTGTAAAATAAAATGATGTTAGTCACAATTTCAGCCTTCATAGGGAAATTTAATCTATGTAACGCATATAACACCATTGAAGGCTGTAATTCTATTTAAAATGCTGCTTTTATGTAGCTTAGGCATCCAGCTTGCAAACTACATAAGAAATATGAATAATTAGATGGTTTAATGCCTTCTTTCTGTAGCTCAAACTTTTATTTTGATTTTTTCCTTAGTTTGTTACAGTAACATATGTTACAGGCTGTCAGAGACTAACGCCCCAGAGCACAGAGTGCAAACATCTCTTAAAAGATGCGGCTTGAAAGTTTCTTTAAGATAGCATATGTCTGCAAAATTCCCTAGGGGGGAGCAGGACCTTTTTTAGCTCGAAGTCTATTACCTAATGGGTCTATGATATCAGCCAAACGTTGAACAGCAGGATTGTGTAAATCTTTAAAGAAGTTCTCATTGTAATACTCATGGAGCTCAAACGACCATCCTCCCAGAGAACGATAATGATGATCCAAACTCTGCATTTAAAGATTAACAATAAGAATGGAGAAAATTGATAAGCTTGCTGTGAATTTGGAGTCGTGTTCTTCTAGGTAAAGCTGAATAATGATGTCTCAAAGATTGCATGTCCATCCAAAGCAATTCTCTCAGTTATAATGCAATGGTCGAAATTGCCTAGTCGCTGGTGCCAATATATGCAAAGACATTCCATAGAAATGTGCAGAAGATATCCAGATATAATTTACCACTTCTTTGGAGAATGAGCTGACAGCATGTTTAACCCATTTAAGCCAAATGGAATTTCTCACTGTTATCAATTACACCAGTACATTTCCATTTTAAGGGTAGTTGGGTTGTATTTTACATTTTTATTCAAATTTCAATAGAACATTCTATGAGCAAGTAGTGGAGACCCTGATCAGACGCCGCGTTCTGCAGAACGCAGCGTCAGATCTGGGTCTGCGTTGTTTGCCTATGTCCCACAAAAAGGACGCTAGGCTTAAATGGGTTAAACGACCAAATGATTAAACTGCATATGATAGTTCGGTAATGCAATGTTAAACAGTGATTCAGACCACACAATTGAGCAAACGCTTTTTTATTTAATATGTTGCTGGAGCCTTCAGATTAAAGTTTTTTTTTTTTCAAAAATAAATAAATCAATAAACAAAAATGTAAATTTCCTCACTTCGATCTCATATAATCTAAACAATTTAAATAAAATATCTTAGTTGATATTAACTGTGGGAAAATGTTTTAAGGCTTGCATATATAATCTGCTGACAAATTTGTTGAATCTGCACCAAAATTTAACATTGTAAATTTTTAATACATTTTACGAGAGGCTGAAAAATAGGATGGGGTGAATATTGTTTTATCATAAAGTTATTTGCACGGTGACATATCCGTTATAATTTAAGCTTATTTGTTTGTTTCACAATTTATGCTAATGCAATGGACTTATAATAAGAGAGAAAAACTGGACAAACTCATATGTTTATTAACTTTAAAGCCTTTTCATGTATCTTGCATTTTTGAACTTACCAGTCTATTAAACAGAAAATGAGGCTCATCATGTAAAGAAATTTACAAAGAATGTTAGCCCTGTAACATGGATTTAATGTTTTCAATGAAGAGAACATGTTTGAAAGAATATCTATATAAAAGTTAGGAAGAAGGCAAAGATCAAGAATCGATACAATCAAGTATCACACCCGACCCAGGACACTATATGTGAAAGTGACAAAAACACAAGAAAACACCACGCACATGAAAACAAAAAGGCAAGCCCTCTACAAGCAGGTGGTCACAAGGACTCAAGGAACAGACAAGACAGTATGATAAGGACGAACACAAACAACAAAATAGATATACAAACAAGTAGCCCAATCGGCAACGATCGCTCACCTGAGAGCCAGCACAATGTTTGGAGACACCATAATTTACAATACTCAAAGGCAGGTAACTCTGAACTTGAAACAGTGACCAGGAATTAATTAGAAAAACATAAGAGATTATGCCAGTTTTAGTTATCTGCAAGTATTAAAAAGATCTGAAGAAAAATTGCAGAAGAAACCTGGTCAAAGTATAGTTTTCAGACGCTCAATGGCAGCTTACTACGTAATCAGGGATGGGATCCGACCAAAACTCAAACTCATCCATACTTTAATGTATGTAACCCACAAGGATGAAGAAAATCAAATGAAAAATGAAGGCAATAGGGTGGTCAAATCATTATACAGCTATATTTTAGACGCTCAAGGGCAGCTAACTCTGTAACTGGTGGTTGGATGTGGCTAAAAATCAAACTTATTCAAACTTTTATGAGTGTCCTTGTTACCCGCAAGAATGAGGAAGATCCATCCAAAAATGAAGGTGCTAGAGTGGTCACAACAGATCACTCATTGTAAGTCTATGCAAATTTTTATGACGCTCAAGGGCAGTTAACTACATAGTCTGGGGTTGGTTCTTCTTTAAATTCAAACTCATCCAAGCTTTAATGGTTATCATTGTTACCTACAAGAATCAGAAAGACCCAATCAAAATAGTCACAAGTCTATTCATCATTTTTTTCAAACGCTCAATGGCATCTAACTCAGTTGTCAGTAATGGAATCTAGACGAAACTCAAACTTATTAAAGCTTTTATTGTTGTCCTTGTTACCTGTAAGAATGAATAAGATCAATCCAAAATTGAAAGCACTAGAGTGCTCACAACATTTCTCCCATTATAAGTCTATGGGGATTTTTTAAACGCTCAAGGGCAGCTAACTCAACAGTCCCAAGTCCTATCTGGCCAAATTTAAAAGCCATACGAGATTTTATGGGTGTCCTTATTGCATGCAACAATGAAGAAAGTCCAATCAAACATGCCATGGAAAGCTAGAGTGGTTACAACATAATTATTTGATTTTCCAGACGCTCAAGGGCAGCTAACTTCGAAGTCATTCATGGAATCTTGCTGAAAATAAAACTCTTCCAAGCTTTTATGGTTTGTCTTGCTACCTGCAAGGATAAAGAAGATGCATCCAAAGAGTGGTCACAACATTTCTCCCATTATAAGTCTATGGGATTTTCCAAGACGCTCAAGGGCAGCTAACTCATAAGTCCCTGGTCAGATCTTGCCGAATTTCGAACCCATTTGAGATATGATAGTTGTTCTCATTACCTGCAAGAATAAAGAAGAACCAATCCAAAATGAAGGCGCTAGAGTGGTCAAAAGATTTTCCCCGTAATAACCTTATGGGAGCTATCTGTTGCCATGGAAACCAGAGTTCTGATCCGATCTGGCCGAAACCTAATGCAGCTAATCCCCCCCCCCCAATAATGCTCTAGATGAAATTTGTATGTGATCCGCCATCTGGTCTCAGAGATATTTTTTTTGAAAGTGTGGACCCACAGAAGGACGGGACAGACGCTGGCTCGACTCCCATCCTATAAGCTCACTGGGAGCTTTCGGCTCAGGTGAGCTAAAAAAAGAACCACCCCAGAACGGTCAGTAAGACAGTTACTGGAAGGCCTAAAATGTTTGACTGTACCAACATCAGCCTTATTTCTGATGTGGATCAAGACACATAGATATTTGATTCGCACGAAAGACCGCTAACATATTAATGTATCATCTCCTAGTACATACAGATCGAGATATAAAAAGGTCTTTGACTTCTTGTATGTATTTCAGAAACATTACCTTTGATATTGAATCTTTTGCATTGCAATTTGCTTTGACTTTAAAATATATTTCTAGTAATAAAGTGTCTGGCTATTCTGAATTTTTTTGAATGCTTAGTAGAAATGTCCACTAGCTAACAATAGTTTAAATGAAAATAATTGTTTAATGGCTAGATGGGCCAGCTTCTAGATATACTATAGCGGTCATTTGCTGTTGCATCCCACACCAAATTGGTTTTAATGATGAAGTGTAAGCATAATAAGGATCCAAATGTAAGATTTTCTGTCTTGTGGTCAATGTCAGATATTTCAAATCACATGACAATAGTACTACTCAAATCATATTTTTGTTGAGTGATTGATAAAATTACCATAAAAAAAATTGAGCTGCGGCATGAGATTCCCAACAATTTGACATTTTGACAAGTGTAGAATCGGACGAGCCTCTGCAGCCTCCTTTTAAGCTTAGAAACTCCAAATGGTGTTCAGTCAGTAGCTTAACAAACATAGAACACTCAAGTGACCAGCAAAGGCTCTGATCAGACTGCGCGTATGCGCAGGCTGATCTGAGGCTTTGCTGGTCGCACATACCAAATTGTTGGAAATCTCATGCACTGGCTCATATAGTTTACAGCAAACTTTTGATAAAATTAAATATAATAAGTAAAAACTTTCTTAAAAACATTTAATTAAAATGTTCAGGATACTAAACATACAGTTTTGTAAAATGAGTTATCAAATAACATGAGATTATTACAGGGGGTACACATACTCTGCCCACTAATGTAAGTCAGTGTATGGTTTGTGCGTATGTACAGGAAGATAATCCACAAGCTTTAACGAGTGGATTATCTCCCGTACAGACGCACAACAATATAATAACTTTCTTATTGCACCAGCATACATGTGCACTTTGTACATTGTGAGATATTTGATGTAAATTATTGGAATATCACTCAAATTTACAATAATGCTAAGTGGCATAAGATAAGAGCAATCATGTCAAGTAAGAAGACTTTTGTGAAAATGGCAACGTCGTGCCTTATGTATTATTTAGAGAAAAAGCTTGCACCATACCTTGACCATGTTAAGAAGATCCATGACAAAGGGTGCAACACCTATCACTCTTCTGTCAACAGCTGCTGTCAGCCAAGATATCCAGCCACGCTGAAATTGTTCAAATGTTGTTTACAGCAACAATATAATACTACATTTTCGCCTTCTGTCAATCCTAATCTCCTGAAACATGGTCATGTCATTCTGACTACATCTGCAGTCAGCCAAGCTGCCCAACAGCCACGCCGAAATGGTTCAGATGTTGTTTACAGTAATAACAATAAAATGTTAAATTTTCCCATACGACAAATTCTTATCTCCTGAATCATGGTCATGCCATTCTGTCTACATCTGCAAACAAATAAGCTGTCAAATTCCACACTGAAATGGTTCAGATGTTGTTTACCACAACAATACAATACTAAATTTTCCCCTACTATCAATTCTAATCTCCAGAATAACTTCAAATTAACCTGTCTACAGCTGCAGACCCTTCAGTCATTTGAAATTAATGACCGTTCCAAGGCGGTACTTATGCTGTGGTTTTCTTTGTTGGTCGTTTTGGTGTCAGTTTATGTCCTGTTTTCATCTATATGTCTAAATTATTTACGTAGTTACTGTCGGGCCAACCAAGAGTAACAGTGACGTAATATTTTGCTTACAATTGTTAAGTAAAACATTAGCTTGTACACTCCGCTTGAGCTAACGCGAATCGAGAGATCACTTGTGTATTAATCCTATCCTGCGGATAGGATTAATACACAAGTGATCTATTGATTCTAAGTCCCTGAAAACTTTGTAAACTCAATGTGACGTCACTGTTACTCTTGGCTGGCAGGACAGTCGGTTTAGATAGCTGAGTGACCACCTTTTGCGAGAGAGTTGCTCACTCCGTTTACCATATGTTATCTTTGTATTACGTCTATTTGTAATTTTAGATGTTTTGGCTTTGAGGGCATGGGTTTGGTTCTGATTGCACCAGCTCCTAGTCGATGCTAACATTTTACTTTTTCTTGTAGCTGGGCTAAATGAGATACGTGTATGGCTGTGTTACAGATTAACAGATATCAATAAAGTCTAAAAATGATTATCCACTATGTTTTTAAATGAATGTCACCATGGTTTTTAAGAATTTTTGGTTGTTTAAACTTATAGAGCTATTATATACATATGTTTTGTTACATACGTTTTCAAAGAGTTCTATATAGTACACTGATATAAGGCTTGATAAACTGATAGGCTTTATTTGGAGTAATTGGTATTCATTATTTGGCATAATCTATCAAAACATTATCTTGTTAATTTTAATATTTGATATAAGTACGTCAAATAACGTATACAACAGAACATAAATTAAACAAGATACTACAATGCTAAGTTTGTTCAGTAGTACAATGTTATAAGGCTTATTAAACTTATGTTCTTTATTTACCTCAATGTACATCCATTGTTTGACAAAATATATCAAACTATTGAACCTTAAAATTCCAAGTAGGTAATGCCCAGGTCACACATTCACTGACTGGACCCCGGATTAGCCACGAATACAATCCGGCATCATTCATGGCAATCCCACAGTGTAGGACCGGAAGTGTACGGTATTTGTGCTTGTACATTCTTTTGAGATTGTACATCGACGGATAAGTTATTTGTGCAATGAAGCGAGGGGTAGGTTGACAAGAAGTTTCTCTTTTTTCAAACGCCTTTCATTCTAAGTGGAATTCTGGTGGATGGAAATTAGGTTACACAGGCTGAGCTATCGATTTCCACTATTCGATTTTTTTCATTAAATCCGAAAGTTTCACAAAACAACGAAAATCACGCTATCACCTGGTTTCGTCCGAGTTTCAGTGTCTTTGCAAGCTCGATATCTTCAACCAGACATTTGTTTATTTCAGTTTTTCACTATTTTTCACATTTTTAGTAATCTGTAAACTTAGTTTATAGGCTTGTTTATCGATGCATACAATAAAACTGTCATGGGAGGGGTTTTTGTTTGCACTGTTTAATTCCATATTTGTACGGTTATTTGAACGGCAATTGAACCGGTATTTGGAAATTGCCATAAAAATTTGTACAGTCATCTGCAGCCCTATACCTCTGTAAGAAAGCGTATTTGTGATAAAAAAAACTCTTTAGTAGCTGATCATAAAATATATGCCAGAGAATATCTTGAATAATGATTCAAGTTATGTGAAGTCCTAAAATGAATCTTGAACGTAAGTTTAATACAACACTCTGATTCCAAATCTTGGATACCTCTCCAAACTTCAATATTTGGGTGCATCCATGTTTAGCTCCCCTGAGCTATACTTAGGGGGAGCTATTACTATGGTCAGTGTCCGGCGTTCGGTGTCCGTTAACCTTTCCTTTAAATGACTTCTTCTCTGAAACTACTGGCCCCGGGGTGATTTGGTTCAAATTTGGTCACAAGCATTATTGGGTGAAGGGCTTACAGATTTTTACAAATGGTGAGGCCCCGCCCCCTTAAGGAGCCAGGAGGGGCCCCAAAAGGGGTATTTTTTGGACAAATTTAAAAAAAATCTTCTTCTCAAGAACCGGCTATCCAGGAGCCTTAATATTTGGCATGTAGCATCTATAGGAGGAGGACTTTCAAGTTTGTTCAAATGAAAGTGTTGCGAATTGTAAAGGTCATGCAAGGGGACTTCAAGGCTTCATATTCCCGAATTGTAAACCAGTATTTTTCAAATTTAAAAAAAAATCTTCTTCTAAAGAATTAGTAGTCCAATAGTATAAATAATTTGGTGTAAAGCATATTTAGGTGAAGGACTTTCAAGTTTGTACAAATAAAGGAACATGTATGACCGGAGTTATGGCCCCTTTTCCGGCAAAATATGCTGTTTTTGAGTTTGTTAACACCCTACAAGCCACATTTTTTAGCAATCTTTATTAAATTTGAACAAAACGTGTATGGCCATAAGATCTCGCTCAGGTTCGGTTTTGGGTTTGATCGTACAAGTATGAATAGAGTAATGGCCCCTTTTTCGGCAAAATATGCTGTTTTTGAGTTCGTTAACACTTTAGAAGTCACATTTATTTAGCAATCTTAATTAAACTTTAAACAAATATGTATTGCCATAAGACCTCGCTCAAGTTCAATTTTTGGTTGGATAGCACATGTATGACTAGAATTATGGCCCCTTATTTGGCAAAACAAGCTGGTTTTTTTTCGGATTTCTCAATCAGTGTTTAATGAACTTATAGAAAATATGTGTGGCAAAAAGACCTGGACCAAGTTAGATTTTGGGTATAATTGCACATGTTTGACCAGAGTTATGGCCCCTTATTCAGCAATCACATGATACAGAATAAATATTCATGTATCCACATGCGGTAATCATTTTCGCCTTGGAATCGAAAGTAAAAATACCTATTATTAATTAAAATACTATGCCCACTTCTACATGTTGGCCAGTCAAAGAAATTAAAATAGTTAACTGTTATATGTGCAAAATCTTAATGTCAAAAGGGCCGTTTTATGAGAAAAGGTCCCTTATCACATTTCTAATTAGTGTTGATCTTAGTCATTCTGTGGGGTGGTACGTTTTACCCAAATCTACCCAAATCCACAAATCTACCCAAATCCACACGTTTTACCCAAATCCACTTACCCAAATCCAATTTATATTATCTCATATGTAGAAAAATAAATAGAAAAAGAGATTGGATAATAATTTTGTACCAAAAAAAATGTATATTAGATACTTACCTGCTCAATTAATGTCGTTTTGCGGGCAATGGCTGCACATCGCATATCTTTTTATCCGTTTTTTTCCTTCATTTATGTCTTGAATGTTTTGATTAATAATCCTGTTTAAGATATATTCTTTATTTAATGTACTAATTTAAAACTGGTATGACTTAATTATAATTAATTTCATTTAGAGAAATTCATATATATTGAATAACTACATCTTTACAGGTATGATTAACAGGTGTGATAAACGTGTAACACCTTAACCCTTATTCTGCAATATTTATTAGTGTTTTCGAGTATATATCTATTAGTGTTGCATAAATCAGAAAAAAAAAAACGGATCCAATCTCTTTGCATTCTTCTATTAATCAGATAATATAAAGTGGATTTGGGTAAGTGGATTTGGGTAAAACGTGTGGATTTGGGTAGATTTGGGTAGTGGATTTGGGTAAAACGTGTGGATTTGGGTGGATTTGGGTAGATTTGGGTAGATTTGGGTAAAACGTACCGCCGATTCTGTGTTTCCAAATGATCATTTTAAGCACTTACATGTCCGTGTTTGCTAATTTGTTAAAGAGGCATTAGAGATGCTTCTAGTGAACAAGGTCTCTAGCCACTGATCAGACTGCGCGGATACGTAGATTGATCTGGGGCTACACTGGTCGCAAATACGATAAAGGACCTTTTTTTCTCATGAAACAGCTCAAATAGAATAGATTATGATCAGACGACTTCTAAAGAAGGCGCTGTTGCATACTCAAAAGTCCCTTAAACTCAATCCTTTTAGCACATATTATAATGAACGAGCTCATCAGAGATAATTTCCAAACAGTAGAGGCATCAATGAGAATGCTTGATTTTGTATATTCGTCATCTTAAAGGCAAATAATAAAGATCCTGATCAGGCGGCCCCTTTAGAAGCCGACTGATCTGAATCTATTCTGCTTGCAACTGCAACAAAAGTCACGATCGCCTACCGTTCGGCAACCACTCTACAACTAAACTGTTTGCAGAGAGATCGTAGAGCGGTTGCATGTGTTTTTCGGTCGCAAGTCAGTCGCCGATCGGTCGCAACACAGGTGTGACCAAAGCTTAAGTGAAGTTTTGACAAAATAAAACGAAAAAGTAAGCCACCAAAGGGGGCGTCGTTTTGGGTTTTATTTTGTTAAAACTTCACTTAACGACACTGACTGACTTAGTTTTTAACCGACCTTTCATCGTTCTTAATAACTTTGGCGGGACAACAGAAAGTGGGACATGTCAATGAAAATATTCGTTGCGTCATAGACACGTAGTTATGCAAATTTAAATCTGTCCATTTTGTGACATTTGTGATTGTTTCAAAGGTAAATTATGAGTTCTGTCGTTGCTACGTCTGGCTAATGCATTGAAAGAAGTCAAGTAATTTCACTTACATACATGTACATATGTAGTCAGGCAATAGCAGCTGTTCAATGATATACGGACTTAACAGTGTTTGCATATTGCTATAGACACAAAAGGGTTACTACATATATTCTATTGAATTTGTTGTTTTGTCGATTGTCACCTGCTGAAGTACATATACGCTGATTTTTGTTTTATTTTCGGGCAGATGTCATGTCGAGGATGTTTTATATAGTGAATTGACTCGATGTAACAAAAAAGAGCTCTAGATAAAAGGAATGTTTAGCTTGCTAAATCCTTTATTTCTCATCCAAACCCTTAGTTGAAGTATCCATTACAATCGTCTAAATGAGACGATTCTAATGAGCACCGACAACATGGATTTGTATGAGAACTACGGGATATAGCGTTGCGAAAAGTAAAATTTTATTTATTAGATTTTCTTATTTGTTCGGATCTGTTTTAACCGTTCTGCTTAAAATCAGATATCTTAAGTTATTTTATGGTATTTTTGTTTATTATAGCCTTCTGAAATTTCGTTTAAATACGATTTTCTGTCAGTTTTTAAAAGCTCGTGTATTTTTTCTTGTGCGGTTGCCTCCACTGGCCGTCCTGGACTGTGCTTGTTTTCAAAACCAACATATCCCCTTTTTAAATTCGTCAGTCCATCGGTAAACTGTAGTTTTCGGAAGAGCATCTTTACCACAAACACTTTTCAGGGTATTCAGTATTTTAACTCTTTTAGTATCTCTGTAGTACTCGATTTTTATATACGCTCGTTGTTCAACGGCAGTGAACGTGGCCATTGTGCTTCGAATACCAGTGCGCGACGTGACGTCACGATTGATGACGTCATCATACGCACACCTGACGTTATGTGCGAATGGCTAACAAGACGTACCAGGTATATACCGAATTTCATCTGTCTAGCATGTAAACTGATTGCGCTATAGAAAAAGTCCAATTCCTAATTGGCTGACCCTCGTATGATCTAAACATCTGGCAATACAATTAAGAGGATTTGTCCCCGGATGACTTGCATCATACTCAGATCTAATTCCAAACGCCTATGTACGTATCGACTGGCCAGATAAAACTTTCAGTCAATTGAATCGCGTTATTATTGCCGGACTCTGTGTTTTATAAACTATAATTTCAGCCTAGATTTCTTTTGGCTGAGGGTTTTCGCCATTTTCAGACCGAAATGCAGGCTCCAATGCAATGGGAGTCATAGTATTAGGAAAGGGGATAATTTTTCCAAGGGGATCAACTATTTCATTACACTGGCACTTGAAATTTAGCAGTTTAACTTGCTGCCATTACGATATACCATGATATTATAACTTTAACGTCTGTACTTTGAAAGCGACAACCCTTTATCTATTTAATTATGACTAACAAAAGAAATAAAATGCGTTTTCTGAAAATTAGCTTACCCAAATTACTGTACAAACTAATGACAGATACCTGTACAAACGCAAAGTTGACTTTTGCAAATACCCCGTACAAAAATTAGCATTAAAACCGATGACCTACTTAGCATTTTTACCTCATTGTGAGAATAAACTCACAAACACTTGATAGTGCCGTTCATTTTTATTGCTGTTTTTTGTTCTTGACATATAAAGTTTCAAAAGGATACTCGATAACATCTCAAAAACGGCGTCTATTTTATGTCAGATGTTTTCACAATTCTTATGTTGACATGATTAAAGTCTTTTCGTTGCGAAACCGTGACTTTGAATAACATGTACATGCACCTGAAATGTCCCCGAGTCATTACGCAAACAATGCCGATACTTTATTTCACAGAAAAATAATCAAAACTGACAAAAACTACAAATCTGCTTACCGTTTCCAAGCGACCGCCTTGCACAAATAACTTATCCGTCGATGTACAATCTCAAAAGAATGTACAAGCACAAATACCGTACACTTCCGGTCCTACACTGTGAATCCGTATTGGTCCTTAGCTTTCCCTATTGCATCCGTAATCAAACGTAGTAGTACTTAATCAAACGTATATAGTGCATCCGTATCGGACTACGGAAATTGGCATTTCCTGGGTCATCCGTGAGATTTAATCCGTAGTAGAACCGGCGAGGTGATCCGTGAATGTGTGGCCGGGTCATAAGTTAGTAGCAGAAACTGTATTAAACAAGACGTCACAATGCTATGACATCCGATATGAAGGATAAAACGTCATTATGAAATAATGCTTTATATGACTCCGTATAGTATCATGTATGGAAGCAGGGTCTTTGTACACTGAGGTATATTAACACTTTTAATAGGGCACCGCGAAGCATGGACAAACAGATTCCGGAGCATGTTGGGTTCGTACTTTGTTTGCAAATGAAATGGGTGTCAGACATATTATTTCCAAAAACGGTTTGTACACTGTGTTTTAGAACATGAAAAAGAGAAAACGTGCGATTGGTTATTTCCAATTAATGGTTAACTGAATTTCCAATTCATGGTTAACTGAACCGTGACATGAGGTTTCCAACAATGTGGTATGTGCGACCAGCAAATGCTCAGATCAGCCTGTGTATACGTGCAGTCTGATCAGAGCCTTTGCTAGTCGCTTGAATATTTTATGACTGTTAAGCTACTGACTGAACATAATTTGGAGTTTCTAAGCTTAAATGGAGGCTACATAAGCTCGTCTGAGTCTACACTTGTCAAAATCCCACATTGTTGGCAATCACATGTAGTTGCTCAACTAGAGGGGGAATTGTGCTATTGGTGAAACTTTCGCCCTCTATGTGTCGCTTTTTTAGCTCTTAATCCTTAAAGCGCCAATCGCAACAAAAGTCGTCTGTTTTTCTCTTCTGCTGAAATGTTTAAGAAGACTCTATTGCAAACAGTGTGTACCCAGATCAGACTGCTCCTATTTGAGCAGTCTGTTCTGGGTCCACACTGTTTGCTTCTATACTTGATTCGTCAGTAATGCTAGGCAATTGTTTGCAGATGACGACTTCAGCAGACGACATTTTCAGATGCATTTTTTCTTGGCGCTTTAAGAGTTAATGTAAACTGGATTTCGTTGGCTAAGCTATATGTCGTTTTACATAGATTTTGGCACAAACTTATATTTTTTCCAAACTTCTATATTTGTCGATGAATATGTTTGTGGTTGTCAATTACCCCACATACCAATGTTATGTTTCATTGTTCTTTTCAAAAATAAAACTACAAATGCGGCCAACAAGCTCTTGTATGATACACAGATAATGATATTCAACAAGTCTAAAAAGAATATACTCGAGCTTACCCAGATTTGCTGTACAGTAAACCCTGCCTTAAGCGACAACACAAAAATAGACAACACAAAGGTCTTAATGGCAAATGGTAGCTTAATGAAGGTCGGAAGTATTGCAGAATGCCCTTCTATTGACCTTTTGACTTCCATTAAGCAATAATCGGTCTTGAAAACTCATATTCGGTTTTCTTTTTCAGTGGCCGCTTAAAACAGGTTTTACTGTACACAACATGCGGACATCCGTTTCGTTTATCTTATGTTTACAAATAAACTGGACAGATTAACAGCTTGACAACAGTTTTCCTCGTATTCAGCATGACTTCAGCTTTAAAATGATAAACAGGAACCCTTGTACCTAGGCGTTCAACCAACTCCTTAATTAATCACCTTATTGCATAGCATCGAAGGAACTGACAATAAAAAAATTGAATTGTTATAGCCAAACTGAAAAGCATCTGTTTATAGGAATACATAGTTTATTACCCATTTATAAAAGCTAGGGCCTTAATTTCTTAGTCATTATGAGAGTCTCCTATTTCATGTTTTCAGATGCCCCTGACGGACAGTCCAAGCCCCGAGGTTATAAAACTTTTTTCATGCTCAACTCAACTGAGCACAAAATTTCAACTGCT
The DNA here is from genome assembly GCA_964019695.1 of Loripinus fragilis. Taxonomy (NCBI): domain Eukaryota; kingdom Metazoa; phylum Mollusca; class Bivalvia; order Lucinida; family Lucinidae; genus Loripinus; species Loripinus fragilis. The sequence goes on from OZ026516.1 coordinate 112,219,225, forward strand.
CAAAAAAACTAAAATACCGACAACTGTAAACGTCTCTTGCTTTAAGTCTTTCAGGTGTTGTATTTATCATCAATTGTTGGCATTTTAACATTTATTAGCAGGATAAATTTCGTCCTCGGCGGAGCTTAGCATGAAAAAAGTTGTATAACCTCGGGGCCAGGATGTCCAATTCCTATCAGAAATGACAAAACTAGCTTAGCTTGCTAATAGTCTTCTGTATCAGGCCATATCAGCATCCTCGACTACGCTTAAAAATCTAAAAGTATGCCATATGTATGATACTATTGTTGAACGTTTTGGTTACTGTAAAGGCGGCAACTCATGAATGCGTAAATAGGACTGGTCTACTTTAGACATGGGTAAAAGCTGAAAATGAGGTGTGATTTTATTCGAAGATAACTGTATCATTGTACCATATCACCTTAGTAAAGACAGTAATTATTTAAACTTGAAAACGCCAGCAAAATAACTATATTTGAAAGTGTATGTTTATTGTTTAACATAAGTATAGACGCAAACAGTGTGGACCCTGATCAGGTCTGATCTGGATCTACACTTTTTGTTAAAGAGGCTTCAAAATGTTTCCGCAGATAACAAAAACAACGACTTTTTTGTGATATGCGCTTTAAGGGTTAATACATAGACGGTCAGGACTTTCATGAAATGCACGAACATTTTCGCGGCCCAAAACCGCGCCCAGATATGAATATTAAAGATGCCGCCTTTACAGTAAGAGAAAAGTCATATAATACAAAAGTAGTGGTTGTAGCTCATTTACCTTTGATCCACCAGTGACCATAAATCGATTCACTTCCAGATTAGCCTCCTTTCTAACTAAATCCTGCACCGTGTCCATAGCTTGCACAGCTGCCTAAAATATTCATATCCACAGTACTTTAATGACATTCTATTTAGCAATGTTTTAAACATGAGGACCATGGGGTCCTGGATGGCTCGCCTGAGACCATGCAAATGTGTAGATTATAAATAACTTGAAATGACATCTCCTTCTGAACCACTGGTCCAAATTCAAAATAATTTCACTAAATTGTTCCTCATAATACTCACAAATGAGTTCACTCCGTTGAACAAAAAGAGCCACCAGAGCTGTAGATAGAAGTGTCTTTAAACGATATCGGCTCCTGAACAACTGGTCCAAGTTCAAAATAATTTCAAAGAAATATTGCTCATAATTCATTCTGCTGAAATTGCACAAATGGTTCTGCTCCGCTGAACACAAGGGATATCATAGCTATAGATATAAATATCTTTAAAGAGACTAAGTCTGCAACTATGAACATTTTTCGATTTTTTTTTATTTTCTTTTTAAATCATTTGTAAAAGTAAAATTGACATGTTTTCACAGTAAATCTGTTCACTATAGCTGAAAACTGCACGGAAAAGTGAATTATCTTATATAACAGGTGTGTTTTTCTCTTGTTGTTATTATTTGCGTCCCTCCAATAATTATAGACAGTTAATTTTAACATAAATGCTGTTGTTTTGATACTGATAATTTGTTAAGATTTGCGAAATTGGTAAAATGTGTACCTGAATTTTTGTTTTTTTTACTGTGTTCTTGAAAAATAGAAACATTAGTTCTAAAATTAAAAGATCAAAAGTTACAGACTATGCAACTTTAAACGACACATACTCCAGAACCACTTGTCCAAGTCCAAATTCAATGTTTCACAGAAATATTCCTTATAATGACCTTTACGAAAATTGCACAAATCGTCGCTTCAGTGCTATAGTGTTCTATCTACCATTGCACAAGTTTTGAGAAAAATGAGTTTGAAAATTTTAGCATCCTGATTTTGATGCGTTATATATCACAGACCTTTGAATCATACCAGAGGGTTAAAATGTATACATACAGTGTAAATGACCTTGGTTTGAAGAAATTTTACAGTTATATGGAATTTACGGGCATTTTATAGTTTGCAGATAGAACATTATGCCTTAAAAATAGCGTTCTGCGTTCAGTGCTATAGTGTTCTATATGTTCCTACAGCTTATTATCCTGGTTATGGAGTCAATTCATATACTAGTCTGAACAGAAATGATTATTTGTACCTAAAAGTAGCAGATTTAGTTATTTATTTGGCATAGAAGTAACAAAAAGCACGGATTATGCCATTAAAATTTATGCAAGGGAGGTAATCCGTTTCTTAAGTTAATTTTTTTGTCAATGGGGTCAATTTGTATAATATTTTAGACTGATCTGATTATTTGGACCTAAAAGTAGCATATTTAACCATTGATTTGTAATATCATCGACAAGTTACTTCAATTAAAGCGGTTTAGATATGTGTAAGGGAGGTAATCTGTTTCCACAGCTTTTTATTCTGTCCATGGATCAATTTGCGCTATATTTTTGACTGAGCGGATTATTTGGACCTAAAAGTAGCCGATATAGCCATAAGTTCGTCATAAGACTGACAAACCGCTTTAATTTAGGAGATTTAAATTTATATAAGGGAGGTAACTGCAATTTTGAGCAATTTCTCCAAGAGAAGTGAATTTATGTAGATAGAACAGTATGATACTGAACTCACCCAGACACGTGACATAATAATCATTGGTCATTGGATGAAAATCACTTAGAACTCTATAGCACTGAACGATTTTTTTTTGATTTTTTTTTATTTTTTTTGTAGATAGAACAGAAACGCACAGCGATTGTAAGCTTACTGGGAGGAGATAGGCACATGAAACCGTCACCAGTAGATAGAACATTTGATCCCCTTTCCAAAGGTATGCATAACTCATTTTTGACCAAAATGTCACTTAGAACACTATAACATTGAAGCGACGAAATGGTTCCACTCTGCCAAACAAAAGGGCTGCCAGAGCTATAGATAAGAAACATCTTTAAATGGCATCTGTCCCCAAACCATTGGTCTTGATTTAAAATGATTTCACAGAAATTTTGCTCATAATATGCTCCAACAAAATTCCACTGCGCAGAACAAAATGGTCTTCAGAGCTGTAGATAAGAAATATTTTAACGACATCTCCTTCTACACGTAAACCACCAGTCCAAATTCAACATAATTTCACAGAAATGGTCTTCATAATGCCCTCTAAAATTGCACAAATGGTTACGCTGCGCTAAACAAAATGGCTACGAGATCAATATTTCCTGATCATTCTCATTTATTTTTTCTGTAGATAAGAAATATCTTTAAACCACTTGTAAAAATTCAAAATAATTTCACAGAAATTATTCTAATAATGTTCTCTACCAAAATTACACAATGTTTCTGCTCTTCTGACAGAGCTGTAGATAAGAAATATCTTTAAACGACATTTCTTTCTAAACCACTGGTCCAAATTCAAACTTATTTTACAGAAGTATAACTCAAAATATATCTGCTAGTAGGGCTAAAAGAGATTTTTAACCATCGCTCTGGCGGTCCTTTTGTTTAGCGGAGCAGTTTTGGTATATATTTGGTTTTCTGAAAACAATGTATTTTCTGGGCCGTCGAGAATTAGATTTTCAATCGTTTATCTATGCTTTTGAGTGTAAAAATACATCCCAACGAATTGGACAAAGATTGTCACAGACAAAAGCCAAATCAAACTTTCTGAACCAATTGGCTCGTCATTACTTCACAGCCCAAAAGGCAAATTTTCTCTCACAGGAACAGGTGGGTGGTTAAGATGGGATTAAAACATCATAAAATCATTTACTTGTAAAGTAAATAATAAAAGAAAAAATCTAAAAAATCATTTTACAACAACTTTAATTATTTAAGTTTGAAAATGATGAAAAGAGGAAAATTCGTGAAAAGACTCAGTGGCCATTTTGTTCAGCCGAGCTGAACAATCAGGGAATTTTTAGTAAAAGGCATCATGAGGAACATTTCTATGAAAATATTTTGAATTCGGACCAGTGGTTCAGGAGGGGATGTTGTTAAGAGATATTACTTATCTCAAGCTCTGGTGGCACTATTGTTCTGGTGCAGCAGAACCCTTTGAGCATTTTGATAGAGCGCATTATGAGGATCATTTTTATGAAATCATTTTGAATTTGGATCAGTTGTTCAGAACAAGATGCTGTTTAAAGACATCTCATTTCTACAGCTCATTTTGTTTAGCAGAACAGAACCAATTGTGCAATTATTCTAGAGGGCCTAATGCAGAGCATTTCTGTGAAAAAGAAATTTTAATTTGGACCAGGGGTACAAGAGGAAATGTCGTTTAAAGATATTTCTTATCTAGAGCTCTGGTGGCCCTTTTGTTCAGCAGAGCAGAACCATGTGTGCAGTTTGGTAGAGGGCATTATGAGGAACATTTCTGTGACATTATTTTTAATTTGGATCTGTGATTCAGGAAGGAGGGGCCATTTTAAGATAATTTAACTAGAGATCTGGAGATATGGCAGCCCTTTTGTCCAGCGGAGGGAAACCAATTGTGCAATTAAGCTTGAGGGTCAAATGTGGAGCTTTCTGTGAAATGATTTTGAGTTTGGACCAGTGATTCAGGAGGAAGCGCCGTTTACATGGACATATACCCAGCTAGCAATCTATATATAGGACCTATATGGGCACCCATATAGGACCCACATGGGGAGTGCAACTGGTCCCATATTTGTCCCATATGGACTGCCACATGTAAAAACAATATAAGAAAATAAAATAGTGGAAGTTTAGATCAAGTTAGTCATGCATTATAAACAAGAACATAGGTTTAAATAAATATGTTGATATCATTTCTTTTTTCTTTATTGTGCTGTTATGTGGGACCCATCTGGGCATCTCCCTATGGGATAGCCCTTATGGGACCAATGTGGGGCCCGGTTGCACTCCACATATAGGATAGTCCATATGGGATCCATATGGGATCCGTATGCATGTTTGCTGGGTATTTCAAGGAAACCTTCAAAGACGATATATCTCATTGCATGTGTGATTTATAATGCTCACTTATAGACTTTGTTTGAAGTTACTACTTCTCTATGTATCAATAAGTTGTTTTATTTTTTCTACGGCGTTACTTATTAGTGCATAAGTAACTAATATTAGTTCATTTATGAAACAGTGGTTACTTAGCCTATAATTGTAATTGGTTTTGAAATGGACTATTCTGAAGAGGGGTGTGATCAAAGTTATTGTTCAATGAATAACGTTTAATGAAATGTTTCGTTTTTCAAATGGCAAAGTAAAAACAAGTGTAGACTTCTCTTATTAAAAGAGTATTTAAAACGTCTTAAATGGGGTGTCTTTGGATGTTCAACTCCTGTATTACCCACGGGCTGTGCCTATTTTTCCCTCTTCTGCTGGTCGAATGGTCTAACTTAGAATAACTTAGAAAAACTTAGAATTGTAATTATTATTTTTTACCAAGAAAATATTTCCAATTATGTGTTATGGGGCGAACTTATTGATAAATTCATAACTATAGATACGAAATTCTTTAATAAGTATATAAAGGCCCGATTTATAAATCATTGTGACGTCGTTAATTCTATATTTATCAGTGTGCTCGGTTAAATTATTTCGTGCCATCATAAAACAGAAACGAACTTTTCATTTTATTAGAAAATAGGAGCAAGAAATGTAAAACAAACAAACAGAATGGACAATATGCCTACAAGCAGAATATGAATAAGCAGAGAAAATAATCTAAGAAAGAAAATATTAAAAGCAACACGCGGAAAATAGGTCACTCGATGTTGACTTTCTTTCCCCGCTGAAGATAACAAGTATTGATTTTCATAAAAGATAATTTTTAAAGGAATTTTCCCCCATAGGAAGTCTAAACTTACAAATGCGACCTACTGCTGATTTTTCTTTTATAAGATGTGGGTGTCTTCTTATCATGCTAGTATGCAATTTTTAAAGCATGTAATGTAGCTGAGCATGGAATTGCGTGCTATGTTTAGAGTGATATGTATTTTAGTTTCTCTAAGATCAATACCCAGTCACATAGAGGTCTTCTGACTTTTTAGAGGAGGGACTATGTATTTCACTTATAAAAAGATTATAAATAAATAAATACGCCACACACAACTCCTAATACCGTTAGTCTATGGTTCCATGCCATTCCATGTTTAAAGATAAGCCTCCTGTCGATATGTATGAATCAAGGGGATTGTTTTCAAAGCTGTTTTTTGTGTTTTGTGTAATATTTTGAACACTTAAATGTCTATCTAATATTTGATCGGCCCACTTACAGTTATGTTAAGGAAGAAGTCTAATATTTATGTATTCATAGTCGAAGGGTCTCGGTGACGCTGTGGTTTGAAAACAAGCATAAGCTTTCACAAAAGCTTTCTTCCTCATTACCGCCTGATTGAATAGTTTATTAGCGAAACGTCAAGCATTTAATGACTCATTTCAAGGCCGTTTTAATGTATATCTCATTGCGAAAAAAATATTATTATCCTTCATCTATTATTACTCATAAGAACAACGCCGTTTATAACACGTAACACATGTTATAGTTTTTCTTATTAAAAATATTGATATGTTTCTTTTCAAAAATCATTTTATTATGAAAATTTGTCTCGTAGAGAATAATCAAAACGACGACATAGGAATGCTTCCATACTTTTTTTGGGGGGGGCGTAAATATAACCACGCCTACGTAATGAATATTCATACTGTTCTATTTTAGATAGACAGAAGACTGTGTTTATGCAGCTGCGTGGTTGGATTTGAATTTTTATGCCCGAAAAATAACATTTTGTGTAGGAGGGGTAAGCAGGTAGATGGAATATATGTTCGTTTGAAAGGGAACATATTTTTCATTCATACCTTACTGTGAATCTAAACACTGTCGGTGTTTTTCTTGCTTGACAGAAGCGAGCAGTCTTTTGTTTACTAAATTTGCATATGTAAACAACCGGTAGATATATGCCGTTAATATGACGAAAGTCAATGGCAGAGAGATTCAGTATGGGGTCACCGTATACTATTGTAAATTTTGTTGAGAATCATCAATATCTGGACATAACATTCAGCAGCAATGGACAGCGGCATACACATATCAAAAACAATACTGAAGTGCTTTTACAAAAATATCCGTTCGTTGTGATTTGGTTAAGGTATTGAAACGGTTGATGTTTACCTGTTTCAGCCATATGAGCCACAACACGAGATTTCCAACAATGTGGTATGTGCGACCAACAAAGCCTCAGATCAGCCTGCACATACGTGCAGTCTGATCAGAGCCTTTGCTAGTCGCTTGAATATTAAATGACTGTTAAGCTACAGACCAAACAGCATTTGGAGTTTCTAAGATTAACAGGTGGCTGCACAGACTCGTCTGAGTCTATTCGTGTCAAAATGCCACATTGATGGAAATATCATGTCACACCTCATATCATGCACAACATACCTTTGTCATTGGCAGCTGGAGGATAATTTCTGGGTCTAATTCATTCTCCCTCTGGTCAATGAATGATCTCCATGTCCAAGCTATGATTTCGTCACTTCTGCGTTTCTTATGGTCTGGGTCATTCTAAGTAACAAATAAAATTGGTTCATTTTCGGGCCTTCATTTTTGACTCTTAACCCTTAAAGCGCCAAGAAAAAAATACATCTGAAAAATGACGTCTGCTGAAGTCGTCTGCTGCAAATAATTGTCTAACATTACTGACGAATTCAAGCATAGAAGCAAACAGGGTGGACCCAGATATGACTGCTCCTATAGGAGCAGTCTGATCTGGGTCCACACTGTTTGTCACAGAGGCTTCTTAAACATTTCAGCAGACGAGAAAAGCAGACGACTTTTGTTGCGATTGGCGCTTTAAGGGTTAAGAGTTCAAACTAGAAAAGCAGAAGACGTCATTTCATTTTATCTTTTTTTTTTAATTTTTGTCAAGGCACCGAAAGGTTGCTCTTTACAGTATTTATTCAGGCGTGAAAATAAATATACCAATTGCCGCTAAAATTCCAATAAAACAAAGCATTGGTAGATAGAAAGAGGAAGATATGTTTTAATATATATGAAGGTGATGCTTAATTTCGTCATTTATTTATGAACATCTAGTACAGGTTTAGATCTTCTGATGTTTTTTGTTTGCCTTCTAAGTTTGAGAAACATGTTAGGCTAGGCAGTGAAAATAACTTTTTTGGAAAATTGCTACTTTGACGCAAAAAAAAATAGGACAGAGTTTAAAAAAACGCACAGAATTACTAGCCCTCATACTAGGAATAAAATTAAATATTTACCCTAAAAAGATCAGATGGTGACATATTAGATAATGGTAGCCTAATAGCATTAGAAAGACGCATTATTGTGCACTTCCGGTGCGCTCGATTAACAACACTAATCTGTTCGTGTAACTACGATTTATGGTTTATTCTACAGAATGATATACAACAATATTATTATGCCATTTTACATACATTGTTGAAAATTTCCACTATTCATTGGGTGACCCACGCTGACAAAATTAATGTGGTTAAATGGTTATAAGAAAAGACAACTGTTAAAGACTGTTAACTGCCAGCTGAAAAAGGCAGCTGAGAATGTCACATGCTGAATGAATTCACCTTCTGCAAGTTTTCAACAAAAGACTGGAGGATTTTTTTTTAAATTTGCTTGGGTAAAGATGCAAAAGAGAACATACCACCACTGCATTATCAGAACCAAACAATAAACAATCCAAAGGATAAAGCAGATATATTTAATGTATTTTTCCATTCCCAATCTTTGCTAGATGAAACTAACAAAGATATACCAACTCTCAGTGAACCTACCAATACTCTTGACTCAATTCACTTGGAAATTGAAGAAGTTTGTTCTATTCTCAAATCACTTCAAGTAGGTAAAGCGTGTGGCCCTGATATGATAAATAATCGAATACTTAAGGAAATAGCTGATTCTGTGTCGCCTGTTCTCACAGATGTATTTAATACTTCACTTTCATTAGCTCAAGTTCCTGATATATGGAAAAGATCCAATGTAAGCCCTGTTTATAAAAAAGATGATAAAGATAATGTTGCCAATTATAGGCCTATTTCTCTGATTAGCTCTGTTGGCAAGGCGTTCGAAAAAGCAATACATAAACATGTTTACAATTTTATACTAGCAAATCAGATAATTACACCTTTTCAATCAGGGTTTATGCCAGGGGATTCAACGGTTAATCAGCTAACTGACATGTACAATACATTTTGTCAGGCACTGGACGAAGGCAAAGAAGTCCGTGTTGTATTTTGTGATATAAGCAAAGCCTTCGATAGGGTCTGGCATCGTGGTCTTCTTGCTAAATTGTATTTTTATGGGATCACTGGTAATTTGCACAGATGGTTTGTAAGTTATTTATCAAAACGATTTCAAAGAGTTACTATTCCAGGTGGTATCTCGGACTGGGTTGAGATCTTGGCAGGTGTTCCTCAAGGCTCCATATTGGGGCCTCTGCTATTCTTGCTTTTTATTAATGATATAGTTCGTGAAATTAACTCTAATATCCGATTGTTTGCGGATGATACGACTATCTATATAATTGTTGATTTTCCAGACTCAGCTGCTCAAATTTTAAATATTGATCTCGAGCGTATAGCTCACTGGGCTGCCATGTGGCTTGTTAATTTTAATCCAAATAAAAATGAGGCTATGCTTATTTCATGAAAGATACATAGAATCGACCATCCAGTTCTGTATTTCAACCACATTCCCATAGAAGAAGTTCAAACTCACAAACACCTAGGTGTATATATTTCAGATAAGTGTGATTGGCAGGCCCATCTTGAGTATATTCAGGCTAAAGCTTGGTCTCGTGTTCATTTATTAAGATCGCTCAAATTTGTTCTTGATCGGAAATCCCTCCAAACTATGTATTTCACTTTTATAAGACCAATTTTGGAATATGCTGATGTTGTGTGGGACAATTGTACTCAACAGCAGATGAATGACTTAGAAAAAATACAAATTGAAGCGGGACGGATAGTTTCAGGTGCAACTAAACTGGTTGCACTAGATCGACTTTATCAAGAATTAGGCTGGCTTAAACTCTCTGAAAGGAGAAAACTTCATAAACTTTTTTTTATTTTGTACAATGGAGAATGGTCTGGCTCCTGATTATTTGGCAGAACTGATTCCACCCCATGTCAGGGACGAAACCTCTTACAGTTTACGTTATGCCGACAATTTACGGCAAATCCATGCTTCGTCTCGATCATATTATGACTCATTTCTCCCATCAACAATTCGAGAGTGGAACAAACTCCCAGATGATATTAAATCAACACCATCCCTTCTATCTTTTAAGCATAAATTAGAAAAAGATACTTCTAAAACCCCAAACTATTACTATTGTGTTGATAGAATAAGTCAGATATTGCACACGAGATTAAGAACTGGTTGTAGCGCATTAAGATATTACTTGTACAATAGAAATTTGGTCCCCGATGCGTTGTGTTTCTGTGGAACCGTAGAAAATAATTTCCATTTCTTGTTGGAATGTCAAAGGTATAATGTTATGCGCAGGGAAATGTTGCAAACAGTCAGTAGGTTTACTGATGTATCTGAAATGGTTCTTTTATATGGTGATAGCAACCTATCAGATACAAATAACGAACTTGTTTTTAAAGCTGTCCATAGATATATTCATCAAACCAAAAGGTTTTCATCTGGAAACTGATACTTTGAGTAGACATAACTGGAACTATTGCGCATTGTGCATTGAAATAGTACTGTTTTCTTAGAACACGACAATGTCCATTCTTACAGCTAATAATTTGTAGTACTTTCTTTTATATTTCCATCCTTCCTTCTCTTCTTTCTTTCTTTCCTTCCTTCTCTCTTTCCTTTTTTTCTATGCAGCTATAACCATGCAACAAATACGTTATCCTGAGTACTTAACGGTCTTAGGAAGGTAATGTCACTAACTCCATTCATACAATGTACTTGTATTACAGGAGATGATTTAAAAAAGCATGATTGCTTGTTTTCAAATCCTGTTAATAACTACTATTTCATATTGTGACTTCGTGTATGCAAATGTATTGAGTTATGAAATAAATATTGTTTAAACCAAGTTTTCGCGTAATCAACAAGAGCATTATAACTTCTATACAAACAGTTTGGATCTTATCTGGATGCATACCGTTTGCTATGGCCAATGTCTTAGCCCTTATGTACTTCTCCGTAATACACTAAGTCTTGTAATTCCATTCACATGCTGTTATACCATATGACTAGATCAGCCAATCGAAATTGTTGCTAGAGGCACTATGCCACCATCAAACCACCAGCAATTATTCGTCTATATAGGCATATTATCATTTATGTATTGCATACAAAATACGGAACAGATGTCAAGGTCAATTCGGCACCATTTTGTATATTTTTATATATTTCTGACAGAATTGGTGTTTGTTTACATTCTGACGTCAGCATATAGTGCACGTGTATGTATCACAGAACTGGTTTAGCTGGTGATCTTGTATACATTTCATCATGAGAAGAGTGGCTCAAACACCAGTGGTAACGTGTCATCTTGTATCAATTCAATTTAGCTTTTGATATTTCTAACTTAACCGATAGTAGCTAAAAGCCTGTCTGACACAGAACACGGTTCGGCACACGATTCAAATACGGTATACTCGGTTATACACGGGTTGACTGGTACGAGTATTGGGCTCCAACCGTGCCTGGGGATGAGTTGGTACGATTTAGACTCGAATGTAGCACGAGTATGTTTGAACAAAGCACGGATATACACGATCAAGCAAGGTTTGTCACGGTTTGAACACAGTTTGCAAAACGATTTTCATACCATTGTTGTATGGTTCCAAGTACGGTCTAGTACGGTCTGTTACGGCCTAGTATGATAAAACACGACTTTTACTCAATTAACTGGACATTTACAGGGTTTACATACCGACCGACTTTTGTTCGAGTTTTGCTCAAAATTTTCACACATTCGTGTATGTTTTGATTGAACAGAACATATATATTTTATTGACGTAAACTGTACAGTTTCTTGTCAGATACATGAATATAACAACAAATTCACAGATGGTCACAATAGATGTATACATGATTTAACAACAAAGCCTTAAATTGGTCACAACAAAAATTATATAAGAACAATATATGTGCTCCCATATTAGTTACATAACTATAGATCAAAAATTAAGTTTCATAAGAGAATACAATCTTAAACGTAACGTGTTTTACTATTACGTAAACTGTTACCTATACTGTTACATAAGCTGTTACCTAAACTGGAGGCTGAGTCTGGCTATTTTTAAGCAGATAAAAAGTCACGGCCTCCAATCTCGGCCTCCTTCTCCAAAAAGAGCAGAACGTAAAGTGAGGCGAAGGCCCTTCCGGGAAGCAGGCAGTGGGCAAAACAATGGAACACGGTAAGTTGTGTTGACACATTTTCAATCATAAGTAAATTTTCAGCGCAAAACTCGAAAATCTAAGAATGCTATGCTTCGGGCAATTGATCTAGCTATCCGTAGAGCATGCTGTTTGCACATTTGAACTTAGCTTGTAAGCGTGAGAGTTTTTCTCCCGTTGCACAGTTGTCCAAGAAACGGTGGTTCCCGCATGGTTTTGCCTTCTAACCAAACGTATAGTAGCGTTTGGACCCTTATTCATACTACCGAGGCCCCTCCACACCCATGATGTTTTGATATAAAATTGATGGCTTACCTTCATGCAGTGGACTTCATGTGCGGTTGTATATACGGTCTTGTTTGGTCTCACATGGTCTCGTACGGTCTCACACGGTCTCTCACGGTCTTGTACGATCGCTGATACGATTATTCACGGACATGGCACCCGTGTCAGTTTTTTTAAAGTTTTAAAAATCATACACGGCTTTCACGGATACACTCGAATGGCCCGAGTGTAACTCGGATAAGGCCACTGTATGTACGGTTTACACAGATGGCCAACCGTATAAGCTGTGTGTTCTGTGTCAGACAGGCTTAAAAGTCACACATATTCACTTGCCGTCATGTTCATATAAATATATAGGTAACGTTATTGGTAAGTGTTTTGATTGATCAGGCTATCTCTATTCAGAAAATACTCAGAGCTGTAAGAACTCGGTATGGACTTCCAAAATACAACTGTGACATAATCAGATGGCCTAAAAGTGTACTTATTCAGTCATGAATGATAGTTAAATGGGGAAGATGAACTGTCCTGCCAGCCAAGAGTGACAGTGACGTCACGTTTGGTTTACAGAGCTATCAGGGACTTATAAACAATAATTCACGAGTGTATTAATCTATCCCCAGGAAAGAATTAATACACTATTGACCTATCAATTCGGGTAAACTCAAGTAAGGTGTACCCGTTAGTGTTTTACTTAGCAGTTATAAACCAATTATACTTCACTGTCACTCTTGGTTGGCACGACAGTACAAATTTAATATATCACTTCTCACAGAATAGAACGCAAATGTTCTAATAAGAAATGGGCATCGTCGATAGAAAACCTGTCTTCTGGGTTTCCGACAAAGTGAGTTTCAAACCAGTCTCCCAAGCTACAGAGACTAGCTAGAAAATTGAAATTTCACCTGTAGCAAGATGATATGTGATACTTTCCAAAAACGAATAACAAAGGCGCTGATCAGGCTGCGCGGATGTTATTCGCAAACAACTGTAACTATTTGCCTCAATCATCAATGGGACGTAATCAGAAAAGTTACCTTACTGAACCCTCTTTTTTGACATTCTTGTTATTTCCCCTGCATCGCTATGATCTTTTATGATGCCTGGTCTAAGAAGGCCTACAGGTGTCCTGCTGTGCATATACAGGCCGTAGTGTACCTAGGTAATCCCAGGTGTCTAGCGGCGCTTGACGTCCGCGCAGTGTCTTAAAGCAATAAACATACATGTCTCATAGCATAAAACACTTATTCATGAAAATGAAAGGAGAACTTCATTAGTCAATCATTCCCTTTTAATCATAAACTGATTGGGCGAATGTCTGCCATAATCCCTGAATGGTACAATGATTTGGCAAGACCTCGTATATTAATTAAAGTTACATTCTTGAAACATTTTGCGTTGGAAGTGCGGGTCAGTATATAATTTAAAACTGCATCTTTTTAAAAGCCATGTATTAAAATATTTGAAATATAGATTCTTAAATCTTAAGATATTTGCCCTCAGTGTCATGAGCAATGATAAGAAATATACAGTTATAACGCAGGTTGATAAAAGTACAGTTATGTAGATTATAATACCTTTCTGAGTATGTGCTCACCAAAAGCAAAGATTAGTAGCCTATGAGACAATACAAAGCATTCTTCATGTTTTGTCGTATTCAGTGCACTTGTTAACATGTACCTTGAGTGAAAGCACAACAGGAGTGCATTTTCATTGTTGGTTACTTTGTTTGTTTGAGGCTATTATACTTCCCAGTCAACAATTATTCAGCCATGTCAGCTAAATGGAGGTTAACAGTTCACCCTATTTAAGGGTACCTGGGTGAGAAGGGGGGGGGGCAAATGTCCTCCTATTGTTTTTTAGAGGGGGCAATTATCCACCATTATGCATTTGTTGAGGGGGCAATTATCCTCCCCTGTCAATTGCTTGGGGGCAGGCAGATGTCCACACATGCCATTTTTCATAGGGGGGGCAGATGTCCGGGGGGGGGGGGGAATGTCTGGCTCCCATATAAACGCAGCAGGGTGCTATAGCTTTTGACAACGTGACGCCCCGATGATAAGCTGATAACAGCAGTCTTCAGAGCGTGTCGCGCATGATGTTTCGCGTGCAACTGGTCAGCCCAGTCTTAACTCCGTCTTTATAAAACAATATGCTTGAAGTCCATCGGAATGAAAAGGGTAAGCGCTTTTTTCCTACAAACTCTTTCAGAATATTATTCGTGTATTATGCCCATGGCATAATAAATTATAGATTCAGCCGTATAAGTAACGGAACTTCCCGAGCAATGGTGTGGTATCTTGTGACAAAAGTGCAAAATAAAGCAATTTTGAAAAAGCGATGCTAGATAAGATTACACATTTGTTTAAAGCATACGGTTGTGCTTTCAAAAGCAAAAATAACAGTTTGATCGCTTTTTAGCCGAACCTTAATCGTCTAACTCCTAACTTGCGGACATATTTAAATCCGCAAGTGACCAGGGACTGTCACGGGATATTGGTTTTATGGTCAATTGCACATGGATTAAGATCATACCCAAATCAGCCTGCTCAGCTACAAATACTCGATAGAGGATTCATGACATTTGGTCGAAAACCATTTCGTCGAAACGACGTTTGGTCGAATGCGACATTTGGTCGATACGACGTTTCGCCGACTACGACGTTTGATCGACTACGACGATTGGTTGAAAAATCGTCGAATTACGTCGAAATATAGTCGAAATTTGGTCGAAACTGATTTGTACAGAAAAAATAAAAATTGTTTACATTTACGGTTCTCATATCTCCAATATATTTTCACGCCAGTATCAGTATTAGTATCTCTGTCTTTCGTGTACTGAAAGCCATTGTATGCCACTTTTTGGGCCCGCCTATTGCTAATGAAAAATGATGGTACACCCATTTCGAATATCTAATCAACACACTAATGACTAGTCCGACAACAGATAGAAAGAATGAACATTCAATCATCTCACAATTGAAAGTTCTACTTACCTTTAAAACATTTCACTCAAAGATCGATGCTGAAAGCTTACGACCACTGCCCATTATAGTCATTATACACTTATTAGCTTTGAAGCAACTTTATAAAATTAATCGAGCGTGTCTTTATAAGTTGTACGTCTGGTATACAAAGTGGTTTCTCATGATTTTCTTTTTTTTAATAATCAATGACATTTGGTAGATGCGACGTTCCGTCGAGTACGACGTTTGGTCAAAAAACAATGACTTAACAATTTTGACCGAATGTCGTACCTGACTATTCTTTTCGACCAAATGTCGTACTCGGCAAAATGTCGCATCGACCAAAAGTTGTATGCGACCAATTGTCGTATCGGCGAAATGGTTTTCATCGAATTGTCGTGCACCCCTCGATAGAATAGTGAAATTTTGCTTTATGCGAGATTAGATATGATACTTCCTATTAAGTATTAAATTTATTTTCTAGAGAGATAACAAGATAGCATGCAAAATTACCAAGCATGCAAAAAGTTAATAGACAGCTTGTTCTAATGGGTAGGTGCTAGAATGTCTATTCCCAAAATGGAACCCTAACTTTTTTTCATTAATTTATGTTTTTAACAGTAGATATTTTTGCAATAGACATTTTGGCACAGTAGACATAATGGGAGACATTTTGGCACAGTAGACATTATGGGATTAGACATTTTGGGAATAGACATTTTGGGAATAGACATTTTGGGAATACCCTGTTCTAATTGTATGGCTACAACTTATTGCCAATTATATAATGCGAAACATGGCGATGCTTGGCGGAGTCTATTTGGTGTAAAACTTCAAAAAGATTATCTAAAAGAAGAGCCGACTGCTTACTGCTCATACAGTAGCTAATTTAAACTCTGTTCTTTGGCGTCTAATCAGGGTCTCCACGGTTTCTTATAAAATGTTCTATTAAAATCTGAATACTTTTTATAAATACCACCATACAACCCTAGGCTCAGAAATTGACTGGTCCAACTGATAACAGTGGGAAATTCCATACGGCTTAAATGGGTATTTTTTCTATTTCTAATATAATAAATTATGAAAGTACGGCATTAATTTTGTATTATAAATAATAATAATTCGGCTGGCACCATTATTTAAAAGTATGTTATATCACAATTAGGATCTTGAATTTATTTCGACTTTTAAGAAAGCAAACATTGCAGACCTTAATGAAACGCCACAGAACGCAGGCACCTCATTCAGGTCTTCACGGGTTGCATTTGCCCAAGTTGATAAGCGGTATTTACCAATAAACAAATATTTACAGACCATTTACGATGTATGGACCCCATACAGTGTCGTTGCGTGAGGTGATTTTCTATTGCATGAGTGTGTCTTCTCCAAACAAAATAGACCCAGATCAGGCGCGACAAAATACGGGACTTGTATTAGATCCAAACAGATCGTATTTGGAAAAAAGTAAGATTTAAAAAAAAAAGAGAGAAAAAGAGATTTACATGTTATTAGATAGATAATCTGGCTTTGGCTACGCTAGCTGAAGATTAGCCTGGGTTCCAGTCTGATCATTTTTTCTTCTTTTTTATTTTTCCGTTCCTTGGTCAAAAATGACAATTTCGATATTAATCGAAATCAATGACAGACAACCGATACCTTTGAAGTGGTATATTTTTATTCTCTTAATTTTTAGAATATTAGCATTAGAAAATATTGCCAAAATATTGACGACTGGACCCAGGCTAGCTGAAGATCGATATTGTCATAGAAAACAGAGCAGACTCTGATGAAATGTAGATGTTTACCCAGTCAGCATCAAATCTCGGACCACCATCGGTCCGCCAGCAAAACGCCATTTGGATGGCGTTTCGCTGGCGGGCCGATAGGGGCCCGATTTTACATGCTTACTGGGATATATTTGTTTGGTGCACATTTGTGCATTTATCGAAAACGCAAATATTCAGACCCAATTAATCCTACTATTCGCGAATGAGTAAAATGCCAATTAGCAAAGTCAATTAAAGGTCCTGTGAAACTTTCAGCCCTAGGGAGAGTAATCAAACATTGGTCGAGTTGATACGGCACCGCAGCCTACTGCAACAATGTTTGCGCATATTGGCCAATTATAGCTTTATAATTATTGCAGTTTTTTAACAACTTAATTGTTGTTGTTTTTGTTTGTTTCTTTTTCTAAATTGTCAAAGGGTTTGATGTGAAGGGCGGCAAATAGACAAGTAGTGTTTTGATGTTAAGCCCCTTTTGCCGATTTTTACGATTCATTTTTGGCAAGATCCATTATTCATATGGGGATATTGTTGCTCAATTTGACGTTAATGGTACGAAACGACACAAACCATGACAAGTTGCTGTGTTTTGGATCATCACATCTAGGTCTGCCTAATATTTATGTGCGTGGACATCTCAGTCTGAGTTATAAAAAACGCTATAAATAAATTTTACGATTATTTGTGTAGCTCTGATTCTGGTTTATGCAATTCTTTCTTTCTTTCTTTCTTAATATGTGTCTTTCTTTCTTTCTTTCTTTCTTTCTTTCTGAATATGTGTCTGGTCTTTCTTTCCATTGCAATAGTTTTACATGGAGAAAGATCATGGTTTTTCCGCGAAATAGTAGACATAGATTTAAGATTCGCTGACTAAAATTTTACAAAACAAGTTAATAAAAATAATAAACGAAAAAAAAAATAAAGACAAGAATAACATCCTTATAAAAAAACTTTAAATTATATATAACAGGCTTAATTCTGTTTTGTTTGTCATTTAGTTAAATACAACGAACGCATTAGCAGCAAATCAACGCCTGGGCTTTACTACGGATTTGGACTTAGAAGATTTTCAAGTTGACTGTGACTTCTTACTGTTTTTTGCAAAAAGGAAGAAATTTAGAAAATACATATTTTGTAAATGGCTATATCAAACTTAACCATAGGATTTTGTCTTTGTGGTGATAACTTATAAAAAATTGTCGTAGAATGCTTTCATTATCAAATTTGAAGGTTAAAATAGCTTCTTAAGCAATCTTGACAAAAAACTCCTAAAATGCACTAAAAATTGACAGCAGTGGAATCGACTAGGGAAGAAATTTCTAAATAAGTTATTTTATTAATCTTTACATCATAACTTAGAGCAGAGATTGAATATTAAGTGTACAACTTATAAAAAAATGTCGTAGCAGAAAAAATATGTTTAATATCAAATTTTATATCATTTTCTCATTCATTCCCATACAAAACTCGAGCGCTCGGGTATATCCGTAGAATGGAATGTAGGACAAAACATCCCGGGACAAAACATCCCATGCCATTTTTTGCCACCCCGGACAAAACATCCCGCATCGATTTGCTACCCCGGACAAAACATCCCATGTAGTTTTTGTCACCCCGGACAAAACATCCCATGGCATTTTTGCCGCCCCGGACAAAACATCCCATGCCATTTCTGCCACCCCGGACAAAACATCCCACACTCTGATTAAAGCCTATGGAAGTGCTAAAAACATCCCATTTAGTTAATTGTCACTATTATTAATATTCTTAATGTACCATACCTGTTGAATCTTTGGAGATCAAAGGTAGGTAGATAATAGGACTAATAGATAATAGGACTAATTAGACATATGTTTCCCAATTATAATAGTTTGTTTGACCCAAACTGTAAAATGATTTCTTTTTAGATGTAATTTGCTTCTTAACACTCAAATTAAGTTATTTGTCACAAGAAGATATTATTATCTTTTATTAAATTTTATTTACACTGTGAAAATGCCTTTCAATCAATTTAAGATCTAGTTTATATCATTTGGACAGTCTTACTAGGGCATTCACTGCAAGTACATGTAATAGTAGATGAAGGTCCCAAATGAGACTTACCCTGAAAGAGCAGTCTGAGTGTGGGATGTTTTGTCCAGGGTGGCAAAAATGGCATGGGATATTTTGTCCGGGGTGACAAAAACAGCATGGGATGTTATGTCCGGGGTGACAAAAACAGCATGGGATGTTTTGTCCGGGGTGGCAAATCTTTGTGGGATGTTTTGTCCGGGGTGGCAAAAAATGGCATGGGATGTTTTGTCCTGGGATGTTTTGTCCGGCTCACCCGTAGAATGGTATCGGTAAAGTCCGCCAGTTTGAAGGAAAAAGTGCCATATGACCACCAAAGACAGGTTTTCTCGCGTCGAGGCCCAAATAAGAGATGGTGCCAATATAGACAACTATCCTTCTCAGTAATGATGAAAAAACATTTAAAATGGCGTCGCTTTTCCCGCAAAGCAGTGATTTTCTATGAATAAAAATACAATGTATACCTCTACAAAATTAACCTGATCCTGACCTTTATGCATGAATAAATTATTACGCATAAACACTGAATATATAGTTTTTCGTGATGGATCGTGTGCAATCAGTGTTTCGAGCAATTACGGAAATAAACGTCTTGGTACAATTGCGGTGAGATCTGTTGAAAACTCAATGAAGTTGTACTTTCCACGGTAGTCGTGTGGTTAGTTAGAATAGATCCAGATACGTAAATTCTGGATTCGAATCCTGGTCGACCCAACTTTTTTTATTTCATTTTTCTTTGTTTTCATGTCAAAGAAATGCACATAAACACAAACATGTAAGCTCACGCTTTCTTTGAAAATGTAATGACTGACAACTTCTTGATGCTTGGAGTTAGAATTTAGTTTGCGAATATAGGTCTACACACGTGCTCTTGGCTCCAAAGTAAAATAAATCAGTTATAGCAGGTCGAAGCATTTCTGTAAAGAACAGCAAGGAGGGCCATATATGATCCACGACATGAGATTTCCAACAATGTGGTATGTGCGACAAGCAAAGGCTCAGACCAGCATGCGCAAACGCTCAGTATGATCAGAGCTTTTGCTAGTCACTTGAATATTCTGTGGATGGTAAGCTACTGAATGAACAGCATTTAATTTCAATTCTTAAAAGGAGGGTGCACAGGCTCACCTGTGCCTATTCGTGTCAAAATGCCACATTGTTGACAAGCTCATGTCGCAGCTCATATCTTAAAAGCTGAAGAGATGATAGGCAATAGTTGAAGTCCAGTGCTACGGATCCGACGAAAGAATGTTGTTGTCACCAAAGAGATAAAATTAATTAAAATAGAGAAACGATATTGCAAAAGGAAAAAATTTAATAAAAATAAAAACAATAGTCTTTTTTATAGTAACAATTATAAATGTCGCGTACGGGATTCGAACTAACACGGCAGAGCTTAAAAATGTAAGTGTGCAATATTCACGTGTTCTACCCACTGAGCCACGCAGGCAGCTGATAGCCAATTGAGCATTATAGCGGTATATATATATCTATTGTGTTAAAAAGTACCACGTGCATTTCCGTATGAGTTATACGATGAACACCGAAGATATATTTAGAAGCTCAATCGGCTGTAAAATTATGTTAATGATAAAGGCCAGGATCAGGTTAATATTTTCAAGGTATAACTAAACTCCAGCTGTTAAGTTTTTAGACTTAATTTTTCGAAATAACTTTTTTATATTCAATTTTAGCAAAATGTGTTCGCGATGAAAGTTGTAGAGGAGAATTTCCACCAACTTCTCCAAAAGGTTTTGTGCTTGTGGCGCAAACAGATTTTTGTGTACATAGATGAAGATTTTGCAATAAATTGAATTCGTCTTAAAGGGGGTCTTGCATCTGTGCCCACGCATGGATTTTCTTTAAACTTTGCATAATAATGACTCGTTATATACAAACTATGAAAATGTATGTATTGAATTAGATTGTTAAGAATAAGGCTTAGGAAGCAACCCTGACGTACTCCACCTGTAAGGTGGCACCTGTCTCTAAATTTCCATGTCCTAAATCTATAGTTTTGTTTATTTCTATGATTTATCATCCAGATTAAATAAAAAATACCATAGGCATTATATTAATACCAAAAAACCATTTGGATGTATTATGATTTACGTTTTCTGAAGAAGTGATTATAAAATTTCAATATTTTTTTTTCAAAAAATTACAAAACATTCAACATTAAATTCCAAAGATCGATATGTTCTAGTCTTTGTCAAGATATCATATTATCACAAAAACATGCCATATATATCCTACTGATCTGAGCCAAATTTCATGAAAATCCAAAGCCGGTAACTTTGTCATTTCCTACCTCTTATGGGTATAGGTCAGTTTTAACAAAATTAATTATTTAGTTGAAATGAATCAATAACTCAACAGAAGGGGGTTGTTTTTAAATCTACTTCCACTTTTCTTAAAGAAAGACATGTTTAGACAATTTCAAATGATTCAATGGCCAGAAATGCCAAAGGTCATGGCCCCATGTCATGGCACTAAGGGGCCAAGACAATGTGTATCACTTTCTCAAGTCCTGCATGATATTGTTTAAGAAACATAATATCCTATCAATAAACGTGTGAAAACAAGAAGACCAAATATTTCTATACATCCCAACTGAGCACGAGTAACCACATTTTGGTGCCGTGCCCAGGATAAAGTGTAACAGAGTCATATCAAAGGTATCACAGAACAGTGTTCTACATGAATAAGTGAGGTCCAGAAACGAAACTGTATGCCTGGAATATACATCCAGCCAAAGAATAATGGTTGCCATTTGATGGAAATCAGCATCAGTTTTACAAAACAGAATAAACAGAGAAGATTTAAGCATTAATTTAGCAATACCTTTGAAGCCAAGAGTTCTCTGTGACCAAAATGGTTAATTTTAACCAATAGGTTTGACAGGGGCTTATTCTTGTGAACCAGGTTTATTAATGAGGCCTACAATTATAAAACCATCGATATAAGGTTCTTCTCCTGTATGAACTGACTTGTCATAAGGTTTCTCTTCTGTATGAATTAAAATTCTTTTTTTTTTTTTTTTTTTTTTTTTACCTTTTAACACTTTATTCTCCCCGTCATCTGACATACAGAGGGTCGGGGAGGGCCATCCCCCTGCATGCCTTACAAACTACAGATATGGTATTTTGATGGTTAATTACTACGCTTGCTCACCTCTTTCATTCATCTATCATGCATTTTTTAAGCGATTTCGAGACAGTTGTTCACAACCACGAGGGTGTTTTTCCCATGTGTTTTAGTATTTTGATGGATCGTGTAATAGATTGGTGGTGAATCCATGTAGTCATTTGAAAAAGCCTTAAAATTATCACACTCAATCCAACAAGTGTAATGAGCACAGTCTCAGATACTTCATGCTAGTGGGCGTATTCACTTGTTGGGTAAAATGTGTTAATCATGGCACCCTCTTGCTTGTGCTATAGAAAACCATCATATAAAGTACATTCAAGGCAATTTATGCACCCACCCTCTACATCCAGACAGATATTTTGAGTCAAGCAGTGGAATTAAAATTCTTAATAATGTTACATATTAAGTGTAACATTGGTTAGATGTAGTTTTAACGTTCTAAACTAGATGTGGTAAGTCCAGTGTCACCATATTGTATGGTTTTGGGTAATATTATTGTGAAAGCACTTCATTAAATAAGAATCATGACACTTAATATGAAAGAATATTGTTTTTTGTCTTTTTCCAAACAGTAATAGGGAAAAACACTGAACATATCAACTTTTACCAATAAACGTACTAGCATGGTGATTCAAACTAAGCAAGTATCCAAGTATGTTTTACACAGAAACATAATTATTGTATTTTTTACATTTTGATGAATTAGGGCCATGTGTTTATATCAAGTTGAAAAAATATGTTACCTGTCCTTGAATTTCATGAAATTTTGTCTACATATTCTTAACATATATGGAAAGTTTATAAGTTGAAATGGTATCTTGACAAAGACCGCAACATGTGAAAATTTTAGTTCCAAATTTCACTGAATACAAAATATACAGTTGAAAATTGGGGTACCATCTCATAAAAATGATTGCCCACACTCTATCCTAATACATACAAAGCCATTTATAGTATCAACGAACTTATTAATGATATAGTTATTTAATAAAGCATTTCTGCGCCCGTTACATGATATGTCAATTACTTTAGAAATGATTATAACTGGATACCCTAAGGTATTGTAGTGATATTATACATGACGTCATAAATTAGCATTGGAATTGCATAAAAACTCAAATGCATCATCTATAATACTAAATAAACGAATTACCGCATAAACTGAAGAATCGAGGTCATTTTCATGCTTGATTTCTTTACTGTTACTTTAAGATATTGCTTTCATTGATAATCTCGGTTAGGATGAGTTTTCATTTAGCATAGATTTAGAGAATTTTGGAATTAAGTGTGTTTTCTAAAAGAACTGCGCCCTCTGGCGAATGTTTCTATATTTAGTGTATGTCACGTTCATGGTCACGCGTCACTATTTTTAGATCGATTGGGTTTCCAATACAAACTGAATGGAGATGACCGAAGCGTTCCGAATTTTTGTGTATATCTATACTACTAAAGGAGCCCTTTGCGCTCAAAAACTCGGAAACGGTATATTTTACAAGCATTTTTTCTACATTGAGGTATTCAGATACTGCCCTCATTGATAACTTCGATCTAATCTTCTTTTACTTTTATTTCGTTTTTGAGATTTTTGGAAACAATTCAATTTTGACTCCATATTCTCCCATCAATTTTGACAGGGTAACGCCTTCTTTATCAACTAATGATACTTGACATATCGATCCAGGTTTTCATATTCTCCCAAGTTCTACCAAGAAAGGCCGCAACGATTGGTCCGTAAGGGTGTATTTACATATGTCACGCGGTCACACGTCACTTACTCGGGTCAAAGATGACTGGTTATGAAAGCCATGACCGCACCGTGCTGCCGTGTCCGACTGCCGCGCCAGAAATCCAATTTTCCATTTCCCATAGAATAAATAATTTAATTCTCTGTTCATTTGCACTCTATCCTCTGCATTAATTATCCTTACAGCCTGGGCGAAAAAGATCAAACTTACCTGTCCTGAAAGCATAGTTTTGGGGAAAAAAATGCTGACCTACATGGGCGCTCAAAAGAAACGTCTCATTGAGACGGGTCTTTTGAGTACCCACAACATACGTGGCCATATGTTTTGGTCGAAAATAATTAATGGTAATATACCGATTTTCTTCTACGTTTCAAAGATAAAAGCTTAACAATGGTATCATTTATTATAATGAATGAACATAGTTACAGCGAACCCTCGATTCGACATGTAAAATGCTGTGTATTTGTTTGTTTGATTTGATTCTTTACGGCCCATCAACAATCTTTCAGTAATGTAGGGACGGGTCTTCGTGGACTGAACCAGTACTAAGCTAGGATTATATGTCTTGCGCAGTGACGCCTTTGAGGCTCGGAACCGCGGCGCCTCTGTCTCGAGTCAAGCACTCTACCACTGAGCGCTTGACTCCCGAAATGCTGTGTAGCCCTGACCAAACCAAACCAAACCACTGAAGCTCAACTGTTTTACCGAACCACACCTAGCCTTTGCTTTTAAGCACAAATCATTGCAACCATGCTCCGATTTTATGCACAAGTCATTTGCAACTGGGGCTTCTTCATTTACACGTGTGAACAGCGATATTGTAACATGCTACCATAGTTTTATTAGCCTATATATGTTGGGTGCTCAAAAGAACCGTCTCATTGAGACAGTACTTTTTAGTACCTACAACATATGTTTTGGTTAAAACATTTAAAGTGTATATTCCCGTTTCTTAAACTTTTTCTATCAATAGTTACTGTTTTTATCAACAGTCGCGAAAGACAACACAATTACCAAAATAAATTGACATGAAATTAATTCCTAACGTTTTGGACAATTATGTATGGTCAAACAGTGCAGACCCACATTAGACTGTCCCTAGAGAAGAAGTCTAATCAGGGTCTTCACTGTCTATAATTCTTTCAGTATCTTTCTTTGGCATTATTCTATAGTAAAACCTTTTGGTTCATTTGTTTGCATGATTACAACAATGTTTAAGGAGTTATAAAACTTTGGAATATTACAGTAGACATTCATCAAAACTTTGGATTTAATGCCACATATATTAATCTCAAATTACTAACTTCAACACTCTTAACCAATTGGCTGCTTAACTCAATTAGTAGAGTGTTACTATCAACCAAGTGGCCATTGGTTCGATCCCTGGTCTGACGACATTCTTGCATACATTATAAATCTGCTGCATTCATTTTATCAGTTATACAAATAGATACTGACAGAATAGAAAACATTGGCATGTTTTTTCAGCAGCCACAAAGTTTCGTATACTTTTTAGCTCACCTGAGCTGAAGGTTCATAGATGAGTTTATGGTATGTATAGGCATCTGCGGATCTCGCTTAAGCTATGAAGCTCATTCCATATTTCACATATAACATCTAGCCGGCACAGGCATAAGTAAGACATTAAAATATGATCCAAGAGTCTGCATCCTCTCAATATCTGTACATT
Organism: Loripinus fragilis; assembly: GCA_964019695.1. Taxonomy (NCBI): domain Eukaryota; kingdom Metazoa; phylum Mollusca; class Bivalvia; order Lucinida; family Lucinidae; genus Loripinus; species Loripinus fragilis. The sequence goes on from OZ026516.1 coordinate 112,245,224, forward strand.
TGAGGGGAATGATAAAGTGTGTTTTTGTGCAGTTGGAAAAGGACTAAAGTTGATATGACAACTTACAGTTTTTATTGGGATACATATACATTGCAGTCACTTCGATTAACACTATAGTAGTGTGTTATATGCTACATGCGTTGTTGCAGCCATTATTTAACATTGGGCCGTTACCGCCTTATGTTTGAGTAAGGTTGATAGAAATAAGAAATATACTTTATAACAGAGTAATAACCCTTGATTCATGAAAGAATTTCCTTAGTATTTATCCTGCTCTTAGATATTGCTCCCAATTTTAATATTTATGAGGATATCTGCCATGCGCAGCCAAGCTCAGTACATTTTTCATCATATACTAATACATCCTATACCCGCGCTTGCGCGGGCACGTTTCTAGTAAATATAAAAGTCATACCCCAGACAATTAATAAACATAATATTATCAAATTCCAAGCGTGGGCAGACTCCCATGTTAATTTCCCATACCATGAAAGAGCCCCTTTCTAAGTCTTTTAATGACAGGTATAATTTGTATAGGCGTGACAGAAAGGGGTAGTTTCAAAATATATTCGGAAGCGGTGCATATTCCCGTTCTTCAAAGGCTGTATATAACATAAAACAACCGTTAACATACTCAGAATTTACTGTATATATGCAGAATCAACTTAAAGCAGGCTCGTTTGTAGGAACAAAGGTTGGGTTATCGCATGACGTGCATTTTTTCTCTTGTTCACGTGCTATGAAATGAACGGTTTTGAGATGACCCTACTAGCTTAACGCACGAGCGAATAAGGCGCGATTTCTGTTATATTTGAACAAGCCATCCATCGCTTTAGTAATTGAATAAGGGCGGTGCAATGTAACTTTTTGACTGACATCTTGGACTTAGTTTATTTGCGCTTTGCTTAAAATTGTCAAAGAGTGCATCTAAGCACAGATTAACCTGCAGCATCTAGGATTTTGGAACCATTTGGAGAAGTTGGCGGAGATGTTCCTGAATACTTTTCATCGCGAACACATTTTGCTAAAATTGAAGATAAAAAAGTTATTGCGAAAAATTAAGTCTAAAAACATAACAGCTGGAGTTTAGTATCCTATAATTATGCTTATTTGCCATTCTATACATAACACAGTGGGACTCCACCTGAAAAACTTTACCAAATCCTTAAAGAAAATTCTAATCTGTTTAAAAGAATAAACTTTTTAAAATCGTGAACGTTCTGTTGTGCTGTAAAAGAAGCTCTAGCGATAAGGCGTATATTTTCCCTAGTTGACATGATTGAAAAAGCTAAATTTTCAAAAAGCCCTAATGATTTCAAAATTCGTCTGTTTGGGTAGAATAATATGTACAGTTAGCATCAAAATACGTTCAAAGCGATTCATCATTTACAAAGCCTTGAAAACTTGCACTTTCTACTCCCACCCCTCATTTTACGTCTTTATAAATACTGGGTGTCGTTTAGAACAGAATTTTAGTAAATCTATTATAGGTTTTCAAAAAGTAAAAGTACTAAATTATTAAGGATATAAATGCCCTTCGTTTCCAAAACTTTGCAGTATTCCTTCTGCGCATGCGTACGAAATATACTTAAAATTGTGATGCTTGTGATTGAAAAGATGAAACTGGTGTCTTTCAGTTTGTTTTCATATGCTTTTCTATCCCCCTAGACCAAAGATGCCCTTTGGACAAGTGAACGTCATTATATAAATATACAACATGTGTAAAGGGCGTCTTGGGTCTAGGTGGGAAAGGGGTTGTATAAGCGAAAGAAGACATCAATCATCTGACAAAAATAGACCACTTTGCAAGATGGTCGTTTTTATCGTAAATCAACTGTATAAATATATATAATATACTCTATCGTGATAAACGTAGGACGATTGTTTACCAGAGTTTAACGGTCTATATCCCACACATGTTACTGAATAGCGAGCACAGTTGATGATCAAAATAAGTTCTCATTCAAAGCAAAGTAGATATTATTACATGCATTTATGAAGAGCCGTTTTAAATATACGAACTAGCGGGCAATGGTGCATAGACGGCTCGTCCAGATGTATTTGTTGAGTGTGCCTAGTGTCTCAAGTCGTTATTTCAACAACTTATTTAGGGAAATAGCCCGCCTTATCGCTAGAAATTCTTGGACAGGCTTTGTATTTTGTACATTTTCACGCGGTGTTCACCTTGAAATTAACCCTTAAAGCGCCAAGAAAAAACGCATCTGAAAATGTCGTCTGCTGAAGTCGTCTGCTGCAAATAACTGCCTTACATTACTGACGCATTAAGTAAAGAAGCAAACAGCGTGGACCCAGAACAGACTGCTCCTTCTGATCTGGGTCCACACCGTTTGTCATATTTAGAAGGCCTTAAACATTTCAGCAGACGAGAAAAGCAGATGACTTTTATTGCGATTGGCGCATTAAGGGTTAAAGCATCTATCTACCTTGAAAGTAATTGGCCCATTCGGTACTTGCTTCAAGCTGACTCCAACTGAATTCGTGGTTGTTGCGACCAAGGTTGAATACTTGTCTTTGTGATTGTCTGAGGATGAGCTACAAAAAGTGAAACACATTCAATGTCTACATAATGAAATTTAAAATAATCAAAATGAGAATATGTATCTCTGTTGATGGCATTTACAAAATACCATAGTTCAAACCAATATACAGGCCTCCATTTTTGCATAAATTATAAAAGTCCACTGACATTTTCCCTAAAAACTAAGAGATAGACCAACAGGAAAATGAGGCAGAGTCTTTATACTTGTGTACAAATTATTCGACAATAACCAGCCAGAGAGACTGATGGTGGATGACAAGGGGGACTGCGATCTGGTCTGGGCAAAAGCAGTGTGCCCTCAAACCTAACACCAGCCAGTACAATAGCAAGTTCACAACATGGGCAGATGTTTAGACAGACCAAGCCCCCTCCCCCAGTGAATATTACAAGTACTGCTTTTCCCCTTACACTGCCCGCACTGGAATTCCCTGTCGACATCTGTTGTATATGCCCGATCTCTCTTTGGCATCCTACAAGAAAAACTTTCAACTTCTTATTCAAATAACTGTAAGGGTCGGTCGGCTGAAAGTAAATTTCTAATGATCTCCTTGTGCTGTGTTAGCGGGGACCTTGTGTGTCATGGTACGACCAGGGAAGGTAAACTGGACTGGAAGGGTTGGTTAAAACGCATCTGGTCAAACCTCTCTCTCTCTCTCTCTCTCTCTCTCTCTCTCTCTCTCTCTCTGCCACACCACCCCGTGATATAAAGTCAGGAATGACGGACAGCGCGTACACAATTTATGTAGATGAAGGCACACCCAAACAAAACAACTAAAGGGGTAAAACTTCATCATTTTATTTACATTTTTATAGCAAGCCTTTAATGAAATTTTAGATTTTAGCAGCCTTTCAAAACCTCACGAACAGCAGAATAAAAGAGAAGAAGACGTACAGCAGTTTGATTGATTGCAACTTTTGTAACACTTGCAATACGCTGTAAATAGTGAATACATTCGCCAGAAGTGACAGATTAGCTGTGACTGGCGTTGAGCCCACGTTTGGTTCGCTTGCAAAACCAATCTCGAGTTTAAGCTATCTCTTGATCTAGATCCAAACCGACTGACACTCAGATAGTGTTCCTGAAAGAATAGTTGGAAAAGTAGAGAGGAGTGCAAAGATCAGGAATCGATACAATCAGGTACCATATCTGACCTGGAATAGTCAATTTTGTGGAAAAAAGTCGGCAAACGACAACAAAAGCATGATTGAGGGGCGCAGTGGCTCATTGGTAGAGTGCTTGAATCGAGACCGAGAGCCGCGGGTTCGAGCCTCACCGGCGTCACTGCGTTGTGGTCCTTGAGCAAGACACATTAATCCTAGCTTAGTACTGGTTCAAACCAGGAAGTCCCGTCCTTGTTTAACCGAAAGATTGTTGATGGGACGTAAAGAATTGAATCAAATCAAACAAACAAACAAAAGCATGAAAATTTACCCAAGTAAAGAGAGGTATGGGCCCAAAGAGTTGAAGAATGAATAATCGCGTATAATAATATGAGCCTCGTCGCGAGAAAACCTGTCTTCGGGGGTTTGTGATAAAGCGAGACTCAAACCAGTCTCCTCAGCTACAGAGACTAGCTAGTAAATTGAGATTTAGCTTGTGGTAAGCTTAGATATGGGGTTTTCAGAAAAGCGAATAACAAAGGCGCTGATCAGACTGCGCGGTTTGGATCTAGATCAAGAGATAGCTTAAACTCCAGTAAAATATTTTACTGACCGTTCCAAGGCGGTACTTCTTTTGTGGATCTTTTATGTTTTTGTTCTGTCTTGTGTTTGCTATGTTTTGTGCGCGTCTGTTTATATGTGCTTTGTGGTCACCTGCTGGGAAAGGGCTGACCTCTTGGCTCTCGTTTGTGGTGTCTTCTGTGAGTTTGTCACTTTCCCATTGGTATCCTGGGTCAGGTGTGGTACTTGATTGTATCGATTCCTGATCTTTGCACCATTACTTACTTTTTGTATGCGCCTTTGTTGTTCGCAAACCTCCGAAGACAGGTTTTCTCGCAACAAGGCTCAATGACTACCTAGCTTTTAGTTTAAACAATATTTTTTTATTTCGAAATTACATAGCATGAGTAAATAATAAATTATTATACTTGAGCACATGACAGGATCTAATAACAAGCATCACTGCTTATAGCAATCATCTCCTGCATATAATGAGCAATGTGTATGGCGCTGACAACAGCGTACGAGACTAGAGCATCTTCGTTTTGGAAACGTCCGAGCGCCCCAGTTTCAATCTGAAATGCCCAGACGCTACCAAAACCAAGACGAATATACAACTAATTATGCCAGCTCAGAAATTGTATTATGTTGCATGTTTACTCAACCAACTGTATGTTTATAATATAAAGCATCATGAGTATTACATGTGAAAAGAAGAACTGATGAGAGAGAGAGAGAGAGAGAGAGAGAGAGAGAGAGAGAGAGAGAGAGAGAGAGAGCAACCTCAGTGAACCTCCGTTGCTATTTATTTTGACGCTGGATCATACATACTCAAATTCAAAGAGGCACTACTTGAGGGTGCTGACATAAAAGAAGATATGAATTCATACACAATAACAGAGTGGAAATACACTGATTTGTTTTGTGTTGTGCCAATATCCAGGAAACTACAATGTATAGCGCTGTATTATTAATTTGCAAATCGCTTTGAAGTTTTTATATATTTCTGAACTGCCTTAAATATTGTAGTATTAACTTCATCTGAAACCTCATCAGTGTCAATACCTACCTTTTCGTTGTTTCAATGAAATCTTCGTACGTACCGTTTCAGGTTGTTTCCTCCCCTGATGACGAAGAATGCCGAATCTGTGTCTATTTTGTGTGGTATGGTAATAGTGAGATAGTGCCACCAGACTGGTCGACTCTGGAGATCTGAAATACGTGCAACAAACTCACGTTTATACATAGAGCAAATAAATTACTTGTCAGGTCCACTAGTGAAAGATCATATCTAATAATTCCATAAGCAAATAGAGCAGACCCTGATCAGGCAGCTCTTACAAGAGCTGTCTGAGCTGGGTCTGCTCTGTTTGCAAGTGTTAAAAGACGTCTCTATGACGTAAAGGGTTAAGGAAGCATTGTTATGTTGAACCATAGTAAGCAATGGGGTTTGCAGCATTTCAGTATAAATAGGTATTATAAGGACTGAGGGATAATATTCGACAGTAATGGACAAAAGTTATGAGCGTGTTATTCACCATAGCTTCAGCGATGGTGATATACGTTAGTACGCTTCCCTGGATACCGACTTGCTTATGAAAACGAAAGGTCGTAAAGCGATCTACACCTCCAAGCCGGAATCCAAATTCCCCAGTGGAGCAAATTCGGATATTCTTGGCGTGACGAAATCAAACTCCCCACAGAGGTGTACTTCTGGTTCTGCCTTCAATCTGTGGGTACTTCAAAAACGTACCCAAGTCAAAGAAATGCGTGATTATAGTGGTTATAGAAAATGCAAATTAAAACTATAATAAGTGTTGTCTAGTTACAATAATGCGCTATGCGATAGTTCTAAGCTTTTTTACAACAATAAACCCTGGAGACATGGGGCCTTTGGATATTCTCCGCAAAGTGTGACGTAATTCTCAGATTTAAATGGATCAGTTTCAATATACCCTAAGGTTTTATGCAAATGCCTCGTTAATTAAATAAAAATTACATACATGCACTGCTAAAATGTCTGCTTGGGGAGGCTGTGGTGAACTCTATCACAATTCAGCGTTTGCACTATCAGAGTTTTATTGGAATGTTCATGGAAATATATTTCCTTTTTTTGCTTCCAATGGATCACCTATTCAGAACAAATAGTTAACTAAAACAAAAATTACTCAGAGTTTGCAATGCACGAAAAAAATGAAAACGTGTGGTCTCAGCAAATGCAAAATTAAAACACTAAAATGTTTTCTAGTCTAGTAACTTTTATACGCTATGTGATGCTTCAAAGCGTTTTTAAAGCTAACATTGTAATATATTATAACACGTTCATAACTTTTGTCCATTACATTGATCTTCTTTACAACTGACCCCCAAACAGTGAATAATTATATAACAATTCACTGCTAGAGCTGATCTATATCTTAAGCATGAGGTCCTCGCATATACAAAATATGGAAGTAGTGGAAGGCTCTGTTGAACCGCAAATTTCACATTTCGCAAATTTCACACCGTGTGAAGAATTGGTACCAAAACGTCACTTTTGGAAAATGTGAAATTTGCGTATGGTCAATCTCGATAATTTTGGGGATCTAACATCTGTGCTCAAATTTCACATCTTGCTCATTTTTAACTGTGAAGACTTGGTTCGTATTTGCGTCATCTGCGAAGGACTGGTTCGATTTTTCTCAGATGTGAAGAATTGGTACTCAATTTTCACAAATGTGAAGGATCGGTACCAGTTCTTCACACCTGTGAAGAGATGAGACTTCGAGTCATAGCAAATCATCTCCGAACAGGAACACAACAGTAACAATGATGTTATATACAAGTCAAAAGTTCTAACCGGTCACGTGTATTTTTATCAGTTTTCTAAAAAGCTTTAAGCACAATATAGATTTCATTTTCATTCCCGAATAGGCCAACCTATTAGTATATGATAACAGAAAACGGCTTAGCGTTAGAAAATTCAATAAAAACGTTAGAACTTTTTTCAAAACAATATTAATATGTTGTTGTTGTTTTTTAAGATTAACGGGATGCCGAAATTCAATAGGTCCCCGCGCACCACAAAACTAGTTCGTGAAAAATTTTACATAACTTTTGAGTGTGTCCCTTCATGATTTTGAATGAAAGAGCGGACATTATTTTGTTACAGGTGCCATTGGCCAACTCAGAAACACGATTCACTATATGGAAACAAAACGGGTCTTCGGGCCAGGGGTCGCGCATTAAGAATGACTTTATATAAGTGTATAGCAAAGTAAAGCTCCTCTCAAAGCCCAGCTATGATGTTTTATCAATATAAAGCTTTACATGGAAAAGTTTCCATTTATTATGTTGACAAAAGGCACAGGATGTTGACACTCTGGGCGGGACCATTTTGGTCATGGTCATATTGTGAACAAAGATGGTAGAGGTCTACTAGCTGATGCTACATACCAAATATCAAGGCTCTAGAGCAAGTGATTTCAGACAAGAAGTGTTGTCTTTCTTACTAGGCCTTGCTATTTCAGATAAAAAAAAAGTTTCACCAATATTGACATAGAAAAACTGGTTACGCCACCAGGCGGTCATATTTTTAAAACAGTCATATCATTTGAACAACATTGGTAGAGGGTGTCCCACGGAACATGTGTGCCTAATTCTTTTGAAATCTGACCAGAAGCTTTTGACAAGATTTTAGAGTGTTTCCTTTTGGTTGACAAGGCAGATCGATCAACCCAGTGAATATTGGTGAGATTCCACCCAGTGGTTTTGGAGGAAGCTATTATTGACGGACGACGGAAGGACGGATGGGTAGTTGACAGGAGGGACATCCTATGAACATAATGTGAGTTAAAAAAAAAAAAGGATCCACCATTCAAAGATATATGAAATTGTGGAAAAGCTGACTCTAGCTCTCCTATAGCTATATGAGAAAATATTATTTTTGCATATGCCAAAAGGCGCAGATACGCTCTGTAAATACATAGCTGGATCAGGGCCTGTTTCTTTGCTACACTGATTGAAAATTTTCCTGCACTGATTGAAAAATCTCCAAAGATTCTCAATCTAGAATTAAAAAACTAGTATCTACATGGACACAAGCTGGCGACTACAAAGAAACGTTTTCTCGCGACGGGCTCATATAATTGATTTGCAGTCTTACTCATGTCCCAGATTTTCAACTGTAAAACAGATGAAATTTATCTGTAACCTGTTTGAACCACGTTATAAAATCCTGACATATATGTGAAGAATTGGAATCGAATGCAAAATGCAGCAGATTTGGGGTGTATTTTATTGATGTGAAGATTGCGCATGTATGCTACATATAATTTCACTACGTGCGCAAATTTCACAAAATGTGAAATATTTGCATGAAATATGTGACGTATTGGTACCAATTTTTCACGCGCTGTGAAGAATTGGTACCAATTTTTCACAGTGTGAAATTTGTGAAATGTGAAATTTGCGGCTCAACAAGGCTCATACCAAACTTTAGACATCTCGCCCAGCTAGATACGTCAGTATGGTCATTCAAATGCGTCCGCGCGGGCGAATTTAAGCGGAAATCATACCGTGACGGAGTATAAAATTAGCGGAGAACCATAGAGTCAAAAGAGCGGATGGATAAATCATTCAAATGAGCGAATTTTTAAGGTAATGACCTTTGAATACGTATTCACTCAGTTGTATCTCCTGAAAAGGCCAATATTGCTCAGTCCTTAATAGGTGATTGGGAGCGCATTACAGTGGCGGATCCAAAGGGGTATAGGGGGTTCCCCGCTATTAAACATCCTATTAAAATTAAATAATATGGTCTCATTGAGACCAAATGATTTCATTTTCATGGGATATTTAAGATAAATGAGACAAAATCAGCAAAGCGAACCCCAACACCTTAATACATATGGACCCCATTTCCAGGAATCCTTAAACCGCCCCTGCATCTGGAGGTACCCGGTATACCTGGAAAATTCGCTCATTTGAAAGATTTAAACATCCGCTCTTTTGCCTTATGGTTCGTCGCTCTTTCGTAAAAATAAATCTGCTCTTTCGTATTATGGATCCGCTCAAACGTAAATCTCCCGTTCGCGCATTTGCGATAATTAACTTTACCAAAACCTGTGTGCTGGTCCAGTTATAGAGAAAACGGTACAATGGCCATGCAAATGAGAGACTAGCCACTAGTCAGAAAAATAATAGTCTGATTATTTTTTTGAGACAGAAGAGTAGACTAGCCATATGACATCTTAGCTTTTATAGATTTTACCCCTTTTATATACATTTTCATTTTAACGCCTACCAATCAGGTACAGATAGATAAATTCTTTATTTGAGTCTCATCTTTGTACAACATAGTATTAAGTACATATACATATCACAGTTCAAATATAGTACAAAGCCATTCACATGTGAATTATAAGAGACTATCACAGTTTTATATTACATATATCACACTTTACAACGTTATTTGCATTCATTAGTTTAAAATATGAATCGTTGCGACTATTTGGCCATAGTACACTGGAAGCCTAAAATAGTTAAAATGCCATTGGGACTAAGATAAAATAGATCAAAAGCGAGCATACATATATGCTACTTAAATATACCTTAAGTAAAATTTCTAAATGCCAGGATTTTCATCAGGTCAGACCTGTTGTTAACCAAATAGCAGCAACGGTTCGGTGAGTATAATGCACATAAAAAGTTACGTTTACTGATAAAATTCAAATGATAAAATGTACACATATAAAGCGAATATATTGTTAAAGTAATACAAAGAAACGTTAAACATATAAAAGATTATTTCTTTTCCTTAGGATAAGAAAGCAGGTTTTGGCAACAATACGGACTAAAGATTTGGTAGAGAATAAAACTATAATCTTTTCAATATCATCGTTTCGACAAAATCCTTCACAAAGATTTGAGGCCTTTCTAAATAGATGTTGTCTTAACGAATCATACGCTGGACAGTGGAGGATAACATGTTGTTCGTCCTCAATATGGTTTGGACAGAATGGGCAAATTCTAGCTTCAAGAGGTTGTCCCAAATAACGTCCTGTCTCTACTTTAAGCGGCGCCACACCACACCTAAATTTTGCATATGCTGCTCTATGTGCGAAGGGCATATTGAGCTTACAGTACTCTTCCGTTGCAAAGAAGCGTTTAAACAGTCTATAAAATCTAAGTTTATTCCGACTATTTTTATTTGTACCAGCCTCTTTATCAATAGACATCTGCCATTCATACATATGACGTATAGTTATTTTATCAACAACTTCAGCAACTACATGTTTAGCGCTGTGTAAATGACCATTTTCAAACAGCTGCAGAAGATCTAATGAATGATACATATGTCTGACTGAATAGCACCAGTTTTTACAGGATATTGAACCTTTTCGCCTACACCAACTAAATATTCTACAGTTAAGTCTAGTGTTGCTCATTTTAACAAATCGATGCCACTGCAATAGTACAGATTTCCATTGTCTTAGTGCAGGTTGTGACCACCCCATATCTCCAGATACCGCTGCATTTGACGTATATTTACCAACTCCTAGAAAGAATCTCATGGCTCTGTTCTGGACTGCATTGATGCATGAATATGTTTTGTCACCCCACACAGCAGCACCATAAGCTATGACTGGCCAAACCATGCTATCATACAACTTAGTAAAAACATCATATGGCATCCCGCCAGCACTTTTACATTTAGCTATTAATAGACCAAGGGCTCTGCTAGCACTTTGTGCAACCAGTTTTGCTGTCATGCTAAAATCTAAGAACTCATTCAAAACCAGTCCAAGGTATTTATATTTATCAATGATTTGAAGGTCACATTGACCACATGTGAATCTAAAAGTAGTTCTGGAAATCGAATTAGGTCTAAAGTGCATAACATTGCTCTTTGTGGCATTAACAGACATATTGTTGGAAACACACCAATGGTTAAGAATGTCTAGCATATCTTGTAACTCTTTTTCATTATCTGCTAACAGGACAATGTCATCTGCATAGAGTAGGATACCAACTGTATCACCATCGATTTTAACACCTTTGCCACATGCCTTTATTTTCAAAGCTAAGTCATTGATGAAGATGTTAAACAGCAATGGTGATAAACTGCAGCCTTGTCTTAGTCCTGATGTGACATCAAACCATTCTGTATAAAAACCATTAATACGCACACAGGAAGTACATGATGTCGAAACAACGTCGTTCGTTGTTTCGACGTCAGGTGCCTGCTGGGTAGAGGCCAGGCTAATTTATGCAAATGAGCCGTGACATGAGATTTCTAACAATGAGGTATGCGCGACCAGCAAAGGCTCAGACCAGCCTTCTGATCAGAGCCTTTGCTAGATGATTGAATATTTTATGGCTGTGAAGCTGCTGACTGAACATTACTTACAGTATCTAAACTTAAAGGGGACAGCAACCCTAATGATAAGTATGTCTTATCAGAAAGAGCTCTATGAACAATGAATTTTGATACACGTATCATCAAAATCGCTTGAAAACTGGGTAAGTTATGGGCATTTAAAGAATTCAATATGGCCAACATTGAGCCGTCATTTTGAATATTTAATTAGTTTTCAGAATTTTTTCAACTGCTTAATTTTTAGTTATCACTACTATCACATCATCAGTGTTTCAGCAGATATGCAGCTTTATACACAAGGAAAATGTTTCATTAAAGATTAATGCAAATAATCCATTGGTTTGTCTTTTATTTTGATTACTCAAATTTAATTAGGCTTAGTGACGTCACTAAGCCTACAATATGGCCGCTTCCATTACAGTCCATTTGCAAATATTCAAACGCCCACAACTTCCACATTTTTCAACCGATTTAGATGAAACTGGTATCAAAATTCATGGTTTATTAAGATCTTTCATATAAAACATAGTTATCATCAGGGTTGCACAGACTCGTCTGAGTCTACATTAGTCAAAATGCCACATTGTTGGAAATCACATTTCGCGGCTCATATGTGCAAATGTAACGCATCCTGATTTCACATAAAAAAATTGTCATACGTCATATACGTCTAATACTTTTGAAACAGTACTTACTTGGTTTCCAAGTCTGTGAGGTCATATTAACAATATATACTGTATAAGCCGTTTCTTGGATTTTGCCAATAACAGTATAACTATAAGCAGGGTCTGGTTTGTTGACATAATCATCAAGTGGGGTTGCTACACACAGCGTAACGATCAAGACCAGCTGTAGCGAAATCAAGGAAATGGTGATCATCCTTCGAAGAATCCTGTTAGGAGAAATAGCAGGTTTAACGTAGGCTCAGACATGCAAAACTTTTAGGCGTAAAATTGCGATTATTTGCATATTCATCAGTTTAAACATTTGTTTTGGGTGCTCATAAGAACCGTATCTTTTTAATTGATTGATTGAGTTAAGGCTTGAAGTCTCAGTCAACAATAGTTCAGTCCTACCAGAGAGAGAGAAAGGGGGTATAGGAACCTTACTCAAATTTGCCTCAAGTGAAGCAAATTTCAACCTGTCAACAAGCCAAATATGACAGTCAGCTCGCTGAGCACCCACAATATATTTTTTGGTTGAGTAAGGCCAGATTTTTTTTATTAGTTGATTTAGGGGAAATTTTTTTTCAGATCTAGGGTCGGGGGGACGAAAAAAAATAAATAAAAAAGCTCTGAAAATGACCAGTTGACTGGTCATTTTCAGAGCTTTTTTTATTCATTTTTTTTCAGTTTTTTTTTCAGAGCTTTTTTTTTTCTTTAATATCTCCAGAAAAACAGTAAAACTAGTAAGGTAATCTTTAAATATTTCATAATTTTCCTAAAAATCTGGACAGGACAATCACTTTTAACAGTGTCACTCTCAAAAATGCACAGACAGAACCTCAAAAAATATTATTTTTTTCAGCCGAACAATTGATATTAAGAGTCGGCAGATAAATTAAAAAAAAAAAATTAGAAATTAAATTTTATTTTTTTCCTACTTTCTGGAAAATTACAGTAGGAGGGGAGGGTTCGTGAATCAACTAATAAAAAAATTCTGGCCTAATAAGAAATATAACTTGCAAATACAAATGTATGCACTCTTATCTGGACACCTGGGTTCATTATTTTTGAATTTATTGAACGAATTGAAACAAAATGCTTGATCAGCTGCGAGGCTTTGTTGAGCATCTTATCATTTTTTTTTCAAAGTATTTAATGAATTCAATATTAAGTAAGCGCAGGTGTTAGATTTTCTATTTATTATAATAACAATAGCTTTAATGTCGTGAAAAAGCCTATGGCTTGCCAGATTGACGGGAAACGTTATGACGTCCATAACAACGTTGCGTACATATTGACAAAAGTATAAAGTTTTTACGGCAGAAAAGAGATTTCAAAGTAATCTTAACCCTTAAAGCGCCAAGAAAAAATGCATCTGCTGAAGTCATCTGCTGCAAATAATTGCCTAACATTACTGACAAATTTAAGTATAGAAGCAAACAGGGTGGACCCAGATCAGACTGCTACTATAGGAGCAGTCTGATCTGGGTCTTAACTGTTTGCCATAGAGGTTAAACATTTCAAAAGACGAGAAAAGCACATGACATTTGTTGCGATGGCGCTTTAAGGGTTAATGTCATGATGATAAATAGAATCCAACATTCGTGCTCTTGTATTATTTACTTTATTAAACGCGCGTTGCGAAATAGAGATCAAATGCTCGACAATCCACGCATTTTATCTCTTTTCCTCAACTCGTTTAATATACTCAATAAAACATGAGCACCCATGTAAGATCCTCTATATAAAAATTAAGTTATGCACTCTACTGTCGTGCCAACCAAAAGTGACAGTGACGAAATACTTTGTTTACAGTTGCTAAGTAAATATTAACCTGTACACTCCACTTGAGCTAACGCGAATCGAGGTCACTTTTGTTTTAATCCTATCCTGTGGATAGGATTAATAAACAAGTGATCTATCGATTCTAAGTCCCTTATAACTTAGTAAACAAAACATATCGTCACTGTCACTTTTGGCTGGCAGGACAGTACCACTGAGCAACCACATTTTACTCGAACCCCAGATATCCAAATGTTTGTGGATGTTTCCTTTCTTAAAATGCACGTTTTTGCTTAAAATATAAACTGGAATTTCAAGATGATTCAAATCAAGACGGATATAGGTCGACTTAAAGTGAGTCGGTTCTCTCTCATGCATGCAGAATTTGTAGTTTAGATCGACTTACCTCATGTCGATCTAAAGAGTCAGTCGACCTAATCGCTCGCGTGTAAACATGCAAAGAAATTATTTTCCCCCAAATGACCAAATCACCAGTGTAGATGGTGTGATACAGTTCAAAAGTATTACCTAACGGAATGTTTGCAACATGATAGTTTGGCTCAGCACATTTGAAAATAGGACTTTGTGCACATGCATTAAGTTTTTTTTTTGTTTAGCCCTTTGTAACGGGTACTTTTGCAAACAGTGAAGACCCAGATGAAATGTCACAGAACGGAGTATTTCATCAGGGTCTGCACTGTTCGCTAGGACAAAATCTGCCCCTCACGCTCTGGGACTTTTTGTTTGCACATACTTTTGCTGGCTGTAGTAATTTGCTCCGACTCTCAAATAGTTTAACTTGTATGTTTAGCTATCAAGTGGTGAAATATATACTCTAGTCTACGCGCTGATTTCTGTACATGCCCTAGTTTTTGACTTGGCACTACTTACTTGACTGCAGAAATGACTGCAGAAATGCAATCCCGAGGTCTTCTGCATGTCGTACAGTTAAATTGTGGTAGCAGTTTTGCTGTAGGACGTCATCTTTAAAAGTGCGCTACGCTAAATGAGGCTAAGGTAAATTGAGAGGAGAAAACACCTCACGTTCACCCATGGCTTCCTATATCCTATTAAAGGCATATGCTACTAAATACTTCCCATATTGAAATATTTTCAACATTTTGCATACAGTTTGTTTTATGCATGGGCTATCCATTTATGAAATAAAAAGGATATGTCACCGTGCTTATTTTTTTCAGAATCTCATATTGAAGTTTACAGCATTTTACCAATTTTCTAGAAATATAAAATAATAGCACTAACGTACGCGGCCCTAATGTCGTCATAGCCCTAAGGTCGCCATTTTTTCTTTTGGCCTCGCTCTTTTCCGTCCAAATCATCGAAACTTCCTAGAGGGGGCATCATTTGAAAGGAAATTATCTGCCCTATGGATTGATATATAAGTACAGCCGCCCTATAAAAGGTGTCCGAGTGGTTGGCATTGAAATGGGGGTACCCAATTGCATGCAAAATTTGGAGTCTGTCGAGAGTTGAAGGCGATATTGATATCGATCCGGCGAAACAAAATAACTATACTGTACATCTGTCCCACATAAACGCATGCGTTTTTTACATGTACAGAAGATATCGAATTAGCAATAATTACGTCCTTTTGGCCGATATGACAACCTCTAATAGAAATAATAGGTTGAAAAGTGAGATGACGACTTTAGGTCCGGCCTGCCGACTTTTGGGCTTCAAGAAAATGAGTGATTTTTCTGCCTGTTTTCTCACTTCGTCTCTTCTAAAACAATGATTTTTTAACTCGTTTTATGCAACAGTCATTTGTATCTCCAACCCCTTAGGGGCCATGGATACCGGAGACATAGTGGGGCTTAAGTGCCAGGGCTTAACCTCTGATGCATCAGGGCAGTGCCGTGGATGTGCCAGGGTTTTCATTTACCGCCATAATAGCCTGTATGGTCTGGTCAGCTCTTGTTTTCGTTGTCTAAATAGTATATTAAATGCTCATAATTGTCAATTCCTAAATTTCAAGTCTCTGTAGCTGAGCAGGCCAGTTTGAATCAGTATAGGTTGCAAACCCCAAAGACATGGTTGCTTATAAAGTGGCCCATGTAGAACAACCACATTCAGTATACGCCTGCGGGACTATTAACACCTGAATTAAGACATTAAATTTTCTACATGCACCCGATCAACACTGTCTCTCAGATATTCAGTTTAAGCATACGCCGAACTATATATAAATGTACGCTCATGTATGTTTATAGGATCATCGCCCCCAAGTATACATCCAAACCACCACCACCATTTAGAACTTCATTACACATCAAGGACTGCCAATTTCGATACTGAGGGCAACAAATTACCCTAACGACCAGCAGCATGCCCACTATGACCTTTAATATGCTTTGTAAGCCCACCAATCTTCAATATGTTCCTTGGACCACCAATAAGGCACTTAGAACTTCAATACGTCCCTTCGACAACCTACACCGTCACTCAATTAAACAACACGCCTACGACCGCGAGCATTGCCACTCATACCTTCAGTTCGTCCATAGGACCACCGACACCAGCACTGAGACCTTCAGTACGTTCCTGGGACCATCAACACTGACTCTCAGACCACCAGTGTATCCCTAAGACGACCCCTACCACCACTTAAATATATAGTACACGCCTACGACTACCAACGCTATTACTCATGCCTAGAACGCCCATACACCATAGCACCAGCGCTCAGACCACCAGGACGTCTCTGGGACTTAACACACACCCAGTTTGATAAATAAAAGCGCCACCACTCAGACATATACTGCGCTTATAGGACCACAAAAACACCACACATCGTTGACGACCTTAGGGCCTAGTCACTGACGACTTTAGGTCTTGGTGGTCCTAAAGTCGTCAGACAGACCCCTCTTGACAAAATCGGTCTTTTAAAGATATTTTCGGGTGGTTTCAAACCATTTTCTTTAGTTTAACGACTAGCTGGGTGATTAAACTACCATCTGCTAAAGTCTATTCTTAGCCAGTGAGTGTCTCTTATCCGGGGCAATCGCTTAAATGCGTCAAAGTGACGACTTTAGGGCCGCGTACGTTAGTACTAATTATCGAGCTAAAACGGTTGTAATCTTCAGCCAGCTTCTTTCTTTTAACTTAAATTACTGCCCATGACCTCAAACTTTTAAGAAAATGTGCATGTTTACTTGTTATCCCATGCTGTGACAAGATATTGCATGATATATTTTGGCAATTCGTCGAAAAATGGAATATGTTTTTAGAATAAATCATGTATTAAAAAATCTGATATTGAAAATCTTGAAAATTTATTTTTAATTCATGGACTATTATAATACCTTTCAGAATAAAGAATAAAAATCTGGGGTCACCGAACTAATTCTCTTTCTAGAGGGCCAAATTTAACCCCACCCCCATAGGTTTCATGCGTAATTCAATATAAAAAGTTCGGGGATGACCATTTCGGTCGTTTTGATGATGCCATTTTACTAGTATATGAAGTAATTTAGCATTGAAATGTTAAAAAAGAAAGAAAAAACACACTGAAAATTAGTGCGCATCCGGGAATCGAGCCTGGTCCTCTGGCTTTGTAGCCAGACACGCTAACCACTAGGCCACGAGGTCAGGCCGTGCGCCGCTCGAAATAACCATACAAATAGTATAGACTCGGCCACTATCGTATTCGTAACCAGGGTTATTGTGTACGTCGTTTGATTTCGACTGAGCTACATTTATCTGTCTTTAGTGTTGAGACGATCAGTTTTGAAAAGATGTCAATAGATATTTCGAACACACTTTAATTATTTTGTGAAGAAAATGTCGGAACACCGATATGGCATAAGAATATCGGAAGCTGTGTTGATCCGAATCCGTTAAGGGTCGAAAGACAGGACCCAGACAACTTTCCCCGTTTGCAGACGCGGGATAGGTGCGCATTGGAAATAGCCGCATATGTCTTTAAGCGTATTTTTTCCTTTAATTTATACATTACATGTATGCATCAGGCTTTCACTTGCGAACGAAATAGATGCCATGCGTTGAAAAGGAACCAATATACGACGTGCACTGCATTGCTACTTGAACATCGTTTGTTGGGGATGCCTCAGTGGCGCAGTTGGTAGCGTTGATATCTGGTGTTGATTCACTATATCCCTCCGTATATAAAATAAATCAACACAACTTTTTTTTTTAAATATCTTGCTTCTTCAGACAGAATACAAATGCATTACAAATAAATAGGAAATTATATTAAAGCACAAAACACGTTGAGGGTAGTGATTTATAGAGACATACAGCGTCTCTATATAGGGCATGATTTACCTACATCAGTGAACGACAGAGTGATTTCGCCAATTTTGAGGGTTTTTAGACGAAGTCTTATAATTTCATGGTTGATGAAAAGCTGACTTGATCTCTGTATGGAAGAAAGTACATGCCATGAAATGGTTATTCATCTACTGCAGAAATTTAGTTGTATGTTATTTTTTTTTTTTTTTGAACTTTTTCATTAGTTTTATATATGATTTTCACGTTGACACTGAAAGAATGAAAGATAAAACGCGAGAAATGTAAATTAATATCTGCTTCGATGGTTTGAAAAAAAATAATGTATGGCTCTTTACGTCTTCCGTAAGGAAGAATTGTCGGTATTTGTAGGTTACGGTTAACTTAACTTATATTTGTAGGTTACGGTCAGCTAAATTCTTCTACTGTTTTTAGATTTTTGGCACCAGGCATGTATGTCTCTAGATATTTAAATATACAGCATTTGGGCGCGGGGCTTTTTTTCGTTCTGACTCGAGTTTTCGCGAGATTCCAGCAATCCTGTACCCTAGAAGCATCGCTACAGATGTTTTGGAATAGCATAGGTTCCTTAAGCCAAACGCTTTAAATACTGAGCTCAGCTGACCGAAGACATAACAAAGTATAAACATCCCCCATTTTTTCTCAATTTCTTTAAAAAATCTCACGTTATGTCTTCTTTCACTTCGTCGTATATTTTTGAAAGACATTCCTTGTACAATGTATTTTCACGCAAAAATTAAACCCTCGCGAAATTTTCCGAAATTTAAGGTAACTATTTAAGGCTCTGATCAGACTACTCGTTGGTCCTTGCAATTGTTGTTCAAATGCAACGAATAAGGGTTTTTTTCGCGACGAGGCCCATATGAAAATATGTTTATTTTTTGAAAACTTCAGCATGTCAAGGGTCCATTGTTCCTGTATTGCTCAGTCACGGGCAACTATGGTGAGTAAAATTTTCAATTGTTCTCTTATAGGATAGCGCATGCGCTGTCAAAAGGTGGGAAAATATTTTGAAGAAATCTTTTTTAATGAAGAAATGGCAGAAGGTAATATTTTTGGCATTTGTGTATTTTTCGATTTTTCTCCAAGTCGTAAGATTATTACGTATTTGTGCTGCGTTGCAAGGTGTTCGCTTGTGGAAGAAATGGTATCAGAGAGTTTTGATTGTGATGTGTTGACGAAAATGAACCAAGGCATGAGGTATCTATCTATCTATCTATCTATCTATCTGTCTGTCTGTCTGTCCGTCTGTCCGTCCGTCCGTCCTGCCTGCCCGCCGGCCTGTCTGTCATATGTCACAGCCAGCACCAAATCTGGGGCCACTATCGGCCCGCTAGCGAAGCGCCATTCGGATAATGTTTCGCTGGCGGGAGATAGTGGCCCGATTTTACGTGCTTACTGGGGGCCCTGCTTACAAGGTATGCGTGAAAAAACGGACGAATGGACAAACCATCCTAAGCCGGTATCCAGCATTAGGTACAAGTGGACATGTGCATACATCTAAGATTGAAATCAGTCTGTGCATCCACGCAGTCTGATCAGAGTCTTAGTTTTCCTCCTGAAAAGTGTTGGACCATTGTTACCCATAGACCCATAGACTCTTTTGTTTGATTTGTTTCTTTACGTCCCATCAACAATCTTTCAGTTGTATAGGGACGGTTCTTCCTGGGTTGAACCAGTACTAAGCTAGGATAAATGTGTCTTGCTCAAGGACCACAACGCAGTGACGCCGGTGAGGCTCGAACCCCCCATAGACTCTGATCAGACTGCTCGGATACATGCCAGTGTAAACACCGGCCTCACCATAAAGTTGGGGAAATAAATAGTATGCTCTGGTCTAAACGGCCACTGGTATATAATACGCCTTATGGCTAGAACTCCTTTCACATGGTGACGTTACTTGAGGTCCTGGGGAAGATAGTATGGGTAAGGTAAGATTTTCTATCCCAGAGTAAAGTTTCAGATACCCTTACCCGGTGTTCAAGAAAATAGAGTATATGCACAGGGGCTCAGTGGTAGAGTGCTCGACTCAAGATCGAGGATGAGTAGTTCGAGCCTCATCGGTGATGTGCATGACACTTCAGCTTAGTACTTGCATTACTGAAAATTGTGGACTGTGACATAAAGCATCAACTCAAAAAAATTGTGAAAAAAGAACATATGTTTATTTCCAGGTGAACAATGTGGTTAGAATCATCTCTGACAGTTTTGTGCGTAACCAATGAGTCAGCAAATAAGAGGCGCACTTTCTAATAAGCATACCGCTTCAAAAAGGGGAGCTAATACGGTTTTATACCGCATATATCCCAATGTTCAAGCATTTTAATATCTAAGACAATTTTGCTTTTGGACAGTTCGATTTGACCTCCCGATAACGTGTAAAAAAAGTGTCGAAGGGCAAAAGTGTCTATCCTGATCAGCTTGCTCCTTCAGGAGTGGTCTGATCTGGCTATATACGGTTTGATTCGGACTCTTTTAGGGTATATACGACGCACGAACTTCACCTGATTTCAGAATCGACGTGCGCAAAGTTTAAATTTAATGTATTATTAGGTCGGTTTTCTCAAACGAAATTATAATCTGAGGGGTTTTATTATACTCATTGGTTACTCTGATTTTAGATACCTATGCAAAACTATATGGATATCTATAAAGCGAATAGTTAGCCGTTTGCTTTTCAGATATATTTGAACCATTCCGGGCATCATGTTTAACAAAATTATATCTGCTCACAGTTATAGATATTAATAAATAATGTTTATTTTATTAATATCCACGACGTGTTATTCGACTTATTGATATCTTGAATCGGATTTATCGAGAACATAGAAATATAATTCTAGATATCAGTAATTTGAAATCGATGTCCAAAGGTACTATGATTAAAATATGTATAATCAATTCATTGATACCAATAATTTGAATTATAGATATCTAGCTAATATTGCCTCATTAACCAGTTTATTGATATCTTTGAATTTTCTTTACATAAATAATGTATGCAGTGTAAGTTGACACCAAAAGAGGTGGCAGCTGAGCTGCCACCTCTTTTGGTGTTAACTTACACATATTTACCAACTAATTCAACGAGGCCATTATTGTTTTGTGCTGAAGCTTTAAACATTTCTAGCTGTTATTGTAGTATATTCTACTAACGGACAGAACGTAGTTTTTTATAAAGCAGGTGAAATTTTACACCAAAATCAGCGATGATTCATAAATTTGGTGTAAAGTTGCACTTATTTTTACAGTACGTCTCCAAATTCAATTTATAAAGGCACCTATAGATTGAATTTCAAATACTCAGACTTTGAATGCGTTATCAATATATTTTATCAAATTTATTGGTATCTATTTTTCAAACATAGTTCTGAAAGTTTGATATCTATGATTTCATAGATTGCGATCTATCCGGCGAACTTTGGATAAAACATTTAATGGATATCCATATTTTCAGATATCATGAATCGGTTTATGGATATCCAAAATGCTTTCAAATTACTGTAATTTATTAATTCAATAATCTATATCTATAGTTTGATATCTATTATTCATACTGCTGATAATAATGAATAATGAATATCATTGGCTTTCAAGAAAAACATGTTGGTATCCATAACTTGATTTATTGTTAGCAATAAGCTGATATGGATATCAATAAATTGATTCGAAGTTTATTAGATATCTAAAATTGGAATATTAAAATGTCTAAATATACCCCATAAACACATAATCATAATAGTAAATCAAGAAAACCAACAATCTCTGTTAATTATTTGGAACTTTTATAACATTTTAAGAATGTTTTGAGTCCAGAAAAACAATGTATCATATGTACTTCTTCGCGAGAGAGCCTGATTTTGTTACATGCGAACTACAAAAGCCGAGTCCAGCCTGTGCTTCCACGCAGTCTGATCAGCGCCTTTGTTGATCTCTCCCTGCAGATTGTGATTTCTAAACTTGCTTCATGCGAATTTCAATACTTTAGTTGGTCTTGGTAGCCAGCAACAGGCTGATTTGAGCCTAAATTGATCGCAAACCCGGGGGGTTTTCTCTCGTCGATGCCCAGTTATGATTCAAACATCTAGCCTTACCGGATGGCTATGCACGTGTTTTTGTGTAACCATTTAAAAACAAGAAACCTCTAATGGATACTTTGGCAAACAGTGAAGACCCAGATGAAATGCCGCATAACGCGGCCTTTCATCAGGTTCTGCACTCTTTGCTAAGGCAAAATCTTCACAGAGATAGGAAAAACAATATTTCGAAATTTTAACTTTTGACCCCTCAATATACACAATGGAACATTCTGACTTTATTGTATATATCTTTATGGGAAATTTCATTGGTCATGAGTTTAAAGCAAACCAGACAAGTACCATTATCTCATAGACAAGCCCTTGTCGTTTCGACTCCTCTTGTTTGAAACTGGAACAGAGAACGTCATAATCACACCTGGTAGGCGGCACTCGAAAACATTGATACATGATCGACGAACGTAGATTAAAATCGTAAGAAACAGGGTTTTCGATTGTCATTTGTCGCCCGACTGGCGACAAATGGCAATCGAAAGCACTGTTTCTAGAGATTCTTGATCCGCGTTTGGCGGTTGTTAAGAGTGTTTTCGATTGCTGCCTTCCCGGTGTGATAATTGGGCCTCGACACGAGAAAACCTGTCTTTGGGGTTTCCGACCAAGTAAGACTCGAACTAGTCTGGTCTTCTACAGAGACGTGTTAAGACTATTGTAATTTTGAAAGTTGCAGGCCTTTAGGAGGGTCTGGATGGGGTATAATGATTAGTGAATAATGGCCCTTTTTTATAATGAATGGTGAATAATTAGCCAAAAAATAATGAATAGTGAATATTGAGGGCCTAAAAAATAAAGAACAATCCTATTTTTTAATGAATTGAAGAAAAAATTAATGAATAGTGAATAATCATATTTCTTTGCCACCTTTCTTACTTTTAATGAATAATTGGTCTTATTTTAATGAATAACCCAAAATTTTAATGAGATTAATAATGGGCTAAATTTAAAATGAATAGTGAATACCAGACCCCCCCCATCCAGACCCTCCTTTAGCCATTCTATTTTCCAGACCACGAATAACAAATGTGCTGATCTGCTCATTTGTAATTCGCTTGCAGCCAAATCATTTTTGCTCTCAACTAGGCCCATATGAAAATCTTTTTTTTTCGAGTAATACGAAACAGTGTCTTTGCTTTATGTGGTTACGTACGAAACTGATTGTCAGGAGTGTTCAGACCCCAGCTGTCCTGATGGTCCAAAGAAACTGGTAAGTTACGATTCCAAATCTATTAACCCTTAACCCTGAACCTCACTCTAATGTTCTATATTGGAATGATGTGTTGATCATCCCCGCCGACATCTAATCTGGGTCTTCAATGACAGTGGCGGTTATACATAGTGCATAATTAATCACGTTTTTTTCTTTTTCTTTAGAAAAACGAATATATTAATTTCGTACCGAAGTCGGCACGTCTGTCTGTCCGTCCATGCGTGCGCCCGTCCGTCCGTCACGTTTCTTGTAAATGCATTTCCTCCGTAGCAACTTTAAGGTTGCGCCTGAATAGGTCACAGGATGTAGAGGGTACTGGGCAACATTTTGTATGACCAAAAGTCAAGATCAATGATCCAATGTATTTTCTTGTAACAGCATCTCCTAAACCGTTAGACATATCAGCTTCAAACTGCAGTTGCATAGATCACATGATGTAGAGGGTATTGGACAACATTTCATGTGCCCTTGGCCCAAGATCAATGCCAAATAATGTATTTTCTTGTAAATGGTCTGACGTAATAACTTCAAACTTTGCAGGTGCATAGGTCACATAATGAAGAAGGTACTTGGCTTGATCCCAAGGTCAAGCTCAAGTACTGTATGTTCTTGTAAATGCATCTACTCATAAACCATTGAACTTAGCAACTTCAAACTTTGCAGGTGCATAGGTCACATGATGTAGAGGGTACTGAGCAACATTTCATGTGCCCTGGGTGCAAAGATTAAGGTTTAAATTTGGCAATGTATTAAAATAGCTGCAAGAATCCGTGATTCAAAATGTATCTATCAACTCCGTTTGATTTAACTCTAACCAACTAGCGCCGTCTGCTGATAAACCTTTGCAAACAACTTGGACCCTGATAAGACCCGACAAAACCTGATCTGCATCCAAACTGTTCGGCACTCAAAGATTTTTTTCGAAAAAGTTGATTTTGAAAAAAAAAAATCAGCAGACGACAAGAAAGCATGTAAAATTACTCAGTAGACAAAGCGTCAAAGGGATGACAACATGTTACAAAACATATAAGTGTTTGCATGATTTTTTTCAGATATCAGTTATCGCCAGTTTGTATTTTGCACTTCCCTGCTCTGCATGCGATCATAGCCGCTATCTAATGGACCATAGACTGAGATGTGACAGAAGTTAGATAAGGTTTAGGTATGTTTAAATTTAGCCCTTTGAGGACAAGAAACCCCTGAAGGTGTTGGATGCTATGGCAAACAGTGAAGACCCAGATGAAATGCCGCATGTTTCGCCATTTCAACAGGGTCTGCGCTGTTTGCTAATCAATCTTCAGAGAAAGAAATTTTATTATTATTATAACCGGCCACCCCTCAATATATACATTGGACCATCATGACCTATACTAACTGTATTACTTTTTATGGAAAATTACATTGGTCTTAAAGGGGTTAACAATCACACACCACCCTTTGAACATTCACAAAATCAACACTGTAAGCCAAGATTTTGGACTTTTTCAAAATCAGTCCATCGTGGCTCAACTTGAGGTTTTCTTTAGCTCTGACTATGGGTGGGTCATAGCCCTTTTGTTTCTCCAAAGTACAATAAAACCTCAAAAAATCGAACGTCTGTGTTTCGAAATACTCGCTAATTCAAATGAAACTGGGATACAATGGATTCAAAGAAATAGAACCATTCATGATCTATTAACTGTCTATAATATTAAACATAAGTTTTGGGTGTACAAAAGAAGTCTTCTTGATTCAAAACTCTTACCAACTAGTGCCGTCTGCTGATAAACCTTTGCAAATAACTTGGACCCAGATAAGACCTGACAAAACCTGATCTGGATCCAAACTGTTTGGCACTCAAAGATATTTTTTCGAAAAGGTTGATTTTGAAAAAATCAGCAGACGACAAGAAAGCATGCAAAATTACTCAGTAGCCAAAGCGTCAAAAGGGTGACAAAATGTTACAAAACATATAAGTGTTTGCATGATTTTTTTTTCAGATATCAGTTATCGCCAGTTTGTATTTTGCACTTCCCTGCTCTGCATGCGATCATAGCCGCTATCTGATGGACCATAGACTGAGAAGTGACAGAAGTTGGATGTTGTTTAGGTATGTTTAAATTTAACCCTTTGAGGACGGAAACCCCTAAAGGGGTTGGGTACTATGGCAAACAGTTTAGACCCAGATGAAATACCGCATGTTGCGGCATTTCAACAGGGTCTGCGCTGTTTGCTAATCAATATTCAGAGAAAGAAATTTATTATTTTTTTTATAAATTATAACGGGTCACTCCTCAATATATACATTGGACCATCATGACTTAACTATGGACAATTCCATTGTTCTTAAAAGGGTTAATAATCACACACCACCCTTTGAACATTCACAAAAAAAAAACAGTGCGAGCCAAGATTTTGGACTTTCTCAAAATCAGTCCAACGTAGCTTAACTTGGGGTTTTCTTTAGCTCTGACAATGGGTGTGTCATAGCCCCTTTTGTTTCTCCAAAGTACAGTAAAACCCCAAAAAATTGAACTCTGGTGTTTAGAAACACTCACTAATTCAAAAGAAAGTGGGATACAATGGATTCAGAGAAAAAGGACCATTCATGATCTATTAACTGTCTATAATATTAAACATAAGTTTTGGGTGTACAAAAGAATGTCTCCTTGATTCAAAACTCTTACCAACTAGTGCCGTCTGCTGATAAACCTTTGCAAACAACTTGGACCCAGATAAGACCTGACAAAACCTGATCTGGATCCAAACTGTTCGGCACTCAAAGATATTTTTTCGAAAAGGTTGATTTTGAAAAAATCAGCAGACGACAAGAAAGCATGCAAAATTACTCAGGGGGCAAAACGTCAAAGGGGTGACAACATGTTACAAGACATATAAGTGTTTGCATGTTTTTTTTCAGATATCAGTTATCTCCAGTTTGCATTTTGCACTTCCCTGCTCTGCATGCGATCATAGCCGCTATCTGATGGACCATAGACTGAGATGTGCCAGAAATTGAATGTTGTTTAGGTATGTTTAAATTTAACCCTTTGAGGACCAGAAACCCCTAATGGGGTTCAGTACTATGGCAAACAGTGAAGACCCAGATGAAATACCGCATGTTGCGGCATTTCAACAGGGTCTGCGCTGTTTGCTAATCAATATTCAGAGAAAGAAATTTATTATTTTTTTATAAATTATAACGGGTCACTCCTCAATTTATACATTGGACCATCATGACTTAACTATGGACAATTCCATTGGTCTTAAAAGGGTTAATAATCACACACCACCCTTTGAACATTCACTCAAAGTGACAGTGCGAGCCAAAATTTTGGACTTTCTCAAAATCAGTCCAACGTAGCTCAACTTGGGGTTTTCTTTAGCTCTGACAATGGGTATGTCATAGCCCTTTTTGTTTCTCCAAAGTACAGTAAAACCCCAAAAAATCGAACTTCGGTGTTTTAATACTTGCTTATTCAAAAGAAAGTGGGATACAATGGATTCAGAGAAAAAGGACCATTCATGATCTATTAACTGTCTATAATATTAAACATAAGTTTTGGGTGTACAAAAGAATGTCTACTTGATTCAAAACTCTTACCAACAAGTGCCATCTGCTGATAAACCTTTGCAAACAACTTGGACCCAGATAAGACCCGACAAAACCTGATCTGGATCCAAACTGTTAGGCACTCAAAGATTTTTTTCGAAAAAGTTGATATTGAAAAAAAAATCAGCAGACCACAAGAAAGCATGCAAAATTACTCAGTAGGCAAAGCGTCAAAAGGGTGACAACATGTTACAAAACAATTAAGTGTTTTCATGATTTTTTTTAGCTATCAGTCATCGCAAGTTTGCATTTTCCTCTTCCCTGCTCTGCATGAGATCATGGCCACTATCTGATGGACCATAGACTGAGATGTGCCAGAAGTTGGATGTTGTTTAGGTATGTTTAAATTTAGCCCTTTGAGGACCGGAAACACCTAAAGGGGTTTGGTACTATGGCAAACAGTGAAGACCCAGATGAAATGCCACATGTTGCGGCATTTCAACAGAGTCTGCACTGTTTGCTAATCAATCTTCAGAGAAAGAAATTTATTATTTTTTTTATAAATTATAACCGTTCACGCCTCAATGTATACATTGGACCATCATGACTTAACTATGGAAAATTCCATTGGCCTTAAAAGGGTTAATAATGACACACCACCCTTTGAACATTCACAAAACAACAGTGTGAGCCAAGATTTTGGACTTTCTTAAAATCAGTCCATCGTAGCTCAACTTGGGGTTTTCTTCAGCTCTGACTATGGGTGTGTCATAGCCCTTTTTGTTTCTCCAAAGTACAGTAAAACCTCGAAAAATTAAACTATGGTGTTTAGAAACACTCACTAATTCAAAAGAAAGTGGGATACAATGGATTCAGAGAAATTGGACCATTCATGATCTATTAACTGTCTATAATATTAAACATAAGTTTTGGGTGTACTAAAAAAACGTCTCCTTGATTCAAAACTCTTACCAACTAGTGCCGTCTGCTAATAACCTTTGCAAACAACTTGGACCCAGATAAGACCCGACAAAACCTGATCTGGATCCAAACTGTTTTGCACTCAAATAATTTTTTTCGAAAAGGTTGATTTTGAAAAAAAACAGCAGACGACAAGAAAGCGTGCAAAATAACTCGGAAGACAAAGCGTTCATGTTAAAAAACATATAAGTGTTTGCATGATTTTTTTCAGATATCAGTCAGCTCTAAATGCGATCATAGACGCTATCTGATGGACCATAGACTGAGATGTGCCAGAAGTTGGATGTTGTTTAGGTATGTTTAAATTTAGCCCTTTGAGGACTGGAAACCCCTAAAGGGGGTTGGGTACTATGGCAAACAGTGAAGACCCAGATGAAATGCCGCATATTGCGGAATTTCAAAAGGGTCTGCGCTGTTTGCTTAACAATCTTCAAAGAAATTTATTATTTTTTTTATAAATTATAACCGTTCATGCCTCAATATATACATTGGACCATCATGACTTAACTATGGAAAATTCCATTGGCCTTAAAAGGGTTAATAATGACACACCACCCTTTGAACATTCACAAAACAACAGTGTGAGCCAAGATTTTGGACTTTCTCAAAATCAGTCCATCGTAGCTCAACTTGGGGTTTTCTTTAGCTCTGACCATGGGTGGATCATAGCCCTTTTTGTTTCTCGAAAGTACAGTAAACCTCGAAAAATCGAACGTCTTTTTTTCGAAATACTCGCTGAAACTGGGATACAGTGGATTCAGAGAATAGGACCAATTTATGATCTATTAACTGTCTATAATATTAAACATATGTTTTGGATGTACCAAAGAAACTTCTCTTACTTGAGACGTTTCTTTTATGCATCCAAAACTTATTTTTGATAGGGAAAAACTGATCAAACCCATTTTTGCGCTTATATATATTTATGTCTATCCTATAATTCGAATTACTGATAATTAGAAATAAACCTCTTGTCCACAGGACTTCGAATTTAAGAGATTTCACTGTATGTTAATTTGATCAGATTGTTTCTCTGTGATGATGCATTGCATAATTTAGGAAGCCTCCTTGCGAGCTAATTGATTGTTCTCAAGAGGCTAAAACGCTTATTTGTCGTTTTATTAGTATTAGATCAATCCACTTAACATCTAATGCAGAGGTAAGGGTAATTACATCTAGCATCACACAAATAGATGAAAGGGTAATTGCATCTAGCGTCACACAAATAGGAAAGTGTTATTACATTAAGCGTCATACAAATAGGACTGGGCAATTACATCTAGCGTCAGACAAATAGGAAATGACAATCGCATCTAGCGTCACACAAATAAATCAGGGCAATTACATATATGGTCACACAAATAGGACAGGGCAATTACATATATGGTCACACAAATAGGACAGGGCAATTACATCTAGTGTCACACACATAGGACAGTGCAATTACATCTAGGACAGGGCAATTACATCTAGCGTCACAAAAATATATAGAGGATATTTACTTTTTTGAGGTGAATACCAAATATATTTCATCAAGTGCGGTGAAAAAATCAGTATTTTTCACGAGTTCGTAGCACGAGTGAAAATGCTGATAATTTCACTGCACGAGATGAAATATATTTGGTATTTGCCGAAAAAAAGTTAATTTTCTTTTTATTTTATACTCAACGGAAATGCAGAAATCACAACCTTACTTTTTACTTGGTCGTTTCTTGTTCGATTTGACATTTGCAGTGTGTTTATTGGGTATAACATTGGGTGTAAACATAGTTTGCACCTAGAAAATGGCTTAGAGCCATATTTTAACGAATGAAACGCAAGAAATCAGCATTTAAAGACATATGCGGCTATTTCCAATGCGCACCTTTTCCGCGTCTGCAAACGAGGAAAGTTGTCTGGGTCCTGTCTTTCGACCCTTAACGGATTCCGATCAATACAGCTTCCGATATTCTTATGTCATATCGGTGTTCCGACATTTTCTTCACAAAATAACTGATTAAAGTGTGTTCGAAATATCTATTGACATCTTTTCAGAACTGATCGTCTCAGCACTAAAGACAGATAAATGTAGCTCAGTCGAAATCAAACGACGTACACAATAACCCTGGTTACGAATACGATAGTGGCCGAGTCTATACTACTTGTATGGATATTTAGAGCGGCGCACGATCTGACCTCGTGGCCTAGTGGTTAGCGCGCCTGGCTACAAAGCCAGAGAACCAGGATCGATTCCCAGATGCGCACATATTTTCAGTGTGTTTTTTCTTTCTTTTTTAACATTTTAATGCTAAATTACTTCATATACTAGTAAAATGGCATCATCAAAACGACCGAAATGGACATCCCCGAACTTTTTATATTGAATTACGCATGAAACCTATGGGGGTGGGGTTAAATTTGGCCCTCTAGAAAGAGAATTAGTTCGGTGACCCCAGATTTTTATTCTTTTTTCTGAAAGGTATTATAATAGTCCATGAATTAAAAATAAATTTTCAAGATTTTCAATGTCAGATTTTTTAATACATGATTTATTCTAAAAACAAATTCCATTTTTCGACGAATTGCCAAAATATATCATGCAGTATCTTGTCACAGCATGGGGTAACAAGTAAACATGCACATTTTCTTAAAAGTTTGAGGTCATGGGCAGAAATTTAAGTTAAAAGAAAGAAGCTGGGTGAAGATTACAGCCGTTTTAGCTCGATAATTAGGACTAGTATTATTATTTTATATTTCTAGAAAATTGGTCAGATGCTGTAAACTTCAATATGAGATTCTGAAAAAATAAGCACGGTGACATATCCTTTTTATTTCATAAATGGATAGCCCATGCATAAAACAAACTGTATGCAAAGTATTTAAAATATTTCAATATGGGAAGTATTTAGTAGCATATGTCCTTAAAGAAAGTTTATTGAATGTGCCTTATGGTAGGCGTCACGTGCAAACTGGCGCTACGCCAGGTCAAACAGTGACGTCATTATGCTTTATGTTGACGTCACAACATGCGTAGCGTTATTTTTGACAAATATACTTCACTTAAAAACTTATGTTAAAAAATCCCAGTCACAAAATTGCCACGAAAGCATTGTTTTGCTACAGTTCTATTCTATTCTACAGTGAAAATATAAATCGTATCAGTCACTAGTGAAAAAATACGATATTTTTTCACTGTAGAAAAATACCAATTTTACTTACATTTGATATGCATTGAATTCACTGCTTGTAATAAAATAAGAAAGGACAATTACATCTAGCGTCACATTAATAGGACAGGGCAATTACATCGAGCAACACATAAATATGACAAGACAATTACATCTAGCGTCACACAAATACATCTAGCGTCACACTTATAGGACAGGTCAATTACATCTAGCGTCACATTAATAGGACAGGGAAATTACATCTAGCAACACATTAATAGGACAGGGCAATTACATCTAGCGTCACACAAATAGGATATGGCAACTACATCTAGCGTCACACTAATAGGACAGGGCAATTACATCTAGCATCACACAAATATGAAACGACAATTACATCTAGCGTCACATTAATAGGACAGGGAAATTACATCTAGCAACACATAAATAGGACATGGCAATTACATCTAGCGTCATACAAATAGGACAGGGCAATTACATCTAGCGTCACACTAATAGGACCGGGCAATTACATCTAGCATCACACAAATAGGACATGGCAATTACATCTAGCGTCACACAAATAGGACAGGACAATTACATCTAGCATCACACAAATAGGACAGGGCAATTACATCTAGCATCACACAAATAGGACAGGGCAATTACATCTAGCATCACACAAATAGGACAGGTCAATTACATCTAGCAACACACAAATAGGACAGGTCAATTACATATAG
Source organism: Loripinus fragilis (assembly GCA_964019695.1). Lineage (NCBI taxonomy): Eukaryota > Metazoa > Mollusca > Bivalvia > Lucinida > Lucinidae > Loripinus > Loripinus fragilis. The sequence continues at coordinate 112,277,246 of OZ026516.1, forward strand.
TGTCACACAAATAGGACAGGGCAATTACATCTAGCGTCACACTAATAGGACAGGGCAATTACATCTAGCGTCACACAAATAGGACAGGACAATTACATCTAGCATCACACAAATAGGACAGGGCAATTACATCTAGCATCACACAAATAGGACAGGGCAATTACATCTAGCATCACACAAATAGGACAGGTCAATTACATCTAGCAACACACAAATAGGACAGGTCAATTACATATAGTGTCACACAAATAGGACAGGGCAATTACATCTAGCGTCACACTAATAGGACAGGGCAATTACATCTAGCGTCACACAAATAGGACAGGTCAATTACATCTAGCGTCACACAAATAGGACAGGGCAATTACATCTAGCATCACACAAATAGGACAGGGCAATTACATCTAGCGTCACACACATAAGACAGGACAATTACATCAATTGGACAGGACAATTGTGTGATTAACTAGTGCATTGTAATGTATGCTGACGACTCCAGTATGATAGAGTTATAGGTAAACTGTTCTTTTGATCATAAAGGGGCTGAAGATAGTTTAGTATGTGCTTTGATTTACATTTTCTGGGAATTCCTTGCTACAAACCATATAAACGTTGTTTTGTTTGTTGATGTTTTCAGATAAGACATACAAATATGATCAACACATTGAATTTTGAAAACGTTACACTTCACGTTACACTTCACGTTACACTTCACATTCGCAGACGCCTGATTGATCATAAGACAGATGTTAAAAGACTCACAATGTGCGCCAAGATGGGAGCTGTTCCGGTATGTTTTAGATTTAGAAGTCACATGTCGTTTAATCATTTAAGATTTATATCCCTTGAACCCGCATAACTGATGGAATTTTAGAAGTGATATCAGGAAAACAATTTATTCCTTTGTAGACCAGAAACCTAAAACAGGTACTTTGTCAAACCGTGAAGGCCCAGATTAAATGCCACACCATGTGGCATTTCATCATGGTCTGCACTGTTTGCTAAGACTAAATTGATCTTCAGAGAAAGAAAGACCGGTACATGTATTTAGAAAAAATACAATATTTTTTGGAATCAATATATATAATGGACCTGCCTGGCCTAACTGCATCAAATTTTATGAAATTTTTTAAGTCCCACTGGTCATGTGCTATCGTTTCTCACAGAAAAGCAAGTTAAACAAATAAACAGGTGATACCAGTATCAGGACATATTCTTCCAGAGTTATAAAAGGACACCGTAAAAGCAAGTGAGTGTAACTTTACACCAAAAATTTGGTGACGGCTGAAATGGCAGTGATTTTGACGTAACGTTTCAACTGCTTTTAAAAAGCTTTGTATCCGGAGATTAACCATAACAATAACAGGTAGAAATGTTTTAGCATTTATCACTGGAGAAATGTTGGCCTCATGGTGTTTGGGTAGGAAAGTATGTGTAAGTTTACGCCATTTTTGGTGTTAACTTACACTTATTTTTACAGTGAACTGAACAAGCTCAAACAGAGGATCATGCTTCTGCAAAACTGTTGACTGTTCTGCAATAATTAAGAAATGAATTTGATTTTTGGAATGTTCATGGAATCATGAATGCTTCGGGTTTCTTGCAAAGTTAACTTGAAGCCCGGAAACATGAATGCTTCGGATATCTTGAAAAGTAAGTGAAGCCCGAAGAGCTTCATGTTAACTTTGGAAGAAACCCTAAGTATTCATGATTCCATGAACAATTCAAAAATGGAATTTATTACCTATATTTACATTTTATTATAAATATCTCAAATATAAACATTATTTTCAATTTAGGAATTAAAACATTTTTATATTTAAAATATAATCATATTAATGGTTTAGTCATAGTGTAAAATGGAAAAGCGGAACAGCCAGCATGAACACGGACAGCCAATGGAGCAAACACAAGGTTTGTTTTGAACGTGCGACTAAGGTGTGGCTCGCTGTCAATCACAACACGAGTAACACTTCTGGCAAATGAGTTTGATGTTTGAAGCATATTGCACAGGCAAGTGAGCTTGGCAGCTGTCAATCAAATTTAATTTATTCATGAGGCTATGAACAGTTGCGAAAATCTAAAAATTCATAAAGGATTGCTTGGAAAATGTAAATATAAGCACATAAATCAAAATAGCTTCCTTAAAATCACCATTTGTGTTACTTTACTATTGTGCAGTGGAAAACCAGTTTCACTTTACCAAGACATTCAAGAATTATCCGACAATATTTTCAAAATACAATCCTCTTCAATTGTTTGTCTGCTACAATGAAGCATTGTCTATTGATAACATTTGTAAACCGGTTGGATCCAGACCAGGCCCAACAAAAATTGTCGGGCCTGATCTGGATCCAAACTGTTTGACACTCTGATGATTTTTTCTAACAAAATATTTTAAAAGGTGATTTTGAAAACTATAATTAACTATAATCAGCATGCAAAGAATTCAAGCCAATATGACACTTTTCTACAAATCAAATACAATTGCAGGATTGCTGTTACATGTGCACTTTGTAATTCTTTATCATCACAATTGTGCAGCTACACAGGGGTATTTTACCAATACTTGCAAGAATGAGCAAACAACTTTTTGAAAAAAATGTTTGTGGAAGCTTTGTTTTATGGTTACCATTGCAGGAAGTGTACAAATATGAGATCCATGCAAGTTCTTTTCACATCTTTTCTGGAACTACTAAGACATTGAACTGTAACATATATGGTAATAACTTATTTAAGTCTAGCACCATCTCTCTCGGTCGTAAGAATCGCAACCACATTCGGAACCGTAGAGTCATACTGAACTGGGCCTAGAAGCTTTTAACCCTTAAAGCGCCAAGAAAAAATGCATCTGAAAATGTCGTCTGCTGAAGTCGTCTGCTGCAAATAATTGCCTAACATTACTGGAGAATTTAGTATATAAACAAAAAGTAAGGACCCAGAACAGACTGCTCCTATAGGAGCAGTCTGATCTGGGTCCACACTGTTTGCCATAGAGGCTTCTTAAATATTTCAGCAGACGAGAAAAGCAGACGACTTTTGTTGCGATTGGCGCTTTAAGGGTTAATGGTTGTAACCCATCAGCCATCGTTCGCAATGATTATGATTTAAATGACCACCGTTGTTGAGGATACATCAGACGGTAGAAATTGACATTCACAACCCGCTTCGTATATTTCAGAAATGCCTAGATGATAGATACCTCATAGAAATGAATCAAGAAAAAACCACAGTATGAAAAATGACTGACCTAGACCGACACCTTGAAATCAAGAAAAGACCACAGAAAACTGGACCTCATCACAAAGAAAACAGATTTTCTTGAATGCAAACAACATACATGTAGGTGCAGACTAGGCCCCAATGTTATAAAACTTTTTTCATGCTCAACTCAGCTGAGCACAAAATTTATCCTGCTCATAAATGTTAAAATGCCAACAATTGTTGGCATTTTAATATTTATTAGCATGATACCACATCTGAGAGACTTGAAGCAAGACATTTGGTATTTCAGTTTTTTATGATCTGAGTTGCAATTTCATGCTCACTTGAGTTGAACATGAAATGTTTATAATCTAGGGGTAAGTGAAACTTTTTTCGTGTTCAATTCAACTGAGCCTGAAATTTCAATAGCTTATAAAAGCTAAAATGCTGAAAAATAAAGATCATTGTTCTTGCGCTTATACATCATCAGACGTTTTCAATTATCCTGCAAATAAATGTTAAAATGCCAACAATTGTTGCATTTTAACATTATGAGCAGGGTAAATTCCATACTCAGAAGAATTGAGCATGCATGATAAAAGGTTTATAACATTTATGTCAGTCTGCACATCTACAATAGAAATGGCTACAATTTGAATTTTCATTTTTTTTTCAAATATACTTTCTTCGCCAGCTCTTTCCTTGCTAGTGGCAACTTTTGCCGTCTGCTGATTTTGTAAACAGTTTGGGTCCAGATCAGGCCTGGCAGAATGGTGGGCCTGATCTGGATCCAAACTGTTTGACACGTACTCTAATAGTGCTCCTGATTTGTTTTTAAAAAGTCAACACCCAACAAAAGCATGAAAAATTACCCAGCATGCAAATGGTTAAACATACTGTTCACAAAACGTAGGGGATATTTGAATATTAAAAATTATAACATTTACCAAACGAATGTCATAAACCTGAAATAGCTGGTATTGATTAGCAAAGTCATCTTACCGCCAATACACGGGTGGTAAACCTAGGAACTACCACGAAATTGTGTTAACGTGATTTTGTTCCCAAGCCACATCCGGGACACGTCATGGTAGTTTCCAGGCCGAAAATTGGATACAGAAAGGTTGGTGTCACTTTCACTTTTGCTTTATTTTCCAACTAAGAACGAACAATGGTGAAATCCGACAATGTCGTTCCGTGTAAATATGTCTCAGCGTCCCCTCTAGCTCAAAATTTTGTTTGATAGGTTATTTTCTTTCTTTAGATTCGTGTTTCCCCACTGAGCATTGGACCAACTTTCCCCAAAGTTCGAAGGATTTTAGCCCATATCTGTCAAATTAAATGGAATTTGATATCATTTGACGATGGACATAATAAAACGACCCTGAATAAACATTCCTTCGCAGAAAAAAAAACTCTGAGCATTTAATCGTAACCGATTCAAGCCCCGTTCGTCCTGTGTGGTAGTTTCCAGCTCATCGTGGTAGTTAAAATGATATCGTGGTAGTTTCCAGGACTTTGTAGGAATTTAGTAGTAGTTCGCATCAGCAGATGCTCACTATTCAGGTCTACTTCATTTTTATAAAGACAGGGTGTGTGGGCTGAACCTTTAATACCCCTCTTATTCAAACGAAGACCTTTTCAAACAGCCTTTTGTCAGATAACAAATGTCGACTGCCCGAATTTTAATTTTAGTGGGCTATTGAAATGATGAGAAGAATAAAAAGAAGGGATATTCACATATTTTGTTTTTGAATAAACATGCTTTTTAATTATCAAATAACATGCCCGTTCATTGTCGCACTCCCATGTATATAAAAAGTGTCCCAACCCGAGGATATCTCCCTTTTTTCTGAAGCGCAAATACTAACGATACTTTGGGCCAGTAGTCTTAGCCTGCCATTTTATCTTAAAGTTGACTGGACATAGAACAACGTAGCCAGTGACGCAGTTTTTATATCAATTTTTTTTTGTCTAATGCTTGGTCCACCACGGCTCAACTGATGACCTTCTTTTGCTTTAGATTTCCAGAGGTGTTCTTTGGCAGTCCAGGGCATGATCTCCACCTGTCAAGCATCACATTGAATCTCTCAGCTTAGCTTCTTCATGGTGTTGAAATGTGATTTATTTGTTTACCATGGTAATTAATTGATGAGTTCGAGGGTTATCATGCAAAACAAACAACCACTATAATGTATTGTAACACTTTAGAAACGTATCCTACAAAGTCTTGGAAACTACCACGATAACATTTTAACTACCACGATGAGCTGGAAACTACCACAGAGGACGAACTGGGCATGAATCATTTACGAGTAAATGCTCAGATTTTTTTTCTATGTGGGAATGTTTTTTCATGGTCGTTTTATCATTTCCATCGTCAAATGATATCAAATTCCATTTAATTTGACAGATATGGGCTAAAATCTTTCGAACTTTGGGGAAAATTGGTCCGATGCTCAGTGGGGAAACACGAATCTAAAGAAAGAAAATAACTTTTCAAACAAAGTTTTGGGCTAGAGGGGACGCTGAGACATATTTACACGGAACCATATTGTCGGATTTCACCATTGTTCGTTCTTAGTTGTAAAATAAAACAAAGATGAAAGCGACACCAACCTTTCTTTATCCAATTTTCGGCCTGGAAACTACCACGACGTGTCCCGGATGTGGCTTGGGAACAAAATTACGTTAACACAATTTCGTGGTAGTTCCTAGGTTTACCACCCGTGCAATATGAATAAAGTTTTCTAGGATGTTTCTGAGACATCTATATTTAGACCAGGGTTAGCCTTTCCTTTTCACATGCGAATATTACGGTGACGGATTATGCAATCATGGACCAGGACAGGGCTATGTTTTTAAAAAGAAAATATCTATTATTCAATATTTTTTATGTTCAGATTTTGTTTTGATCTTTTTGTCCTCAATTTCAGGAATATGAGGCTAAAATCTGTCAATTTTAGTGAATTGTGTCATTTTTTACATTTTTGTCACCACTCTATCTTCTAGAAATAACAATTATAGTACGCGAAAAAAATCTTAAAAAACAAAAATATCCAACATGCATCTTAAGCATGCATTGCATTATCAATAGCATGCCAAAAAATTTTATACATTTTTGTGAAAATTGGGTCTTGACCTCTAGTTTCTTTGGCATGCCCTTAAGGTCACATTGCCTAATTTTCAGCCCTCAAATCATGCAGGAAGTCTGGCTTACGTATTGCTCTATGAAAATACAAAATTATTTATGCAACATTTCTAGATTTTTTATGTCCCAATATCCCCTACTTCTTGTGGACAGTGTATATGTTGTGGATACTCATAAAAACAGTCAGGATGCATCCTTTTTCTGTTAATATCAGGATTTGTCAACCTAGCTTCGAAAGTGATGTCCACCTCGCCCTCACCTCGGTGAACATCACTATTTTCGGGTTGACAAAATCCTGATGCTAACCTCAAAAGAATGCTTCAATTGTTTAATGGAATTGATACTCATTGGAAGCACCTCAAGACACTTCAACAGAGTATCAATGACATAGGTTTAAAAAAAAGTAAAAAAAAAAATAGAAAAAAAAAAGAAATAGACCCCTGACAATACGAATATGTATCTTTCTTGCAACTCTGATGAAAACATGTTGAGAACACCTTTTTAAAATTTCTCCATGTAAAACATTTTTGGAACACTACTTGACAAAAAGGGCAGACCCAGATCAGACTGATTCTGAAGAAGCAGTCTGATCAGGATCTTCCCTATTTGCTACTCTGACAAGAAATTTGTGAATTCCAGCCTTGAAATTGTAACCAACATTTTATTTGAGAACAGAAAGAGAAAAGTGAAATTTTAGAACCTATACCGTACTCATTAAAAGGGTTTTACAGCACCTCCAAAGACTAACCACAACATTTTGTCTTTGAGAAACATAAAAACGCTACAATCTGAATTTCGTTTCTATGCTAAGGCCAGAATTGATTATTAGTAGATTTACGAACCCTCCTACTGTGATTGTGATTTTCCAGAAAGTAGAAAAAAATAAATAGAGATTTTTTTTATATGCCGGCTCTAAATATTATTTGTTTCATTGAAAAAAAATATATTTTTGAGGCTCTTTTTGTGTATTTTTGAGAGTGACACTGTTAAAAGTGATTGTCCTATGCAGGAAAATTATGAAATATCTTAAGATCTAGTATAGACTGTTGGTTTACGTTACTAGTTTTACTGTTTGTTCTGGAGATATCAAAAAAGAGAAAAAAAGCTCTGAAAAAAAGCTCTGAAAATGACCGGTCAACTAGCTTTTTTTTGCTTCCCCCCCCCCCCCCCCCCCCCCCCTCCGACTCTTAATCTGAAAAAAATCCCGTAAACCATCTAATAAAAATCTGGCCTTCACATTAACTAAGAAAAAACACAGAAACATTTTAACACATAGAAATAATTTACAAACTTAGATAAAAAGACAATAACGTTTGAGTATTCTACCATGAACTATAGGTAATATTAGTGCATGTAAATTGTTATATAATATGAACATGCTTTGTCCAGAACATACATCCTAAACATTTCTACTGCAAGCACCTGTCACCTATATCTGAGTGATCTTATCATCTTCCTCAATAGCAGGGCTGTGGAAATACCATGCCCAACTTGTCCGACCTGGTCCCATTTCATTCAGGACAAGTTGAAAACTTCAATTCACATGCCCTTGAACAAGTACAAAATTTGTATAAAGTTAATAAAATTTTGTATCAATTTTGATTAATTATTATGAGTTCACATGTTGCATTGAAAACAGTGTGGATCCTGATCAGCTGGCTTCTTCAGAAGCCAGCTGATCTGGGTCTACACTGTTTACAAGAGAGTTGATATCTGCATGGTTTCATATTGTTAATTGTGTAAGCACAGAAAAGTATAAGCTATACTGTACTATCGGACAAGTAAAATTTTCTTTGGACAAGTACATTATGGCCATTTACATGTCCCTGGACAAGTAGAAAATTTAACTATTTTCACACCCCTGCTCAGTAGGCTATATACTTTCAATGTGTCAATCACAGTTGCAAGGGGGGTCTTATTCTGTTTTTGTTCAACCTTTGTAAATACTTTTATCTTTAACCCTTGCCATGCTGAATATTTCATATACTACACTCCTCATCGAATATTTGCAGCATTCAAGATGCAAGATAGCATAGTGAAAGACAGTGTGGATCCTGAACAGATTGGCTTCATCAGAAGCCAGCTGACCTGGATCTAGAATGTTTTCAAAACCGGATATATCCAAGTTCAGCAGGACAAGGGTTAATCGTAATGGTGATATACTTTTTACTAGCTACTTGCTTTGTCATCTGCTGATAACCTATACAAACAGTATGGACCCAGAATCCGAGGTTATAAATTTTTTCATGCTCAACACAGCTGAGCATAAAATCTATCATGGTCATAAATGTTAAAATGCTTACAATTGTTTGGATTTTAACATGCATTAGCATGATAAATACAGTAATTAAGAGTTTGAAAGCATGAAAAGTATTTATTTTTCAGCATTCAAGCTTTTATGAGCAATCGAAAGTTCATGCTCAGCTGGGTTGTGCATGAAAAAGGTTTTATAACAGATAGAATTTTTTTGAAAAAATCAATTTCTGAAAGAACCAAAGCCAGGAGACGATGAAAAAAAAATAAAAATTACTGTAAAAGCTTCTCAATAAAAACATGTTGTGGATATATTCATTTGTATTGCCTCAAGAGGCTTCCAATGAGCTCTCATGTCATATACAGTGTAGTCCCTTTATAACGCTATATTTTGGTTTGTATACATTGACCATATTATTATAAACAAAATCAATTTATAAGTGGGAGGGTACAATTTTACAAAGGAATTATAGGAAAGTGACCACTTCATGGTAAATTTCTTGTAATTCCATTGTAAAATTCCATGGTAAAACATTTGGGAGCCCTATACGAGCAATACATGTTATAGTGAGGTGTGTTATAAAGCCTTATAACCCTTTGTATTCGGGAAACCCCTAAACAAGTACCTTTGCAAACAGTGAAGACCCAGAAGAAATGCAGCATAATGCTTCATTTCATCAGGGTCTGCACTGTATGTATACGTAAGAAAGATCTTCAGATAAAAAAACACAATATGTTATGAAAATTATGATGGGCTATCCCAAGTTTATTGAATCAAGCCAGAAGGAAGAATCCATTAGTATACATATAAAGGGTGCAGGGACTGCACTGTAATTTCATGGAGAAGTGTAAAAAGGCTACAATTTGACTAACGGTCTTTTCTAGTAACCATATGGGGCATATTTCTGATCTGGGTCCAAGCTGATTGTAAAGGTTAATTAAACCCTTAAAGCGCCAATCACGACTGCAGCAGACGACAAATTTTACGACATCTTTCCTAACTTTTGAAAAAGATAAGGTATGATATTTCATGAGAATTGTTATTTGTTATTTTTGAAGAAAAAAAACGTCAAAATTTGGAATTGTGGTCTTCTGCAAATTATAGGTGGCACTTTAAGGGTTAACCTACAGATGACAAAAGTAGCTGGCAGGCATAGAGTTTTATTTTAATAATGTTGTAAAATAAATTTTTGATGCAATTTTGTTTGAACGATAACACAGGAAAAGGGCCATTTGATTATTATACATCACATCAGTGAAATATTTCTGAACTTCAGGATTTTGGAGGAATGACTTTAAAAAGTGATTGTGTTTAATGTTAGTCCCAAAATCCTGAAATCAGACAAAACTTTCAGCATGAGCCAGAGAGAGTTCAGCAAAAGGTACAGTTGGCACGTGCACCCATTGTACCTTATGCTGGACTTTGGCCCAGCAAATGAAAATTATGGTTTCAGAACGCTTCAAAAATTTTGACGTTCATCCGTGAACAAGAATCGGCAATATATTTTGATATATTGAGTGTAACTCAGTAATCATCTTTAAGCGGGCCACCATCTGCCTGTCAGTGAAACGCCATCTGAATGGCGTTTCACTGGCGGGCCGATGGTGTTCAGACTTTTCAGGCTGGCTGGGTAAGCATCTAAAAGCAGGCCACAGTTGGCCCGCCGGCTAAACCTCATTTAATGATGTTTCACTGGTCGGCCGATGGTTGCCCAACACCGTATATGTATTGGGTATAGCCCTATATAATCATGCTGCAAATGAAGACCAATATCAGTATGCATAGTACTGCATGTTGGTCAGAAAATGAAATCAAAAGGTTGTTTTCCTGTATCATGGGTCAAACATAATGTGTGTGTTGTTTATTTCTTTTGACCCTATACCCATCATGCTTAAGACGACAAGATGGCGTTGTATCCAGGTTGACGCCGTTGGAACTTCATTTTGACGCCATGTGTCTGCTGTGAAATTTTCCTACTTTCATGGGCGAAAGTTCAAAATTTCCAAAATCCTGAACTTTTGAAATTCAAATTTTAAAACTTGCAATATGCCTTCAAAGTATTAATATTTCAAGGTTAAATGGTTAATTGTCTTTAGATCAATTGTATATGTATTAGAAAAACTATTATAATCTGCCTAATTCAGGATTTTGAGGCTGACTTTCTATGGAAAGTCAGCCTCAAAATCCTGAATTCAGGAATAATCCTGAAAACTTTCACCCATGTACTTTGCCGCAAGAAAAGGGGTTAGCGACCAGACAAGACTCACACCTAGCTGCCTGTTAGAAATTTAAAAAGGTAGACTTAGCATTTATATCATTTTTTTCAAAACCTCAAATACCAATGGTGCTGATCTGACTCGCAGCATGGATGCGCAAGCTGTTCTGTGCCTTTGTTATTTGCATACAACAAGACAGGAAAGGACAGGATGTCATAAATCTTTTTCATGCTCAACTGATCTGAGCATGAAATTCATCATGCTCATAAATGTTAAAATGCCAACAATTGAATACATTTATGAGCATGACATATACAACATCTGAGTGATAGAAAGCAAGAAAAGTCTAGGTTTTTTTCAGCATTTTAGTTTTTTATGACTGAGCAGTTGAAATTTCACGCTCAGTTGAGTTGAGCATGATTTTTTTCATAAGCTGAATGGGGCCAAGTTTTGACATGGTGTGGATCTTATACCAATTATGAATCAAAAATGTACAGTACAGTCCCTTATAACACTATGCCCGTGGAGCATAGGAACGGACCATGTTATACGTGAATCGTGTTATAATAGGACAATTTTACAAAGGAATTACAGGAAATTGACCATGAAATTGTCATTTTGCTATGATTCTGTTGTTAAATTCCATGGTAAAAATTGGGAGCCATGATATAACTATGTTATATCTCAATCCATGTTATAACAAGTTATGTTGTAGCAAGTTCTGCACTGTACATATCCTCCGTGCATCATACTTTTCAAAAATGACTTCCCATATATTGTTCTTTTTATGCAGTCCCTTCAAAACGAAAATAATCTACCCAACATTGTTCAACCCATGCCCTGCTGAACCGTTATAAATCTTCTTTAGGAAACCGTGTAATTCAGGATCAGATGGCTTCTGACAAGCCTACTGATCAGGATCTGCACTGTTATCCATGCAGCCTTAAAATCTAATTGCAACTGGAAAAAAAGAAGTGATAGTGCCATTTAAGCCCCGAGGTTATAAAACTTTTTTTTTGCTCAACTCAACTGAGCATGAACTTTAAGCTGCTCATAAAAGCTAAAATACCAACAAATAAAGACGTGTTGATATAAGTCTCTCAGATGTTGTATTTATCCTGCAAATAAATGTTAAAATGCTAACAATTGTTGGCATTTTAACATATATTAGCAGGATAAATGTCATGCTCAGTTGAGTTGAGCATCAAAACAGTTTTATAACCTCAAAGCCAGGCGTATGCCAGGAAGCCTGGACATATACAATTGATTGAGAAAAAAAATGTAAATCACAACTGAGGCAACAGCAACCCTTGAATCTAAAAAAGGACTCATCCAATTGACATGGGTGGGAAAATCCATTCAGCATAGATGACGTCCCATGAAAATGACGCGAGGCTTATATGGGTGAAGATAAGATGACTTTAGGTATTTGAGAAAAGTGCTATCCAGTCAATTGACGCCACAGTCTTGTTCTCATGGCTTACATAGCTAACCCTAATTAACACCTTTCACTATTTCACACCTTTAACAAAGTCCTAGAGAGTGAAAAGCAAAATTTGCTGGTTAAATGCAGGTTCATAATTATAATTTTATTACATATTTTGACCATAATAAAATTGTTTATCTGGTCCAGGACTGTATATGTTGGAATGTTCGTCTCTGGAATCTGGGGCTATGTTAAGTTACACTTAAGTTGCACTTTAACCATTAGATAGCCAAGAGAATAAAATGTTTGTGCAAAGATTGTGTAATAAAACAATCACAATTAATATGAATGGGCAAAAGCAATTTTAAAGCATGATACTCATCTCACGTGCATAAAGTCATTAGTAAACCCATGTGAGCCTTTTGCGACCGTCCTTTCTTTGAGATATAGGCAAAACGTGCAGACCCGGATCAGATGCTGCAACATGTAGTGGCTGATCAGGAGTCTCACTATTTGCTCAATGTTTTATTAAAATTCACAAGCACTTAGTATAATCACAAATGCAATTGAAGAAAACACAATAAATTTAACAGTAAGTATATTCAAAAATACAACTCACGAATAGATAATAACACAAGGGAAGCAACCCTTTAACTTTAAGTTAGTATATTCACAAATGCAATTTACGAAAATAACACAAGGGAAACAACTCTTTAATCTAAACTAAGTATATTCCAAAATGCAATTTTAGAACATAACACAAGGGAGCAACTTTTTATTCTAAACTTAGTGTATTCCAAATGCAATTTGAGGACATAACAAGGGAAGCAACTCTTTATTTTTAAGTTAGTATATTCACGAATGCAATATTAGACCATAACACAAGAGAAGCAACTCTTTAATCTAAACTTAGCATATTCACAAATGCAATTTCAGAATATAACACAAGGGAAGCAACTCTTTAAACTAAGTATATTCACAAACGCAATTTAAGGACATAACAAGGGAAGCAACTCTTTAATCTAAACTTAGTATATTCACAAATGCAATTTAAGAACATATAACAAAATGGAAGCAACTCTTTAATCTAAACTTAGTATATACACAAACTCAATTTTAGAACATTACACAAGGGAAGCAACTCTTTGATCTAAACTAAGTACATTCACAAATGCAATTTTAGAACAAAACACAAGGGAAGCAACTCTTAAATCTAAACATAGTATATTCACAAATGCAATTTAAGAACATAACACAAGGGAAGCAACTCTTTATTCTTAGGCTAGTATTTTCAAAAATGCAATTTTAGAACATAACACAAGGGAAGCAACTCTTAAATTTAAACTTAGTATATTCCCAAATTAAATTTAAGGACATAACAAGGGAAGCAACTCTTTAATCTAAATTTAGTATATTCACAAATGCAATTGAAGAACATAACACAAGGGAAGCAACTCTTTAATCTAAACTAAGTATATTCACATATGCAATTTTAGAACATAACACAAGAGAAGCAACTCTTTAATCTAAACTAAGTATGTTCACAAATTCAATTTAAGAACATAACACAAGGGAATAAACTCTTTATTCTAAAGTATATTCACAAATGCACTTTAAGAACATATAACAAAAGGGAAGCAACTCTTTAATCTAAACTAAGTATATACACAAACGCAATTTTAGAACATAACACAGGGAAAGCAACTCTTCATTCTTAGGTTAGTATATTCACAAATGCAATTTTAGAACATAACACAAGGGAAGCAAATCTTTAATCTAAACTAAGTATATATTCACATATGCAATTTTAGAACATAACACAAGAGAAGCAACTCTTAAATCTAAACTAAGTATATTTACAAATGCACTTTAAGAACATATAACAAAAGGGAAGCAACTTTTTAATCTAAACTAAGTATATTCACAAATGCAATTTCAGAACATCACACAAGGGAAGCAACTCTTTATTCTAAAGTATATTCACAAATGCAATTTTAGAACATAACACAAGGGAAGCAACTCTTTATTCTTAGGTTAGTATATTCACAAATGCAATTTTAGAACATAACACAAGGGAAGCAAATCTTTAATCTAAACTAAGTGTATTCACAAATGCAATTTCAGAACATCACACAAGGGAAGCAACTCTTTATTCTAAAGTATATTCACAAATGCAATTTTAGAACATAACACAAGGGAAGCAACTCTTTAATCGAAACTTAGTATATTCACCACAAATGCAATTTTAGAACATAACACAAGGGAAGCAACTCTTTATTCTTAGGTTAGTATATTCACAAATGCAATTTTAGAACATAACACAGGGGAAGCAACTGTTTATTCTAAACTAAGTATATTAACAAATGCAATTATAGAACATAACACAAGGGAAGCAACTCTTTAATCTAAACTAAGTATATTCACAAATGCAATTTTAGAACATAACACAAGGGAAGCAACTCTTTATTCTTAGGTTAGTATATTCACAAATGCAATTTTAGAACATAACACAGGGGAAGCAACTCTTTATTCTTAGGTTAGTATATTCACAAATGCAATTTTAGAACATAACACAAGGGAAGCAACTCTTTATTCTTAGGTAAGTATATTCACAAATGCAATTTTAGAACATAACACAAGGGAAGCAACTCTTGAATCTAATCTTAGTATATTCACAAATGCAATTTTAGAACATAACACAAGAGAAGCAACTCTTTAATCTAAACTAAGTATATTCACAAATGCAATTTTAGAACATCACACAAGGGAAGCAACTCTTTATTCTTAGGTTAGTATATTCACAAATGCAATTTTAGAACATAGCACAAGGGAAGCAACACTTTATTCTTAGGTTAGTATATTCACAAATGCAATTTTAGAACATAACATAAGGGAAGCAACATTAATCTAAAGTAAGTATATTCACAAATGCAATTTTAGAATATAAGACAAGGGAAGCAACTCTTTATTCTAAAGCAATTCACAAATGCAATTTTAGAACATAACACAAGGGAA
The DNA here is from genome assembly GCA_964019695.1 of Loripinus fragilis. Classification (NCBI taxonomy): domain Eukaryota; kingdom Metazoa; phylum Mollusca; class Bivalvia; order Lucinida; family Lucinidae; genus Loripinus; species Loripinus fragilis. Next base: position 112,292,512 of record OZ026516.1, read on the forward strand.
GCAACTCTTGAATCTAATCTTAGTATATTCACAAATGCAATTTTAGAACATAACACAAGGGAAGCAACTCTTTAATCTAAACTTTGTATATTCACAAATGCAATTTAAGAACAACACAAGGGAAGCAACTCTTTAATCTAAACTTAGTATATTCACCACAAATGCAATTTTAGAACATAACACAGGGGAAGCTACTCTTTATTCTAAACTAAGTATATTAACAAATGCAATTTTAGAACATATCACAAGGGAAGCAACTCTTTAATCTAAACTAAGTATATTCACAAATGCAATTTTAGAACATAACACAGGGGAAGCAACTCTTTATTCTTAACTAAGTATATTCACAAATGCAATTTTAGAACATAACACAAGGGAAGCAACTCTTTAATCTAAACTTAGTATATTCACCACAAATGCAATTTAAGAACATAACACAAGGGAAGCAAATCTTTAATCTAAACTTAGTATATTCACAAATGCAATTTAAGAACAACACAAGGGAAGCAAATCTTAAATCTAAACTAGGTATATTCACAAATGCAATTTTAGAACATAACACAGGGTAAGCAACTCTTTATTCTTAGGTTAGTATATTCACAAATGCAATTTTAGAACATAACACAGGGGAAGCAACTCTTTATTCTAAACTTAGTATATTCACCACAAATGCAATTTAAGAACATAACACAAGGGAAACAACTCTTTATTCTTAGGTTAGTATATTCACAAATGCAATTTTTGAACATAACACAGGGGAAGCAACTCTTTATTCTTAGGTTAGTATATTCACAAATGCAATTTTAGAACATAACACAGGGGAAGCAACTCTTTATTCTAAACTTAGTATATTCACAAATGCAATTTAAGAACAACACAAGGGAAGCAACTCTTAAATCTAAACTAGGTATATTCATAAATGCAATTTTAGAACATATTACAAGGGCAGCAACTCTTTATTCTTAGGTTAGTATATTCACAAATGCAATTTTAGAACATAACACAAGGGAAGCAACTCTTTAATCTAAACTTAGTATATTCCCAAATGCAATTTTAGAACATAACACAAGGGAAGCAACTTTTATTCTTAGGTTAGTATATTCACAAATGCAATTTTAGGACATAACACAAGGGAAGCAAATCTTGAATCTAAACTTAGTATATTCACAAATGCAACTAAAGAACAACACAAGGGAAGCAATTCTTAAATCTAAACTTAGTATATTCACAAATGCAATTTTAGAACATAACACAAGGGAAGCAACTCCTTAATTTAAACTTAGTATATTCCCAAATGCAATTTAAGGACATAACAAGGGAAGCAACTCTTTATTCTAAGGTTAGTATATTCACAAATGCAATTTTAGAACATAACACAGGGGAAGCAACTCTTTATTCTTAGGTTAGTATATTCACAAATGCAATTTTAGAACATAACACAAGGGAAGCAACTCTTTAATCTAAACTTAGTATATTCACCACAAATGCAATTTAAGAACATAACACAAGGGAAAAAACTCTTTATTCTAAAGTAAGTATATTCACAATTGATATTTTAGAACATAACACAAGGGAAGCAACTCTTTAATCTAAACTTAGTATATTCACAAATGCAATTTTAGAACATAACACAAGGGAAGCAACTCTTTATTCTAAAGTAAGTATATTCACAAATGCAATTTTATAACATAACACAATGGAAGCAACTCTTTAATCTAAACTAAGTATATTCACAAATGCAATTTTAGAACATCACACAAGGGAAGCAACTCTTTATTCTAAAGTATATTCACAAATGCAATTTTAGAACATAACACAGGGGAAGCAACTCTTAAATCTAAACTTAGTATATTCACAAATGCAATTTTAGAACATAACACAAGGGAAGCAAATTTTTAATCTAAACTTAGTATATTCACAAATGTAATTTTAGAACATAACACAAGGAAAGCAACTCTTAAATCTAAACTTAGTATATTCACAAGTATTAGCTTTTCAAAAAAGCTGGCGGTCGTTTAGCCCTATCATTGTATTCTTGCCCACTGCATGCTTCCATTTTGAACTTCTAGAGCTTGTGCATGTAGATTTATTCTTAGCTCTGATTATTTACATCTGATTTGTTATTTGTTACCATTTAACACATGCTTCCAGCGACAATGTTGCTTGATCTTTTGAAAGCACCCGACTCATGAATGGTATGTTATGGTATGCATGCGACACATTTATGGAAAATCATTTGACAATACTAGACAGCACATTTTTCTTAAAACTGATACCAGAAAATCAAGATCATAGTGGTCGCTTTACTGTATATGTACAGACTCCGTGACCCCAAGATGTGTTCACAAACCAAATTTGGGATTCCTAGGATTTATGCTCGTGACACGATTTTTCTAGATCTGATGGCAGTGGTCAAGGTGCGTGACGCTCCATGACCGTAAATGCATTAAGACACGAGTTTTGGCATTCCTACCTAAAATAATATAGGAGATATACTCTGGATATGATATGAACACTCAAACACTTAGGACACTATGGACAGGCAGTTTGATGACTATATGCCTCCCTTTGTGGGCATAAAACCTGTTAGTCATGACCGTTATAAGACAGTGCCTGAATTCATAGTAATTCAATGTGATCAGATGTGGATGACAATCATATAACTACGTTTACTGATGTGAAGTTCGCTCGCACTCTTTGCCAATCAAGGACGTTTTGACTTTGGGACGTTTTTCTTTCGCCAGCTTTTTTTTAAAATCTAATACTTATTGCGTTTATATAAGCGGCAGGGCAAATCGACGAATTAAATTCGCAAACGAGTTTGCCTCGTGCTATAGGTAGCCCTACAGATTTCACTGACAGTTTACTTCGCGCTGTAGGTCAACCCATGATATTTGGTACCCCACTCGTTGTTGGGCAGCGAATAAAATATAGCCTGAGCATGGCATAAAGGTTTGGTCGAAACCTGAATTTGATGTGTGTTTTGATTGAAGCTTATATAAGCGGCTGGCCATGGCCGACCGCAATAAGGAAATATATAGTGATATTGTCTGTGAATCCATATAGAGTATTGATGAAGGTCTCAACAGCGTTTGCCAAGTCGACCTAGCGACCAGAAAAGTGAATGATATTCTTGAGCATGCGGCTACACAAGCAGCATCAAAAGGGAAAAAGCTCAAAAGACGTACTTCAAAATTGAGGGTTTGGACCCCTGAGATTCAGGCAGCAGTGCAAACCAAAAAGGAAGCCTTTTACAAATGGAAACAGGCTGGAAGACCAGAGAACCCAACTAACAGAGCAGTCCAGGAGAAGAAACTTACAACTATCAGTCTATGTCGAGCTATAGCTAATGTCATACCGAGTTTTGCCAACACCTTCTGATTAGCTCCGAGCTCTCCCGAATAGAAAAATATCTAGCCAATCAAAAAAACTTCCCAACAACGTGACGTATTTTGAAATGGGCAGTGCAGATACCCAATGTCGACAAGTAAAAACGTGCGAATTTATTTAGTTTTCGGTTATATTAGGAACTTCTATCGCTAGACTGACTTGATAGCTCGATGCCAAATTGCAAATGATGTTTTTGACGAGTTTTTGAGTCATTCTTCAAATGGTGAAATGTTTACATAAACACCGATTCAGTCAATAACACCGGTGCTGTGACGTACTCAATAATGACGTCAGCCGGTTGACAACCACGGGTGCTGTTTATAAAACATAAAATTGGATTTCGATGTAAGAATAAACGTACAAAGGGGCTTTAAGTGGCCCCTTACAACTAACCCTAACTTCGTATGCAATATATACAAGCCTGTTTGCTTACAAAACAGAATTTCTTTTGTTGTTTTGATGCTGGCCTCGAGCACATGGCTGCTCGGTCTCGTGGTAATGGAACAAATTTCGATTGGCTGAGGTAGTCATGTGATATAAGTACATGTGACTTGAGTCCCGATGAAAATCCGGAAAAGTACGAAAGGCCTATGAAATCAGCCATTAGATTCGAGTACCGCAAAAAAAACATATCCAGATCAGACAGGAGATACTTGATTCGAGAACAAGAGACTCAAAATTATTTCACAAGCTCATTAACCGACAAAGAGGCAGAGGAGTGGCTGTATCAATGAACTTTATGTTGGAAATACTGTATTTAAATCAGAAAATGAAATATTGAACGGATGGCATCAGCATTTTGAGCGGCTTGCAACTCCGCAGGACAGTCCAAATTTTGACCAGGAATATCAAAAGCTTGTTGACCTGGAATTCAATGAAATAGTAGATATATGTCAATATAGCAATAATTTTATCCCAATTACCTCTCAAGAAGTAACAAAAGCAATTAAATCACTCAACACAGGAAAATCTTGTGACATATTCAACATTAAAGCTGAACAGTTCATCTATGCTATTGAAGCAGTAACACCCATACTGGTGAACTTATTCAACAATATGCTCAGACTAGGATCTGTTCCAGACAGTATGAAACTTGGTGTCTTGACGCCTGTATTTAAGAGGAAAGGCTCTAACCTAGATGCAAAGAAGTATCGAGGCATAACAATTACACCAACAATAGCAAAAATCTTGGAATCAGTCCTGAGAGATAGAATAAAACCAACAGTATTGGAGAGCCAAAATGGTCTTCAACGTGGATTTACTGAAGGATCCTCCCCGTGTAACTCTCATAAATATGGTGGTCCTTTTTAGCTGTGAAACGGTAGCCTACTCCAGCGATCTGGAGGTGTGCCAACTGTGGCAGAATATCTTCAAGAACAAAACAGAATGGCGATCTGAAACTTTAGATGTAGTAAACGTAATCATTGTGCAGTCAGCCTTTGTGCTAAATATGAACACGGAGGTATTTAGGATCCATGATAGGAACATCCTTTACAAAATAGGTGATCTAAAATACAATGGCAAATATTTTATGTAAGTGTGCTCGGGAAGTGTGGGATGGGCCGACTTACCCCGACTTAAGTGGCCGAACTTGCCCCTGACAGACTATTTCCAAATATCGCGTGACAGCTCCTTTTAAGATGCAAGAGGAGAAATTAACAATGTTTATATCGAATCACATACTAGGCCTACTCCTTTCGTAGCTAATCATGCAAGAAAACGAGTTTTCTGGTACAATATCAATTTACCCTTCAACAATACTCATGTAGACAAACTCGTCACGAGTAATCTCCAAATACGTTTCCCAGCCCCATAGATCTATCTGAGTTTATATGCTAAATATAGCCACATGCCGAACATGCCCCGAGGCTGAACTAGCCCCGGTCTCCCTATTCTGTTTTGAGTTTGCTATGCCTTTGTACGCGTCTGTTTATATGTGCCTTGTGGTCACCTGCTGGGAAAGGGCTAACCTCTTGGCTCTCGTTTGAGGTGTCTAACTGTGAGTTTGTCACTTTTTCATTGGTATTCTGGGTCAGGTGTGGTACTTGATTGTATCGATTCCTGATCTTTGCACCCTTACTTACTTTGAACAGGAAGTGGATGTGCGCATGCGGAAATAGTTGTTGTGTTTACATTTCCTGAAACAGAAATTAAAATTTGCACTGAATATCGAACCATCACCATGTCCTACAGAGATTTAAGAAGTATGGATATATATTCTGAAATATATGGCAATCAGTTTTTACTCAAAACTTTCATCTGCATTTCTTACAAGAGCCAATATACGACCTTTCAAAAGTTCAACCTGCTGAATTTTGTGGGTGGAGTATATATTTACTCCAGATGATCTATCGAGATATACTCCCTGACCCCCTCGCGGGGATTATCGGCATGGGTGTACTTTGTACACTCCGGGTTAAAGGATGAAAGCTGACAAGCAATCATATCCATCTAAATTATCGTAAGGATTCTTAGTTTCAGAATAAAAGATAAATCAGATTAACAACCTGCACAGGGAGTGACTTTCCTTACACATCAAGCAGCCGACATCCAGGTAACATCCTCAGAGCTCTCACTAGGATTTTGAAAACAGGAGTTCAGGACTCCCATCTGGCAAAAAGTAGGAGTCCCACTGGAAAAAGTGGGAGTCCCACTCCAAAAAAGTTGGAGGTTCACCAATTTGTTCATACCGTATATCTTCTCCATTTTAGCCGGAGCTGATACATTTGAATAATTTTTAGATTGACTGATTTTAACCCTGTAAGCATTAATGGATTGTTCCTACTTAACAAAACAAAATATTTTGGTATATTTTTTCAAGTAACTGAACACACATTTTTGTTTTTGTTTGGCCTTATCAAAATAAAAGATTAAACTGTTGGTACTTATTTTATTCATTAACAAGACGGACAGACAGCAGTCATCTGTTTTGTATAGTCTTATATTACATAACAAAATATTTTGGCATATTTTTTCATGTAACGTGAACACACATTTTATTGTTTGGCCTTATGTTTTCTTATGCAGATGGAAGTCTTTTTTTTTTCTAAAAAACGCATCTCGCTTGTGTCTACGGCGATTGCAATGAACAGACTGACATTACTTAGCCATGTAACATGGCTTCCATGATTTAGAATGAACGATTTTACTTGATGAAAATGATTTGATTTAGTTTGTGTTTATTCACTCGGCTTGAATTTCATCGCACGGCTTGTAGTGTAGCTTCATTTTGAACTTTTGACAGTCGGACGTTTCCGTATACGACTTACCGCTGTACCGTTTTGTTTGTTTTCAACAATTCTCATACTCTTTTGTTTGCCGTAGCAATGAACGAATAAAGAAATGCAAATCCGTAAACTTATTAGTTTTTTCTCCGTTTTTATGTTGCTCAAATCGCAAACGAGTGCAAATAATATGTTTTCTCTTTCATCCCTAATCAGTCTAATTCGGAAGTCGGTGGTCCGATGTTGTTTACAATACTCAATTAGTTTTTAGGTAAATCGGTAGCGCATCTATTTCAAACAATTATCTGATAATCCTTGCTTAATTACTTTAATAACCACCTTGTAATAATCACGCTGTCCCGCATCGGTAATCCTGTCAATCACCTGTCAGAATTGCTACACTGCAGTCCGAGTCATACGATTGGTCAACAGGCTCGAAAAGCGTGTCGCGATCGATAATATCAAAGGGCTTTTGATCTCCTGTGTGTAATTATCTCTCAGCTACTGGATTTTTAGTGCGTGCCGACTAAAAAAACATGCGTACGAGGAACTCCCGCCTAGCGAAAATCATGCGTCCTAGGGAAAAAACGTGCGTACCAATACGCGTAATTCTGCGTTTCCGAGAGCTCTGATCCTAATCCATAGGACAGTGCATTTATTTAGTGTCATCCCTGCAAATGACACTAAGGAAAGCGTGTTAGACACCAAAACTTTTCCTTGCTGCAAGCGGGGATCGGACCTTGGACATCTAGCACCAGAGCCAAGTGTGCTTACCACTGAGCTACCACGCTTCTTGCATTTTTGTATGGTCAGTCTTAATACCCCAGGACACCCCAAGACGTCCAAATATGCATTATTAGCATGCTCTTTTGGTAAAACTCTGTAAGTTTATACAAAAAAAACATTATTGACCCCAAATATTATATGAATTTCCATTTATATAATATTGTTAAAGCCTGAATCAAGCAGTATAAGTGGTGTGTGTACTGCTAAAAAGACACCCCAGGCCCAATCCCAGGACTCTCAAATTTGCTTCCAGATGTAGATTAAAACTTTAAGATAGAAGCATTTAATAATCAAACATTTGATAAAAGAAGCAAGTTATTATATAATATGGAGTTCTTGGCGGTACTGATGTGTCTAGGTATATAATGAGGTGTCCTGGTTGGAACCATCTGGGCTATCCATATACTCAATTTTTGAATGGTAGAACTCAATTGCATTATGTATTTAATAAACATAAATCTTAAATTGATCAAATTATACTTAAATATACAAATAAACTTATACTGGGTTATCGTTTAGGTATCTTGCTTGTCCTATGGTATGTTGAGGTGTCCTGGGGAAATCTCTAGGCTATTCATACTGAGTAAACATACCCAATAATTTTGAATGGTAATATTTGATTTTATGACACTTCTAATGAAAATAAACCTAATTTGATATAAAACATAGTAGGGCTGGCACGATTAATTGAAATATCGGTTAATCGGTCGATATACAAAAGAAAAACGATTATCGATATGAAAATTAAAAAATCGGTTACTTTTTATGGATGTTCTTTTTATTTATTCAATTAAAATCCAAGTGTAAATTGCCTCGTGTGATGTTTTGTTCAGACTGGAAGTGCATTGTCGTAAACAGTAAATGTGTATAAATTGCTGTAACGAAGTAGTAAAACGTTGTACTCTGCAGGCTAACTCAACAACTGATTGTTAGAAAAAGTTATACTTGCGCTTCTCTGTTTTAAATTAGTACCAATCACAAATTTTCATTAGATGATAAATCTAGCATGTAAGTTGTTTTTCTCCGTGGTTAAATTTGAGTTTAGAAGCTTTCAATTTTACTGATGTTTACAGCGGGTCTTATTTTACACAAAGGTGTTAGTGTCATGCATACTTGACTTCCTTTTGTATGATGTCAGGCAACATAAAGTTGACAACAACAATGGCTGACTGCGAGTTTAATTACCGACTTTGTCAATATTCTTCCAAAAGAGTGGATGACGACTTGTTTTGAGCAAAGGTGTCAATTTAATTATATAACTTGTGCTACTTAGTGTTGTTTTGCGAAATGATGGGGAAATCAATGCCATTGACCATGAAATAGTTGTCAAAACATACTGAAATGCTCTGTCAAGTTTGAGCGATTACTAATCGGTTATATATCGAAATGCAAGGACTGATTATCAATTAGCATTTTGGCTTCAATTAGCCAGCCCTAAAACATAGTAAAAATTATCGAATAAAGGTATCTGAGTGTCTTTATGTGTCCTCGGATGTCCTGGGGTAATAAGACTGACCCATTTTTGTATAATATTCAAGTGCAGTGCTCTAAATCGCGTCTTTACAGGCGTTAATTACATTTCAATTTTCACTAAATATGGGGAGTGTTGACAGTTGAAAACTAGGATGTGCTGAATACTGTATGTGTGCATTTTTACCGGTACAGCTTTTCTGGTAACACGTAAGACCGCGGAGCGTTTCTTACCTTCAAATCAAAAGATGCTTGATATTGAATTGATTTATAAATGAGCCAAAATGTATGCGTTACCAGTCCATAATCCAGAATCCAACTGTTGACTGCTTATTTTATCAGTGTGGTTTTTTTTGTTTGTCAAAAGTAGTTGTTGTATTTTTATTTTGGCATTTCTTCGCTGCCTATAGCCACTTGGTGCACTTCTTCTCTTCTGTGGTTCTCCCTTGGTACTTAAACTCATGTTATTCAATTCTATACACAACATGTACAAAGTACAAACTCCCCAACAGTGGCATCCCCTAGCGGTCATTTCCTTCCATGAAAACATGTGGTTCAGAAGATTTTGTTCGCTGAGACACCGTTGAAGTCAAGTTTACTATCGTTATCATATGATTGAGCAATTTTGTGTGAACCAGTCAATACCGAAACTGAAAGTTAGAAAATCTCGTCTTTCAACTTGCAACCAAGCGCGTTTTCCGGGTTCAAACTGGGCCCTGACAGTTGGGAGAATCGACTTCTCTCTCCAGGAAAATTAGGGAGATGTGACGGTCAGATAAAGACATTAGTTATAGGGCAAAATTACAGCATTTTCTGTCAATTTTAAAGCAAATTTATAGCCTTTACATGACAGGTATCAAATTAAAGATTTTTAATCACTTGCTAAAAATAACAAGTGATAATTTTTCTTCCTTGCTATAGATGATGATTAACTTGCTAAGCCACTCCATATATTGTTTGATTTGATTCTTTACGTCCCATCAACAATCCTTCAGTTAATTAGGGACAGGTCTTCCTGGGTTGAACCAGTACTAAGCTAGGATTAATGTGTCTTGCTCAAGGACACAACGCATCACTATATGTATCGCTATTTAGAAAATTTAACCAATTCATTTAGCATATATGCTGACAAGATTATGTGCCAAAAATTATTTTGAATATTATCTCCTTTCTGAAAGCACTTTTTGGTTATATTGAAAACAATGTAGATCCAGATCATCCAGCTTCTGAAGAAGCTGGTTGATCAGGATCTACACTGTTTTTCAAGCAATTTAGAAATTAGTTGGTGTGAGAGTGACTTGTACCGGTATTAACTTGCTAAAAATAGCAAGTGATAGTAATTTCAATTTGCTTTTTTGGAAAAACTACTAGCATTTAGCAAGTTAGCAAGTGCTAAATTTGATCCCTGACATGTGCTATTGCCATTAAATGAAAGCAGAAATAAGATGTAAAGTAGATTGTCACCACATCTTGCATTTGTGTGTAAAAAAATTATTAGGGATACTCCCACTTCTCCCTTGGTCCCATTTAGGGCAAAATTTCGGCCCTTATGGTGATTATTTCACCCCCAGCCTTGTTTATATAAACTGTCGGTATAGCGATGAAACAGGCATGCCTGTTCAGATTTATGATGTACAACCTGATGAGGGACTTGGCATAAATACTTGAGCGAGTACCTGGGAAGACTTGAATTACCAGAAAGACCACAAAATACTGGAAAGACAAAAGGATAATAAGGAAATATTGATTAAGGTTTCAGAGATGTGCGAAAACTATTTTTTATAAATTGTGCAATTCTATGATAAGTTTTACAGCCCTCCAGATAGCGTCCGTACAGACGTAGATTACAGATCAGGATAGAGTTGAAAATAAGTATTACCGAATTGTGTGTGTTTTTGCCTGTAAAGTACGTTTTTAATGGTAACCCATATATTTCATCCATTTCGAATCAGAAGATGCTTGATATTTGAACTGCATGATTTGTGAATCTATCAAAATGTATGTGTTCAGAAATCCAGATTCAACTTGCTGGACTGCTTATCATTGTTTTATTTTTTCCTCAATAGAAACTCCCCAATGTTCAGTTGCGTCCCCTTACCATGTCTTCCTTGAAGAACATGTTTTCAGAATAGTATGTGCGCAGAGACCACTCTCTTGGAGTTTGCTATCAGTTTGGTCCTTGTAATTTTGTGTGAACCAGTCAATGTATAAACTGAAGGATTTAGAAGCGCATCACGTTTACAGATGGAAATAAAACAATCATCCCTTTTCTACATGCATATATTTAGGGACTTTACCGTTTTGATTGATGGGTGATCAAACTGTACATGAAGACAGCAACAACGTGACCCGTTTTGAATACAAGTGTAAGCTTTCATAAAAAATTGGCTAAGTCAAAATTAATACATGTAGTTTTTGTATGGATTGAAAATAGCTGGTACTGATCAAGTTTCATTTGGACCAGTACTGGTACTGATGTTAGTCAAAATATCTGGAGCACTGACTTTTATCTGCAGGGATGGGAAAGTTCAGGATTGATCAGGATTTCTTGATTGAGCACTGACATATGATGTATATATTATGTCAATGTTATCTTGGATGAAATTTAGTTTTAACATTGTTTAATTAAATATTTACCACATAATAAGCATAAACTGACTACTTTCTCTTGGTATTTTGTGAATTTAAGTGTTTCATAAGTGATATAAAAATCTGTTTGGCTCCATTCAGGACTCGACTGACTGATTTTCCTGATTCATAATGGCTGACTATTCTCATCCCTGTATCTGAAAAACCAGAGTTGTAAAGATATTTACCTCATACGCTTGCCTCAAATTAAGTTGATTTTGAAAGTTCTCCTGCCATCGGCATCATGGTACTGTAAATGTCTTTGAAGACATATTTGACCAAATAATAACCGAAATTAAATATTAGTTAATAAGCCAACAGAGGTTGGGTAACTGGGTACATATCGCATATGCGCATTCAAGTTTGGCAGTTTTCGCTTCCATATTCTGACTAAGAAATTATTGAATAAGAAGTAGTAAAAATGCAAAACTTTAACCTTCTAACATTGATGATGAAAATGTATAAGGAAATATCTTTTAAACACTGACATAAAGCTGTAACCCCACTGGATAGCTGTGTATGCATGCTTAAAACGAATAACTTAACATATGTGTGATATTAATAGACTTTTCGCTTACTGTAAAGACGGCGACATTAATATTCATATCTGGGCATGGTTCGGCTATTTCATCTGCTAAACAAGGGAAATCAGGTTCTATTTATAATTTGGTGAAGAATTGATAAGTTGTTTGGGCCGAGCAAATGCGTGTGCATTTCATGAAAATCCTTACTGTATACACACTGAACTCACCTTTATTAACCCTTAAAGCGCATACGGGTAATCACAAAATGTATGTTTTTGTCTTCCACTAAAATATTTGAAGCCTCACAAACAAACAGTGTGGACCCAGATCAGACTGCTCCTACAGGAGCAGTCTGATCTGGGTCCACTAGGAGCAGTCTGATCTGGGTCCACAATGATTGCCTCTATGCTTATGTTAAATAGACATTTTCAGATACAGTTATTTTGCTGGCGTTTTAAGGACTACATAATGTGTTTTGCGTCTATACTAAGGTAATGTCTCAAGATGGTACAGTTACTTCTGAATAAAGCCAGGCCTCATTTTCAGCTTTTACCTACATCTAAGGTTGACCAGTCCTAATTACACATTCATGAGGTGCCGCCTTTACAGTAACCAAAAAGTCAAGTAATACGTATTAGGACAAATACAGAACTTTAAACCTTCTAACATTGGGATGAAAATGTTTTAAACCCCAAACTGAGCCTATAACCCAACTTTGTAGCTGTGAATGCATGTTTAAAAGGAATAGCTTAACATATGTGCGATACGTACCAGGGCAAATACAGAAATTTAACCTAACATTGGTGATGATAATATACATATGAGGGAATTCTTTTAAACCAAAACCTATAACCTCACTGGGGTGCTGTGTAGATTTGTTCTGGTTATCTGGAGAACAAACTCTGTGGCATTAGCCTTTCTAGTAAAGTCAAATTCACATCGGGTAGGCGGCAATCGAAAATGCTCCTTACAATCGATGAACGCGAATCGAAATTTGCTAGAAACAGTGTTTTCGATTGCCATTTGTCGCCAATCGGGCGACAAATGGCAATGGAAAACTCTGTTTCTAACTTTTTTGATCTACGTTTGTCGATGGTATTAACATTTTTGATTGCCCCCTACCCGGTGTGAAATTGCCATTTTGATTTATTTATATATTTTTATTTACTCCAACTCTCTATATTTTTGTGATAAATATGCTATGTAATTAATGTACATTTGTATCAATGAGTGATATTGTATCAATGAGTGATATAAGTTTCTGATCAAGAATTTGTAAATGCATGACTAAAGAATGAATTAACATGTCATCACAGACTACTGAACTAGACTAGTTCATATTATTTATTTTTAATATTTAACCCTTTGTATGCGGGATACCTGACATTACCCGTAAACCGCATTTCATCAGAGTCTGCCAGGGTTTTAGCTAAGAGTGCGTAACGAAAATTTAATTTTCTTATTTCTCAGCCAAAACATATGTTGTGGGTACTCAAAAGAACCATCTCAATGAGACAGTTCTTTTGAGTACCCAAAACAAATGTTAATATTGATGGGTAAGAAAATATTTACAATTTTTCGCTGAATTTTTTTTTTTATCTAAACTTGTGGTCTGCACTGGTTGGTAGGACAAAAATGATCTTCAGAGAAAGAATTACAATAATATTTAAAAATAATAACGTGTGACCCCTTATTAAAACAAATGACCATCCCAAGCTTATAGGATGAATCCAACAGTACACAAAGGGTTAAATTTGTTTTGTGATCTATTTTCAGATTTCACTGAAATGATGAGAGGTTTGGGCTATGTCCGACTCATATCCATGGAAAATTTCCGAAATCCAAACTTCCCTTTAGTGGCTGAGGTTCTTAAGTGGCTGGTCAAAAGGTTTGTTGTTTGTACATGTATTATATGGCTTTTTGGGTATTGTAAAGAGGGCACCTCATGAATGCGTAATCAGGACTGGTCAAACCTTAGACATAGGTAAAACCTGAGAATGAGGTGTGGTTTTATTCAAAAGTAACTGTATCATCTTTCGCCATTACCTCAGTATAGACGTAAAATACATTATTTAGTCCTTAAAACGCTAACAAAATAACTGCATCTGTAAATGTCTATTTAACATAAGCATAGAGGCAGACATTGTGGACCCAGATCAGACTGCTCCTACAGGAGCAGTCTGATCTGGGTCCACAATGTTTGTCTATGAGGCTTCAATTATTTTAGTGGACGGCAAAAATACAGTTGTAATGTTAATAAATGTGAGTTCTGTGTGTATACGTTTAGGATTTTCATGAAATGCACACGTTTGCGGGGCCTTATAAATAGAACCTGATTTCCCTTCCTTAGCAGATGGAAAAGCCAAACCATGTCCAGATATAAAAATTAAAGTTGCCGCCTTTACAGAAAGTGAAAATTCTATTAATACAACCCAAATTTAGGGGCTAAGCATAATTGTATTAAATTCCTTTTCATCCTGGATACTGGTAAACGGGTACTTTGACAAACAGTGAAGACCCAGATGAAATGCTGCATGAGGCAGCTTTTCATCAGGGTCTGCACTGTTTTCTAAGATGAAAACAATGTTCATCATAATTAAGCAATTTTGACCTCTGACCCCTGAAAAAAATGGGCTTTTCCATAAATTGTATCAATATCATATGGGATGATCGATAAGAATGAAAAAAGGTTAAAAACAGTCATATCTTGATAACATCAAGTCCACTTGACAATAGTTTTCCCCTATTATTATCATATTAAAAAAATATTGGTGCTTTACGTCAGTCAACATTTTTTCAGAAATGACAGGACATTTTCATGGGTTGAACCAGTACAAAGCACTGAGGATAAAGTCTCCCTCAAGGAAATGAAAGTGCCTCCAGTGAGGCTCCAAAGGGGGACCTTTGGGTCTCAGGTGGAGCATTCTACCACTGAACCATAGACTGGTATCAGACCAGTGAATTGAAAAATAGTACAATATGTGCACATACATTTCCAAGCATATACACCTCTGTAAAAAAAAATCACTGACTGTCTTATTTACTGTATTCTGAGCAATAGGAAAGTAATAAAGTATCAACAGAGCCAGTTCATGAGATTTCCAAGAATGTGGTATGTGTGACCAGCAAAGACTCAGATCAGCCTGCGCATACGCACAGTCTGATCAGAGCCTTTGCTATTCGCTTGAGTATTCTATGACTTAACACCATTTTGAGTTTCTTAACTTAACAGGAGGCTGCAGAGGCTCGTCCAAGTCTACACTTGTCAAAATGTCAAATTGTTGGACATCTCATGCCGTGGCTCATATATTTATCTCAATAGTAGTTATAGAACTTTCAAAAAAATGCATCTGAAAATGTCGTCTGCTGAAGTCGTCTGCTGCAAATAATTGCCTAACATTACTGACAAATTAAGCATAGAAGCAAACAGCGTGGACCCAGAACAGACTGCTAGAGGAGCAGTCTGATCTGGGTCCACACTGTTTGCCATAGAGGCTTCTTAAACATTTCAGCAGACGAGAAAAGCAGACGACTTTTGTTGCGATTGACGCATTAAGGGTTAATACAGGACTGAAGACAGGCTAACTGAACCATTGTGCTCCTCAATATCAGCAGTGTGTGTTGAACAGGGATGGTCTGTAATTTTTTGTAAATAATCTTTAGCCAAAGTACATGTTATTTGTTATAATTTTGCTCCAAAATCTGTCATTTAAAAACATACAAAATGTACATGTACTATATTCGATACTATAACTTTGTATTTGCTTATGACGAAGATGGATTGGAGGCCATGAATAAGAGTACCATGCGCATAACTTTTTCAAAATTCTATACCCACTTTTGAAAACAGAGTAGGCTTCTGGTGATTGGGTTCACTGGAGATTGAAATTTTTAAAGTACCCATTAAGTTCTTAGTATTACACTGTTTGTTTGTTTGTTTTGTTGCTTGACGTCCCAAGTCAACAGCTATGGTCATGGCAGGACGGTCAGCTCACCTAACAACACTATTTCCAGAGCAAGCTAAACAAGCAGTTAACCAGTACTTCGTGCACATACTTTCGCTTGTAACTGACAACAATCCTTCTTGAATGATTCAGCGGAAGAGAGGAGAATGACCGTAGAAATTATTTCATAATCAATCTCCACGAAAGTATGGGACCAGGCTGGGATCCAACTCGCGACCCCTGGATCTGCAGTCAGACTGGCATCTGTTGCCAGACACATTACCTACTGTGCTAAACAGTCCGCTTGTATGACACTGTGCTTATACAATCAATTGCACTTTGATGACTTCGTAGGGTTAATATGGTGTGTACATTTTCAATTGCTGACAGCTATCTCTCAATACTGCATCTATGTTACAGATATGATCCAAGTGCAGATATACATGGGGACACTGACACAGAACAAGACAGAATTATCTTTATTAAATCTGTTGCTGAGTTCATGGTAAGGAAAATTAATATTAAATGTATGAGGCCAACCTTAAGAATATTTTTGTTTCCCTTTACACGACCGGTATGGGTCGGTCGTTAAGTTTTTTTTAGCTTCTCAAATTGGATACCCTTTAAACCTAATTGTATACATTAAAACCTGTCTCAAGAGGCCACTCAAAAAAAGACAAAAAATTGTTGTTGTTTTCAACACCGATTATCGCATAATGCAGGTCAAAAGTATTGCAGAATGCTCCCAGGAAGCATTCTGCAATACTTTCGACCTTCATTTAGCGCCCATTTGTAAGTAAGTAAAGTAAGTAAAGACTTTATTTAAAGAGGGTTACTACATTTAGCAAATGCATACGAGCACAATGTAACAGCTAATCTTCCATGAGGCCCTCTATAATGGTATATACATTATACATATGTACATAAAATATACATTTTTTTTATACAAAAAATAAATAGATTACAAGTATCAATTATCACAAGTTATTACAAAATATATACGTAAACAATATAATGATCCTAAGGGTTTCATACTGAAAAGTTCGAAATTGAGCAAAACAGTGTGGACACAGTCTGGTTGCTACGTAAGGGCAAACGGATCATGTCCACACTATTTGTCTACTGGTCTGCATTCTTTGAATCCGTAAGATGTATGGTGTCCGTAAATTACAGAATTTAATTTGGTATGTAACTCTTAGGATTTGTTCTGTAGTTTCTGTGTATCTGAGTGTTTGTGGAATGAATGGGGAAAACATAAGAATATTATGCACTCCAGTCCTCTGTATCAAATGCAAGAAATTTTATATAGATATTACATATGAATTATACATGGGTGAAAGTTCATAATTTCCAAAATCCTGAACCTTAAAAATTCAAATCTTAAAAACTTGCAGAATGCCCTCAAAATAATCACAATTTCAAGTTTGAATGTTGATTGTCTTTATTTTAACTGAAAATAAATCAGAGATCCTATCAAGATCAACTGAATTCATTATCTTGAGGCTGACTTTCCACAGAAAGTCAGCCTCAAAATCCTGAATTTAGGAATAATCCAGATTATATTCACCCAATCCACCACAAAAGACATATAACTGCAGACAAGTTGAAAGACTTAATTGAAATTCAACCTTTTATGCACTAATGGATTCTTTCATCAGGTTTGACACAAATATGACTATTTCCGGGATTAAATTATTGCATCTCCTTCTCTGAGATCACTTTTGCCTTGGCAAATAGTGCAGACCCTGATGAGATGACATATTATGCGGCATTTCATCTGGGACTTCACTGCTTGTAAAAGTAAGCATTTAGAGTTATCAGTAATAATACAAACGGTTAAAATACAAGAGTAAATATTATAAATTTAAATGTTAGTTGTTACTGTTCAAAATCCACTCAATACATCTTCTGTGGAAAGTGTCTGGAGTCTCTGCATTTTTTACATGTGCTGGCAGACCATTCCACAACAGACATCCAGAGTACCTTAAGCTGTTTTTGAAATATTCTGTCCTAGGCTTAGGTGGCACAAAACAGCCAGCAGTAGATGATCTAAGACTTACATTTGTATCTAAAACATTGTTTCGTAGAGTAAAATGATCAGAAATATATTGTGGGGTCAAATTGTTGTAAACCTTAAACATAAATTTCGCTTTTCTGAGATAGAACCTATCATAAACAGACATTATCTTCAAAGTTTTCATGGCCTCGTTAATATCATTAACATTATAATCGAGGATTACCCTGCATGCTCGTTTTTGTAGTCTTAATATCTTGAGTTTATTGGTTTCGGATGAGTTTCCCCAAACAATGTTGCAAAAGTCTATATGGGGTTGGATGTAGGATTTGTAAAATTGGACTCTGTGAGTTTGGTTCAGGAATTTTTTTATTTTAGCCAGGAGCCAAATGCTTGATGCACTTTTCTGAGTAAGGCGTTTAATATGTTCAGACCATGTCAAGTTATTATCAACATATACACCTAAAATCTTTTCATTTGTTATCATAGTAAGGGGTTCATTATTGAAATTTAGATCAAGTTTATCATTATTTAGCCTTTGTCTTTTCTGATTTGTTGTAACAAGCATAACTTTAGTTTTGGCTGAGTTAAGGATCATTCCATTGTTTTGACACCAAATGTGTAAGCTATTGATAGCAGTTTGAAGATTACTTTCAATCTGTTCCACTGAATCTTGAATATCATACAAAGTTGTGTCATCTGCATAGAGATCTGTTGACACATTGTCTGTGTATAATGGTAGATCATTAATAAATAGCAAAAACAACAATGGCCCTAATATTTGTCTTAACCACCTTTGTTGTGTATATCTTTGGTTGTGTATATCTATGAGTGGCTGTTTTAGGCAGGTTTTACTGTATAGTCCTACTATAGGCAATGAAATTAAATACACAAATTTGCTAAGAATATTTTTTAAAGATAACACTGTTTACATTGGACAATCGCAATGAAATTAAAAAAAAAAACTGACTGAAAAATGATATAATTTTTTTGAGTTGGGCTTTTTTTAAGGTTTGGTCGGGTAAGGGGAAACAAATGAAATTTTAATTTTGGCTTGAGAAAATATACTGAAACAATAAAGTTATGTCCGCTTGACGTTTATGTCTGCCAGTTCCAAATGTATGAACGCATTTCATTCAAAATTTCATATTACCCACTGTGATGATTTAAAAACGTTTTGCAAGAAAGATAAATTCATTTGATAATCAGTAGAGCCGTTGACAAAGCAGCGAACACAAGTACCCTTAAAATCAAAAGTCACAACATCAATAGCTTGCGTGTCCGTCATAATCTCGAATTTTTAAGCACATTTAAGCATCACTGAGCAAACTCTATAGATGTTATGCTTGCTAGCTGTATGCATTGCGTTTACAACTACAGCCATTAATCTGTAACATACTCTGACGTAACAAAATACCGATCACGCGCGTGCGTGAAAACACTCAGAAAATTCATTTTTGGGTCAGTATTTTGATAATCAACAGAATCAGACAAATTTGATTTTTTTTCGTCATCACAAGCATTTCAACATTAATTGCGACTAATCAGCATCAAACCAATTGCTAATGGATTTTTTTTTATGATTTTGCAGTAAGGGATGGGGTATTATACACAGATTTAGAAAACCTTTGATGCCGGACATCAGCCATATATTTTGTTGTTCTCTTTTGTGTAATTGTTGTCATAAACAAACACAACACATTAAAACAGAAACGGTCTCAAAATAATGTCAGGTTAAGGAGATTTGAAAGTTCTTAAATTGTTATTTGTTTAATTCAAAGGGAGATAATTTCAGTTAATTTCGCAAATTAAAGGTTTTGAACTGCAATGTCGCTCGTTCAATAAGCAGACTTGGGATTATTAGATGTTTTTTCATCCTCGGACGTTTCTGGATGCCATTTAACGTAAAATGTGTCACGTTTTCATGATTAACTTCCTGATGATAATGGAAAAAGCTGTGTGCACATTAGGTTCAATAACCCTTCATGATAAAAAGATAAAATCAAATAATCACCAATTTTTGTGTGACCTACGTTTGATAAACATTTTGGTTTTATTTTTGTTGCGACATCTTAACTGGATTGATAGATACAGTACCATGAAAATCGGACATTACTTTTTTGTTTGAGTATATTATTCCAAGAAAACATTTTTTGTGAGTATTCATTGAAAGCATCTCATCCAGGGGTTGTATTTGCAGTGATATTGCTGGCGCAAAATGATGATGGGCTGTATAAATGGGCATGCAAATTTCACAATATAAAATGGCCATTTGAAATTTTGATGTGCCCTTCAAAAAATTTGGTTGGGCCGATATATATTACAGTGGGTTATTCTTCATGCATTTTTTAGGTCTGCAGATTTTTTGGGATTAACCCATTTCAGTCAAATGAACTTTCCTACCCTAACTACTCGGATTAGTCCATTTCCAATTTGATGGTTGGAATAAATTAGTTTTGTTCAATTTTTTAAAGAACATTCTCTAAGCAAATAGTAAAGACCCTATCAGACGGTGTGTTATGCGGCATCTGAGTCTGCTCTGGTTTTCTATGTCCCATAAAATGATGCTAAGCTTATATGGGTTAATTTATTCAGAACAAAATTCAGGAATATCATCGGTGTCAAACAGTTTAGATTCAGATCATAACTGATATTTGTCGGGCCTGGTCTTGAGGTTATAAAAAAGTTTCATGGTCAATTCAATTGAGCATAAAATTTATCATGCTAATAAATGTTAAAATGTCAACAACTGTTGGCATTTTAACATTTATTAGCATGTTGGCATTTTAACACTTATTAGCATGATAAATACAACATCTGAGAGTTTGAAGGCAAGAAAAGTCTGAGATTTTCAGTATTTGAGTTTTTGTGAGCAGTTGAAATTTCATGTGCAGTCGAGTTTAGCATGAAAAAAGTTTTATAACCTCGGGGCCTGGTCTGGGTCCAAAATATTTGCAGATGTCAACAGCAGGTCCATGTAGCAAGAGTCACCTCTTGCAGAGAAAAATTTAAGATGAGTTTAAGTTCCAAGGCTCACCTTGCCATTAACCATTGTAGCCATTTGCTACTAAAATGTAGAGTGGCTACAAATATATTTCATTGGCTAAAAGCAAACTGTAGCCAGTAGGTGGTTCAAAAATTACTTATCTGCGAAAAAGTGTATGTTGATCAGCTTTTGGATTTTCCAATATTGCTTTTATTATTCCTTCACACTTTATTATTGTGTCATATTTAACTCTTTGAATACTGGATTTTTTTTCAATATCATTAGGGTGTCAAACGGTTTGGATCCAGATCAGGCCGGACATTTTGTCGGGCCTGATCTGGGTCCAAACTGTTTGCAAAGGTTATCAGCAGATGACATAAGTTGCCGCTAGCTGGCCAAGAATTAACATACATGTAAAGAACAATTTCTTGATACTACTTTCTGGCTAAAACCTTGGCTAAAGACAATTTCATTGGCTCCAACTTTTTCCATTTGGCTAAAGTGTTGGCTACAACAAATTCTTAGCCAGGGTAAGCCCTGTGTTTAACCATAGTGATTTTCTTGAACTGTCTTTCAGGCTACCAAAGCTCATATCAAGTTAAACACAAAGAAGCTGTATCAGGCTGATGGCTATGCTGTGAAAGAGTTGCTGAAAGTGACATCAGTCTTGTACAACGCCATGAAAACAAACATAGGTCAGGCGGACAATGGCGATGAGGATGACAGTACACCAGTCTCTTTTGATATTTCCTCTAGGGTGAGTAGCTGAGAATTTAATTAGTATTCCATGTAGGGATTTTGAGGTAAAATAAAAAAATAAGTGTGTTTCGGGCCACCAGTCTGAAAATTTAAGGGACACTGAAAATTTTAAGGGTAGGCACACATATTTTTTTCTGGAAAAAAATATAATTTTATGCATTTTGAAAGGCCTTTCAAAATGCATAAAATTATATTTTTTCCAGAAAACCTGAAAAATTCTAGGTTTCACCAGTAAATTTAGGTAGGGTTGGATTACCCTAAACACAGGTATTTTTTATTTGGCCTGAGCAATGAGTATTGAACTTGGTGGGTGTATCAAGAAGACCAAGATTTTATAATAAAGCCTCTGTACTTTATGCTTTTCAAGTCTACAGAATCATCACTTTGCCATCTGCTGTATTCACTATTAGCAATATGAAGTTTGGCTGATCTGAGACTTTTGTGTACACTTTGAATCAACATCTATTGCTTACATCTGAAAACTCAAATAGTATTTTTTCCTGCATCATCAACATCACTATCATCAGATTTTTTATTAACATGCAGGTGCAAGAGCATCATCCACATCAGTGGGCACCCCTCCAGGTAGGTGGCAAGTGCATACCAGATCTCACACCTGATCGCAAGATGTTCCTTTCTTGATGGTCAACTGTAGTGTGCTTCAAATCAAAGAATTGGTTCTCTGTCAATTTCTTCCATGTCATCCTGGGTCTCCCTGCCCTGTGAGTTCCATCAACCCTTGTAAGCTTAATTTCATGAACATGAATGCTGAAACCATATACTCTCTCCTATCAAAAGTTTTGCTTTAATCACATTTTTACGCTGTTTTTTCTTCTACAGATTAATGAGTTAAAGGAAGCAAGAAGATTGGCATCAGAAATCACAGTAAAAGGAGCTGGTTTATATGATCTGTTAGGAAAAGAAGTGGAACTTAGGGTGAGTGGGAAATTATAAAACAATGGCCTGAAGGGCCATCCTTATAAACTGACCCTTATTTTAATCCTTAGCCTGCCAGTCACAACTTGTTATCTGCTCTTCTCATCTGCTTATGTTCTTAGGTAGCCTATATTGCAAACAATATGGACCCAGATAAGACTGCTCCCTTGGGCTGGTAAGAAAGTATTTCCATTTGCTTTGGTTAAAAGTGGGTGTTGTACTTTATGTTTTGGCATTGAAACTTGTTGGTTACAACAGAATAGTCTAGCTAGGACTTCGTTGTGAAGACTGGTCCATGAAATTAGTTAGGATTCTTTTGACAGATGACAAAGACCCTGATTAATGCTTCCCAGGGGTGCAGGCTGCTCTTGTCAATCACTGCATTTGTGATGGGTAATTTTCATGCTTTTATTATTATCTGCTTTTTTTTCCAAAATTAACTTTTTTAAGAATTTCTTTCAGGAACACTTATCAGAGTGTCAAACAGTTTTGATCCAGATCAGTACATATGTTCTGTTGGTCCTGATCAGGGCCCAAACTGTTTGCAAAGGTTATTAGCAGATTACAAAAGTCGCTGCTAGCAATGAAAGAATTAATGTTTCCCAGATGTGCAGGCTGCTCTCGTCAATCACTACATTTGCTTACCCATTTGTGAAGGATACAAACTTTAAGATAAACCATGTATACACTGTAGCATTCTGAAGCATCTCATCAGGGTCTGCACTATTTGTTACTTATAAAGACAAAACAATCTACATGGGCAGACATACAATCTCATTTGTAATTTTTTGAATTCATAAATTTAAATTGGCCCCTCATAGTATATAAGTGTCCATTCAAACTTCAATGTATAAAATTGTATGGAAGAATTTATTAGTCAAGAAAGGGTTAAACATTACCATAGGTTCAGAAACAACAAATATTTAGCATAAAACTGATTATGCTTTTATCCATAAGTTCAACATGTATTTTTGGTGCTTAAAAGAACCGTCTCACTGAGACGGTTATTTTAAGTGCCCACAATATATGTGTTGGTCAAGAAATAAGAAAACTTGGTTTTGATTTGCATTCTTTAATTTCTGGAGGCCTGATTTCAGTATTTTCTTTTACACAGGAACAAAGAACCTTAGTGATAGCCAAACAACTTGAGATCAACGAGGTCGAGATGAGTTTAGGTGCTTCTATCAAAGCTGTTGAGGTACGTGTTAATGTGTTGAATATGGTTATAATCATACATCGTATGAGAGTATAAGAATCTATCATGATTATGCGGGTGGGATAGAAAAATCCATTCCTTGTGATCACCGTTTTTCATCACTCGGCAAGCCTCATGATGCCAAAAGGTGATCGCAAGGGACAGATTTTTCTATCCCATCCACACACAAATCAGCTGTGGCATGGGATTTCTAACAATGTGGTATGTGCAACCAGCAAACCTCAGATCAGCCTGCTAGTCGCTTGAATATTCTATGAGTGTTAAGCTACTTACTGAACATAATTTGGAGTTTCTTAGCTTAAAAGGGGGCTGCATAGGCTTGTCTGAGTCTACACTTGTCAAGATGCCACATTGTTGGAAATCACATGCAGCGGCTCAAATAATAGATTCTTTTTCATGCTCACCATTAAATACCACATTTTTTATATTTTATAAAAGGTTTCCAGAAGTTCTTGAATACTTTGAGATGCAACATAACATGATGACGTCACTTTACCATAACAATAATGTCACTTGTCTATCGACGTGCAACTGTTCTTTTAAATATCCTTTCCACCGGATGGATTTTTCTATCCGATCCTCACACAAATAATAGATTCTTTCTCTTGTTCATAACCATTAAATACCGCATTTTTAAAGCAACCAACCAATGAGTTTTTGTGGCAACAACGAGGGTTGGTTGCTGTTACGATTAGAGACTCTGTTCTGTTCTATTCATCTGCAGTACGAAGGCCTGATTTCCATTCTGTCGCCGAGTTCCGGTATTTATACAGAGTCGATTTGATCGAACTAAGGACCTTATTCTACCGTTGAAAAATGTGCCGTGATCTTTTTTTTGACAATAAAAAATACAATAAATAAAGTGAAGGTACCAATTTTATTGATATTTACGTCAGATTTTAGCCATAAGACTGAGGAATTTGTTCGATCACCAAGAGCTTGAACGTTTATGATAGCTCATTCAAGCAAGCATCTGTGTGATCCCCATGACGTGATGTCACAAATCTTATAATGTTACTTCACGAAGTGATAACATTTTGTGCTCAAGTCGTTGGGCCTTTGAAGGAGGCAATTACAAGTTACATGTTGTATACACAGGCCTTATGATATCCAGCGGGGACTTCCTTCAAAAACGCTTGCAGCATTATTTTACAGCTAAATGTGATTTCCTTTTACTCAGGGTGAGGTTTAAAGTCAGCTTTTACTCACTAGAGTATCCACTCACACTAATACCGTATAACTGTGCTATCTGGTTGGTTGCCCATTAGGTACGCCTATTTCATATTATTTAAAAAAAGGTTTCCAGAGGTTCCTGAATACGTTGACATGCAACACAACATAATGGCTTCACTTGAACATAACAATGATGTCGTCACTTGTCAATGATGTGTGGTCGTCATTTTTTTCCTTCTCACAGGTCAATGTGAAGTACATGAGATAGAGTTTTCTCATATGGGTAAAAACAGCGGAAACCCCGATCTGGTGTGCAAGAAGTTGTTGCTCTGCAGGCCTCCAGATAAGAGAGTGTAATTGAAACCTGTTTTCTTTACTTCTCATCCAAAACATATGTTGTGGGTACTCAAAAGAACCGTCTCAATGAGACGGTTCTTTTGAGCACCCAAAACACATGTTCAAATTGATAGGTAACAAAATAATAGCAATTTTATGCTTAAAAAATTTGCTTAACTGGCCCTATGGCTCTGTGTTCACTGGCCAGGTTTATAACCTATAGAACAAAAGCTTCTAAATTAGAGTTATAAAGATTTTTACATTTTACAGCCTACTCAGTACTCACTTAGTGCTGGTTTCATTGTTTTTTTTCACTTGGAGCCAGTGTTGACATTGCTATATATAGAACTTTTGATATGACATTAACACTTTGCATGTTGCGAAATATTTGCGGCTTTTTTGTCATCGGCTGATTTTTTTCAAAATCGACTTTTTCAAAAAAAATTCTTTCAGGTATACCATCAGAGTGTCAAACAGTTGGATCCAGATCAGGCCTGACATATTGTCGGGCCTGATCTGGGTCCAAGCTATTTGCAAAGGTTATCAACAGATGACACTAGTAGGTAAAGAGTTAACACACTCACATCTTCAGATAAGGTGATTTTTGTGCATGGTTGTTGCAATGCAAGGATTTGTTTTATTTTGACCTTTAACATGGGTGAAATTTTGCAGGATTTATCCTGAATTCAGGATTTTGAGGCTGACTTTCCATAGAAAGCCAGCCTCAAAATACTGAATTAAGGAGAAGTTTTCAGATTGTTTAAACACAATTTATCATTTTAACTTTGAATTTTCCATTTTTGTAGGCATCCTGCAAGTTTTAAAATTTGAATTACAAAAGTTCAGGATTTTTTAAATTTTGAACTTTCACCCATGCTTTAATAAATAAATAGAGAGATATATTATTGAAAAATCTGAGTTTTGTTAGTAGACCATTGGGTATTTGGATATGAAGATATATTTACCAAAGAATTTCATTATTGACTTCCTATGATGGTTATCAATATTAATACTCCGGTTAATATCACTTCATATCCAATGACTTGATAGTCAAAAATGGTGTAATAGCAACTAATAAAAATATAATGTTTGGTCTGTTTGCAGCATGAGATCAAGAAAACACTGAACATGTTAGATAATGTTGCATCTGACGAAGCTAACCTCGAGGCTAAGATAGAGAAAAAGAAAAATGAATTGGAAAGAAATCAAAAACGTTTACTTACTTTACAGAGTGTCAGGTAAGATACTTATTTCTTTTGCATATCTAGGGCCTTGTATACCTTTGGTGGAAACTTTTTCAATTTTTTCTGTACATCCAGTCATCTTTTCATACCAATGAATCCATGCTTTTGTGACTAGGGTTCTAATGCATTCTAATTGGATTTACTCGTATAGTAATTAATGGGGATACATTGGGTGGCCTCAACTCATTATCTGGCATTTATTGATGTTACAATAATGCACTCTGAAAGAATATCAGTCCATGTGCCTTTTTTCCTATTAAATATCTTAAGCATTGCTGGGTAATCCTCAATTTTTGCAGTCATATTGATATCAAATAGGTGGTTTACCTGTTGGATTTCTTTTGCTCCGGTATTCAGTTTAATTTACTGTTGAGTCCTTATCCTTGCTTTATCTCCTTGTTATATCTTGATTTATATGTTTTAGATGATGCATTGATAAGTTAGGGGTCTTTCATGCAAACCAAATATCTATGTGTCTTGATCCACATCTGAATTAAGGGTGAGATTGGCGCCGTTAAACCGGTTTAAGCCCTGCAGTAAAATATTTTACTGACCGTTCCAAGGCGGTACTTCTTTTGTGGATCTTTTATGTTTTTGTTCTGTCTTGTGTTTGCTATGTCTTTGTGCGCGTCTGTTTATATTTGCTTTGTGGTCACCTGCTGGGAAAGGGCTGACCTCTTGGCTCTCGTTTGTGGTGTCTACTGTGAGTTTGTCTTTTTCCCATTGGTATCCTGGGTCAGGTGTGGTACTTGATTGTATCGATTCCTGATCTTTGCACCCTTACTTACTTTTATTGCTCTATGCAACTCTTTTTATCTCATATGAAGAAATAAGGGTAGATGACAATTTGTTTACAGTAATTGCCTTTTATAATTCTTCATCATATACAGAGAGCCACTTTAGTTACGCACCACCTTTTCAGGGCCCACATTTTTTGACAAAAATGCTGGAATCAAACATTCTCTATGCTCATTTACTTATTGACATTTTATCTGTTTGATGACATACAGGGTGTCAAGTGTCCTATATATTCCTATATTTGGAAGACAGTCCTATATATTCCTATATTTCAGGGTAAGCAAGAAATGTTGAATTCTTATTTTAAAACAAATGTTGTTAATTTCAAACATGGAAAGGTGTAAGTTTGTAATTTTACAACATTTGCTGTGAACGCAGATGCTTAAAGAAGTTTGTCAGTAAACTTAAGTGTTGTGACTGAAGATTGACCACACATTGGAGAGGCAACAGTGTGTGCAATCAGAACAGTCAAGGATGCAGTAGAGTTCTTGGATCCAGTCAGCAATCAACCTCAAAAAGTTCCCCTCACATGAGGCCTCCTTAGAAGTGCTAAAATGGCATATGCCAGCTACAGACAAAGACTAGACCGGGACAAAGAAGAAAAAGAGAGACAGCTGAAACAACAAGAGCTGGCAAAGGCTGTAAAGAAAAGACTAGAAAGAGAATGGGAGGAGGAAGATAAAAGAACAACATCTCTGCTAGACAAGGAAAAAGAACTTTTAAAGAAAGAGTCTGACATTCAAGGAAAGCTTGTGACATCTGAGGAGTTGCTGAAGGATGGGAGTTCAAAGTTGAAGAAGGCTGTTGAAAAAGATGACTTATAAGGTGCAGGTGTAGCTCAAATGATGATAGCCACAACCACTTCAAAAATTGAGAAATTAGAAGGGAAGTAGATAAATGAGAGAAAGTCAGAAACAGGTGGAAAAGGAGAAACGAAAACTTCTTTAGAACAAATTAGAAAGTAAAAGTAGATAATCAACAGCTAGGAAAGAAAAAAGTACAGGCAAGGTACCATCATCGAACAAGAGGAAAACCACTGAAGAAAGCACTTCTTCTAAAAAGCACAAGAGTCATTAGATAAGCAGCATTTGACTTTGTATTGGTATGAGCAAAGCTAAAATAACCATGTGCTAAGATTGGGGAGTTACATAGTAATTATACTGTATTCTTTTTATATTTAATATACTGTCTGTTAATTTTTGTTCTGTTGTAGGTACTAGGCAGCTTATTTGTCAAACCAACTTATTTTTAGTATTGACAAGGTACGGTGTTATTTTCAAGTCTTGAAACCCCAATGGTTGTGTCATTTGTTAATACATGTGCTTTATAAAAGAATGGTAAAACATATATCTAGTAAATATAGTTAGCATTTATACAAAAGATGTTTCCATGATGAGTACAGAAAGCAAGGAAATTTCAAACAGTTGGATGTGGTATGCTTTGATCATATACGTTGTGTTTTAGCCAACAAAAACATAAATGTAAATTAGATGTATTTTGTTTAGCCCCAAAGGTTACTGGGCAGCCTATTCAGTATTTTTGCTTTGCCAATGACATTTCTGACAGCATTTTTGTACTATATCTTGTAATCATTCATTTGTTAATCTTTTTGTTGAAATAATGTCATTCAGAGCTCTCACTAACTGAAGATTTGCAGTTCTGAACTCCCATTTCTGGTGCTGGGACTCCTATTTTTTAAAGGAGGCTATATTCTTTTGTATTGTGGGACTCCCACTTTTTGGCAAAGAGGGCTTTGGGACTCTTGTTTTCAAAATCCAAGTGAGAGCTCTGAATTATGTTTACTGCTTGTTTTTGTTGATTATCCAATAAAGGATAGAGTGTAGTAAGTGGAGGAGGGACTGTATATGCCTTGTGCGAAGGGACCAAGGCACACCGACATTCAAACCGAAAATAGTGGAGGAGGGAGCACAGTGGCTGAGTGGTAGAGTGCTTGACTCGAGACTGAGGGTCTGCGGGTTTGAGCCTCACCGGCGTCACTGCGTTGTGGTCCTCGTCACTGCGTTGTGGTCCTTGAGCAAGACACATTTATCCTAGCTTAGTACTGGTTCAACCCAGGAAGACCCGTCCCTGTTTAACTGAAAGATTGTTGATGGGACGTAAAGAATCAAATCAAACAAACAAGTAAGTGGAGGAGGTGGCTAAATATATAATTATTCATGTTTTCTTTGTCCTATGTATTCCTATATTTCTGAATGGACAGTCCTATATTTTAGGTGTTGGTCCTATATTTTAAGGACCAAATTTCACATGACACCCTGGACATAGTAAAAATATCAAAATCACTCATGCAAATCATTTTACACATCAAAAGCAAGTTTTATTAAAATCCCCTTTGTCAGTCTTTGAAGTTAGTAATGCTGTTACTTTTTGAAGAAATGCTTGTTTTGACGTCTTATTAACTTCAGTTGCAATAATCGAACAGGTTTTCCTTTGCAAATTGTTTTATTATGAGTCACTTTTTGACATAGAAGTATCAAAACACTAAAACATCTTATCAATACAATATACAATACAAATCTCTTTATTTCACTCAGATCATACAAACATGACATATGAGGAATACAATACAATATTGAAAGGCGGTACATATCTAATAGACAGATAAAAGAGAGAGAGAGAGAGAGAGAGAGAGAGAGAGAGAGAGAGAGAGAGAGAGAGAGAGAGAGAGAGAGAGAGAGATAGAGGGGGGAGGAGTTCAAGTATAAGGATATAAATATATAGCAGCAGAATATTAAACTGAGTTTTCTATGTTTTCACGCAAGATTGAGACACATAGGTTACTCGATCGAGTTATCGGACAACCCATGCTTCGCACTCTTCCGTGATTTTGTTTGCACAGCTGCAAGCTAGAGCGTTTTGGGGGAGCAGAAAGATTCAAAAGGGATTCATCATGTTTTTGTCATTATAAATTGTTGGTTTTTGTGAATGTCGTAAGGGAGATAAACTCGACGACGTTATTGGTTTAAGTTTCAAGACTGGTATGGCATAATTATTTCCCTTTGTGCATCAACAGCTGCACGTGCGTAACCATAATCGGTGAGTGTTGAGTTCTCAGATTCTCGATTGGAATTATCTGGCTGAAAAGTCGGGATTACTTTGGAAATCCATTCAAATTCAGGTAAACATCAATCGCAGTTTTTGCAGAAGGGATTTAGCTTTTGTGTATTATTTTTGGCAAGCAGTGAGGATCCAGATGAAATGTCGCATCATGCGGCATTTCATCAGGGTCAACTCTGTCTGCCAAAACAGAATGCGGTCACCAGAAGGGAAAACGCTTTTATTTTATATGTTATAATATAATCCATAATGTGCAGCCCCTAAGTATCTACAATGGACTATTCCGAGTTTACCGTTCGCAGTGTTTACAGAATGGCTCTATCAGCTTTTGTGTATTATTGGTTTGGCAAGCAGTGGAGATCCAGATGAAATGTTGCATTATGCGGCATTTCATCAGGGTCACCTCTGCCTACAAAAACAAAACAAAACGGCCACCAGAAGAGAGTACACTTTTTTGTAAACCATAGTATGCAGCCCCTAAATATCTACAATGGACAATTCCGAGTCATTGAACATTCACGGTCCAGCAGACAACAGGTATTCTACAAACGCAGTGCTCTATTTATACCTGGCGGTGTACATTTTACACACGATCACATGACATTTCATTCATAAAAATGAATAGTAGATAGTAAATCACAGTAAACAATAGACAGATAAACTATATGATTTTCAGAGCCTTAGCCAAGCGACAACGCTTTGAAAATTTAGACCGCTAGTCACGATTTCTGTCGTCTGCTCTTCTCGTCCGCTCAAACTTTCAGGCAGCCCAGGTTGCAATCAGTGTGGACCCAGATCCGACTTCTCACTTAGGAGCAACCCGACCAGGACCCACGTTGTGTGCTGTCACCAAACATACAGATCAGAGTGCGCACGGGCACTCGTAGCAGACGTAAAAAGCAGACATCAAAAAAACGATGGCGGGTCAGGCTTCTTAACTATTATGGTGTTGTACAAATAGTGCTAATTGTTTTTTTACCAAATTGCACAGACAGTACACAAATTAAATGTTGGAGATTTTTTCTATCAGAGAAAGTAGTTTGGTATAACGGTGCAGGTCCCAGCATGTTTTATATCTGGGTCTAGAATGTTTACCAGCATAGAGTCCATTTTGTTCACAGTGAATTTGTTATATATTTATATTATGTTCGAAATATTGAATGGGGGGAGGGGGAATGGGAGGGGTAGAAAGTCGAGTGTTAATTAGTGGACCGGAAATGTTGTATAATTATGCCCATAAAAAGTGCGAGTTTGTGTAGGCTTCTTTCGTCGCAAGAGGTAAGTAATTTTCTGTACTTCAAGATATTGGGCCTTTTGTGGTATTCGCGAGGGAGCAGCCGCTCCCTATCTCTTTTAAAAAAGTGACATAAGGTAATGAAATTCATCTCCTAGAGTGTTTTTATCGCATATAGTACATTTCCTATCATCAAGTTCAACGTTTTGCCACCTTCCAGTTTCCACCGGTATTTTGTGGTTTCCAGTTCTGAAGTGCACCATTTTCAGGTATAAATGTTTTGGAAGTATTAAGAAGTAATTTTCGAGGCAAACTGCATCCTTAAAATAGTTTAAGTTTTTACCTTTGGATGAGGTATTCAGATAAGCTCTCCACATTTGGAGAAATTGATCATGCAATGTTTGTTTGATGAGTAGTCCTAAAGATAAAGTGTTTATATGCCTTTGATTAACCCACAAATCGTACCTCCCGACGTCACTTAGAATTTTTATTACATTTGAGATCCATTTAATGGATGGGTCTTTTTTGCTTTTCATGGTATGGTATAATAGGTAAGAAATTTTTGTATCCTTCCCCATTATGAGCTTGTTCCAAAATGCAATGATACGTTTTTTAACTATAATTTCGAGGGGGTGGCGTCCTAACTCTGCATACAACATATAAAGTGGGGTACTCTTTCGACTTTTTGTTATTCTCCTTAGAAAATCATTGTGTATTAGCTCTAGCATATCAAGATTCTCATAGCCCCAGATCTCGCAAGCATACGTTAAGATCGGTACAACTGTGTGATCAAATAGTTTTAACTGTAAATCAATTGGTAAGTTAAGGTTATATATGCGACAAAAGAGGAGATGCATGGCTTTTTTTGATTGTTCTACAATATGTTTACGTGCATTTAAAAAACTTCGAGATTGGGAAAAATAGACTCCAAGGTATTTGTATTTATCAGTTATTTCAATTTTTTGATCCCCTAGTGTGAAATCAAAAGAGCTTGTTTTGCGGGCGCCAAATATTACAACCTTAGTTTTATCAATATTAACATTCAATTTCCATTCTTGACAGTATTCGTTAAACCTATCGAGTGAAAACTGGAGATCAGCTTCATTGTTTGCCATAATCACAGTGTCGTCTGCATACAACAACACGCTCAACTTCATAAAAAGTGACACGTCTTATAGCCATGGTAGTAGTGACGTCATCACTAATGTCAACACCTTGACGCTAATTAATCCATTTATTTTTTACGAAAATAAACGGTGGATACATGGTTGTTAAAAATGAGATTATAAAAGAAGTGTTTTGATAACTAGTTTACTCAGAATCATACGAAATTTTAATTAACTTAAAAAAAAGTAATAAAATTAACTTTTTTTCAAACCATGGTCAGCTGGGAACCAAAATAGTAAAACGTTTAAAAAACTGATAAAGTTAACAAACACATTCCAATCTTAGACATCGCAAAGAATAAATGGGCTCTTATCAATGTTATTGCAGAAATTCGACCCTGAAAAAAGTGCAATGTGATCTGAGTTTCATTCGAAATAATGCAATGTGAAATGGTGTTTTGAGGGTAGTGCCCTTCAAGATCCATTTTCTCACTTGTTACTCATCTGATCATGATAAAATTTCTATGGCTTATGCAAATATAGATACACTTTACGCTGGTAGTCTCAGAAAGAATGTAGCATATGTCTTTATTGAGTAATTTTACATTTTATAAGTGGTGCGTAACTAAAGTGGCTCACTATATGTAGATAGTAAATCTTCAAGTTAAACTGAACATTTATGTCACCACTTCAAACGTAGTAACAAAGCTGTCTACAGCCAATCATCCATTTTAAGCTCTCTGAAGTAGGTTGTAATTTTAAGGCCAGTATCTAACACAGGACAAGTGAAATTCGATATGTTCAGGATATACAACATTAAAAACCTTAATTTAAAGCTTTTAATAAAGTCAGAAGATGCAAACTTTAAGGCCCATGCCAACCCGATAGCAATATATTCACCTTGTACTTTGTATAGGCAAGCTAAGAAAGATATTTGATAAATTTCAAGTAATTAAACAGGTTTAGATAACCAAAAATTTTCAGCGTAAAAATGTCAATATTTTCTAATCCATCAGTTTTAACATATGTTTTGGGTGCTCAAAAGAACCGTCTCATTGAGACGGTTCTTTTGAGTACCCACAACATATGTTTTGGTTGAGAAATAAGAAAATTAAATTTTCGTTACGCACTCTTAACTAAAGTCCTGTAATTATCTAAAAAAACAAACTGAAACCACTTGATGCCCTGGTTCAAATAAGAATGTTGTCTCTGTTACCCCAGGGTTGTGGAAATAGTAAAAATATATATATAATGGGAGCGCAGTGGCTCAGTGATAGAGTGCTTGGCCCGAGACCATGGGGTCGCAGGTTCAAGCCTCACCAGCATCACTGCGTTGTGGTCCTTGAGCAAGACACATTTTCACACTGGTCAATGTAAACGCACAGGTGGTTGCTACAACGAGCTGGTGGTGGCATTTTTACGCACTGGTGATGGCTTAAAATGTAAACAAATCTATACCTGTTGACTTTATGATTTATTTATAAGCTTGCATTTATTTTATTTGTGATGACACCTGGCGCACAGACCAACAGTAACATTGCAGTTTATGGCTCTGCCAAGGAATTGGTGATTTTATTCATGGTTTGGACGGCAAATCCAGCACACTTCTGTAGTTTTGCTAC
Source organism: Loripinus fragilis (assembly GCA_964019695.1). Taxonomy (NCBI): domain Eukaryota; kingdom Metazoa; phylum Mollusca; class Bivalvia; order Lucinida; family Lucinidae; genus Loripinus; species Loripinus fragilis. The sequence continues at coordinate 112,326,980 of OZ026516.1, forward strand.
GGCAGGTGCTTATTTCTAGTAAAACTGCCTAAATTGAGGGTAATATGCATGTCTAAGCACAGCTGTTATCATGTTTACATGTAATAACATCCAAAAAACGATTACCACTTTGTATTTTTTTTTCTTGGTAAACTAGCTAACGTTTTATTGAGGAATTTTATTACAACGCACTGGGAGCATTTTTTGACGCATTGATACAACGCACTGATGGTTTCCTAGATGTGCCATGATTGCTGGTAAAGCCTCACCATAGAATTCACTGTTCTTATAAACGGTACACAAATCGCTATTTGAGTCAGCAAATGATATTTCAGTACTGTGACGAAGACTCAGGTGAGCCTGTGCAAATGTTCAGACTCGCCAGAGCCTTCTCTGCATAGAAAAAATAGAGAATAGTAATCGTTTTTGGATGTTATTTTCATGGGACTATGATAACATAGCTGCAGCTGTGCATAGACATGCAAAATTCCCTCAAGTTAGGAAGTCACAATAGAAAAAAGCACCTGTCACTGTCAAACTCCACAACTGTGTTGGATTTGTTGGTCAAACCATCAATTAAATCGCCAATTGCGTGGCAGAGCCATAAACTGCAATCTGACGGTTTTTGCGCCCAGGTGTCATCACAAGTAAAATAAATGCAAGCATATACAGAAATCATACAGTCAATAGGCATAGATGTTGTGGTTTTTGTACACTGATGAAGGCTCAAGCGTGACTCTGAAAATGTGCAGACTCACCAGAGACGCCCCCAAGCTAGTCCTGTTCGCACTTTGATAGTGTTTCTGCCAATTTTTCAGATTGGCCCCAAAACTTTTAATTTGATGAGATTGTTTGTCCGCTGTGATACATTGCAATATTTAAGAAGCCTCCATGCAAGCTCAACAAACTTGTGCTTCAACAACAGCAGAATCTATGGCGAAGATTTGGTACCAGTAAAATACATTTTAGCACCCCAGTGGCTTAGGCTGCTGTATATTCTAAGGCGGTGGTTCAGTTGTTGTTGATTCGTTGTTGATTGTTACTCCCATTATAAGATTCTGTAATTGTTCTATATTTTGTCACTTTATCACAGGTATCATACCGTTTTCTGACTGCGGAGAATTTGCGGCTAGTCTTGTCTCGGGGTTCGTTTCTTTTATGGTGGAGGGGAGGGTTGGTTCCGTAAAAGGGTAAAAAAATATATTTTTATTATCTATATCCAACTCAAATCTATTGTATTAACACAACCAAACACTCGTCCATGTGCTTAGAATATCGCAAACCTTGCAAACTCTACTGTTGGACCACGAATTGTGGTTTAAAACGGTGGAAATCATTTTGAAAGGCAAAAATTGCTTTCAGTCGATCGAACTGAGAAACTCCTAAAGTAACATATCATTTAACATTGATATCTAAAAAGCCAGGTTATCGATAGCAATTTTGCAAAAAATAATATGGTAATTGCTATTATCATTTACTAGATAATGTCAAATAAACATGGTGCCTATGCTCAAAAATGTTGATCTTATCCGCGGACGTTCGTGTACCTGTCCGCAGGGCACACCAAGATTTTGCTAGTCTAACCGAGGTGATTACTCATGGAAAATGCTAATACTGAAACGCGGATGATACGGTGTTGAACCCTAGTACTGTCCTCGAAGTTGTAATATATAAATGGCTTAAAATGCAATAATCTGAATCAACCTCATTGGCGTAGCTACCATTACGCAGTTACGCACGTGCGTAATGAAAATAGTAACATTCAAGGGAGGTCAACTAATGTGGTAATAGTGATTTTTCATACTATAAGGAACTGCTCATAAAGGAAAGAATTCGGTCCCTCTGGGAGCAAATTCTTTCCTTAAAAAGAAGTTCCAATTTTGAAAAGGGACATCATTGATTCTTTTATTTAATCAAGCAAACCTCAGTCTAAACTCAGCAAAAATATGATACCAATATGGACATACGCTTTTCAGTATATCATTGCATACTCGCATTTGATGTGCGTATCTTTTCCAGCGTTCTGGCTACGCTATTGAACAGGTTTTATTTAAAGACATATGCGGCTATTTCCAATGCGCACCTTTCCCGCGTCTGAAAACAGGGAAAGTTGTCTGGGTCCTGTCTTTCGACCCTTAACGGATTCGGATCAGCACAGCTTCCGATATTCTTATGTCATATCGGTGTTCCGACATTTTCTTCACAAAATAACTAATTAAAGTGAGTTCGAAATATCTATTGACATCTTTTCAGAACTGATCGTCTCAGCACTAAAGACAGATAAATGAAGCTCAGTCGAAATCAAACGACGTACACACTAACCCTGGTTACGAATGCGATAGTGGCCGAGTCTATATTATCTGTATGGTTATTTAGAGCGGCGCACGACCTGACCTCGTGGCCTAGTGGTTAGCGCGTCTGGCTACAAAGCCAGAGGACCAGGATCGATTCCCGGATGCGCATATATTATCAGTGTGATTTTTCTTTCTTTTTTAACATTTTAATGCTAAATTACTTCATATACTAGTAAAATGGCATCATCAAAACGAACGAAATGGTCATCCTCGAACTTTTTATATTGAACTACGCATGAAACCTATGGGGGTGGGGTTAAATTTGGCCCCCTAGAAAGAGAATTAGTTCGGTGACCCCAGATTTTTATTCTTTTTTCTGAAAGGTATTATAATAGTCCATGAATTAAAAATAAATTTTCAAGATTTTCAATATCAGATTTTTTAATACATGATTTATTCTAAAAACAAATTCCATTTTTGACGAATTGCCAAAATATATCATGCAGTATCTTGTCACAGCATGGGATAACAAGTAAACATACACATTTTGTTAAAAGTTTGAGGTCATGGGCAGTAATTTAAGTTAAAAGAAAGAAGCTGGCTGAAGATTACAACCGTTTTAGCTCGATAATTAGGACTAGTGTTATTATTTTATATTTCTAGAAAATTGGTCAAATGCTGTAAACTTCAATATGAGATTCTGAAAAAATAGGCACGGTGACATATCCTTTTTATTTCATAAATGGATAGCCCATGCATAAAGCAAACTGTATGCAAAGTATTGAAAATATTTCAATATGGGAAGTATTTAGTAGCATATGTCCTTAAAATAAGTATGCAATGATATACTGAAAAGCGTAAGTCCATATAAGTATCATATATTTGCTGAAGTTAGACTGAAATTTACTTGAATTAAATAAAAAAAATCAAATCAAAATAAAATATTTTGTCAGTATCCCGATCTTTCCCCTAAATGTTTGAAAATATGGCCAAACAATATATTTGTGCTTGTTGTTGATCCATGTTGGAGAAGAAAATCAAACTTTTAGGTTCGCAACCCTATAATTTGATTTCTATGACCAATTTAATACAAATGGAGTTCCCATCATGCATCCCTTATGTTGGTCTTAATATTGTTTTGAACATAAGCAAGACTTCAGTTAAGATTGTGTAACAGTAACATTACTTTCTTATTTCTCAACCAAAGCATATGTTGTGTGTACTCAAAAGAACCGTCGCGATGAAACGGTTCTTTTAAGCTAACATGAGAAGAGAGGACGTACTGGAAATGTAACGACAACGAATGCTGAGGATGGGCGGTTACTGTTTCAGAGGAACGTCAAGTAACAAAAGACCATTCTCGTTTCCCTGACTCTGCACTGATTGAGGCAAAGAAAGGCTACCGCAGGGTAAAATTTTTCAAGCCACTAGCAAAGGCTCTGATCAGACTGCGCATATGCGCAGGCTGATCTGTGGCTATGCTGGTCTCACATACCACATTGAAATAATTAAAGCATAATTCACGCAAGAACTTCTGTTATTATAGTAAATGTAAGGTGAATAGACTGTTAAAAAGACTTTTAACATGATGATAAAATAGAAAAATAAAATAAATGTGATCCAACTTATTTCTTGGGAGTTAGATAGACACTGCTTTCCCTCAACAAAGATAGGGGACCTACCAACAGTTTTCTTTCATCTTTTGTTTGTTTTGAGCTACTCCCGGATGAGTCGTCATACAATACATTAGATCTACTGCGTTTGCGTTTCTTTGCAATAAGCAATATTGTCATCAAGAATAAAGTAATTGCAGCCTTCTGATTTTATTAAAACTGAATCGGAAATTTAATATTGATGAGGCTCTCCCAGGTGTTTTGGGGACATGGAAAATAATGGCATTTATTTCATGTGGACGGAGAAAGTAAGGCCAACTTTTGATGGAAACAGAAGAACAAAGATAATAATGGGGAATAGGGAACATAAGATAACGAATTTTCAATGGGGGCAGGGGAACACACGCCTTTATTTCGGGGAACATGGGGACATTTACCCCCACCACTTTGGGAGGGCCTCGCGAATGTATCGTCTGCTAAACACATACGAATATAGTTTTGAGGCCCCCAGGGGGTCTATGCTCCCTTGATCCCTGAAAATAATGCACTGATCTCCCAAAATTCATCAGCACCCTGAAAGAAGTTTTCCTTTGCTCCCCAAATCCTTAAACTTAATTCAGCTTCTCCCCAAATCCCCAAAAATATAAGCCAATTTGCCCTAAAATGCATTGTTCTTGCCATAGTATTAAATTCGCATGCCTAAACAATGAAGCTATACACAAGCGGATGACTAAATATTCACTTGATATATTTACGTATATACATGTAAAGATAAGGCTTAGCCAAAGAATACAAATATTACATGATATGTAATAAGTATAATGAAATAAACACTTGTGCTAGGGGGTTCCGGGGACATGCTCCCCCTGGAAAATGATAAAATGGTGCGATCTGGTGCATTCTGAGTGTTCCAAAGTATGTTTTTATCAACCTAAAAATTAACAAATAGCCCCGGAAGCTTCAGAAATGTAAAAAAGTAAATGTTTTTCCTTTCCAAGTAATGATGTGGATTCAGATTTGTGCTAGGGGGGTCCGGGGGTAACTCCCCGATTTTTTTTTATATTAAAATGGTGCAAGCTGGCGCAATCTGAGTGTTCCAAAATACATTATTATCAACCTAAAAATTAACAATCTTAAAGACAAATGCGGCTATTTTCAATGCGCACCTTTCCCGCATCAGGAAACGAGTGAAGTTGTCTGGGTCCTGTCTTTCGACCATTAACGGATTCGGATCAACACAGCTTTTGGATATTCTTATGTCATATTGGTGTTCCGACATTTTCTTGACAAAATAAAGTAATTAAAATGTGTCCGAATATCTATTGGCATCTTATCACAACTGATCGTCTCAGCACTAAAGACAGATAAATGTAGCTCAGTCGAAATAAAACGACGTACACAATTACCCTGGTTACGAATACGATAGTGGCCGAGTCTCTACTATTTGTACAGTTATTTAGAGCGGCGCACGACCTGACCTCGTGGCCTAGTGGTTAGCGTGTCTGGTTACGAAGCCAGAGGACCAGGATCTATTCCCGGGTGCGCACATATTTTCAGTGTGTTTTTTTTTCTTTCTTTTTTAACATTTTAATGCTAAATTGCTTCATATACTAATAAAATGGCATCATCAAAACGACCGAAATGGTCCTTCCTGAACGTTTTATATTAAATTACACATGAAACCTATGGGGGTGGGGTTAAATTTGGTACTATTGAAAGAGAATTAGTTCGGTGACCCCAGATTTTTTATTCTTTTTCTGAAAGGTTTTATAATAGTTCATGAATTAAAATTAAATTTTTAAGATTTTCAACATCAGATTTTTTGACACATGATTTATTCTAAAAACAAATTCCAATTTTCGATGAATTGCCAAAATATATCATGCAGTATCTTGTCACAGTATGGGATAACAAATAAACTTGCACATTTCATAAAAGGTTTGAGGTCATGGGCAATAATTTAAGCTAAAAGAAGATTACACCCGTTTTAGCTCGATATTTAGAACTAGTGTTATTATTTCATATTTTTAGAAAATTGGTCAAATGCTGAAAACTTCCATATGAGATTCTGAAAAAATAAGCACGGTGACTCATCCTTTTTAACTCATAAATGGATAGCCCATGCATAAAAAAACAGTATGCAAAGTATTGACCATATTTCAACATGGAAGTATTTAGTAGCATATGTCCTTAAGGATAATGAATCAGCAATAGTAAAAATTATTCGCCACACCTTTCACCAATACAAATGCAGAGTAGCATGTTAGAGCTCGAAAATAAATTTAGATTTTCCAAGGGGAGGGGGATAGGGGGGCTTCCCCTCAGAAGTCGAAGAATTAAAAAAAAAATCAAATGAAATGAAGGCTTTCCTTTAAGGTAAGAGTTCATAAATTCATTTTTTACTTTTTTGCAGGGCTCCCAAAATCCTCAAAATTATGTTTGCCCCTCAAATCCCTGAATTAATTACCAGTGCAGCCCGTCTCCCTGAAAATATATAGCCCTTCTCTCCAGCTCCCCCAAACCCCTGGTGGCCCCAGTATTTATTTCAAGATAAAGGCGCGCAGCAAGGCTGAAGCAAGGATGCCTGGGCTTCAACATCACATGGGCCTCGATGCGAGAAATCTCAAAGAACAATAAAGGCACTGGTCTTTCGCGCAGTCTGATCAGCACCTTTGTTATTCACATTCATTGCTGAAAAGTAAAGTAACAAGGTCAACTATATTCTTCATTTTTTGGTAATTTCAACATGATAAAATCCTCTGACTACGCCCCTGATTTTGTTTGATTTGATTCTTTACCTCCCAGTCAACAATTTTTCAGATATATCGGGACGGGTCTTCCTGGGTTGAACCAGTACTAAAACAAGGATAAATGTGTCTTGCTCAAGGACACAACACAGTGCGAGGCCCCTGACATATAAATGTTGTCTGCAACTGATTTTTTTTTCTCCAGATGTCCTCGTTCGTCTACTGAGAACAACATAATTAGGCAAGCCCCTAATACAATGGGAGCAGCAATAAAAAATGGACGGACGCCAAAAGATTCGCCGTCATAGGACATCCGCGGATCCAGACGCCCCCCCCCCCCCCCCCCCCCCCCCCCCCCCCCCGAAATATCACAAAAATGTAGGGTTTCTCAGCAATTCTGGTCTGGATCCCCTGAAAAATCACAGTTATCATCCTAGCATTCAATGATGGGCCAGCAGCATCGGCTCGCCAGCGAAACGCCATTTGACGCCATTCAATTGGCGTTTCGCTGGCGGACCGACGATGGCCCGCTTATAGTAGTATCTGGATCCAACCTCTTGTCATCATTCAAAAACGAGCAAATGAAAAAAGCTGTTATAGTTGGACCCCATCTGACAAAAACTGTCTGGATCCGCACATGTAGGACGGACAGTATCTTATACAATGCATATAATTTGCAACAAATATGCCCCCAAAATTATGTTGTTGTTATCAATAACTTACCCCGAAGAACAAGACACGCAGCCCAGGAAGGGGGGACTTAATATTTTGATACACACGTAGGCTAAGGCCATTTTTAGGGGTTCAAAAATTTCAATTTCAGTATGTTTTGGATTTTTCAGAGAAATGAATATTTTTGGGGGTATGAAGATTATGTGGATATTTTGGGGGTTTATCACATAATTGGACTATATTTAAGGGTCATTTCTATGCATTTTAGGGTCTTTTCATTTGGCCAAGGTACATAATGGGGAATATTTTTGGGGGTTGCTTAAATTTCAAATATTTTTTGGGGTACTTGAAATTCTTGATATTTTTGGGTGAACCGTAGATGCTGGGCCTGACTATACGTATGAAGAAAAAATGAGAGTTACCCCCATCCCCCAGCCCTGGGACATGCAACCAATTTTATGTAACAAGTATATGCTTTTACAAAGCAGCTCAGTCTGCGCCGTTGTTCGGGCTGGCTGGCTGACAGATTGAATGACTGAGAAGCAAGCAGACAGACAGCTATATTTTCGTGCATACTTCTCTAAAAACAATGGTCAGCTTTCGGTGAAGGAGGTGGTACTCTAATATTAGCATAAGTAAGTAGGTTCGGTCCACTTTTGGAGGTTCAAAATTTTGAATTTCATTTTTTTTTTGGGGGGGGGGGGTGGTATCAGAAAAATAAATAATATGTACTGGGGTATGGCGACATTATGAATAATTTTTTTGACCTTTTGGGGAGTCATTTCTATACATTTTAGGGCTTTTCTTAAGGTCAAGGTACAGTATTGGAAAATGTGTTTGGGGTTGCTAAATTTCAAATATTTTTGGGTATGCCTGATATTCCTTATATTTTTGGGGGAAAAGAGTAGATACTGGGTACAAGCCTACGTATTTAGAAAAAATGAAAGTATCCCCAATGGGGTCAGGCACTCAGGCCACCTGAGCTACTAGATACTCTAGCAAAACTGGCCTACAAAACAAGTAAAAAGAGTAATGAACCGATACAGCGAGGCAGACAGTCATATGCAAGTGGACAGACAAGTATGCAGGCAGGCAGACGGCTAGATTATGCTGCTCACAGCCTTCAGAACATTGGGCAGGCGCTCTAACCACCTGAGCCACTAGACACATGTAAGCTGGTTTAACGAGCATACTAGTAAAAGAACCAATGCAAAAAGACGGGCGGACTGATTAACGGGCAGACAAACACACAGCTAGATTTTGCTGCTCACAACCTTTGGCACTTTGGCCAGGCGATCTTACTACCGTAAATACTAGACTATTTAGCTAAATGAGCATTCAAAGAAATGAAAAGAGCGAAACCCAATGGTTTCATTCTGATTTAACCGTAATTGGTCCAGTGGTTTCAGCTCACCACTTACCTAGTTTTTGTCATAGATGATTCTGATAGTTTTTGTTAGTTTTAGGATTTCCGCGGAAAAGATAGCATATTGCAGAACCCCGCGGCCATGAACAACGCCGACAATGGTCACATCTGCGGTAAGATTAGGAGCATGCTCTCAACCCGTGGTTCAGATTCGCATCAAACTCGCAATAGAACCAGTATCGGCTGTCCCTGCTGGTAGAAACCAACAGACTGTCCAAATGTAAGTGCTTTTGAGCCCATAATTGGTTCTTGCCGCTTTAATTAATGTGTGAAAAAACGGTTCTAAAAAGCCCTACCCAGCGGCCGGATAACAAAACCCCGCGGATGCTATAGCATTTTTTCACGCACCTCCGCGGTTAAGACTTGCAACCGTTGAAGGGGTAGGGGCAGAAATCCCGTTCTCATAAACATTTGACGTTTATTTAAGCCCAATCATTAACATACAGGTAAACACAAGTAAACGTTGTTTCACCAAAACGCAAAAAATATAGAAACCATTTCTATAAAAAGGTGTAATTGTCAATCAATCCCAAAGCATCCCGATTTCAAGGACTCATTCATGATGTATTTGCATTTTACAAGCATATTTTAAGTACTGTAATGCCTTAGACATGATGTGTTGTTAGGGTGACTATTCAAAAAAACATGTATGCCTATAATCGACTCAAACAAGTGTTCGTAAATAAGTTTTCACTATTTCAAATGAGAGCCCCTTCCTTCAATTTCAGTATATTTATTCCCCGCGAAAAGACTAGTCGAAAAATATCCGCGTCCAAGAATTCGGTATGATACCTGTGTTTATATCCATTTTTTGTTTTGCCATCATCTTGATGGGGAAGAGAGAGATAGCTGGATGCTTTGCTTAGTTTGTCTTCCTGGTGTCTCATGCTTGTTGTGTGGCTATTCCTCTCAGTGCCATGGGTTTGTCTGCAGTTTGTGATTGTGATATTTCCTGATCATACTCACATACTATTTTGGGTGTCATTCATGGGAACAGCGATGGCTTTGGCGAGTCTGCACATTTGCTTGGTCTAGTCTGAGCCTTCGTCACAGTTCAAAATTCTTATGTGGTGGCTCAAATGGCGATTGAATGCCAATTTGTGCGAGCGGCGAAGGCTCTGGCGAGTCTGCACATTTGCACAGGCTTACCTTAGCCTTCGTCACTGTACAAAATCTCTTGTGCTGCCTAAAATGGCAATTTGTGTGCTATTCACGCCAGGAGCTAATACTCTGGTGAGTCTGCATATTTGCGCAGGCAAAGTCACTGGACAATGTGATAAGTATCAAGATCTCTAGTGCTGGCAGTGAATGCTCTTGGGAGTCTGCGCGTTTGCACAGGCTCGCCTGAGCCTTCGTCACAGTAATGTTATATCATGTGCTGGCTGAAATCGCGATTTTTGTAACGTTTATGTGAACAGTGAATGCTGTGGTGAGTCTGCACCAGCAACCACAGCACTTCTGTGCAACCATCAGTGTGTTGTATCAATGCGTCAAAAATGCTCTCAGTGTGTTGTAATAAAATTCCTCAATAAAACATTTGCTAGTTTACCAAGAAAAAAAAAATACAAAGTTGTAATCGTTTTTTGGATGTTATTTCATGGGAATATGACAACAGCTGCACTAAGACATGCAGATTTCCCTCAATTTAGGCAGTTACACTAGAAAAAAGCACCTGTCATGGCAAAACTCAATAACTGTGTTGGATTTGCAGTCCAAACCATGAATTAAATCACCAATTCCTTGGCAGAGCCATAAACTGCAATATTACCGTTGGTCTGTGCGCCAGGTGTCATCACAAATAAAATAAATGCAAGCTTATAAATAAATCATAAAGTCAACAGGTATAGATTTTTTTTACTATTTAAGCCATCACCAGTGCGTAAAAATGCCACCACCAGCTCGTTGTAGCAACCACCGGTGCGTTTACATTGACCAGTGTGATTTTATCCTAGCTTAGTACTGGTTCAACCCAGGAAGACCCGTCCCTGTTTAACTGAAAGATTGTTTATGGGACGTAAAGAATCAAATCAAACAAACAAACAAAAATTTATACTTGCCCAGGGACAAGCATATGGCCATGATGTACTTTTCCAAAGAAAATTTTACTTGTGCGAAAAAACAGATTACCATAGCTTTAGGGAGCACATAGGTAGAGTGCTTGACTCGAGACCGAGGGACTGCGGGTTCGACCCACAATGGCGTCACTGTGTTGTGGTCCTTGAGCAAGACACATTTATCCTAGCTTAGTACTGGTTCAACCCAGGAAGACCCGTCCCTGTTTAACTGAAAGATTGTTGATGGGACGTAAAGAATCAAATCAAACAAAACCATAGCTTTAATATACTTTACTGTGCTTAAACAATATATAAACTGTTAAGAAAACAGTATGAAACAAGATACATGTATCACCTTTGTAAAAGTGTATATCCAGATCAGCTGGCTTCTGAAGAAGCCAACTGATCAGGATCCACACTGTTTTTCAATGCAACATATGAGCTCGTAATAACTAATAAGAATTGTATTAACTTTCATTATACATTTGTACTTGTCCAAGAACAAGTAAATAGAACTTTCTAACTTGTCCTGAATGAAATGGGACCAGGTCGGACAAGTTGGGCATGGTATTTGCACAGCCCTGAGTTAGTCGTATCCTGATTCAAGTACATGTGCTCTGATGTAATTTATAAATATTTATAGATACATGTAAATATAGAAGTTGCTGTCTCCGCAAGATACGTTGCTATTTCGATTGGAAAAAGTGCTCAAATCAAGCCTTTTATTTTTTACAGACCAGCATATATGGACGAGTATGAAAAACTTGAAGAGGATCTGCAGAAATTATATGACAGTTATATGATACGATTTAGAAATCTTGCATACCTTGAAGGCCAGTTAGAGGAGTACAACAGGGTAGAACAAGATAAGTTTGAGGTAAGCTTAGCCCTAAAAAAGACGGGTGCTCAAGTCTCAGAGTTTTAAGTTTACTGTTATATAATCTTAATATGTTTCAAGGTTTTCAGACTTCATTATTTCTTTAGCTAACAAGAAACATATTACTATTTTTTTGTAATTTTGTTGTTACGTTATGGTCTTAAGTCACTTTCAACAAGTGTTTACGTCGTATCATGATGGTCAGTTTTAAAATACGCTATTACTGTGGCAGACTGCAGTTTACTAGTACTTAGTATATGCATATTCAAGGGATAACTGTATTCAAAATTTTCATTTGTGGAGGTAAATTGTCGGATATATGGACGTAAATTTAGTTTTATGGCGACATCTGGCAAGACCAGGGTTAGAACTCAATAACTCTCAGCTGCAGTCTGAAGAAGTCAGATTATCAATCTGACTTGCTATCGACTGCACTGACAGAACTGGCATTCAAATTTTGGTGAATATGCAAAGCTTTGCTGTATACTTTAGGAAACAGAGGCAGCTCTTAAACAGATGGCTGACAGACTCAAGAGTGAAGAAAGAGACTCATTATTAAAAGAGAAAGAAGCAAGTAAGTATCATTTTAGGCCATTAATATTTCAATCACTTTCAATTCATTACTCTTCGGCTGCTTATCACGACTAAATGTCATCTGATGTGTGGCGTGTGTTGGTCCTTTTAAAATGTCTCTGTAGCAAAACAGTGTTGACCCAGATCAGACTGCTCCTCTAGGAGCAGTCTGATCTGGGTCCACACTGTATGTCGAAATTAGTCCTTGGCGTAAGCATTTACATGCAACAGATGGACATTTTCATAAGCATTTCTTTCGCTATTGCTCTGACAACAGATGTTCAGGCTTTCAAAAAACAATCATTCTACTGAGTGATAAGACCTATACATAAAGCAAGACGTATAATCTACTTACATTAAAGACCAAAAAAAATTAGGGCAAAAGTTGTATGACTCTAATGGTTTTATCTGATCAGAGCCTTTATTATTCGCATCTTGGAAAGTATCATAACTTAACTTGCTGCAAGCGAAATTTTAATCTTTTAGCTAGTCTCTGTAGCTGAGGAGACCGCTTTGAGTCTCGTTTTGTCGGAAACCCAAAGACAGGTTTTGTCGCGTCGCGGCCTCTATGAACGTATGCAACTGAATAAAACAGAAATATTAATTAATTCAGCAGGACAAGAGTTAAGTTAGCTGAATTAATTCTCGGCCTCTAGAAATAGCCTTCAAGGCTGAAACCTCAGGTTAGCAATCAGGTTTGCAATCTAGGATTTGCATTTTTTTTTTCATTTTCTTTAATATTTCAGTTGTTCTTCGTTTTGTCTCAAACCCTTATTTCAGGGAATGAACTTTTCTTAAATTTATGAATGAAAGAGTTCTTCTTAGAAATTCAGGGGTGAAAGGGTTAACCCTTGTCCAGGTGAACCCGGATTAATCCTTGTTTGAAAACACTGTAGATCCAGATCAGCTGGCTTCTAAAGAAGCCATCTGATCAGGTTCCGCACTGTTTGTCACTCTGATTGAGAATACATGCTTAAAACTGGAATGCTGCAGGTTAAGGTGATAAAAATTTTGGAGGAGTGTAGTACATAAAAATATTCAGCATGGTAAAGGTTAATTTAAAGCTGCATAGTCTGTAACTTTTGATCTTTTAATTTTAGAAATAATGTTTCTATTTATCAAGAACACAGCAACAAACTAAAATTCCGGTATACATTTTACCAATTTCGTCAATCTTAACAAATTATCAGTATCAAAACAACAGCGTTTATCTTTAAAATTAACTGTCTATAGTTATTGGATGGACACAAACAATTACCATCAATAGAAAACACACACCTATTTTATATGATAATTCACTTTTCCGTGTAGTTTCAGCTATAGTGAACAGATTTATTGTGAAAACATAACTTAATTCTACTTTTACAAATGATTTGAAAGGAAAATATTTTTTTCCAAAAAATGTTCATAGTTGCAGACTTAGCCTCTTTAACAAAAAAGTTGTCCATTTTCATAGGTCCAGATAAGGAAATTTTATTTGCGTAAAATTTTAATTATTTTCTTATCCATTAATTAAAACATGTGTTTTGGGTTCTCAAAAGAACTGTCTCAGTGAGACAGTCTTTTGAGTACCCACAACATATGTTTTGGACGAGGAATAAAGAAAATAATTTTCCAATACACACTATGGAAGCCTGCCATTTTCAGACTCCTCTGAAGAGACATCTGAAGAGGAAGAAGACGAGGATAATGAGGATTTAGAAGATGAAGGTAGACCTCTTGGTCGTAGAAACAGACCTGACGGTAAGTTACATGAGTAGTAACACTGCAATTTAGGCAAACCCTATACAGTCAAATCTCATAACATCAAATTAATCGAGACTTGAGGTTTTATTTTGTTGGAATTATAGGTAGGTTGTCACAGGTTTAGATAAACAAAAAAATTCAGTATAAAATTGTAAATATTTCCTTACGCATAATTTTTAGCATATGTTTTGGGTGCTCAAAAGAACCGTCTCATTGAGACTGTTCTTTTGAGTACCTACAACATATGTTTTGGTTGAGAAATAAGAAAATTAATTATCTGTTACGCACTCTTAACTAAAGTCCTGGTAGTGTACATAGCCCCAAAATGATTTTTATTTATATTTTTCCCTATCAAACATATATTTTGGGTGCGTAAAAGAAACGTCTCAAGGAGACGTTTCTTTTACACACCCAAAACATATGTTTTTAAAGACATTTATAAAAAATAGTTCATAAATAGTCTCTATTCTATGAATCCATTCAGTCCTAAATTTATTTTGAATTAGGGAGTATTTCGGACAACCAGGGTTTGAATTTTTGCGGTTTTATTGTATAGTCTAATGCCCGCAATGTGCGAAAAACTGATTAGTGGTAGCATATTTCAAGAAAAACCGAAAGTTGAGAATACCGTGTTTAACCTAATACGTGTATTATGTGCATTACTTTTTCAAAATTCTACACACTCCTTTGAATTTGAAAACAGTGTAGAACCAGAATCAAAGGTCAATATGATTAAATTTACTGTTCATTAATACTTCATGTCTACCGAAACATATGTCATAAATTTTTGGGGAAGCACAGTGGCTAAAGATCGAGGGGTTGCAGGTTGGAGCCTCACCGGGGGCACTGTGTTGTGTCCTTGAGCAAGTCCTAATCCCTGCTTAGTTCTGGTTCAACCCAGGAAGACCCGTCCCGTCATGAAAAGTTTTTGACTGGAAGAGTAGAATCTAATCAAACAAAAATCAACAGTTTTATTATATGATTAAGATGGGTTATGTACGTCGTGCTATTTTAGATGTTACAACCATTGACATTACAGCTCGACTATGTGCCATTACTTTACGTTACAATGTCACTTTCGCAAATCATGTAATATTACTTTATGTCACATGGTTTTTTAAGTCACTTCCTGAAAACCATATGCTATGAAGTATTGTAGTAAGCACATGATCGCTCTCTGAGCCAATGAGATCCGTGTTATTTATAGATTATAATAAAAGCTATAATATACTCTTTCAGTAAGTAATCCCTTTTCCTGCCATTATGGGTCCAGAAAATGTTATCTGCTTATTACTTGTGCTGCATATTTTCAAAGGCACTCTGGAACACTTTCACCATGGAGGCAAACACTATGAACCCAGTTCAGACTGCTTCTAAGGGAGCAGTCTGATCTGGGTCCATATTGTTTGCAATATATGCTATCAATGTCTGTGATCAGATGAAAGAGCAGACGACATTTGTTGTGAATGGTGGGGGGTAAGGGTTGAGCCTGCATAAGTAACTCACTCACTCTTTTCTCTATTCTATTAATAGCTGCTGCAGGTGAACGCCGTGTCACAGGAAACATGATGGGTGACATTAGTGAGGTATGTATTAGAGTTATGAGTTATGCTCTATTCTGCTTATTGTCATAGAATTAAAATCCCAACCGATCATTGACTTGTTATATTGGCTGTAGAGAACTATGAGCCTTGTGAGACACCTGATCAGGGTCCACTCTGTTTGTCCAAAAAATGATTTTTCAGTGATGTTAGCAACTACATGCAGCAGACGATTTTGGCAGACAACATTTTATGTGCATTTTTGTCCTAACAGTCCCTTTGTGTATTGGGAACCTGTACTTTTGCAAACAATGAAGACTCAGATGAAATACATGTATGGCATAATGCTGCATTTCATCTGGCTCTGCACTGTTAATCTTAAGAGAAACAAATATTATATGCCGCGTAGCGCAGTCGGTAACGTGTCTGGCTACAGATGCATGTCAAACTGCAGATCCAGGGGTCGCGAGTTCGATCCCGGTCCGGTCCCATACTTTCGTGGAGATTGATCATGAAATTATTTCTACGGTCATTCTCCTCCCTTCGGCTGATTTACTCAAGAAGGGTTGTTGTCAGTTACAAGCGAAAGTATGTGCACTAATTACTGGTTAACCGCTTGTTCAAGCTTGCCCAGGAAAAAGTGTGGTTAGGTGAACTGACCGTCCCGCCATGACCATAGCTGTTGACTTGGGACGTAAAGCAACAAAACAAACAAACAAAACATGTGACCCCTTGGTATATGCAAGTTTATTGTATGAAACCAGAAGGAAGAATCCATTACTACTCAAAGGGTTAAAGACTGGCTGAATGTTAGATAATAATTCTAATGCTTACTGGAACATGAAGTGCTCAAATGTGGGATATTGTGATCAAGCTTTGTCTGTCATGTGTAAGTTTTTCTTTAAATCTTTATCTC
Organism: Loripinus fragilis; assembly: GCA_964019695.1. Lineage (NCBI taxonomy): Eukaryota > Metazoa > Mollusca > Bivalvia > Lucinida > Lucinidae > Loripinus > Loripinus fragilis. The sequence goes on from OZ026516.1 coordinate 112,343,418, forward strand.
CTAGTGTTTTCTGCTGATAACTTTTGCAAACAGTTTGGACCCAGATCAGGCCCGACAAAATGTCGGGCCTGATCTGGATTCAACTGTTTGACACTGATGGTATTCCTGAAAGAATTTCTCGAAAAGTTGATTTTGAAAAAATAAATCAGCAAACAACTAAAAACATGAAAAAATTTCCCAGGGGGCAAAGAGTTAAATGATATTTCCTCTTAAAGTATTAGCTCAATTCTTAAATAATTGCACAAATGTTCACCATTAATGCCCAGTTCCAAAACTGCTCAATTTGTTTGTTCTGCATCACCAAACTAATTGGCAGTCATAAACAAAATTGCTCAATTGTTTCCCTTGTTGCCATGTACCAAAACTCCAAAAGTGCTCAATAGGTTCTGCTTAACTGACATTTTTTCCTCAATTTCAAAATACTTAACCCTTAAAGCACCAATCACAACTGCAGCAGACGACAAATTTTGCGACATCTTTCCTAGTTTTCGACAAAAATAAGGTATGATATTTCATGAGAATTGTCTGCCAGCAGATGATTCTCCCTTATTTGTTATTTTTGAAAAATCAGCAAAATTTGAAATTGTCGTCTGCTGCAAATTATAGGTTGCGCTTTAAGGGTTCACGCTCTTGTACCCCTTTCCCCTTTCTGCAGAGATTTTCAGACGGGGTTTTACAACACTGATCAAAACAGCCAAAATTGCTTATGTTGTGCAAAAAGGCAGTCTCTCCCAGAGCATTTGCTCCGTGCACATGAAGTAGGAACATAAACATAGACTCAAGCCAAAATTAACACATCTAGCCCCACTAGATAGCTGCTGTGCATGTATGTTTTAAGAATGACTTTACACATATGGGATAAATACGAACATTATATGAACTAGCTCAATTTTAGTAAAATTGGTAAAGATAACTCACGTGTCAACAGGCCTAACAGAAAAATATTTTTAGTATTTCTCAACCAAAACATATGTTGTGGGTACTCAAAAGAACTGTCTCAATGAGATGGTTCTTTTGAGTACCCAAACATATGCTGAAAACTATGGGTAAGAAAATAATTACAATTTTACGCTGAAAATTTGTGTTTATCTAAACCTGTGTGTCAATCTTGAGCCTTCATGATATCCTTGTTATTTACCCCATTGCAGTCAGAGTGGCTAAATTATTTTGGTCTATTAGATTGTCATTCTGAGCGCATATAATAGGGTATACAAAAATGATATAAAAACTTAGAAGCAAATGCTTACTTTACAAACAGGGAGATGAGACTTCTCCGGTACAAAAGGTCTGTTTACCATTTTACCCTAACTATTCAGGCGATATACTTTCTTCCAATGGCTATCTAGATATAAGAGTAAGTTGGTATTCAAGTGCCCCAGATTTTAAGTCTATAGTGCAATTTAAAACACTCTGACTGAGGTTATAAATGTGTTTTTCCTTTTCCTTTTCAACTCAGCTGAGCGTGAAAATTTCAATTGCTCGTAAGATGAAAAATAAAGATTTTTCTTTCTTCAAAACTCTGATGGTGTATTAAGTCTAAAGTGCAATTTAAAACAATCTGACTTTGAGGTTATAAATGGTGTATTTATCCTGCTAATAAATGTTGAAATGCCAACAAGTGTTTGCACATTTTAAAATTATGATCAGGATAAATTTCATGTACAGTTGAGTTGAGCATGAAAAAGGTTTTATAACCTCAAGGTCTGATCAATCTGCATCAGTGGTTATGTCTGAATATTTCGGGTAAAACAGTTACAGTCGAACCTTTCTTAAACAAGTGGTCAAGGGATAAATGGTTTGCTTAAGACATGTGCTTGCTTAGAAGAGGTTCGACTTTGAAGACCACATCATTGAGAATGTCCAATTATGTACAATTGAAATTCTTAAGCAACATGCTTAAATTACCTAAGAGACATGCCTGCTTAATAGAGGTTCGACTTTGACGAACATCCTAGTGAAAATGTCCAAATATGTAGAAAATGAAATTTGGTATTCAGAGAGAATTAGAAACTACTAGACATATTGCTTTTTAGCAAACATTTTTGAAAGATAGTGCTTTTTAGCAACACTTTAGAAAATAACAATGTAATGTATGCCTAATTCAGAACTAAGTCTGAAAATTTCAATATATCAAAGAGCTTGCCTTCCGATTTACGGATATTTGGACACTAATTCACAGTTTTTTCAAAAGCTAATGCTTGCTTTTTAAAAAGTTAATGCTTGTTTGATAGTGAGACAGTTTCTCATGCTCATCATATCACTAAACATTAAAAGAGAGGTGATGGATGTGGGATTCAGGATAAAAAATATTGGGAACTGATTCACATTTTGTAACTGTGACACTTGCTTTCTAAAAAGTTAATCCTTGCTTCTAATTGTGTTCACATTCAAGCATGGCTTAACCTTTAACTCCATAGGCTTCTTTTAGATCATGACATCATTTTCAATTTTTAGACAACATTGAAAAAAATTCAAAAAATCTTAAGTTAAGTTTTGAATACTTTTGAAAATATCATGGAAAATGGAGCATTTGCTCCAAAAGAGCAAATGCTCCATTTTTCATAATATTTTCATATAAATGATATTTCAAAGACGTCAAAAGGTGTTATTATGGAGTAAAGGGTTTAGCAAAAAATAAATAAAGAGACAACTTGCTTGCATTAAATTTATGCATATATTTACTGTAAATATCTGTCAAAATATATAGGGCAACTAATATGCACAATAGCTCATAGACAACATCATTTTATAGATAGGTTGCTGTTAATTTTTCATTTATGGATCTCAATCTCAAATATTTTTTCCTTTGAAGCTATTTGGCTAATTGAGGCCATACTTTATGAGCTTTCATGGAATCAGAAGTTTGTCGATATGACGCTTTCTCAGGAAAGGGTAAAGTTTTTCTCCCTCAAAAAGTTTCTGTTGCTGGTCTGCATCTTTACCTCCCCTTATTTATTTTTGTTACCTTCAGGAGTCAGATGATGATGACGACGATGATGATGATTCAGATATTGATCTTGATGAAGACGATCAAGATGATGACGATGACGACGATGAGATTCAAATGTCGACCAAGAATCCCAGAGCAAGACAGGCTAGGCAGAATGTTCTCGATGATAGTGACAACGACTTCTGAGATGACTTACAAAACTTATGAACAGATCACAAAAACATTAAGAGACAGACATAGTCCTAAATAAGAATTGGGGATGGGGGTTCAACGAATACTTTTCCTATTTCTCCACATGCCCGGATCCAAAAAAAATTTCAGAGGGTGTCCAACTTTTTATTTATTTATTTTTAGTTAATGAGTGGATCCAAATACCACTAAAATCTGGCCATTATCAGCCAGCCAGCGAAACGCCATTTAAATGGCGTTTCGCTGGCGTGCCAATGATGGCCCAACATTGAATGCTGGCTTGGTAGCTTTGTGATTTTTCAGTGGATCCGGACCAGTAATGCTAAGAAACCATATATTTTTGTGTTTTTCCATGGGGGGGTCCCGACCCCCTGGATCCGCACATGCTCCACAAAAACATTTTTGTGTTGCTCATTGGAAGTGTCTTGATGAGACGCTTCCAATGAGTACCCACAAGACATGTTTTCTCAGAGAAATAAGAAAACTAGAAATCTGAATCTTCTTATCTGTGACAATGAGAGTTTTATGTCTAAAATGATCAAGATATAATTATTGAAGGTTTACCGCTACCATACCTGAATGGAAAAGCCTGTGCAATGGCTAGATCTATTAATTCTGTTTAAAGTCAGGTATACATTATTTATTTGTTAAAAAAAAGATTGTTTATAAGCTCAGATTTGAATCGACTCACCATTTCAATATTGAAAATTCTTCCATGTGATTTTTTTTTATATATTCATTGACAAATAGGCAAGCAGAGCAGACACAGAGCACACTGCTCTGACCAGGGTATGCACCATTTGCTATTACAACTCAAATGATTGATAATCAAAATTTTAGAAGGGAATGTATCATATAAAGATAGAATATTTCAGATTTAGTCATTTCTGAATATCTATGACTGATTGGCTGTGTCCTCTTTGAAGGAAGCCATAGTTGGGTTCTGAATGAAAAAAATATGGTTTCACATTCATTAATAACCAAAACTAATGGATTGATAATATAAATTATACAAAAAGGTATTGTGTACTGTTTGAAGCTCATTGTCAATTTGCCATTCAGCAGGTGATGTTTAGTTTAATATCACTGGCTATACTCATTTTTGGTGTGTGAAAAGTACAGTTTCAAAGAGAATGAGTGAAAGTCCATAAAAGCACAGATAGCTGCTATAAAAATTGTGATTTGAGAAGGTAAACGTTGCTCAGGGGACAAAAGATTTTGATATTGCACTTGTCCTGCAGGACGAGTGACTTACAATTTTCACTTGTCCTGCAAACACATGCACTTTTCCTTTAAAAGCGTATGCAATAAAGAACATAAGGGAGTAATATTTAATACGACTTACTCGAGTAATTCTTCCCAAAGCACTCATCCTACAGGACGTAAACTCTCAGAGGTATATTTCGCTACCAGAGATTCCTACAGAGAGTCCTACAGGACGAGTGCTTTGGGAAGAATTACTCATCCGTTCTAGATTTTACTCTTAATTACAAGCGGATGACTGGAATTTTTGTCCCCTGGTTGTTGGTATAATCACAATTTCATTTTGATGACAATTTTCAGCCACAACTATTTTGACAATTTCCCCAATTTCCTTTTTTCTCAAGCCTTTTTTTTCCTCAAAATTGATTGATGTCCTTGAAATAGGTTTGATTGGGTGTGACAGCAAGCCTTGACAATTCATTTGTTGCTGTTTGTTCTTAACCCATCTTTGATGCCAAGCATCCAATAAACCTAGTAGACCCAGATGAGAAGCCATATTGTGGCATTTCATCTGGGTCTAAAGTTTACCACCATAAAAGATACTTCCAGAAGCTGAAATACTTTTAAACAGGAAACTTTGGCCTACAACCCATACCATTCTAACATCATAAAAAAATCAGGCTATAGATAGTTTTGTTGGACATAAATGGATTAATATTTTATTCTGTGAATATTTGTAGATTACATATTTATTTTCTCAACATTCCGTCCAAATGTAAGCTTTTTGTTGAAGCTGACAGGAACAGCATTTCCAGAAGTAAATTGCTGTTTAGTAATAAAGAATTGATCAAGAGAGGTTTGTTTATTATTTGTTCTTGTCCCAGTTTTGATTTGATATGTTTATGCCAGACGTTACCTTGGTTTAGTATTATATGCAAACAGGAAATGCTCTAATGATCTAAAGGTTATGAAATACAGACTCATTTCAAATCTTTTCACTTAGATACATTTAGTTTTGGAGTAGAGATATAGAGAATCTTACATGAGTGCTCATGTATTATTGATTTTATTAAATGTGTTGAGGAAAAAGAGATAAAATGCGAGGCTCTGTCAAGTATTTTATAGCTTTTTGGCAATGAGTTTAAAAAATTCAATAATACATGTACACGAGTCTATGGTCATATTCCTCTAATTCCTTTGTAAAATTGTCCTTGTAAAACATGATTCACTTATAACATAGTCCATTCCTATGGACTCAAAACATTTAAGGAATGAATTCGATTTTTGGAATGTGCATGGAATCATGAATACTTCGGGTCTCTTGCAAAGTAACGTTAACTTTGCAAGAGACCCGAAGTATTCATGATTCCTTGTATTTTGGACGGGTAGAGGTTATCATTCATGGACTCATGAATACTTCGGGTCTCTTGCAAAGTAACGTTAACTTTGCAAGAGACCCGAAGTATTCATGATTCCTTGAACATTCCAAAATCAAATTTATTGCTTATATTTACATTTTATTATAAAAATCTAAAATAAAAATTATTTTTAATTTAGAAATTAAAACAGTTTTGTATTTAAAATATAATTGTATAAATGGTTTAATCGGAATGTAAAATGGAAAAGCAGAACAGCCAGCTTTAACACGGACAGCCAATGGAGCAAACAAGAGGCTTGTTTTGCACGTGCGACTCAGGTGTGGCTCCCTGTCAATCACAACACCAGTGTCACTTCTGGCGAATGAGTTTGACGTATGAAGCGTATTGCACTGACAAGTGAGCTTGGAAGCGTTCAATCAAATTTATGTCATTCATGAGGCTATGAACGGTTGCAAAAATCTAAAGGTTCACTAAATATTTGCTTCGAAAATGTAAATATAGTGTTATAAAGGGACTGCACAGTAGTGGTTCATGCCAGAAACTAGACATGTAACTCCATTGGATAGCTGCATGACTTGGAACTACATGTGTCTAGTTTGAACCACTAACTTACCTTTAAAGAAAACCAATATGTACTAACCAATTGTAAAATGGAATCTCCTAAATGGGCATTTCGGCAAACAGCGCAAGACCCAGAATGTTGCATTTCATCAGAAGCTGTACTGTTTGCTAAGGGACTGCAGTACATCTTAATTTGGAAATTCTAACCATCCCAGGCCCATTGTTTTGAACCAGAGGGAAGAATTCATTAGTATACAAAGGGCTAAGTAGCATTATCACATATTTGGGACACTTTTTGTTACAAAAACCCAGTCTGCATATGCATTACACTCTTTCTTACCAACTGGTTGTCTGCCTGCCGGGCTGATAACTGGAAGCCATGTAATTTGGACGGGTAGAGGTTATCATTGCCCACATGAGATGTTCATTAGATGATGTCAGAAGTAAACAAGCTGTGTGAAGTCACACAAGGTTTACGTCAAAGTGTTCTGTTTTACTTGCATTTTTGTACGTCTAGGGTGAACAAACAATGAAATGGAATATGTGATAACATGTGACTTTGGTTATTGGCCTCAGTATTGACCCGAGACCATTATCAGTCCAAGAGCTAAAGCTCTTGTGCTAATAATGGGGTCTCAAATTGATTCTACAAGAATTAACAAAAACTCAGTGTGATTATCATTAATTATACCATGGATGACCCAAATAACAACAAAATAGCATCAGTATTCATCTGTTTTATTGGCACTCTAGATAGATATCACTTTGAATTGTTCTGTTGTTGGCAGTCAATGATCACTTTAAGCGCTTTACTGTTTTTATCTATGACTGTTTCAAATGCATTTGTTGAATCCTGTAGCCTGAACCTGTGAGTGATAAGTGGTTTAACATCTAAAGCTCCAGAGGCTATCAAGTCTAAGGCAATAGGATAACTGTAATAAGAAAGATTGATGACAATATATTACACCATGGGTGAAAGTTTTCAGGATCATTCCTGAATTCAGAATTTTGAGGGCGACTTTCCAAAGAAAGTCGGCCTCAAAATGCTGAATTAGGCAGATTATACAGTAATAGCCTCTCTGACTTATTTTCTAATTGTCTAAAGACAATTGACCATTTTAAGGTTTTGTTGGCAAACTACAAGTTTTAAGATTTTAATTTTAAAGTTCAGGATTTTAGAAATTTTTTAACATCTAAAGCTCCAGAGGCAATCAAGTCTAAGGCAATTGGATAACTGTAATAAGAAAGATCCATGACAAGATATTACCATGGGTGAAAGTTTTCAGGATCATTCCTGAATTCAGAATTTTGAGGCCGACTTTCCATAGAAAGTCGGCCTCAAAATGCTGAATTAGGCAGATTAAAATAGCCTCTCTGACTTATTTTCTAAGACAATTGACCATTTTAAGGTTTTGTTGGCAAACTACAAGTTTTAAGATTTTAATTTTTAAGTTCAGGATTTTAGAAATTTTTTAACATTTAAAGCTCCGAGGCAACCAAGTCTAAGGCAATTGGATAACTGTAATAAGAAAGATCCATGACAAGATATTACCATGGGTGAAAGTTTTCAGGATCATTCCTGAATTCAGAATTTTGAGGGCGACTTTCCATAGAAAGTCGGCCTCAAAATGCTGAATTCGGCAAATTATAATAGCCTCTCTGACTAATTTTCTAATTATCTAAAGACGATTGACCATTTAAACTGGAAATGGTTAATGTTTTGTATGCAAACTACAAGTTTTAAATTTAATGTTCAGGATTTTAGAAAATTTTTAACATCTAAAGCTCCAGAGGCAATCAAGTCTAAGGCAATAGGATAACTGTAATAAGAAAGATCCATGACAAGATATTACCATAGGTGAAAGTTTTCAGAATAATTCCTGAATTCAGAAGTTTGAGGGCGACTTTCTATAGAAAGTGGGCCTCAAAATGCTGAATTAGGCAGATTAAAATAGCCTCTCTGACTTATTTTCTAAGACAATTGACCATTTTAAGGTTTTGTTGGCAAACTACAAGTTTTAAGATTTTAATTTTTAAGTTCAGGATTTTAGAAATTTTTTAACATTTAAAGCTCCAGAGGCAACCAAGTCTAAGGCAATTGGATAACTGTAATAAGAAAGATCCATGACAAGATATTACCATGGGTGAAAGTTTTCAGGATCATTCCTGAATTCAGAATTTTGAGGGCGACTTTCCATAGAAAGTCGGCCTCAAAATGCTGAATTCGGCAAATTATAATAGCCTCTCTGACTAATTTTCTAATTATCTAAAGACAATTGACCATTTAAACTGGAAATGGTTAATGTTTTGTATGCAAACTACAAGTTTTAAATTTAATGTTCAGGATTTTAGAAAATTTTTAACATCTAAAGCTCCAGAGGCAATCAAGTCTAAGGCAATAGGATAACTGTAATAAGAAAGATCCATGACAAGATATTACCATAGGTGAAAGTTTTCAGAATAATTCCTGAATTCAGAAGTTTGAGGGCGACTTTCTATAGAAAGTGGGCCTCAAAATGCTGAATTAGGCAGCTTATAATAGCCTCTCTGACTTATTTTCTAATAATCTTAAACCAATTGACCATTTAAACTGGAAATGGTTAATGTTTTGTATGCAAACTACAAGTTTTAAGATTTTAATTTTAAAGTTCAGGATTTTAGAAATTTTCTAACATCTAAAGCTCCAGAGGCAATCAAGTCTAAGGCAGTTGGATAACTGTAATAAGAAAGATTCATGACAAGATATTACACCATAGGTGAAAGTTCAAAATTTCTAAAATCCTGAACTTTAAAATTGAAATCTTAAAACTTGTAGTTTGCCTACAAAACATTAACGATTTCCAGTTTAAATGGTCAATTGTCTTAGAAAATAAGTCAGAGAGGCTATTATAATCTGCCTAATTCAGCATTTTTAGACCGCTTTTCTATGGAAAGTCGGCCTCAAAATTCTGGATTCAATAATAATCCTGAAAACTCACCCATGTAATACACCATGGGTGAAAGTTTTCAGGGTTATTCCCTAGTTCAGGATTTTAAGGCTGACTTTCCATAATTAAGTAAATTATAATAGCTTCTCGGATTTATTTTCAGTTTAATTTTCATACCATTCAAACCTCACATTATTATGTAGACATGGTTTGAATTTATATAGTTCGGGTTATGAAAATTTCTGAAATTTACCCTTGTAAAACTATAAGGGATGTTATCGGAAAATATACCATATGAAGATGAAGCTCATATCAGCTTCGCCATTTTACTATCCAGCCAAATCTATTCCAGAAAATTGATAACCAAAATATATAAATATATACACTAATAGAAAGTTCTAACCGATCAGTCTTACAAATCAGTTGTCTAGAAAACTACATATTTTTGACAGACGAAATTTTAAACACAAAGTACACGGACAAACGCATATCAATTTTTTCATGTTTATTCCTGAAATGACGTTTTCTCGTACCCTATGTAACCGGTTGGGACGAATTTCATGTATAAACCTCGAATATTGCCTGCTTAAAAAAATGCAAGTGATCGGTTAGAACTACACAATATCGGTAAATAACAATATGGTTATTAATTATATTCAAAAGCAGGTCAAAGGTCAGATATTTTGATATATTTGAAATGCTCTTCCTCACAAGGTACATTGTGAAATATCAAGGTGCTAGGTTTAGTAGTTCATAAGTTATGGCCAACATTAAAGATTTCTGCATGCACATAGACCAAAACAAATTTTACACCATTTTTGATACGTTCAGATGGGTAGTTTACAAGTTAACTCACCAGTTAGCATATCTGAACAGGCCTCTAATATCCACCTCTTTTGTTGCAGCAATAGTATATGGTATTGTGACATCAAATGAACCACGACCCACCATCACTATAGCACCACCTGGATGGGTGGCCTGTAAACAAAAGTTTTTTTTAACTAGGGCACCTCAGAATGGTAAAAACTCGGCGTTTTGTCAATTAACCCATAAAGCGCCACCTATAAATTGCAACAGACGACAATTTCAAATTTTGGCGCTTTTTCAAAAATAATAAATAATGCATGATAGTTCATGAGAATTGTCTGCTGCATACCTTATTTTTTTCGAAACTTATGAAAGATGTCGCAAAAATTGTTGTCTGCAGCAGACGTGGTCTGCAGCAGACGTGATTGGCGCGTTAAGGGTTAATGTGCAATAAAGTTAAGGTCAATTTTTACCCACTAAGCAGATGGTGTGGTTTTATGTACAGAATAGATTTTTTAACCCTTTAAGGGCCGATCACAACAAAAGTCGTCTGCTTTTCTCATCTGCTTAAATGTTTAAGAAGCCTCTATGACAAATAGTGTGGACCCAGATCTGACTGCTCCTATAGGAGCAGTCTGATCTGGGTCCATCCAATTTGCTTCTATACTTAAAATTGCAGTTATGTTAAGCAATTATTTGCAACAGACGACTTTAGCAGACGTAATTTTTTCTTGGCTTTAAAGGCTAATAGAATTGACCAAATGAGGGCTGAAAACCTTACCAGTCAACAGTGTCATGTGTCAATATTTGTGGTGCTTTGTTTAGGGTCTGGTGCAAATAGTACCCTTGATTAAGATACCACCCTATCAATATTTCCTTAGTGCATCCAGTTATCTTAAGAGCCCATAGCACGTCTATTGATAGTAAAAAAGGGAAATAATTTAGAAATAAATCTGATTTTAAGTAGAGGATCTTACATGAGTGCTCATGTTTTATTGAATTTACTGAACAAGTTATGAAACAGAGATAAAATGCGAGGCTTGCTGAGCATTTTTATGCTTTTTCCCTACAAGTTTAATTAATTTAATAATACAGAAGCACGAATGTTAGATTCTATAATATCATATGATACTAAAACTAATTTTAAATTGCGTTTTGCGTGAAAACGCTAAGATTTTGCCATATATATGCAATGTTTTTACGGACGTCATTGCATAGCGTTACCAAAATCTGTAAGCCTCTAGTTTTATCCATTTTAATGCATGGCATTATATCACTCCCCACTGCAATGTCATATCATAATCTGATGTATCCCAAATTTACTTTGATGTAAGCAATTTCTCCAGTTCACTGGTTATTTATTGGCCTCGTCACAAGAAAACCTGTCTACAGGGTGTCCAACAAAGTCTGACTCAAACCAGTTTACTCAGCTCCAGAGACTAGATAGAATGTTGTAATTTTGCCTGTAGCAAGGGTAGCTATAAATACTTTACCGAGGGTGAATAACAGACGTGTTGATCAGACTGCACATTTATTCCAGGCTTCCACAAAAATTCAAAAACACAATTCCATGATTTTTCCATGATCAACAATGTAATTTCCATGACTATTTAATGCACAGCGATAAGTACTACTCAGCCATTTAACTGATCTTCTTACTTACTTCAGGCTGAGGCAATTTAAACAGGGCTACACTGCCTAGTTGTCCACACCAAGGAACCCCAGAAAACGGCATGAGCGTCTCCAGTATAACAGCATAAGCATCATGTGATTTACCATGGTAAATCAGCACATATCACCATGGTTTCCACTGCCAACATGTGCAGAAGGAGACAGGACTAACCCAATGCCACAGGCATTTAAATGCACCATACTGAATTCGCTTATAGAGCTGAAATTGGGTCAAGATGTGTTTCGATTAGACGTCCGCCACCCACAGTCATTTTCCCTATATTCAATGCACAGCCTTCAACCTTCCCTTTTCGCAGCATCTTAACCATGCTGAGCATAAATGTGGAAAAATTGCAGCAGCAACAGCATGCTTGTAGACCATGCATACATTTGGAAATAATTAAAACTTGAAACAACCAGTAGCCAGAAAACTAGCTGTCGGACACACAAGTGTCCGACAGCTAGTTTTCTGGCCACTTTTGGTTTCTTCAAATTATTTCACAAAATTCCATGCTTTTTCCATGATTATTCAGGTTTTTTTCAAATTCCATGATTTTTCCATGCATGGAACTTTTTTTTAGTGATTTTCCAGGTTTTCCACGATTTCCAGAGCTTGTGGGAACCCTAAAATGCACAGGCTGGTATGCACCTTTATTGTTCTCATGCAACAATATCAGGTTTTCCTGGGACGAGGCCTAACTTATAGAGAAGTTACATAAATAGCAGTTCTAAAGCTGAAATCCACTGCGCTGCATTCTATAGAGACATCTGGCTGATCACCCATCATAACTTCTATTTGATTGGCTAACTCTTTTGGATCAGTGGTAGTGACCTTGATCGCATGATCAGCTCCCATAGATTTCGCAAATTCCAGCCTGTAGTCATCTATGTCTGAAAGTAATAGTGCAAGCTCAAACCTGTTTAAAATTAATAAAACTTTCCATTTTTAATATTTTTTTATATTGTTGGAATGGTCCACTAAGGGTTGCTGGTTGAAATTATTAAACTATCTCAGTTGCTTTGTTTGTTTGGTTTGGTTCTTTATGTGCCAGTCAACAGCTATGGTCATGTCAGGATGGTCAGTTCACCAAACCACACATTTTTCCTAGGCAAGATTGACTAAGCAGTTAACCAGTACTTTGTGCACATACTTTCCCTTGTACTTGACAATAACCCTTCTTGAATCAGCGGAAGGGGAGAGAATGGTCGTAGAAACTATTTCATGATCAATCTCTGCGAAAGTATGGGGCCTGGCTGGGATTGAACTCTCGACCCCTGGATCTGCAGTCAGACATTGTATCTGCAGTCAGACACGTTACAGACATCACTATGTGACCCGGTATCTCAGTTGCTGAATATTGCCAAAGTTAAAGATTCATAAAATTGTATTGGAAAAGTCTTGAAATGTTCAATTTTATATAACTGTTAAGCTTAAATCGTAATACTTGCAAGAAATGTTAAACCTAGACAATGGTTTTATATAAGTACCAAAGGTCAAGCTGACCTTTGACTTTTTATCAAAGGCCACTCATTTTTTGGACTGCGGCATAGCTATTGTGATCGTTAGATGTCTGTTGTGTGTCATCAACAATTTCACATGACTTTTAATACAGAAGTACTGAATGAAAGGCATCCTTCTAACAGGTATCAACTTGACTTTGCTAGGACTTACATTTTCCCATAATGCAACTCAGTATTACCTGTGATAAGTGTGGAGTTAGCTCCCATCTGTCTTGCCACCATTATCGTAAGGATACCAACAGGACCTGGAAAATATATCACAAGTAAAACATCAAAACTCTTCTAGATGTTACCAATCTCATTATCATTATACTTTCACTTTTTACATGGCCACTTAACACTTACCCTGCCACTATTTCTTGTCCTGAAAATGTCTTCTTTTTACGTCTGCTGAATATATTCAAACAAAACTATTTTTCAAATTTTGATGAGACATTGGTATCAGAAGAAATATTGACTTGAGACTCAAATGAGCTTATTTGGTTTCATGCGAGTGATGTCGAAAATATGCTACTAATCAATAGTTAGAGAACAGTTCATTGGGCCTTGTACAGTTATCATCATATTTAACTCTTTTCCTACTAGTGTCGTCTGTTGATAACTTTGCAAACAGTTTGGAACCAGATCAGGCCTGACATAATGTCAGGCCTGATCTCATTCCAAACTGTTTGACACTGATGGTATTTCTGAAAGAATTTTTTTAAAGATGATTTTGAAAAAAAATCAGCTGACAACAAAAGACAGGCGAAATTTCCCAGTGGAAGAAAACCTAACTCACCAGCCCCAAGTACAAGTACATTACTTCCTGTTGAAACTTGACCTCTCTGACAACTGTATACTGCCACAGCTAGTGGTTCCATGAGGGCCCCCTCTTCTAGGCTCACATGCTTGGGTAATCTAGGAGAATACAGACAAAATGTGTATAATATTGCCAGCACAAGATTTGTTTTCAAAAAATTAACCATTAAAAATTGAAGGTAGAATTGCAAAGACTAGTGTAATTGTCTGCAAAGAATAACAAAATGCTACTGTTACAGAGAAAAGAGGTCATTCGGGTTCCTATAATTAAAAAAAAAAATGGAGTATTTTTAAAAGTTGTCCAATGATTTATTCCCATTTGTAACGAATAACGATTTTTCTGAGCCAATGATTTAAAAAATAAGCTGATTTTTGTGAAAATTTCCTTAACTGCATAAAAGCCTTATCACACAGAAATTTTAAAACAATCATCTTTTAACCAGTACAAGTCCATGTATTAATATGGTAATTCACTTACTGTTAATGCACAGAACTGGTACCTTTATATATAATACACTCGTTTTGGGCAACTTAACCCATAAAGCGTCACCTTTAATTTGCAGCAGACGACAATTTAAAATTTTGTCGCTTTTTTCAAAAATAACAAATAAGGCATGATATTTCATGAGAATCTTCTGCTGGCAGACGAGTCTCATGTAATATCAGTGTTTTATTTTTATCAAAAACTAGGAAAGATTAGGCAAAATTTGTCGTCTGCTGCAGTCGTGATTGGCGCTTTAAGGGTTAATTTTTGGACAGCTGATCATTCTGCTATTGGCCCTGGAAGAGGAATATTCATGAAAATGTCCAACCACATGTTGACTGTAAAGGGGCAACAAAAGTGACATATATTTTGCAAATAAAGATGAATATCTCATTGACTTTATGCAATAATAATTATCAAACATTATTTTCCTATACATTAACATTCACCATGTTACATTGCTCTTCTGTAATTTTAGATAAACAAATTTTTTGAGCGTAAAATTGTAAATATTTTCTTACCCATCAGTTTTAACATATGTTTTGGGTACTCAAAAGAACCGTCTCAATGAGACGGTTCTTTTGAGTACCCACGACATATGTTTTGGCTGAGAAATATTTTTTTTTGGGGGGGGGGGGGGGGGGGGGGGGGGGGGGGGGGGGTACGCACTCTTAACTAAAGTCCTGCTCTTTGTTTTTAAAATCTCCCTTAGGACCTAGCGAACATTAAAGCATCAAAAAACATGTTTGTTCCCTGTAGTGATTATAGGACAAATATTTTAACTATTAGGGATTTGGGGACCTTCACCCCCTACAGACCCTCCTATGGCTGCATATTGTTCCAGAGTTGGTGTATTGAAAGATGTGATGTCAGAGCAGCTCTTTTATTTCATAGCCTGTAGGGCAATTTCAGGTATTGTCCACGCGCATCATTCCTGCGCCGGGAAACGGAGAAAGTTGTCTGGGTCCCGTCTTTCGACCATTTTCATATTAAGGACTTGAGTTTTTTGGCAGAATATTGGTTAAATGCTGAAGAATCGAGCGTGGTGACATATTCTTTTTATTTCATAAATCGACAGTCCATACATAAACAAACTGTATGCAAATAATTAAAAAGATCTTAATATATATACTTCCCCCAATTGCCCTTAAATAATCGCAAATCTAATGCATCAAGCAGATTTATAAGTCACTTCCAGCATTTAATTCATTGCATGCTGGGTAAGTTTTTGTGCTTCTCTTGTCATTTGCTGACTTTTCAAAATTTACTTTTTTCAAAAAATTCTTTTAGGTACTAGGTACACTATCAGAATGTCAAACAGTTTGGACCCAGATCAGGACCAACGTTCTGTCGGTCCTGATCTGGGTCCAAACTGTTTGCAAAGGTTATCAGCAGACAACAGAAGTCACCACTAACAGGCAGAAAGAGCTTTAACCCTTCGCCTGCTATAAAAACATGCATCTGAAAATGTTGTCTGCTGAAGTCATATGCTGCAAGTAAATTCTTACGTCGAGGGCTAATTTCGACATACGGGTAAACAGTATGGACCCAGATAAGACTGCTCCGAGCAGTTTGATCTGGGTCCACACTGTTTGGTACAGTGAGGTTTTAAAAGGACCAGCAGATGACACATCAGATGACATTTAGTTGCCATTGGCAGCCAAAGAGCTTTACCTATAGCAGAAATCAGCAGCATGTTTGACTGAACATTTGCGACTTTACCTATAGCAGAAATCAGCAGCATGTTTGTAGAACTGACACAAGTTTCCATCATCCGGTGGCGTGGCACAGAAGAAGACGTCCCTGCACAAGTTGTATCTTCCTGACTTACAGAGACGACACTGACGGCATGGTACTCCTGGCTCTACAGCCACACGATCTCCTATCAATACATGAAATTTTGCAAAAATCATGTTTTGGGGTAGCACATGAGAATTTAGTACTTATGGCGTACAGTAAAACCTGTGTAAAACGGCCACTCAAAAAAATAAATATCTCAATAACAATTGCTAGCTTAATGAAGGTCAAAAGTATTGCAGAATGCTCCCCTTGGAGCATTCTGCAATACTTTTGACCATTAAGGGATAATTGGTCTTGAAAAACAATTTTTGCTCATTTTGAGAGTCGCCGTTTTACACAGGTTTCACTGTATATGCAAAAACCTTAACACGCCAATGCTGATGTATTCAGTTGCACCAGAGGTCTAAATTTTGGCCAGAGTCTTCATCTATATTCATACTTTGAGTATGCAAGCAGCTCAGGCTCTGGTGAGTCTGCACATTTGCGCAGGCTCACCGGAGCCTTCATTACTCGACAATGCAATAAGTACCAAAATCTTGTGCTGGCGCTTTAATAATGGCTTTTTTGCATTACATGTACTCATATTTTAACATAAAGACTTCCTTACAGTTTAACCCTTTGATTTCGGGAAACCCCTAAATGAGTACTTATGCAAACAGTGAAGACCCAGACGCTGCATTTCATCAGGGTCTACTCTGTAAAGGTCAAAAGAACTTCAGACAAAAGAATATGATATTTTTTGAAAATTATAACCTGAAACCACTAGAAATGTACAATGGACTATTCCAAGTTTATTGTATCGAGCTAGAAAGAAGAATTCATTGGTATACAAAGGGTTAATAAATACAATGGTCCATTTCATATTTTAGGGATCACAGGCTAGAATTTCAAAATCATCAATTTGTATTTCAAAATCATCAATTTATATACTCGTATTTGATCCTGATGACTTTTAATCATAAAACAAGAGGGTCCTAGGGCCCTGGATTGCTCACCTGAATCCTGGCACACGAGATGATGCTTTGGACTGTGGTTAAAGAGATATAATTGAAAGCTAGTTTTAATTTTATCTCTGGTGGCCATTTCTGTGAAGTTAGTTTCAATTTGGACCAGTGAACGGTTCACGAGCTGTCATTTAAAAGATACAGTAAAACCTGTGTAAAACGGCCACCCTCAAAAAGAGCAAAATGTGGTTTTGAAGACTAATTATCGCTTAATGCAGGTCAAAAGTATTGCAGAATGCCCCAAGATAAACATATATTTATTGAAATTGTATTTATTTTTGGGTCCCATCACAATAAAATCCATCTTCAGGTTTAGGTAGGCTCAAAATAACCTGCTCAGCTACAGAAACTAGCTAAAATATAGTGTTTATAGCTAGTTTCATGGGTGAAAGTTAAAAATCTCCAAAATCCTGAACTTTCAAAACTCCAATCTTAAACTTGCAGTATGCCAACTAAATATTCATAATTTCATGTTTAAATGGCCAAATGTCCTTAGACAGACTGAAAATAAATCAGAGAAGCTCTTATGATCTCATTAATTCAGCACCTTGACTTTCTGTGGACTTCTGTGGAAAGTCAGCCTCATAATCCTGAATTCAGGAATAATCCTGAAAACTTTCACCCATGTAGTTTAGATATACTTTCCAGAGTAAAAACAACAAATATTCCGATCTCACTGTGAAATGCACAGGCTGGTTTACACTGTTGTTGTTTGCAATGCCATTAAAAGAAGGTTTTCTCACGGCAAGGTCCACTAGGCACCTACCTACATTCAAATGCTTGACCCCTTCTCCCAGTTGTAGAAGTGTACCAGCAGCTTCATGACCCATCACCATGGGTGAGTCCACAACAAATCTTCCACATTGACCATACTGCCAATACTAGAAACTTACCTACATTCAAATGCTTGACCCCTTCTCCCAGTTGTAGAAGTGTACCAGCAGCTTCATGACCCATCACCATGGGTGAGTCCACAACAAATCTTCCACATTGACCATACTGCCAGTACTAGAAACCTACCTACATTCAAATGCTTGACCCCTTCTCCCAGTTGTAGAACTGTACCAGCAGCTTCATGACCCATCACCATGGGTGAGTCCACAACAAATCTTCCACATTGACCATACTGCCAGTACTTGATGTCTGACCCACAGATACCAACTGATCCCATAGACAGCAACACTTCTGATTGAAACATAGTCAATATATCGATCATAAATATCTTATCATAAATATCTATCATAATAGTCTGGTGTATGGACTCGATTTTTTAAGTAAAAAATACACCCATCGTTAGAAAGGATGAAAGTGGTCTCAAAATTTAGCTAATCATGTCTGCTTTCAATATCTGCCTGTTGACACTTCGAAAAAGTGTAGCGTCATAGTGTAAAATGGGCAGATAACTCTATACCATGCATATCTGAAAAATGTCAGATAATCATTTAAAAGATAAAATCGACATGTTTTCATCCTTATTGTACTCCAAATGTTTATATTTTTCAAAAGTAAAATCAATTCCAAGGAGATCCTTACTTTTAAAAATATAATTTAAGCTGTTTTGACGTTAATGACGTCACGTTACGTAACTTGACCCTAAAAATCGTAAAAATAAACTTTTTTCACATTGTTTCCTGAGCTGGATATTCAATTTTCTATCAAATATTTTACATTATCAAATCCCAAAATATCTTAGCTTTGCAAATATATAAACAGTTGTTTCCTATTATTTATACGCAGAAAGTTATACCGCTTTAAAGATACCCACCCCTTTGCTAGCGATCCGCCATATTTGGCATGATTTCATAAGTATATGGAATATTCAAATAAGCCCTAAATAATGAGAAAAATACACCACTCATTCGAAAAAGATGAAAATGGTCTCGGTTTAAAGCTTATCATATATACGTTGAATATCCAGGTATTGTCACTTCGATAAGGTGTAGGGTCATAGTGTAAAATGGGGAGATAACTCGATACTATGATATTCGAAATCTATGAGGAAAAATAATGCAATCTTGCTTACCCATTGAAGAACTTATAATGTGTTGTGTGTTTTTCCATAATAAGAATAATAGCTATACTTTTTATCTTGTCTGAAACCATCTTGCAAAATTTAAAAGGGGTCAAGGTCAAACATCAGTAATTTTATTGGCTTTTAAATTCTTAAAAAAACTATATTTAAAGAGTTCCGTACAAATAGTGCAGAGGCCAACTTAGCTTTTCTTGCACTCTTGGACAACTTTTCATGGGTACCATTTTTTTTAAAATTAGGACCCCCTTAATGCAAAACAAAGTCGTCCAAAAATAAACCTGTTTGGGCTATGAAAAAATGCATGGTTTCCATGGCTACCCATAACAGATTCAAGAATGGGGGTGTGCCTACAAAATTAATCATATCTCAGCTGCTACTTTTTCTAGACTGCTTAATTTCATACCACATTAAAGCTTAGACATATACCTTTTTATTTATTTGGCACATATGCAAGTTATCTAATTTGCATATTCATAAATATTTATGAAAGCATTAAACATTGATTCAATAATGGTGGTGTACCTACAAAAGTAATGATATTGCAGCTGCTACGTATCATAGACTACTAAAATTGGTACCAAATAAAAGCTTTGACACAAGCCTTTTATTTCATGGTCTTATTTACATAATTTGCGTATTCATGAATCATAGGTTTAGATAAACAAACTTTTTAGCACAAATTGTATAAAATTTCTAACCTATCAGTTTAAACATATGTTTTGGGTGCTCAAAAGAACCGTCACATTATAACGGTTCTTTTTAGTACCCACAACATATGCTTTGGTTGAAAAATACAGTGAGCCACTTTAGTTACGCACCACTTTTTCAGGGCCCACATTTTTGACAAAAATGCTGGAATCGAACATTCTCTATGATAATTTAT
Organism: Loripinus fragilis; assembly: GCA_964019695.1. NCBI lineage: Eukaryota > Metazoa > Mollusca > Bivalvia > Lucinida > Lucinidae > Loripinus > Loripinus fragilis. The sequence goes on from OZ026516.1 coordinate 112,363,627, forward strand.
TTATTGACATTTTATCTGTTTGATAACATCGAAAACAAATTATTGGAATCACTCATGCGAATCATTCTGCTACTCAAAGGCAATTTTGACAAATTTTGAAAAATGCGCGTGCAAGCGGAACGTCTATATTTTCTTTTTTTGTTTTGTGCTAGGCATAATCCATGGTGATCGTTGTGACAGAAAAACACCAAAAACAATTTATTTATTCAAGTAAAACCCTTATTTTGGTCGTTGAATTTAGTAACACCGTTACTTTTTGAAGAAATGCTCGTTTTAACGTCATATTAACGTCAGTTACAAAAATCAAACTGGGTTTTCTTCGCAAATTATTTTGTAATGAGTCACTTGTGGACATAGAAGTCATGTCGAACTTTGGTGGACATCGAGCTTTCGTATCTCATTCTGCCAGGACACTACCTGTATTTTAATCCCTTAGCAGGTGGCAGAGTCACCATAGTAACCATGCATAGCTAAAGGCGTTTGATCCACTGGACTGTTAGAATGTTTTTATAGTGAAACAGATTATCGAAAATTTGTAGCATTATTATTAGAATAGTATGCCAAAATTTTCTGCGCGTGTGCATCGCACATTGATCAGAGTGTACATCAGATATGCATCAAATGAAACAAGCATAAATTAAGTATAGCTTTAATACATTTCATAACAAATTGGATCAAGATGAAAGAAAACCAATTTTTTCTTGTACGCGTTGCTTTGTCTACACAACACATACACAGACACAGTCTGATCATTACTTGACCAATGTTAATGTAGATAGATCTGCTTTATTTTCGCCAGATTTAAGCCGAACGTTTCCATTTATCAATCGGACGGGTTCATTTCAAATTTTACAGCTGTTGGTGTCGGGTTTTTATTGAACTTTAAGAGGAACCATCTGAAAGCCAACAGTGAAGACCCTGATTAAACGGTGCTTTCTAGATAAAATAAAATAATAAACAATCTACGATAGCCAATTCGATCCAACCATGATGCGTCTCTCGGTGAAGGGTGGAGTTACTGCTTGTATTGCAAACAGCGTTGACCTAGATCAGGCCCGACAAAATCTTGATCCTGGTCTGCACATGCGTAAATGCCCCTGATAAACGCCCATGTTGGAACTTATCGCACATGCACAACTGCCCCTGATAAATGCCCATGCTAGCGTAGCCAAAGCCAGAATATCAATTTTCCCCAAACAAAATGGACACAGATCAGACACGGCAAAATACGCGATTTTTATTAGATTTCAACAGATGGTATATCGTATATCTAAACACATTTTTTAAAAAAGTAAAATTTAAAAGAAAGAAAGAAAAAAGATGAGAAAACACACGCATGCAATAAAAAAATCAACTGTATGGGGTCCATACGGCGTGTTGATCTGTTAATCTTTGTTTATCGGCTTATCCACTATAAACAAATGGATTTATATGCGATCAGTGGAGACCCGAATTAGGTGCCTGCGTACTGTGGCATTTCATTTAGGTCTGCAATGTTTGCATTCTTAAAAGTCGAAATTATTTCAAGATTCTGATTTAACATACTTGTGAATAAAGGTGCCAGCTGAATTATTATTATTTGAGCTGCGGCAGGAGATTTCCAACAATAATGTATGTGCGACCAGCAAGGCCTCAGATCAGCCTGCGCACACGCGCAGTCTGATCAGAGCCTTTGCTAGTCGCCTGAACATTCTATGAGTGTGAAGCTTTTGACTGAACATCATTTAGAGTTTCTAAGCTTAAAAGGATGCTACACAGGCTTGTCTGAGTCTACACTTGTCAAAATGCCACATTGTTGGAAATCACGTGTCATGGCTCATTTATATTATTCAATTAACGCTGTACTTTCATAATTTATAATATAAGAAATAGAAATATTACCCATTTAAGCCATATGGAATTTCCCACTCTTATCAGTTGGTGCAGTCCATTTCTGAACCAAGGGTTGTATGATGGTATTTATAATTTTATTCAGATTTTAATAGAACATTAAATAAGAAACCGTGTAGACCCTGATCAGACGCCGAATAACAAAGTTTAACTGAGCTAATGTTTGAGCAGTAATTATATTCTAGTAGTAATTGACAAGTTCACAGCTTTTACACAAATAATAGATCCCGCCAAGCGTAGCATTCAATAATTGGTAGTAAATTAACTCTTTGCATGCTGGGTAATTTTGCCGGCTATCTTGTTATCTGCTGTTCCTTTTTAGGGCATTTGAAACAATATTTCAAAATCTTTTTCGCCTTTTATTTCATTAATACCAACACAGTGTCAAAATTTCTCTACTCAAACAGTATGTATTCAGATCAGTTCGACGCTTTTTGGGCCTGATCTAGATCGACACTATATGTACCAAAATTATCGCTACTAGCTCGGGTCCGAGCCATTAGCAAGTGAAGAATTTTAACCAATTTAGGTTAATAGAATTTCCCGCTCTTGTCATTTGGGCCAGTCCATTCTGTATTAAGTTGGGTGGTATTTTTTTAATTTAATTTTTAATGGAATAATCTTAATGCAAACAGTGCGAACCCTGATCAGACGCAACTTTATAGAATAAATAAATAAATAAATAAATAAATAAATAAATAAATAAATAAATAAATAAATAAATAAATAAATACTTTCAAAAAGCTAAGATATAGACGCGCGATAACTAAAGTGGATGTGTGGTCAATACCTGTTGTTACCTTGGATACTGTTTCTAAAAATAGATTATACCTCCGTAATGCGTGGATAGCTTGTGGAAAAGTCATAGGGGTTGTACCAGGAAAAATTCAAAAGGCTACATCAAATTTTATTTTAATTGTATGAAAGTTATACCAATTTGTTCACAATTGAACTGAGCAGAGTGCACCGCTTGCACAGAGAAAATATATTGAATACTTTAAAAACTATGACCGAATATCTACCAATGAGCAGATCTTAAAAAGCCTGTTTTACTATATAATTTAATCATTCTTAGGGTTCTATCTAAAACCATCAAAAAGGACGAAGAGTTTGCAGAGGGAAGTTCATAAAAAATATACCAGAATAATCGTGAGATATTTAGGTAAAACATTTGTTTGCACAGGAATTCTGCTTTTATAATTTCAAAAGATATAGTATAAAAACTAACACCTTCCATTGTAATTCCCTATTACCGCTTCAGCGCATCGCAGCTACCTGGATGTCCGTTAAAGTCCCGTATGATCAAAACACTAAAACATCTTATCACTGACGCGTCTTATAGCCTTGGTAGTAGTGACGTCATCACTAACGTCAACACCATGACGCCAATAAATCTGTTAATTTTTTTACGAAAATAAACGGCGGATACATGGTTCTTTTAAATGAAATCATAAAAGAAGTGTTTGGATAACTAGTTTACTCAGAATCATACGAGATTTTAACTAACTTAAAAAAAGTGCTAAAACCAACTTTTTTCAAACCTTGGTCAGCTGGGAACCAAAATAGTAAAACATTAAAAAAAAACTATGAAGTTAACAATCACATACCATTCTTTGATATTGCCAAGAATAAATCGGCTCTTATATCTGGCATTGCAGAAATTCGACCCTGAAAAAAGTGCAATGTGATGTGAGTTTCATTCGAGATAATGCAATGTGAAATGGTGTTTTGAGGGTAGTGCACTTTAAAATCCATTTCCTCCTTCGTTTCTGATCTGATCACAATGAAATTTCAATGGCTAATGCAAATATAGATGCGCTTTACGTTGGTAGTCTCAGAATAAAAATATCACATTTCTTTTCCGAGAAATTTTACATTTTATAAGTGGTGCATAACTAAAGTGGCTCACTGTAAGAAAATTACTTTTTGGTACACACTCTTAACTAAAGGCCTGATGAATATTAGATAAACTTTAAAAGTAAGGCAGCATTATTAAAACATTAACAGGTTGATTTCACCCCCATTGTAACATTGTTGCATGTTGTGTTGTCATCAGTGATATAACTTGGCTAGTCAATTCATCCAGTGGTCCTATTTGAATATTGTCTTATTTGCAGATTCATGAATATATATGAAATCTTAAAAAGAGGGAAAATCATACAAAATCTATAAGCAATGTGTGGTGCTGTTGGGAATAAGATCTAATTGGCACCCTTAGGGCATTTTGTCATGCAAGCCAAATGAGAAAAAAAGTAGTTATAAAAATAAACCTGTTTGGGCTTTGTGAAAATGCATAGTTTCCATGATAACTCATAATGCAATTCTCAAGATACTTATTTCTCAGCAGTATCTCATCCTTGAATACTATACATGGTACCAAATTAAAGCTTTAACTTCATTTACTCATTGGTCGAATAAGCAAGTGTTCTAATTGTATGTTCATAACTATTAATGACAACAATAGAAAGGAGAGAAAAAAATCAGAAAAATTAAGGGGGTGTACTTACAAAATTACCTATATCTCAGCTGCTTTTTATCCTTTACAACTGAACTTGGTACAAAATTAATGCAACGAATGGCACCTTTAGTTAATAGTCTAACCGCAAATTATCTTATTTACATATTCATAAATATCAATGAAGACATTAGAAATAAGAGGGGAAAAACCTAGAAAACTGAAAGGGGTATGCGAACAAAATTAGCTATATCTCAGCTGCTGGATGTTCCATACTACCAATTTGGTACAAGACTAATGCTAAGACATAACAAAATTTATTTAATTCACTTTTAGTAGTATTAGATAATTAGCAATTGCGATCTTAGTGATATTATAAGAACATTCCCATTAATTTGACTTTGAATATTTTCTTTTTTCTTACGTTTTCATTTACATGCATGAATATCAAAATCAGATAATTAGCACATCAAATAACAGACATTAACTTTGATTAGGTACAAAGTTTTGAAGTTTATGATATATGGCTATTGAGATATGAGTAGTTTTGCAGGTACACCCTCATTAATGTTTTCCTACGAGTTTCTCTCATTTCTTATGTTTTCATGAATATTCACGAATATTGTAATTAGATAATTTGCATATCTTATCAAAAGATAAAAGGTTTGTATCTTAGAATATGTTTGGTACCAGGTTTGGTTCTCTAAGGCAATTTCCAACTGAAATATGGGAAATTTTCTAGGTACACCCCTACTTTTTCTCCAATTTTTCTCTAATTTCTCATGTTTTCATTAATATTCATGGACATTAGAATTATATAATTTGCATATAAGTCCCTTGGGTAAATGGACTATGTCTTAGCATACATTTGGAATCAAGTTAAGTACTCTAGGGCAATTAGCAGCTGAGATAATAGAAATTTTGTAGGTGCCTGCCTTTATTATTGTGCAAGTTTTGCTTTCATTTCTAATGGTTTCATTAACATGCATGCTTTTTTTTAAATTAGATTATTTGCTAACCAAATAACAGAATAAAACAAAATTGTCTAGGCTTAAATTAGGTACCAAGTTTGGAAAGTTGTCCAACTATCCCTCCCTACCTCCGTTGCAAAAGGACTTGTCAAACTGTATCAGCGATTGTGTAACTAAATGCATCGCTCAATGCTTTTTAATGATTTTTCCACAATTACTTTAAAGTTTTCATTAATATTCATGAATACACAAATTAAAAATAAAAAGACCATTTGCATATCTGATCATGCGATGAAAGGCCTATTCACCATATCTACATTAATTGCTGGTTCTCGCTTTACAGGTGGTCAGTAATGGAAAAACAGGTAACCAGTACCCCCCCCCAATACCTGGAAATGGGGGGGTTCTGGTTACCTGTATTTACATTACTGACCACCTGTAGACAGGGTACCAGCAATTAATGTAGATATGGTGAATACATAAACTTTGTTTTGGCTTCAAGTTACTTAGTCTAGGATAAGTAAGTGTCGAGATATGAATGAGTTTGTAGGTACAGGCCCATTCTAAGTAAGTAAGTAAGTAAGTAAGTAAGTAAGTAAAGACTTTATTTATCGAGGGTTACAACATTTAGCACATATATATATTTACATAAGTACATGTTGCTAATCTTCCATGAGGCCCTCGCTATTTACATTTTTACATAAATATACATGTATATAAATAAACAGACAATAAATTACAGTTACCATATTTAACCTTATAAGTACTCTCTTCACTTATCAGTTTTAAAATCCATATCCTCCTAAAAAACATGGAATATCCAGACCAGTTGGCTTCTGAAGAAGCCAGCCTATCAAGATCAGCAGGTTTTCATCCATGCTTTTAATGGCATTGCACCACCTGACCAACTGGAAATCAGATATTTATATAGTGCAAACAAACCTTCAAGCATTCAGTGTGTGCTTATAAGATTAAGTATGGTATTTTGATATCTGAAAATCATATATGTGCCCATTTGAAGTCTGAGCATCAAAATCCTGCAATACAAAAGTTTTCATTGTTAAATGGAATATGAGATTTGAAGAAATATTGTACTACTGTAGTAAGGTTCAAATAAGCAGACTTCAAGCAAACACTTAAACACTTTACATACTAGTGATGTCTGCTGATAATCTTTGTAAACAATTTGGACCCAGATCAGACCCCACACAACACGGGGCCTAATTTGGATCCAAACTGTTTGACAACCTGATGACAAGCACCCCAGAAAGCATCCTTTTATATATAAAAAAAAAAAAAAAAAAAAAAAAAAAAAACCCTTACGATTTTCCAGTAGGCAAAGAATTATTATACATATAACGAATTCTGATTTCTCACATCAGCAGATACAAAAAGATACTGTAGAGTGTGCATTTATCAGGCAATAGCTATATACTACAAATGTGTCAAGAAACAAAATAAGAATTGGGGTGCACTTTTTATAAGAACTTTATGAACAAAACAGAGAAGTTGAGAAATAAAATGTACATGTGCAGTAATTATTGATTCATGTTTTAATTTACTAGCCATCTTAAACATCTATTATGAAAGGTGCTAATTGTTTGGGCATTCTTTACTTCCTCTGGCAGACTGTTCCATATCAGACATCCAGAGTACCTCAGACTTTGTTTGAAGCATTCTGTCCTAGGCTTAGGCGGGATAAAACAACCAGCAGAAGATGATCTTAGCTGAATATTGGTATTTTCATTATTTCTTAGAGTGAAATTTTCAGAAATGTATGCAGGTGCAATATTATTATAGACTTTAAACATAAATTTGGCTTTTCTTAGATAAAGCCGATCATATATAGACATAATCTTCAACGAGTTCATTGCTTCAATGGAGTCATCCACATTGTAATCAAGGATAACCTTACATGCACGTTTTTGTAATCTAAATATCTTCAGCTTATTGGACTCTGAAGAGCTGCCCCATACAATGTTACAAAAGTCAATATGTGGTTGAATATACGATTTGTAGAACTGAACTCTATGAGCTTGAGACAAGAATTTTTTAATTTTTGATAGAAGCCAAATACTTGATGCAATTTTTTTCGTTAAATGCTTGATGTGATTTGACCAAGTCAAATTATTGTCAACAAAAACACCTAAAATTTTGTCGTTTGAAATCATATTCAGAGACTCCTTGTTGTATGTAAGATCTAAGTGATCATTAGTGAGCCGTTGTCGTTTTTGGTAGGTTGTTACAAGCATTACTTTTGTTTTTGATGAATTTAGAATCATGCCATTGTTTCTGCACCAGATTTGTAGATTGTTCAAAGAAGACTGAAGGTTATTTTCAATCTGTTCCATGGAATCGTGGACATCGTACAAAGTTGTGTCATCCGCATAGAGATCAGTAAAGACATTGCTTGTGTATAAAGGTAGATCATTGATGAACAGGAGAAATAAAAGTGGCCCTAAAATAGAACCTTGGGGGACACCATATGAGATTTGCTTAAAGTCTGACTTACAGTTGTTAATTGCCACTTGCTGCTTTCTGTTAGTTAGATAGGTATTAAACCATGATAATGCTTCATCTTTTATGCCATATATTTTTAATTTGTCAATTAAGATTTGGTGATCTACAAGATCAAATGCTTTCTTGAAATCGACTAATACCACACCAACCATTTTTCCACTGTCAATAGCATTCATCCATAAATCTATCATGTTTACAAGAGCAGTTTCACATGAATGTTGGGTTCTGAAGCCAGACTGCGTTTTATGTAATAAGTTATAAGTATGCAAGAATTCAGAGAGACTCTCATGTACGTGTTTTTCAAGAACTTTAGACAAAACAGGCAGAATTGATATGGGGCGATAATGATTAACTTCTTCATGTGGACCATTTTTAAAAAGGGGAGTAACTTTTGCTTCTTTCCTTCTTGAGAATGGCATTAGGGTTTGACATGAAAACTATGCATTTTCACATAGCACAACCAGGTTTATTTTAGGACAATTTGGCACCCATTTAAAAATTGTCCTGTGATGCAAGGTAGGTCGAATAAGCTCCCAGACAAATTCTAATCTGTGGAAAAATAATATGATAAGGCTTGTATAATAGGAATGGCTGGTTTTGGTAGACATTCTTCCTGATGATATAAGTACACCGCATACGGAGACATGACCAGTTATGCGTATGCACGGACGCATGCATATGCGTATGTACCAACAGACATATATGCCGACAGATCATTATACAAATAGTATATGATGAACCAAATGGAATATCCCCTTCATATTCTAATCAAAAAGAGAACTGCAAAAACGATGCTCATCTTTGGAAATCCACAGGCTACTAATTGTGTTACGTCATATTATACGTAGATTTTCGGTCAGAATCAGTAAGCTCTGTATGGGCGGTTCCCTCTATGGCACTTTTGTATTTCTACGAGAATTCACCCTCATATGCTGTTTATTCCAATCACATTCTGCACTAAGCAAGTACAGGAAAGCTGCTATGAAATTCGTTTTCAAGTTTTCATTTTTTTATTAACTCACGTTTCGTTATGTAACTAACAGTTAAGCTACCTTAGTCTTCCATCGTACCTTGTAGACAGAAACGTCATATCGATAATCTTAGATGCTCATGAGAGTTTGTATAGCACACAGCATTTCTGTTACTTTTAATATTTATGCAGGATGGATGATATCGCCAAGTATTGTCTTTTATGAAAATACGTCAAATATTGCGGATTTCCCGCTGAGGTGCGGTATCTTTTAAGCGTCATAACTTTCTGCGTATAAATAGTAGGAATCAACCGTTTATGTATTTGCAAAGCAAAGACATTTTGGTGTTTAATTATGAAAAAAATATTTAATAGAATACTGAATAACCAGCTAGGAAATTAATATGAAAAAGTTTATTTAAAAGCTTTTGGAGGGTTGAATTACATATCGTGACGTCATTGACGTCAAGACGACCTCAATGATTTTTTTAAATTGTGAGACTCCTCAAAATTGATTTAACTTTCAAAAAATATTAACATTTATGGTTTGATAAAAATGAAAACGTGTCAATTTTATCTTTTAAATTACTATATTGCAACTTTCTGACATGCATGGTATAGAGTTATCTGCCCTTTTTACACTATGACGCTACACTTTTTCGAAGTGTCAACAGGTGGATATTGAAAGTAGTGATGATAAGCTTTAATTTGAGACCGTTTTTATCCTTTCTAATGATGGGTGTATTTTTCTCCTTATTTAGGGCCTATTTGAATTTCATACACCAGACTATAAATGTGCTCATGCACAAAGTAATAAATAATATTCATAAAGCCACTTAAGATCTCCATTGAAAAAAAGGAATCGTTTTACTTAAACTTGTATCAAACACAGCTTCTCAAAACCAGCAAAAAACTAAAAACATATCTAGGTCCAGTGGTTCAAAAATTATGTCCAATGTTATCAAGTTTGTAGCATGCATGTATAGACCAAACAATATGGAACAAATCTTGCATTATTTACATCTCGAAAGAATATACATATTGGCTTCGAGTTAACATATATTGCTAAATCTGTTGGTTTGAAAACATTAACACAACTGTAAATGTTCTAAAATTTCAAACACTTTTCTCTTTCTGTTATGGCAAGCCATTTTTATTTATTGTGGATTGTAGATATCTACTTTAGGATATATATCCTATATAAGATATCTTATATAGGATATGAGATCATCATCAGCAGCAGCATTTTGATTAACTTGCAGATGCAGGAGCATCATCCACATCCAGGTAGTTGGCTAGCTGCATGCATGGCAGATCTCACACTGAATCTCCACACAACCATATCACAAGGATCAACCTTGCTGAGATATATCATAAATAGCTTATATCCTAAATTAGATATCTTACATCCTATATAAGATATCTTATTTGTAATTCAACAATTCAGATATCTAATATGATATATAAGATATCTCATATAACGGCAGATTTTCAATATTTACATCTTCCTGACATGTATGTCATTATATCAGTGGCTGGTGAAATAAATGTGAAACAAGATGTGTGAAATATATGTGAAATAAGATATCTTATTTATCAAAGGTAAATAAGATGTCTGATATACAGATTATGATATCTTATTTACCCAGATATATAATTATATCTAATATTGTCTTATCATATTAGACATCTGAATTGCAGAATTAAATAAGATATCTTATTTATTTTGGTAAATCGTATTTAACATAAAATATCTTATATATGTATTAGATATCTTATTTATCTTTGATAAATATCTTATTTCACATATAAGATATCTTATATAAATTGTAGTGAAATCGGGCTTTCCATATTCTGTTATCAAAAAATTAGGTAATCCAGGCTGGAATTCACAATTTTAATGCTTGTCTGGATAGCTAACAGGGAAGGCCCTGATCACACTACTTCTTCAGAAGCAATCTGAACTGGGTCTGTCCTGTTTTTTCTTGGTCTTTTTGGCAGGCATTTTAAAACATCTACATTACATGCTCTATGATGCAGTAACTGGTACATACCATTTTTGCCTGGCTTTGGAAAAGGCAATTCTTCCTGAAATAACAATATTGAAATGAGAACACCCTCACAAGGGCACGTAACTGGAAAATTCCAGAAAAATATTATTTCCCTACAATTGCCCTCATAATTAACCATATTCATCCTAATAAGTGCATAAGCAGCCTAAAACTTTGCCTACTGGGTAATTTTTTTATGCTGTTTTTTGTTGTCTGCTGATTTTTTCAAAATCAAGTTTTTTGAAAAACTCTTTCAGGAATACCATCAGTGTCAAACAGTTTGGATCCAAATCAGGCCCAACATTTTGTCGGCCTTGATCTGGGTCCAAACTGTTTGCAAAGGTTAGCAGCAGACGACAAAGGGTTGTTTACTTAAGGGTGTTCTGATTTCAAGTCATTATTATCCAGTGGTGTCATTTCATTAATATGGATCCATCATCATGCAGATGAAAAAGTGTGGAGGCTGATCAGCTGGCTTCCTTAGAAGCCAGCTGATTGAGATCAACACTTGTTGAATTTTTTTAAAAAGTTATGAAACATACCAAACATTGACTCCAGTAATGGCCCCATACAATTCGATTTATTCGAGAATGACACATATCACATATTTTCAAAACATTGAATAATTAATAATCATACCACGCGCATATCCTTAGGTCCATGCAAGACAACTCCATAGTTAATATTATTTACTGACATATTTTAACAGCTTGTACACAATGATATGAGGTTACAAGGTCGATTATCTGTCCTTATCTTGACCCATTATAATATCTAATAGATCCTTCTACTTTACCTAATAGACCAGTCCACTGTCCATTTAGAGGGAGGGTATTTATAATTATTATAAATATTATTATTTTCTTGAGATTTTCATTTTCTTTCATTATTGCAAACAGACAGTGTAGACCCTGATCAGATGCCACATAGTGTGTGGCATCTGATCTGGGTCTACACAATTTGCCAAAGTACATTTTTTTGATTGAATCAAAAATGACCTAAGCACATCAACTATACAATAAATTATGGTGTTTAATCTCCTTAGTTTATCTATGTCAAGTACTGATTTTTTGCCTCTGGTCATCTGCTGATAACCTTTGCAAACAGTTTGTATCCAGATCAGGCCCAAAAAGAACAATGGCCTTGATCTGGATCCAAACTGTTTGACACTTTGTTGGCATTCCTGAAAGACGTTTTGAAAATATTAAATTTGAAAAAATCAGCAGCCAACAAAATAGTATGCAAAACTTCCCAGCATGCAGTCACATTGCACTCTCATATGGGCCTTGACGCGAGAAAACCTGTCTTCGGGGTTTGCAAACAACAAAAGCGCAGACCAGCCTGCGCAAATGCCCAGTCTGATCAGGGCCTTTATCATTCGCTTATTGGAAAATATCATATCTAAACTTGCTTCAATTTTATAGCTAGTTTCTGTAGCTGGTTTGAATCTCACTTTGTCAGAAACCCCGAAGACAGATTTTTGTTGTATTGAGGCCAATATCTTTCTAGATCAGTCGAAGGGTCCTTTTTCCACATTATCAGATGACCACTCACAAAGAACTGCATGTCTGCTTAAAAAAGTCCATATAGACACATCAGCAAACTTAAAACTGTAAACCTAGACTATAAAGAACAAAGAAAGCAGTCTTTTTGTTTGTTTGTTTGATTTGATTCTTAACGTCCCATCAACAATCTTTCAGTTATATAGGGACGGGTCTTCCTGGATTGAACCAGTACTAAGCTAGGATAAATGTGTCTTGTTCAAGGACCACAACGCAGTGACACCAGTGAGGCTCGAACCCACGGCCCTTCCGTCTCGAGTCAAGCACTCTACCACTGAGCCACTGCGCTCCCGTAAAGAAAGCAGTCTGATCGACAGCTAAATCTCCTGCCGCAGAATGACAGCGAGTCAGAGTGGTGGAACCTTCGGCCACATGGCCGAGCGATTAGGGCTCCCAGCTTTTGGTCACAGAGTCCAGGGTTCGATCAAAGAATATATGGAGCGGACACAAAACTAAAAGCTAAACCCCATGACCTTTAATTTAGACCTTGACGATGAGACTGCATAGCTGACTCGTGTTCTGCACACCATCAATGGAGATCAACATTTGACCAAAGTTTAATGAAAATACTTCCAGGGAAATTCAAGGCTAAATCCAACAAACTTTAAAATTAATTGTGATCTTGGCCTTGAGTCTGCTTACCCAAGTCATGGGTTCTGCATGACAAATAGCACACTGAGATGAACATTTGACTACATGTATTTATGAAATGCTTCCAGGCATAAAGGAAATTATGGAGCTACATGAAAAATAAGGATAAATCCCATGACCTTTAATTGTGACCTTGACCGGAGTCATGGGTTCTGCACACCATCTCACTGAGATGAACATTTGACCAAAGTTTAATGAAAATCCTTAAAGAGATATGAAGCGGACCCGAAATTCAAAGGTAAATCCCATGACCTTTAACCGTGACCTTGAGTCTGCATACCAGAGTCATGGGTTCTGCACACCATCTTACTGAGATGAACATTTGACCAAAGTTTAATGAAAATCCTTCCAGGGGTTACAGAGATTGCACACGAAATTCAAGGGTAAATCCCCATGACATTTAACTGTGACCTTGACCGTGAGTCTGCATATATGAGTCATGGATTCTGCACATCATCATACTGAGATGAACATTTGACCAAAGTTTAGTGAAAATCCTTCCAAAGATAAAGTAGTTTTGGAGAAGACACAAAATTCAAGGGTATATCCCATGACCTTAAACTGTAATCCTGACCTTGCATCGGCATAGTTATGCACATCTTCTCACTGAGATCAACATTTGACCAAAGCTTAATAAAAATCCTTCCAGGGGTTTATAGGAGATGTGGAGCTGACACAAAATTCAAGGCTAAATACCATGACCTTGAAGTGTGACCTTGACCGTGAGTCTGCTTAGCTGAATCATAGATTGTGCACATCGTCTCAGGGAGATGAACATTTTACCAAAGTTTAATGAAAATCTTCCAAAGTGTTCACGAGATATGGAGCAGACAAGAAAGTGCTAGGATGGACAGACTGCTGAAAGGCTATTCCTATAATTCCCCTCTCCCCTTCCCGAGGAGGGATAAAAATCTGATCAGGGTCATTTCATCAACATTTTAGAACCCTTATCTCATACCCAAATGGACATGTACAAATCAAAGACATCTGCTACAAAAATTGCTATCTTATTATAATAAATTAAGGGCAATAACTCTGCAATAAATTGATGAAAAGTTAGGTCACCCATATAAAATAATTTACAATTCAAATTCTCTTAGTACTTCAAAACCCAGCATTCTAGGTCCAGTGGACCAGAAGTTGAAAAAATGCCAAAGTCTGAAAAGGGGCATAACTCAGTCACTAAATGCATCAGCTTATCTACTCCTTAGCCCAAATCAGTATACCAAATATCAAGACTTTCGCATAAACACTTTTTGAGATATCTTGCTAACAAAATTGCTATCTTTTAAATCAAAGAGGCATAACTCAAGAAGGGTACATAACTTCGGCAAGAAAAAATATGGGTCAGCTAGGTTTTCATAAAGAAATCAACATATGAAATTTCAAGACCCTAACAAGATATTGGAGATATAACTAGAGGACCTGACTGTCCTGAAGCGCTCACCTGATCTCCTTAATAATGTTAAAATAGGTCAAGATCAACTTGGCTTATAATGAAACATATTTTGTTTTATGGGGATTACGGCCATTTTGGTTGAGTGACGTAAAACACTCTAATGAATACTCCATCAAACAGCCCAGTGATTTCTGAGGAAAGATATTAAGTATCTTTATGTGGCAATCCAAATGATTGGCCTTGGATAGAGGTCACAGGTCAGCTTGACATTTGGTTCTTATATAAAACCGTGGTCTCATTAGGTTAATTATTTCTTGCAAGTATTATGATTTCGACCTAAACAGTTATAGAAAAAAAAATAAACATTTCAAGATTTTCCCCATATAAATGCATTAGGAATCAAATTTGACCTTGCAATAAAGTAGGTCAAGGTCAACCTAGATTCATCATTTGTGCAAATCTGGTAGGGCCCAAATCCCCAATGCTACATACCAAGTCCCAAGGCCATTGTCCTTTTGGTTCCAGAGAAGAGGGTATTTAAAGGGGTTTTACCATATATGGGCATGGTGGCCATTTTGGTCATGTGACCAGTACAATTGGTTTAAATTTTGGCTAACCTATCATAAAGAGTCTTCATATGAAATTTGAGTTCAATTGGTCTAGTGGTTTCTGAGAAAACTATGTTTTAATGTGTTGATGGGACTCCAATATGAGCGACCTTGGCTGAAAAGTTAAAGGTCAACCTTGACCTTTGAAACTTATTTATAGCCATTGTCTCATTAGTTTCAACATATCAAGTGAGAAAAATGACTTTGGCTTCAAAAGTATTCAAAAAATCAACTTTTCAAAAACAATTCCCATTTAAAAGCATTAGGAAGAAAATTTGACCTTGAGGTTAAGTAGGTCAAGGTCAACTTAGGATCATCAGTTGAACAAACTTCGTAGGTCCCACATCCCCAATGCTACATACCAAGTCCGAAGGTCATAGGCCTTCTGGTTCTGGGCAAGAAGATTTTAAAGGGTTTTTACCATATATGGGCGTGGCAGCCATCTTGGTCTAGTGACCAAAATATTTTGCATAAATATTGGCTAAATTATCATAAGGAGTCTTCACATGAAATTTGAGTTCAATTGGGCCAATGGTTTCTGAATAAACTATGTTTTAATATATTGATGGGACTCCATTATGAGTGACCTAAGCTGAAAGGTCAAAGGTCAACCTTGACCTTTGGAACTTATTTATAGCCTTTGTCTCATTAGGTGAGAATAATGACTAAGGCTTTCACAGTTTTCAAAAAAATCAACTTTCAGAAATTTTCCCATTTAAATGCATTAGGAGGCAAATTTGACCTTGATGTTAAGTAGGTCAAGGTCAACCTAGGATCATCATTTGAACAAACTTGGTAGGCCCCACATCCCCAATGCTACTGACCAAGTCCCAAGGTCACAGGCCTTCTGGTTCTGGAGAAGATTTTAAAAGGGTTTTACCATATATGGGCGTGGCGGTCATCTTGGTCATGTGACCAGGACCATTTGAACAAACTTTCGTTCCCGCGTCCTGAGTCTCCATATGAAATTTGAATTTAATTGGCCCAGTGGTTTTAGAGAAGATGTTTGAAATTGTGGATGGACAGACGACGGAGTGACTGGTATACTATTAGCTCACCCATGAGCCTTCGGCTCAGGTGAGCTAAAAAGTGTGACGGGGATGGACACAAACAATCCAAAAATATGCCTCACTCAACTTTTTAAGCTTTTTCTATAGGGGCATAAAACTACTTTCTTGTAGGTCACTTTGTGGCCATTTCTGCCATATTGCTTAAAATTCTGACAAATTGGCCTAGAAATTTCACACAAATCACATTTCTGCCAATCTGTTTTGACTTCAGATCATTTCGTGCAGAAGATCTTAAAGTTTGTTTTCTTATCTTTGATGGTCGTCTTGCAAATATTTCTGCTTAACTTTTTTTGACTAACCATTGGTTTTGGTTTCAGTCGAGGATCTTTTAAATTTGCCATACAAGCATTAATTTTTTAGGGAAACAGCCATGCCCACCGCTGGTGGCCATGTTGGTTTTTCAATTTGCATGCTGGGAAGTTGTGCATGCTTTTTAGTTGTCTGCCAACTTGTTTCAATAAATTCTTTCAGGAAAACTATCAGGGTGTCTGTTGGGATCCAGATCAGGCCTGACTTTTTGTCCGGCCTGATCTGGGTCCAAACTATTTGCAAAGGTTATCAGCAGATGACACTAGTAGGTAAAGAGTTAAAGACAATATGGCTGTCACAAATGACCTATTTACTTCTTCTACAAAATTTAATTGGTCATGCTTTTATCTGATGAAAATAGGATTTATTTGTGCTAATGTATTATTAAAATTATTAAACAAGTTGTGGAAAAGAGATAATATGTGGGGCTTGTAGCAACCAGTTTGATAAATAAAACAGGAGCACGAAGGTTAGATTCTATTTATCATATTGTTTGTTTTTTTGATTCTTTACGTCCCATCAACAATCTTTCAGTTAAACAGGGACTTCCTGGGTTGAACCTGTACTAAGCTAGGATAAATGTGTCTTGCTCAAGAACCACAACGCAGTGACGCCGGTGAGGCTCGAACCCGCGGCCCTTCGGTCTCGAGTCAAGCACTCTACCACTGTGCTCCCTCTCTTTATCATATGACAGTGAAATTATTTTGAAATAGCATTTTTCTCATTAACAAGTTGAGATTTTGTCATTATGTACAAAACGTCGTTATGAATGTCATAACGTAGCGTTACTAAATTCGTAAACCACAAGTGGTTTATCCATTTTAATACATGTTGTTATATCACTCCCAGACGCAAAATGATATGATGATTAGAGATTATCTCATGGTGTTTGGGTTATTGCCCGAAGTATCAACCCGAGACCCCATTATCAGCCTTGAGAGTTAAAGTATGAGTGCTGATAATGGTCGAGGGTTGATACTGAGGGTGAAAACCAAAACCCTGCGAGATTATCTGTTAATCACATATTCCAATTCACTGTTTTTACACATTTGACGTACAAAAATGTAAGTTAACCATAGGATTGGAGTAGGCTTTGCGTTACGTCCTGCCACTTGTTTACATCTGACGTCATCTAATGATCAACATCTTGTGCCGGGCATAACCTCTCCCCGTTCAAAATGCATGACTTCCGGTTATCATCACAGCAGGCTGATAACCAGTTGGTGGGAAAGAGCTTATGGCATATGCAGATTTTGGGTTAACAACTTACAAAAAGCGAGTTTTGGACAAATTGGACAAAAAGTGTCCCGAATATGTGATAATTCCTTTTATCAAAAGGTCACCTTGTGATCATTTCTGCCAAATTGTATCTAACAAGAGGTTTCAGAGAAAATAATAGGAATCTGTGATTGTAACATTTCCTGGTCATATTCACTTGTTTGTTTTTTGGGATGAAGCAAAATCAGCTTTTTATACTTTCTGGACCAGAAAATAATAAACACGCAGGCCTCCAGATAAGTGTGCGTACTGGAAAATTATTTTTCTTATTTTTTCCACCAAAACATATGTTGGGGTACTCAAAAGAACCGTCTCAATGAGACGGTTCTTTTGAGCACCCAAAACACATGTTTAAACTGATGGGTTAGAAAATAAATGCAATTTTAGGTGCACAAACTATCCTTATCTGGACCTATGACACGATAACGGTGCTGAAGAGACTGGGAGTGCAGGCTGATCTGTATTTTTCTTGCTAGTGTACAACAATAGCGATTTTCTCATGATACATCTCAAAGAATCTTGTAGCATAAATAACAAATAAATGAGACATGTAAATTTATTAGGACAATGATTTAAAAAATTATGACATATGTTTATATACAGTGTTGTTTTAATTCTTACTCTGTGAAAACATTATGATACAAATAAGACTCATGTCAAAGCATCCAATATACAGGCCAATGTCATCTTACAACCACGCAACTACCAATTTAGCAATATACTTCTATATTTGTCACCCAGGTGCATGACAAACTACATGAACACTTGTTCATTTCTACAAGCTCATTTCACTGAAACAATGAAAGCGTTTGAGAATCTGTTATGGTGAAAAACTCATTTATTGAAAAGACATATGTTGCAGGTACACATTGGAATTGCCTCTGAGGCAATTCCAATGTGTACCTACAGCATGTTACTAAAAATAAGGAAAACTATTTGGAAATTTACACTTTCCAAGTATCATGTTCATTGCTTTTGTGTCTTTTAAACGTCCCAAACTGCCAATCAGTATTAAAATACCTGTTACTCTACCGCAAATTGTTTATATTTGTATGACAGCTGTATCTCCTAATTTGAGTTCATGAACTACCTCTATGCTAACCTGCTAGTTGCCTGGTTGTATAAACCCTTTTCATTTTGAATACCAGTAAACATGTACTTTGGCAAACAGTGAAGACTCATTATGAAATGTGGCCTTATATCAGGGTCTGCACTGTTTGCTATTATAGATAAAAGCAATCTTCATGGATAGAAATACATCAGTTTATAGGAATTTTGAGTGACAACCCCTTAAAATATAAAATGGACAATTCCATATGTGTTGTATCAATATGTATGGGATAATCCATCAAAATGAAAAGGGTTGTACTGGATCTGAAGAATTTGTACATCAAACATAATCTCATTGCCTGAAATTAAATTCTATCATTGATAAGGTGTTTGAAAACCTGGGCCCGAGGTTATAAAACTGTTTTCACGCTCAACTTTACTGAGCATGAAATTTATCCTGCTCATAAATGTTAAAATGTCAACAATTGTTTCACACACATTATTATGCCCCTTGCTGAGTGGAACGCAATACATATATAATTTAGTCACCAAATTTATCATTATCTCTTTACCTACTGCAGATAACCTTTACAAACAGTTTGGATCCAGATCAGGTCCGACAAAATGTCGGCCCTGATCTGGATCCAAACTGTTTGACACTCTGATAGTATTACTGAAAGAATTTTTTCAATAAAATTGATTTTGAAAAAAATCAGTAGCCGACAAAACAGCATGAAAAATTACTTGGTATGCAAAAAGTTAAGCAACAGGAATTTGGCCTTTACTAACAAGGCTTTCTGTGATTTGATACAGTGTGCCAACTCTTCAGAAATGTTCAACACACATTATTATGCCCCTTGCTGTGTGGAACGCAATACACATTATAATTAGTCATCAGATTTATTATTATCTCCTACCTACTGCTGATAACCTTTGCAAACAGTTTGGACCCAGATCAGGTCTAACAAAATGTCAGTCCTGATCTGGATCCAATCTGTTCGACACTCTGATGGTATTACTGATTTTTTTTTTAAAAATTGAATTTGAAAAAAGTCAGTAGAGGACAAAACAGCATGAAAAATTACTCCGTATGCAAAGAGTTAGCAACAAAACTTTGGCCTTTACTAACAAGGCTTCCTATGATTTAATACAGTACATGCCAACTCTTCAGAAATGTTCCCCACACATTATTACTCCCTTGCCGTGTGGAATGTAATGCACATAATAATTTAGTCATCAGATTTATTATTATCCCTTTAGCTACTGCTGATAACCTTTGCAAACAGTTTGGACCCAGATCAGGCCCGACAAAATGTCGGACCTTATCTGGATCCAAACTGTTTGACACTGATGGTATTACTGAACTATTGTTTTTTTTTAATTTGATTTTGAAAAAAATCAGTAGACGACAAATAAAAGCACTGCATAATACCCCGCCACTGCTGGGGGCACCAAAAGTTATTTTGTGAGATATATAATGCCTAAATAGCAACAGAACTGAGATAGACAAGATTAATCAAGGGCAGATAATTCATGAACTGGAAAGGTAAGAGTGACGGTCCTTCATTATCATATGTAACCTTTGCTGTTCAACATATCTGTGAAGTTTCATTCAGATATCATCAACAGTAAAAGAAAAACAGGCCAGAAACCATTTTTTAAAGTGAGAAAGGGCAGTAACTCCATCGAAAATGGTCGGATTTTGCCCATTAACAATCCCATACCACTCATCCCCAATAACAATACGTATGTAAAATTTGAAAAAATTCTGTGCATAAATACTCAAGTTATCGATCGGAAACAGTGAGCACGGACGGATGAAATGAACTACAGGTCAAAAACCAATTCTCAGATCCATCAAGGGTGGATAACTCACAATCTGGAAAGGTAAGAGTGACGATCCTTACCCACAATATGTAACCTTTGATGGTCAACATATCTGTGAAGTTTCATTCAGATATTCCATATAGTAAATGAACTACAGGTCAAAAACCATTTTTCAGATCAATCAAGGGCAGATAACTCATGAACTGGAAAGGTAAGAGTGATGGTTCTTTGTCACAGTATGTAACCTTTGATCTGAAACATATCTGTAAAGTTTCATTTAAATATTCCACATAGTAAAGGAACTACGGGTAAAAAACATTTTTTAATTCAATCAAGGGCGGATAACTCACAAACGGGAAAGGTAAGAGTGATGGTTCTTAGTCGCAATATGTTACCTTTGATGTGAAACATATCTGTGAAGTTATATTCAGATATTCCATATAGTAAAGGAACAATAGGTCAAAAACCTTTTTTCAGACCTATCAAGGGCGGATAACTCACAAACTGGGAAGGTCAGAGTGACGGTCCTTAGTCACAATATATAACCTTTGATGTGCAACATATCTGTGAAGTTTCATTCAGATATCATGAACAGTAAAGGAATAACAGGCCAGAAACCATTTTTCCAATACGAAAAAGGGCAGTAACTCTGTTAAAAATGGACGGATTTTGCCCATTAACAATCCCATACCACTCATCGCCGATAACAATATGTATGCAAAATTTGAAAAAAATTCCGTGAATAAATACTCAAGTTATCGATCGGAAATGGTGAGCACGGACGGACGGACGGACAGACACCGAAGGGTATAACATAATACCTCGCCACTAAAGTGTGGCGGGGTATAAAAAGCATGAAAATTACTTGGTATGCAAAGAGTAAAGCAACAAAACTTTGGCCTTGACTAACAAGGCTTCATATGATTTGATACAGTGCGCCATCTCTTCAGAAATGTTTCGCACACATTATTACGCCCCTTGCTGTGTGGATCACAATAAACATTATAATTTAGTCAACATATTTATCATTATCTCTTTACCTACTGCTGATTACCTTTGCAAACAGTTTGGACCCAGATCAGGCCCGACAAAATGTCGGACCTGATCTGGATCCAAACTGTTTGACACTCTGATGGTATTGCTGAAAGAAATCAGTAGAGGACAAAAAAGCATGAAAAATTACTTGGTATGCAAAGAGTAAAGCAACAAAACTTTGGCCTTGACTAACAAGGTTTCCTGTGATTCGACACAGTGTGCCAACTCTTCAGAAATGTTTCACACACATTATTACGCCCCTTACTGTGTGGAACGTAATACACATTATAATTTAGTCATCAGATTTATTATTAACACTATGTTCATCTTGAAGAGCTTGAACTTGATCTGCTGTATCTACGTCTTCTCACGGGTGACCTGCTTCTTGATCGTCGTCGGGGTGGAGGTGTTCGTCTTCTGGGTGGAGAGGCCCTGAAAACATATGAAGAAAGACAATTACAGTAAAATCTGTCTTAAGCGGCCACTCAAAAAGAGGACCGAAAATTGGTTTTCAAAACTGATTATCGCTTAATGCAGGTCATAAGTATTGCAGAATGCTCCAAGGGGAGCATTCAGCAATACTTTCAACCTTCATTAAGCTACCATCTGTAGACTTTCTCCAGAATTATCAACCCTCAAAATGGATAATATACTGTAACGAAAATAGTGTAGACTTAGATCAATTGGCTTCCCTTAACCACATATTTTCAAAATGAGCCAAGTATGTAGCTTTTACTCTAGAGATGGCACTGTTATATGGTACATTAATATAAAAGAGAAAATATTCAGTCACATCTTATGGCAAGCCCACGTCAGTAATCTCAAAGTTCAGGCACCTGAGAATGGATGGTGCTTAACCAAACTTAACACATACAATTATCATCATAACAATTGCCAATGAAACCATTTGAAATTGTATCATTTGATATGCAAACACAGTTACATTTGTATGAATATTCTGTGACCTTGACTATATCACGCCTACCAAACGCTTGAATGCTCAACATCTGGTTGAATATTAAAAACAATTCCTCCACGAAGAGAATAAAAAATCGGGGAATGTCATGCAACAGACTATGCATTCCTACGTTTGTGGTATAAATTTGAGGTCAGAAAGTTCTCTCGTTTTGTCAGATTTACATTTCGCGTTAAATAAGTGTACCAGAATTCGACAGGAACGTGTTTATCGTGCTAAAAGTAAATATGACCAAATGAGAATACTTTCTGAGCTCGTATTTATACCACAAACGCAGGAATCCATAGGCTGTTGCATGACATTCCCCGATTTTTGATTTTCTTCATAGAGCAGTTGTTTTTAACATTCAACCAGATGTTGAGCATTGAAGCATTTGGTAGGCGTGTATATGTCAGACCCCTGCTTGGAGATGATGCAAGGAAAAACTATATATACCATCATACCAACCTTAAATGAAATCCATCAAAGAATTTTGATTATACAGCTATGTTTGATTTTTATATATGAAAATTCAAAGTGTGTGAACTTGACCTCAAGGGCATGCCCAGGGGTGGGACTAGCTTGGAGTAAAACGATACACCTACATCTATTATCATGTCAAACAAAAATGAAATTCATTAACAAATGTGAATTATATCTATGTGAACAATCTTGCATCAATACTGAAGAGAATTGGAGAAAACCCTGATAAATCTCATAGGTCCAGATAAGGATAGTTTGTGCACCTAAAATTGCATTTATTTCCTTACCCATCAATTTCAACATGTGTTTTGGGTGCTCAAAAGAACCCTCTCATTGAGACGGTTCTTTTGAGTACCCACAACATATGTTTTGCTTGAGAAATAAGAAAAAATAATTTTCCAGTACGCACTCTTATCTGGAGGCCTGAATCTTAAGGTTTCATAAATTATTTACTAACCTTCTGTCTCTATATCTGGGTGGTGAAGGCCCCCGTCCCCACCGGGGTGGTGGTCCTCTTCTTGGTGGACTTCTGCGTGGAGGTCTGGGCACTATGCGTGGTGCTAATACAGGCTGTGCCGTAATCTCTTGACCATCTATCTGACCTAGTGAAGTCATAATAATAAAATTAAACTCTTTACATATTTGGTAATTTTTCATGCTTTTGTCGTCTGTTGATATTTTTCAAAGTTAACCTTTTCAAAAATTCTTTCAGGAACACTATCAGAATGTCAAACAGTTTGGATCCAGATCAGGAGTGACATTCTGTTGGTCCTGATCTGGGTCTAAACTGTTTGCAAAGGTTATCAGCAGACGATAAAAGTAGTCGCTAGTAAGGAAAGAGTTTAGTAACATACTTCTTAAGTTTCGGGCCAAATAAGACTAATATTGTGTGGGAATCTGAATTAACATAAATGTTATGTCTAACTTGGCCATAAAAACACCATACTTTCAACTCCTTTCCCACCTATCATGACACATGTCATCTGCTCTATATCTTATAAACATGGGTGAAAGTTTAAAATTTCCAAAATCTTGAACTTTTGAAATTCGAATCTTAAAACTAGCAGTAAGCCTTCAAAATTTTAACAACTTTTAGTTTAAATGGTCAATCGTCTTAAGACATACTGAAAATAAATCAGAGAAGCTTTTATTATCTGCTTAATTCAGCATTTTGAGGCTGACTTTCTATGGAAAGTCAGCCTCAAAATCCTGAATTCAGGATTAATCCTGAAAACTTTTACCCATGGATGTATAAATACTAATTTTTTTAAAGCTCTGCTTAACTCTGCCTACTAGTGTCGTCTGCTGATTACCTTCGCAAACAGTAATGAGTATGGACCCAGTCTCAGGCCCGGCAAAACAAAAATTATTTTTCTGTCAGATTTGCCAATGAAGAGATATGACTGGTTTCTGACGTTTTATTTATATGGAAACCTTAATTTATGACAACTTCTTGTAAAAGTTCAACATTACATTTGCACAAGTTTCATATTTTGTGTATTTCATGTGGATATTCACCCTCAACTCTGTCTCCTTGAAAATTTTTCATGCTTTCTGTCGTCTGCAGCTTTTCCTTTCAAAATCAACTTTTCAGGAATACCATCTGAGTGTCAAACAAATTTGATCGAGATCAGACCTGACATTTTGACTGGCCTGATCTGGGACCAATCTGTTATCAGTAGACAACACTAGGAGGTAAAGAGTTAAGAGAAATTCAATGTAACAAAACTATTAAAACATATGGCCTTAAATTTGAATTATCACACAGGTGAGGTGATATAGTGAAGGTTCAGGCAAGCATGCAACATGGCTCCAATTAAACAACATTTTTTAACGTAAAATTGTGGAGATTTTCTTACTCAGTAGTATCAGTTTTTAACATATGTTTGGTTGAGAAATAAGAACTGTCTAAATGCTTTAAATAGATGGTTCTTTTGAGTGCCCACAATATATGTGTTGGTTGAGAAAAAAGAGAATTAAATTTTAACTAGATTTTTTTTTCTACAAAAAAACCCAGATGTCTCCCCCCATTTGATGTCAAAAGCATGAGTCATTAAATACAATTTCAAACAGAAACATTAAATACAATTTCTAACGGAAATTCTAGTCATTTCATGCAGACAACCAGCTCGTATCTAGTAAAGATATCTGCCAATGTAGTTAATTATTGCACAATCATAACCTGGTATAAAATAGTCATAGATAATTGTTTTTGTGATGGACAAAGTTCCAAGGAAAATAACTCAAAGAGTATAAATGACAGAGTTACTATTATTGCACTCGGCACGTCGACTCATGTTGGTTGATACTTGTATAAAGTTTTGTGAATAAAGCTTAAGCGATTTTCAAGTTATAGAGCGGACATGGTTTTTGTGATGGACAAAGTTCCAAGGAAAATAACTCAAAAAGTATAAAAGGCAGTAACCATTCTTGCACTCTGTACGTCATCTCATGCTGATTGATATTTGTATAAAGTATCATGAATATAGCTTAAGAGGATTTCAAGTTATAAAGCGGACACGATTTTTGTGATGCACAAAGTTCAAAGGGAAATAACTCAAAAAGTATCAAAGGCAGAGTTACCATTCTTGCACTCTGCACGTCATCTCATGCTGATTGATATTTGTATAAAGTTTCGTGAATAAAGCTTCAGTGGTTTTCAAGTTATAGAGCGGACACAAATTTTTTGATGCACAAAGTTCAAAGGGAAATCACTCAAAAAGTATAAAAGGCAGAGTTACCATTCTTGCACTCTGCATGTCATCTCATGCTGATTGATATTTGTATAAAGTTTCGTGAATAAAGCTTAAGCGTTTTTCAAGTTATAGAGCGGACACGATTTGTGACAGACAGACAGACGGACGCCCAGGGAAAACAGTATGTCTCCCGACCCTGAAGTGGGGAGACATAATTACGCACTCTTATCTTGGAGCCTGATGCCTATCTACACAGTCTGGCCAAATCCTTTATTGTTCACAAATACATAGTACTGAAGTGGATGAAAGTTCAGACCTTAACCCTTTGTATACTTATGGATTCTTCCTTCTGGTTTGATACAATAAACTTGGGATAGTCCATTGTACATATCTAGGGGTGTCAAATTATAATTTAAAAAAATATGTATTTTTTTGACTGAAGATCTTTTTACCTTTACAAAATAGTGTAGACACTGATGAAATGCAGCATTATGGGGCATTTTATCTGGGACTTCACTGTTTGTAAAAGTATCCGTTTAGGGGTATCCCATATACAAAGGGCTAACAGATTTACTACCCTTGTAGGATAGTGTAGCATACATGCCCTCTTTAGCAGCTGCTGATGTCTCCTGCAATTTTCCCTTTAATAACCTAACTATTTTAACCTGCATGCAAACAGCATTAACCAAGATCAGACCAGACATGGGGTTGATTACATGCAAATGTAATCGATTACAATTACAATTACTTTGGAATTTCATGATTACTGATTACAATTACAATTACTTTTTTCTAAATGTAATCGATTACAATTACAGATTACATTGCAAAGTAATCATGATTACTTTATGATTACTTTTGATTACTTTTTAAATTAATTTGAAGACTCATTATTTGAATGTTATCCTGAAGAAAGGAAAACTTAGCAATGTTTCTCATTTCAACCTTCAGATATTAGTAAGCTACACGTACAAGGCTGACTGAATGAAATATAGAATAAACCAATAGTATTCAAAAGTCCTATCTTATTCTACATATAAACATGGATACGAATTTGTGCATCCCAGTTATCTTAGATGTGTTTGCAAGATACCCCCCTTACATTTTGGCTGTTTTAAGTTCAGTAAAGTTCAAGGTAGAAGATTTGACCACTGTTTTAACACAGTTCTGCTGAAGAAGATAAAATAAAAACTATTGAAAATATCTTTCCAGTAATGAAGCAAATTAATGCATAAAGCTGTGTGAAGCACAATTAGTTGTTCATGTTGAGAATATCAGTCTCTTTCTAGCCCAATAATAATAATAATAACAGTATATGAAAATGAAAAATGTAAAGCACATATTGCAAACAGTACCAGCCATAATCAGTCACTGCATCATGCAACATCTGATCAGCATCTATGCTGTTTGTCTTCTAGATCAATTATTCATTTACAGTTATTGAGTTTGTTCTTCCACCTGACAATTATTTTCATGAAAAGCAAGTTTAATTCAAAACAAACTTTAATATCTTTGATCTATTGTTGGTAGCGAATTCACATTTCTTGTTTTAAACAGTAATTATTCTCTTTAATCTATAATTGTAGCTGGTACTCATCTCTGTACACTCAATTTTAAAACCAATTTTTATTTTTGTATAAAAGCAAAAGTAATCATAAAGTAATTATAAAGTAATCAAGATTACAGGCTATTTTGCAATGTAATTGATTACATTATGATTACTTGTAATCATAAAAATCCATGATTACAGATTACTTTATGATTACTGAAAAAAGTAATCGATTACAAGTAATCATGATTACAGATTACGATTACCCCATCTCTGGATCAGACTGCTTCATATTCAAATAGAGCAGTCTGATCGGAGTCCTAATTCTTTGCTGTCTTGAGGCTTTTTTTGAAAATGTTGTCACTTTTTCACTTTAAACAATCTATCAGCAAACAGTATGGACCCAGATAACTGTTTGATATAGTGGCTTTTTTTAAAATACTGCCTGTAATTTTTCGCTTTAACAACAAATAAATTTCAATTTGCATGCAAACAGAATAGACCCCAGATTGGACTGCTCCATATGTTACAATCTGATCAGGGTCCACACTGTTAGCTGTAGATGCTGTATTTGAAATGTTGTCTGCTGCATTTTTTTTTATACTTTCACAAAAGATCAGCATCAACTTGCATGCAAACAGTATGGACTCTAATCAGACTGTTCCATATGGAGTAGTCTGATCTGGCTCCACACTGTTTGCTATTTTAAGGCTTTAACCCTTAATGCGCCAGTCGCAACAAAAGTCGTCTGCTATTCTCGTCTACTGAAATGTTAAAAGCCTGTGGACCCAAGTCAGACTGCTCCTATGGGAGCAGTCTGTTCTGAGTCCACCCTGTTTGCTTCTTAGAGGTGAATCGATTCACCGAAAACGCGGTGCACCGCGGTGCGGTCAGTTTGGTTCGATTCACGATACGGTCTTTCTTCATTTTCGGTTCGGTTCATCCGGTCCTTTGTAGTGCCGCTTAGGCAAATAAAAAAACGAAAAAAAAAAAGAAGAAAAAATGCGATAAAAACTTGATTTGCCACTTTTGTAAAATCGCAAGAATACAGTTTTATTTGTTTCTTGAGTCTAGCTATCTTACAATAGTTTTCTCTCTTGCAATCGATTTATAAATTTTACTTTTATTAATACTCGAGCGGCGTGTTAACCAAAATGGCTGACTGTGAAGTTGCGGATGCTCCCGCGAAGTTTAAATCAAAGTTGGCAGTACTTCGTCTTTGAAAACATCATTGATAAAAATGGAATCAGAACTTTAGATAAATCTAAAACTGTTTGCAAAGAATGTCGGGCCCAAATTTCCCACGGAACTGGCAACCCAACAAATATGTTCACTCATCGGCAGAGAAAACACCCCCACCTTTACGAAGAAAGTAATGCCAACAAAACAAAACCATCCCAGGTGTCAAGTTCAGTCAAAGGTGTTGCCCCATCAGGAGGACAGCAGACAATCAAGGGTGCTTTTCAGGCAAAATTGAATCCAAATAGCCCCAGAGCCTTAGTGTACAAAATCAATAGGGATGTTTATGGCAAAAGATCTTGGGGCCATTCAGTGTTGCTGACAACCCATGTTTCCGTTATATGGTTAACACTTTGGAGCCCAGATACAAAATTCCCTAGCAGAGCAAATAACTTATGATGTATCGCGATACGTATCATATCGTGACCTCTGTATCGCGATACGTATCGTATCGTGAGGTGAGCGTATCGTTGCAGGCCTATAAAAGTCAATGTCAAAATTCGTCAAATTTTGAAAAAAGTAATAGGAAAAATATGAATTAAATAAAATGATACTCTTTTTTCATGAAAGTAACAAGTTGTTTCTCAAAATCCTATGAAAAGCGAAAAGAAACCTTAACATCCAATCAGATCCGTATAATTAAATTTCAAAGATCACATGACCAGATAAAATATCAATACCGTAACAAACTTTAATTCCTGTTTTTTCTTCAAATCTCGTCATGGATATTTATTTTGTTGCATTGGATAAGTTCAATAAATCATGTGTTTAATTGTGTCAAAGGTAAAATTTGAACAAAATTTCCCAAAAATATCTCGGTTACGGTACTTGACAAAAATGTTACGGTATTGACCCTTAAAGAATATATGCTAGCGTAATTCTTCTGTTTAAGATTTGGTGTAGAGCACTGTTGACCAGATTGCAATGTTAATACTCTTGACACATGTGCACAGAAAGAAATTTGGAATATATGGTAGATTGCATTTATTTCAAAATATTGTTACGGGTTTGACAAAACCGTTATGGTATTGACAAACCTTGCCTGAAAACAAAACAATATGTCAATACCGTAACAAACTGTTTACTCAAATTAATCATTCAATTTGTGTTTTATGCTTCTGTTTAAATTTGATAAAGCATTCTTATCATAATTCACTTAATAAACGTGACTAAAAACTAATATCTTTGCATTCAAAACTGTACTTTTTTGACATCATATGTCAAAACCGTAACAAGATGTGTCAATACCGCAAGATTTTCATTGTTACGGTATTGACTGTTATGGTATTGATATATTCTACATATTTTTTTACCTAAAATAAGGATTACTCCCTAAAACATTGCAACAAGAGTGATTTTTTGTAGAGAAATTTTATTTGGTCAAGATGTTAAAACCAGAGTTTTTTTTTATCAAATTCCATTGTTCATTTTATGTTAGGGTCATTTGACACAAAAAAAATATACTCTAAAAATTTCACTCACCAAAACAGTATTTTCTTTTGCCAGTTCTGTAGATGTGTTACAAAACACATGTATTCTTAGTAAACAGAAAGTGTCAAATTAGTATGACAGAAAACCAGAATCAGCACCATAAGGGATCCTGTATTATTTTTGCAATTTATCAAGTGTTACGGTCTTGACATAAAAGCTTGGGACAGAGGTTTTTTGGCAAAAAAATGCAAAACATGTAATGAAAAATCACACATTGAAACCTCCAACATTTACTTTGATAATGCTTTTATCAATACAGCCAGTTAAAATTCCTGAGAAAATAACAGCTTTTTTTATAATTCTTGTCGAAAGTTCAATTTTTTCCGTCGGACGGGCAAAAATGCCAAAAAAGGGGAATTTAATCCAATAAAAAATATATTTACACACCAATATTTTTCAGTTTTATTAGCTAGCCTTATTAAGTATGATCAGTAGTATTGTGTGAAGAAAAAAATTGGTGATCACATCAGCGGTTTTCATAAGATATGAAACAGACAAAAATTTTGACGAATTTTGACAATGACTCATAAATGCTTCTATACTTGTCAGTAATGTTAGGCACTTATTTGCAGCAGACAACTTCAGCAGACGACATTTTCAGATGCATTTTTTTCTAGGAGCTTTTTGGGTTAAAAATACAACAGAAGACAACAAAGCAGACGAAATTACTGATGGACCAAAAAAAAAACATCTTATGATCTGACTCTTTTATCACTCTAACAGGCCTCCAGATAAGAGTGCGTAACTGAAAATTAATTTTCTTATTTCTCAACCAAAACATATGTTGTGGGTACTCAAAAGAACCGTCTCGATGAGACGGTTCTTTTTAGCACCCAAAACGCATGTTTAAACTGATGGATAAGAAAATAATCACAATTTTACGCTCAAAAATGTGGCTTAACAGACCCATGCTCTTACCTCCATCCATGTGTTTTACCGCCTTTTCTGCTTCTTCTGGTTTATCGTAGTCTACGTAAGCGTAGCCTCTTGATACATGGGGGTGAACCCTGTCTGATGGCATTTCTAAGTTTTTAATTGTCCCATACACCGAGAATATTTCATGGATATGCTCCTTGTTGACATTTCTGGTGAGACGACCGACGTGAACTTTGGTTGGTTTGGGGGTGGGACTTCTTTTCTTTTCCCTTCGTCTTGGAGATCTATAATGTAAAGAATGAATGGATAACAAAATATACTGCTCAAAATATTTAAAGACACATTTGATAATTTTCAAAACTAAGGCAATAATCATTATGATTATTGCCTTAGTTTATTCATATAGGTTCATTTAAGCGAACTATCTGAGGGTAAAAATGTGATTTGATATTTCTTAGTTATTAGTTTTAACATTTGTTTTGGGTGCTCAAAAAACCTTCTCATCGAGAGGCTTTTTTGAGCAGTACCACGGGCCCCCAGATAAGGTTGCGTAACGGAAAATTATTTTTCTTATTTCTCAACCAAAACATATGTTGTGGGTAATCAAAAGAACAGCCTCACTGAGACGGTTCTTTTGAGCACCCAAAACACATGTTTAAACTGATGGATAAGAAAATAGACACAATTTTACACTGAAAATATGCTTAACTGGCCCTATGGTACCATAACAAATGTTTTGGTTGAGAAATAAAAAAAAAGTAATTTTCAATTATGCACTCTTATCTGGAGGCCTGAATAATGTTAACCCCTGTCAAAAAGACAAACCATGGACTATGTTTGTCAAGAGGACCAAAGTGCTGGATCAAATAAAATTGGAGATTAAACAATCAGTGCCCAAGTCCTTTGCTCAAATTTGGTAATTTTCAAATTTTCTTGAAAATGGCCATTTTTTCTGTAAGTCTATAGAATCACAGGAATTTGATTATAGCATATCAAACCAGACTTATTCAGCAGGAATCATTAGCCTTGGATCTAATGCTCTCGATAAAGTTTTATTAGAATATTTCTCTTAAACTTTGGCTTTGTTTGTTTTTGTTTGATTTGATTCTTTACGTCCCATCAACAATCTTTCAGTTATGTAGGGACGGGTATTCCCGGGTTGAACCAGTACTAAGCTAGGATGAATGTGTCTTGCTCAAGGACCACAACGCAGTGACGCCAGTGAGGCTCGAACCCGTGGTCCTTCGGTCTCAAGTCAAGCACTCTACCACTGAGCCTCCCTAAAATTTGGCCTTGCAAAAAAGAATATTTTAGTAAAATTTCATTTTTACTGTTTATATAAAACATTCTAGGACTTTCTCATTGTCTCAGGTGGTTGAGTACCCACAACTTATGTTTTGGTTGAGAAATAGGATAATTAACTTTTAATTACACACTCTTATCTAAAGGCCAATTTTAGGACATCAATTTTATCTTTTGACCAGATGAAATGAAGGGCTCTCGATCACTGATTTTGGGGCCGAAATTCGGCCCTATTCCCAAAGCTAAAAAGTACTTTTTTTTTCCCAATTCCAGACAAAAAAATCCCAATTTGACAAAAAAAAATTCTTGGGGGGTTCTCCATCTTTATTTCATCTAATATAAATACAGAACATATTGTTACATATTTACAATTTCACAGAATAATAGAATACAATCACACTTGCTTCTTTCTCTCCCTTTTTTCATAGTACACTAAGGTAAGTTCAATTATTGGAATCAATCTAGCAAATGAAACGTCATACATAAGGACGACTAGATGTCAAATTTCCCAATTTTAGTCAAAACGCCGCTAATTTCCCAATTCCATGGGCCCCGGCCCCATTCCCCAAAAGGGGTGTGAGAGCCCTGAAATGCCACATAATGCGACTTTGCATCAGGGTCTACACTGTTTTCCAAGACAAAAAAGATCATCAGAGAAATAATTGTAATTTTATTTGGAAACTATAACATGTGACCCCTAGATATATGCAAATTTGGACCATCCCAAGTTTATTGTATGAAACCAGAAGGAAGAATCCATTAGTGCATAAAGGGTTAAGGAATGTACTTGAGCCGTGGCATGGGATTTACAACAGTGTGGTATGTGCGGCCAGCAAAGCCTCGGATCAGCCTGCGCATACGCGCAGTCTGATCAGAGCCTTTGCTAGTCGCTTGAATATTCTATGAGTGTTAAGCTACTGACGGAACATCATTTTGAGTTTATAATTTTAAAAGGAGGCTGCACAGGCTCGTCTGAGTCTACACTTGTCAAAATGTCACATTGTTGGAAATCACATGCCATGGCTCACTTACTCTCCTGACTTCTTCCTGTTCCTTGTCCGACTGCGACTTCGACTCCTACTCTCACTGCTCGATGAATCACTGGAACTAGAACTACCTGATCTAGAAGAGCTGGAACTACTACTGCCAGAGGAACTACTTCCTGATGACGATGAAGAATGGGATCTGCTTCCTGATGAACTGAAAGACAGACAAAAAATACATACATCATTGTACAGTACATGTTGGTCAAGAGGAACAAACAATTTCTAGAGTACAATTGTCAACATTTTGAGTGACACATTTTCTTACCTATCACTTTTAACATATTTTAGGTGCTTTTAATAAATTGTGGGCATTTACATGATCATGAAAACCCTTTCTTGAGTTGAAACCCAGAAATGTGTATACCAACAAAAAGCGGTAAAGAAATATAATACAGTTCATTATCAGTTACCTCGCATATTCACTGCATTGTTGCACGTTGCCTGATAAAAGTTGTCTATCTCAGGCATGTGTCTTTGTCAGGTCATGATGACGTTGCACTTTTTGAATGAAGTCACTAATGACGCTGAATCAACTTACAAATCTAAAATTACGTCATTATCGCTAGTTTGAAGAGTGAAACAATGGGTAAACTGATAAATAGAATACCAGGTTCGTGTCTTTTGATATCAAGCTTACCAGGCTCGGCTTTGAGAATGTATGTTGAATCGCTCGGCAATCCTTGCGATGTCAACAAGCGTTCTCAAAGCCTTGCCTGGTAAACTTGATATCAAAAGACACTCGCCTAGTATTCTCTATGTACGCTTTGTTTTGAGTCCATAGGAATGAACCATGTTAATATATTAGACTGGTACCAGTCTCTAATGTCAGTTTTTATTCTCGTAATATTGATATTCTCTCTAAGATAGCAATTTATAAACTTGACTTGTAGTAGTTCTTGGCTTGGAGTCCGGACATTAAAGACTGGTGAGGACCAATATTTATTCATTATTCATCAACCAATTCACAGGTCCCTACTGACAAGGTGATTATCAGTTTGTATTATCCTGACCTTTTTCAAGCCGCCAGCTTACTTTGGAACAGCATGTGTTATCAATACCATCTGCAGAAATTTATGACAACACAAATCTTGAAGCCTCTATCTATCTTCAGTAGCTGTTTGGCCTAGTTTGTGCCAGATATGGTCACCCCCCCCCCCCCCTACCCAAAGAACTGTACTTGTACAAGGAATCAATACAGAATTTAGAAAAAATGTTTAGTTCTCCAAATTGACTGCAGCTGTTGTGCATAATATTGTGCAAATATTACTAAATATATTGTATATGACCTCATTAGCACCCATGCTTTGATATTCATCCCTATGTAACTCTTTGCATTCAGAGTAATTTTTCGTGTTTTTTGTCTTCTACTGATTTTTCTAAAAATATAGACTATATATATTCTTAAAAATTCTTTCAAAAATAATATCTGAATGTCAAAGAGTTTGGACCCTTACTCTACGGGCCTGATCTGGGTCCACTTCATCCAGTGTTAGATTTAGGCTTGATTTCAAATGCGTTCCTGGGACCCAGGGCATCAACAAAAATTGAGTCCCATGTAAATTTTACTGAGTCCCAGAATGTTTCCAAACCTAATTTTGTTTGCAATATTAAACACAAAGAGAAGTTAGCTAAAACTATCAATTAACTTTATTCTCAAACATTTTCAGTTTACACTAAGTGATTGACGATCAATTAAAAAAAGCAAGAAAGAAGCAGACTTAGCAGTGATGGAGTCTTTGTCTATTAAACTTTTTCGCTTTTAAAAAGTCTTTACTTGACGCTCTAGACCAAGATTATTTTACTTGTGCCTGTTGAAAATTGCTGAACCTGTCCGTGAACGCATTTTTTAACAGATAAAACATCGAATTGTGATAGTATTGGCTTCAGAATACACTTTATTTAAAGTTATTTAAATGTTTCTAGTGTGATTCTTCGAGACAAACGCCATTTTTACCCAGCAAATCGATTTTGGAAAAAACGTAAATCATTATTTATAGCTGAGCCTCGTTCTGATTTCAACCGTTGCTATGAACAACGGATGTCGGAAATACACAACTGAATACTATTTATAGCAGTCTCTTTGTGATTTTGAAGCGTTGTAAAGTACAAAAGACCGATATTTAAGGGTTTTAACTCTCTTCACTATTGAGCTGGCTTAAATGTGTTGAAAGTTGACTGCTTTTGATCTTGCGTTCCATGGACGCGAACACTGTACATCTGACTATCAGAGAGGATGGAATTTTTTATAAGATGATTTTTTCACAGCTAAATATATTTATAAATGTAATTATATGCATTTAGTGGACTGGTGCCAGTCTAAATATATATATATATGTGAACCGTGTTATAAATTTTAAGGGATAATTTTACAAAGGAATTATCTATAGGGAAATACTTTGTGGTCATTTTCCTACAATTTGCTTTGTTAAATTCTATGGTAAAATAGGAGCCACAACATGACCATATATCCAAATCTGTTATAAGGTGTCTTACAGAGGGATTCAGGACTTTAGTTAAGAGTGTGTGCCGAAAATTTAATTTTCTTATTTCTCAACCAAAACATATCTTGTGGGTACTCAAAAGAACTGTCTCAATGAGACGGTTCTTTTGAGCACCCAAAACATATGTTTAAATTGATTGGTTAGAAAATATTTACAATTTTATGCGGATTTTTTTGTTTATCTAAACCTGTGGGGATTGCACAGTATTCCTATGTTACCTGCTGCTTGAACTTGAAGCTGTCCTCTTCTTTTTCTCTGGGTCTCTACTTGGTCTTTCTGTGGCAGTCTTGTCTTTGTCTACCTTGTCTGTGCTTTTCTTCTTCTCTGGCTGTCGCTCCTTACTTCTGCTACCGGGCTGAACCCTGAAAAGAGTCAAAGATAATTAGAGCCAGTGAACATCAGAAAAAGATCTTTGCCCTTTACAAGTTCATGCTCAGCTACAGAGACTAGCTTGACTTTTATAAACGTCAATATCATTTAGGTTAAGGTAAACAAAACAAAAATCGAGCATAAATCTAGTTTTTTTCTCACCCATCAGTTTAAATATATGTTTTTAGTAGTTGGTAGTGAGCTCGTACTGAGTCAGCTACAAATTGTTCTCTAAGTTGTGTACTGAATGTTAAGGTAGTGAGTTTGATGGAATCAATTTTGGACAACATCAATATATGTAGATCTATTGGGTTTCTAGTCCAACTAGTACCTAAGCCAACTCGTACCTGTTTTTGGTCAACTCGGGCCGGGTAGAGCATGATAGATGGGGGATTGGTAAGTCTACGTCCTAACAAGCCTTTTTAAACACTAAAACATCACAATTTACTATCTGCGCTGAGTTTAGGTTTGTGCCAGCCTGTTCAAAGATTCCAACTCTTATGCCTATGGGGCGGCCTTCTGGGAGCTTGTTCAATCATACACCATCATTACAATTGAGTATTTGCCATCGGACTAGGTTCAGGCCAGCTATGGCAAGTTCCTTAACCTTTTCCATATAGGGAGGTGTTCGGAATAGCCTGCGTAAATGACCAAATCAAATTACGACCTATGAGTCTACGATTAGGGGAGTTTCAGATCTGCCTGTTCCAATATCCTGTACCTTTATGTATAATGATGGCTCCGCAAGGTCTTCGTTGTTCGTATACACAGAACTTTAAATTTCGGACATAGTTCTACTACGATAGCGCGCAGTATGTTTTTAACTAGCACTAAAATATTAGAAGGTATTTTGAACTTCTTATTTCAAAATAAGACAGCAGACGACAAAACAAAAAGCAAAATTTTGAGCCATTTAAGTAGCAAGTATTCATCATTCTGTTATTGTGTGGGTGTGCCGCGGTCCCTGTGCACGAGGCATATATAGCACGCACGGCACACCCAGTTTTATGCACCCACTTTCGCTTCAAAAAAGGAATTCGGGCTGTATCCTGCCCTTATCCTATGCCTATCTGCATTAAGTAAAGGTGTGGGGCATTAATTAGTTTGAATTTTGGAAATGCTCTAAAACAGGTTTCGATCTTGTGGGGATTGACGTGACAATTTCGTCTGCACAGTGTCACCCCCACTGTTCCTGAAAGTATAAGTTTTTATTCCGCCTGGAAGGGCAAGGAGTTTTGTTATTGTTTGTTTATGTTTTCCGCTCCCCCTAATGGTGAGCTGTACGCTGATGTTTTTTAAGGTAACATCATCCAGGGTATCACTCCGCTTCTCCGTCCAGTCCTTGCATACATAAGCTCGCGGGCGGTGTTACTAAGACGCGGACATCAATCTCTGAAGTTAGCTTCCCCTAGAGCAAGCTTTGGGAAGTAAAATTTTGCCTCTTTTAGTTATGTTTCTTCTATTTTAGTTGCAGTTTTTGTGGAGCGGGTGGCAAGGAGTCGGCGTTCTTTTGTGAATTATGATCCCTTGAGAGATCTCACTTATTGCTCCTTAAAATTTTGAACTCCATTTCAAAAAGATGGCCAGTCATCGTGTGATGGCCTATTTAGTTAGGGGTTTTAAGCGGGGATAGGGGGCTTATTCCTAAGGGGAAGGGCGCCGCTCAGGTATGGTAAGACTCAGAACGTGTGTGTGTCTTGAGTTCTCCCAGCATCCTATCTTGAAATTTTGCTTGAGGCTTCCAAAAAATAATATACCTTCCGGGTTTCTCGTGTGAAACCGTTAGTGTATATTAACCTTAAGTTTGCGGGGCATGCAGAAGCATGGCAGTCACCTACAGAGCAAGTTGTGGGAAGGTTGAGGGTTTAGTTATTAGTGTTTTAGTGGTTAATGGTTAGTTATTAGTATCCTGGTGATGGTTTTTGCAGGTCTGCGAGAAGCGGAAGAGGTATTAATTAACCTCTCCCATCCCCTTAGTTGCTTCGCTGACAAGTTAGTAGTTAGACATGACAAACGCGTCACGACATTTACAAAATTCCAATCTTCATCTGTGTTGAGCATCCATCCTATCCGTTGAATCCTATCCTGTTGGTCCACAATCCATCCATCCTTGGTATTGCAGCTGTGCAGTAACATCAACCGACACACCAACAGAAAGACCGGCGCAGATGCAGTTGTATGCCCTAAAGAGACTTTGAAATAACCAGTTTACCAATTCCAAATATCCAAGAAAGAACTGCCCTTAAGTTGCTCTTATACGCGCTATGGTTTGGTGGTTGTGGGTTGGGCATGTGTGTGTGTGATGGCTGGACATGGCCATTATCAGGACAATTTGTTATTTTTAAGGGGTAATACGATAAATGATGCTCAAACCCGCGATTTGCCAATTTGGGCTTATTTCTAAATTGGGGAGGAGTGTGTGTGTGTGTGTGTGGGGGATCGCTTTAAATTTCTGCTGAAAAAGAAGTTTGATTAATTTCAAACATCATGTACATGTAAAATAGTGAAATCATGCGCATTAGTAGTCCGCGGACGCGAGATAAGGACAATTTTGTTGTTTATGTTCAGGGTTTTTTCTCAGCATTTTGGGAACATGACCCGACCCCTAGAATTGGGAATTTTCGCGTCGTTTTATACAAAATTGGGAAAAAACACACCCTATAATAAAAACAAAAATATCAAGTATTTCGTTTATTCAACTTCTTACTAATTAATATACTTGATAGGATTGGTCTTACTTTCAATGTACGCAGTTAGACTAGGGGCTTTCAAGTCAATAAGGAAGTCAAGCAGGGGTTCAAACTGGTTTAGCGACCAGTGCTGAGTGACTGTAAAGTAGCACAGTTTCACCAGACTTGCCATGTATGTGCGATTTGTTTCCACGGTTTGAGAGCTTGTAGCTTTTGCTGCATTTTGTTGAAAAAGATGCAGAACCCTAGGGTTGGAGGACGTATTAGCAGTTATGTACTTGGTCTCAGATCTTAAATGTGGCTCATTTTTTAGGTGTCTTTCCAATTTTCTGGTTGGATGGTCCCCTAGAGTTGTACCTTTTATGAAGATATTGTCAGATTCTTGGGCAAAGAGCTCACATATTTTACAACAATAGCCCCCCTTTGCTGCACTGTAGTACAACCAGTTGTATCTACGTTCATATTTTGATGACATAAACAGTCGCTGGTCTGGAACTAGACATGTATCTTGTGTGCTCTGGGACCCATCAGACGATTGATTGTCATCGCTGCTGTCATGATTTGAATGAGTGTCATCACACTGAGAAGGTACACCAGCGGATGTCGACGGACAATTTTTTGTGGAAGCAGACGATTCGGCAATTTCGGCCGATGATTCTACTTTTTCGGTCTGTTTGGGGGGGATATTTGCAGAATTCTCCGATGCTAATGCTTGCTGACGAAAAAGAACATCTATTTTTTTACTTGACTCCGGTTTTTTTTTAGTTTCTTTCTGTAATATTTCGTATTGTGCGACATCGCGAAAATATGTTACAAGCTTTTTCTTTTTTTGTTATGAGAAAGGTGCCCCGTTTAATCTAAATTAATACGCCAGAGTAGGGTACCAGTAAAATAAACCATAACTCCCTGGCACCTTCTCGAATAAATTCTGCTGAATTGCCGCAAAGGGACGTTACCGTTTGGGAGTTAGCAATATTTGGTTATTTCCCTTGTATCATTCGGACTGTTCGGACCCGCTCTTTCAACCACAAACATAAACATCGTAAAATGGCGATATTTTGTTATTTTTTCTCCGTTTTTTTGTTCCTTGAATTGGGAATTTTCTTATTCAAATTGGGAAAAAAACATACTTTTTGGCATTGGGAACACGACCGAATATCGGTCGTCAAAACGGGCCAAAAAAAACCCTGATGTTACTAATGTTTCTATTCTAAAGCCGCGCGTCACGTGGTTATTATATCATAAATATCAATCTAGGTGCTTGGGGAATTAATTTAATATCACCTAGAATTTAATTTTTAAAGGTTGTTTGACTTGTCCAGCCAAGCGTCTAATAGGATGATTAACTTTGCTTTAATTGCTCCTTTTGGGACAATAAAAAAAACAACACGTTGTCAGAGCTGTTTTCTGGCAGTCGGGCCTGGACCCCCTGGCAAAATTCCTAGATCCGGGCATGCAGTAAGTCCCAGTCAACAATTTTTCACTCATATTGGGACGTTTCCCCACCGCTCTGAGTTGAACCAGTACCACACTGAGCCACTGTTGCGCTGCTAGAGAGAGAGAGAGAGAGAGAGAGAGAGAGAGAGAGAGAGAGAGAGAGAGAGAGAGAGAGAGAGAGAGAATGAGAGAATCTACGGACGGATGGATGGATAGATAGATAGATAGATAGATAGATAGATAGATAGATAGATAGATAGATAGATAGATAGATAGATAGATAGATAGATAGATAGACGGACGGAGACAGACAGATTATAATTGATAGCATTTTTATCAAGACAAGTCGTCTGGTGACACTAGCTGTTACTATCATATATTGAGTTGCACTGTACTGTCCGATGAACCCCTCCGTGAAAAATCGACCGTGACAACTTGAGGGGTTCATCGGACAGCTTTTTCGCCCTATTTATCTGAACAATTGACGGATATAAATGAATAAAACAAACACTTTTATCTTCATCTAATATTTCTTTCATGTAAAAAATCAATTTCAGTTACAAATTTAGTGTAAAAACCCCTTGAACGGGATGTTAAAGTAGACCGGTGACGAATCACAATGGGTTTTTTCGACGCCATTTTGTAAAAATCCCTTTAAAACAAGCATGTTTTTTCGGAGCTGGCTTTATCCAATGAGAACACAGGGTTATGACACGCGCTATGCAAATTTTTAATGCAGTATCAGACAGAAGATTGATAGCAAAAACAAATGGATAACTTCTTTCTGAACAAGTGTCTGTTGGAAGAGCTGTAAAGCTGACGTAAAACGACCTGTCTTATGAACCCAGCCGTCCGATGAACCCCGGTTTTACTCTAGGTACCAAATACTGTTTTTTACAACCTACCAATCACCAGCATGTGGCTGTAAAGCAACTTTATGTACACAAAACCCTCCTCATGAGAAAACATATCTTCAGGGGTAAGCTATAGGAGGTTTTAGGGATTCCCAAAGTGACGTCATTTTCGCGCATGCGCATATCCGTGGCCGTCAATGCATAGGCCAGCCGCATTGAATCTGTGTAAAATGTGGGTTATTTTTTTTAGAAAAATGGGGTTTTATAGCCAATGTCATGTCAAAACTTGTTTGTTTTCTTTGATATTCATTCAAAATGCATCTTTCAGATAAATAATGGTTCCGAAAAACAAACGTTTATTCATTTAAAAGGTAAAACATGAGGCTGCGGGAAGTCCAGAAGTGGCAAGCAGAACGCTGATATTTTCTCACAATAAAACCAATAAAAACTTTAAACATTTAAAATTTTGGCTTGTTTATGCAATATAAGGATTAACAAAGTGACTCCACCTGCTTGTCTGCCAGTTTTCGCTCGCTCTCTCTCTCTCTCTCTCTCTCTCTCTCTCTCGCACCGGCGATATCATCTCAAAGCGGGTGATTATTGACAGTCCAAAATGTTGCTTAAATAGGCTGAAACAGTTGACTTACGTATAATTGTCCGAAAGAAATAATTATAATTCCATGCTTAACACGTTAAATGTTGACACTATCCTAACACATCCGTTTTCACCACTCTCTGCTGAATAAATGGACTACATGCCCCGCGGGGAGAAGCCTTATCATATGTGTTTTCACAAGTAAGTCTTAAGAATGTGTCACTAGGGTCATAAAAGATCAAAACTGATGCCGACGGTTTCATAACACATTTTAACAAGCCTGACATAATGGCCAATGCAATGAAACTGCATCGTTATCCATCAGTTAAATTCTAATTCGTTGTCGTACTAAACGCGAATATATTTTTCTGTCTGTCCGCCTGCCTGTCTGTCAGGACATGTATATATATGTTTTTAAACGTCAGTCTGTCTGAACATGTGCATGAATGTTTCTTTCAGTCTGCCTGTCTGTAAATGCGCATGTTTGTAGGTTTTATCAGTCTGTCCGCATATTCAAACTCCTGTTTCTATCAGTAGTACTGCCTCTGTGTTTATGTGCGGATCTATAGGGGGGGGGGGGGGGGTAAGGGGGTCCGGACCCCTCCGAAGGATCACAGGTTATATGGGGTTCTATAGAAATAAGTATTTTGGCCCCCACCCCCCTCCCCCCACCTGAAAATGTTGGACCCCCTCTGGATCCTTGGAAAAGTATAGTTTTCTCTGAAATAAAACCATTGGATCCCCTCCTGTACATTTGGGTTCGAATATTGAAAACATGTAATTCCATATCGATGTGCTAAAATCAACACTTGTGATTCAACCTTGAAATGTTATTTGTTGAATAAACATTGACTTAAGCCTAAACTGTAAAATAATTTGAGGACGAAAAACAAATAAAAAAACAAAACAACAAAAAACGTCGTCCAGGCTTTTTTCAGGCTGTCGGGCCTAGACCCCCTTGTCAAAAACTCCTGGATCCACGCATGCTGTTAATGCGAATTTATGCACAAAAGCCATAGTTAACGCCCCTTTTTCGTTCTAGAGGTCCATAGCTTCCTCTGAATCTCCATCTTCATCTTACTTATGCTCCCGTGAATCTGCACAGGCTCACCTGAGCAGAAAAATAACATGACGTCGTGCAGTCTCGAGAGGAAAATGTTATTGCGAGACTGCACTCATGAGCCGTTGGATCGCTACTCGAGAAGAAAGTGAACATTATACATGTAATTCTTTTTTTTCAGCGACCAGTTTATGTCCACAATTAACTGTACACGTGTCGTCTGCTGATAACCTTTGAAAACGGTTAGGACCCGACAAAATGTTCTTGCGATAATGCGTGCATGTGCATTTTTGGTTCAGCGGGCTTTATAATTATTGTTGTGTTAAATTGAATTTAAATGTCTAGAAATATATTTTTAATGGCACCCGTTTTATTCATTTTCAACAATAGCGACAGACAAATAATCTCAATTAATGTCAATATTATCTGACGAAGTATTTGTAGATTCATTACAATTCACATTTATATAAAATATATAGCAAGGGAACTTAAAATCGGTGGAAAATATTGAAAATTCTATGGCTTTCCCTATCTAGACAATACACAGTTGACGGCCAGTATATCCCAAATCTATTTATAGCACCGGAAGTACGTCACGATAAAACCTCCTATACTATAAGGCCAAATCCAGCATGCTCAGCTACAAAGACAAAGCTTCAATTTGAATTATGCGCATAGAAAGTCTAGCTATTATAGATTTTGTTTGAGAGCAAATTTGCGGAATACCACATGCGCTGATCAGACAGCTTGGATGCTCAGATCAGTCTATACCATTGAGTCTGTACCTTTATTGTTTGAATACAACAAAACCAGATTGGGTACGAGGTACAAGTTGTTGACCAGTTACCGATCTATTGCAAAATTTATCAATTACTAAAATATGGCGTGTTACGTATATGAAGGAGGTAGTCAATGGCACGTAGGAAACAG
This sequence comes from Loripinus fragilis, assembly GCA_964019695.1. Lineage (NCBI taxonomy): Eukaryota > Metazoa > Mollusca > Bivalvia > Lucinida > Lucinidae > Loripinus > Loripinus fragilis. Next base: position 112,407,346 of record OZ026516.1, read on the forward strand.
CTAGCAATATATAATGATAGCATGAAATCAATCAATGGCAGATACAGAATACCCAACACTGGCAACAGCCTGAACAGGGTTAAAATTGTAGCATATTTATATAGCTCGAAAGTGGTAGTAAACCGTTAAAAATATTTTGGATGACCACTCGACAGTGTCCAACAATAGCTATGCTTTATGCCTACAAAACTAATGAAGGCTGCAGGATAAAAAGAAAGCCGATGATTTCGGATTTCACTTCTTACATTTTGTTTATTTTCGCTGTCAGACAGCGTCAGAATATTCCAAAGACGAAATAATACGTCGAATTTGATTGGAGAGAGGGACAAGGTGCGCGAAACCAACCAATTAAAAGCGATGTTACGAAGCGCAATCCAATATGGCAGCCTCCGATAAAACTGACACAGATGTCTTGTTTCATCAAATTTCAACTCAGTTCTTAGAGATGATTCCGCTCAGAAGAATGAAATGGAGTGTGAGTTGTTCAGCAGACTTTTCATCATGATTGAGCAATTACCGATTTGTCATAAAAAGATAATTGCGCAAGGTGTTGACTGATTGAGCTACAAACACATAAAATCGAACGTTTCTAATTGTCGGACCGAACGTTTCTAATTACCGTATTTGCCCCATTGAGCATCCGGGCGCATCATTGACCGTATCAAACACTAAATCTCTTAATTGAGCAATCACTGATTTGTCAAAATATGATAATTGCGCAAGGGGTTGATTGGTTGAGCAACAAACACATAAAATCCATCATTTCTAATCATAGAACCCTGATTACCGTATTTGCCCCATTGAGCATCCATTGACCATATCAAACACTTAATCTTGGAAACTTTACAATTGAGTCACTTAACCTACATCGTGAGAAGTTTACATTAGATATGATAGTGCCACAAGGCCTGATACGGAATTTTATAAGCTAAAAAAAAAAAACAGAAAAAAATGTAACGTATGCGGCCCTAAAGTCGTCATAGCCCTAGGGTCGTCAGTTTTCTTATGGCCTCGCTCTCTTCCGTCCACATCATGGAAACTTCTTAGAGGGGACATCATTCGAAAGAAAATGATCTGCCCTGTGTATTGATATATCAAGTACAGCCAAGGTATAAAAGGCATGCGAGTGGTAGGCGTTGAAATGGGGGTACCCAATTGTATGCAAAATTTGGGGTCTGTCGAGCGCTGAAGGTGATATTGATATAGATCCGACGAAACGAATTTACTATACTGTACATCTGTTCCACATTAACACTTGCATTTTTTACATGTACAGAAGATATCGAATTAGCAATTATTACATCCCTATGACCGATAAGACAATTCCTAAAAGAAATAATAGGTTGAAAAGTGAGATACGACTATAGGTCCGACCTGCCGACTTTTGGGCTTCATAAAATAAGGTGATTTTTCTCTGTTAGCTCACTTTGTGTTGAACTAACGGCTTTACCTCGTTTTATGCACCAGTCGTTCATATATCCCCCTCCTTGGGGGGGGGGGGGGGGGGGGGGGGGGGGGCATGTATACCGAAGATATAGCGGGGCTTAAGTGCCGGGGTTAACCTGATGAGTGCTGACAGTGCCAAAGATGTGCTGGGGTTTCATTTTCCATCATAATAGCCTGCATACAGTCTGGTAAGCTCTTGTTTTCGTTGTCTAGATAATATATTAAGGCCAAAAAAAGAAAATGTCCTGTTTCTGGTTACCCTAATGACCCTAATATTTTGGGGCCTACTCACTTTTTTGAAGCCTTTCGGGATATTAAAGTCTATTTTTAGACTGTTTTTAAGGATTTTCATACTTTTTCCATACAAAAAAGTTTTTATAAAAAAAGTTTGCCTACCTACCGACCCTAAAACTTTTGGACATGTAACCGGAAACAAGGCATATTTTTCTTTTGGTCTAAATGCTCATAATTGCCAGTTCCTAAATTTCAAGTCTGAGTAGCTGAGCATGCCAGTTTAAATCAGTATAGGTTACAAATCCTAAAGACATGGTTACTCATGAAGTGGCTCATGTATGCCAACCACATTCAGAACGTCTACAGGACTATTAACACCCGAATAAAGACATTTAATCGCCCAACACTATCTCTAGGGTATTATGTTTAAGCATACGCCGACCACACCACTTTGATCTATATATAAATGTACGCTTAATGTCGCTCATGTGTGCTCACAGGATCATGGCAACCTTGTGTACATCCATATCACCACTGCCATTTGGAGTTTCAATACACATCGAGGACTTCCAACTCCCTACTCAGGGACACAAAATACCCCAACGACTAGTAGCATCACCACTCAGACCTTTAATACGTCTGTAAGCCCATCAATACCGCCATTCGTACCTTCAATACGTTTCTTAGACCAACAATAAGGTACTTAGACCTTCAATTCGTCCCTTCAATCACCTACACTGTCACTAAATTAGACAATATGTCTAGGATGTGAACATTGCCAGTCCACTCAAACCTTCAGTACGCCCATATGACCACCAACACCACCAACGAGACCTCCAGTATGTTCCTGGGACCATCAAAACCGACTCTCAGACCACCAGTGCGTCCCTAAGATGACCTCCACCACCACTTAGACATATAGTACACGCCTATGACTACTAACACTGCCCCTTATGCGTAGAACGCCCATAGGCATAGGACCACCAGCACCGGTGCTCAGACTGCCAGGACGTCTCTGAGGCCAAACACACACCCATTTAAATAAATAAGTGCCACCACTCAGCCCTATACTGCACTAATAGGGTCACAAAAACACCACCCATCGTTGACGACTTAGGGCCTAGTTACTGACGACTTTAGGTCTTGGTGGTCCTAAAGTCGTCAGACAGACCCCTCTTGACAAAATCGGTCTTTTAACGTTATTTTCGGGTAGTTTCAAGCCATTTTCTTTAGTTTATCCACTAGCTGGATGGTAAAACTACCATCTGCTAAAGTCTATTCTTAGTCAGTGAGTGTCTCTTATCCAGGACGATCGCCTAAATGCGTACGTTACATGTATGTGTTTTATGAGAACAAAAACCTTACTGGAAATCCAGCTGTGATGACTAAACAATGAAGACTATTCTCATATATAGTTTATGGCTCGAGGAAAGCTTGATGTAGATGGCTGGCAGAAGATTGTTTGCTTATGCTGGGATCCTGGTTTATTGCGAAGCTAAATGGTCGTTGGGAGATTAAGTAATATCAAAGCAAATGGACTTTTATTTCATTACTCAATATTGCAATTTTAATCCTTCCTATACAATCTTACCTGAAAAAAAAAATGTGGTGAATGATAAATTTAAATTGTTATTTCGTTGTTTTTTTTGGTAATTAGAATGGTATTGTACATTTTTAACACAGGGAGGGCACCAACTAATTTTAAATGAAGGTGGATCCAGTGAGAGCAAAGATCACATTTTGCACATTTAACAAAAATGATGACAAATAACCTCTGATGGCTTCTGGCGACCACTTTCCAGTGCACTTTATTTTGACTGAACTTGTCTATACAAATTGACAGTTGGCGCTAAACAGCTGTCCATTCTACCGGGATTTTTTATGACTTTCCTTATAAATATAAAGAGATCGTGTGACTTTTTGTATACATGACATCAGTCAGATACAGGCGACAACTCCAGCTGAGGTCAACAAACCAAATCACTTTTTTAAAAGTACCCGAGCGACTTTTATAAGGGGATGGGTAGCGAATAGCAATAGAAAATGGTAAATTTCGTAATGTATATATGAAAATAATGTAACTCATCAGTTGACTTGACATATTGTCAACTTTACCTGGATTTGACGAGCTGGAGGCTTCCTCCAACTGTAGTTTGCGTAAACAATCAGAAGGGGGCGCCATATGAGAGAAATCATGAGATATGCAATACCCTTAGTAAACTACAATAAAGTTAAACTAGGAAGGGAGTATATACTAAGTTATAGCCACTCAATAGAAGGAAGAGTCAAACACACAAAATTACTGTTACTTGACTTTAACTGGATCATTAAAAATTGACATTGAAGGCTTCCAATTCATTCAACTAAACATATCAAATACAAATAGATTCACTTCATCGATCACATAAGTCCTTCAAGTAGTCTGGCATCTTCACTTGATGCGATGACATACGCAAACCATACATCATATAACTTCGGTCTTCCCATATGAGCCAGTGCATGAGATTTCCAACATTTTGGTATTTGCAACCAGCAAAGCCTCAGATCAGCTTGCGCATACGAGCAGTCTGATCAGAACCTTTGCTAGTCTCTTGAGTATTCTATGATTGTTAAGCTACTGACTGAACACCATTTGGAGTTTCTAAGCTTAAAAGGAGGCTGTACAGGCTCGTTTGAGTCTACACTTGTCAAAATGTCAAAGTTGGAAATCTCATTACTTTGGTCTTCCCCTTCCACCCAGTGAAGGGTCAGCCACATCCTGGGGCCAGATGGCTCCCAGATCACCACTTTCATGGTCATCATTGGTCTGTAAGACCCTGAGGCTGTTGGGCCCACAGTCACCATTAAAATATTCATCATCAGTAACACCTAATCCCAGGTCAGGGCCCCAGATAAGAGGGGGTCAAGGGTATTTCAGCATTGAAAATTAAATTGAAGGGTGAAAATACCCTTTGCAGTTTGAGGTTTCAGTGCTGATATTCAACTTATGTGTTGAAATCTTTAAACGGCCATAAAATATTCTGGGTAGGTGGCATTTTGAAAGGTTGCATGACGGCAATAAAAAAAATAAAGGTGGCCCAAAATAGAATTGAACTACTGAATTATTTTTTTTCTCCATATTATAGGCCTAGATAAATAGGTATTTAAGCGTAAAATTGAGAACATTTTCTTGTGATGATAATATTATGTTTTGGTTGCTCAAAAGAATCATTCTTGTGAGTACACACAACATGTGGTTTGTTTGAAAAAAAAAGAAAAAAATAATTATGCACCTTTATCTGAAGGTCTGGTATCTTGCACAGGTTTAGATAACAAAAAATTTTAAGCGTTAAAATGTTAATATTTTCTTACCCATCAGTTTTAACATATGTTTTGGGTGCTCAAAAGAACCGTCTCATTGAGACAGTTCTTTTGAGTTCCCACAACATATGTTTTGGTTGAGAAATAAGAAAATGAAATTTTCGTTACACACTCTTAACTAAAGTCCTGATCTTGTAAAAAAAAAAAAAAACATTAAGCACTCTGTATATGCTTAAAAAAGCACATGTGATTATCATGTAATTTATGTTGAATATGGTATGTGATTTGGGAGCGTAAAATTGTATATATTTCTAGTCCATTGATATTAACATTTGTTTGGGTGCTCAAAAACCTTTATCATTGAGAGGGTTCTTTTGAGTATCCACAACATATATTTTGTATTAGAAATAAGAAAATCAATTTTGAACTCTTTCCTTGCTAACGGAAACTTTTGTCGTCTGCTGATAATCTTTGCTATCAGTTTGAACCAGGATCAGAGCCAAAGTAGAATGTCGGTTCTGATCTAGATCCAAACCATTTGACACTCTGATAGTGTTTCTGAAAGAATTTTGTGAAAATGTTAATTTTGAAAAAAAAAATAAGCAGACGACAACAAAACCATGAGTAATCACCCACCTTGCAAAGAGTTATTTTATGTATTCTTATCTTGAGGCATGTGATGAGTACAACTTTCTTATGGCAGGGTTAGCACATGCTTGAAAAGTACTTGGATTTAGAGGGCTTTCTTGAAAAGTCCTTGAAAATTAAATCTGCCTTAAAATGTACTGGAAAATCACTCAAAAACCTTGAAAAGTCCTTGAATTCTATTTTCTATAGGACTATAAGCACTGTAGATAGAGAACTTAACCAGTATTAAATTGTTGTGCCTATATTTGGTGCAGCATATGCTGCACCAAATAAAGACACAACAATTTTATACTAATTTTCCAATACTAATGTCTCCATTATCTCAGTCTAGCATTTCTTAAGAAGAATTTTAACACTTCGATCAGTATTTTTCATTAACTTTAAGTCCTTGAATATTGTTGGAGAGGCTTTTAGAAGACCTTGAAAAGTCCTTGAATTTTACTCGTACTTTCCTGTATGAACCCTGTATGGGCAATCCATCTGTCTATAGATACCATTGTCAGCAGAACTGTTGAGTGTGGAGGTACAGAAGAAGCTATTGGAGTTCACAGTATTGAGTCCATTGTGTAAATGTTATCCTCCTGCTCTGAGCTACCAGAGGGCCTTTGTGAAAAAATTCCTACATTTGGTGAGTTTTCTGATTCATTGATTGTTTCATTAGCAAGAGTGTAGCATTCATTGTACAATATTTACATTTTCAAAGTAAGCCTTTAATGAATCTTTAGATTTTTGCAACCGTTCATAGCCTCATGAATGACACAAATATGATTGACAGCTGCCAAGCGCACTTGCCTATGCAATATGTTTTAAACACCGAATCAATTCACCAGAAGTGAAACTGTTGTTGTGATTGACAGCGAGCCACACCTGAGTTGCACATGCAAAACAAGCATCTTGTTTGCTCCATTAGCTGTCTGTGTTCACACTGGCTGTTACACTTTTCCATTTTACACTCCAACAAAACCGTTAAATGATCAAATTTTAAATACAAAACTGTTTTGTTTCCTAAATTATGAATAATTTCTATATTTTAGCTATTTTTATAATAAGATGTACATCATATATAAGCAATAAATTCAATTTTTAGTCTGTTCATGGAATCATGAATGCTTTGGGTACCTTGCAAGGTTAACATGAAGCCCTTTACTTTGCTAGACCCAAAGTATTCATGATTCCATGAACATTAAAAAAACAAACAAATTTATTTCTTAAAGACATAGAAATTTGAGCAATAATACTGGTACCACTCATTATGACTCTCTCCAGGGGTCATACTGGGCAGATCAAAGGACAGTCATAATGAGATGATTATGACTTCCCTGCAGGGGCAATAAAGTAGTCCCATGAAGGGATTAGGTAATTTATGATAAAATATTGATCTTTATCTCAGCAAAAAAAATGTGTTGTATACAGGTAATTCCCCACTTGAGGCCCCTTTATTTTTGTGAGATAATGAAACTGTCCCTTATCAGTAAATTCCATAATGATTCCATATATCACAAAGTATATGTCTTTAACTCCATGCTACTGCCAAATTTTAAAAGTAATTGCCAGGTTTAATGAACATCAAGTAGAACCCAAGGTACCAATTTATTTAAAATATGTACAGGTATCATCTGAAATGGACCACAAATTATGGTCAAACAATTTTGTTTACTACTGTTTAAAATTTTGAAATCTACATGTTTAAAACAACTTCACACTCTCAACTATTATTCAGAATCAATATCAAGGGCCGTTTCATTTAGTTATATCGCTAAAATGCAGACCTAACAACATATTTTGGTATTTCCTTCAATGACCACTCCAAGTTTATTGGGTCTTAGTCTGTACTTTGTACATGTGTATTAGTATGCTTCTTATTGTTAAAAAAATTATATGAGCCGCAACATGAGATTTCCAACAATGTGGTATGTGCGACCAGCAAAGCCTCAGATCAGCCTGCGCATACGCGCAGTCTGATCAGAGCCTTTGCTAGTCGCTTGAATATTCTATGACTGTTAAGCTACTGACTGAACACCATTTGGAGTTTCTAAGCTAAACAGGGGGCAGCACAGGCTCGTCTGAGTCTACACTTGTCAAAATACCACATTGTTGGAAATCACATGTCGTGGCTCATGGAGCACTTAAATCTATATTCTTGCAGCTAGAAGAGTCTGATGTAGAAATTTGTGATGAGGTATATGAAGCATATACTGAGTTACTGAGACAACAGGAGGAAGATGATGATACCTTGTGTTATAAAACCTACACATTGGTGAGTTGTCTTATTACATATTGGGGAGCTCTGAAGTTCACATTCGGGAGTTCTCAATTACACATTGGGGAGTTCTCAATTACACATTGGGGAGTTGTCTATGGTAACTGTTCTAAAATTCTAATTTTCTCTTTCTGTTCTCAAATAAAATGTTGGCTATTAATGCTTGATTTCACAAAATACTTGTCAGAATAGCAAACAGGGTAGACCCTGATCAGACTGCTTCTTAAGAAGCAGTTTGATTTGGGTCTGCATTGTTTGTTGAGGCCTTTTTGGCAGGCAGTTCAAATTTTAGAATATTGATCATATTACATATTCAGGAACTCTCAAGTACACACTGGGGAGTTCTCAATAACACAAATTGGGGAGTTTTCTAACAAACATTAGGTATAACTCAAGTACACACTAACAGCTACACCTAATCCAGAAAGAGATGCATACACACCATTATGAAAGTTTCTTCTAAACCTCTTTTCAAACTATGAACTCACCATTCATATTCATTGACAGATTATTAAGTTAATAGGCAAGCATAGAATACATTTTAATATGTGTTTCTTTAGCTTATCACAAGGTGTTGATAGGACTATGAAATTTGGTTAGGCTAGGGGTAGGTTAATAACTCCCTTGAATAATTGAGAAATGATTCTGTTGGTAGTTTCTTCCTATCTTCATCAAAATCTATGTTCATAATCTCTTCACAATAGAACTGGACAAATATTTTCATTTCCAAAAGGTTCCTTGTATGGTCACATGTGAAGTACTTATAACACTTGTTTTGTAAACCAATCACTGATGAAGATTGAAATGAAGATAAATGAAATCAGCTCTAAGATACTTTCAAAGGTTAAGAGTCAACTTTCCTATCCACCATTGAATTTGAAAAGAATATTGGAAGATAATTAAGAGATTTGGAAGAAACTTTCATAATGGTTTGTATGGTTTTTTCTCTGGGTTCGCTGTAATTGCAACCAGAGTTCTCTAGTAACAATAGAGTAAACAGTAGAGTAAACATTATGTCATTTTAATTATCACAGGTGCATGGTTGGGTTGAAACACTAGGTGACTAGAAAATGCTCTAATCCTTTGAGCAGTCATTGCTTGATGAAAGAGACCTAGACAAAACTCACAATAGTGTAGACCAGATGTGACTGCATCTTTAGGAGCAATCTGAATATGGGCTTCACCAATTGCTTATTTGACATGCATACATTAAATAAAAGGCCGAGCTCCAAAATACCTTAATTAGTTTAAACCAGTATAGAAATAAGGGGTTTTCCCAAACGGATTTCTAGCGATAAGGGGGCCTATTTCCCTAAATGAGACTTTTGTTTTATTTTGTTGAAATAAGGAATAGAGACACTAGTCACATTCAACAAATACATATGGACCAGCCTTCAATGCACCCTAGTCCATATATTTAAATCGATTTTTTCTTAATGCATGTAATAACCCTACTTGTTTTGAATAAGAATTTATTTTGATCATCAACTGTGCTTGCTATTTCAGTAGCATGTATGCGAAATAGACTGTTAAACTAAGGTAAACAATCGTCATATCACGATAGAGTATATATATATTCATACAGTTGATGTACAATAAAAACGACCATCTTGCAATGTGGTCTATATTTGTCAGATGTTTGATGTCTTCTTTGCATTGTACAACCCCATTCCCCGCCTAGACCCAACACGCCCTTTACATATGTTGTATATGTTTATAGCGACATATCATTGGCCAAAGGGCATCTTGGGTTCGGGGGGAAAGCATCTAAAAACAAACTGAAATACACCACTTTGATCTTTTCAATGACAAACGTTACTCTTTTAAGTATATTTCGAATGCATGCGCAGAAGGAATATCGTTAAGTTTTGGAAATGAAGAGCACTTCTATACTTAACATTTTAGCAATTTTACTTTTTGAAAACTAGCAATACAGTTACTCAAAGTCGGGTCTAAATGGTACCCAGTAGAAAGACGTAAAATGAGGGGTGGGAGTATAGGAAAGGCGCAACATTTCACGGCTTGATGGATCACTTTGAAACATATTTTTATGCTTACAATGCATACTTTACTGCCGAACCATACCAATTTTAAAAACATACGGAAATTTGAAAATTTGGTGTTTGTAATCATGTCAACTTGGGAAAATATACGCCTTATTGCTAGAGCTCCTTGAGCTGGTGCACGGCAAAATGTACAACTTACATGTCCACATCCACTCAGTCTGATATGACTCTGATCGGAGTCAATCCTGTCTATATGAAGAATCATTAGGACCTTCTACTACCCATATAGCACCTAGCATGTACATGTACTTTTATGACATTTTGTGGTAGTAATTTACATGCTTTGTATACTTTGCTGTCTTTCAGGCACACAGAAACACAGTCACACTGCAAGAATCTGTCAACATGATTTCATGTGGAACAACAGGGCTGAGCACATGGCAGGTTGGTCTTTACTCGAACATTGAACTGTGCTTAACCCTTAAAGCGTCAATCACAACTGCAGCAGACGACAAATTTTGCGACATCTTTTCTAATTTTCGAAAAAAAATAAGGCATGAAATTACATGAGAATCATCTGCCAGCAGATGATTCTCATGAAATATCATGCCTTACTTGTTAATTTTGAAAAAGCAGCAAAATTTGAAATTGTTGTCTGCTGCAAATTATAGGTGGCGCTTTAATGGTTAAAATTTGTAAAATTAATTTCAGCAGGTTGACCTGATTCATTTCAGTGTTACTTGTCCTTGAAATCTGGTAAATCACATTTTGTTTTGATCTTTCATTAAAATTGCAGTTCAGCAATAAATCTTGGGAGATTGATTTACTTTTATATATTTACATTTTCAAAAGCAGGCCTTTAATGAATCTTTAGATTTTTGCATCCATTCATAGCCTCATGAAAGACACAAATTTTATTGACAGCTGCCAAGCTCGCTTTCTCATTCAATACGATTCAAACATTGAATCCATTCGCCAGAAGTGACACTGGTGTTGTTATTGACAGCAAGCCTCACCTGATTCAGACATGCAAAACAAGCTTCATGTTTGCTCCGTGTTCATACTGGCTGTTCTGCTTTTCCGTTTTACACTCCAACCAAACCGTTAATACGATGACATATTAAATACAAAACTGTTTTGTTTTGTTTTTTCCTAAATTTTAAATATTTTCTAGATATTTATAATAAAAAGTAAATATAAGCAATAAATTCAATTTTTGGTCTGTTCATGGAATCATGAATACTTCAGGTCTCTTGCAAAGTTAACGTGAAGCCCTTTGGGCTTCACTTACTTTGCAAGAGACCCGAAGTATTCATGGTTCCATGAACATTCCATAAATTGAATTCATTTCTTAATTGTTTGTGTAAATAAGTTAAGTTTATGAACTTTTTGTTTGTAAAAGCTTCTCAACTAGAGCTTGTTAAAGGAAATCATTTTAGTTTTGTGAATTTAATCAATGTAAAAATGGAAAATCTTTACTAACCTGCAAAAAATTGAGTGATTTATCAGAGCTTATTTGGGCCTTAACACAAGAAAATCTGGGTTTGCAAATAACAAAGGCGTAGATCAGCTAGCAAGGAAAGAGTTGAGTGCACCTCCATGTCATAACAACAAAATCTTGAGTTGCAAAGAAACAATTACAAATTACAATTACAAATTTCAAATTACAAAGAAAAATGGTCAATAGTAAACAACCCTTATCCACTACTATTTTTTTTGTCCTGATTTTACATCTGCTGAATATATTCAAGCCCAATTCACACTAGATTTTTCATGGAAATAAACAATATGAACCTGATCAGACTGCTGTGGAAGGCAGTCTGATCTGGTTTCATATTGTTTGCAATATAGGCTACCTAAGAACATAAGCAGACGAAATGAGCAGACGACAGAAGTAGTGACTGGCAGATTAAAGATTAATATAGGCAATAGGAGCCAGGGCTCAAGGCGCTCAAGAGAACCAATCTTTATTATGTCTACAGCTTCTTGAAGTTGAAAGGCCATAGCTGTCCTGTAACTAGATTCAAAGCTCATCTTTTTTATCTTTTTTGTGTGGGTGTTGATCTTTTATTTTATAAGCCCCTGTTACAATTTACCTTGATAGCCCAGAGGCAACTATTAGGGTGTTGACAATTTATTTACAGTTTCTCTTTCATTTTTTCATACTCTCATTCTCACATTAATTCACAGCAGCTTATGTACTAAGTATATAGGGGTTACTTGAGTTTGTAACCTTAACAAGTTTTCAAACCTTTTATTATGAAACAGAAAATAGGGTAGGAAGAAGAAAGAAATTAAGACCTCAGTCTCTTGCCCATTGTGAAATGACGAATCATTCTTAGAATGACTAAGATCTTGAGGTCCCCAGTAGAAGAGAAAGCATAACCAGTTATGTGGGGTTCACCAAATCTCATCTTCTTCCATACGGTAAATGCTCTAAAATTTCTACCATTTTTCTCTTTCTGTAAAATGTGGGTTACCGGGGCTGGAATTCGCAAAATGCTTGTCAGAATAGCAAACAGAGAAGAGCCTGATCAGACTGTTTCTTCAGAAGCAGTCTGATCTGGCTCTGTACTGTTTGTTCAGTTTTTGGTAGTAAACTAGTGTATGAAATTTTAGAACATATACCGTACTTGTGTGTGTGCCGTACCATGTGTGTGTGAAAAGTGAATGTTTTTTTGACTGGCTTGAATATTTGCTTGTAGAAGTATCATTTTGATAGGAGCTGTCTGCAGGACTTTAGTTAAGAGTGTGTACCAAAAAATTATTTTTCTTATTTCATATGTTGTGGGTACTCAAAAGAACCGTCTCAATGAGACTGTTCTTTTGAGCACCCAAAACATATGTTAAAACTGATGGGTATGAAAATATTTACAATTTTACGCTGAAAAATTTTGTTTATCTAAACCTATGTTTCTGGTATTGATTTATTTCAGGCAGCACAACATCTAGCAGAGTGGGCTTTACAAAACCAGACTGTATTTGAGGGCAGGTACTGTACATTTAAAACACTTTACAGCTGTTCATTGATAATATCCCTTGTTACGGTCAATATTCTAAAATTTCAAACACTTGTTGCTTGCTTAAACAGCCTAGACAAGCAGCACAGACCCAGACCAGACTGCTTCTGAAGAAGCAGTCTGATCAGGGTCTTCCCTGTTTGCTATTCTGACATCCATTTTGTAAATTCCAGTCCTGAAAACCTACATTTTATTTTAGAACAGAGAGAGAAAAGTGTTCAAAATTTTAGAACATTTACTGTATGTTGAATATATTTATGTACTACACTTGTCCCCAATTTTTATCCTGTTAATCTGCAGTATTCCAGTTGTAAGCATGCATTTTCAGTCAGAGTGTATAACAGTGTTGTTCCTGATTAGATGACTTCCTTAGAAGTCAGCTAATCTTGATCTACCATGTTTTCGAAGAAAGGATAAATCCATGTTCTGCAGGAAAAGGGTTAACAACAGGTTCATATAAGTAAAAGTGTTGAGTGTAAAATTGTGATTTTTTACTTTTTTTTTACTATTTAAAATGTGTTTTGGGTGCTCTAATTTAAAGAACCATCTCAATGAGACTATTCTTTTAAATACTCGTATCATATGTTTGGGTTGGGAAGTTAGATTATTTTTTTTAATTTATGCACCCTTATCTGGAGGCCTGCACAAAATATCATTTTTAACCCTTTGTATTATAATGGATTCTTCCTTGGGATGTGATACAATAAACTTGGGATAGCCCTTTGTACATATCTAGGGGTGTCAGGTTCTAATTTTCAAAAATAATGTATTCTTTTGTCTTAAGATCTTTATTTTACCATTACAGTGTGGACCCTGATGAAATGCAGCATTTTGCTGCATTTCATCTGGGTCTTCGCTATTTGTAAAAGTACCCATTTATGGGTTTCCTGTATGCAAAGGGTTAAATAGTAAAAGATTTTCAAAGATGATACCAGTGGCTCATAAATTTGAAGCGTGATATTTTGGAGTACCTGCTTCTATCAAAGAAGAATTATGGTAATTCACAGGTCGAGTGAAGCACATTTTTTAAGCGTAAAATAGTGCTTATTTTCTTAGCCATCAGTTTTAACATGTGTTTTGGTCATCAAAATAGCTGTCTCATTGAGATGGTTCATTTGAGTGCCCACAACATATGTTTTGGTTGAGAAATAAGAAAAAAATAATTTTCAGTTAGCCACTCTTATCCAGTTATCTGGATGCCTTGGGTATATTGGAATAAGGTCAATGGCTGTTGATTGGTTATATATGACAGGGGGGAACATCTAACAATTCTTTAAGTTCATGCATTTTCTAAATGTTGGAAAATATTCACTGATTGACAAACAGGGTAGACTCTTTGGGGTGTTGAGACTCACTGCTCTTATAGGAGCAAATGATTTGTTTCTATGTCATTTGCTCAGACCTGGCCCCAAGGTTATAAAACTTTTTCCATGCTCAACTCAGCTGAGCATCAAATTTATCCTGCTCATAAATATCTGAGAGATTTATAGCAAGAAACTTCTTCATTTGTCGGTATCTAGTTTTTATGAGCAGTTGAAATTTTGTGCTCAGTTGAGTTGAGCATGAAAAAGTTTTATAACCTCAGGGCCTGTCTATGGGAATGTTTAAGATAAACACATTTTGGGGGCATTTTTTCAGGGATTAAAAAGGGATCAAAATAGGGATCAAACAGAATTAGAAAACATTTGATTCCTGGTTAATAGTTTGGGTAGTAAATTATGCCTTTTCAGTGATATAAAATATTAAATTGCTGATTATGTTATTAACTTTCAGAAATGTTTTAGAGCTGGGAAGTGGACTCGGCCTTACTGGCATATCAATCGCTAAACAGTGTCACTGCAATTCCTTCACATTCACAGACTGTCACACCCAGGTGCTTTACCTTCTTGCCAAAAACATAGAACTGAACCTCGCATCAAAAACCACAAACTCTAGTCAACTAAACGATCAAGAAAACTGTGATTCCGATTCATCGAAGGAAGTCGGTGAAGTGAATGAAAATGATTCCGATGAACCTCCTATTCTTAGAAGGATAAAAAGACAGTTAAGTTTGAAATCAGGAAAATTACACGAGAACGAAGATCTGGAGCTTTCAGAGTTTAGTGATGCATCGGGTTCTTGTCATAGAGAGGAAAGTGAAAGTGATAATGTAAATGTAAGGCACGATGACACAATAGAGGATTTGAATGATATGAGACTGTCATCAGCTCACTGGACAGAGTCAGAATGTGGTCTGAGTGTGTTAAAGGGCAGAGAAGATGTAATGTTAGGACAGCTAGACTGGGAGAACCCTGATGTGTTAATGATGGAGAGATTTATAGAGAAGACGGATGTGCTCATTGCTGCAGGTAGGTGGATAGTAAAAATCTGATTTTTTTTTGGGGGGGGGGGGGGGGGGGAGCAGGGTTACTCAGCGTTAGAGTGCTTGAATCCAGATAAAGGGGTTACGGGTTCAAACATCCCCAGTGGCACTATGTTATGTCCTTGAACAAGACACTTTATCCGCTGCTTAGTACTGGTTCAACCCAGAACTGAAAAAATTGTTGACTGGGACTTTAAGAATCAAAACAAACAAAATCTTTTTTTTTTGAGCCAATGCATAACAAAATCAATGAAATGGCACTTAGGTCCAGCAGTGACTCAGATCAGGCTGGGTATCTGAAGGAACAGTCAATTGGGTTTGTTATCATAACACTGCAATACACCTCTCTAAATGAAAATGTTGAATACAGTCATCCTCATTCTAATGTGTTTCCCAACTTATTTTTGTGAAGCTTATGATACCGCATCCACATCATCCAATGGAGATCTAAGAAACTGAAAATGCCAAATCATGACATTATAGTGCAGGACTAACTCTCACAAAATTCAGTCATTATCCAATCACACATATAGTTTCATTGGCCAGTGCATTAAAATTATTTATCATATGACATTACTGCTATTCAGTGGATAACGTCATGTCATAAATAATGTTACGAATACATGTTACATAACACTATCAGCGGGAAAAAGTAACGTCAGGTCAACGTCTGACAGCAATGCAAATTTCATTAAAATAAACAAACTTTGAAGGCGATAAAATTACATTTAAAAGGTCATATGATCAACAGAATCTTACCCTCTTGATCGTCTCATATCAAATTTATTAAACGAGCCTTTGGCTAGTTTAATAAATTTCGTATGAAATGATCACTCGTGTAAGATCCTCTTTAATTCAATTTCAGATGTAGTGTATGACAAGACAGTGATCCCTGACCTAGTGTCTGTACTGAAATGTTTACTGTGTAGTGAAGCCAAGAGACGACCACATGCTTATATAGCCTCCACTATTAGGAATGAAGATACCAGAGATCAATTCCTCATTTATTTATGTAAGTACCCTATCTACCCCATCCTTCAGACACCTTAGTTCTGAAATGTTTACTGCGTAGTGAAGCCAAGAGACGACCACATGCTTATATAGCCTCCACTATCAGAAATGAAGATACCAGAGATCAATTGAATGATTCCTCATTTATTTGTGTAAATACCCCCACCCTCCCCCTTTCTGGCATGTTTTTAACACAATACAAATAAGTGTCTTTTTCTTTATAGCTGTAATGATTTTTTTACCAACAATACTCTGATCATAGGTAAGAGTGACGGTCCTTCGTTGTAATATGTAACTAGCTAGTCTTGTCTCTCACGGTCATGTACGATCGTTAATACGATTATATACGGACATGGCACCCGTGTCAGTTTTTTAAAAGTTTTAAAAATCATACACGGCTTTCACGGATACACTCGAATGGCCCGAGTGTAATTCGGATAAGGCCACGGTTGGTTCCGTTGTATGTACGATTTACTCGGATGGCCAACGGTATGAGCCGTGTGTTCTGTGTGAGACAGGCTTAAAATGTATGGATGGGCAATCACATGAAATTTTGGTACTTAGGCCAAATAAAAAAATAAAGTAAGTGTGTTTCGGGTAACATGCCTGAAAATTTTAGGTAGGTTAGGCACACATATTTTTAATAAAAAAAATCTGGAAAAAAATATAATGCATTTTGAAAGGCATTATGCCTTTCAAAATGCATAAAATTATATTTTTTCCAGAAAACTTGAAAAAAATTCCAGGTTTCACCAGTAAATTAAGTTGGGTCAGGTTATCCTAAACATAGGTATTTTTTTATTTGGCCTTATCACACATGCCCAAATGCCTCCTTTAAACGCCCATGCTGACGTATCCAGAGAGGGTGAGGTTAAATGTTTGTTATGAGCCTTCCTGTACTTAAATAATTTTGGTGTGCAAGAAGTGAATGCTTTGGCAAGAATGAGCATATGCGTAAGCTCATCTGAGCCTTCTCAGCTCGGCGATGCGATAAATACCAAAATCATATGTGCTGGCCCAATTTGATTACAGTAAAACCTTTCTTAAATAGACAAAACAAAGATCTTAATGACAAATGGAAGCTTAATGAAGGTTGAAAGTATTGCAGAATGCTCCCTTTGGAGCATTCTGCAATACTTTTGACCTGCATTAAGCGATAATTGGTCTTGAAAACCCTTTTTTTGATCTTCTTTATGAGTAGCCGCTTAAGACAGGTTTTACTGTATTTGCTTTTGATTATTTTTCTTTTAAAAAAAATCTAATTAGCTTTTGCATGGGCTACCCCCAGTTTCGTTTATGAAAGAAGTAATTTCTTCTAGATAGATATTTAAATAAATACTACATGAAAAAGGCTTTTGGTAATTTAATGGACATTTTTGGCTAAATTTTAGGGGGTTTAAAAGATGTACATATTTTTTCAGAGTCCAGACATCTAGGACTGAAATGACGTTACATATTTTGAGAGATTTTAAAAAGGGAACCCACAGGTCTGATAGCCATAAAAATACAGTATCTGTTTACAAACACCACACCGGATAGGCAGCAATTGAAAATACTCTCAACAATCGACAAACACAGATCAAAAGTCGCAGGAAACAGTGTTTTTGATTGCCATTTGTCGCCAGTAGGGTGACAAATGTCAATCAAAAACTCTGTTTCTAACAATTTTTTATCTACTTTTGTTGATAGTATTAACATTTTCAATTGCTGCCTATCCGGTGTTAACACTGAAGATACAATTTCTTCTGTCACTAACTTTTTTGACTGTTAAATTTCTAAAATGGAATCTTCTAGTTGATGATCTGGAACAGTCCATCCTAGTTATCAATAAATAATATATACTGAAGGACTTTAGAGTGTAGTTCTGATAATTCTGAGACAACACAAATTTAAAAAGTCACAGTGTACCAATACCTTTCATAATGAGCGCAAAAAAGTTTTCGAACCGATTTTTGTTCTCGAAAGCAAAAGGGAAGAAAAATTCAAATCGTGAAGTTGTCCTTTGGCAACATTCATTTCGTCTACATGACGTCATTTACCTTTTGACGTAATTTGCCGTTTATATCTGAAGGAACGGGAATAATCAAAATCTTTTAGTGCGACCAGATACTCCTCAACCCGTTGCATAAAATAAAAAAGTGCCTTGGCATGCATGAACATCATCCGCCTGTTATTGCATTTTGAAAAAGTAATACTGACGTTAGCAAAGAAACGCTGTGTCTGGGAGTGTAATCAAACGATTATTTTTCAAAAAATTTCATGTTTTTCCATTGGTTAAGACATCTGGCTACTAGCTCAGTGTTTATTTTCAAATTGAATTAAACCAACATTCGCCAGATGACAATTATTGAAAAACACTAACGTAGGTGTTACGTCAGAATGGACAGCATGAGCAAATCCAAATTATGGCAAATCATTGTCCATTGTGTAAGGGGATAGAAAATAATAAAGGAAACACTCTTTAATCAGAATTGTGGAAGAAACAGTGAATGTAAAATGGTACGTTTCTAAAGTCCCTCAGTATAGTTATCAATGAATAATTTTCAGAACAAAGCAACCAAACAGTCCCTTAACAGACCTCTCTTCTAGGAAACATTCTGATCTGAGGCTGTTTTGTAACCACATGCTCCTCCTATCTGAGTAATTTGGTTTGGCCACTCAAACAAATTAATTATCCCCCAGTGTCTGTTTCATTTGTCACTCTAACTCATTGCTTACGAGTGTTGTCTGCTGATAACCTGTACAAACAGTTTGGACACAGATCACACCCGATCAAACGGGCCTGATCTGGATCCAAACTGTTTGACACTCTGTCAAGGTTGGCAAAATGCTGGCAAATAAGCATATTTGCCATGACAGTGACACTTATTGGTAAATACAGGCAAATACTGACATTGACCGACAAATACTGGCAAATATGAATTACCACCCACTTTTTAAAAAAATATTTCAGGAATACCATCAGAGTCAGTGACTCTTATGATATCCTGAAAGATTTTTTTTAAAAAGTTGACTTTGAAAAAAATCTGCAGACGACAAAAAAGCATGCAAAATTACCCAGTAGACAAGGAGTTAATGATTGTTTCAATGTCTGTTGCAGCAACGGAGGGCTTGCAGTATGAATTGACAGAACCTCCTAGAGAAGAACTATTCCATTATGACAGAAGTGTTCCTATTGAGATACTGAGGATCTCCGCCATGGATCTCACGTGAAGTCTAAAAGAGACTGTATAGTTCTTGAAGAATTTGTTCATTGAACCATGTCATGAGATACAGTAAATGTTCTAAAATTTCTAACTTTTAATTTTTCTTTTGTTCAACTAAAATCTACTATGATTGATAATATGCTTGCCAAAATGGCAAACAGTGAAGACCCAGATCAGACTGCTCTTCAGGAGCAGTCTGATATGGGTCTGCACTGTATGTCTAGGCATTTTTGTTCAGGTAGCTTGGGTTAAAAATTTAGAAGATATACTGTAACGGTACTTAATGTCCTCCATAAGTCATTAATGTGCTTGTGCAGCTTTTGTCTAATGTTCACCTTCCGTTTTATGTGGTCACCTCTGAGTACCATTGCCATAGGATGATAGGAGCAGACCCTAATTTTTCCTAACCCATTCATTCCTAGTGACCCTTTTTGGGGACTTTGACAAACAGTGTATGATAACCAGACCAGATGCTGCAGAATGTAATGTCTGATCAGGGTCTCCACTGATCATTCTCTTAAATTTCTATCAATTGAAAGTAAAATAAAACTGAAAAGGTTCACCTGTAACCGCTTAAAATGGTAGTATTTACATTCACATGGTAGAAGCCTTGCATTCCACCTGCTTAAATTTCCCAATGCAAAACACTTAAAATTCATTTGATCTCAAATTTTTGATGTTTGGAAGTGGCAAGATGCTGCAGAATATTGTGTCTGATCAGGGTCTCTACTGATTGTTCTCTTAAATTTCTATCACTTGAAAGTAAAATAAAACTGAAAAGATTTACCTGTAACCGCTTAAAATTGTAATACAGTGAAACCTGTCTTTAAGCGGCCACTCAAAAGAAGACCAAAAAAATAGGTTTTCAAGACCGATAATGGCTTAACGCAGGTCAAAAGTATTGCAGAATGCTCCCGTTTGACCTGCATTAAGCTACCACATGGCTTTAAGACCCTTATTTTGTCTATTTTTGAGAGGCCGCTGACAGGTTTCGCTTTATTTACATTCACATGGCAGTTTTACTGCATATGAAACATGCATTCCAGCAGCTTACATTGCTCAATGCAAAACACTTGTAATTCATTCCATCTCAAATTTTGGTGTTTAGAAGTGGCAAGATGCTGCTGAATGTTGTGTCTGATCAGGGTCTCCACTGATCTTTCTCTTAAATTTCTATCAATTGAAAGTAAAATAAACTGAAAAGGTTCACCTGTAGCCGCTTAAAATGGTAATACAGTACCGCCACTCAAAAGAAGACAGAAAAATAGGTTTTCAAGACCGATTTTGTTTGTTTGATTTGATTCTTAACGTCCACTCAACAATCTTTCAGTTATGCGGGATGGATCTTCCTGGGTTGAACCAGTACTAAGCTAGGATAAATGTGTCTTGCTCAAGGACCACAACGCAGTGACGCCGGTGAGGCTCGAACCCGCTGCCCTTCGGTCTCGAGTCAAGCACTCTACCACTGAGCCACTGCGCTCCCTTTCAAGACCGATAATCGCATGGAGCATTCTGCAGTACTTTTGACCTGCATCAAGCTACCACATGGCTTTAAGACCTTTATTTTGTCTATTTTTGAGTGGCCGCTTAAGACAGGTTTCACTGTATATGAAACCTTGCATTCCAGCAGCTTACATTTCTCAATGCAAAACACTTAAAAATCATTCCATCTCAAATATTTGATGTTTGAAGGTGACATCCCCTTTGATGTTAGAAATAGCCAAGTCAAGTGTTTGTGTGTGCATTTAACCCTTTGTATACTAATGGATTCTTCCTTTTGGCTTGATACAATATACTTGGGATATTCCTTTGTACATATCCAGGGGTGTCAGGTCATAATTTTCCAAAAAAGTTGTATTCTTTTGTCTGAAGATCTTTTTTACCCTTACAGTGTAGATACTGATGAAATGCAGCATTATTGCTGCATTTCATCTAGGTCTTCACTGTTTGCAAATGTACTCGTTTCGGGTTTTCCCGTATTCAAAGGGTTAATGCATTAAACTGGATGTTGAAAATGATGAGGAGTATCTGTTTTTGTGTCGAAACATACATGTACATTTCATTTTGTTAACTGCTATTGGTTTAGTGCTTTATAATCAGGTTGATTAACAGGGTATGTGCAATTTAGTCAGTATTTTTCTTTAACAAGAAATAAAGTTTTTAATAACATCTTTTGTCCTTGAATTTGTTTAACTTGTCGTGCCAAATTAAATATATCCTTTTTTAAATTTAGCTCACCTGAGCATTTAGTGCCCAAAGTGAGCTTTTAAGATCACTCATGTCCATAGTGCGCCGTCTTAAGCAATTTGCTTTAAATGTCAACCTCTCCTATACCACTGGGTCAATTTTTACCAAACTACGAAGACCTGTTCCCCAGTTGACCCTTTTCAAAAATAGCGGAGACTCTGATCAGCTTGAGCATCCACCCAGTCAGATCAGAGTCTTTGTTGTGCATTCAGTGGGCGCCCAGGTTAATCAAAGTCTCTGCTGGGCACACCAGTCACATTTATGGTTGGCATGGTAGCTTAACTTTACATACTGGTTAATTGTTCATGCCTTTTTTGCCGTCTGTTGTCATTTTTCAAAAAAATTCTTTCAGGAACACCAGGGCTCACCCTGGCTCAAATTTTTTTGTAGCCAACACTTTAGCCAAATGGAAAAGGTTGTAGCCAAATTTTCTTGACTTTAGCCAAAGATTTAGCCAGCATGTAGCATGGTGCATTTCTAAAGTGTGAAATCATTTTTAAAAAAAAACCTTTAGGTTTCTTTCTGTACTCTGTACTCCAATTATAAAAAATGATAATCTGTAACATGAACAAGGATCCATTCTTTTTTTGTACAATAAATTGTTGATTCAAAACTTTCTTCCTCAAGAACCAACCCTAAAGGATCTTTCCTTGCTGGGGTGACTTTTGTCGTCTGCTGATAACAAACTGTTAACAGTTTGGACACAGATCTGGATTCTGATGATCTTGATTGAAAGTGTTTGACACTCAGATGGTGTTCCAATCTTTTTTTTTCAAAAATGCTTTGAAATGTTGAGTAGGCCCCAAAATATTAGGGTTGATAACTTAGAGATTTGTTTCCCTAATATGTTTACTGAAGAGACAGGTTTTTTTTTAATTATAGGATATTATCATGAAATAAATTTCTAGATATTGTAATTTATTGAGCCTGGTCTTTTTGTCTTTTTTTTACTGGTAAACTTTTTACTTTCACTTAAAGCTTTCATTGTAAACGTGAATCAGTTAATCTCCTGGCTTTAATCAAACATTAATGACTCACATTGTTCAATTAATCCAATCACCAACTCATTTAATATATAGTCCCTCATGCTGTGATAAGTTTTTAACACATTTTTAACCTTTGACACCTATTAACACAAAAGGTCAACATAATTTGCTCTGGACTGGTTATTGATTTTTACTCATTTGCTTCCGCGGTGGGTAATTGGTAATTATCAAGTGACCCAGTCTGGCCAATATTGGAAATCCCCACACAGCAGGATACATGTGTTGACATATATATCACCGGTCAGTAAATTTTGAATCATTATTGGCGAAAAAGGACTTTTTATTGTTCGAAAATGGACTTTTCGCCAATGAAATAAATCTGTAGCCACCCTGTCATTTTGTAGCAAATGGCTACAAAGGCAAACGGCAGCGTGAGCCCTGGCTGAACACTATCAGAGTGTCAAACAGTTTGGATCCAAATCAGGACTGACATTCTGTCACTCTGATCTGGGTCCAAACTGTTTTCAAAGGTTATCAGTAGACGACAAAAGTCACCACCAAATAAAAGGATTAAGCATTTCGGATTTTCAAACAGCAAAAAAGAAGTAATATCATGATAACATCTTTATTCTATATGTATTAAATACTCATATAAAAAGAATAAAAACAAAACAGTACAAAAAGATGTGAACATATTTGGTGTTTTTGACAATATGAACAGATCTATAGCTAAAAACTTAAAATTAATCCTTAAAGCTTCAATCAAGACTGCAGTAGAAGAAAATTGGTTTTTTAAATTATTTTTCCTAATTTTTCAGGAAAATAAGGCTATATAAGTCATGTGAATCATCTGCTGGCAGATGATTCACATGTAATATCAAGCCTTATGGCGGAAACAAAATTTGAAAATGTCGTCTGCTGCAAATATTTGCTGGCACATTAAAATACATTTTAGGGCCCCATTTGTTCACAGCATCAACAGCAGTAATTAATCCTTAAATTGGAACCTAATATTTGTAGCAGATAACAATTTTGGAAACAAATTTAGTTCACACACATTAATAGTGAATGTCTACAAATTGTACAGTCAATGCTAAAAAAAATCAAACACTTTTACTGTTAAATTTTTGGTAGTAATTAGGCCTCGATTCCAAAAAGAATTGTCAGGATAACAAACAGGGAAGGTCCTGATCAGGAGTACCTGTAACCTCCTTCCAGTCTACTGATTGCCTTTTTGATAGGAATTGTGGAGCATTTACCTATGAAGAATCCTGCACAAGTGGACATTCAATATGAAATTTAAGTTACGAGCTTACGGTGAGTGAGTTTCATCAATTTCATATAAAATGGCATGTGACAGAAAACGTCTGCTGCAAATTTTTGGTGGGGCTTAAATGGTAGATCAGTCAGGTTACTATTTACACTACTTTCCACATACGGTAGATAAGGAGTGCAGTGGCTCAGTGGTAGAGTGCTTGCCTCAAGACCGAGGGCCCCAGGTTCGAGCCTCACCGGTTGACTGTGTTGTGTCCTTGAGCAAGACACATTTATCCTTGCTTAGTACTGGTTCAATCCAGGAAGACCCGTCCAGCCATAGCTGAAAGGTTGTTGACTGGGACATAAAGAATCAAATCAAACAAACAAAACATATGATACGATAGATGTTCTAAAATTTTTAGCATCAGTGACCTGCCAAAAAGGCCTAGAAAAAAGTACAGACCCATATCAGAATGATCAGTCTTCCCTGTTTGCTATTTTGACAAGCATTTTGAGGTTACAAGCCCTGATAACACATTGGAATGAGAAGTGTTTACTGTGAAAATATTTTTTTTTCAGAACCTTACACATATAGCAAAATTAATGGAATTCATAGTGAAAATGGAATTCAATGTAAAAAAGAAGTCCAACAACTCTTATGGTAACAATGTTATTCCTATAGGCATATAAAAGTGGGCCAATCAGCTAACCACATGGTTGAAAGTTTGAAATTTCAAAAATCCTGAAACTTGAACTTCAAATTTTAAAACTTGCAGGATGGCTACGAAAATGGATAATTTAAATTTAAAATGATTAATTGTGTTAAGATAATCTGAAAACTACTCAAAAAAGCTATTAATATTATATAGGCATACTGCAAGTTTCAAAATTTTAATTTCCAAAGTTCAGGATTTTGGAAATTTGGAACTTTCATCCATGTGCATTATATTCTGAAAATGGAATGGCACAGCAATAAAAGATAACAGTTTTATATGAGATTATTTAAACAAGCACCTCTAAAACAAAATCTATGAATAGCTAAGAGGAATAAGAAAAATCTAGAATAAAATGTTCAGATATTGCACAATAGAGATTGCCTACATTTCCCTTAAGATAAAATCTCAGATATTTTTGCCTTACCCCCACCCTCCCAATCGGCACAGCCTGAAATGGCACCTCCAGGACTTATTGTCAGTCTCCCGGTGGACAATGTGGGCAGCTAAGGAAACGCTATGGACACAGATAAGACTGTTCCCTTGGGAGCAGTCTGATCAGGGTTCATAGTGTTGGCTTCCATGATTAAATATATTCTGAATTGCACTTGAATACAGTAAAACCTGTCTAAAACGGCCACTCTCAAAAATTGTTTTTCAAGATCAAATATCGCTTAATGCAGGTCAAAAGTATTGCAGAATCATTCTGCAATACTTTCGACCTACATTGAGCTACCATTTGTCATTAATATCTTTGTTTTGTCTATTTTTGAGTGGCTGCTTAAGACAGGTTTTTCTGTATATCCAGCAGAAGTAAAAAGGCTCAGGTGAGCTAATAATGGCAGGACTTTAGTTAAGAGTAAGTAACAGAAAAATAATTTTCTTATTTCTCAACCAAAACATATGTTGTGGGTACTCAAAAGTACCGTTTCAATGAGACGGTTCTGAAACGGTTCTTTTGAGCACCCAAAACATATGCTTAAAATTATGGGTAGGAAAATATTAACAATTTGACGCTGAAAATATTGGTTTATCTAAGCCTGCGTAATGGTATTGTAAAGAAACAAATGGCACACTATAAAGGATAAGGCAAAACAAGAATACTGCAGATATATGGGCCTCGACGTGAGAAAACCTGTCTTCAGGGGTTTGCAAACAACACAGGCACAGACCAGCTTGCGCATCCGCACAGTCTGATCAGTGCCTTTGTTAATCGCTTTTTGGAAAGTACCATATTTAACCTTGCTACAGGTAAAATTTCAATGTTCTAGCTAGTCTCTGTAGCTGAGGAGACTACTTTGAGTCTCGCTTTGACGGAAACCCGGAAGACAGGTTTTCTAACGATGAGGCCCATATGGTACATGATGTTACACTTAATGATAAGGTCATGGTGCTGCACTGTCTGATCAGTTCTACACAACTGACAATCTCATATGGTCAACACAGTAACTACCTATTAACCCTTAAAGCACTTGCAAAAAATGAATCTGAAAATGTGGTCTGCTTAAGTCCTTTGCTACATATTTTTGCTAACATTATTGACTAATGTTAGTTTGGAGGCAAACAATGTGGACCAAGATCAGACTGCTCCTGATCTGGGTCTTCACTGTTTGACTAAGAGGCTTCTAACACATTTCAGCAGATGACAAAAGCAGACAAGTTGTGTTGTGATTGGCTCTTTAAGGGTTCCCTGTCAAAAAAAGGTTGATTTAAAAAAGAAATACTGCAAGAAGCTGAAAATGAGAATATTTACTATTGCTGTGGCAATATTAGTTAACCCTTCACTCCATATGCTATATTTGGATCGTGACATCAGTTTCTAATTTTAGACAACATTGAAAAAATTAAAGAAAAATTTAAGTTCAGTTTTGAATACTTTTGAAAAATATATGGAAACTGGAGCTGCATTTGGTACAAAAGAACAAAAGCTCCATTTTCCATAATATTTTCAAATACATATTTCAAAAGCGTCAAAAGGCGTTATTATGGAGTAAAGGGTTAAAAACTTAACATAAAAAACTTGTGTCTAACGTTAGTAAAAATTAATTATTTAACAAAACTTTTTACAGTCAAACCTCTTTACATTGACAGTGATGGTCCCCAAATAATTTGACGTTAAACAGAAATTCTGTTGTAATGAAATCAAATTCAATCTAAACTGGTACATTTTATGCAAATACAACTGACGTAAAGAGTTATGCTATTATAAGGAGTGTCAGTATAAAGAGGGTTGACTGTATTAGGCATAAATTATATAAGCAATTTCAACAATTAATGATAAATAGAGAAACAGAGAAAATGTCCCTAACTTGTTTTCTTTCACTAAAAATTATTTCATGTGAGAATACAATGTACTAGTCATTCAGTAAATAACATGTTTTTAAATACTTCTCGTTAACAAAAAAAAAAAAAAAAATCCTGAATGAAATAATTTTCAGATCAAGGAAACTCAGTTGATATTTGGCTTAGTACAAATAGATCTTTATTAACCCTTAAAGCGCCAAGAAAAAAATACATCTGAAAATGTCGTCTGCTGCAAATAATTGCCTAACATTACTGAAGAATTAAGTATAGAAGCAAACAGCGTGGACCCAGAACAGACTGCTCCTATAGAAGCAGTCTGATCTGGGTCCACACTGTTTGCCATAGAGGCTTCTTAAACATTTCAGCAGATGAGAAAAGCAGACGACTTTTGTTGTGATTGGCGCATTAAGGGCTAAAAAAAGAAAATTTAACATAAACAGTCTTAGTTAAGATTGGATCAACCACTCACTTGATGTGAGAAAAATCATCTTGAGTCATGCAACATAAAAACTATGGATTTCTACGATCTTATGTTAACATTGTGAAATCATATAACTTACTAGTGAACTAAGATTAAGAGATTTCATCACTAGTTAGTAAAATATAGGGCAGTCCATAGGTCCAGATAAGGATAGTTTGTGCACCAGATAAGGATAGTTTGTGCACTGTAAATTGCATTTATTTCCTTACCTATCAATTTAAACATGTGTTTTGGGTGCTCATATTAAGAACCATCTCATTGAGATGGTTCTTTTGAGCACCCACAACATATGTTTTGGTTGAGAAATAAGAAATATAACTTTTCAGTATGCACTCTTATCTGGAGGCCTGGCAGTCCTTTTATAGCACACCTTGTTACATGTATAACATGGATTTGGATATTGCAAGGTTATGTTGTGGATCCCAATTTTTTACCATGGAATTTTACAAAGGCATTATAGGAAAATCACCATTTCATTTTCCTATACTTCTTTGCAAAACTGTCCCCTTATAACACAATTTACTTATAGCCCAGTCCATTCCTATAGACCCAAAACACAGTGTTATAAAGGGACTGTACTGTATTCTTGGTCATATTACAATTATCTCATTGATAACAATAGTAAATATTAATATATAGATACTCTATGGAATGGTTTGAATTCATACTACGGTTGACTTTCTAAAATTTTGAACACCATCTCTTTCTGTTCTCAAATGTTAGTTTTCAGGACTGAAAGTCATAATATGCTTGTCAGAACAGCAAACAGGGAAGACCCTGATCAGACTGCTTCTTCAGAATCAGTCTGATCTGGGTCTGCACTGTATGTCCATGCCTTTTTGGCAGGCAACTAGTGTTCAAAATTTTAGAACAATTACCATACAACATTGATCCTTATGCATACAGGGTTGCCAAACTCTATTTTCTTTACATTCATGTATTGTTGTTTTTTCATGTTTTAAATGGCATTTTTCTTTTCAATTTATTGCTATAAAACAGTAAAATATTCTTTCAAAAGAACAGATAAGATCAAGGATGAATGAAAATGCCCTTAAAGGAGCTTTTAAAATGTATACTTCAGGGGTAACAACCTATGTCATAGCATGTATGTTGCAAACACGTAGTATGGCGCCATCTTTAATTTACACGGTAAGTTTTTCCTTCGTAAAATTATACAAATAAGTGTCTGTCAAAACTAAGCAGTGCAGGTGGTGCCTAACATCCCACTTGAACCAAACATATAATGATCACGCCCAGAAATGCTGTTGCCTTTGTAATCATTCACCCACAAGTATCGAAGCAGGAGACACAAGGATAATTTTAGCATTCACCCGCTTCGATATTTGTGGGTGAATGATTATAAAGCAACGGCATTTCTGGGCATGAATATTATATTCTGTTCAAGGGTGATGTTAGGCACTGCCTGCACTGCTTACCGGTAGTTTTGACAGACACTAATATGTATTATTTTATGAAGGGAAAAACTTACCTTGTAAATCAAAGATGGCGTCATACTACATGTTTGCAACATCCATGCTATGACCTAGGTTGTTACCCTTGTACTTGACATTCTCACAATATCAAAAGTTAATTCTTTGCATGCTGGGCAATTTTTCATGTTTTTTTTTTGTTGTTTTGCCGTCTGCTGATTTTTTTCAAAATTACTTTTTTCAAAAACTCTTTCAGGAACACTATCAGAGTGTCAAACAGTTTGGATTCAGATCAGGACTGACATTCAGTCAGTCCTGATCTGGGTCCAAACCGTTTCAAAAGGTTACCAGCAGACGAATAGTCGCCGCTGGCAAGGAAAGAGTTAACTATTAAATAGATTTTGGCAACTCTGATTATGGAAGGGCTATCAAAAAAGACTAGATCTTAATACATGTAATGTGGAAACAACTCTTACGGTGTAGGCCCCTTATAGACTTGTCATTATGTGGATTTCAAGTTACATGGTCATTGCATTTCATTCTAAAGTTTAAATTTTCATTTGTCATTTTCTGTACTTTCTTTGTAAAATTGTCCAACATTAACGTCATTTACCAAAAGCATGAATCAGACCTTTGGACCAAAGCTGGACTGGCCCATGTCAGGGGCCCTTAAAGTATTAAATAGATGCATTAACAATTTCTTTAACAATAAATGGAAAGTTATTCCTGGCTTCAGCCATTGGTCCATTTTATCCTTAACATTCACATGTAAAAAACAACATATCATTTACCCTGAATGATTCCTAAAATATATACATGTGCATTCATGCGGCACATTAACCCTTAAAGCTGCGACAAAAATGAATCTGAAAAATGTTGTCTGCTGAAGTCGTCTGCTACAAATAATTGCTAACATTACTGACTAATTCAAGGACAGAGGCAAACCGTGTGAATCCAGATCAGACTGCTCATTTAGACCCAATTCAGACAGCTCCTACAGGAGTCTGATCTGGGTCTACACTGTTTGAACAAGAGGTTTCTAAAACATTTAGGCAGACTACAAAAGCAGACAACATTTGTTGTGATTGGTGGTAATTCAGAATGGCATGTTTATAAAGTTCTTCTGTCTTTTATTTGAGCTTATGCTTTAGGTCCCCGTGAAAAGTTTTTCAGACATATCGGGATGTTTCCTGGGTTGAACCAGTACTTAGTCAAGGATTAAGTGTCTTGCCTAGGGACACAACACAGTGCCTCTGGTGAGGTTCGAACCAGCAGCCCTCTATCAAGTTGAGCACTCTACCACTGAGCCACTGTGCTCCGAATTCTGTCTTCTGAACCAGTGGAGGTCTTTAACCCTTTACTCCATAATATATATCATGTATTTGAAAATATTATGGAAAATGAAGCATTTGCTCTTTTGGAGCAAATGCTCCATTTTCCATATTTTCAAAAGTATTCAAAACTTACTTAATTTTTTTTAATGTAGTCTAAAATAGAAAATGATGTCATGATCTAAAAATAGCTTATGGAGTAAAGGGTTAACTGAACAATATGTCAATATTTACATCATACATCAGTGATGGAAATCTTTATACTGATGGAATTCTATAGATCATTCGTGTACCTTACTAATAGATCATTAATGAGTCGAACATGATAAAAATACTACATATTATACTTGTGTATTGTTTGAAAAGAAAGGCATTTATTTGTCATGAGAATTTAATGTAATACAATAAATGTTCAAAACTTTCAAACACTAGTTAACCTCCCCCCATCCCACCTCCACACACACAAAACAAATGACTTTGACAAACACAAGTAGCCACTCATTTTACATAATTTCCATATTTCAGGAATATTCCCTGGCTTTTGCCCATTTTCCCGATTTTTTTATGGCTGCCCATCAACGCTTATAGTAATCCATAAAAAACAATGAAGCGTTATAAGATTAGTCTTTTTTTCCAAATGTAACAAAGACAGCACAAAAATTACAGATATTCTGAAGACTGACATGACAATTTTATAGAAAAGTTTTGAAAATCTCTGACTTCACTTTTTTATCCATTTTCCTCGGCTTTTCCCATCCATTTTCTCAACTTTTCCCTGACCTGTAAAATCTTTCATTTTCCAGATCTTTTTTTTTTTTTGTTATGACTGTTCCTTCAGTGTCTGGACTGTTTGCAATTCTGACAAGCATTTGGTTAATTTTTTATTTGAGAAATTGAAGAGAAAAAATGTTAAGAAATTTTGAACACTTACTGTAGTACGGTACATAATATTTTCTTATCACATTATAACAGTGACATTAACATTACAATATAGTCACATAACAATATATTTACAAAACAAAAATTTTCATAAGCTCCTATGAATCTGTAGTTCCTATATAATAAACAATAATGATATCCAATGGGGTAAAAGGTTTTCAGACAAGCAAACCGAAGTCAGTCTGTACATCGCTTTGTCTTTATTAATGCTTTACAGCCTGTCAACAGTGTTTGTTTGTTTGTTTTGACGTTTTCATCACAGTTGACTCCAGTACTAAGCAGCAGTTAAAGTGTCTTGCTCAAGGACACAACACAGTGACTCAGCTGGGAGTGAGTCCTGAACTACCTATCCTATTTGAACCCAAGTTTAACGCTCTACCAACTGAGCCACTGTGCTCCGCCCCGTCTACAGTTGTTTGCTTAATGACTGATGCAGTCAGCTAACCTATCAAACTTTTCCAGTGAGTGGAACCTTAGATCATAACAAGAGGTTAACCAGTACTAAAAGTAAATGACAAATGCCCCTATTGAATCAAGCAAAATATAGAAAGTCTCAAGCCCACCAATGAACTTTAAGTATTTATCATACAGGCACATTTTGCTGCTGATCCAGAACTCCAGATAAACAAAAATTGGGGGTGTAAAATTGTTAATATTTATTTTGTTTTTGTTTTGTTTTATTTGATTCTTAACGTCCCATCAACAATCTTTCAGTTATATGGGGACGGGTCTTCTTGGGTTGAACCAGTACTAAGCTAGGATAAATGTGTCTTTCTCAAGGACCACAACGCAGTGACGCCGGTGAGGCTCGAACCCGTGGCCCTTCGGTCTCGAGTCAAGCACTCTACCACTGAGCCACTGCGCTTTTTTTATCCATCAGTTTAAACATTTGTTTTGGGTGCTCAAAAGAACTGTCTCATTGAGATGGTTCTTTTGGGTACCCACAACATATGCTTTGGTTGAGAAATAATGAAAAAAGTCAATAAGCAATGCTTATTAGATACCCCCTGCACAGTAAGATTCAGTGAAAAACCCTGCACAGTAAGATTCAGAAGACACCATCTATGCATATTCAAAAGCCTTATTAGGGAAAAATTGTCTAAGTTCTCATAGCTGTAATTTTGTCAAAAATTATTTTTTCTGAACCCAACTCCTTCATGCATATGTTCAATGTGTCTACATTGTATAGCCAAAGTATCAAATTGTTCCATCCAAAGCTGTATCAAATTGTTCCATCCAAAGCTGTAGTAGGAGTTGATCGGCCAATGAAGGCACCATCTATGCATATACAAACACCTTATTAGGGCAAAATTGTCTTAGTTCTCACAGCTGTAATTTTGTCAAAAATTATTTTTTCTGAACCAAACTCCTTCATGCATATGTTCAATGTGTCTACATTGTATAGGAAAAGTATCAAATTGCTCCATCAAAAGCTGTGTTAGGAGTTGATCGGCCCATGAAGGCACCATCTATGCATATAGAAAATCCCTATTAGGGAAAAATTGTCTAAGTTCTCACAGCTGTCATTTTGTCAAAAATTATTTTTTCTGAACAAAACTCCTTCATGCATATGTTCAATGTGTCTACATTGTATAGGCAAAGTATCAAATTGTTCCATCAAAAGCTGTGGTAGGAGTTGATCAGCGTGTGTATGGCCTATAATAGCATAAGCATAAAACCCTATATTTAAAGCCATCTAGAACTACAAAGGGAAATAACTCTAATAGAATTGACCCCTAGCCCTTACTTTTTGTCTAAAGTATTTGGCTTGCATATATGAACATGTTTGCAAGGTTTGATGAAAATCCAGCAATGACTCTTCAAGTTATTAAAAAAAAAAAAAACGTTACCGACGCATGGATGCACACACGGACAACGTGAAAACAGTATACCCCACCACAAACAAAGTTTGCGGGGAGTATAAAATATTTTTTTTAATTACAGACTTATCTGAAGGCCTGCAATCTACACCTTTGTTGTTCATACTGTAAATTTATATATGGTAAAACCTGTGTAATACAGCCACTCGAAAATAGACAAAAACAAAGCTCTTAATGAGAAATGGTGCGCTTAATGAAGGTCGAAAGTATTGCAGAATGCTCCCCTTGAAGCATTCTGTAATAATTCTGCAATACCTTTGACCTGCATTAAGCAATTAATTATAAATTATTTAAGAGATAATTGGTCTTGAAAACCAATTTTCGGCCTTTTTGAGAGTGGCCGTTTTACACAGGTTTTACTGTATAGCTTTTCTTATAACAGACTTATATTTCCAGCCAGACTGTTACACTTCATTACATCTTAAAATAATCATTGGAATGTAAATCATGGTATGCAAAGGTCCAAACACATGAACAACGAGATGTCAGGTCTCTTCCTCTAGCAGACCAGGCTTTGTTTGTTTGTTTGATTTGATTCTTTACGTCCCATCAACAATCTTTCAGTTATATAGGGATGGGTCTTCCTGGGTTGAACCAGTACTAAGTTAGGATTAATGTTCTTGCTCAAGGACACAACACAGTGACCCCAGTGAGGCTTGAACCCGTGGCCCCTCGGTCTCGAGTCAAGCATTCTACCACTGACCCACTGCGTTCCCACTTTGTTCTTATACTGTAAATACAGTAAAACCTGTGTCAAACGGCCACTCAAAAATAGACAAAACGATCTTAAGAACAATTAGTAGCTTAATAAAGGTCGAAAGTATTGCAGAATGCTCCCCTTGAAGCATTCTGTAATACTTTTGACCTGCATTAAGCGATTAATTGTTAATCATTTAAGAGATAATTGGTCTTAAAAAACCAATTTTCGGTCTTTTTGAGAGTGGCCCTTTTACACAGGTTTTCTCATAAAAGCGCTTATATTTCCAGCCAGACTTACACTTCATTACATCTTAAAATAAATCATGAAATGCAACAGTCCAAACACATGAACAACGAGATGTCTGGTAACTTCCTCTTGCAGACCAGGTCCAAGGGTTATAAAACTTGTTTCATGCTCAACTCAACTGAGCATGAAATTTATCATGTTCATAAATGGTAAAATGCCAAATTTTGGCATTTAAACATTTATTAGCATGATAGATACAGTATATGAGAGCTGGAAAGCAGAAATGTCTATTTTTTTCAGCATTTTAATTTTATTGAGCAGTTGAAATTTCATGCTCAGTTAAGTTGAGCATGAAAAAGTTTATAACCTCAGGGCCAGAGCTTAACAACAAACTAATCAGAGTGATTTTGTTACTTATCACATAGGCCAGTAGCCAAGACTCAGACAAGCCTTTGCTGTGCACATACACAAAGCATTCCTGCCAAGTTTGGCCAAAGCCCAGCCAGTAGTTTAGGAGGAGATGTCCTTTTTAGGCAATTGTTGACGACGGATGACACACGACAGACATCCAATGACCACAAAAGGTCAACTTGAGCCTATGGTTAGGTGAGCTATAACTGGGTTAAGATCAAACCTAACAATATGGCAAACAAAAATTATTAGCAAATGACCTCACAAAGAGGCCTGCTCTTTTTGAGTGCAATGTGTTATGATTAAGATTAAATTCTGACTAGAGCTGATGAACGAATAAGTTCTCTATGCCTGTATGGGGTTTACAGGTAAGGTTCTAATTACAACTACATGATGGAAAATTTCGTTATTAGCACATTTTTTACATATGGAAATTACGTTTAAATATGGAATTGGAGAATTACAAGGATCAAGATTTTTCTGAAATACACCTTTCAGCTAAAGAAGGATGACAATATGCAAATCTAACATGTATCTATGAATAAATTCAGAATTTTGAGATGTGCAGCTTCTCAAAACCTCAAGCTACTGAATTAATCTATAACAAGTCACTCACCAAGTAGGTGGCGAACCTGAACTCAACTTTATAAATAAAACTCTGTTTCAGATGGCCAAAAATGAAGATTTTGTTCACATAAATACTCATTTTGGCAATTGATAAAATTATATTTGCATTCAATGAAAATTGTTTTGGTGATTGAAAACAATGTTTTGGGGATCTGAAACACAGATTTGATATACATTTTGTAAATAAGTATTTGCACCCACTGCCTTCCCTGGTGTTTGTCATGTATGCCATCTGTATTTCATGAAACATCTCAGTCATGAGAGCTAAACGGTACTTGCAGAAAATTTCATGTCCTTGTAATTCATATTCCATATCTACAGGTACAGTAAGACTTCATTTGCTCAAACACCGAGGGCTTGTTTATCATGGTTAATTCAAACTACCACTTGATTTAATACCTAGAAAAGTATACACAGCGTCAAAAGTTAAGCACTACTAACTTTGTAGATAAAGTTTTCAGAGCAAGGCTATGTTATGTAAATAAACCTTATAAATAAAGATAAATGTATCATATGGGAATAAGTTAGTGAAACAATCGTGCTATTTTGCTTAAGTTCAACAAAAAGCACATAGGGGTCAATTTATTTTCATTGCAACTTTGTGTAAATTAATAAATGCTGAAAATATTGAGTGAAAAAGGCATAAAATTTGTCTCAAGATGTTAAGGTTACTTTTTGAAGATTTTAGGGTAATAGCGAGAAGTTTTGCTAAGTCATGAAAACTGATGATTTTTGTAACAAAAACCAAATATAACATGTATTTTTTTTATTTTCATGTAAATATTTATGCAGAGTTTCACAAACAGAATAAGAGTTTCCATGTTCAATCAAATTTCTTCACAGTAGTTTGAAAATTGTTTCAGCAAAAATATAGGTGGTGTTTAACTTTTGATGCCGTGTATATTTCTATAACTCCAGAAATACATACATAGAATATTTAGGCATGTTTGTCTTATTTTATCTTCAAAAGGTGTGTTGTGTGTAATCATTAGAATTGCCTCATTTGAGGCAATTCTAATGATAACACAACATACCTTTAATTTACGGCAGTCCAAAACAATATCCATATTGTGCATCCCAGGGGCGTAGCCAGAAACTTTGTAATGTTGAAGCCAACCATGAAAATTTTGGAGAATTCAGATATATCTGGCCTAGTTCAGAAGTGAAAAAAGCAAATATGATGTTGAAGTCTAGGCTTCCATGCCCATGGGTGAACGTTTAAAATTTCCAAAATCCTAAACTTTTAAAACCAAATCTTAAAACTTGCAGTATGCCTACAGATATCAACAATTTCAAGTTCAAATGGTCAATTGTCTATAGATAAATTGAATATAATTCAAAGACGCTATTAGAATCTGCTTAATTCAGGATTTTGAGGCCGACTTACTATGGAAAGTCAGCCTCAAAATCCTAAATTCAGGAATAATCCTGATAACTTTCACCCATGCATGCCTGGCTATGCATCTGTAACCTGATCTGGTGATGTAATCATTTCTCAGTGGCTCGAACTACCCCTTTAAGGTCCCAAATGTGTCTGAATGATTGAAGTTTGACTGTAATTTCAACATTTAAAATATCTTATATAAATTCCATTTTTCCATTTGCACTTAGAAAGGCAAAATCTCATAGAATTTTGGCCATTCTGAGTGCAATGGGCCTCGACGTAAGAAAACCTGTCTTCGGGGGTTTGGGAACAACAAAGGTTCAGACCAGCCTGTGCATCCGTGCAGACTGATCAGCACCTTTGTTATTCGCTTTTTGGACAGTACAATATCTAAGCATGCTTCAAGTGAAATTTCGATGTTCTAGCTAGTCTCTGTAGCTGGGGAGACTTGTTAGAGTCTCACTTTCACGGAAACCCCAAAGACAGGTTTTGTCGCGACGA
This sequence comes from Loripinus fragilis, assembly GCA_964019695.1. NCBI lineage: Eukaryota > Metazoa > Mollusca > Bivalvia > Lucinida > Lucinidae > Loripinus > Loripinus fragilis. Next base: position 112,444,276 of record OZ026516.1, read on the forward strand.
GGCCCCAATAGCAATAAAGTGTTAATAGGTTGTGTTTCTGATTGAAGCCTGATTAAACAGCATCCCTTCCATCCCAAGGTGCCACGATGTTGGTCTTCCCCGGCACGTTGAGAGCCAAGCATTGTGCCATTGCTTCCGACTTCCTCGCTGCGTCTTGCTGTGTTGATGAAGCATGAACCCTTGGAACGTCCAAATTACTACGTCTACGGAGGTCGCTATCCACTTTCTTACCCTCTTCGTCAGTTCGTCTCCTCAATGATGGAGAATTCGAGGTCCTGAAAACAACAATGGTATACTTTAAGAATCTTTTTATGCCAAATAAGACCTTCCATCCTCTATGTTTAAAATTATATTGAATTATTATTATTATTGTATTTATTGTAAGAGTTTGCAAGTTAAATATTTTGAATTATATCTATGACAGAAAATTGATATTGTTTTATTATTAATAAAACTATGCAGTCCCTTATTGGACACTGCAAACTGTAGTATCTCATCTAACTGTTAGCCCATACTGTGTTCAACCTAATAATCGCCCATGCTGCTAAAGTTCATATACTAAATAGCTTATGGCATAGGTTTAGATAAACTAAATTTTTTAGCCTAAAATTGTAAATATTTTCTTACCCATCAGTTTTAACATATGTTTTGGGTGCTCAGAAGAACCGTCTCGTTGAGACGGTTCTTTTGAGTACCCACAACGTATGTTTGGTTGAGAAATAAAAAAAAATATTTTTTTGGTACACACATAATTTGTTCAAATATCTAATTTCCAGACAGTCCAGTGGTATAATTTCAATATTACATTCAATTCTCCGTTTTGATTTTTTATGTCCCAGTCAACAATTTTTCAGTCAGGTTGGGACAGATCTTCTTGGGTTGAACCAGTACTATGCAGCCTCAGCTGAGGCTCGAACCCGCAACCCCTTGATCTCTAGTCACGCGATCTACCACTGAGCCACTGCCCTCCCCTCCATGAGAATGAAAAACAGTGTGGATAAAGAACAGCTAGCTTCAAGAGAAGCCAACTGATCTGTATCTGCGAGGGATTTAAAAAAGTATCCAGAAATGGTTCATAACTATGATTATAAGGATAAATTTTCAAAAGTGATACTTTGGGAGCGCAGTGGCTTAGTGCTTGACTTGAGACCAAGTGGCCGCCGGTTCGAGCCTCACCGGCGTCACTGCATTGTGTCCTTTAGCAAGACACATTAATCCTAGCTTAGTACTGGTTCAACCCAGGAAGACCTGTCCCTGCATAACTGAAAGATTGTTGATGGGACGTAAAGAATCAAATCAAACTAACAAAACAAGCGATACTTTAATATTCTATGCACATTATCCAAAACTCAATGTTGCTGATGATTTGCACTACACTCTTTGTCATTATACCAGTTAAGAAAACATCTATATTGCAAATTTAATTAATTTATTTTTAGTACCCATAAATGTAATGTTACTTGTACTATCATATTCAACGTAATCTGCACACAATCCCATGCTCTTATAAACTGCATTGAGTACTTTTTAGATACAATTTATATTTCTGTAAAACATGTCTAAAACGGCCACTCAAAAATAGACAAAACAAGGGTCTTAATGACAAATGGTAGCTTAATGAAGGGTGAAAGTATTGTGGAATGCTCTCTTGGAGCATTCTGCAATACTTTTGACCTGCATTAAGCGATAATCGGTCTTGAACGCCAATTTTGGTCTTCTTTTGGAGTGGCCACTTAAGACAAGTTTTACTGTATATGAACTTCTGATTTCTTTTCATTCATCCAGTGGTGTAATTTCTTGTTTATATGAACTTATTATTGTACAGACAAAAAAGTGTGGATCCTGATCAGCTGGCTCCAGCTGATCTGGATCTACAATGTTTTCAAAAGAAGGCAATGAATTTTGAAATTATAATGCAAGCAATGAACTTATTATTAAGTTTAATATGGTAGGTGAAAATAAGCGCAAAAAACAAGGCTAGCCTACTATTAATAATGGGTTCAAGCTGAAAAAAATATGAGCAAAGTTAATAAAGGCACCATATCTCTGTTAAGAATGAGAATGTTTCATCTGAAACAAATGTTCTTGCATAAATGTCTATTCTTATTACCCATGAGCACAAATCCATGTTCAAATCAGGAGATTCACATGCTGTTTGATCATGGGTAGAAGCTTGAAAATATTTAAAATTGTACCCCGAGTTATTTGCATGACGTTATACGGAAAGCGTTGCGGACCAGACTGATCATTTCACCAATTATTTTGTTTGCAAAAGCCCTGCGTACGGCTATGAAATTGTGCCGACATTATGATGTTCAAAAGTTTTGTTTAGAGAAATCCATGCAGTTAAAAGGAATATTATAATGTTTAGAAGCTTTTTCAGCGCACATTTGATTGAAATAAGGTAAAAATATGCAAGAATAACGATCACACATGTTTGTTTCATTGCATTAACACTTGCTGGGTCTCTCGGGAGATGTTTGAACACGAGGACAATAGGCCTTGTGTTAAAACAGCTTCCTCAGGACCTGGCAAATGTTAATGCATGAAGAAGATGTGTGATCCCTATCATAATAAAAAAATAATATCATTAATAAGATCATTTATGCATTAAATCTGTGTAATGCACTACTTCTTAAAACCCCTCAAAAATGAATTACAGTGAAACCTGTCTTAAGCGGCCACTCAAAAATAGACAAAACAAAGGTCTTAAAGCCATGTGGTAGCTTAATGCAGGTCAATAATGGAGCATTCTGCAATAATTTTGACCTGCATTAAGCGATTATTGGTTTTGAAAACCTTTTTTTGTCTTCTTTAAGTGGCTGTTTAAGACAGGTTTTACTGTAATCGTAAATACAAATCTTGTATGCAATTTCCTTCATGTCACATTTAGGCATACTTGCTGCATTCCAATATTTCATATTTCAAGATAATTTCCATGCCTAAAATCTTATGTTATAAATGAATGCTTTGCAGGACCACATGAAGCAAGGAAAATTAGGAAAAGGGTTGTGGATTGGAAACGTGACACAATTAGAAACAGCAAACATGGTCTTGGTCAGGTTATGGCAAACAAACAAAAAAGTTGCAACTCTCCAAAACAAGCGAAGCAATGCCATGTTAAGCAAGGGTCAAGGATTGATCACATGACACAATTAGAGACAGGAAACATGATGTTGGTAGGGTTACGATTTTAAAAAAATTGCACTTCCCCAGCAGTGCAATGTCCATGACAGAAAGATAATAATCTAAAATTTTGAACACTTCTATTTCAAACTAAGATCTTGGATTCACAGATGTGTCAGAGTATCAAACAGTGAAGGTCCAGGCCCAGAGGTTATAAAACTTTTTGTGCGCCACTCAACTGAGCACGAAATTTATCCTGCTCATAAACGTTAAAATGCAAACAATTGTTGGCATTTTAACATTTATTAGCCGGCTAAATACACCATCTGAGTGTAATAAGCAGGGAAAACGCTTAACTTTATAGTATTATTTTTTAAGAGCTGTTGAAATTTCATGCTCAGCTGAGTTGAGTATGAAAAGTTTTATAACCTCAGGGCCAGATCAGACTGCTCCTTTAGAATCTGCACCTTCAAGTGTTTCAAATTTCAAAGCATTTTCTGTTTATTCTAAAATTTCACACATGCCTAGGTGTTTTAGATTAATATCATTAATTAAAAGCTCTAGCTGTCACAACAAAGCCTGAGATCTGAGGGTATGTCCATAGCACATGATCAAATGAACATGTGCCCCACCATAACCCACACATTATGTTGAACAAAGCTCAAAATGAAAGTGAATGTCCATGTACATCACAATTAAAGACAAAAATTTTGTCAATGATGATATGACACAATGTGGAAAATGTATGTGACAGGCCTTCTGACAGGGTCTACATTTTGTGTCTTCTCTATGTTAGTAAATTTTAAATGTATAATATCTTTTTCTTGTTAAAATATTATTATATTTACTGTTTTATTATGATTAACTGACTAATTAATAATGTCTGTTAATACAAGAAATTTTAACATCTAAGTAAGCTCTTGGGTTACGACTTATCTTTGAGTATATGCCATTTTTTCAAAACCTTCAGCAGTTAATCCAATAAGGACTAATTCTATTTTCCTGATTGCCACTACTAACCCAATTGCACTCAGATTGACCTAAACTCTATGGAGTTTTGTCAGTCTGAGTGCAATAAAGTAAAACCTGTGTAAAACGGCCACTCTCAAAAAGACCACAAATTCGTTTTAAAGACCAATTATCGCTTAATACAGGTCAAAAGTATTGCAGAATGCTCCAGGGGGGAGCATTCTGCAATACTTTTTACCTTTGTTAAACTACCATTTGTGATTAAGATCTTTGTTTTGTCTATTTTTGAGTGACTGTTTTACACAGGTTTTACTGTATGGTTAACCTCTGTCCTGCTGAACCAAGATATGTCCTCTTTTAGTAAACAGTGAAGATCCAGAGTAACTAGCTTTTGAAGATATATGGTTTCCAACATAACACATACTCAAAGAGTCCTTCTTCGCACTTAATGATTCATCTAAGATTGTGTGCATTCAGATTCCTCCCATTAAACCAGGGGTCCGAATCCTTACTGAACAAGTGAAAACCTTTATGATTTTTTTTAATATGGAATTTACCTTTAACATAGGCATGAGAGAATTATAAGCCCATAAATACATGACACTGTATTTACAATTTATGTCAGATTTTTGTGGTCATTTCACAGGTTTAATGCATTTTATGCATTAACCCTTAAAGCGTCAAGAAAAAAATGCATCTGAAAATGTCGTCTGCTGAAGTTTCTGCTGCAAATAATTGCCTAACATTACTGACAAATTAAGTATAGAAGCAAACAGCGTGGACCCAGAACAGACTGCTCCTATAGGAGCAGTCTGATCTGGGTCCACCCTGTTTGCCATAGATGCTCCTTCAACATTTCAGCAGACGAGAAAAGCAGATGACTTTTGTTGCGACTGTCGCATTAAGGGTTAAACCTGTGTGATGCACAGCTTCTATAAACCCCCAAATTTTGAATTGATTTACAGGCACATGATAAACCTATTTTCCATGTGACAATCATACATTGCCATTCAATATTGCAGTCAAAAGTTGGCATCAGAAAGTTTCTCGCCTCGTTGTAATTCCCCCTCTTTCCCCCCCCCCCCCCCCCCCCCTTTACCCACAACACACTCATCCAATGGTAAATTTCATATTCGATATATCTTCTGTAGAAGTGTATGATGTTGCTTGGTAAGTAGCCATTGCTTCACCTTTAGAATTCTGAATGCACACATGGTTTAATCTTGGAAGGGTTCACCATAATACCAAATGAAAAACTATGTATACACCATCAAGAGGACCACACACACTAGCACAAGAAAACAAGAATATGTCTACTTACATACCCTACATATATGCTGCTATCAGAACCCACATATGATTCTCTGCCAATTGAAATAAACATGTATAAGTTCTACGGTAATGACCCGAAAAGTTTTGTCCAGCTATTTCCTGCCTACTGAACAATTGATGAAGAACTGTGGCCAAGAAAAGAAATCAATGTGCATGCCTTCATGATCTGCAAAATTAAAATTTGATTTCTCTTGCACGGAAATAAGTTGAGAACTAAATTAAAATAACGTCAGAACTTTTTGTCAGTTGGGCCATGACATCCCCCCTGACAATAATTCCTGGATCCATGCATGATTCCCTCCCTCCTTCTCTCTGAAAACTGTTCAAAAGGAAACTAGCATTCTAGGAGATTAGGAACAATTAGTTCTGTATTCAATAACCATCTTCTTGTACCAATAGGTTTGATTTAAATTATTTAGCTTTTTAGGCTCATGTAATGCAAAAAACGGGAGCACACAGATTGTTTCTTAACCCTTGTTCAAACTCAATCATTTAAATAAAACCTTTCATGACATTCAAGTCGTAAAAGGATGCATTAAATATTCTTCAGAGGCTGAAACACAATATTCATGTATCTATTCTGTGGCCCCTAAATATATAATAGACTTTCTAACCTTTACTGTAACAAATAAAATTGTCCCATTATAACATTTATTGATTCACTTATAACACAGACCATTCCTAGGGGCCGAAACATGGCGTTATAAAGGGACTACTCTGTTATAATTACTATCATTATTTAATATCAAAAGATATATTTTGGATAATTCAAAAAACTGTTTAAGCAAATACTGAAATTAATCAGATATACAATACAATGCATTCCAAAAATACTTTGACTTAAGGAACTTAGGATTCAAGTTACCGAGGGTTCACTATTACAGTGCACATTTAGAAGGCGTATGATTGAGCACTATCGATTCATTATCAACTACAGCAAGCAAATTTTGGTTTACAAGAAAAACATCGCTCTGCTCAATACATGTGCTCTGCTAGTAAAGGTGTATAAAAGCTACTAAATGCAAGTCTGTCAAAATTCTATTTGTTGTATCATCACTGGTCCCAAATTTAAAGTGCAGGAAAATTCCTGAAAATTCATTCTAAAGCAAAAGTTCGGTGACTGTGCTTTTCTTAACTATATAATTATATTTTGACTATGTTTAATTCTAGTTTGACCAATCCTCTTAAGGTGCAAAAGCTAGTAAATATGTAACTATACAGAGATGTGTAACTCCACTTATTTAATGAGCAATATGATTGTCCATGACATTTTCACTTTCTCTACCATTCACCGCCTAAATTGTCACCTGAAGCCTCTTTAGCAAACAGTATGGATGTAGATCAGACTCCAGACTGTTTGAAATCAAGCTAAAATTTATCTCAAGTTAAAGAGAAAAGTTGAAAGCAATTGAGAGCTGGCAACATTTTGAGCTGTATGTTCGATGGGCAGTTAAAGATAACAGGGCTAATATAGGCAATATGTGTAAAATTCAAGGACTTTTCAGGGACTTCTAAAAGCCTCTCCTACAGTTTTCAAGGACTACAAGTTTATGAAAAATACTATCGGCAAGTTATATGTTAAATTCTACTTCAGAAATATATGACTAGGATAATTAAGAAATTCGCATTAGAAAGTCCGTATAAAATTGCTGTGCCTTTATTTCTTTATGTAGTGTAGGATGATGCTGATTTAGGTCTCTATCAACAGTGTTAAGTTCTGATTTAGATACAGTCTACTCTCGATACCTCGAATTTCAAGGGACTGGGCAAAATATGTCGAGTTATCAGTAGTTCGAGGTAACCAAATCATGACGTATACCTACCATTTTGGGGCGAAATAATTCACGTTCAACTCGTCCATACGGAGCTATTTCATTAATAAACTACGGGATGAATTGACCCAAGAATCAATTGACATTTGAAATTGAAACATTTAAATTTCTCAGGTACCGCTACAGTCCTGACATTATGACTATTTTTTCACTTTCTAAGACAAATAAAATAAACATAGCGTTTTCAGTCGGCAACTGGTCCCGCGTTGGCAGGTTTTATCCTTCCGGAAGTCGTCATATTTTAAGCCCCAAACAGTGTACATGCACATTTTAATTTTCGTCCGCTTGATGTGAATATGTGTTCCTAATCTATTTTTGTCATGACATGACCAATGTCCGAAAATAGCCTTAAACGCACAAGTCTGTTTTCAAAATAAAAAAATTGGCCCGAGAAACAATTAAATTATACTTTGGCCTTATTTAAAACGAGTACTCATCGGACAGAGATCGCTTAAATATGACACATTAGCTTATGTAGCTGCTTTGAAGTTGTACCACAGTAGATCAATAGAATTCGGCGACCGCAGTCAATTATGTAATTATTTACAACTGCATGTGTCACACACCTGGACCAAGTGATCAAACAATTGGTGGTTTTAATGGGGATAATTAACATTGAAAGCGGTGGATTAATTTGAGACACATTCAGATAAAAAGGTAATTTCTCATGAAGTGGAGTCGAGTTAGGCGTTGTAAAATACACTAAAATTGATCAGCGGGACCAGTTTTTCGTAACGAGTTATCAGTTTTATTGACTTAGCCGTTGTCAAGATAAACCTTGTGGAATTGCAATAATATATAGGGGAAAATACCGAGACCGGGCCGTCAGGTCGAGATAAGTGATAGTATTGAGTTATGCATAGTTGAGTTAACGAGAGTCGACTGTAGTAAAATTCAAGGACTTTTCAAAGCTTTAGAGTGATTTTCCAGTACATGTACTTTTATAGGCGCGTTGCTGAATTTCATATGAGGCTTACTTTTTGAGAAAACTTACCTCATCGTCATAAAGGATGAAACCGATCTCAAATCAAAACTAAATGCCTCTACTTTAATTTTGATTGGGTCGTACGTACGAAAATTGGTAGCGTCATATCTAAAAAGGGGGAGATAACTCTATCCTTGCAAAAAAGGGAATTGTGAAGTACGATTTTCGAATCGATTTTTTGCAGTGTTAAAACATTATTTTTTCGTAAATTATTTTATTTTCTAAAATCAATCAATTTAACTTTTATTTATTTTTAAATCAAATTTGGCTCATTTTCTTCATTTGCAGATATAGCTAATGAGGGATAACTCTTACTACCCTATAAAATAGAACATTTCCCTCGATATCGTTTCTGATAATTCCGTTATTTTTGGTAAAAATGCGTAAAACTTGATCAATTCGACGAAACATATAAATTTGCTATTCAAAAACATGATTAACAGCATTCTGACATGCTTGACGGCTCGGAAAATCGCTTGCAAAGTTGCTACCCCCGTGTGAAAAATACTCTGTTTTCGTGCATTTCACCAATACACTTGATATACTATTATACTATTAGGCGCAGTCTCTGAATGCTTTTGAGAGAATTTACCTCATCGTCCTAAAGGATGAAACTAGTCTTCAATTGAAGATAAATGTCTACACTGAATTTTTTTGGGGTCGCACACTCAGAAATTGGTAGCGCCATATTGAAAAAAGGGGAGATAACTTTATACTCGCAGAAAACAGAATCACGAAATACGAATTTTAAAAGTATCAAGTATGGACTTATTTCTGAAGACAAAGGGTCTGACGCATTTCTGCAAGGTAATTTGGTATGCTAAATCCGAAAACCAATGTTTGCAAGCTGAGATATGGCGTCTTATTGAGCTTATTTGCATGTTTTCAAGATGGCCGCCAAAATCATACAGAATCTTACATTGTTGTTGATTCATTGTTTAATGTACCTCGGAATATTTGTGGGGTTCTGTGTTGGTCTTTGTTTTATTATGCATATATTTGTGTTCTTTCTATTTTTGTTAACACCTTGACGAGGTAGAGAATGATAGTTGCTTTGCTTTAATTGTCTTCCTGGTGTCTTGTGACTGTAAGTGTTCTGTTCCTCTTCCTCACGATGCCGTGGGTTGATCTGCAGTAGTGATTGTGTTTTTTCCTGTTATACTCACTTACTTTTTGCGTATCTAGTGTCCAGCTATTGTAATGAATGTTTCATTCATAGCACTATTTTGGACTAGGTTCAAACTTTTAAAGTGATAAACGAGAAATGAGTTTTGAGAATCAACAAGCAGCTTTAATTTAACTGTCGTCATATTGTCCATTCTTCCTTGTAATACCCACAAAATGTGTTACACTATCTATATATCAAAAGTAAAAGCATTTAATTCCTTAGTACCCAATGGTCGAATTAGACCAGCCTTGCGTCCTCAGGACAACTTCTCATGGGCGTCAAGTTGTTTTGTGGGACCGCCTTCAATAGGTAAAAGTATTGCCCTCAAAATAACCCCATTTGAGCTATGTGAAATTGTGTGGTTTCCATGGCAACAAACAATGCGCTTCAAAACAGTTGGGTATGTCCCTACAAATTACTTATATCTCAGCAGAAACTCATCTTAAAGTACTAACTCGATAAAAACAAAAGTAAGACATAGCAGTTTATTCAGCGGTTAAGTACGCTAGTGAGCAAATTTGAATATTCATGAAAATTAATGAATACATTAGGAAATCATAAAAAAATAAAAAGGTGTACCCACAAAGTTACTTACAACTCAGCTGCGAATTATTTTAGGCAACCACTCTTGGTACCAAATAATGCCAAATCACTGCACTTTTACCAAATTGTCCATTTAACAAATTTTCTAACATTCTCACTCATAAATATTAATCAAAATATAAGAAATAAGAGAAAAATTTGGAAAAATCAAAGGGGTGTACTTACAAAATTACGCATATGTCAGTTGCTAGTTATCCTATTCTCAAATTAAAGCCTAGAACTAAATTTTATCATTCTGTGTTCTTCTTTCTTTTTAATGTTTTATTATATATTCATGAGACAAGCAAATGAGATCATTTGTATATTCATCATAGGTCTCAACTTTTATTTGGTACCATGGTTGGTAGTCCAGGATATAGGTTATTTTGTAGGTCAAACCACTTTAGTTTTCTACTATTTTTGACTTATTCTTTTTATGTGTTCATTAATATTCGTGAATATAAAAATTAGATATTTCGAATACCCATAGTCATAGGGTCACATACCTGTATCTCAACTATTATTTGGTACCAAGTTTTGTAGTCTAGGATAGTAAGCAGCTGGTGTAGAGGTAATTTGGAAGAGATACCACCTTAATTAATCTACCAATTTTGTCTTATTTATTATGTTTAAATTAATATTTATGGGTATTCGAATTAGATCATCTGTATATTTAATCATTTTCATCAAATGAAAATGACTCAACTTTTATTTAGTACCTAGTTTTGAAGTTAATCATAGTTAGCGGCTGACTTAGTGGTTATTTTGAACGTAAATCACCTAATTTTTCTACAAATTTCCTCTTATTTCTTAAGTATTCATTAATATTCATGAATATATTCAAATTAGATAATTTGTAAATTTAATCATTTTGGTCAAAATGCAATGTCTCAACTTGAATTTGGTACTAAGTTTTGCATTCTACGATAGTTGGCAGTAGAAAAATAGATAATTTTGTAGCTATACCCCCTTATTTTTTCTATCTATTTTATCTTATTTCTTATGCTTTCATTCATATTCATGAATATTTAAATTATAAAATTCGTATATTTCATCATTTTGACCAAATGGCTATGTCTCAACTTTTATTTGATAGCAAGTTTTGTAAGATAGGATAATTATCAGCTAGCGTCATGTTAATTTTGTAGGTATACCACCTAAATTTTTTACCAATTTTGTCTTGTTTCTTATGTTTACATTAATATTCATGAATATTTAAATTAAATAATTCGTATATTTAATCATTTAGTGAAATGATTATGTCTCAACTGTTATTGGGTACCGATTTTTATAGTCTATGATAGTTTTCAGCTGGAGTACATGTAATTTTGTAGGTATACCCCCTTAATATTTCTACCAATTTAGTCTTATGTCTTATGTTTACATTAATATTGATGAATATTCAAATTAGATAATTCGCATATTTAATAATTTTGGTCAAATGACAAAGTCTCAACTTTTTTTGGTACCAAATTTTATAGTCTAGTCTAATAAACAGCAGACATATAGGACATTTTGTAGGTATACCACCTTCATTTTTCTACCAATTTTCCCTTATTTATACTTTTTACATTAATATTCATGAATATTCAAACTAAATTCTTCGTATACTTTAATCATTTTGGTCAAAATACAATGCCTCAGCTTTAATTTGGTACCAAGTTTTGTAGTCTATGATAGTTAGCAGTAGATATATAGGTAATTTTGAAAGTATACCACCTTAATTTTTCTACCAATTTTCTCTTGTCTCTTATGCTTTCATTAATATTCATGGATATTTAAATTTGATAATTCGTATATTTCATCATTTTGATCAAATGGCTATGTCTTATCTTTTATTTGGTACCAGGTTTTGTAAGATAGGATAGTTAGCAGTTAGCGTACTGGTAATTTTTAAAGTATACCACCTTTATTTTTCTACAAATTTTGTTTTATGTCTTATGTTTACATGAATATTCTTGAATATTTAAATTAGATAATTCGCATATTTAATCATTTTAGTCAAATGGCAATGTCTCAACTTTTATTTGGTACCAAGTTTTGTAGTCTAGGCTAGTACGAAGCAGATATATAGGATATTTTGTAGGTATACCCCTTAATTTTTCTACCAATTTTTTTCTTATTTCTTACGTTTACATTAATATTCATGAATATTTAAATGAGATAATTCGTATATTTAATCATTTTAGTCAAATGGCTTTGTCCCAACTTTTATTTGGTACCAAATCTTGTAGGATAAGATATTTAGCAGCTGGTGTAGTGGTAATTTTGTAGATATACCCCTTAATTTTTCAGCCAATTTTCTCTCATTTCGTATGTTTTTATTAATATTCATGAGTATGCAAATTAGATAATTCGTATATCTATTCAGTTGGTCATTTTGCTAATGTCTCAACTTTAATTTGGTACCATGACTCTTAGTCTGGAATGATAAACAGCGACATATAGGTAATTTTGTAGGTGACACCCCTTAATTTATTCTACAATTTTTCTCTTACTTACGTTTGCATTAATATTCTTGAATATGCAAATTAGATAATATTAATATCTAATAAGAGCGTCATATTGCTGTTTCTGAAATTCTATTTTATCTATCCAAGAAAGAAGGGCTAGACATTTCAAACAAATATACTTTTGTGTGATTAAAAGTAAAAAAAAAAACAGAGAAGCAATATTTCAAGGAGGTACTTAACGACGCCCATCTATGCTGGTTTTACATTATTTCTAGTACCAGAGTTACTTCCCCATTTTATGAATGACGATACTCGATTTTAACGTACAATCCTCACAAATTGATAGTACAGATATATTTATCTTTAATTGAGCCATGTATCATCATTTAGGACGCTAATGTAAGTTTTCTCCAAAAGTAAATCAGAGAATCTCCTATGCTCGTATCAAGTGTATTGGAAAAATGCATTAAAACGCTGTTTTTCCACACAGGGGTGGCAACTTAAGAAGCTAATTTCTGAGCCGTCGGACATATCAGGATGCAGCAAATCATGTTTTTGAAAAGCGAAAAGACATTTGTTTTAGAAAATATGAAGTTTGGCGGGTTCTGATTAAATATAAAGGTATTATAAGGAATAAAATAGAGGAAAATATTAAATTTTATAGGGTAGTAAGAGTTATCCCCCCAAAATACTATGTTTAAATTTATAAAAATCAATAAAACTCATACAAATATAAATGACAGTAAACTTACTTTTAGAAAATAAAATAATTTGCGAGAAGGAACGTCTTTTTGTCAATACAAAATCAGTTTAAAAACCATACTTTACGTTTCCGTTTTTTGTAAACATTGAGTTATCTCCCCATTTTTTAATATGATGCTACCAATTTTTGAGCGTACGACCCAATCAGAAATAAAGTAGAGTCATTCATCTTGAATTTAAGACCTGTTTCATCCTTTATGACGATGAGGTAAGTTTTTTCGAAAATTTGAATTTCAGCAACGCGCCTATTAAGGCAGATTCAATTTTCAAGGACTTTTCAAGAAATCCCTCTGTATTCAATTACTTTTCAAGCCTACGCATACGGGTAATCAGCTGCAGATAAAAATGGATTGTGGCAATGTGTCAAAAGTGTTCATAATGATAAAACTTTGCAGCTTTTTCTATTAGCCATATAATAATTTCAGACAAGATTTGACTGTTTGACAAGATTAATTGGATTTTCATGCAATTGGGATTTTCATGCAATATAAAGTGATTTATTATACGGTGTGAAAAAAAGAATAAAAGGTCCTGGATGGCTCACCTGAGTTCTGGTTAAGGAGGAAATTTCCTATTTCAAGACCTATTGGCAATTTTATTTAGCCAAGTGGAATCAGTTCAGTAACTTTGGAAGAGACAATGTTAGGAATGTTTGTGTGAAACATTTTTGATAACAAATGTTGTAGATTTTTTTTTTTACTTTCAGCTCTGGTGGCCATTTTGTGCAATCTTATTAGAGGGCATTAAAGGGGAGCATTTATTTATTATTTTAAATTTAGGCAAGTGGTTCCTGAGGATCTGTTGTTTTGAAGAAAAAAATATGGACGATACACATGTCAGGTAGGACTAAAACTATGCATAATACCTCACCTTTGAGCACTTTGTACTTAGGTGAGCTTACAAAAAATCAGCAATTTTTAATTTTGGCTTTTTTCTGCAACTCTAGACAATCATATCTAACTCTTTGCATACTAGGTAATTTTCCATGCTTTTAGTCCTCTGTCGATTTTTTTCAATATCAACTTTTTTGAAATACCATCAGAGTGACAAACAATTTGGATCCAGATTTTGTAGGGCCTGATCTGGGTTCAAACTGTTTGCAAAGCGTATCAGCTGATGACGCTAGTAGGCAAAGAGCTAATTATAAACACCTGGAGCTACTCATCTCTGAAAACTAGCTCTCTAATAAAAACTGTGAATTCTAACTTGATCATTCTCCAATAGCTTCATATAAAGAATATTGTTCTGCAAAAAGAGAAAAAGAATTATCATATTATCAATTTCTGGAATCTTCCATCAAGTTTGATACAATAACACTTTGTATACTACTGAATTCTTCCTTCTTGTTTGATACAATAAACTTGGGATAGTCCATTGTACATATCTAGGGGTGTCTGGTTATAATTTTCAAAAAAAATATTGTATTAATTTGTCTGAAGATTTGTTTTACCTTTACAAACAATGTGGACCCTGATGAATGCCGCATAATGCAGCATTTCATCTGGATCGTCACTGTTTGTAAAAGCACTTATTTCGGGGTTTCATATATACAAAGGCATAATATAAAAAGTTGAATTGTCAATTATATTTTAGGGGTCACAGCCAGATTTTCAAAGTATTTTCACTATCACTGAAATTTTTTACCTTAGCAAACAGTGCAGACCCTGATGAGATGCTGGATCTTTACGAAAACATCTTTCCAGCTTTATGGTATACCTGCTAGTATTGTCTGCTGATAACCTTTGCAAACAATTTGGACCCAGATCAGGCCCGACAAAATGTTGGGCTTCATCTGGATCTAAACTGTTTGACATTTTTATGGTATACTTGAAACATTATTTTGAAAAAAATCGGCAGACGCCAAAAATCATGAAAAATTTCCCAGCATGCAAATAATTAATAGTATTTTTTGCATACATTAATGATAAACTATGAATGCATCGCTATAAATTTCATACTTATTACTTGTCGAGTGCTGGCTGATTGGTACATGCAAATAGTATAGTTTAACTCAGTCAGGGTTTATACTGTTTGCTCCGATATGTTTGCTAAACATTTAGTGTATTTTACTAAAGAGCATGTTTTTCTACATCCAATGAAAGAAGTAAAAAAAGTTTAAATAGACAGTCACATAACCCTAGAATGACAGTTTTTCCAACCTTAGAACTGTATTAGCTTTATTACCATTGAATTTCCATGAAAATAACAATTATGGTACTCAATGGAGGTGCCCTGAAGAGACACATCCAAAAAGAGGAGAATAAATATGGGCCAGCACATGAGATTTTGTCACATATCGCAAAGGCGAGCAGTGAAGGCTCAGGCAAGCCTGTGCTAATGCACAGGCCTCTAGCCTAACTGGATACATCAGTATGGGCACTTTTGGGGGCTTTTGTGCATACGCAATAAATATCAAAATCTTATGAGCTAACTCATATACTTCTTCGGAAAATAAGAATAACCTTTATCTCGCCACTATTTTTCGTCCTGAAAATATCTTGCTTTTTACATTTGCTGCATATATTCAAATGCACTTCAAATTAGATTTGTTCATGGAAGCAAACAATATGAACCCTGATCAGACTGCTCCTAAGGGTTCATATTATTTGCAGTATAGACTAAGTAAGAACATAAGCAGATGAGATATAGGGTTAGGGATCAAGATAATCCAATTTTCTAGGGCTATGAATGATTAACAATATATACAACATCATCCCCTTTATGCACAACAGTGGTCAACAGTGTCAGCCTTATTGAACTTGGGGCCAGATGCAAAAGCACTCATATCTACAAGAACAGTTATAATTTTAAGCAGACTGTTCAGCATCTTTGTTATTCGTTTTATGGAAAGAGTCATATCAAAACTTGCTACATACAAACTTTGAACTTTGCAATCATTTTGAACACTGAAAACAGGTTTTCTTGTGCAAAGGCCAAAATTATACAACTAAATATCCTTATAGAATCATTGTGTAACATATTTATTTGACAAATTCTGAAAAAAATACCTATTTAAGACTAAAATTAGCCCAAACGTCAATTCCTGACAATGTGATAACACTGTTTTTGCACCATGGGGATCATATGGCAAATGCATTATCTGCACCTATTTCTACACAATAGTCTATTTTTGTGTTCATGTGTGTGCTATAACTGTAATTTTTCAGCTAAAAGTCAAACATACATTCCAAAATACTCTGGTGTTCAAGCAAATATGGGCATCGAGGCGAGAAAAGCTGTCTTCGAAGGTTTGCCAACAACAAAGGCGCAGACCAGCCTGCGCATCCACGCAGACTGATCAACGCCTTTATTATTCGCTAATTGGAAAGAATCATATCTAGACTTGCTTCAAGCGATATTTCAACTTTCTAGCTAGTCTCTGTAGCTGAGGATACTAGTTTGAAACTCACCTTGTCAGAAACCCCGAAGACAGGTTTTGTCGCGTCGATGCATATATGATAAAGGTTAAGATCTGCAAAATTTTCTCTTCAGTGTGTTACTCTGTGCTATCTAAAGTATCAACGCTTGCTTGTGCAATGTGGCTATCTCTTTGAAATGTGTTACCACAGGGGCATCAGCATGAGAAAACCTGTCTTCAGGGCTTGGAATCAATTAAGGCTTAACATAGCCTGCCCAGCTTCAGCAACCAGCAAAAAAAATTAATTTTGAATTTTGCCACGTCTAGCTCTTTTAAAAAATACTTTCCAGAGCGAAAAACCAAGGTGTTAATCAAACTGCAAAGTCCACGCTTTTTTTTCTCATGCAATAAAGTCAGGTTTTCTCACAAAGAGGCCTATAGTCAGGAAAAAAATCAGAAAATGACGCTTATTCAAGAAGGTACAGGCATTTTGTGAAGAAAAGGTTTTGAGATGCCTATTAGGGGTATTTTGGTATGCTAAATCCAAAAACCAATGTTGGCAAGCTGAAAAATGGCGTCTTTACTATCTAATTTGCATATTTCCAAGATGGCCGCCAAATTGAAGAAAAATCCATAAAAATCGGTAGAGTAACATGTTAAGGATGCCAAACTGGTACAAATCAATCCAAAAGCATCTTCTCATAATTGGGGATCTTCACTGACATCAAGTTATGCAGTTAGAATTAAAAATATGACCAAGAGGTAATCAGGGGAGACAACTTGAGCAAAAAATCTTGCTTCCGATTTAGTTAAGGTATTTTCATGATAGTCCATGCATATTATCTGTCCAAAATGTGTCAGAAATGATTTCATTAAAATGAGAACTTTAAAAAAATGCATCAGAATGATATCACTATTGTTTAAAGGAAAATGTAGCGACTTAAGCAAAATTCTGTAAGGCTCAGCTAGGGGAGGGGGTTAATCTGATTTTAAAGAAAGTGGGCCTGTACCTACAAAATGAATCCGATCTCATCAGCAATTCACCCTACACTATTAAACTTGCTAGCAAATTGTAGCTTAGATATAGTACTTTCATCTGGTGGAATGGTCTGATATGCAGATTAGTTATCTAATTTGCATATTCATCAATACTGATGAAAATTACAGAAAATAAGGGAAAACTATAAAAAAGCAAATATAAACTGAATTCTGCCCCCAAACTTTCCTTGTTGCATGTTATTATATCATCAGTGATACATTTTGACAAGTCCTTTCATCCAATAGTCATATAATAAAATTATATCATTTGCATATTCATGAGTATTTATGAAAGTAAAAATAGAGGTAAAATCATGGAATAACTATTCCCCCCCCCCACACACACACACCTCGGGAGGGGGCTTTTTTGACTTACCTTGCACCCAAGGACAATTATTCATGGATGTGAAATTGTTCAATGGGACCACTAAATACCAAAAATTCTTATTGTCTCCGAAAATAAACCTATTTGGATTACATAAAATTTCATGGTATCCATGGTAACCAATCGGGCACTGTAGCTGGGTCATTTGTAAGCAGACCAAAGATTGACATTTGCATGCTACACATACTTTCATAGATTTTTTTCTCTCTTCCACTAATTCAAGGAAAACAAGCTGTCAGTTACTGGCTAAACAAAATGGTCGCTAAATAGCAAAGAAAAAACTGGCTAGAACAATTTACTCTTCCCCCATAATGTGAAAATACACAATATTATTCTAAAGAAAGTGGGTGAACCTACAAAATGATTCGTATCTAAGCAGCAACTTGTCCTAGACTACCGACTCTGGTACCGAATTGAAGCCCAGACATAGTTTTTTTATTCAATGTGCTGATATGCAAATTTTCACTTTTGCATATTCATGAGTATAAAAAAAAAAATAAAAGAAACTTTGTTGAAATAATAAGGGGGTGTACCTATACACATTACCCATATGTCGTTTGCTAGTTATCATAGACTATCAAACTGGGTACCAAATCAAAGCGTAGACAAAGTACATTTGTTCAATGGTACGAAATGCAAATAATCTAATTTGAATAGTCATGAATATTTATGAAAACATGAGAAATAAGAGAAAAATGGTAGAAAAATAAGGAGGGCGTGAACAATATTACCTAAATGTAAGCTGCTAACTTTTCTACACTGCCAAACTTGTTGCCAAATAAAAGTTGAAACATTACACTTTAACCCAATAGTATAATATACAAATTATCTAATTTGCATATTCATGAATATTAATGAAAACATTAGAAATAAGAGAAAAATATTAGAAAATTTAAAGGGGTGTACGTACAACATAACCTTTATGTCAGCTGTTAACTATTCTAAACTTCCCAAATTGGTACCAAATGAAAGTTGATTCATAGTACTTCAACACAATAGTATGATATACAAATCTTATTTACAAATTTGTGAATATAAATGAAAACATTAAACAAAGAAAGTAATATTGCAGAAAAATTAAAATGGGTATATCTACAAAATTGCCTATATCTCATCTGCTGATTGTCATAGACTAACAAGCTTGGTAGCAAATAGATGCTAAGACATAGCACATTTTATGCCACGATCGGATATGCAAATCATTTTATGATTATATTCTTGAATATTAATTTAAATGTTAGAAAGGAGAGAAAAATGGAATTAAAATTAAGGGGGTGTACCTACAAAAATACTCATATCGTAGCTGCTAATATTCCTAGACTGCCATGCTTGGTACCGACTTAAAGCTAAGACATTTTACTTTACTCAATAGCCATTATGTGAAATTATCCATTTTTAAATTTATTAATATTAAATAAACATTAGAAATGAGAAAAAAAACGTAGAAAAAATAGTGGGATCTACTTCTAAAATTACCCCTATCTCATTTTTAAATTGTTCTAGACAATTAATCTTAGTATCAAATTAAAGCTGAGACCAAGTATTTTATTCCAATGGTCAGATATACAATCAATTAACAAACATATTCATGAATATTGATGAAAACTATAGAAAACTAAAGAAAAAATGAAAACAAATCAATAAGGTTGTATCTTCAAAAATTACTCATTAATAAACAAATTAAATAATTTGCATATCAAACAACACTATT
Source organism: Loripinus fragilis (assembly GCA_964019695.1). NCBI lineage: Eukaryota > Metazoa > Mollusca > Bivalvia > Lucinida > Lucinidae > Loripinus > Loripinus fragilis. The sequence continues at coordinate 112,463,977 of OZ026516.1, forward strand.
GTACAACTTTTTCTGGACTTTAATTTGGGAACAAGTTTAGAAAGTAAGTGAGTATGAAATCTAGGATAAATAGCAGCTGAGATATGAGTAATTTTGCATGTACATTTTATTAATTGTTCTATAATTTATACTCATTTCTAATATTTAATTAATAATCATAAATACAATTTTTAGATAATTTGCATATTGGTCCATTGAGTAAACATGATATGTATTAGCATTAAATTGGTACCAAGGCTTGTAGTATAGGATAGTTAGCAGCTGAGATGTGGATACATTTGCATGTACACCCCGCTTAATGTTCATGATTTTTCTCTTAGTTCTAATATTTTCATTAATATTCATGAATATGCAAATTTGATAATTTGCATATCTGAACTTTGAATGAAAGTCCTATGTCTTAACATTCAGTTGGTACCAAGTTTAAAAGTTTTGGATGAGCTGCTGCTGAGTTTTGAGTTCTTTTGTGGGGACATCCCCATTCTTAAGAAGCACATTATGCGTTGCCATGGAAACCATGCGATTTCACATAGCTCAAATAGATTTATTCCTTAGGGCAATATTTTTCCCCATTTAGGTGGTCTCCCAAAACAATTTGACACACAATAAAAGTTTTCCTGATTGTGCAAGGTTGGACTAATTAGACCCTAGGGTATTAAGGGATGAGCATGATGTTACTTTTTATAGATACAAAATGTACCATATATTTGGGCATGTGCATTATGACATATTTATTTTAAAACAAAACATCTTGTTCATTATCAAAGTTTCTTTCTAATTTATTACTTGAAAAACTGGTAAACAGTCCAAAATCGTGAGATGAATTAAACTAACATTTAAAAAGCAGGATACTGAATAAGGCAAGTTTATATAATGATTTTATAGACTAAATGGACATTTATTACCATGAATACGGTAATATCCTGGAATAATTATGTAAATTGCTGCAAAAACCAAGTACTCAAATGGTAAAACGATCTTATGACATAAAACAAAGGATTTTGGACGCAAAAACATTGTCAAAAATAAAATATTTCAGTTATATGTCAAATTCCATGATTTTTGGCGGCCATTTTGAAAATATGCAAATTAGGCCATTAAGACGTCATTTCTCAGCTTGCCAACATTGGTTTTCGGATTCAGCATACCAAATTACCCCTAATCAAGGTGTCAAACCCTTTTCTTCACAAAATGCCTATACTTGTTATTTTTTCTGATTTTTTTTCCTGACTACTATATCTGTTTGTAGTGTGGCTGTCTGTTTGGAAAATGTGGTTATTCACTTGCAGTGTGGTTATCTGATAAAAGGCTGAATGTCACTTTTTTCAAAATTAATTGGAAGATGTGTAGTGAAACACTGTAACCCTGTTCGTAGGAGAGGTGCTTTACATTAAACATGAGTCCTCCCAAATTTTTCAGAATCAACAGTTAAATAAGGTAGTCCACCAATTTTTCCCTTAAAAGGGAGAGCAGTGGTTCAGTAGTAGAGTGACAGTGAACAAACACCTGAGTCAGATAACCACAAGAAACAAGCAGCCTTGATTTTCTCTTCTACTGAAATGCATGCAAAATATACAATAATCACACATTATATATAATACACGTATAGTATAACACAATGTGCCCAAAGGCATGAATGTACATTCTTATAAGAAAGGTGTACCGTTTCTCAGAGGAAAACCTGTAGCAAATGAATAAATAAATTAATAAATACATGTATATTATATTTTGACATCAGTGATTTACTGCAAAATAAAAATACAACTTAAGGTAAATGACTAAAATTTCGAACACTAGTTGCTTGCGAAATATGGCCTAGACAAACAGTGCAGACCCAGATCAGACTGCTTCTGAAGAAGCAGTCTGATCAGGGTCTTCCCTGTTTGCTATTCTGACAAGTAGTTCGTGAATTTCAGTATTTCATTTGAGAACAGAGTGAGAAAAGTGTTTGAAATTTTTGAACATTTACCTTAGGTTAACTAGATGAACTACATATGGCATACACAATGTTTACTGAGCTATAAAGTAACTACCATATTCTGTCTAATAAGAACACAAGTCATGCTCTTATAAGCAAACACTGAGAACAGTAAATGTTCTAAAATTTCGAACATTTTTCTCTTTCTGTTCTCAAAAGAAATGTTATTATCAGGGCTGATACTCACAAAATGTGTGTCAGAATAGCAAACAGGGAAGACCCTGATCAGACTGCTTCTTCAGAAGCAGTATGATCTGGGTCTGCCCTGTTTGTCTAGGCTTTTGTGGCGGGCAACTACTGTATGAATTTTTAGAACATTTACCGTACTTAATGAATTGTTCACATTATATGAACTTTTGATTTCATGTAATTTCATCAAATTTATGGATTCATCTTGAGAATGAAACAGTGTGGATCCTGATCAGCTGGCTTCATCTGGATCAACACTATCACTATCATCTAAAGAGGATATATAGAATTTTGAAAATTTTATTCACACAGAGTTAAACATATTAGGTCACATGTGGTAATCTTAAGCGCCTGCAAAAAATGCATCTGAAAATGACGTCTGCTGCAAATATTTGCTAACATTATTGCCTAATGTTAGCATAGAGGCAAACAGGGTGGACACAGATCAGACTGCTCCCATAGGAGCAGTCTGATCTGGGTCAACACTGTTTGACCAAGAGGCTTCTTAAACATTTCAGCAGATGTCAAAGACATTGGCACTTTGAGAGTTAAATCATGCTGTATCTGAATTAGGAAATTATATAATTATCATCCTCCTCTTACTGAAAAAAATGAACCTTACCACGAGATTATTACACTTTTTTATGATAGATATAAAATATCATGTTGAGTCTTTCCCCTAGGATGGCTTAAATTATGATCAGAGGTATATACTACGCCATCCTATATATAATCAAAGCCTGTCTAAGATTGAACTGATGCAGACTGGAAATAATATATAATTTCAACATGCACTTTCTGCCTTAACACTTTGTCTGCCAGTATCGTCTGCTGAGAACCCCTGCAAGCAATTTGGACCCAGATCTGAGACTCGTTGCATAAGGCTAGCACTACAGAGAACTTTGTAGCAAACTGATACAAGGTTCATACAGGCAAGTTGGTGTAGAATTCAAGGACTTTTCAAGGACTTCTTAAAGACTTTCCTACTGTTTTCAAGGTCTGAGAACTTACCGGTATAAAAAAACTGATTTACACATTAAAATACTACTTCAGAAATGTTGGACTGCTTTACTTAAGATATTAGTTTTAGAGAATAAGCATAAATTTGTGGTTCCTTTATTTGGTGCAGCATATGCTGCACCAAATAAAGACGCCACAATTTTATACTGATTTAAGTCTCCAAAGACAGTGTTGAATCCTCTTGTAAATGGTCAATTTCAAGGACTTTTCAAGGCCTATGTACTTTTCAAGGCAAATTTAATTTTCAAGGACTTTCAAGACAGTTCTGTATATTCAAGTAATTTTCAAGCCCGTGGAAACCCTGTGATATGCAATGATATGTTTTCAAAAAATCTCTTTGGCAACATGATGATTCTCAAGTTGACTCGCGGAAAGTGCTTTGTGGGGCTCTATGGTGCTTTTTATGTATGCACAGAAAAAGAACAGCTATCATTGCGCAAAGGACTGAAACAGAATAATGCTTCTTTCGGCATAGTCATTGCATAGCATAAAGAATACACTGTAAAATGCCGAAAAGGGCTCACCTTGTGCCCTTATCCCAGGCCCAACAAAACTTAGTCCAGAAAGTGTTATTTGTAGAGAGAATATAAAGTGGTTAAATTTAGAAGCATTAATTCTAAGTTGTACTTATGCAGACATATTCTTCATGCATGCATGATTAAATCATGACACTTTCAGTCTGATTTTCTTCACACTTTATCACGCAAATTTATAATTGGCCTCGTCTTAGCAAGCAGTGTAGACCTGATTCAGCCAACCTGAATCAATACAAATAAAATCAAGCATGTGAAATATTTAACTCATTGCCTACTGTCATCTGTTGACAACCTTTGCAAACAGTTTGGATCTAGATCAAGCCTAATGAAAGGTCAGGCTTGATCTGGAACCAAACTGTTTGTCACTCTGATGGTATTCCTGAAAGAATTTTACGAAAAGTGATTTTTTAAAAAAATCAGCAGACGACAAAAAGCATGAAAAATTACCCAGGAGGCAAAGAGTTCATGCACGAAATACATTGCTTCTTGTTAGATAACGCCTCCAGATAAGAGTGTGAAATCAAAAGCTATTTCTTCTCATTTCTCAACCAAAATATATGCTCTGGGTACTCAAAAGAGGCGTCGTAAAGATAGGGTACATTTCAGCACCAAATATATGCGTTTAGATTGATGGATAAAAAATATATCATAATTTTTAAGTTTTTGTATATATGGACCTTTGAGGAGATGCAAATTTCTGCAGGAACATAGATCTCAATAAGCCCATTCTTTAAAGTACCCACAACATATATCTTGGTTGATAAATAAGAAAATCAATTTTTAATTACATACTATTTTTTAATCTGATATGTAATATGAGATTTGACCCGCAGCATATAAGGTTTGATGCAGACCGGCACAGTAAATATTTCACATGTAATACGGGCCTCGACGTGAGAAAACTTGTCTACCGGGGTTTGCGAACAACAAAGGCGCAGACCAGCCTGCCGATCTGCATGTCTGATCAGCGCTTTTGTATTCACTTATTGGAAAGTATTATATCTAGACTTGCTACATGCAAAATTTCTAATTTATAGCTAGTCATTGTAGCTGAGCAGGTTGGTTTGAATCTCGACTTGTCAGAAACCCCGAAGACAGGTTTTCTCGCGTTCCAGCCCAAGAGACCTTAGGCAATAATATTCAAGGAGTGTTCAGTGTTGAGAAAAGTGCCATTCACTTCTTTGTTATCAGGAAATAGCCTTGGACTAGATATAGGACTTCTCACGTATACATAAAACCTAATTTTGTTGCATGAGCAGCGTTGTTTTTTGTTTGTTTCTTTGTGTTGATGCTTTACATCCCTGTCAACAATTTTAAGTCATGTCAGGATGATTTCCTGTCTTACAGTCTTCCTGGGTTTAACCAGTACTAAGCAATGGTTAAAGTGTCATGCTCAAGGACACAACGCAGTGACTCCGGAGAGTATTGAACTAGCAACCCTTCCATCCCCACTCTAAGGCTCTACCATATGAGTCACTGCACTCGTCAGCCAACTGAGAAATACACAAAAAACTGTATATTTGCAATCATTTACTAAAGGAACGATTTATTTTTTCCACTCTATTGGAAAGGTGTGACATGGGTAGGACACATTTTCAAGGCAGAATGCTATAGATATCAGATAGAAACAGATATAGGGGATATTGCCTAACAAGGATTGCATTAGCTGATTGAGAAACAAAAGAAAATGTATATATGCAATCATATACTATTGGATTGAATTTTTTAACCCTTCACTAACTGGAAAGGTGTGACATGTGTTTTAAGGGTTATTAGGATGCATTTATTTCAAGGAAGACATGCTATAGATAAGATCATATTTCTAAGCATTGTTGGCATAACTCTTTGCATGCTGGGTGATTTTGCACGCTTTTGTTGTTCTCTGCTGATTTTTTTTCAAAATTAATGTTTCAAAAAATTCTTTCAGGAACAATATCAGAGTGTCAAACAGTTTGGATCCAGATCAGGACCGACATTCTGTCGGTCCTGATCTGGGTCCAAACTGTTTGCAGAGATTATCAGCAGATAACAAAAGTCGCATCTTCACCAGCGAAGGTTTCGTCGTATCTACCTTTCGACAAACCCTTCACCTCACGACCCTCAGAATTTATTAATAGCGCAGGCTAATCGACCAATGAAAACGCCAGGAAGGATTTTTTCGATAATCCCTTCCTGCCAATCAGATTAAACGTAGCAGATTATCGGCATCTAATATACACCGCCTGTTAAGTCTCCATAAGTCCAGATAAACAAAGATTTTGGTCGTAAAATTATTTATATTTCTTCTATCCTTAGGTCCAAAATTATGTAATGGGTGCTCAAAATAACTTTCTTAATGTGACAGTTCTTTTGAGCACCTTAAACGTATATTTTAGTTGTTATATAAGAAAACTGAATGTAAATTAATTACGCCGTCTTATCTGGAGTACTGGTGTTTATCGATTTTTTGCACCGCTTTGTGATTGATCATATTATTTGTTACTATTTTCGTCTTATGACATACTCAATCGGAAGAAAGTATCCTTGTGAGGCCAAGGGTTAAGATAGCGAATCATAACCCTTGGTATGACAAGATGCAAAAGTCGCTGCTAGAAGGCAAAGAGTTAAAGATGATAATCATTGTGTGTTGCCTTTTCAAGAAATCAAGAGTAATCAACTAAAGACAGAATTTATCTTATGATGTACAATAGCATTACCTATTCACAGAGCTGGAATAAAAGATAAGCATTAAGAACTAAATATGAGCCATGACATGAGATTTCCAACAATGTGGCATTTGGACAAGTGCAGACTCAGACAAGCCTGTGCAGCCTCCTTTTAAGCTTAGATTCAGTCAGTAGCTTGACAGTCGTAGAATATTCAAGCGACTAGCAAAGGCTCTGATCAGTCTGCGCGTATGCGCAGGCTGGTCTGAGGCTTTACTGGTGGCACATACCACATAGTTGGAAATCTCATGTCGCGGCTCAATTATCCGTATTGAATCTACAATGTATGCAAAAAAGAAACATAAAACATTCAATTGTTTAAACAGTGACATTGCATAAAATTAGAAAAGATTTGCTTGAAAGAGAAATTACAAATGTTTGGAATAAAAAGGATATTCATATGGAATCATAGTGTGGTTTGAAAAAGTGTGGTTCCAGAACAGCTAACTTCATCAGAGAGAGCTGATCTGGATCTACACTGTTTTCAATAGGAATAGATGTTTAAAATATTATGCCTACACTGCCCTTATTACACCAAATATGCTATTTAACCCTTTGAAGACTAATAATTTTTTTTCTCATAAAATTTGATACACTTGAAGTTGAATTAGGATGGTCCATTGTATACATTGAGGGGTTACAGGTTACAATTTCCAAAAATTATATTTTGTCTTAGCAAACAGTGCAGACACTGATGAAATGCGGTATTCTGCGGCATTTCATCTGTGTCTTCACTATTTGCAAAAATATCTGTTCAGGGGCTTTCTGTCTGCAAAGGGTTGAGTAAATTCTATAAATAAAAAATCTTGCATTTAAATATATACCTGAAAGATCTTTTTGGCTTGTCGTCTAGTTCACGGAGGTTTCCTGTGCTGTAGGAATGATAAGATACGCCTCCGATCTCGGTGTCATTGGGAATATTGTCACTTCCGGATGAACCTCTGCGGTGCCTAGAAGGTTGGGGGCTGGGAGATTTCTTCTTATTACTGCCGCCCCAGAAAAGGTTCCTAAATAATAACAAAACTTTTCCTATATAAATCAACGACAACATCATGAGAAAACCTGTTTTTGTTGTATGTACACCAGACACTTACACTGTCTTTACTCACATTGCCAGTACATTTTAATATGAAATAGGAACACACCATATGGCGATCCAACCACTATTTGTCCTAAGAGGATAGCACAGTATATCGTATTTCTTGTGAGTCTGTATTCGCGTGAGTAAAAATAGTAAGGAAGAAGGCAAAGATAAGGAATCGATACAATCACATACCATTCCTGACCAAGGACACCTTATGGGAAGGTGACAAAGCACAAGAAAACCTCACATACAGAAGCACTTGGAGGTCAGCCCTTTCCCAGCAGGTGATCACAAGGCCACAGCCGTTGCCACACATTATAATGTGATCCGGCGGAGGACATCTTAAGAATGCCGAAGGCAGGAGGGTGAGCTATCATTAACCTTCAAGCTCCTGGTGATCGAACAAATCCCTCAGTCTTATGGCTAAAATATAACTTAAATATCAACAAAAGCACATCTTCAGGATTCAATTTTACATTTTATATTTTTTCAATGTTAATGATGATCATGGAACATTTTTCAATAGTAGAATACGGTTCTTACTTTGATCGAATCGACTTTTTATAGATAGCCGAACTGGGCTACTTAAAAAAAATAAGGACTTCATACTGCAGATGAATAGAACAGAACAGAGCCTCTAATCTTAACAGCAACTAACTCGCCATGTTGCCTTCTTCAGAGGCAACAACTCGTTGGTTGGTTGCTATTATCAATTATAAAATACAAGTAAAACCTGTCTTAAGGGGCCACTCAAAAATAGACAAAACAAAGATCTTAATGGCAAATGGTAGCTTAACAAAGGTCGAAAGTATTGCAGAATGCTCCCCTTGGAGCATTCTGCGATATTTTTGACCTGCATTAAGCAATAATTGGTCTTGAAAGCCAATTTTCAGTCATTTTGAGAGTGGCCGTTTTTGACAGGTTTTACTGTAGTGTCAATTAGCAGAATGATCAAGTATTAAATAGATAGATTTTTGCCCAAGTGTCGCACCTAGAGTAACTTTTTTAGCTCTTTAGACAGACTGTCCCTTCGACGAAATGGTTATTTCCCAAAAAAACTTAAGATCAAAGGGTCATTTGACCAAATTATTCTTAGACGTAATGGTCATTTGACAAGATGGTTTTAGACCAAATGTCATGCAGCCACTGCACAGCTTTAAATCTGGGGTTTATTCTATAAACTATGAAACTAACCCCCGTCTCTTGGTATAATGCACTTGTGCATTTTGCATGAGTTCCTTGTATTCCTCTGAGCGTATGAATCTGTGGTATGAATCCTTCTTCATCAGGGCATACACATGCTCCATAGCTGGCTGGTACATAAATCTGAAAAAAAAATTAAACTTAAACTCTTTTTATCACGTCTGGGAGTGAAATAATGCCATGCATTAAAATCGATAAACCACTAGTGGTTTACAGATTTTCAGGAAACGTTATGATTTGTTAGTTTGTTTGTTTGTTTGATTTGATTCTATACGTCCCATCAACAATCTTTCAGTTAAACAGGGAAGGGTGTTCCTAGGTTGAACCAGTACTAAGCTAGTATAAATGTGTCTTGCTCAAGGACCACAACGCAGTGACACCAGGAAACATTATGAAATGACCCTTTTAACGTCACGCATATGGCAAAACCCTAACGTTTTCATGCCAAAATTGTGATTTCAAAATAATTTTAATGTCATATGATAAATAGAATCTAACATTCCTGCTCATGTATTATTGAATTTATTAAACTCAATGCGAAAAAAATATAAAATGCTATGCAAGTCTCGCATTTTATCCCTTTTCCCCAATTCGTTTAATAAATTCAATAAAACATGAGCACTCATGTAAGATCCTCTATGTAAACTAATGATTTTTCCATCTGGCTTGATACAATAAGTCTTGGACGGGTCATTGTACATACCAAGGGGTCACAACCTAGACTTGCCAAATTCAGATATACATGTAGTTGAGTCTTTGAAGACAGTTTTATTGTGCAAACATTGCAGCAGACTCCAATGAAATAACTCATTCTGTGTTACAGAGGGGACAAGATCAAATCACAAAACCTACTACAGTAGAACTTCAATGGCTCGAACAGGCTTGGGACCATGAAAATTAGTTCTAGCCAAGGGTAGTTCACCAAAGGCATCCAGGGTGGATTATGCCTAAAATGACTTGTAGGGAACTTGGTGATAGCTCTAGCCAGCCCAGGTGAATGAGCCATCAGAGTTCAAGCCATTGAAGTTCTACTGTCTTTTCAGTTTCAAAGGACCAAAACTCTCCAAAAATCCAACCAGAGTTATGGTTCTTGCCTTCTGCACATCTATAAATATATCTTAAACATTTTTTTAAAGATACAAAGCGGACATGATCAAATGGCAGTATCTAAAATTTGCAGTTCACAGAGCCATAACTCCAAAAAATAGACAATCCAGAGTTGTGGTTATTCAGTTGTGCATGTCGCCTAATGATGATTAATATTTGCGTGAAGTTTCATGAAGATAGCTTAAATGGCTGTAAAGTTACAGAGTGGACACAATCAAATTGCAAAATATTATATACTATTTTCTGTTTCAAAAGGGCCATAACTCAAAAAATTGTCAATCATGAGTTCCAGTTCCTGTACATTGTCTAATATTGGTTGATAGTTGCATGAAATTTCATGAAGATATCTTAAACTGTTTTTAAGTTAGTGCAGACATGAAAGCATGACTGACAGATGGGAGTTTAAGTTGTGACCTTGACCATGGGCATGCCTAATAGGGCTGCCACGTTTACGAAATTTGGTAAACGTTTACACAAGTTCCAGTAACCGAAACGGTTCCGTTTAAACATAACTGCCAGATTGAATTTTTTTTTCATTATGCAGATCGGTAAAATCGCCGATATTTCCCTTAAAAAACTCTTTGAAAAATGTAACTTGTGCGAATATTCGAAATTGTTTCTAGCTGGGAGTTGTGATAAAACTTATTTCAAGTAATTGGAAAGTGATTGCAACATGCGCAGACTTGTACATTACGGACATTTTCTTCAGTTGCAAGCGTGTAATTAATGAGTGAACACACACAAGACATAACTGCGAATCGTCACGTACGCATCAATACACACGCCGACGGGAAGTAAACAAAAAAATCACATCTTCTTCCAATAGGACAGTGAATGGCCTTCTCTGAAGCATTGTCGCATGCGTCTCTTCTTTGCCTTTACATAAATAACTGTGACCAATTGTTAAAGTGCAGGAAAATAATTGTTCCAAGCAGTGACTGAGTGAGATAATATTCGGGACATTTTTATGGCCCATTGAGCATGTCCGCCATAATTTCTAACTGTAGAATACAGCGGAAATGAGAAAACAAACAATTTGATTGATGATCCAGATCGAGATGTGACGCATCACTGTTTAAGAAATTATTTTTTTCATTAGGAAATGCTATTAATAAACCACGACGCTTGTCACGTGACAAAGTTCGTGTAAACGGTAGGTCAATTTTGTAAACGTTTATTGCAGAAACACGAAACGGTGCCATTTACACGTGTAAATGTGGCAGCCCTAATGCCTAACAAATGCTCTGATGTTCAATCACTGGTTAAATATGAAAACAATTGCCCTAGGAAGAGAATAAAAAATCGGGGAATGCCATGTAATACCATATGGATTCCTACATTTGTGGTATAAATATGAAGTCCGAAAGTTCTCTCGTTTTTGTCAGATTTACTTTTCCCCCCGTAATGAAGGTGCACCAGAATCTGACAGGAATGTGTTCATTATTTGAGAAAGTAAAAATGACATGATGAGAAAACTTTCTGAGCTCCTATTTATACCACAAAAGTAGGAATCTATAGGGTATTGCATGACAGTCCCAGATTTTTTATTTTCTTCCTTGTGCAGTTGTTTTACATATTTAACCAGCGGTTGGGCATCAGAGTGTTTGATAGGCATGTTGCGAGTTGTTGGCTAAGTGTTGTGAACTACAGACAGCCATATCATGAAAGGTTATAATGAATTTGCCCATTCTCTGTAGAAGATATGGCCTGGAAATGAGATTCTGAGTGTAACAGCTTCTGGCAAAGTTTGAGTCAAAGTTGTGACATTGACCTTGGAAGTTGTTGGCTACATACTGTGATGCTACGGGTGATAATCATGTGAAGATATAATGAATTTGGCATTCCCTTGTATGAGATATGGTCCCAACACATAAGTGAGACTGACATACAGATGGATTGGTTGACTGACACATGCAGATTCCAGCAAATCTCAAGTCCCAAAGGTGGTCTTTCACTGGTAGAGGACTAATAATCAAAATTTTAGCTTACATGGATCCATGTAACACTAAAAATGTTCTGTGTACATTTATTAGAGCATGTATGGTAAGCATGGCTAACACAGTATCTTTTCAAGTGCAAGTTTGTGTTGAAGTGGGTAAAACCACATGGAGACACAGGATGTCTCTCAAGAATTTACCATAAATTACCTAAATAATTTGGATATCTTGATGGTTTTTTCTATATTTACTCTAAAATTTGAGTTCATAACCAGGCTAAAAGATTGTTACAGAATTACAAATAATGTCAGTCCTGATTAGCGCACACAGGAAGTCTCTAAAGAATTTATCATAAATTACCTGAACATTTGGATATCTTGATGATTTTTTCTATATTTATTCTAAAATTTGAATTCATAACCAGGCTAAAAGATTGTTACATATTACAAATAATGACAGCCCAGCCCTGATTAGAGCTGTGTGATCAGGTTTTACATTGTTTGCGCAGTACTGTCTGTCCTAATACCATATTGGGCCTTATATGTGCGAAAACTCTAATAAGCACACAACAAGTTCTTTTTTTAGTTTATAATGTTGTAAATTCTGATTCCTGCCAGTCCAGGTACATAACTTCAATATTACTTCATATAGATTCAACACTTGGATGAAACACAGTGATGCTACTGATCAGTTGGCTTCATCTGAAGCCAGCTGATCAGGAGCCACACTGTTTTCACAAAAAGGTATAGAATTTTGAAAGTTTAAGCACACAGTGCCCTTATCAAGTAAAATACAGACTTGATTGCAAATCATGCAGTAATAAGTAAATTTGAGATATTCAACTGTATATATAATGAGGGGTCATAGGTTATAATTTCCAAATGTAATTGAAGATCATTTTTATCTTAGTAAACAGTGTAGACTGTAGACCCTGATGGTATGCTGCATAATGTGTCATTTCATCAGTGTTTCACTGTTTGCCAAATTGCTAATTATTTTAAATTTGGACCAGTGGTTCAGGAGGTGTCTTTAAAGATTTTTTCTATTTCTAGCTCATTTTACAGTTAATTTTCAAAGAGCCAATCATATTAGAGATATTTACCTACAGGAGCTGCTTTAGATGTCAACATTTGGATTGTTACCATATTGGTATACATAAAAATAGTTGGCTGCTTTTGCCTCTTTAAAGCTGAGAAGTATGCTTTGTCATCTTGTACTCTTACACCACCTACCTATTTACATCTTTCTGTGAGTTCTCCCATTCTCTGACTTTTTCCATTGTCCTTGCATCTACATTTACCTCTGACAGGGCACCATGGGTGAGAAATTTGCTACAACAAAAGACATGAAATTTCAGAAACTGCAAGCTAAAAACAGAAGAAAGATTTCCTAAAATATATGGGCCAGCACACTTTTGGTACTTATCACATCTGGGCCTCAACGTCTTCCGGGGGTTTGCAAACAACAAAGGGGTAGACCAGCCTGCACGTATCAGCCTGCCCATTCATGCAGTCTGATCAGTGCCTTTGGTATTTCCTTATTGTAAAGTATCATATCTAAACTTGCTACATGTAAAATTTCTAGCTAGTATCTGTAGCTGAGCAGGCTGGTTTGAATCTCACTGTCGGAAACCCCCGAGGACAGGTTTTCTTGTTGAACGGCTCATCTATGTGCAGCTTAAGCTCAGATAGCCTGCCAGAGCCTTCAAGTCAAGCATGCATTTAGTAATAAAGAGGAGCCTCAAACCCAAAATTAGACCTCTAGCTCCACTAGGAATGGGTGCTTAAAGGAGGCTTTTCCGCATATGCAAAAAGTACCAAAATCTTGTGTGCTGGCCCATCTTATCTTTATAGAGCATAAGATGGGCTTGGACGCGAAGAAACCTGTCGTCAGTGTTTCCGACAAAGTGTGACTCAAACCAGTCTCCTAAGCTACAGAGACTAGCTAGAAAATTGCAATTTCTCTTGTAGTAAGTATAGATATGCTTCTTTCAAAAAAAAAAGAAAAACAAAGGTGTTGATCAGTCTGCGCAGATGCGCAGGCTGATCTGCGCCTTTGTTGTTCGGACACTCCAAAGACAGAATTTCTCATGTTGAGGCCCAGATCAGAGTTTACACTATTTGATCACAGCATTTTTCATACCTGTTTAGGTAGCCAAATGGTATGGCAATTTTTTGGGTACTAAAATACAACTAAAAGGGTTTTTTTGAAGATTAAAGGTTATCTATTTCTGCAATCAATATGATAAATACCTGATTACCTACATTGTATCTTGCAATTGCTTTGAAACATGGCTAAGCATCCTGGAGCCACAGAGCAGACATGACTTGTACAGTCACTACCAGAAATCTTCAGAATGGAACCAAGGGTAAGGTAGATGTGCCTGAGGGAGTGAGTGAGTTAGTGTTTAAAGCCCCAATATCAGCTAAGGTCAAATGTAGATGGGGCCACAGATTAGAGTCTTATCCAGACTGGAGGAGCCAAAGATGGAACTCGGGACACCTGGGTACAGCGAGTGGGGATGTGCTTGAAATACTGTCATCTCATCAGGATGGACACTAAAGAAAATTTTCTTAAAAACCTTCTAGGCATTCTGGAATCACAGAGTAGATATGATTGATGTAAACAAACCTATGGGTGGGTTCAAAAAAGGACTAAGGGTTAAATATTTGTGAATATGTGTGTTTTGCTTCTTTTGTTTGATTTGATTCTTTTCGTCCCATCAAAAATCTTTCAGTTAAACAGGGACGGGTCTTCCTGGGTTGAACCAGTACTAAGCTAGGATAAATGTGTCTTGCTCAAGGACCACAGCCCAGTGACGCCGAGGCTGTGAATATGTGTGAAATATTTAGTGGTCATGAAGTCTTCTTTTGTAATGTAGTATTTACTGTCTTTTCTAGTTTTGCAATCATCTCACCAAGGAAAAAAGGATGGTTGCTTTACTTTTGTTCTTGCTGTCATGTGACCATTAGTGTTCTGTGTCTCTTCCTCGCTGTGCCGTGGATTGGTCAGTGATCAGGTGATTGTGGCATTTCCTGGTTACAATCACTTGTTTTTTTGAGTTAACCCTTTCCTTCATGAATATTCATGCTTAGCTCCACCCACAATGAACGATTATATAAATAAACTTTCACAGAACAAAGAAATTACTTGTCAGGTCCACTAGTGTAGGATCATATCTAATCATATTTCCATAAGCAAACCTAGTATACCCTGATCAGGCAGCTCTTACAAGAGTTGCCTGATCTGGGTCTGCTCTGTTTGCGAAAGTGTTTAAAGGCGTCTCTATGGGGGTAAAGTTTTAACAAAAATTGACTGTATATGATTTACTATCACTAAAATTTCAAACACTTTTCTCTTTCTATTCTCAAATAAAATGTTGGTTTTCAGGGCTGGAATTCACAAATTTCTTGTCAGAGTAGCAAATAGGGAAGACCCTGATCAGACTGCTTCTTCAGAAGCAGTCTGATCATGGTCTGCCCTTTTTGTCTCGGCCTTTTTGGCAGGCAATTAGTGTTCGAAATTTTAGAACATTTACCATATTCAGTAAGGAGTCAATTCTTGACCTACCTTTCATTGTTGGACTTGAGTAAAGGGGCCTTGGATAGAGGGGCTACTACTAAATCCTTGCAAGCTTTATAGAAGTGTATGTTGACCTACCTTTCAATGTTGGACTTGAGTAAAGGGGCCTTGGATAGAGGGGCTACTACTAAGTCCTTGCAAGCTTTATAGAAGTGTATGTTGACCTACCTTTCAATGTTGGACTTGAGTACAGGGGCCTTGGATAGAGGGGCTACTACTAAGTCCTTGCAAGCTTTATAGAAGTGTATATTCTCATGACTGTATTCCTTCTTGAGAAAATGTTCAAACTCAGTTAGACCAGTCTCGTCTGATAACAGATCCTCGAAACTCAGCGCCCATTTCTTCACCCTCATAACTGTTGGTATTTCCACCCTGAAGAAAAATACTACATCATATAAGTAATAGTTATATCATGGCTTGTCCGCCTGTACGTGGAGATAATCCATGAGCTTTAGCTCATGGATTATCTTTTGTACAGGTGGACAAACATGGTATAACTATTTTATACCACCTATATCAATATAGAGCTTGCACATTATGAGAGAGTGTGTGCTAAAGTTGGTAAGGGTGGTATAAGACCTTATATGTCAGACCTGATGCTTTTGTTTTGATGCTTAACATCCCAGTCAACATTTTTTCAGTCATGATGGGACATTATGAGTGTCAAATGGTTTGGATCCAGATCAGGACTGATATTCTGTCTGACCTGATCTGGATCCAAACTGTTTGCAAAGGTTATCAGCAGCCGACACTAGCAGACATTGATCAAATAGCCTTTGCTGAACTTCAAACTATTTCCTATTTTTAAGACAGATGTGCTGTAGTCAAAATGAAGTTTAGTCAAAATGAAGTTTATACATGAAGTTGTGAGTTTGTTAATGAAATGTCTTGGCATGCAATTGTCACAGAAATAGATCAATTTAAGGTCTATTAACTCTTCGCATGCTGGGTATTTTCCCCCCGATTTTTTTTTTCAAAATTAACTTTTTAAAAAAATTCTTTCAGGAACACTATCAGAGTTTCAAACGTTTTGGATCCAAATCAGGACCGACATTCTGTCGGTCTTGATCTGGGTCCCAAAATGTTTGCAAAGATCATCAGCAAATGACAAAATTTGAAAGAATTAAATTAAATAGTCTATGATAAAGATCAAATCAATCTCTATTACAAAACTTCTTTGGTATAGAAAGTAGAACAAATTTAGGTCAAAAACCTTTGCTAATCAGGTGCTCTGATAACCATGTTCATTAAGTAGGTTAAGAATAGATTGGAATCAATATCAGGAAGACATTTTTTCCAAATGCAGGTGATAAATCGGTCATTCACAAACAGATCATTTCATCAATTTGGGAATTGTCTTATTTACCTCAATGAGTTCACTATGACCTATTAGTTGTGAACCAAACATTTTCTTCCCACCCGATTGATTTTGGAGAAATAGCTCTATTTCTATCAGAAATTTAGCTATTTTAATTCCCCAAGTCACTTGTATACATGTACTCATAGTACTTGTCCTGCCTGCTTACATGGCATTGCATTGACAGCCTGAACTGCTTTCTTCTGCTCCGCTGCACAACATGCAGCACATGCTGCCGCCGCCAGCGGTACCTTGCTCCCATTACATGTAGGTCAAATAAATTCATTATTTAACCACACTTTTCTTATTCATGAAAATCAATTCTATTATGCCCCCAAATTCAACTCCTTCATCGCATATATCAATACTGTTTTATGAAGAAGTCGGACCCATTTCCTGTGAATGAGATGGACCTTAAATTCAACAAAATCATTATTTTTTTGTAAATCGAAAGTTTTAGAATTCCAGAAACATCCCAATACTCTGCTTAATTATACCCGCTTTTTTCTTTAGAAAAAAAGGGTATATTAATTTCGTGTCAAAGTCGGTCCGTCGTCCGTCTGTCTGTCCGTCTGTCCGTGCGTCCGTCCGTCACGTTTCTTGTAAATGTATCTCCTCCTAAACCGTTAGAGGTAGCAACTTCAAACTTTGTACTTCAATAGGTCACATGATGTAGAGGGTACTGGTCAACATTTCGTGTGACCTTGACCCCAAGGTCAAGGTCAAAGGTCAAATGTTGTATTTTCTTGTAAATGTATCTCCTCCTAAACGGTTAGACGTAGCAACTTCAAACTTTGTAGCTGAATAGGTCACATGATGTAGAGGGTACTGGGCAACATTTTGTGTGACCTTGACCCCAAGGTCAAGGTCAAAGGTCAAATATTGAATTTTCTTGTAAATGCATCTCCTCCGAAATCTTTTGACATAGCAACTTCAAACTTTGTAGCTGAAAAGGCCACATGATGTAGAGGGTACTGGGCAACATTTTGTGTGACCTTGACCCCAAGGTCAAGGTCAAAGGTCAAATATTGAATTTTCTTGTAAATGTATCTCCTCCTAAACGGTTAGACCTTGCAACTTCAAACTTTGTAGCTGGATGGGTCACATGGTGTAGAGGGTACTGGGCAACATTTTGTGTGACCTTGACCCCAAGGTCAAGGTCAAAGGTCAAATATCGAATTTCTTGTAAATGCTTCTCCTCCTAAAGCGTTTGACGTAGTATCTTCAAACTCTGTATGTGCATAGATCACAGAATGTAGAGGGCACTGGGCAACATTTAGTGTGACCTTGACCTGAAGGTCAAGGTCAAATAATGTACTTTCTTGTAAATGCATCTTCTCCTAAACTGTTGGACGTAGCAATTTCAAATTTTGCAGGTGCAAAGGTCATATGATTTGGACAACATTTTGTGTGACCTTGACCCAAATGTCAAGGTCATATAGTGTATTTTTTGTAAATGCTTCTTCTCCTTAACCATTGGACATAGCAACTTCAAACTTTACAGGTGCATAGGTCATATTATGTTGAAGGTACTGAGCTACATTTTATGTGGCCTTGACCCCAAGGTAAAGGTTATATGTCAAAAAGCGGGTATTTGCGTTGAGGTATGGGTACTCTTTTATAGTAGCCCCATTTATTACATGGTTTCCTCGACGTTGAATCATACTCTTCTGTTCAAAAGTTGGTATATCATACATATACCAGCATACTAAGGATGTATGTCCATTTATTGCTTAGGCCAAACAAAAAATAAGTGTGTTTCGGGTAACAGGGTAGGCTAGGCACACATATATTTTTTTTTCTGGAAAAAAATTATAATTTCATGCATTTTGAAAGGCATTTCGCCTTTCAAAATGCATAAAATTATATATTTTCCAGAAAACCTGAAAATAATTCTAGGTTTCACCTGTAAATTTCTGTAGAGTCAGGTTACTCTAAACACAGGAATTTTTTATTTAGCCTTATTTTGAATTCGAAACTGTATTGGCGATTTTTGTTGATACCACAACTACATAAAACAAAAATACTCGCCAAATATAAATGTTTTACAGTATATGAAGGAGTTGGATTGGTAGGCATGCAGTACTAAAATTTTTGGTGTTAAAAGAGTATTAGACTTGAGATCGAAGGGTCGCTGGTTTGAGACTCACCGGAGACTCAACAGTCCTGTGACCCTTCAGTTCAGGTGATTTGAAAAGGGTTCCAACTTACTGCTGCACGTAACTTACAGTTGTTTATTTATATCCCAGAAAGTGGTATCATCGCTGGTCCATGGATTGCTAGGCTGAGCTGCTAGCGGATCTAGGAATGGATCATACTCCAAATGCTGCTCACTTCGGTGAAAAAATCTGAAACACAGAAACATGTGTAAATGAGAGGGCCATGCATGCTGAGAATATTTCTTTCAGTTATCTGCTGTTTGTTGCTGTTTTTTTCTTCAAATCTGACTTTGGGGGGGGGGGGGGGGGGGATTAGGAGTATCATCCGAGTGTTTCAAACAGTTTTGGATCCAGATCAGACCCAACATAACAAACGGTACAATTTCTAAGAGGGTGTATGATATGTGTATGGGCATGGTGGCAATTTGGTAATATTTGAATGAAACTATTTTGATATTTAAGTATGACTTTTAAAGCATTTTCTGATTTTAGCTCTGGTTGAAATCAGTGAATAAGACAGCCAGCCATAGATGAAAATAGATGATACAAAGTACACCTGCTGATAATGCTCATGAGGGCGTCAGGTAGTATATAGACAAAGAAAGAAACTGATGACAAGCAGCAATAGATACATGGTTGTATATACAGTCAAAACTCTTTATAACGTCACTTGTTATAACAGAATATTCAGTATTCGACATAAATTTGCTGGGAACAGATCTGTTTCCATTGAAATTCCCTCTTTATAACAGAATATTCACTTAATGACACCGACAGTAACTTTTGGGAACAGATATACAATTTCTGTTGAAATAAATTCATTATAACAGAATTTTTACCATTTTTCAGACAATTTTGTGATCAGGACAAGGTATTTTGCATGAACAGGTTTCTGTCTCACTTGATAAGAGGAAAGCCTTGTGCATTTTGATGGAATATGAAATTGAACTGATGCATACATTTGGAATAATAACATTTTAATTCATTTATATAATATTTTCTTTTACCAAATGATTATGATGTGGAAATCTGGAACTGGTCAGAATTTCTTTATAACAGCAAATTCACTTTAAGGTCAAAGATAGCTTGGAACAAACAGTGTCTTTATAAAGAGGGTTGACTGTATATACATGTACTTTACTATTAGAGTACTGCTATAAAGGCTGCTGTAGACTGACACAAATAAATCAGCATATTACTTTGATTTCTGATTTTGAGCCTGTTTAGTTCGAGGATACATGTTTTACATTAGATTCAATAGCTGAAAAGAAAACTGTGTAGATCCAGATCAGCTGGCTTTTAAAAAGCCAGCTGCTTTTGACCTACACTTTTTTCTAACAAGAAACAACCAGACTCAGCAGTGCAGAGGTTCAGTTTCCTTTTCACTTGAGTAAACTTGTTTTCTGCTCGATGTAGCGAACTTCTGTATGATACTTCCTTATTTAGAACGGTCAATAATTGCAAACTTGCTGGATCAAACATTCTCTTTCTCCAGAGTTCTATTCCATTCATAGCCGATTGGTCATGTTTGTGTTTACGATAAAAAATGAGGGCATCCCAGGGGTTGATTATGGGCCCAATATCAAGTGGAAGATAGCATTTTTCCCCTTTCTGAACCAAACTGTGATAGATGGCCTTTATACTGTTAATTCGAAAATTTTCGCGGAGTTTTATTTTCGCAAAACTTAGCAAAAACCCTCACAACATAGCAAAATCACATTGTCATTTACTGATGTAGGTAAATCATGCTCTAGTTGCAAATTTTTAAAGTGGCAAATATACTGTTAAAGCTATTCACAAAAATATAATTCTTGCAAAATTTCAGAATTAACAGTAATAAAGAGGAATAGACAGTCAGAGAAATTGTTGGACAGTTTCCTAAAATTCTGAATGTCTCAAATAAAATGTTGGATATCAGGGCTCGAATTCATATAATGCATGTCAGAATAGCAACAGGGAAGACCCTGCAGAAGCAGTCTGATCTGGGTCCGTGCTGTTATTCTGGGCCTATCTGGGAGGCAAATAAGTGTTTGAAATTTTTAGAACATCTACCATAGTTGACATAAAGGAAGAATGGATACGGTAAATGTTCTAAAATTTTGATCTCTAGTTGCCTGCTTAAAAGGTCTTGACAAACAAGGCAGACCCAGATCAGACTGCTTCTGAAGAATCAGTCTGATCAGGGTCTTCCATGTTTGCCATTCTGACAAGCATTTTGTAAATTCCAACCAAGATATCCAACATTTTGTTTGAAAAGAGAAAAAGAAAAGTGGATCGAAATTTTAGAAAGACAATTGAAGCATAAACCCACATAAACAAACGTTTTGGGAGTAAAATTTTGATTAATTTCTTAACCACCTGTAAAATCATGTGTTGTGGGTGGTCATTGAGACGATTCTTTTGAGTACCCACAACAAATGTTTTGGTTGAGAAATAAGAATTAATTTTCAAATACACACTTATATCTACAGGCCCGATAAAGAGTACCCATTAATAATAATAATGGGGGGGGGGGGGGGGTCACAGAAAAGGAAAGGACACAAATTAAATTATGAACAAGTAGTTTTATATTTTTCTTCTTTCAGTGAGCTATAGCAGAGAGGCAAAGATAGAAAGCCACATGCAAGTATTTATCTGATCTGAAGCTTTGATTGGTTAACTCTTTGCAAGCATGCTTTGGTTGTCGTCTGCTAACTTTTTTCAAATCATATTTTTCAAAAAATTCTTTCAGTAACACTATCAGAGTGTCAACGGGTTTGGAGATCAGGACCGGCGCTCTGTCGGTTCTGATCTGGTTCCAAACTGTTTGCAAAGGCTATCAGCAGACTTCAAGTCGCCGCTAGCATGGAAAGAGTTAAAAAAAAATATCTCACAGCAAAAGAGCTACCAATATCAATAATTAATGAGATCAGTGAGGCAATATATCATTGATGAAAAAGAGCCTTTCTGAGTTTTGATTACAGTAAAACCTGTGTAAAACAGCCACCCTCAAAAAGACTGAAAATTGGTTTTCAAAACCAATAATCCCTTAATGCAGATCAAAAGTGTTGCAGCATTCTGCAATACTTTCGACCTTCAATAAGCTACCATTTGTCATTAAGATCTTTGTTTTGTCTATTTTTGAGTGGCTGTTTTACACAGGTTATTCTGTACACTCAAGAAATGTTCTTTTTTCATGGACAACGTTCCTTGAGCAAACAGTGCCTACCAGGATCAGACCTCTCCTCTATCCCATGACAGAATCATACTGCTCCTTAGGAAACCAAAACCACACTGCTCATAAACCCTTTCCATGCTGGGTAATTTTCATGCTTTTGTTGACATCTGCTGACTTTTTTCAAAACTAACTTTTTCCAAAAGGTCTTTCAGAAACGGTCAAACTGTTTAATTGGACCCAGGGTCCTGATCAAGGTACATACTATTTGCATCGCAAGCAAGATACATGTAGTCATAAAAGCCCTATACTAGGCCAAAAAAGAAACGCCGCATATAAAACATACATTGTATATAGGTGTCTTTCACCAACATCTCGCAAACGATTGTCACAGTTTGAGCGCTGATTCTTGGATTATGAGTTCCTGGGGTTGTCCTAGCTATCATTGTCACCGGACAAAATTGATTCATCAGTTTAAACCTACGTTTTTATCGATCTTAATGTTGCGTCTTTAGGCGATGACGTCATGAATGCGCACAGTCTGACATTGTTCAAATTTGTCAGAAACGTTTTCTTAGAGGTTCAATCATCTTTGCATGGCATCGAAATTGTTGGGCTATCACCGATGGCGTCATGTTAGCTTGTAACATTCTTATCGCCTTTTCGCGTTCAACATGTGCCCGTTTTGGCATCGTAAAATAGCAATGTGTTACTTTTAATTTTAATTTTTTTAAATGTTTTAAAGCAAATTGGATGTTAGACTAGTGATTTCAGTAGTTAATACATGTGTAAATCTAAATAAAATGAATGTGCACGTGAAAAACTTGAAAATAAAAAGACAGCCAGTACACTGGTTTGGGTTGACTGAGCCCAATAAAACAATGGGAATAAGTTGCGGCAGGAATAGTAGCGGAACATAGGCAGCAGATGGAATTTTGTAACTCTCATCTAACGCGAAATATTTTTAATCTTTATATGCGGCGTTTCTTTTTTGGCCTAGTATATATTCAATATCAAATTGCTCATAAAGAACAGCGTAGACCAAGACAAAGAAACAGCATATAGTAGCCCAAAAGCCACTATCCGATTGCTCATAAAAACAGTGCAGACAAAGACACACTGCTCAAAAACAATATAGCCGAATATCAGAATGCATTGAACAAGATCAGACTGCTAATGAGGCCAGAATTTTCTTAGTCCTCCTACTGTATCTTGCCGGAAAGAGTCGAAAAAAAATATTTCTAGAGTTATAGTGCCAATGACGACCACAGCAGAGATACATTTTTTTCCAAATTTCAGGGTAAATAGGATAGACATTTCATGTGAAATATCTACCAGCGGACGATTCACATGGAATGTTTAGCATTATTAGTTTTCATAACCTCTTTGCATGCTGGGTAATTTTTCATGATTTTTTTGTCATCTGCTGATTTTTTCAAAATCAACTTTTCTGATAAATTCTTTCAGGAACACATGCACCATCAGGGTTTGGCCCCAAACTGTCAGGCCTGATCTGTTTCCGAACTGTTTGCAATAACAAATGTAGGCACTAGCAGGCAAATTTGAAAATGTCGTCTGCTACAATTACAGGTGGCACTATAAAGGTTGATATTGATAACTCTGAAGATACTTCACCTTAATTATCGCTTGGTCTATATTAAGAACTACTGAATTAAACGTCATTGAGGAAAAAAGAATTCTGCGTGATATTTTCGTTACTTGCATTTGCTAAATAAAGAAGATAGTTTTATTTTTAATCTACTGACGGTTTGCCTATAGAATTTTTTGTACGTCACTTACATCGACTGAATGTCGCATCTATGGTGGGAATTCATGCTTTTATAGAATCTTATTACATGACATGACACTACAGCAGTTCAAATATCAGCCACATCATAAGAACACTTGAGCCTTATATGTGATTTCCAACAATGTGGCATTTTAACAAGTGTAGACTCAGACTAGCCTGTGCAGCCTCTTTTTAAGCTCAGAAACTCTAAATGATGCTGCGAATAACAGCAAATAACAAGTGTTAAGGGGTTGATTTTGACCAAACTTATACATGGTACTTATCATTTGTACCAAGAATGAATCAAATCTGACCAATAGGTACTGAGATATGGTTCCGGACAGACAAAAGGTGTGGACGGACGGAAGGACAGACGGACGGAATGGACGGACGCACAGACGACGCCAAAACTTTATCCCTCCGACTTCGTCCGGGGATAACAAAGATGCTGATCAGACTGTGCAGGCTGGTCATTTGCAGCCGTGGCATGAGATTTCCAACAATGTGGTAGATGTGACCAGCAAAGGCTCAGACCAGCCAGCGCATACACACAGTCTGATCAAAGCCTTTGCTAGTCGCTTGAATATTCTATGACCATTAAGCTACTGACGTTAAGCGTCAGTCAATATGACGTTTTCTGTTCAATAACACTCCATGTCCACCTTAACATATGAGTGCCATTATAGTCTTCTGTTGTCATCTGCTCAAGTCGTCTGCTGCATACATGTATAATTGCCTAACATTATTGACTGAGTTAAATTTGAGTTCAGGGGATATATCTTTCAAAAGCTCTTACTTGCATGAAATTTTTCCTGTATAAACGAAAAATGTTTTTTTTACATCTCACATAGATCACTTTACGCCCCAATATTTAGCTTTTGAGCAATACAAAGCATGCTTATCAGTCTTTTTAGAGTCACTTCCTGGTTTGATACCATTTGCGCTATAGTGACACGCTGGGTGAACTTTAGAAAAAAACAGTTGCATGAACATGAACTACAATTATCAGACTACAATATTTGGAAGTATTTTCGCCCAAAAGGACAAATTTCAGGTAGAAAAATATATATTTACAATTTTTACTTATGGACTTTTCAATACTGATAAGCATGCTGTCGATTGCTCAAAATCTGTATGTTGGGGCGTAAAGTGATCTATGTGAGATGTATAAATTGTTCATACAACGAAGTGGCCAAAGGTATCAGTCTCCTTGATAAAAAAGCATTTTTAGTTTATACAGGAAAAATTTTATGAGCTTTTGAAAGATATATCCCTTAACTCAAATTTAACGCAGTCAATCATGTTAGACAAAAATAAAAAAAGTTATGCAGCAGACGACTTGAGCAGATGACAACAAAAGACAGGACAGGCACTCTGTGCAAATGGAAGACCCTTTGGTCAGGCTACATATATCAGCAGTTAAGTTAACCCTTATCCCGCCAATATTCTGGATCCACTTCTTCCAATTTATAGCAGCAGACGATTTTTGTCGTGAATGACATTGAAAGCGTTAATTCAATAAAAACTTGGTCGAAGATGACCTAGATTCCACTTCATTCACAAAACCAATTACAGCTACAGTAAAACCTGTGTAAAACGGCCACTCTCCAAAAGACCAAAAATTGGTTTTCAAGACCGATTATCGCTTAATGCAGGTCAAAAATACTGCAGAATGCTCAAAGGGGAGCATTCTGCAATACTTTCGACCTTTATTAAGCTACCATTTGTCATTAAGACCTTTGTTTTGTCTATTTTTAAGTGGCCCTTTTACACAGGTTTTACTGTAATAAGCTTTGCATGCTGGGTAATTTTTCATGCTTTTGTTGTCGCCTGTTGACTTTCATCAAAATTAACTTTTTCAAAAAATTCTTTCAGGAACACTATCAGTGTCAAACAGTTTAGATCCAGATCAGGACAGATGTTCTGTCTGTCCTGATCTGGGTACCATTAAAGTAACTTTCTTCACAAGGAACGATTTAATTGAATCACTTGAACAGCAGATTACTTTAAAAATCACTGAGTGACAAAACCAAATAACCCAGACATGAAAAGCATGTGCAAAAATCCCAGCCAAGTCCAAGATCAAGATCAGCCTGTTCCCAGCAAAATATTCATTGAAAACTAGGATGGATCAACCCAGATCATTAACTAGATCTGGCAGTGGGAATACTAGGTAACATTTGAGTGAAATTATTTGAAAACAGGGCCGTTGTTGAAATATTTGCACTAGCGAATACAGGGAGGGGGGATGGGATGGGAATATACTTACATATCTAATGATTTGGAAAATTTCATTCTAGGCCTTGCTGCAGCTCTTCTCAAATATTCTACCTGCAAATAAAGGAAAAACTCAAGATTTTAATAAGAATCTTTAAACCTATGAGGGATGGATAGCAGAGGCAAGAGGCTTTACACATTAAGAATTAAGATAGGTACCAGAACAATGAGCACCTGGGAGCCCTGGCATAGTTGAACTCGCCTCTGAATCTGTTCAGGATTATTGTCTCCAATATTGTTCCGATAATGTCTTCTTCTGCATTTAGTCAAATGCTCTCCAGACTACTTTCATCATGGCAGCAAACAGTATGACCCCTAGAGGAGCAGTCTTAGGAGCAGTCTGATCTGCATTCATATAATTTGCTATATAGGTTGCCAAAGTTCATCAGCAGATGAAAAGGCAGACAACATTTCTTGTGAATGGCAGGAAATAGGTTAATAATTGAAACCAAAAAGTGATCAGGAGTATAGGCATCTGAGAATTTATCTTGGGGTAGAAATTCATAGCTTACCTGTTGTATTAGAAGTCACACACATGCATGGTTCGGGGCATAAACAGTCAATTTTACAACTTGATGAGGTGCGCACAAGATAACAGGGTTCATACAGGCAAGTATGAGTAAAATTCAAGGACTTTTCAAGGACTTCTAAAGACTATCCTACAGTTTTCAAGGACTAAGTTTAGATAAAATCCTTGTGTGTGTGCGTGTGTGTGTGTGTTTTTTTAACGTCCCAACAGCTACGGTCAGAGACGGTGCCACAGCTCACAGTCTCATCCGACAGACTGGTTTTGAATGTTTGATTTGATTCTTTACGTCCCAGTCAACAATTTTCAGTTATGTCCGGACAGGTCTTCCTGGGTTGAACCAGTACTAAGCAGGGATTAATGTGTCTTGCTCAAAGGCACAACACAGTGCCGCCCCGCAAACTCCTCGATCTAGAGTCAAGCACTCTACCACTGAGCCACTGCGCTCCCCCGACAGACTGGTAAAGCTGGGGCTCGATATTAGTAGGATGAAACCATATATGAGTAAATACAATAATTTGCTATCTATTGCAGGTACTTGACAAGATATAAACTTACTTCCCTAACTTTGAAATCTCTATTCTTCCTTCTTCTTGCTAACATCTGACTAGGCTGGAAACATCTACTTGGTCCCTCTTCTATACATTTAACCTGATTCGGCTGAAAAATAAAAAGGACCAGCCCATGAGATATTGTTGTCTGCTGCTTCAAACCATTGCAAACAGTTTGGAGCCAGATCAGGACCGACAGTTTGACACTCATATAGCTTTCCTGAAAGAATTTTTGAAAAAGTTAATTTTAAAAAAAGTCAGCAGATGACAAAACAAGAGGGCCAAGTGGCCCTAAATTAAGCTCTCACCTGAGTTTCGTTTTAAGATTACATATAGGTACCTGTAGAGAGCTGACCATGTCCCGGGCGACCCTGGCGCGGGGTAGTTTTGACCCCAGGGCATAATTTGAACAAACTTGGTAGAGGTCCACTAGGTGATGCTATAAACCAAATATCAAGGCTCTAAGCCTTATGGTTTCAGACAAGAAGATATTTCAATGTTTTTCCCTACATAAGCCAATGTAAAATATGTGACCCCCGGGGCGGGGCCATTTTTGGCCCCAGGGGCATAATCCACAAGGTGATGCTACATACCAAACATCAAGACTCTAGGCCTTGTGGTTTCAGACAAGAAGATTTTTTCACGTTCCTCCCTATTTAAGCCTATGTAAAGCATGTGACCCCCGGGGTGGGCCATTTTCGGCCCCAGGGGAATAATTTGAACAAACTTGGTAGAGGTCCACTAGATGATGCTTCATACCAAATATCAAGGCTCTAGGCCTTGTGGTTTCAGACAAGAAGATTTTTTCATGTTTCTCCCTATATTGGTCTATGTAAAGCATGTGACCCCCGGGGCGGGGTCATTTTTGACACCAGGGCTATAATTTGAACAAACTTGGTAGAGATCCACTAGATGATACTATATACCAAATATCAAGGAACTAGTCCTTGTGGTTTCAGACAAGAAGATTTTTTCATGTTGCTCCCCATAAAAGCCTATGTAAAACATGTGACCCCCGGGATGGGGCCATTTTTGGCCCCAGGACTATAATTTGAACAAATTTGGTAGAGGTCCACTACAAAATATCAAAGCTCTAGGCCTTGTGGTTTCAGAAGAATTTTTTTTAAAGTTTTCATCGTGAAATTCTATTTTTAGCCTGTGTGACCTATATATGCAATGGACCGGAACCATTTGAATAATTTTAAAAGAGGGTCATATAAGGATCATTCCTACCAAGTTTGGTCAAAATCCAGCCAGTAGTTTAGGAGAAGATATGTCGTTTGAAGCAATTGTTGACGACGGACGACACACAACGGATGACGGACATCCAATGATCACAATAGCTCACCCTGAGCCAATGGCTCCTAGGTGAGCTAAAAATCCTGAAAAATTAAAAACAGCATGCAAAGCCTGTGTTACCTTCATGTACAGCTATCTAGTGGGGCTACAGGTCTTAATTCTGGTCAGATCTTTCGGCAACAAACATACCTTGGTTATGCAATCGACAAAGGTTGCAAGCATCTTGTATACCCGAAGAGCTGATACAACATACAACCTCGCCATGCCAGGATGGACTCAGGTAAGTTGGCGATGTAGATCCTGCTAATGTTGTAATCTAAGTGCTTTAGCAGAAAGAGTTCACCAGACACTTGTATGCACTAATACACTCTGAGCACTGGATCACACATTCATCATAAAAATAAATAATGTAGGTAATACCAATTGAATATTGGTGGTATAACAGTGAATATTGGTGGTTTCCATTTATATATCAGTGGTATACCAGTGGAAAACAGTGGTAAAATTTGGTGGTATTACCAGTGGTATACCAGTGGAATATCAGTGGTATAACAGTGGAATATCTGTGGTATTACCAGTGGTTTCCAGTGGTATACCAGTGGTAAAATTTGATGGTAATACCACTGATATAACAGTGGCAATCAGCGGTATTACCACTGTTTACCTCTAGAATCCATTGTTTTACCAGTGGTAATACCACCAAATTTTACCACTGACTTCCACTGGTAAACCACTGATAATACCACTGATATACCACTGGTAATTCCAGAGACTTTTTCTATGGGGTATAAAAAATTCACAATTCAGAGATCCCTCACCTGTAAAATCAGCCTATCTAAGATACAGTGATCCTCTTGTGTTTTACTTTTTCTTGGACTTTTTTGAGTGAGGAGTCTTTTAAGTTTTTGAATGTTTTTATCCGAGTCTTTATCTTGGAAAAACAGAGAAAAGTCTATACTTTTTGGTCTTTCTCTAAACTTGGGTATTTCCTCAATACTATGGAGGCATCTAGGATGTTTTGTTTTCATTCTTAGACCGGGACTATAACTCAATGGCCTCGTCTTGTTCACAGGTCTTTTACTGAAGTTCTCAACTGCATCAAGACTCCTAGGTCTCTTAACAATCCTTGCACTTGGGTCAAATGGAGCTATTAGGGGTGGTGGTGAGAGTTTTAAAACTATATCACTTTCTTTAAAATGGTCAATTATCCTCGGCGGCGAGGGCGGTTTTTCTCCTTCAATCTTTTGATCAGGAGATATATCACAATTTTTCGCTTCTACTTCTGTAGTGCACTCATTTTCTACCACTGGTATAGATTTTTGAACACTACTTGCATTATTATTTTCACCTAGAACTGCTTCCGTTTGTTTAACATCACTAGAATCTGCTTTAGAAGCATCAATATTAGTAGTTTCGGATTTCTCCGTTTCATCCTGATCTTGATTATCTTTCTTTGGGTCTCCACAATACACTTGTGCACTCGCTCTGTTCCAAGGCTTTTGAGACTCTCTCCTGATAATCTCGCGACATTTCACCTTTTCGGGTACATCTTCTTTTACTTTGGGTTTCGAACGAATGCAACCCATTCCCAGAGTCCTGGGTCAAAATCACAAACAATCACAAGACAATAATTTATCACCATGAATTTTAAAATAATAAGGAGATATAAAGTACAGGAAGTTTAATATGTACCACACATAGTCACTAAAATGAGACACTGATAAAATAATTCATCAATTTCCTTCTAATGATGTCAAAGTTTCATTTTACCAGTTACTATACCATAGTTGCCCTGATAAGTCCACAGTGCTCTAAGAAATTATATGGGCCTTGTCACAAGGAAACCATCCTTGGTAACCCATGTCCACACCGGGTAGGCGGCAATAGAAAATGCTCTTAACAATCGAAGAATGCGGATCAAAAATCGATAGAAAAAGTGCTTTCGATTGCCATTTCGAAAACTCTGTTTCTAGTGATTTTTTTATCCACGTTCACAATAGTATTACAGTTTTCGATTGCCGCTGTCTGAAGCATTCCATTTCTCTATATTCATTATATTGTCATTATTGATGAATGCAAAGTAAGGGAATAGGTCAAGCCTGGATTACCGAGGGTGTAAGGAATCCTTACTTCAGGATTTTTGATCAGATTAGGCTAAACCTGCATACCCGCAGCCATAGAGATGCGAGAAAACCTGTGGGGGTTACTGTATCATGCAAACAACACAGGCACAGACCAGCCCAGCATGGGCATAACCACAGTCTGATCAGCATTTGTTATTCACTTATTGGTAACCATATCCTGAAAGTTGCTACAAATGACTGGTATATTAGTCTTGCTTTGTCAGAAACTCCACAGACAGGTTTTGTCACTATGAGGCCCATACACTACTGTCATTACTCATTTTAGACCTACTTTGTATGCTAAAGCATACCGGACCCAAGATACCAATGGGAAAGTGACAACTTCACAATTATACATCACAAACGAGAGCCAAGAGGTCAGCCCTTTCCCAGCAGGTGACCACAAGGCATCAATAAAGAGATGTGCACGAAAGCATAACAAAAACAAGACAGAAATAACATAAATGATCCACAAAAGAAGCACCGCCTTGGAACAGTCAGTAAAAATATTTTACTGGAGGGCTTAAACTGGTTTCACGGCACGCCAACCTCACCCTAAGTTCAGATGTGGATCAAGACACATAGAAGTTTGGTTTGCATTAAAAACCCCTAACTTATCAATGCATCATCTCCTAGAACATATAAATCAAGATATAAAAAGGAGACAAAGCAAAGATAATAGGCGCGTTGCTGAAATTCAAATTTTCGAAAAAACTTACCTCATCGTCATAAAGGATGAAACAGGTCTTAATTTCAAGATGTATGACTCTACTTTATTTCTGATTGGGTCGTACGCTCAAAAATTGGTAGCATCATACTAAAAAATGGGGAGATAACTCAATGTTTGCAAAAACCGAAAATGTAAAGTACGTTTTTTAAACTGATTGTGTATTGACACAAGGGCGTTCTTTTTCGCAAATTATTTTATTTTCTAAAAGTAAGTTTACTGTCATATATATTTGTATGAGTTTTATTGATTTTTACAAATTTGAACATATTATTTTGGGGGGATAACTCTTACTACCCTATAAAATTTAATATTTTTCTCTATATCATTCCTTATAATACCGTTATATTTAATCAGAATCCGCAAGACTTCATAATTTCTAAAGCAATTGTCTTTTCGCTTTTCAAAAACATGATTTGCCGCATCCTGATATGCCTGACGGCTCAGAAATTTGCTTCTTAAGTTGCCACCCCTGTGTGGAAAAAACAGCGTTTTAATGCATTTTTCCAATACACTTGATACGGGCATAGGAGATTCGATGGTTTACTTTTGGAGAAAACTTACATTAGCGTCCTAAATGATGGTACATGCCTCATTTAAAAATAAATATATATGTACTATCAATTTGTGAGGATTGTATGTTAAAATCGAGTATCATCATTCATAAAATGGGGAAGTAACTCTGGTACTAGAAATAATGTAAAATCAGCATAGATGAGCGTCATTTAGTACCTCATTGAAACATTGCTTCTCTGCTTTTTTTTACTTTCACTTATACAAAAGTATATCTGTTTGACATATCTAGTCTTTCTTTCTTGAATAGATAAAATAGAATTTCAGAAAAAGCAATACGACGCTCTTATTAGATATTGATATTATCTAATTTGCATATTCAAGAATATTAGTGAAAACGCAAGAAATGAGAAAAATTGTAGAATAAATCAAGGGGTGTCGCCTACAAAATTACCTATATGTCGCTGTTTAACATTACAGACTAAGAATCGTGGTGAGACATTGGCAAATTGACCAACTGAATAGGTATACGAATTATCTAATTTGCATACTCATGAATATTAATAAAAACATACAAAATGAGAGAAAATTGGTCGAAAAAATTAAGGGGTATACCTACAAAATTACCACTACACCAGCTGCTAACTATTTTAGCCTACAAGATTTGGTACCTAATAAAAATTGAGACAAAGCCATTTGACTAAAATGATTAAATATAAGAATTATCTAATTTAAATATTCATTAATATTAATGTAAACGTAAGAAATAAGTCAAAATTGGTAGAAAAATTAAGGGGGTATACCTACAAAATGTCCCTATACGTCTGCTGCGTACTAGCCTGGACAACAAAACTTGGTTCCAAATAAAATTGAGACAATGCCATTTGACTAAAATGATTAAATATGCGAAGTATCTGATTTAAATATTCAAGAATATTAATGTAAACATAAGACATAAGACAGAATTTGTAGAAAAATAATCGCGATATACTTTCAAAATTAGCAGGAAGCTAGCTGCTAACTATCCAATCTTACAAAACCTGGTACCAAATAAAAGATGAGACATAGTCATTTGATCAAAATGATAAAATATACAAATTATCTAATTTAAATATTCATGAATATTAATGAAAGCATAAAGAATAAGAGAAAATTGGTAGAAAAATTAAGGTGGTATACCTTCCAAATTACCTATATATCTACTGCTAACTATAGTAGACTACAAAACTTGGTACCAAATTAAAGCTGATGCATTGTATTTTGACCAAAATGATTAAATATACGAACTAACTAATTTGAATATTCATGAATATTAATGTAAAAATTAGAAATAAGGGAAAATTGGTAGAAAATGAAGGTGGCATACCTACAAAATGTCCTATATGTATACTGTGTATTAGACTAGACTTAAAATTTGGTACCAAATAAAAGTTGTGACTTTGCCATTTAACCAAAATTATTGAATACACGAATTATCTAATCTTAATATTCATGAATATTAATGTAAACACAATAAATAAGACTAAATTGGTAGAAATAATAAGGGGGTATACCTACAAAATTACATGTACTTCAGCTGCTAACTATCCTAGACTATAAAAATTGGTACCCAATAAAAGTTGAGACATAACCATTTGACTAAAATGATTAAATATACGAATTATCTAATTTAAATATTCATGAATATTAAAATAAACATAAGAAACAAGACAAAATTGGTAGAAAAAATAAGGTGGTATACCTACAAAATTAACACGACGCTAGCTGATAATTATCCTATCTTACAAAACTTGGTATCAAATTAAAGTTGAGACATAGCAATTTCATCAAAACGATAAAATATACGAGTTTTATAATTTAAATATTCATGAATATGAATGAAAGCATAAGAAATAAGAGAAAATAGATAGAAAAATAAAGGGGGTATTGCTACAAAATTACCTATATGTCTACTGCCAACTATCGTAGACTGCAAAACTTGGTACCAAATTCAAGTTGAGACATTGCATTTTGAACAAAATCATTAAATTTACGGATTATCTAATTTGAATATATTCGTGAATATTAATCAATACTTAAGAAATAAGTGGAAATTTGTAGAAAAATAAGGTGATTTACGTTCAAAATAACCACTAAGTCAGCCGCTAACTATGATTAACTTCAAAACTAGGTACAAAATAAAAGTTGAGACATTTCTATTTGATAAAAATGAATAAATATACAAATGATCTAATTTGAATACCCACAAATATTAATGTAAACATAAGAAATAAGACAAAATTGGTAGATTCATTAAGGTGGCATCCCTACCAAATTACCTCTACACCAGCTGTGTACTATCTTAGACTACAAAACTTGGTACCAAATAATAGTTGAGATACAGGTATGCGACTCTATGATTATATGTATTCGAAATATATAATTTTCATATTCACAAATATTAAAGAACACATAAAAAGAATAAGTCAAAAATAGTAGAAAACTAAAGTGGTTTGACCTACAAAATAACCTATATATCAGCTGCCATATATCCTGGACTACCAAACATGGTACCAAATAAAAGTTGAGATATAGCTCGTTGACTCTATAATGAATATACAAATGATCACATTTGCATACTCATGAATGTATAAGAAAACATTAAAAAGAAAGAACACAGAAAGATAAAAATTAGTTCCAGGCTTTAACTTGAGAATAGGATAACTAGCAACTGACATATGCGTAAGTGCACCCCTTTATTTTTTCCAAAATTTTCTCTTATTTCTTATATTTTGATTAATATTTTTGAGTGAGAATTTTAGAAAATTTGTTAAATTGAAAATTTGGTAAAAGTGCAATTATTTGGCATTATTTGGTACCAAGAGTGGTTGCCTAAAAAAGCAGCTGAGTTGTAAGTATCTTTGTGGGTACACACTTTTATTTTTTTACGATTTCCTAATGTATTCATTAATTTTCATGAATATGCAAATTTGATCACAAGCATACTTTAAAGCTGAATGAAGCTGCTATGTCTTACTTTTGTCTTTTTTTTTATCGAGTTAGTACTTTAGGATGAGTTTCTGCTGAGATATAAGTAATTTGTAGGGACATAACCAACTGTTGTGAAGCGCATTGTTTGTTGCCATGGAAATCACGCAATCTTACATAGCTCAAACGGGGTTATTTTCAGGGCAAAACTTTTACCTATTGAAGGCGGCCCCACAAAACAATTTGACGCCCATGAGAAGTTATCCTGAGGACGCAAGGCTGGTCTAATTCGACCATTGGGTACTAAGGAATTTAAATGTTTTTTACTTTTGATGTATAGATAGTGTAACACATTTTGCTGGTATTGCTAGGAAGAACGGACATTATGACGACAGATACATCAAAGCTACTTGTCGATTCTCAAAACTCATTTCTCGTTTATCACTTTAAAAGCTTAAACCTAGTTCAAAAAAGTACTATGAGTGAAACATTCATTACAATAGCTGGACACTAGATACGCAAAAAGTAAGTGAGTATAAACAGAAAAAAACACAATCACTACTGCAGATCAACCCACGGCATCGCGAGGAAGAGGAACAGAACATCTACAGTCACAAGACACCAGGAAGACAATTAAAGCAAAGCAACTATCATTCTCTTCCTCGTCAAGGTGTTAACAAAAATAGAAAGAACACAAAGAGATGCATAATAAAACAAAGACCAACACGGAACCCCCACAAATACTCCAAGGTACATTAAACAATGAATCAATAACACTGTAAGATTCTGTATGATTTTGGCGACCATCTTGAAAACATGCAAATAAGCTCAATAAGACGCCATTTCTCAGCTTGCAAACATTTGTGTTCGGATTTAGCATACCAAATTACCTAAAAGAAATGTGTCAACCCTTTGTCTTCAGAAAAAAGTCCATACTTGATAATTTTAAAATTCGTATTTCGTGATTCTGTTTTCTTCGAGTATTAAGTTATCTCCCCTTTTTCCAATATGACGCTACCCATTTCTGAGTGTGAGACCCCCCAAAAAATTAAGTATAGGCATTTATCTTCAATTGAAGACTAGTTTCATCCTTTAGGACGATGAGGTAAATTTTCTCAAATGCATCCAGAAACTGCGCCTAATAGTATATCAAGTGTATTGGTGAAATGCACGAAAACAGAGTATTTTTCACACGGGGGTAGCAACTTTGCAAGCAATTTTCTGAGCCGTCTAGCATGTCGGAATGCTGTTTATTATGTTTTTGAATAGCAAATTTATATGTCTCTTCGAATTTATCGTGTATTACGCATTTTTACTAAAAATCACGGTATTATTAGAAACGATATCGAGGGAAATGTTCTATTTTATAGGGTAGTAAGAGTTATCCCTCATTAGCTATATCTGCAAATGAAGAAAATGGGCCAAATTTGATCTAAAAATAAATTAAAGTTAAATCAATTTTAGAAAATAAAATAATTTACGAAAAAATAATGTTTTAACACTGCAAAATATCGATTCGAAATTCGTACTTCACAATTACCTTTTTGCAAGGATAGAGTTATCTCCCCTTTTTTTAGATATGACGCTACCAATTTTCGAACGTACGACCCAATCAAAATTAAAGTAGAGGCATTTAGTTTTGATTTGAGACCGGTTTCATCCTTTATGACGACGAGGTAAGTTTTCTCAAAAAGTAAGCCTTATATGAAATTCAGCAACGCGCCTATAAGGACTCAACAGTAAAAAAAACTGTATACCAGAGCAAAAGAAATCCAACAAGTAAACCCCGGTGGGCCTGAAAACAGTCAAAGTCATATCAGACAGACTGGAGAAGCCAGGGGGTTAAACCCTTGACCACAGGGTACAAAGCGAAAGGCTTATCCACGATACCATGGTGGCTATCAATGCCAATAAGTAATATTATTTGTATGTTATTATATTGTTTCAGCAAAGAGTATCCATATGTGCAATACACAGGGTACAAAGCGAAAGGCTTATCCACGATACCATGGTGGCTATCAATGTCAATAAGTAATATTATTTGTATGTTATAGTATTGTTTCAGCAAAGAGTATCCATATGTGCAATACTTCACTATACAATTATATAATGCTTAATGTACACTTTATGAGTTAGTATATCCTAAGATCAAGTACTTGTTAGTCATGGTATTTTGAATAATTAATAATTTAATTTAGTTTTATGTTTACAAATTCAACTAGAAATGTTGCTGAAGCCAACTAAAACACCCCACCCCACATTGCATAATTTAAAAAAAACGGACACTGGCTACTGGGTGATATGAATACCTTTCAGCTTCATAAAGACACAAAGAACACAGCAGAGTGGTCACTGTGACCTTGACCTTAGAAATACTGACCTTGCCCACATAAGCAACACACATTTTGTTATGGTGTGGTATTGCTATTGTGGCCTGTGATATAAAAATCTGGGGAAGGATGTGGGAGCTTTGAACCAGAAACAAATTCTTCATTTGACCTTGGCCTGTGACCTTTGATATGCAGACCTGTGTCATATTGGGTACACACCGTCTTGTTACCATGGACATTTGACATGAAATCAGGCAATGCATGCGGAAATTTTCCTCCGGAAATAAATTTTCCATTTGACCTTGGCCTATGACACATCGTCTTGTTATGGTGGACACTTTTGCCAAGTGACAAAATTATTTGGTGAGGCTGCAGAAGTTATAATAGTAGGCTTCACCTGGGAAAGTTCACAATGTTTGGGAGATTGCCATGAGTCACTTTTGCATCTTCCTATTGGTAGATATAAATGGAAGCTTACACTTTGTTGGTAACTTGAAATATGATTGGCTAATATGCTCATGTCATAAGATGGCGCTGTTGTCTGCTTCTTTTACATAACTTTATAGTATATAAGGTGAGAGATTAAGATTTTGGTCTGAATTTTGGAACTTTGGGTAAAAATTTTGATTAGTTTCTAGAAGTAAGTGAGTATGATCAGGATATACCACAATCACAAACTGCAGACCAACCCAAAACACCATGAGGAAGAGCTACAGGACATTTACTGTAACAAGACATCCAAAAGACAATAAAAGCAAAGCAACCAGCTCTCTCTTCCTCATCAAGATGATTGCAAAACTAGAAAGGTCATAAAGTAATGCATACCAAAACAAAGACCAACACAGAACCCCCACAAACAATGGGAGGTATATAAAACAATAAATCAACAACAACAACAGAACAGACAGCAGCCTAAGCTACCGGGGGCTTAAATGCATTTTACTGGTGCCAAATTTTTGCCCTAGATTCTGTTGTTGTTATTGCACAAAAAGTGTTTAGCTCGCATGGAGGCTTCCTAACTTCACAGATAAACAATCTAATCAAACTAACACACTATGATGTAACAAGACTCACAGATAGTCAGAGCTAAAAAAAAACTCAAGTTGAGCTACGGTGGGTTTGACTAAGAAGATAATTATAAAAATTGATGCTGAAATTCTGAATTCAAAAAAGAGAACTGAAAAACATGACAAGAACTTAGAAGAAGAATCAACTACATGTACATTACAGTTATGCAGGGAAAAGGCATTTTCGGTTTGACCTTGGTGTGTGACCTTGACCCTGGATCTTGTACATATGACACATTGTCTTGTTATGGTGGATATTTGTACCAGTAGATTCCATGAAAATCAAGGTTCTTGAAGTTCCGCTACTGAAACAAATATTCCCAACAAATTTGATCTTCACCTTGGACATACAGACCTGATTTATATTTGTGACACATTGACTGGTTATGGTGCACACCTGTGCCAAGTGATATAAAAATTGAAAAAACAAGAAATGTCACAGTCACGTGACGAATGCCCCCAAAGGAATTGGTCAAGCATAAGACAGATTTGAGGAAAGTTAGCTGTAATCTAGGAGATATGCTCCAGACACAATAAACCTAGAAATGAGGACAGAAGTCAATGTCAAGGTCAAAGTGACCCAAAATGGTACGCACCACTCCGCCATCCCAAGAGGAATCAACACACCAAATTTGGGATTCCTACATCAAATATTATAGGAGATATTCTCCAGTCACGATTATTCTAGAAACTAGGTCATAAGTCAAGATCACAGTGACCTTAAAATGGTACGCTACACATCAGCATTTAAAGATGTATACATACAGCAAATTTGGGATTCCCGAATAATATAAGAGATATGGTCTGGACACCATTATTGTACAAACTAGGTCAGAGGTCAAGGTCAAAGTGAACCAAAAATAGTATGTGACACTCCACCATCTAAAGTTGCATCCACCCACCAAATTTGGGATTCCTACCTTTAATAATATAAGAGATATGCTCTGGACATGATTTTTCTAAAAACTAGGCCAGAGGTCAAGGTCACAGTGACCTGTAAATGGTACAAGACACTCCACCACCCCAAGATGCATTCACACACCAAATTTGGGATTCCTATCTCAAATAATAAAAGAGATATGCTCCTAACACAATTATTATTAAAACTAGGTCAGAGGTCAAGGTCACAGTGACCGAAAATGGTACAAGACACTCAACCATCCCAAGATGCATTCACACACCAAATTTGGGATTCCCTTCTAAAATAATATAAGAGATATGCTCCTGACACAATTATTATTAAAACTAGGTCAGAGGTCAAGGTCACAGTGGCCAGAAAATAGAATGTGAGACTCCACCATCCCAAGATGCATATACATTCCAAATTTGGAATTCCTACCTCAAAGATATAAGAGATATGCTCCGAACACAAAAATTCTTAAAACTAGGTCAGAGGTCAAGGTCACAGTGACCCAAAATGGTATGTGTGACACTCTGTCATCTCAAGATGCATTTAGACACCTAATTTGGAATTCCTATCTAAAAGAATATAGGAGATATGCACCAGACGCAACACAGTTTCTAGAAATTGGGTCAGAGGTCAAGTTCAAGGTCACAGTGACCCAATTATGGTATGCGACACTTTCATATCCCAAGATGCATTCACACACCAAATTTGAGATTCCTACCTCAAATAATATAAGAGATATGCTCCGGACACGATAATTATAAAAACTAGGTCATAGGTCAAGTTCAAGGTCACAGTGACCCAATTATGGTATGCGACACTTTGCCATCTCAAGATGCATCATCACACCAAATTTGAGATTCCTAGCTCAAATATTATTAGAGATATGCTCCGGACACGATTATTCTAATAACTAGGTCAGAGTTCAAGGTCAAGGTCACAGTGACCCGAAAATGGTATGTGACACTCCGCCATCCCAAGATGCATTTACACACCAAATTTGGAATTCCTATCTCATAGAATATAGGAGATATGCACCAGACTAAATGCAGTTTCTAGAAACTAGGTCAGAGGTCAAGTTCAAGGTCACATAGACCCAATTATGGTACGCAACACTTCGTCATCCTAAGACGCATCCACACACCAAATTTGAGATTCCTACCTCAAATAATATAAGAGATATGCTCCGGACACGATTATTCTAAAAACTAGGTCAGAGGTCAAGGTCAAGGTCACAGTGACCCGAAAATGGTACGCGACACTCCGTCATCCCAAGATGCATCCACACACCAAATTTGGAATTCCTACCTCAAAGAATATAGGAGATATGCACCGGACACGAAGCGGGACGGACACACGGACGGACGGAAGGACAGTGCGATTACTATATGCCTCCCAAAGTTCCTTTGGGGGCATAAAAAGAATGTGGAAGTTATGCTACAGGGAAACTTTTCCCAGACACACTGACCTGGATCATATTGCCTGATTATGGTGGGTACTTTTAACGGGCCAATTCTTATGAAATTCATGCAATGATTTTGTTGAGTGGAAGTTATGCTATGGAAATGAAGTGTCTTCTGTATACGTCACACCACAAACCAACAGACCAATAATTCTATAACCCTTGACTTCAATCTTGTTGGCAGGGTATATAAATTCAATCTTCATTGTACCATCCAGAGAATATATATGGCCTAGTGGAAAAGTGTAAGCTTCTGGAGGATGCAGGTTCAATCTCTAACCCAGTCACTAAAAGGCTTTACAAATATTGGTACTTATATAGATTGAGCATCCTTCTTACCATGCAGATCAATTTATCAACTTATGAATGTTCTCTTTAGACCGTCTACATCCTAATTATCACAATAACACCTATGCTATAGCTGATGATAAATTATCATGAACAAAATTGTCATAATTTTGTCTTGAATTACTGTCTGCCATATTTCTGCATGCGATAAATGTTCTTAAATTTGGAACGCTTCACTTCTGATCTCAAATATTAAAATTTTGGTAATCAGTACTGGGTTTCAAGAATTGCTTGTCAGAATAGCAGTATAGCAAACAGGGAAGACCCTGATCAGACTGCCAGTCTGATCTGGGCCTGTCCTATTTGTCTAGGCCATTTTGGCAGGCAACTTAGTTGTTCGAAATTTTAGAACATCTACCTTAGGTCCAGGTATTTTTAAAATTATTATGCACCTAAAATCATGATAATTTCCTTATCCACATGGTAGCAGTACCTCATTCCTATCAAATCTACAGCAGATGCTTATCAGTGAACAGGTTTATCCCCAGGACTGTATACATGCGTGGACCCAGAAAGTTTTGTCACAGGAGGCCTAAATTTGATGTTTTTTGTTGTTTTTAGTAGATGAGGGGATAGAGGATCCAACTAACATATATCACTATAAATCACAGTGTAGGACCGGAAGTGTACGGTATTTGTGCTTGTACATTCTTTTGAGATTGTACATCGACGGATAAGTTATTTGTGCAAGGCGGTCGCTTGGAAACGGTAAGCAGATTTGTAGTTTTTGTCAGTTTTGATTATTTTTCTGTGAAATAAAGTATCGGCATTGTTTGCGTAATGACTCGGGGACATTTCAGGTGCATGTACATGTTATTCAAAGTCACGGTTTCGCAACGAAAAGACTTTAATCATGTCAACATAAGAATTGTGAAAACATCTGACATAAAATAGACGCCGTTTTTGAGATGTTATCGAGTATCCTTTTGAAACTTTATATGTCAAGAACAAAAAACAGCAATAAAAATGAACGGCACTATCAAGTGTATGTGAGTTTATTCTCACAATGAGGTAAAAATGCTAAGTAGGTCATCGGTTTCAATGCTAATTTTTGTACGGGGTATTTGCAAAAGTCAACTTTGCGTTTGTACAGGTATCTGTCATTAGTTTGTACAGTAATTTGGGTAAGCTAATTTTCAGAAAACGCATTTTATTTCTTTTGTTAGTCATAATTAAATAGATAAAGGGTTGTCGCTTTCAAAGTACAGACGTTAAAGTTATAATATCATGGTATATCGTAATGGCAGCAAGTTAAACTGCTAAATTTCAAGTGCCAGTGTAATGAAATAGTTGATCCCCTTGGAAAAATTATCCCCTTTCCTAATACTATGACTCCCATTGCATTGGAGCCTGCATTTCGGTCTGAAAATGGCGAAAACCCTCAGCCAAAAGAAATCTAGGCTGAAATTATAGTTTATAAAACACAGAGTCCGGCAATAATAACGCGATTCAATTGACTGAAAGTTTTATCTGGCCAGTCGATACGTACATAGGCGTTTGGAATTAGATCTGAGTATGATGCAAGTCATCCGGGGACAAATCCTCTTAATTGTATTGCCAGATGTTTAGATCATACGAGGGTCATCCAATTAGGAATTGGACTTTTTCTATAGCGCAATCAGTTTACATGCTAGACAGATGAAATTCGGTATATACCTGGTACGTCTTGTTAGCCATTCGCACATAACGTCAGGTGTGCGTATGATGACGTCATCAATCGTGACGTCACGTCGCGCACTGGTATTCGAAGCACAATGGCCACGTTCACTGCCGTTGAACAACGAGCGTATATAAAAATCGAGTACTACAGAGATACTAAAAGAGTTAAAATACTGAATACCCTGAAAAGTGTTTGTGGTAAAGATGCTCTTCCGAAAACTACAGTTTACCGATGGACTGACGAATTTAAAAAGGGGATATGTTGGTTTTGAAAACAAGCACAGTCCAGGACGGCCAGTGGAGGCAACCGCACAAGAAAAAATACACGAGCTTTTAAAAACTGACAGAAAATCGTATTTAAACGAAATTTCAGAAGGCTATAATAAACAAAAATACCATAAAATAACTTAAGATATCTGATTTTAAGCAGAACGGTTAAAACAGATCCAAACAAATAAGAAAATCTAATAAATAAAATTTTACTTTTCGCAACGCTATATCCCGTAGTTCTCATGCAAATCCATGTTGTCGGTACTCATTAGAATCGTCTCATTTAGACGATTGTAATGGATACTTCAACTAAGGGTTTGGATGAGAAATAAAGGATTTAGCAAGCTAAACATTCCTTTTATCTAGAGCTCTTTTTTGTTACATCGAGTCAATTCACTATATAAAACATCCTCGACATGACATCTGCCCGAAAATAAAACAAAAATCAGCGTATATGTACT
This sequence comes from Loripinus fragilis, assembly GCA_964019695.1. Lineage (NCBI taxonomy): Eukaryota > Metazoa > Mollusca > Bivalvia > Lucinida > Lucinidae > Loripinus > Loripinus fragilis. The sequence goes on from OZ026516.1 coordinate 112,507,264, forward strand.
TCAGCAGGTGACAATCGACAAAACAACAAATTCAATAGAATATATGTAGTAACCCTTTTGTGTCTATAGCAATATGCAAACACTGTTAAGTCCATATATCATTTAACAGCTGCTATTGCCTGACTACATATGTGAGGTCTTATGGCAATACATATTTGTTTAAAGTTTAATTAAGATTGCTAAATAAATGTGACTTCTAAAGTGTTAACGAACTCAAAAACAGCATATTTTGCCGGAAAAGGGGCCATAACTCCGGTCATACATGTTCCTTTATTTGTACAAACTTGAAAGTCCTTCACCTAAATATGCTTTACACCAAATTATTTATACTATTGGACTACTAATTCTTTAGAAGAAGATTTTTTTTTAAATTTGAAAAATACTGGTTTACAATTCGGGAATATGAAGCCTTGAAGACGCAACGTCAAAAGTTGGGGGTCACGCTTGTAACATAATGACGTCGTCTTTCTGAACGTCGTTTTCACCATTTTTAATTACGTCGTTTTATTGGAAATCTTCTTGGTAGATTGTATGATCGATTTAGTATAACCTAAAATGCTGTATTTTCAATTTCCTCGGGTGATGTTACTATTTTCATGTTTTGTAAAGTGCTTACTGTGGCGATCTCATATTTTCTAAGTAGGACTTTATGACATAAACCCGTCGACCAGGGGTTTGCGGAAGTGACTCTTTTAGTGTTTGTTGTTTTTCATAGCTCTTGCTTTCTGCGTCCTGTTTTGAAAGTCTTTGGGTTCAACTGTTTTTTTGTGTGTGTTCTTCTGTTTTTCTCTGTATTGAGCCAAATATTCCCTTTGACGATCTTAAATTTGTTGTCATTTTAGCCTATAGTTTCTTGGTCTTAGCGTCATGATTTTGGGAGTTTTGTTTGTTTTGGCTTTGACGAGATCTGGGCGCATAGTATCTGGTATATCTATCTTTTTCTTTTTGCAGCCTTTAATCTCTTATAATGCTGAAATGATTCTTTCAGTTGCACTCCTAAACAATTAGCGAAATAAACACTTACTAAACCTACACGAATACTGCATAGAAATACGGATGCTTTAATAGCTGTAATCTTTCGACGTTACGTGTCTTAAACGTTAAAAAAGCGCAAGTGTGACAAATTTTAAGACACCACTCTCAATAGAACTATTCTAATACTGTTTGCACAATCGTAAAAAGGTTTGGAATTTGAAAATTTTGCTCAAAATGTATTTAAAAAACATATTCAAATTTAAATATCAAAAGTCATATATCAGAGATTCAATTTTTTTTAAAAATGTGTGTTCACCAAAACGACGTTTTTAAAAATTGTGACAATTTTTAAGACGCTATAAATGTATTGCTAAAACTACTTTAAAAACGTTCAATAGATTTTATATTTCGAATATACAAATAACAATCTAAATGTATGTCAAATTTGAAATAATTTACAATTATTTTAATGGAGTTTCATTTTATAGCATTTTAGAAAAAAAGTGCCTCAAAACGGCCATTTTTTTTTAGAAATCTTTCAAATTTTAACTTTGCGTGCGGCCGCGTCCGTCTGTTTTTTTGTTCACCTTATTGACGTAAGATTCACTTGCCATCCATACTGACGTCACAGGTGCCGTAACTTAAAAAATTTCGCCATTTGAACGTTAATTGAGCTTTCTGTGCATGGTAATTCAACCTAGCGTGAACAAGCTGTGTTACATCTTTCAACGTTATTTTGACGTTTCTCGTTATTTAAATTATCAAGTTTTATGCCCTTTCCAGATTAATATTTAGCAAAAATACATAGGAATGAAGAGAATATCATTGTCTCAAAGATAGTACTCATTATATTTTTCCTAGTTTGAAGTTGACACAAATAAACAAGAATGAATGATCACGCTTCGTCAATTTTTTACATGATCCCCTACTTTTGACGTTACGTCTTGAAGTCCCCTTGCATGACCTTTACAATTCGCAACACTTTCATTTGAACAAACTTGAAAGTCCTCCTCCTATAGATGCTACATGCCAAATATTAAGGCTCCTGGATAGCCGGTTCTTGAGAAGAAGATTTTTTTAAATTTGTCCAAAAAATACCCCTTTTGGGGCCCCTCCTGGCTCCTTAAGGGGGCGGGGCCTCACCATTTGTAAAAATCTGTAAGCCCTTCACCCAATAATGCTTGTGACCAAATTTGAACCAAATCACCCCGGGGCCAGTAGTTTCAGAGAAGAAGTCATTTAAAGGAAAGGTTAACGGACACCGAACGCCGGACACTGACCATAGTAATAGCTCCCCCTAAGTATAGCTCAGGGGAGCTAAACATGGATGCACCCAAATATTGAAGTTTGGAGAGGTATCCAAGATTTGGAATCAGAGTGTTGTATTAAACTTACGTTCAAGATTCATTTTAGGACTTCACATAACTTGAATCATTATTCAAGATATTCTCTGGCATATATTTTATGATCAGCTACTAAAGAGTTTTTTTTTTATCACAAATACGCTTTCTTACAGAGGTATAGGGCTGCAGATGACTGTACAAATTTTTATGGCAATTTCCAAATACCGGTTCAATTGCCGTTCAAATAACCGTACAAATATGGAATTAAACAGTGCAAACAAAAACCCCTCCCATGACAGTTTTATTGTATGCATCGATAAACAAGCCTATAAACTAAGTTTACAGATTACTAAAAATGTGAAAAATAGTGAAAAACTGAAATAAACAAATGTCTGGTTGAAGATATCGAGCTTGCAAAGACACTGAAACTCGGACGAAACCAGGTGATAGCGTGATTTTCGTTGTTTTGTGAAACTTTCGGATTTAATGAAAAAAATTGAATAGTGGAAATCGATAGCTCAGCCTGTGTAACCTAATTTCCATCCACCAGAATTCCACTTAGAATGAAAGGCGTTTGAAAAAAGAGAAACTTCTTGTCAACCTACCCCTCGCTTCATTGCACAAATAACTTATCCGTCGATGTACAATCTCAAAAGAATGTACAAGCACAAATACCGTACACTTCCGGTCCTACACTGTGTAAATGGGCCATCATATGCCTGCCAGCCAAACGCCTTTTAAATGGCTTTTTGCTGGCGTGCGGATAATGGCCCAATATTGAATGCTGGCTTGATTTGCTTTTGTGATTTTTCAGGGGATCCAGACCAGTATTGCTAAGAACCCTATATTTTTGTGATTTTTCATGGGGGTCCGGACTCCCTGTCCCCCCCTCTGGATCCGCCCATGGTATACATCAATCTTCACATATATTTTGAATGCTGATACAGTGATAAGACACATCTCACCAAGACAATACTTTCGAGTACAAACAAGAGACTATCCCCTTCATTCAGAATTTTCTACTTGGGCCTCGTCCCAAGAAAACCAGTCTTCGGGATTTGCGAACAACAAAAGCACAGACCAGCCTGTGCATGCAGATCATCTTTGTTATTCTCTTTTTTGAACGTATCGTATCTTATATTGCTACAGATGAAATTTCAATTTTCTAGTTAGTGAGGAGACTGGTTTGAGTGTCCTCTTGTCAAGGTTTTCTTGCATCCTTTTATATAAGTGCCATGATTGCACTTTTAGCCCTGTGCATGCTGGGTAATTTAGCATGCCTTTTTGTCATCTACTGATTCTTTGTGATTCAATTTAAAAATTGTCAAAAATACATAAAGGAATAACATCAGAGTCAGAGCAAACAGTTTTATCAGGGCCGAAACTGTTGGCAAAGGTAAATATGTATGCCCATCTGTAGGTCCAATTTTAGCCCGACTGAGTCTTCCTACACTGCCAAACATTATGCATGTACAAGTATTGCCATGGCAAGGCTGCAAATTGTCTAGCTGCATGTGTCTTCGCTGTTCAGCATCTATGTGATAACGACCTAAATTTCATGTACTGGCTCATTTACAAATGTAGGTGATCATGAGCAGCATGCTGGGTAATTTTTATTGTCATCTGCCGACTTTTTTCGAAAATTAACTTTTTCTAAAAATTCTTTCAGGAACACTATCAGAGTGTCAAACAGTTTGGATCCAGATCAGGCCCGACAGAATGCCAGTCCAGATCAGGATACAAACTGTTTGCAAAGGTTGTCAGCGCCTCTGGCAAGGAAAGAGTTTAAATAAAATTAATGAATTTAATTTTATTCAGTCTTTTTGTCCTCTTATCCTCAGGTTGCTTGTTGTACTTTTACATAAGCCTCACAATGAAAATACCCAGTTCTGTCTTCAAAGAAGACTCAATCCAGCCTGCTCAGCTTAACAGCCTCTAGCTCCAATCTAGGAAAGTTGGATGGAGCAGAATTTTGTACAGGATTGATGAGCCTGCAAAGATATACAGGCTGATCTGAAATGCTGTTGTTCTTCACTGTTATAAACAGGTTTTGCAGTTAGCTCCTAGATAAGAGTGTGTGTAATAGAAAATTGATTTTCTTATTTCTCAACCAAAACATAATTATGTAGTGGGTACTCAAATGAACCATCTCGACTAGACGGTTCTTTATGCTAAAACTGATGGGTAAGAAACTTTCACAATCTTATCCTCAAAATTTTTGTTTAACTGGACCTTTGATTTATCATGTTAAGCGTCTCAAATATGCAAATGAGGAAGTTGATACTTTTAGCGACTGACATCTTATCAGCCTCATCACTTCCTTGTACTCAAATTTAAATGATGCAGACCAGCCTGGCCAGTCTGTTCAGTGCCTCTGCAATTCTCCTATTAATTGTAAACCTCCTATGAGGTTCTAAATATACATTAGTTGGAGGGACATATGTTTTCTCCAATATAATTGTTTTTGGTGCGGATCCTAACCCATGGTACAAAATCTAAAATAAATATACCAATTAAATATTAAATCTATTTTCGATAATGTTTGCATATTTATCCTTTAATCTTGATCAAATGAAATGTATGTTGTAGTTTCATATACGTTCTTTGAATATAATTACAGACTATAGTCCCAGAAGAAGAAGTTCAACTGATCTATACTTTCCATTCAATTAAAAATATTAACTGCATAGTAGCCTCCCTTGAATTATGATATACAAGTGAAACTTTCAAAAAAGTTTGCTGCAGTATTAAGCAAACTTTTTTCTGATTTGAAACAATGAACCTGAGAGGGTTCATTATACATATCAAGGGGTTGAAGGTTAGAGCATCCAAATTAAGATACACTTCAGTCCCTGAAGATTGTTTTTCTCTTAGTAAACAGTGCAGATGCTGATGAAATGCCACACTCTGCAGCATTTCATCTGCGTCTTCACTGAGTGCCAAGGTACCAATTTATGGGTTTCCAGCATACTGTATACAAAGGCTTAATTAATTAAATGTCCAGTTATAAACATATATTTGTAGGTTGGTTGCTCAGAGGCTGATTGTGTTTAATTCCCACCAACAGCAGAGACCACAGGCGGTTCAGAGAGTGGGGACAGGAAACCTGTGTATGAAATAAAATCACCTGAATTTCACATGCAGTATGGCGCCAAAATGAATGGTCCTTATGCTAGAATTAGGGGGTAGACATACCAAGGTTGAATCAAGACATATCTGATGCAATATTTAACAGAGTCAACTATTTTTCTTACAAACTGTATTAAACCTTATCCTACCAAAAGTATAAGCTTTCACAAAAAAGTTGTCTCACCACTAGCAACTTATTTTAAAGGACAACAAATACAGGTATACCCTGCCTTTCAAAGTTCTGAATAATGCAAAAAGGCTTTACTTATTATGCAACAGGAACTGCATTATAAGTGTTTGGGGTGAAACAACCATGGTGCTTGGTTTCAGTACTTAGTGATACCTCAAGTGTTTGTATGTCCATTTCTCGCACTTGGAGAAAATTTCTGACCAGTGGCATATACTTGTTAATCATCATACAGGTAACTGTTGAACCAATTCGTACATAACGTAACCTCAGTGGTGAGGAATTATTTGTTGTCATAAAAATGTCTTCTACTTATTACGTCTGCTGCATCCAAAAATCTTTTACCATGGAAGCCCTAAGGGAGCAGTCTGATCTGGGTCCATATTGTTTGTAATATAGGCTACCTGAAAGTTTCTATGCAGACAAGAGAGCAGACAACACATGTTGTGAATGGCAGGAAAAAGACTAAGGAATATTTTTTCTTCTGGAAAATACCTTCAACTGTTCAATCAAAATAATTGAGCTGTGACACATGAGGCATTTTGACAAGTGCAGACTCAGATGAGCCTGTGCAGCCTCCTTTTAAGCTTAGAAACTCCAAATGTTGTTCAGTCAGTAGCTTAACAGTCATAGAATATTCAAGCGACAAGCAAAGGCTCCGATCAGACTGTGCATATGTGCAGGCTGATCTGAGCCTTTGCTGGTTGCACATACCACATTGTTGGAAAACTCATGCACTGGCTCAAATCTATGTAGTAACCTACGACAGTTAAAATTTGTCCAATAATTTAATATTTACGATGATTTAAGTATGTTCAGAGAGAAAGGAACACAGTCATTTCCTGAGTGACATCCTAATCCCCTTGACAAAATGCACATGGCCTACTTTGTATGTTTAAGAATAATTATATAATATACAGTCTATACAGTCGAATCTCGTAAATTCCAAGTCTTAGGGACTAGAGATTTTATTTTGAAGCATCGAAAGTTCCAATTATAGGGAAGTAGACATAATAATATATAACCCCACAGAAATTATTATTGTCAGTTTTTTTCTCTATCAAACATAATGTTTTAAAATAGTTCATAAAATATTAGGTCCTATTTTCTGTATCTGTTCTTTTGCTGCCGTCTGCTGATTTTTTTAAATTAACTTTTCTAAAAATTAAATTATTTCAGGAACAAGATCAGAACGGACATTCTGTTGGTCCTGATCTGGGGTAGCAAACTAGCAATCGACTTAGATTACCATTTGTTTTTTACTCGCTACCTAGAAATTCCAACCTCTACATGTATATAGTGAATATTTTTTTTTTTGTGTGAGGGCAACGTACCCCTCCTACAATTTGACGGCATATTTCTTTAACATATGTGTTTTAAATCTGCATGTCACCAGGTTTATATAATGGTCGAATAATATTGGAGATTGGTCCCCAAATGACTTTCATCTAAACATTCTATTATTTAATTTCAAAAATTATTTTTTTGTTCGGAAAACACAAGGTTTTACCATATGAGAGGGGGTGGACAGGGGGGGCGGGGGTACGGGGATGGAGGGTGCGGAATCGGGGGTAGAGGGTGCGGAATCGGGGGTAGAGGGGGCGGGAAGCGGGAGTAGAGGGGGCGGGAAGAGGGGCAATTGTGGGCGGGGGTCTGGAAAGATTGGAGGGCGAAATTGCTTTTTTACTAGAAAATTCATAAAAAATGATTCATAACGATACCCTTAAGACCTTTAAGTCATATAAGGGCCTAAAAGGACGCAGTTCACTTTCGAGTCTTGGTTTCGAGTAGTTTCGGGCGTCTTAAAAGTAGCAAACTTGATCGATTGTTTCGGGCCATATTTATCAGTTTCGTAGTGGATTGTGTCCCTTTGCTTCTAACGCCGGTTGGAATTTACACATTTTAAAAACGGCGTTCAGCTGCCGTCGATAACTATTTTATTTATTTCGTCAGGGACGTATATATAGCTACCGCTTACGCAAAAACGCATTAGAGTACGTATTAAACCTAAACTAGTGAATTATTATATGCCAGTTATATTCCTGGTAATACGTATACAAAGTGTGTGTAGAAAAGCAATTCTAATCTGCCTAAATCCAATTGTGGCAGGTGTTTCCAATTGTGACAGGTGTTATCATGTTTATGGTGGCATTACTTTCTTTGAAGGTTCGGCACCCAAAATCGAAGTAAAACAAGAGGCCCTGATTTTTTAAAGATTTTATATTGTGCACCACTACCTAGAGTGTGTTATATCGTGGCGCGCGGACCGTGATGCCGCATTTTCATTTTGTGGCGTCTCATCAGTAGAAATGGTGTCGTGCATTACAACTCTCATCCTTACAGCGTCTCATTTAGGTTATTCATCAGAATACGATATTTTTAAGTGCAGACTATTAATTTAAGGCAAGTTGCGTCCCTGTCCGCGCTAGAGAATGACTTTTGTAAAAAAAAAAAAAAAAAAAAAAAAAAAAAGAGTTCACCGATCTTATAAGGCTGACCTCCATGGTATGCTAGAATTTTGATCTGTCAAAATATCGATGAATGGCGTATTTTAAAGAGACTAAGTCTGCAACTATGAACATTTTTCGAAAAATTTTCTTTTCTAAAAATGGTGTTTGTAAAAGTAGAATTAAGTCATGTTTTCTCAATAAATCTGTTCACTAGCTGAAAACTGCATGGAAAAGTGAATTACTAGTATCTATAAAAAAACAGGTGTTTTTTTCTCTTGTTGGTAATTATTTGCGTCCCTCCAATAATTATAGACGGTTAATTTTTAACATGAATGCTGTTGTTTTGATACTAATAATTTGTTAAGATTTACGAATTGGTAAAATATATGCCTGAATTTTAGTTTTTTTTACTGTGCACTTGAAAAACAGAAAAATTATTTCTAAAATTAAAAGATCAACGTTACAGACTATGCAGCTTTAAAGTGACATTCACAAGAATCAAGTATTGAGATTAGTGCTCAAAAGAGTTAGGCCTACACCCTACAATGTTATACTAGCATTCATTTTTCCACAAATGTGAAAGAGTTTTATGAAGGTTACTTAGAGCTTATATCTCGCCAACTCAAAATCATGCATATGAACCCTTCCTTGTCTCCCTTATAGTTCTTCTAAAACAAACTTTTTACAAGAATAGTAAGTGAGTATGATCAGGAAATACCACAATCACAAACGGCAGACAAACCCAGGGCACCGCGAGACAGAGCTACACACCAATCACGAGACACCAGGAAGGCAAACTAAGCAAAGCTGCAAAACTAGAATGGACATAAAGTTACGTACAACAAAACATAGAACAATTACAGAATCCCACGATTGGAGTAACAATCATCAATAAATCAACACCAGCAGAACATCCTAATACTTATACACTTTTGTAGTCTGCTGATAACCTTTGCAAACAGTTTGGACCCAGATCGGCTTCTATCAGGCCTGATCTGGATTCTGGCGGCCCTGGTCTTGACCCAACACTTTTGACACTCTGATGGCGCCAGGTATTCCTGATTTTTATTTTTTGCGAAAAAGTTAGCTTTGAAAACAAATCAGCATACCAAGTATGCAAAAAGAGTTAATCGACACACAATTTTTAAGAGCAGCGCAAAGCATGAACCCGTATTTATGATTTTAGAAGTAAGGCCAAAAATTTAAAAAAAAATAAATATTGTTTTTGCCGTTACCTCGTCAATATCTTCAATATGTTAAGAGGTCGATAGGTTGGCAAACTTTTTTTATAAACTTTTGGTATGAAAAAAGTAAAACAAGAATCCTTTAAAAAGTCTAGAAAATAGACCTTAAAGTCCCAAAAAGGCTCAAAATTGAGTAGGCGCCAAAAGTGACCATAAACAAGAGGTTTTTGTTTTGCCTAGTATAAATAATGTTTCCTTCGCTGGTTCTAGAAAAGACATTGATCTGGAGATAGGCTGGTTCTTTGCCTACTGAGTAATTGTGCATGAAAATACGACAGCTGAGTCTATGGTGAACCATTCTTAGTTCTTCACTGACACTTTACGCTTTAGTTCTTTAATAAGAACAAAATTTTATCAGGGGGAGGGAAAAATCTGATAGGGGGAGGGAAGTGGGGGAGAAGGGGAGGGAAGTGGGTGGAAAGGGGGAGGGAAGTGGGGGGAAAGGGGGAGGGAAGTGGGGGGAAAGGGGGAGGGAACTGGGAATTGGGTACCCCCTGTCCACCCCCTCATATGAAGAGGCCAGCATAGTCACTGTAAACAGGTTATGTTGAACCATATCAAGTGACCTGAGCATAGTGATTTTGAACAAGACATATGCCAGGAATAGGTTTTGCTTTCAAAATGTATGCCAAGAATTATGAGTTATGTTGACCATAGAAAGCCAAAGGTCAATGTTCTGTCTTCTAGCTTTTTCCTAGTTGCTGCCTTGCATCATGCCAGGCTCCTATCATGTGTAGAGTTTCTGTCCCTTATGACCAATAATGTAAGAAGTCTTCATTTATCCAGACAATCTAACTCTTGTTCTGCTAAATAATTTAATGAGGTATATTCTTGTCCATGGGTGGATCCAGAGGGGGGACAGTGAGTCCGGACCCCCCCCCCCCCACCCCCCCTGAAAAATCACAAAAAATATAGTGTTTCCTAGCAATACTGGTCCGAATCCTGAAAAATCACAAAGCCACCAAGCCAGGATTCAAAGTTGGGCCATCATTGGCACTCCAGCAAAACACCATTTAAATGGCATTTCGCTGGCGGGCCAATGTTGGCCCAACTATTAATGGTATTTGGATCCCCCTCATCAACTAAAAAAAAAAAGTTGGACCCCCTCTGAAAAAACTTTCTTGATCCGCACATGTTGTCCAACCTAATGATTCACTTACATGAATACAGCTATTTCCAGGTATTTAAAGAGTAAATGGAAATCAGTGTGTTTTTCAAAACTCTGTTTTTCAAAATAGGATACAACAAGGCAAGTGTTAAAACTAATATGACCCTCGAAGTGAGAAAAGTGCACTTTAGCCTTTTTTATAAACAGTGTACACCCATATTTAGCACACACATTTGCCATTATCTCGATATAACAAGGTCCAATAATATAAGGAGTCAACACCCATTGTTCATTTCTAAATGCGCTTGCTTTTGTAATGCGACGTTTGAGCGGATAACGTCACATGATATACTGTCGGAAATAGTTTGACGTCATTAATTACATCACATTTCGTGGGATGACATGCGGCTTTATGCGGTTTGCAAAGCTTCAATTTGAGAAGAAACTGAAGAAGTGCATTAGAATGGGAATAACCATATTCAAAATTTTCATTTGGGGAGGTATATCATTGTCCACTCGTGTGTCACCGCAAAACTAAATTTCCAACCGTATATCCAACGATATACCTCCCACAATGAAAATTTTGAATACAGCTATCCCCTGCCTATGCTAAAGATATATTCCAAAACTGATCATCAGCTGTTTAATAATACTTCTTGTTTATACATGTAAAAGTTTACTAACAGATTTAGTACGGTAAATGTTCTAAAATTTCGAACACTCTAAAATTACGAACACCTAAAATTATCGCCTAAAATAATTTTTAAAACATCCTAAAAAATCGAACACTGCCATTTTTTGGAAAAGTGAATTTCTAAAATTACGAACACACGTTATTTTCGGCGGAAATCGATGCCAGTTTATCTGTTTGTCCCATCTGTGTTCGATATACTTCTACCGTACAGCACGTGAGCGGTAGCGATATTTGGAAGGTTCCATTCTACTTAAATGGGTAATCTGTCACGTGACATTCTATTTCGCATGCCAGCGCGGGACGTTATTCGTTATACATTATTCAAGGTCACCAGCATTGACTAACTTGATGCACGGACAAGTTCCTGCAACGGTTCCAAACTGCTTGAGTCCATGTATCCACCCATTATTTATTACTGACCAAACCTTGACCTTCACGTGAATGGTTCATCCTTCATGTAAGAGATCACGAAAATTCAGAGCAGGGTGGGTGGATGGGAGTATACATTTTATATCAAAAGAATGCATTATTTCCCCAAAATTTCTTTAAAAGGCTTTGGTCTGGCTAAGTAATTTTGACGGTGAATTGTGGTGAATTTCTGCAACACACTCATAGTAATTTTGACGGTAGATTGCGGTGAATTTCATCAAGGGATTAAGTCTGAGAGAATTGGACGGTGAATTGCGGTGAATTTCTACAACACACTCTTAGTGATTGTGAAGGTGAATTGCGGTGAATTTCTACACACACACTCTTAGTAATTGTGACGGTGAATTGCGGTGAATTTCTACACATACTCTTAGTAATTGTGACGGTGAATTGCGGTGAATTTCCTAAACACACTCTTAGTAATTGTGACGATAGATTGCGGTGAATTTAATCAAGGGATTAGGTCTGAGAAAATTGGACTGAATTGCGGTGAATTTCTATAACACACTCTTAGTAATTGTGACGGTGAATTGCGGTGAATTTCTTAAACACACTTAGTAATTGTGACGGTAGATTGCGGTGAATTTAATAAAGGGATTTGGTCTGAGAAAATTGGACGGTGAATTGCGGTGAATTTCTATAACACACTCTTAGTAATTGTGAAGGTGAATTGCGGTGAATTTCTACACACACACTCTAAGTAATTGTGACAGTGAATTGCGGTGAATTTCTTAAACACACTCTTAGTAATTGTGACGGTGAATTGCGGTGAATTTCTACACATACTCTTAGTAATTGTGACGGTGAATTGCGGTGAATTTCTACAACACACTCTTAATGATTTGACGGTAGATTGTGGTGAATTTAATCAAGGGCTAAGGTCATCTTGGCTGATTGCAGCAGATTTTATCAAGTCATTAGGTCCAGATAAAGACAGTAGATTGTGATAGATTTCATCAAAGCTTTATATAGGCCACTTAATCCCCTTCTGTGGCCTATTGGTGTAGCCATCTTTGTGCTGGCACAATGGAGGTGTGTTTTTTTTTTCAGATTTAATCCAATATTGACAAAGCTGGTACTGTAGTGACAAACTGCTCAGGCTGTGACAGTTAACTTGAAAATGCACTTGTGATAATCCTACACAAGTGCGGAGCCAGAGGGGCAGCAAAATGCCCCTAATAGATCAGGGCTGCAGGCCCCTGTGACAAAGCTATCTAGGTGGTGGCCCTTTGGTGTAGCCATTTTGCAGTGGCACAATGGAGGGATTTTTTTTTCTTAAATCTGTCATTGACAGAGCTGGTGTTGTAGTGGCAAACTTATCAGGCTAAGACAGCTAACTTGAAAAAGTACTGATGAAATCACTATACTAGTGCGGAGCCAGAGGGGGCCCAAAGGGCCCCTGATAGATCAGGGCCCCAGGCCACTGTGACAAAGCTATCTAGGCGGTGGCCCTTTGGAGTAGCCATCTTTGCGGTGGCACAATGGAGGATTTTTTTTAGCTTTAATCCGTCATTGACAAAGATGGTGTTTTAGTGGCAAACCGCTCAGGCTAAGACAGGTAACTTGTAAAAGTACTGATGTTAATCCTACACTAGTGCGGAGCCAGAGGGGGCGCGAAGGGCCCTCGATAGAACAGGGCCGCAGGCCCCTGTGACAAAGCTATCTAGGCGGTGGCCCTTTGGAGTAGCCATCTATGAGGTGGCACAATAGAGGATTTTTTTCAGCTTTAATCGGTCATCGACATAGCTGGTGTTGTAGTGGCTAACCACTCAGGCTAAGACAGGTAACTTGAAAAAGTATTGAGGTTAATCCTACTCTAGTGCGGAGCCAGAGGGGGCCCAAAGGGCCCCTGATAGATCAGGGCTGCAGGCCCCTGTGACAAAGCTATCTTGTCGGTGGCCCTTTTGAGTAGCCATCTTTGCGGTGGCACAATGGAGGATTATTTTTTAGCTTTAATCCGTCATTGAAAAAGCTGGTGTTTTAGTGGCAAACTGCTCAAGCTAAGACAGGTAACTTGTAAAAGTACTGATTTTAATCTTACACTAGTGCAGAGCCAGAGGGGGCCCGAAGGGCCCCTGATAGTACAGGGCCGCAGGCCCCTGTGACAAAGCTATCTAGGCGGTGGCTATTTGGTGTAGCCATCTTTGCTGTGGCACAATGGAGGATTTTTTCAGCTTTAATCGGTCATCGACATAGCTGGTGTTGTAGTGGCTAACTACTCAGGCTAAGACAGGTAACTTGAAAAAGTATTGAGGTTAATCCTACTCTAGTGCGGAGCCAGAGGAGGCCCAAATGGCCCCTTATTTGGTGTAGCCATCTTTGCTGTGGTACAATGGAGGATTTTTTTTCAGCTTTAATCGGTCATCGACATAGCTGGTGTTGTAGTGGCTAACTACTCAGGCTAAGACAGCTAACTTGAAAAAGTATTGAGGTTAATCCTACACTAGTGCGGAGCCAGAGGGGGCCCAAAGGGCCCCTGATAGATCAGGGCCGCAGGCCCCTGTGACAGCTATCTAGGCGGTGGCCCATTGGAGTAGCCATCTTTGCGGTGGCACAATGGAGGATTTTTTTTAGCTTTAATCCGTCATTGACAAAGCTGGTGTTTTAGTGGCAAACTGCTCAGGCTAAGACAGGTAACCTGTAAGAGTACTGATGTTAATTCTACACTAGTGCGGAGCCAGAGGGGGCCCAAAGGGCCCCTGATAGAACAGGGCCGCAGGCCCCTGTGACAAAGCTATCTAGGCGGTGGCTATTTGGTGTAGCCATCTTTGCTGTGGCACAATGGAGGATTTTTTTCAGCTTTAATCGGTCATCGACATAGCTGGTGTTGTAGTGGCTAACTACTCAGGCTAAGACAGGTAACTTGAAAAAGTATTGAGGTTAATCCTACTCTAGTGTGGAGCCAGAGGGGGCCCAAAGGGCCACTGATAGATCAGGGCCACAGGCCCCTGTGACAAAGCTATCTAGGCGGTGGCCCTTTGGAGTAGCCATCAATGAGGTGGCACAATGGAGGATTTTTTTTTAGCTTTAATCTGTCATTGAGAAAGCTGGTGTTTTAGTGGCAAACTGCTCAGGCTAAGACAGGTAACTTGTAAAAGTACTGATGTTTATTCTACACAAGTGCGGAGCCAGAGGGGGCCCGAAGGGCCCCTGATAGAACAGGGCCGCAGGCCCCTGTGACAAAGCTATCTAGGCGGTGGCTATTTGGTGTAACCATCTTTGCTGTGGCACAATGGAGGATTTTTTTTCAGCTTTAATCGGTCATCGACATAGCTGGTGTTGTAGTGGCTAGCTACTCAGGCTAAGACAGGTAACTTAAAAAAGTATTGAGGTTAATCCTACTCTAGTGCGGAGCCAGAGGGGGCCCATAGGGCCCCTAACAGATCAGGGCTGCAGGCCCCTGAGACAAAGCTGTCTAGGCGGTGGCCCTTTGGTGTAGCCAACTTTGTGGTGGCGCAAAAGAGGAATTTTTTAGCTTTAATCGGTCAATGACAAAGCTGGTGTTGTAGTGGCAAACTGCTCAGGCTAAGACAGGTAATTTGAAAAAGTACTTATGTAGAAATTCACCGTCACAATTTCTTAGAGAGTGTTGTAGAAATTGACTGCAATGCACAGTCACATTTAGAGTGTATTGTAGATATTCACCGTTCGATTTTCTCAGACCTAGTGCCTTGATTAAATTCACCGCAAATTCACCGTCACAATTTCTAAGAGTGTTTTTTTTAGAAATTCACCGTTATTCACCGTCGCAATTACTTTGAGTGTGTTGCAGAAATTCACCGCAATTCACCGTCACAATTACTTAGAGTGTGTTGCAGAGATTCACCTTAATTCACTGTCACAATTACTTAGAGAGTGTTGTAGAAATTCACCGCAATTAACCGTCACATTTACTTTTAGTGTGTTGTAGAAATTCACCGCAATTCACCGTCACAATTACTAAGAGGGTGTTGCAGAAATTCACCTCAATTCATCCTCACAATTACTAAGAGAGTGTTTCAGACATTCACAGTCACATTTAGAGTGTGTTGTAGAAATTCACCGCAATTCACCGTTCAATTTTCTCAGACCTTGTGCCTTGATTAAAT
This sequence comes from Loripinus fragilis, assembly GCA_964019695.1. Classification (NCBI taxonomy): domain Eukaryota; kingdom Metazoa; phylum Mollusca; class Bivalvia; order Lucinida; family Lucinidae; genus Loripinus; species Loripinus fragilis. Next base: position 112,522,911 of record OZ026516.1, read on the forward strand.
TCACCGCAATTCACCGTCACAATTTCTAAGAGTGTGGTCTACAAATTCACCGCAATTCACCGCCAAAGTTACTTAGAGAGTGTTGTAGAAATTCACCGCAATTCACCGTCACAATTACTAAGAGTGTGGTCTACAAATTCACCGCAATTCACCGTCACAGTTACTAAGAGAGTGTTGAAGAAATTCACTGCAATTCACCGTCACAATTACTAAGAGCGTGTTCTAGAAATTCACCGTTATTCACCGTCACAATAACTTAGAGTGTGTTTTAGAAATTCTATGCATTTCACCATCACAATTACTAAGAGAGTGTTGTAGAAATTCACCGCAATTAACCGTCACATTAACTTAGCGTTTTGGTTTTCTGAAGTAAACGAAAGTGTAGCGATTCATCGGTAGTCCGAGACGAGTGAACATAGGAGACCTGGCTTATCGAATAGTTAAATAAGTCACGGATGTGTACTACATCCGTGAATAAGTGGACTTTTACGACTTGTAAGTACATTGAGTAACATAACATGCACGTGTCTGGCTCTCGACTTGGCAATTACCGCACTCGTTGGACATTTTACTGACTCAGTCCGCAAGAATTTAGCGGCGGTTTTAATAAGTAGATAGCGCAGAATCATATCGCCGTGTTTTTTCCCCGATTCTACCACATTTTTACGTGCATATATACCGTTTTTGCTCGTGATAAAGAGCACATTCTAAAATTACGAACACTAGCACTTTTTCTGAAACGTACTTTCTAAAATTACGAACAGAGGAAAAAATAATTATTTTTTAGTGTTCGAACTTTTAGAACGTTTACCGTATGCACAAATTCTATGACATCTTTCTTTATCAGGGTCTAATAATATAAGGAGTCTGTGCAATGGAAGTACCATCAGGGATTTTTTGCAATTTTGGGAAGGGGCCCTAGGGCCTTTCAGATTGGGAAAATTAACATGGTAAACCACTATATTGGAAAAATTGTTATAGTGCAAAATTAAGACGTTTTTGGGCACTTAAAAAAACTATCACACATACTAGTGGGGCGGATATGTAACAATTTTGAGAAGAATCGTGCATTTTATGATAAAAGCATGAAACTTGGCACATGGCTAGCTGATAACAATTCATAAAAATTAAGGGTCAGTGCCACGCTGAAAATGTCCTCTAATGGCCGACATCTTGTTTTTTCCAAATGGCCGCCTTTTCAACTTATTAATTATAATCTCATTATTTATTTGCAAACCTCATGTTTTTTTTCTTCAGTTAATTACACTGAAATAGCCGTCAGTTTATCTAAATACCTTAAAATCATCTTTCAATAAAAAAAAATCAAGATTGAGGCTGTATTTTAAAGATGGCCGCCACTTTTGTATCTAAAATGTGCAGTTGTATATTAGAACTTTTCTCATTATTAATTTTGATGCAAATTACTTCTAGCAAGTAGAAATAGTCCTGTTTAACTAGTTACTTACTTATCAGCATGGCTTTATTGTTGCTTGTTGTTCCAAAATGGCATTAAAGATGGCTACCAATGTGCAAATCATAACATAATATCTGCTTTGATTTGGAACTGGAAGAACGTAGTTTGAATTTATGCAAACGATTTTCAAGAATACTTTTTATTTAATGGCTTTGGATAAAAAAAGAGAGCATCCAACATGCCAACCAAGATGACTGTCAAAGTGGAAATGTTATATGGACATTATTAATATAGTGGCCGCCATCTTGTTTTTTTTCTCCAAAATATGCAGTATATTTTAAACTGAATTATTTTAAGCTCAGACATTTGTAAGCCAATATGTTGTCTTCATTTATTTTTACTTATTTTTCAGTCAATCATACTAATTTGCCTCAAAAATTGTCATTCAAGCTTAGAAAACACAAAATTCAGGACATAGTCTCAAGGTGGCTGTCAAATGTTGCATCCTCAACAGTGGCTGTATACCAACTTGACAAATTATGAATTTCCATGCAAAATTCTTATGCAATGAAGTACAATAGCTTCATAAACCAGGGGCGAACTTGTCAGATTTTTTTTTTATTTTAACTTATTATAACATGGTATTCAAGATGGCTTTGTTTTTAGTTTTAGATAAAAAGAAATGTATTTTAACTTTCAGTAGGAAAATATTTTGAGGCAGTTTGATGTTATGAAGATGATTTTCAAGAAATGATTATATTTAACGAATAAGGATAGTAAATGAGACATCCAACCTGTCATCCACTATGATTGCCAATTTTGTTTTTAGACGTTTATACAGATGTTGCTATAAAGTTTGTTCTATATAAAATGAATATGATCAAAATGAGATGCCAAGAATTTTTGTATCCATAGCAAGCTAGAATTGTCCTTTGTAGAATTGTCATTGCATAAAATACCATTTGTTTACATCTGATTGTAGTGGAAAATCCTACAGACATATAGACATAGAAATTTTATTTTGTGTCGAATGTTGAACAGCATGTAACATAAGCCCAGTAGGGCTTTTACTTCGACAAACCTGTTATAGAGATTTCAAGTTTCTTTTTTACCTTTCACCTTTTTATCAAGCTACCATTGGCTTAAAAAGGCTATACATCTCCTAAAACTGTATACGATTTAAATAAATGTATTTGATCACAAGCCCCCGTTTTCACACACGTCAACTTTTCGACTTGATCTTGACAAATGTTGTATTTACTGCAGCAGCCTTATTATGTTGTGTTGATGATGTAGCTGGCACTATCACATCTACTTGAAAGTAATCAAAGTTTATACTATTCTGAAGTCAATCCAATATATAATGTTGCAGACATCTTAGTTTCTAGCCAAAGCTTCCCTCACTAATAGCTTGCTAGTGAGTCGGGCATTTGGTCCCATAATAGTTCAGTCCAAACACCTATTCAGTCTAACTAGTTAAAACCAAAGCTTATTTGTCTATTTAGGTATGTAGGGGTTTAAATGATGATGTTTTTTCGCTCTGTATTTACAGTGATGGTCTTTTACAGCTCAGGGATCTTCAGCTAGGTGCCCCAACCGCATATTCTGTCGAATCCTTGCCCTTGCTGCATCAATTTTTGCTTTTCGTGATTTATTGTTCACTGTGGTTATTCATTGACTAGTTAAAGTTTGTCCTAGAAACTGTTTCAAGGTAGTAGTGCTGTGTTGGTTCTCATTTTATTGTTATTGATATAAATGTGATTTTATACTTTTATATATATATGTGAATGGTTTTGGTTATGTTAAGGTAGCCTAGTGACTACCTTCAAGGGAAGAGCTATACATCACCACTGTATACTATCTATCTGTATATTTAGTTTTCACCAGTTTGGTTTTCTAGGAAGAATGTTAGCTCTGATTGTACTAGTTCCTGGTCATTGCTTTCATTTTACCTAGTATATAAGCCAACATGGGAATAACATGTCCGGAATGATGCAGGCCAACAGTCGCTAGGCAAAGAAGCATAAAAAGAATTATGAAGTTACCCAAATTCGAACTCTTTGGAACACAGAATGCATATCAGAGGAAATCCCAGTTGAATGTCTAGCCAGTTGATCGGTACAGGAATTATCACAAAAGCAATTAGCAGGATGTGTTCTGACAAAGCAAACATATCGTCAGCAATTGTCATTGAGATACTTTATTCTACATGTATTTGGGTAACTGGCACAGTCGAGGTGGTTGACCTATTTGGCAACATAATCTCGATAGTTAGTACAACTACCTGGTAGGAGAGCAAAATGGACAGTATGAACATAGGCAAAGGGGGTGCCCTGAACAGAGGCTTTAAGTTAATTAAGCAATTAATAAGGGTGTTTGGGTCCATATTGGATAGACATATCAGATAAAGAGTTGAGATTGACGAGATGCAGTGCAGATTTATGTCAGGCCATGGTGGCACTACAGTTGCGATCTTCATTTTAAGCCAGCTACAGAAGTTGCTCCTAACTTCTAACAAGCCATTCTACATCACTTTCATTAATATAATGAAGGACAGCAGGTAGGTAGTGTGCCTGTTTTTAAATCAACGAGTAGCTGGTGCAACTGATGCATGGCATGATCAAGGATATGAAAAGTAGGACAATAGTTGGCAATTATCGCAGTGAATAGTTTTTTGGTGTTGATGTTCATCGTGGCTCTGTTCTGACTCCACTGCTCTTAATTGTTATGCAAGAGGCTCTAATCACGGAATTCAGAATAGACTGCCCATAGTTGCTATTGTACAAAGATGATTAGGTGATCAAGGCCGAGTTCATGGAGGAATTGCTGGTGAAATTTTGTGCATGGAAGTATTGGAAGGAGAAGGCTCTTCATGTGAACATAAGATATGAAGTCATATAAAGTGGTCCCTTGAGCTTAAGTGCACCAAATGCCTGTGGCACAACACTATTTAATGATGGAAGATGGAGGTGGCAGCACCTGATAAAAACATGAGATAGGATTTCGGTAACCATATGGACATTCTCTACGCTAGAGACATCCTCGAGCTGCCTGCATTCATACATTGCAAATGTACATGGCTGAAGCTCAGTAAACTTCTTAACCTTATGATCAACTAGCATCTGCTGCCTTTTGACTCGAGACAGGTAGTACTTAACATGCATTCTTTTTGCTTTTGTTGAGTGTATATTTCCAGTACGTCCTTGATTATGAACAGTTCACTAGCATGATACATCCTAAGTGATGTCGAAAACGCCTAATAGCAAACATGTAAATATTTATTTAGAAAGAACTGCAAAAATCACCAATAAATAGGATTTTCTAATTTGGCGGCCATCTTCAATGCCATGCTTGAATTGACATTTCAGAAAATTTCAAAATTACATATTATAATATAAGTAATGAACATTCATTGCAATTAAAACAAATTTCACTCATACAAAACTCAAAGATATATTTATGTATAAAAACAAGAACAATAAAATCTCTCTTCTTTGGCAGCCATCTTGGATGCCATATTGTATCAAGGCTCTCTTATAAATTGTTCACAAATAACAAGGTCACATTTTGAGTCTTTCTATGCTTGGAACAACTTGAATTTGATGCAATAATCTGAATAAAGTTTATAATATTACGTTTTCATATAGCAAGCTTGATTTAACATATTAAAATGTCCGCCATCTTGTTAAATGGCTGCCATCTTGGACAATATGCCCATCTACATGTGATTTCAGATAGTTACAAATGTTATATTGTTAAAATACACACTTCCACTAGCTTTAAAGAAAAGTTTATTGCAAAATGAAATCCAGCTTAACAGGCTTTACATGAAAACAAGTCGCCATTTTGAAATTCAAGATGGCGGCCGTCAAGGTGCATTTCTGGCTTGGCACTGACCTTCAAAAATTTTGATAATTACTATTCTGGCCATGTACCAAGTTTCATGCTTTTATCATAAAATGCACGATTTTTTCACATATCTGCCCCACTATACTATATTGCCATTAAATTGAAGGAGAAATAAGATGTAATGGTAGTAGGATTGTCATGAAGCTTGTGTGGTGTGTGTGTGTGTGTGTGGTGATCTTGAAAAAAATTCCCAATCTTAAAATATATATATATATATTTATCTTTTTTTTTTTTAAGATAGGGATTTTTTTTTTCAAGATTGGGAAAAAAGTCACCTAATTTCCATTGGGACTTGGGCCCAATTTCTACCCCTGAGAACACAAAAAAAAATCCCTAAACATCCATGGTGATGTAGGCATCTGTAAAAGTCATGGCCACTCATAGGTCCAGTTTTGAAAGACTAGGCCATCATAGGTCTAGATAAAGAAAAAAATGAGCTCAAAAATGTTAATACAGTAAAACCTGTGTAAAACGGCCACTCCAAAATAGACAAAACAAAGGTCTTAATGACAAATGGTAGCTTAATGAAGGTCAAAAGTATTGCAGAATACTTTTGACCTGCGTTAAGCGATAATTGGTCTTAAAAACCAATTTTAGGTCTTTTTAGAGTGGCTGTTTTACACAGGTTTTACTGTATTTTCTTATCCATAAGTTTGAACATATGTTTTGGAAGCTCAAAAGAACTGTCTCATTGAGATGGTGCAACATGTTTTGGTCGAGAAATAAGAAAATTAATTTTCAATCACACACTCTTATCTAGAGGCCCGTCCACAGACTCGTCCATTACCAGGGCCAGGCACACCAGGGAATTATCATATTGAAGAAAATTTTCATCTTTAGATCGACATAATAAGTTGATTGATCAGCTGGCAAAAGAAACAGTCCCCCGGGTTCAAGATGAATGCTAAATAAGGAAATAATGTAAATAAAGGGTGTTTTGAAGTAACTTTTCGGTATTAGTTTTGCACATTGTCTTATGTGTTCTCATGCAAATAAAAGGCCAAATAAAAAATATTTGTGTTTATGGTGTCAGTGATTCATTTACAATTTTGGGCTGATGGGTCCTGGGACTCGCTGTTTCCAATATCAATGAGTCCGAACTGCAAACTTATGAGTCCAAAACACTATCTTTAATGGCAAGTCTGCAATACTATTGCATCCCAGGACTCGCCGGGACTCGCTGAAATAGAAACTTATGCGCAAAAGATGCAGGATGCGCAGGTAACAAAATCACTGGGTGTTCTAAAATTTCGAACACTACAAGACTGTCCAAAAAGGCCTAGACAAACACCGCAGACACCAGATCAGACTGCTTCTGATTTTCCACTCCAAACCGGGTAAACCTTCATTTTTGCATTACATACTGGGTAGCATTTCAATCAAACTAAGATTGAATGCGTTATTACTTTTCAAAAAATGAATGTGCTGAAAATTTTTGATAGTCTTTCAAATCCAAAAGTGTATGGTCTTCTTCCAGCGCATGAGTACAAAATATGCATAAAAATGTGATGTTTGTCAATGGAAATGTGGATTTCTTGTCTTTCATTTAGTACTAATAAGTATTCATTAATATGCCTGTTGGTAAGCAAAATGTCTCAACATATATAACATATGCAGGGGACAAAAATTCCACTCGTAATTACGAGTGAAATCTAGAAAGGACGAGTAATTCTTCCCAATTTTACGCCCAATCTTTTGTTTATCAGGACCTGACTGGTCTTTCCTTAATATATATATATTTTTTTCGATTGTACTAATGACAATCCAATGGTGTAGCCAGAGAGCTGGAAAAGTTACGCACATCAAAGCGAGACTACTGGATCAAGCAGTAACTCTCTCCAATTGCACCCCTTTTCTTAATGGGAACTTCTCGTAAAGGAAAGAATTTGCTACCTCTAAGAGCAGTTCCTTAAGGTATGGAAAATCACTTTTACCACATTAGGTAAGTTCCCTTGAGTATTACTATTTTTATTACTCACGTGTGTATACCGCGTAATGGGAGTTACGCCAATGCAATCAATTGGATAAGGTTTCCCAATAATCAATAGTAATTTTTGGGCCCAATACCCAGCAAAACACATTACTTTGACATAAGCAAGTACTAGGAATAACCAGGATATGCATTATCAAGAGCTGACTGTTCTATTGAAGGGGTGGTAACTATTGTAAACAAACTTACTGGTGGCCTATGAACCCTCCAGAAGGCCCTCTCTTGAAGATCATGTAGTGCTTTATCATCGCGCTTCATTGACTTCACTAGTCTGTAAAATGTAAGCAAAATAAGGTCTCCTTCTAGGATGTACAACATGCCCTCATTTATTACGGTGAATGTTCTAAAATTTCAAACACTTTTTTCTTTCTGTCCTCAAATAAAATGTGGGTTATCAGGGTTGGAACTCATAAAATTCTTGTCAGAATAGCAAATTGTGAATGCCCTGATCAGACTGCCTCTTCAGAAGCAGTCTGATCTGGGTCTACACTGTTTATTGAGGCCTTTTGGCAGGTAACTAGTGTTCAAAAATTTAGAGCACCTACCGTAGATTTTGCCAAATAAAGTATGGTTGTATGGATGTTTTCATATATGACCTATTGTTTGTTTGTTTGATTTGATTCTTTACATCCCATCAATAATATTTCAGTTATAAAGGGACAGGTCTTCGTGGGTTGAACCGGTACTAAGCTAGGATTAATGGGTCTTGCTTAAGGACACAAGGCAGTGACGCTGGTGAGGCTCCAACCCGCGGCCCCTCAGTCTCAAGTCAAGCACTCCACCACTGAGCCACTGCGCTCCCGTATGACCTATTGTGAAATGTGGAGACTGTAAGGATCATTGACGGATTGGGCCTTATACGCCTATTTTTCTGATTCCCAGAACGCTGCTTCTGAGCGTCTAGTGTGGTGCATGTAGTATCAGTGCAATAGGTGAATCTAATGGCAAGAGCAAGCTAGCAAAATGTTTTCAAAATTCCTACGCATTCGAGAGTTATGGAGGGTAGAAAGGGGAGGGGGTCTGATATTTCATGAAAATAAAAAGTGTTTTAAAAAGTGATTTTTTCACGTTTTCTTGATTATTTTGGTAGGCATGGTGATATCTATTGAACATACCATATGCAGAGTATTAACGAATCACGTTAATTGATGAAATTGTTTTAAAAACAAAATATGTTTTGTAATAAAATGATTTTGGGGAGATAATTTAGAAGTTACCTGTACATTTTTGACTACATGTACCGTAAATAATACAAAACTGAAAGCTCAACAAAAGAAATAAATAATTTTGAAGGAATGAAAGTGTCCCATTTTGCATTGGAAAGTAAAACTGATTCTAACTAGATCCTTTGAATATTACTTTTGCTTTGTTTAAAGGGCATAGCATGTTGAATGTATTTAAAGTGTCCAAATATTTATGGTATACATATGCATGTATATCCCTATATGAGACAATATATTGAACACTAAAGTATTTACCTGATATAACACTTTGCATGCCAGTGGATAATTTTGTCGTCTGCCAATAGCCTTTTGCAAACAGCTTGAACCAAGATGAAGACCAACAGAATGTCGGTCTTGATCTGGATCTAAACAGTTTGACACTCTGATGGTGGTCCTGGGTGGTTTATTTTAAAAGAAAACTTTATTTTGAAGAAAATCAGCAGACGAAAATAAAAACCTGAACAATTCCCTAGCATGCAAATAGATTAAGTACAGGGCGTTTGCAAAAGAATGTGTCATTTAAAAACAGTGAGATTTTTTCTTATGAAAAAATGCATAAAACCTTGCTATTTCTACTTTTAATCTTTAAGTACTTCATATTAAACTAGCACAGAATACAAAGCAATTTAGGAGGTTGGTTCTATAGAACTTCATTACTGTCATTATTTTCTTATTTGGTAGAAAACGCATTTTATGGGCTTTGGTCCTGGGTTTTTTGGCTGCCGAACATCTCCCCCCCCTTGTGCCAGCAAGCCACTTCCATACAATGTGTAAAATATGGTAACACATATACATGCAAAAGCTTTTGCTGGCACACAGGGGGGGGGGGGGGGGGGGGGGGGGATGAATGATATTTCAAAAAATGGTTTCGGATTTCTATATATCTCAACCCAGTCAACAATTCTTCACTCATGTCAGTAGGGGGGTCTTTCTGGGATGAAGGCCGGAGTTGCGACACAGACTAGCAGCTTTTCAATCCCCAACCTAATGGTCTACCAACTGAGCAACTGTGCTCCACAATGTTGTATATTGTTTGTTTGTTTGTTTGATTTGATTCTTTACGTCCCATCAACAATCTTTCAGTTAAACAGGGACAGGTCTTCCTGGGTTGAACCAGTCCTAAGCTAGGATAAATGTGTCTTGCTCAAGGACCACAACGCAGTGACGCTGGTGAGGCTCGAATCCGGGACCCCTCGGTCTCGAGTCAAGCACTCTACCACTGAGCCACTGCGCTCCCACACAATGTTGTATATTTTTGTGTGTTTGGTTTGATGCTTTATGTCCAAGTCAACAGCTATAGTCATGCTGGGACGGTCAGTTCAACTAACCACATGTTTATCCTGGGCAAGCTTACAATACTCACTATTTTTTTACTAAGTAGGCGTTTAACCAGTACTTTGTGCACATACTTTTGCTTGTAACTGACAACAGCCCTTCTTGAATCAGAGGAGGGGAGGAGAATGGCCATAGAAATTATTTCATGATCAATCTCCGCCAAAGTATGGGACCGGGCCAGGATCGAACTCGCGACCCCTGGGTCTGCAGTCAGACACCTATCTGCAATCAGACATGTTACCAACTGCCCTATGCAGCCCAGTATGTTGTATATTATTTTGTTTGTTTGATTGGTTTGAGGTTTTTAGTCCCGGTGTAACAGGCCGGAATTTTCCCCCAGTCAGTTTTTTCCCCGCGGAAAGAATGGGCCGGCCCATTCTTTCCCCGGGGAAAAAACTGACTGGGGAAAAAACTGACCGTTACACCGGTCAGCAGCTACCATCAGTTCACCTAATCACACTTTTTTCCTGGGCAAGCTTGACTGAGCATTTAACCAGTAGTTCATGCACATAGTTTCGCTTGCAGTATCAACAACCCTTCTTGAATCAGCGGAAGGAGGACAATTACTGTAGAAATTATTTCATGATCAATCTCCACGATATGGGACCGACTTAGGATCTAACTTGAGATCCCTGGATCTGCAGTCGGGCTTGCTATTGACTGCGATATAGGGCCTGGTGTGTAGTATATTGTGAAAGGGTTAAAATAACCACAAGCTACTTACTTGACTTGTTCTTCGGCATTAGTTCGGAGAAACCCCATTTTATCACTAAATACTATCTGTAGTTTATTCAGGGCAGCCTGAAATATATATAGTGGATCTTACAGGAGAGCTCATTTTTATTGATTTTATTAAATGAGTTGGGGAAAAAGGGGTAAAATGCGAGGCTTGCCGAGCATTTTATCTTTTTTCGCAACAAGTTTAATAAATTCAATAACACAGGAGCACGAATGTTAGATTCTATTTATCATATAACATTAAGGATACTTTGAAATCTCATTTCTGGCGTAAAAATGTTATAATTTTGTCATTAAGTACGCAACATTGTTATGGAGGTCATACATGTAACGTTTCCCATAAATCCGTAAACCACTAGTGGTTTATCGATTTTATTGCATGGCGTTATTTCACTCCCAGACGGGACAACATATGATAAATAATGTTTATACAAATTACCATACAAATCTAAGAATTTTGAGCGTTGGCAGTGGCAGATCCAAGATTTCTAGAAAGGGGGTTTATATATTTATAAAGGTCACGGTGGGGGCTCGCTTTGCTGATTTTTCTCTCATTTTTCTTAAGTGTCTCATGAAAATGAAATAATTTGGTCCGAGACCAAATTATTTCATTGTAATAGGATATTTAACCAGAGTTCCGAGAATCGGATGTATCGCCTGGCCAAACAGAAGTCAAACAAGGCAAATTTGTCGAATTTATATCCCGGTGGGCTAAGGGTTATTTTAGAGAAACTTATAAATCACAAAAAATAAATCCCATTTCCCCAACCCCTCAGAGGTGTGTGTAAGGTCAATGTAAGTCCATACTTCTTTCCCCTTAATTTGATATGCAACACGACCACATTCACCTCATTAAAAATTAAAACGGGGTTATTAAGGTAGTTAAAACTCATCAAAGCTTAGTTACAATTTGTTTTTAAAGGTGCATTAGGCATTCTTAAGCACTGAATCGATAGCTACTTCTATGTGAACCGTGGTAGATTCAAGGGTTAAATTATGTCTCACATAAAGATCTTATGGCACTCCACATGCTATGGTAAATGCTCTCTGACTTTCCAGACAACAACATGAACACTAAAGAAACATAATGGCCATTGCATAATCCATGTATATAGTAGACTTCAAGAAAGAACTCACTCACTTGTACAACATTTAAAAGTACCATTAATGAAAACCACATTGACTTCTTGCACAGGCATGGTTACCAGTCCTGTACAAGTCATCTTTTCACGGCCACTTATCACTAATTGCTCCTGATTGGGGTGCGAAAATGGTGAAATTGCAACAAGTGTGCGAAAGATATCATTGCTAATTGCAAAAAGTATGCAAATGCAAGGCACCCAATTTGGTTTGCCTTTATTTGCTACAGTCTAAAAATTCAAATTCTAGTACTATTACTAAGAGTGATTTCCTGCACTTTTCAGAGCAGATTTGATTTACAAAGATTTTTCAAAAACTTCCTATTTCTAGCCTGCTGATGGATCTGCCAATATTCAAGAAAAAAAATAAAGGTCAGACTGCCCTGACACGCTAGTTAGAAATAGCAACAATGTTGAGTATCAATTTACTTTTATTTTTTCTATTGCACCTAGCTATGCAAACACCATTGTATTAAACAGACATTTTCCCACTACAGCACAACTTAAAGCCTCAGAGATGCAATTGATAATTGTCAACATGTTATTTTCTAGTATTGTATTTTTGGCTCAGGTATTCTTACCATATTAAGCAAAAAAAACAACAAGACAAATTCGTCAACTTTTTATCTCCCACGAAGGGATGTTTTAGAGAAACGTGTAAATCACAAAACATAAAAAAATCCCACTTCTCCAACCCCTAAGTTCCCCTTGGGTATCATTCAGATTATAACAAAAGCCTGTCAACTATGCTTTAGTGCTTAGGACAGAATATTTGCTTTCATGGTGCTCTATGCTCCATTTCCATTAATTTGATATGCAACATGACCACTTTCAAAAAAATGTTTTTGACCTTTTACCCCAAACGAGGGTCAAGGGCTTGTCTGTGGGCAATATATTTGCTACAATGTTATCGCATGTGTCGTTCCCCTTAATTTGATATGCAGCATGACTATGTTCCAATAATTTTAATTTTGGCCTCAGCCACACCTCTCAATCCACCCAGGGGATTGGACCCAGGCCTTCAAACTAAAATCCCGTCTGATATGTTTCATATCTATTGGTCCTCTGCCTGCATAAAAGATTGGTAAATAATATTGACAATTGACTTAGTTATTGCCAAATCTAAATATATGACCTTTGACCCCACATAAGCGTCAATTGACCCCACCTAAGGGGTCAAGTGGGTGGGGTAAAATTTTCGACACTGTCACGCTTATCTACAGGCACTGGACAATCATGGCTGTCAGATATCATAGCTTAATTAGCTTTGGGGAAATGTGAAGCTGATTACACTAAAAAGGCCAATGCAACTTTTGCCTTATAATTGCCTATATTAAGTAAAGGTCAATAACTCAAGTGTTACTGAGTTGATTTTGACAAAACTTAAAGGATATTGACTGTCCATGGTACTAAATCATTTATACCAAGAATGCATCAAATCTGACCAACAGGTACTGAGATGTGGTTCCCGGCGGAAGGAAGGAAGGACAGACGCTGCCAAAACTATATCCTTCTGACTACATGTATATCCCTTCGACTTTGCTGGAAGGAAAAAAATCCCCCCCAATAACCCACTCTGATCAGACTGCTGATTTTTTTTCTTCAAAAAATCAGCTCAGGAATGTCATCAGAGTGTCAAACAGTTCGGATCCAGATCAGGACCAATATTTTGTTCAAACTGTTTGCTATGGTTATCAGCAGAAGACACTAGCAGGCAGCTAGAGTTAAATCAGCACACAAGGGATTTATCTTATTTTCAATCTATTAGAAGCAATTAATGCCTTGCATGCTGGGTAATTTTTCATGCTTTTGTTGTCGTCTGCTGACTTTTTTCAAAATTAACCTTTTCAAAAAATTCTTTCAGGAATCCTTTCAGCGTGTCAAACAGTTTGGATCCAGATCAGGACCGACATTATGTCGGTCCTGATCTGGGTCCAAACTGTTTGCAAAGGTAATCAGCAGACGACAAAAGTTGCTGCTAGCTAGTAGCTCTGTTAAGTACATGGCAATTTTACACTCTGTAAATAATTAACCTGATGAGTTTTTTGCCAGAGTTGGTGACACACTTAACGCATTAACTCTTTATCTGCCAGTGGCCTATGCTGATAAATTGTACTAACAGTTTGGACCCAGATCTAGTCCTACAAATTGTTGGGCCTGATCTGAATCTGATGGCTTTCCTGAAATATTTTTTTTGAAAACATTAATTTTGAGAGAAAAAAATCAACAGAAGACATTGAAATAAAGTGAAAAATTTTCCAGCGAACAGCATGCAAAGAGTCAGGACTTGTACAGACTCCTGCATGGGTTCCTGCCAGGAAGAAATCACATTCATTATTATCCTATTGTAATCTAAGGATTTTGTGGCTATCTTCAATGATTTGGTTGTTTGGTTTTGTTGCTTTACGTCCCAAGTCAACAGCTATGGTCATTGCGGGACGGTCAGTTCACCTAACCACACTTTTTCCTGGGCAGGCTTGAACAAGCGGTTAACCAGTAATTCGTGCACATACCTTCGCTCGTAACTGACAACAACCCTTCTTGAATGAATCAGCGGAAGGGAGGAGAATGACCGTAGAAATCATTTCATGATCAATCTCCACGAAAGTATGGAACCGGACCGGGATCGAACTCGCGACCCCTGGATCTGCAGTCAGACACGCATCTGTAGCCAGACACGGTACCGACTGCGCTACGCGGCCGGGCAATGAGTACAGTAAATTGAGTTAGGTACTGTTGTTTCAGATGCATCATATTTTTCAAAGAAACAGGTAAATAACGGTAAATATATCACTGCGGTCATAGGCAGTTAAATACCCATTACCTGGATTAGTTCATATTTTTGGCTTACAACGATTCTCATCTATCTTTGAGCCGACAGTAAACGAGATGCAACCATATGAGCCGCGACATGAGATTACCAACAATGTGGTATGTGCGACCAGCAAAGCCTCGGACTAGCCTGTGCATATGTGCAGTCTGATCAGAATCTTTGCTAGTCGCTTGAATATTCTATGATTGTTAAGCTACTGACTGAACAGCATTTGGAGTTTCTAAGCTTATAAGTAGGCTACACAGGCTCCTCTGAGTCTACACTTGTCAAAATGCCACATTGTTGGAAATCACATGTCGCTGCTCAATTATGAAATTGACAAAAATAATGTCAAAGATCATAAGGTCTTTAAGCGCTCACCTGACACTAAGTTCCAAGCATTCAGGAAAGTCCGGTATCCCAGTTTATCTTGCCCCCCTGGACAGCTTGCCCCCCGGGGGGCAACCCAACCGCGGTTGGCTTGCCCCCGGGGGCAAGCTGTCCCGGGATATATTGCCCCCAACCCTGGTTATCTTCACCCCCGGGGGGCAAGCTGTCCAGGCCGGTTTATCTTGCCACCCGCCCAACAAAAGTAAAAATATATACATGTTATTTTTTGGTATCATTTTAATGAATTCAGATCCTCCATCAGTCATAAAGTGAGAAATTGGTGCCTGTGGGCTTAATATTTGTAAAACTTTAACATCATCTTGAATAAATATATCAAGATTAAGACATTTTAAGCTTAATTATTTTGCTAAACTACTTATTTTAAACTATCTGAATGTGAAGATGTATCAATAATAAACATAATTCAAGTCAAATTCAGCTGTTTTCTTTGTCAGATTGTTCTGTATGCTTAGTTGTAGGGGTGGGGGTTAAGCTGTCCAGGCCAGTTTATCTTGCCCCCCACCCACCTGGGTATCAAAGTAAAATTATTTTGCTAATTCTACTTATTTTAATCTATCTGATTGTGAAGATGTATCAATTATAAACATAATTCAAGTGAAATTCAGCTGTTTTCTTTGTCGGATTGTTCCGTATTCTTAGTTGCAGGGTGGGGTGTAAGCTGTCCAGGCCAGTTTATCTTGACCCCCACCCACCTGAGTATCAAAGTAAAATTATTTTGCTAAGTTTTCTCATTTTAAACTATCTGAATGTGATGATGTATCAATTATAAACATAATTCAAGTCAAATTCAGCTGTTTTCTTTGTCGGATTGTTCCGCATGCTTAGTTGCAGGGGTGGGGGTTAAGCTGTCCAGGCCAGTTTATCTTGTCCCCCACCCACCTGGGTATCAAAGTAAAATTATTTTGCTAAGTTTTCTCATTTTAAACTATCTGAATGTGAAGAAGTATCAATAATAAACATAAATCAATGCAAATTCAGCTGTTTCTTTGTCAGATTGTTCTGTATGCTTAGTTGTAGGGGTAGGGGGTAAGCTGTCCAGGCCAGTTCATCTTGCCCCCCACTCACCTGGGTATCAAAGTAAAATTATTTTGCTAATTCTACTTATTTAAATCTATCTGATTGTGAAGATGTATCAATTTTAAACATAATTCAAGTAAAATTCAGCAGTTTTCTCTGTAGGATTGTTCCATATACTTAGTTGAAGGGGTGGGGGGTAAGCTGTCCAGGCCAGTTTATCTTGACCCCCACCCACCTGAGTATCAAAGTAAAATTATTTTGCTAAGTTTTCTCATTTTAAACTATCTGAATGTAAAGATGTATCAATAATAAACATAATTCAACTCAAATTCAGCTGTTTTCTTGTTCGGATTGTTCTGTATGCTTAGATGCAGGGGTGGGGGGTAAGCTGTCCAGGCCGGTTTATCTTGCCCCCAACCCACCTGGGTATCAAAGTAAAATTATTTTGCTAAGTTTTCTCATTTTAAACTATCTGAATGTGATGATGTATCAATTATAAACATAATTCATGTCAAATTCAGCTGTTTTCTTTGTCGGATTGTTCCGTATACTTAGTTGCAGGGGTGGGGGTAAGCTGTCCAGGCCAGTTTATCTTGCCCCCCACTCACCTGGGTATCAAAGTAAAATTATTTTGCCAATTCTACTTATTTAAATCTATCTGATTGTGAAGATGTATCAATTTTAAACATAATTCAAGTAAAATTCAGCTGTTTTCTCTGTAGGATTGTTCCATATACTTAGTTGAAGGGGTTGGGGGTAAGCTGTCCAGGCCAGTTTATCTTGACCCCCACCCACCTGAGTATCCGTTTTTCTTTGTCGGATAGTTCTGTATGCTTAGTTGCTGGGGTGGGGGGGTAAGCTGTTTAGGCCAGTTTATCTTGTCCCCCACCCACCTGGGTATCAAAGTAAAATTATTTTGCTAAGTTTTCTCATTTTACACTATCTGAATGTGATGATGTATCAATTATAAACATAATTCAAGTCAAATTCAGCTATTTTCTATGTAGCATTGTTCTATATGCTTAGTTGCAGGGATGGGGGGTAAGCTGTCCAGGCCAGTTTATCTTGCCCCCCACCCTCCTGGGTATCAAAGCAAAATTATTGTGCCTATACTACTTATTTTAAACTATCTGAATGTGAAGATATATCAATTATAAACATAATTCAAGTCAAATTCAGCTGTTTTCTGTGTCAGATTGTTCTGTATGCTTAGTTGTAGGGGTGGGGGGTAAGCTGTCCAGGCCAGTTTATCTTGCCACCACAAACCTGGGTATCAAAGTAAAATTATTGTGCCTATCTTGCCCCCCCACCCACCTGGGTACCAAAGTAAAATTATTTTGCTATTTCTACTTATTTTAAACTATCTGAATGTGAAGATGTATCAATTATAAACATAACTCAAGTCAAATTCAACTGTTTTCTTTGTTGCATTGTTCTGTATGCTTTGTATCAGGGATGGGGGGTAAGCTGTCCAGGCCAGTTTATCTTGCCCCCCCCCCCCCCCCACCAGCCTGGGTATCAACGTAAAATTATTGTGCTAATTCTTCTTATTTTAAACTATTTGATAGTGAAGATGTATCAATTATAAACATAATTCAAGTCAAAATCAGCTGTTTTCTTTATCGCATTGTTCCATAAGTTTAGTTGCAGGGGTGGGGGGCAAGCTGTCCAGGCCAGTTTATCTTGCCCCCCACCCACCTGAGTATCAAAGTAAAATTATTTTGCTAAGTCTACTTATTTTAATCTATCTGATTGTGTAGATGTATCAATTATAAACATAATTCAAGTGAAATTCAGCTGTTTTCTTTGTCGCATTGTTCTGTATACTTAGTTGCAGTGGTGGGGGGCAAGCTGTCCAGGCCAGTTTATCTTGCCCCCCACCTACCTGGGTATCAAAGTAAAATTATTTTGCTAAGTCTACTTATTTTAAACTATTTGTTTGTGAAGATGTATCAATTATAAACATAACTCAAGTAAAATTCAGCTGTTTTCTTTTTTGCATTGTTCTGTATACATAGTTGCAGGGGTGGGGGTAAGCTGTCCTGGCCAGGTTATATTGCCCCCCACCCACCTGGGAATCAAAGTAAAAATATAGTGCTAATTATACTTATTTCAAACTATTTGTTTGTTAAGATGTATCAATTATAAATATTATTCAAGTCAAAATCAGCTGTTTTCTATGCTGCATTGTCCCGTATGCTTAGTTGCAGGGGTGGGGGGCAAGCTGTCCAGGCCAGTTTATCTTGACCCCAACCCACCTGAGTATCAAAGTAAAATTATTTTGCTAATTCTACTTATTTTAAACTATCTGAATGTGAAGATGTATGAATTATAAACATAATTCAAGTCAAATTCAGCTGTTTTCTTTGTCGGATTGTTCTGAATGCTTAGTTGCAGGGGTGGGGGGTAAGCTGTCCAGCCCAAATTTTCTTGCCCCCCACCCACTAGGGTATCAAAGTAAAATTATTTTGCTAATTCTACTTATTTTAAACTATCTGAATGTGAAGATGTATCAATTGTAAACATAATTCATGTCAAATTCAGCTGTTTTCTTTGTCGGATTGTTCCGTATACTTAGTTGCAGGGGTGGGGGTAAGCTGTCCTGGCCAGGTTATCTTGCCCCCCATCCACCTGGGAATCAAAGTAAAAATATTGTGCTAATTATACTTATTTTAAACTATTTGTTTGTTAAGATGTATCAATTATAAATATAATTCACGTCAAAATCAGCTGTTTTCTTTGCTGCATTGTTCCGTATGCTTAGTTGCAGGGGTGGGGGGCAAGCTGTCCAGCCAAAATTTTCTTGCCCCCCACCCACTAGGGTATCAAAGTAAAATTATTTTGCTAATTCTACTTATTTTAAACTATCTGAATGTGAAGATGTATCAATTGTAAACATAATTCATGTCGAATTCAGCTGTTTGCTTTGTCGGATTGTTCTGTATGCTTAGTTGCAGGGGTGGGGGGTAAGCTGTCCAGGCCAGTTTATCTTGTCCCCCTTTGATACTTAGGTGATTGGGGTTCAAGATAAACTGGCCTGGACAGCTAACCCCCCACCGCTGCAACTAAGTATATGGAACAATCCTACAAAGAAAACAGCTGAATTTCACTTGAATTATGTTTATAACTGATACATCTTCACAATCAGATAGATTAAAATAAGTAGAATAAGCAAAATAATTCTACTTTGATACCAAGGTGGGTGGGGGGCAAGATAAACTGGCCTGGACAGCTTACCCCCCACCCCTGCAACTAAGTATACAGAACAATCCGACAAAGAAAACAGCTGAATTTCACTTGAATTATGTTTATAATTGATACACTTCACAATCAGATAGATAAAAATAAGTAGAATTAGCTAAATAAAATAAATTTACTTTGATACCCAGGTGGGTGGGGGGCAAGATAAACTGGCCTGGACAGCTTACCCCCCACCCCTGCAACTAAGCATATGGAACAATTCAAAAAAGAAAACAGCTGAATTTGACTTGAATTATGTTTATAATTGATACATCATCACATTCAGATAGTTTAAAATGAGAAAACTTAGCAAAATAATTTTACTTTGATACCCAGGTGGGTGGGGGACAAGATAAACTGGCCTGGACAGCTTACCCCCCAACCCAGCAACTAAGCATACAGAACTACGCGACAAAGAAAACAGGTGAATTTGACTTGAATTATGTTTATAATTGATACATCATCACATTCAGATAGTTTAAAATGAGAAAACTTAGTAAAATAATTTTACTTTGATACCCAGGTGGGTGGGGGACAAGATAAACTGGCCTGGACAGCTTACCCCCCACCCAGCAACTAAGCATACAGAACTACGCGACAAAGAAAACAGGTGAATTTGACTTGAATTATGTTTATAATTGATACATCTTCACATTCAGATAGTTTGAAGTAAGTAGTATAGGCACAATAATTTTACTTTGATACCCAGGTTTGTGGGGGCAAGATAAACTGGCCTGGACAGCTTACCCCCCACCCCTGCAACTAAGCATACAAAACAATCCGACAAAGAAAACAGCTGAATTTCACTTGAATTATGTTTATAATTGAAACATGATCACATTCAGATAGTTTAAAATGAGAAAACTTAGCAAAATAATTTTACTCTGATACCCAGGTGGGTGGGGGGCAAGATAAACTGGCCTGGACAGCTTACCCTCCACCCCTGCAACTAAGCATATAGAACAATGCGACATAGAAAACAGCTGAATTTGACTTGAATTATGTTTATAATTCGTCGCTTCAGTGCTATAGTGTTCTAAGTGACATTTTGGTCAAAAATGAGTTATGCACACCGTTGGAAAGGGGATCAAATGTTCTATCTACAGGTGAAGGTTTCATTTGCCTATCTCCTCCCAGTAAGCTTAAAATCGCTTTGCGTTTCTGTTCTATCTACAAAACAATTATTTCCTTCAGTGCTATAGTGTTCTAAGTGATTTTCATCCAATGGCCAATGATGATTATGTCACGTGACTGGGAGAAATCAGTGTCATAATATTCTATCTACATAAAGTCACTTCCCTTGGAGAAATTGTTAAAAATTGCAGTTACTTCCCTTACATAATAGATTTAAATTTCCTAAATTGAAGTGGTTTATCGGTCTTATGACAAACTAATGGCTATATTGGCTACTTTTAGGGCCAAATAATCTGCTCAGTCAAAACATATAACGCAAATTGATCTATGGACAGAATAATAAGCTCTAGAAACAGATTACCTCCCTTACATATATTTAAACTGCTTTAATTGAAGTAATTTGTCGATGTAATTACAAATCAATGGTTAAATCTGCTTCTTTTGGGTCCAAAGAATCAGTTCAGTCTAAAATATTATAAAAATTGACCCCATTGACAGCAAAATTAACTGTAGAAACAGATTACCTCCCTTACATAATTTTTAATGGAATGATCCGTGCGGTTGGTACTGTTATGCCAAATAAATGACTAAATCTGCTACTTTTAGGTACAAACAATCATTTCTGTTCAGACAAGTATATAAATTGACTCCATAAACAGAATAATAAACTGTAGGAAAATATAGAACACTATAGCACTGAACGCAGAAGACAATTTTTAAGGCATAATGTTCTATCTGCAAACTGTAAAATGCCCGTAAATTCCATATTTCTGTACAAATGTCTACAAACCAAGGTCGTTTACACTGTATGTATATATTCTAACCCTCTGGTATGATTCAAAGGTCTGTGATAAATAAGGCATCAAAAATCAGGATGCTAAAATTTTCAAACTCATTTTTCTCAAAACTTGTGCAATGGTAGATAGAACACTATAGCACTGAAGCGACGAATTGATACATCATCACATTCAGATAGTTTAAAATGAGAAAACTTAGCAAAACAATTTTACTTTGATACCCAGGTGGGTGGGGGACAAGATAAACTGGCCTGGAAAGCTTACCCCCCACCCCTGCAACTAAGCATATAGAACAATGCGACATAGAAAACAGCTGAATTTGACTTGAATTATGTTTATAATTGATACATCATCACATTCAGATAGTTTAAAATGAGAAAACTTAGCAAAATAATTTTACTTTGATACTCAGGTGGGTGGGGGTCAAGATAAACTGGCCTGGACAGCTTACCCCCACCCCTGCAACTAAGTATATGGAACAATCATACAAAGAAAACAGCTGAATTTCATTTGAATTATGTTTATAATTGATACATCTTCACAATCAGATAGATTAAAAAGAAGAATAAGCAAAATAATTTTACTTTGATACCCAAGTGGGAGGGGGGCAAGATAAACTGGCCTGGACAGCTTACCCCCCCCCCCCCCCCCCACCCCTACAACTAAGCATACAGAACAATCTGACACAGAAAACAGCTGAATTTGACTTGAGTTATGTTTATAATTGATACATCTTCACATTCAGATAGTTTAAAATAAGTAGTATAGGCACAATAATTTTACTTTGATACCCAGGAGGGTGGGGGGCAAGATAAACTGGCCTGGACAGCTTACCCCCACCCCTGCAACTAAGCATATAGAACAAAATGCGACATAGAAAACAGCTGAATTTGACTTGAATTATGTTTATAATTGATACATCATCAAATTCAGATACGGTAAATGTTCTAAAATTTCGAACACTCTAAAATTACGAACACCTAAAATTATCGCCGAAAATAATTTTTAAAACATCCTAAAAAATCGAACACTGCCCTTTTTCGGAAAAGTGAATTTCTAAAATTACGAACACACGTTATTTTCGGCAGAAAGTCGATATCTGTTTATCTGTTTGTCCCATCTGTGCTCGGTATACTTCTATCGTACAGCACGTGTGCGGTAGCGACATTTGGAAGGTTCCATTCTACTTAGATGGGTAATATGACACGTGACGTTCTATTTCGCATGCCAGCGCGCGACGTTATACATTATTCAAGGTCACCAGCATTGACGAACTTGATGCACGGACAAGTTCCTGCAACGATTCCGAAACTGCTTTGACTAACCCTATACACCCAAATGGCTGAGATCATTATTTATTACTGACCAAACATTGACCTTCAGGCCAGATTCAGCTAATTGTACGTGAATTATGCTCGTCGACACACGCGGAAGCAATTCTCAATAGTGTGTTGTGACACGTACTCGTTTTTTTTTCTCTAAAATACCAGCCCCGAAGAGAGAGAGACGGTTGCGGCAAATGAGACGATCACCTAGGCGAGAGAGAATGAAATAAGTTGGAGTATTGTGATTTGCAACTCAAGGGGTCATTCGGTTTCGTGCAAAATGCAGAGAAAATCGTGCAAGTCGCATGTTTTTTTTTTCTCACCGAGACATCCAATGCAAAAAATAAAGCCACCGTATATTTAATATTTACCGACATGCCTGCAAGAACTCACACGTGGTCATCATCTCATTTTTATTCACGGTACATTACCGTTAACTTAAGGCTGAAATATGTGTGATTCTCAGGTTATCCTACTGACACCCCCTACCCTCCCCTCCCTTTTAAGCATTTTAAAGAATTTCCCAGTTCGGCAATATGCCCAAGCCGCGTGCGATACGGAGGGCACTTCTATCATTCAATGCGTGTGCTCTTTTCTTGAACACAGCTCGGACCCGAGCATGAAATCAACTTGCTTGGAGACCCATATGAGCTGGTAAAGACCCTGCTGGTACTTATGACAGATGTGATCAGCGAAGGCTCAGGAGAGCATGTGTGCCAGGGTCTCGCTCACTAACAAAGTTCAAAGTCGATGAATACTCTAGCCAAATAAAAATTCTAGACATCTACGTACGTTTTCTTTAAAATACTTGTCGGCGGTTTTTTAAGTACATGTAATAATGGCTATTCCTATCAATCAAAAACATCAAATTCCTCAAAATGGAACATTTTAACAAACTGTTGAGCCGATCGCGGCGTGTCTGTTTGTCCTCAAGAAACTGCACATGGGGGTCTTACGAGTGCATTACAGGTATAATGTACGCACAGACGCACATACATGTACCAAGAAATAAATTGATTGTAGCACGATTCTGCATCTTGATGATTTTAATATTCATGAAATAAGCCACTTCATGAGATTATGGTACCTGTCGCATATGCGAGCAGCGAAGGCTCAGACGAGCCTGCGCGTCCGCGAAAAATCGCCAGCGCCTTAACTGCCCACATACACATAGAAGGAATGTAGATGAGGTGCATGCCATAATTTTGGGTAATATGGCCCCACTAAGTGGCTGTGAATTTAAAAACAGTAAAGCCCTACATCTCGGAATTCGCTTTATTAGACTTTGTTACATGCGAAGATCAGCCTGCGCACCGCACAGTCTCATCAGCACCTTTGTTTCTAGAACAAAACATTAAACATTTTGTCGGGACAGATCTGGGCCCAAACTGTCTGCTAAATTAGTTTGTCACAGCCTCTTTGGGGGGGGGGGGGGGGGGGGGTGCATCCTAGGCCCCACCCTGGGTCCGGCACTGCTAATAGTATCAGCCGCAGACAAAGGGACAGGGTAATGGTTCACGGACATGTTTGAGATCAAAGAAGCCGACTATCAGACCACGTGTTGTTGTTGTTTTAAGACTCGGGTAGCACGCGGTGGCCTAGGCGCACGAAATCGGACTTAGCACACAAAACATAATTGCCTAGCTGTGTCTCCTTTTCATGGGTTTGCATGGAAAAAAAACAATTTCAATGAGCTCGAGCATGAAACGGCGCACTGCATGCATGAAAAGCTAGATTTGTGGTACTTGTCTGAATTTTTCCTTTTCTTTGAGATATGAATGTACCCAGCGTATCGTACGCATCGCCTCATAAATTGAGCCGCGACATGTGATTTCCAACAATGTGGCATTTTGACGAGTGTAGACCCAGACGAGCCTGTGCAGCCTCCTTTTAAGCTTACAAACTCCAAACGATGTTCAGTCAGTAGCTTAACACTCATAGAATATTCACGCGACTAGCAAAGGCTCTGATCAGACTGTGCATGTGCGCAGGCTGATCTGAGGCTTTGCTGATCCCACACACCACATTGTTGGAAATCTCATGTCACGGCTCAATTATATTCTTTCGAGCCATCGGACGCTCAGTCGGACGTTCGCTTACGGTATGCCTGGTTGCTTCTGATTTGGTTTGGCATGACGTCGGGGATCTTCTGGATCCAAACTATTTGCAAACATTGAAAACAGGAGAGAG
The DNA here is from genome assembly GCA_964019695.1 of Loripinus fragilis. Lineage (NCBI taxonomy): Eukaryota > Metazoa > Mollusca > Bivalvia > Lucinida > Lucinidae > Loripinus > Loripinus fragilis. Next base: position 112,547,585 of record OZ026516.1, read on the forward strand.
AGAGAGAGAGAGAGAGAGAGAGAGAGCTTAGCGCTTGCATACGAATCTCTTGTAATCTCGAAAAATATCATGTATCGGTGCTGAACATGATACTTGGAGATGCTTCTCGTGCGCATCGGCTTTTGCACGACAAAGTCGGATATTCGACAGTATTGATGCTTTGCATGCTTTCTATCGCATGCACAAATGTTTAAATTGACGAAACATTCTTTCCTGAATTTTTTCTTCTTTTTTTAAGGGAGTAAGGGAGTAAGGATCCAAATATCACTAAAAGCGGGCCATCATCGGCCCGCCAGCGAAACACCTTAAAGCGTGCCGATGATGGCCCAACGTTGAATGCTGGCTTGGTAGTTTTAAGAATTTCAAGGGATCCGGTTCAGTATTGCTAAGAAATTCTATATTTTTGTGATTTTTCAGGGGGGGGGGGAGGGGTCCGGACCCCCTGTCCCCCCTCTGGATCCACGCATGGGACCGGACAATGTATACACTTTTTGAGATAAAACTGAACATGTGCGCATCGGCATCGGCTTTTGTACGACACTTTGTGAACTTTATCTCATGCACAAATTTTTAAATTGACGAAACCTTTCCTGAATTCCATTCGGGTCTGATCTGGATCCGAGCCGTTTTTGCAAATTTAAATAGAGAAAGAGAGAGAGAGAGAGAGATCAAAGTGCATCGACAGAATGATAAGTAGAGAGAGAGAGAGAGAGGGGTGTTTTTTTTAATTTTGTCATTTTTTTAACTCTGAGAACTCCTCTACGTATTTCAAAGTTTCGTGTATATCTTTGCAAAAAATTCTGATCGACGAGATGTCCTTGAGTGACTGTATTACATTATAAAAGGCATTTGCGCAGATGGAGAGCAAGCGAAAGCGTTTTGGTTTTCTGAAGGAAGAACGAAAGTGTAGCGATTCATCGGTAGTCCGAGGTTAAATAAGTGGACTTTTACGACTTGTAAGTAAATTGAGTGACATAACATGCACGTGCATGGCTCTCGACTTGGCAATTATCGCACGCGCTGGACATTTTACTGACTCAGTCCGCAAGAATTTAGCGGCGGTTGAAAAGAAAAATGAGTACCGTAGATAGCGTAGAATCATATCGCCGTGTTTTCAACACGTTTCTTCCACATTTTTACATGCATATATACCGTTTTTGCTCATGATAAAGACCACATTCTAAAATTACGAACACTTGCAATTTTTCTGAAACGCAATTTCTAAAATTACGAACAACGAAAATAATAATTATTTTTTAGTGTTCGTAATTTTAGAACATTTACCGTAGTTTAAAATGAGAAAACTTAGCAAAATAATTTTACTTTGATACCCAGGTGGGTGGGGGCAAGATAAACTGGCCTGGGCAGCTTACCCCCCACCCCAGCAACTAAGCATACAGAACTATGCGACAAAAAACAGCTGAATTTGACTTGAATTATGTTTATAATTGATACATCTTCACATTCAGATAGTTTAAAATAAGTATTATTAGCACAATATTTTTACTTTGATTCCCAGGTGGGTGGGGGGCAAGATAACCTGGCCAGGACAGCTTACCCCCACCCCTGCAACTAAGTATACGGAACAATCCGACAAAGAAAACAGCTGAATTTGACATGAATTATGTTTACAATTGATACATCTTCACATTCAGATAGTTTAAAATAAGTAGAATTAGCAAAATAATTTTACTTTGATACCCTAGTGGGTGGGGGCAAGAAAATTTGGGCTGGACAGCTTACCCCCACCCCTGCAACTAAGCATTCAGAACAATCGACAAAGAAAACAGCTGAGTTTGACTTGGATTATGTTTACAATTGATACATCTTCACATTCAGATAGTTTGATATAAGAAGAATTAGCAAAATAATTTTACTTTGGTACCCAAGTGGGTGGGGGGCAAGATAAACTGGCCTGGACAGCTTACCCCCCACCCCTGCAACTAAGCATACAGAACAATCTGACAAAGAAAACAGCTGAATTTGACTCGAATTATGTTTATAATTGATACATCTTCACATTCAGATAGTTTTAAATAAGTAGTAGTAGCAAAATAATTAAGCTTAAAATCACTTAAGGACATATGCTACTAAATACTTCCCACATTGAAATATTTTAAATACTTTGCATACAGTTTGTTTTATGCATGGGCTATCCATTTATGAAATAAAAAGGATATGTCACCGTGCTTATTTTTTCAGAATCTCATATTGAAGTTTACAGCATTTGACCAATTTTCTAGAAATATAAAATAATAATACTAGTCCTAATTATCGAGCTAAAACGGTTGTAATCTTCACCCAGCTTCTTTCTTTTAACTTAAATTACTGCCCATGACTTCAAACTTTTAAGAAAATGTGCATGTTTACTTGTTACCCCATGCTGTGACAAGATACTGCATGATATATTTTGGCAATTCGTCGAAAATGGAATTTGTTTTTAGAATAAATCATGTATTAAAAAATCTGACATTGAAAATCTTGAAAATTTATTTTTAATTCATGGACTATTATAATACCTTTCAGAAAAAAGAATAAAAATCTGGGGTCACCGAACTAATTCTCTTTCTAGAGGGCCAAATTTAACCCCACCCCCATAGGTTTCATGCGTAATTCAATATAAAAAGTTCGGGGATGACCATTTCGGTCGTTTAGATGATGCCATTTTACTAGTATATGAAGTAATTTAGCATTAAAATGTTAAAAAAGAAAGAAAAAACACACTGAAAATATGTGCGCATCTGGGAATCGATCCTGGTTCTCTGGCTTTGTAGCCAGGCGCGCTAACCACTAGGCCACGAGGTCAGGTCGTGCGCCGCTCTAAATATCCATACAAATAGTATAGACTCGGTCACTATCGTATTCGTAACCAGGGTTATTGTGTACGTCGTTTGATTTCGACTGAGCTACATTTATCTGTCTTTAGTGCTGAGACGATCAGTTCTGAAAAGATGTCAATAGATATTTCGAAAACACTTTAATTAGTTATTTTGTGAAGAAAATGTCGAAACACCGATATGACATAAGAATATCGGAAGCTGTATTGATCCGAATCCGTTAAGGGTCGAAAGACAGGACCCAGACAACTTTCCCCGTTTGCAGACGCGGAAAAGGTGCGCATTGGAAATAGCCGCATATGTCTTTAATCTTGATTTTTTTTATTCAAGATGATGTTAAAGTTTTACCAATATTAACCCCACAGGCACCAATTTCTCACTTTATGACTTATAGAGGACCTGAATTCATTAAAATGATACAGAAAAATAACAAAATAACATATATATATATTTACTTGTGTTGGCGGGGGGCAAGATAAACCGGCCTGGACAGCTTGCCCCCCGGGGGTGAGGATAACCAGGATGGGGGCAAGATATCCCGGGACAGCTTGCCCCCCGGGGGGCAAGCTGTCCAGTGGGGCAAGATAAACTGTTACACCGGCACAATTCGAGAATCAAATTAAGCATCGAGTGTACGTAAGGTGCATTACGCGTAGTACTATGAAGGAAAAAGCTTCATTTTGTTAGCCAGAAAAGGTGTAAGGAAAATTTGTTTTTTAGCATGTGAGTAAATCCATTTGTCTGATTACCCGAAAAGTTCAATCAGCAGAATAAATGAAGTTTATGTATTTTTCAATAAAATATCGCTATAGCAATATTTTATTGGCTAAACATAATTTTCATTTATAACCCTTTGTTTTGCTGCAAACACACTTGTTATTGTGTTAACATGGTTTCTGTGATGTCAGCGTCACGTTATCACCCGCGTTATCAAAGTAGATCCTCGATGTACATCCGTGGTCTGATTCAACTGAATTTCGCGGAATTGAACGAGGCAGTTCTGATTGAGTTCCAAGACCTCCTTCATAAAGGGTAAACTAGGTCAAGGACAATTAACCTAGGCTTATTATCAAAGCATATTTTGTATTGCCCACGTACATTCCCAACGATACATACCAAGACCCAAGGAAATTGGACTTTTGTTGGGTTCTGACGAACAGGATGTTTATTTAATTAGAGCCATAACAAAGTGCATGGCACCCATTCTGGTTATATGACCATATTTAGGATGCATATAGTCATATCCTATGGATGCTTCAAATGAAAGGTTACCTTTTGTGACCATAGGATAACAGGCAACCAGGATGCATGCAGGCTAGTGGCTTTATCCAGGGAATATTCGGCATAATGCTGCGTGTCAGTTTGAAGAGAAGGATGTCCTGCAACATTATTTTGTATACACTTATTCTGTCTAAGTTAGGATTTTTGACCATCTCGACATGACCATATCTGTTGACTGGGATGTTAACTCTTTGCCTACTGGGTAATTTTGCATCCTTTTTTGTGGTCTGTTAATTTTTTCAAAATCAACCCTTTCAGGAATACCATTAGAGCATCATACAGTTTGAATCCAGTTCAGGCCCTACACAATAGGCCCAATATTTTGTCAGGAAAATGTCCGGCCTGGTCTGGGTCCAACCAAACTGTTTGCAAAGGTGATCAGCAGTCAACACTAGTAGGTAAAGAGCTGTCATCATTCTGATCTCTCTTCAGTTTATGTACTTTAATGGTCTTACTGGCCTATTTGACCCACCTAATAGGAGCAGTCTGATCGTGGTTCAGTGTTTGCTTACCCGTATGTGATAAAATTAGGCTGGAGTGCAAACGTAATATTAAAATCAGATAAAATTTTCAGGACAAAAAAATATTTAGTAGGAATATGGTTTGCTTGGTATCAAAATAAAATGAAGTCTATGGCTCAACTCTAAGCCGCAGCTAAGTACTTCACATAAAAAATGTCAAGTGTTGTTGTAGGACACTTCAGTGCTCATGTTTATGCCCTGTTTGTACTGTACGCTCTTACACTATACCGAGTATGTTCTGTTCTGTTCTGTACTTTCAGGAATACCATCAGAGTGTCAAACAGTTTGGAACCAGATCAGGCCCGACATTTTGTTGGGCCTGATCTGGGATCCAAACAGTTTGCAAAAGTTACCGGCAGGTTCTTAGACTAGCAAGCAAAGACTTCTTACTACATATGTTTATGTGAAAAGAATCAAATTGTCTCTGCAAGTGATTACATCAACTGATTATGTCATGTCAGGTCTTTTTAAATAGGAGCATACAGCTGAAAATGGCAAAGTTTAAAAGTCTGATATTATAAATTTTCAAATGTGCTAAATAGGCTGTAAGTGGCTCTATGGCAGAATAATTTCACCAACTATGAACCCACATTCATCTCTCAAGAATTGATGGCACCTTAGAAACTGGGAGTAATTGCAGCAGTGTTTTCAGACAAAAACTATGTCCCCCATACCGCAAATTGAGTCGGCAAGCATGCTTACTAAACATTATAATCAGCTCTTGATACAATATATAAAGAATGGTTGAAAGCCATCAGTTATATCAAGGGAGAGCATGCACAAACACAATTGTGGTAAAAATTTAAAATTTCAAAGTGCTATGGTGGCCTTGAACATAAGGTCAAGGTCATTGAAATCGAATTTACTCTTTTCTGTCTCTAAACAATGTAACTATGCAAGTTAGGTGAAAATTCACCCACTGGTTCAGAAGATGTATAGAGCTCAGAAAAGGCTGATTTTAAAGTTTTTTAAAGGATGGTGAAAATTAGGTCAATGTCACTAAAATCCTATCAACTCTTCCTTTTGCCACAATGATACAATAAATAAAGCTAAGCTAGAATCCATTGTTCAATTCAAGAGATATCATACAGAAACCCTATTTTGGCCAAAAATTGACATTTCAAAGTGCTAGTGTGACCTTGAAAATAAGGTCAAGGTCACTAAAATCTAAAGAATTCTTCAAGTTTAGTTTTAATCCACCCACTGGTTCAGAAGATAGTGTGCCAAAAAGGCTGATTTTTACAGTTTTTATAGGATGGTGACCTTAAAAATTAAATCAAGGTCATCAAAATCTAATCAACTTTTTATTGTGCCACAGAAAACTACCTGAAGGTCCTGAGGCCCTCACCTGATCTCCTTAATAATGTTAAAATAGGTCAACTACAGCTTATAATGGAACAAATTTTGTTTTACCATGTATGGGGGTTACAGCCATTTTGGTCAAGTGGCCTAAACAATCTAATGAATACTAAAAGATGTTTTGATAGGTGTGTGGCAGTCCAAATGAGTGGCCTTGGATAAAAGGTCACAGGTCAGCTTGACATTTGGTACTTAATATAAAACCATTGTCAATAGGTTTAACTATTCTGAATTTGGCTTAAACAGTTATTGAAAAATTAACATTTTAAGATTTTCTTCATATAAATGCATTAGGAATCAATTTGACCTTGCCATAAAGTAGGTCAAGGTCAACCTAGATTCATCATTTGTGCAAACCTGGGAGGGCCCACATCCCCAATGCTACATACCAAGTCCCAACCAATCATAAGGAGTTGTAATATGAAATTTGGTTTCAATTGGCCAAGTGATTTCTGAGAAAACTATGTTTTGATGTTGATGGGACTCCAATATGAGTGACCTTGGCAGAAAAGTCAATGGTCAACCTTGACCTTTGAAATTAATTTATAGACACTAGATTGAACATATCAAGTGAGAATAATGACTTTGGCTTCCACAGTTTTCAAAAATTCAACTTTTCAAATAATTTCCCATTCAAATGCATTAGGAAGCAAACTTGACCTTGATGTTAAGTAGGTCAAGGTCAACCTAGGATCATCATTTGAACAAGTTTGGTAGGCCCCACACCCCCAATGCTACATACCAAGTCTCAAGGTCACTGGCCATCTGGTTCTGGAGAAGAAGATTTTTAAAAGGTTTTTACCATATATGGGCGTGGTGGCCATTTTGGTAATGTCAAGATAATTTGTATAAATTTTGGCTAACTTATCATCAGGAGTCTTCACATGGAATTTGAGTTCAATTGGCCAAGTGGTTTATGAGAAAACTATGTTTTAATATGTTGATGGGACTCCAATATGAGCAACTTTGGCTGAAAGGTCAAAGGTCAACCTTGACCTTTGTAACTTATAAATAGCAATTGTTTCATTAGGTTCAACATATCAAGTGAGAATAATGACTTTGGCTTCAACAGTATTCAAAAAATCATCTTTTCAAAATATTTCCCATTTAAATGCATTAGGAAGCAAATTTGACCTTGACGTTAAATAGGTCAAGGTCAATCTAGGATCATGATTTGAACAAATTTGTAAGCCCCAACATACCCAATGCTACATACCAAGTCTCAAGGTTATCAGCCTTCTGGTTCTGGAGAAGAAGATTTTTATAGGGTTTTAACCATAAATGGGCAGGGTGGCCATCTTGGTCATGTGACCAGGACCATTGAACAAACTTTGGTTCCCCCCCCCCCTCCTAAGGAGTCTCCATATGAAATTTGAGTTTGATTGGCCTTGTGGTTTCAGAGGAGAAGATGTTTGAAAATGTTGACGGACGACAGACGGACGGACGACGGACGGACGGACGACGGAGTGACTCAGTATACTATTAGATCACCCATGAGCCTTCCGCTCAGGTGAGCTAACAATATATAGAGATTGGCCAGAATCCATTCATAGCTCCAGATAAGGCTGCGTATTGCGTATTTACGCAATTTCGTAAACCTGAAAACGCAATTAAATTCATTTCTGTGCGTACAAAAACGCAATAAAAATCCTTGATACTCAATTCTGAAATTTTTCGTAGCGTATGACGCTATAGTATTCAGTTTGCGATTGTCGTTTTTCGCATCACAATCTGTTGTTGGGTACAAATTTATTCACTGTGTGGCGCCGAATCTAGTTAAATAAATTGTAAACCAGTCTAGGAACATTCTTATCACTGTTTAGCTATACCCAATATTTACACGATTACGACATTCGTCTCGCTTTACAATAACAATGGCCTAACGCGGGCGAAAAAGCCCCAGAGCAATTGAATAATATCATATCGTAACTAACTCTAATACCGCGTTGGTGGTTCAAAGAATCGAAGATGACTTGATAGATACGTTGGATTTTCGAAATAAGTTGGAAATAGCGATCTCAGATATACTAATATTGCCAGTGTGCTTTCAGAAAGTGAAACCGAAAGTAAACAAAAAATCAGGAGAAACAAGGCCCGATTTAATTGGAATAAACCATTGCTTATTTGCTTTCAGATGGATACCCAATACAAAAACTTGAAATACGCAATTTAAAATTTGAAATACAGGTCAACGTTGTTATCTCAAAGTCCAAAGGAATGGAGGAAATACTTCGAGATATCCGAAGTTCGACATAGCCAAAATGTGACGTCACCAAAATACAGTATACATGTTGAATTTCGTTGAACCAGATTTCCTACGATATACATTTGCAGTACAGACGTACATGTAGTAAAACTGTTTCTACTCAAAACTGGGTTGAAATAAAGACAAAAGAAAAATATTTTGAGTTGTTTTATTTTCATTTTAATTACATAATGAAATATAATAAGCAAACATCAAACAAAGCAAGTTAATATCTCCATACACGAGAGCATATAGATAGCTAAAAACGGAGATCAATGCAGCACACTTCACTGAAAAAAACGTCAATTTTGCCGCAGCAGAACCACAGATATTCTAGCTGAATCAGATTAGGCTCGCAGTCTAATCAGAGTCTGCACATGAAGAAATATTACACCCTTTAATATCGAAATATCTCACAGCAAAGACTGCTCAGACAGTGCAAATGCACCAGCTGTGTAAGTCTTTGCTGGCCGCGATTGTACATTGAAGACAGTTGTGGCTTCTGGTCAAACAAAATTAAGGTCTCGTCCAGCACAAACATCTCTCATTAAAAGACACCGGTGAACAATATTAAGTCGTTAAAATTTAAAAGGGACCGCTAATTTTCTGGTGCTCCAATCGAACACACCTGAGTGGTCATATCAAGGTCAATTGGGTCAATTATCTACATAAACAGCTGATCAATTATATATGGCCGCCTCTACACATGCTATAACTAATTGGCGATTACTCGCAACAATGGATTAATTGGGCTGAAATTAAGGCTATTGTTCGATCAATCAGGTAAATTACTTATGTTTGTCATTCGGATCGTTTCACTTTTTGACCACTTCAATACAAGCAGTGGTGAACAAAGGGAAAACCGAGTTTCGGGAATGAAAAATCGCTTCGATATAGCCCAGTTTTCATGATAACCGAGTTTGACATAAGCAAGGTCGAAATACAATGCAATATAGGTGAAAAATTCGGGAATGGACGATCATTTCGACATAGCCTGTGTATTCGAGATAGGCAAGTTTGACATAACGAGGTTGACCTTTACCCATTTAAGCCAAAAAGAGGTGGGTAAATACCCAATTGCCTCCAATCCTTATCTGGAGCTATGATCCATTGTTCGCTTCAAGAGATATACAACATTTTGGTCAAAATTTGACATAGCAAAGTACTGGTGAGACATTGGAAATTTAAATAAGGTCAAGGTCACCAAACTCTAATCAACTCTTAACACCCTCCTACCAGTATATCTATGCATGTTTGGTTAAAATTCAACCACTGGTTGGGAAGATAGTGTGCGGAAATGGCTGATTTATACAGTCAAAATTTTATTTTTTCGACATGGTCATGTAGCATATCAAATTTACAGGGATAATGAGGAGAACAGAATGCAAGTAAAATTTTCACCCTAGGGTCAAACTGGTGACCTTGGGGTGAGGTCATTAGGTCAAATATCATTAAATTTCAATATCAAAGATTTTTATAACAAACTTTGTGTGTTCACACAAATCAAAGATATAAAACATCCCTTACGGAAAAGCTGTATTTGTGTGAATATCTGATGAATATGCTGCGAATATTCTGCAAACTGCATTGTTCACAGTAATTGTTCACTATATACTTAAACGCAAAAGTTTCGCAACTCCTATTGAAATGCTATTTCCTTCTTTTTGAGCCAAAATTTTTACTCCTTGATATTGTGATTAACAAGTCCAAAGATTTGCCGTCCAAACAACATGGAAATCAGACCAGTGAGACTTACGATTGCCGATCTTCAACAAGAAATGTAAGGCAACCCAAATTTGAAAAGTCACAGAGTTACAATACCTTACATTTTATGGAGTCACAGTGTTACAACACCTTACGTTTTATTCGGAAAAGGTGTTTAACCGTTATCTGTTTTCAAAAGCAGAAAGGCAGGCAAATCAAAACAGGTTATTTTATGAATTTGGTAACGTTCATTACGTCAACGTAAAGACTTCAATATTTGACATAATTGGCTGTTTAAGCACAACTGAATATCAGTATTCGAGTTTTTTTAATGTCACAAGTGAAAGCCTTCAACACATTGTATAGAAAGGCAGAATTATCGCGCAACTTTACGGAACAAAAAGAACAATTTTGATAAATTGGTTGACGTTAACAAAGAAGCGCAGCGACTTTGAGCATTGATAAACATTAATTGTTAAACCTTAAAATGTTTTCCGTAAGATACGACATCTGGCTATCACATCGCACAATTTGTTTTCAAATCGAGATAACAATCTTTATGCTAGACGTAAATTATTGAAAAACACTGACTCATTATAACGTCAGAATGAAGAGTATGATCAAAACCTATTAATGGTAAAAACATTCCACATTGTGCAGGAGCATAAGATATGATTATATGAAAATTCTAACTTGGACCATACAGAAGAAAACACAGACATTAAACGGTTGGGAAACTTTTGCGTTTAAGTATATATTCACTTCTTGTCACGAATAACCAGTGAACAAAGTTGGTCTGACAAAAAGTGATCGCTGAATGTTTGCAGCTTGTCATATAATCGCTACATATTCGCAGCAAAAACTTTTTTCAAGCACAAGGTATTATTGGCCCGGTATTCTCAATAAGAACTTAGTTCTGGATACTGTTCGCTGTATATTCATTACAGTGATTTTAACTTTTTATGTATTGGCGGAGTGTTCATCTAAGGAACTTCAACTCATATAGCTGTCAGTCTAAAGATCTTCCTGGGGAGATAGATTCAAAATTATCTCCCCTTTAAACTCTTCAATTAAATGGCTGTCATAATTGCCTAGACTGGTTCTCTCCCTTTAATAGCTTGTCAGCATATTAAGACAGGTAACTACTAAACGCCATTGCGTCTATTTATAGCATATACACTGACGTAGTAATGGAAAAATACGTAGTATTGGAAAATACCTGTGACGTCTTGAGTCCATCTGCGGTATTGAATAAAAAGTGCATTTGCGATTTTTAAACAACTGCTCCCAGCTAGCATCCCATCACGAGCCACTATCGGCCCGCCGACGAACCGTCACCTGCGGATGGTGGTTCGTTGGCGGGCCGATAGTGGCCCAATTGTACGTGCGGATTGGATTTTTTTATAAAGTTATCAGGAATATGGCAACTGAAAAATTACAAGTTCAAAAGGTTCCTATAGAAATAAGCATCCCCAACTCAACACTGGATGCGTGGATCCAGAGGGGGTTAGGTGGTCCGGACCCTACCCCCCCATCCCCCTAAAAATCACATGTTCTATGGGTTTCTATAGAAATAAGCATCCCCCGCCACCCGAAAATAAACAAAAAGACATTTACCCCGCATCTAGTCAGACGCAACGCGGCCCGGTACAACTATTTTCTGGAATTTCAAATGTTCACAGGGGAAACACTTATGAGACTTTCAGTTTGCACCTACAAAACTCAATCTGTGACGGGGAAGTGGGCAATTACTTATTTCTAACCGATGTGCGGATCCAGAGGGAGATAGGTGGTCTGGACACCCCCCCCCCCCCAATTAAAAATAAATAATAATCACAAGTTCTTTAAGTTTCGTTGGAAATAAGCATTTGCCCCCCCCCCCCCCCCATCCCCGAAAAAACAAAAAAACAGTAGTCAGACATGTTACCGACTGCGCCGGCCGGTAAACCTTCTGAGACTTTCAGAAAACTCAATCCGTGACAGGGAAGTGGGCAATTACTTATTTCTTACCCATGCGCGAATCCAGAGAGGAATAGGTGGTCCGGACCCCCCCCCCCCCCCCCCCCCCCCCCCCCCCCCCCCCCCCCCCCCCGAAAAATCACAAGTTATTTTGGTTTCTATAGAAATAAGGATTTGCATCCCCCCAACCCCCCCCCCCCCCCCCCCCGATAAATGTTTCGACCATTTTGAACCGTAAAAAAATATAGTTGCAAAAAAACAACAACAAAAAACACCCTTATCAGAGTTTTGTTTTCTGTTATTTGAGTCTGGACGCCCCCGGCCCCTGTTTCTATCTGCGAGGAGAGGGTGGAGGGGGGGGGGGGGGGTACTATAATATTTTCATTCATACGTGGGCTCGCACCATTTTGGGGTTCAAAATTTTGAATTTCAATACCTTTGAGGGTTTTCAGAAAAATGAATATTTTTTGGGGTATGAAGATTTTGTGGATATCTTTTGGGGTCATCACAAAACACCAAAAAGTTAACCCCAAAAATGGTCCGGGCCTACGTATGTATGAAAATATCAGAGTACCCCCCCCCCCCCCCCCCCCAGAGTACCCCTCACCCAGGTGCGAGTATGCTTGGAATTCGTGAACAATATCAGCGGACGTCATATTTTGTGTTTGGGGTCACTACACAGATAGCAAAGATACGTTGGGCCCACGTTGGTAGTTGGTGGAAATGTGGGCGTCGCCGCATACCAACCTTGTACCAACATCGAACCAACGCAACAATGTCGACCATTCTCTCATTATTAAACACCACTATATTATTACAAAATCCTCTGTGCCTGTATTCTGAATAATGTGTTTGGTGTTAAAAGAAGTTTATGTTTCCGGAGCACATGACATTGGACCAGCATTGCGAAGGAGATTTGTTTGATTTGATTCTTACGTCCCATCAACAATATTTCAGTTATGTAGGGACGGGTCTTCCTGGGTTGAACCGGTACTAAGCTATGATTAATGTGTCTTGCTCAAGGACACAACGCAGTGACGCCTGTGAGGCTCGAACCCGCGGCCCCTCTGTCTCATGTTCATTAAATAAGCCAGGTTACGAGGAAAACTATCCATGCGCGGATCCAGAGGGGACCGGGGCTCCGGGCCCAGCAAAATCACAAAGCTATAGGATTTATTTAGCAATACTCGTCTGGATCCACTTGAAAATCTCAAAGGCAAGCCAGAATTCAATGTTGGGCCATTAATTCGGCCGCTAGCGAAACGCCATTGAAATTGGCCGATGATGATACACCTTGAAAGGTATTTGGATTCTCACTATAAAAAAGTTGTTGAAGATAAATTGGACTCCCTCTAACAACACTTTCTGGGTCCGTGCATGCCTGTGTCGGGGATTTCCGATCGGATGGGGGTTACTCTGATATTTCGTAGCCTATGTGGACTCCGACCTTTTTTAAGGAGGGGGTCTAACTTTTAATTTCAATAATTTTAGGGGTTCAGATTGAATAAATATTTTATGGGATCTATGATAAAATTGTGGATATTTTAGGGGAGGGGGCGGGATGGTCATCATTCACAGTTAGGGAGCGTGGCGAAAAAGGAACGCATGTGCGCGACCCCCGTAATATGACTTTAAAGCATGTATAATATCATGCGCGGATCCAGGAATTTTTGACAGGGGGGGGGGGGAGTCCAGACTGAGACGTTTTTTAGTCCTCAGCTTATTTTACAGAGGGGGGGGGGGGGCAATGGTTTTATTGCAGAGAAAACTATACTTTCCCAAGGATCCAGAGGGGGTCCAACATTTTCAGGGGAGGTCCATCCAAGGGGGGATCCTAATTGCTATCACAATAACTTGTGATTTTTTAGGAAGGGGGGGGCTCCGGTTTACGCGGTGTGCATTCTTCTAAGATCATTCTAAAGCTATTTAAAAAAGAAAAACGGGGGTCACTTAAAACCTGGAAACACATCCTACCAGTAACAAAATCCACTTTAAGGCCAATTTCCTCGGGTGTGGTACTTTCAGGGGTGGCACTCTCTTTAAACAATTGTGTTTTGCGTTGTGTTTTGCGTGTTTTTGTTGGTGTTTTTGAGAAGTTAGTTCTCTTTTGTGGTCCAGAGAGAGGAGAGGAGCGCATCATTCTTTTAGTATTAGCACGCATCACTATCCTTGCATTTCGTTGGCACTCCTCATAAAAAAGTCTACATCTTTGATCGAGGTTCTGTAATTTCGAGTAACAGTTTCTACACATAAGGCTTAAATGAAATATATGTGTGGTTCCTGTTTCATGCCAAGAAAATTTAGGGTAGGTAGGTAGGGAAATTATTAAATTTTGTTATAACATTTAACAAAGAAAATAGTGACAGAAATTGAAAAAGTGCCCATTTTTTCTCCAAAGACCATTTTATTGTTTAGGGTATATAGGGTTAAAAAAATTTAGGGTAGGTAGGCAACAGGAACGCACATATATTTCATTTAAGCCTAACGCCACTCTCTACATTAATGCCCCTATATTTGGCGAACAATGCTTTGACGTTGATGTCTGATCTTTTTGTGGATTCGATCCTTCGGACCTCTTGTGCGCTCTTTCCACAGACCATGCAGACACGTTCTGCAGGGTGCAGATTTTTGTTTTACGGGAGTTCTATACATTTCTATCCCATGCTGTAGCCACGATGATCCACGGATGTATTAGTTTGTCTTCCTGGTGTCTCTTGGTGGTTGTGTGTCTCTTCCTTGCAGTGCCATGGGGTTGTCTGCTGTTTGTGATTGTGGTATTTCCTGATCATGCTCACATACTATTTTTAGGTAGTGAATACCCTTTAAACCTTCTTTACATGAACCACAAGACTGGTGACCTTGAAACATGCTTTGCATCATTGGATAGTAAGTGAGTATGAGCTGGCCCACCCAGTCCACTTTCTGTGCCTTTTATATAGTAAAAAATTTAATTGAATTTGGGTCACACTGGATTCATATAATACCTGGCCCTTTTATGAACTTTCTCAACACCTTTGCTTGTTAACAGACGCTCTCTCTGGAGCATGCGCAGGTTCTCTACTTGAAAAAAATACCATATGCGGAAGAAAAAAATTAGGTATGTGGGATTCGATCTCTAGACCCTTACCTCGTTACGCTAAAGTGCTACCACTTGCGCTATTTGGACAGACACCGTCAAACGTTCACATTAAAATAAATCACATTGAAAAAATTATTAAAATCGAAATTACTAATAACAGCAATATTTGAAAGGCTTTGTATCGAAAAGAAAGTACGGCAAATCTTCTCAGTTTTCAGTACATGTTCATTTCTCTTTTTGGTGTGCGAAATTGACCCAGGATGTAAACAGATGCTCTTTCTGGAGCATGCGCAGTCGGATGAGTGGGATTCTCTACTTGTAAAAAATTACTAGTTACCAAACGTCATATGCGTAGCGGAAGTGGAGCTTTATCAACGTGGGGAACCAATCTAATAATTGCCATGATCAAAAAATGACAAAATATCTGGAGAACTGATTTAGTCACCAAATTCATCGCAATACCATCCAAGTGCCGTCAAAATGTTTTACTCAACCTAGTCAAATTTGAAGTTTTCTTCAAATTGTTTTGTTGTTATTACTTGTTTCATTTATATATGTTGATTTTTGACTAATACCCTAGTTAGGGGTCAAGGTCGTTAATAAAAACCTTCAAATACCTTCAAACAACATGTTGAGAAGTCTTTTTACGGTATGTTATCTCTCCTCATGTGTTTTTCTGTTCCTATGATGTTTGAGTTGATACCTTTTGATTGTTCTCGAATGGTGTTGCTTGCTAAGGTCATTTTAAAATGGATAAATTTTGACTATTTGAGTTTAACAAGCTTTTACTTTTGTAAATCATTGATTGCTGCTTGTTCGCAGGATATTCACAATTATTGTTTGCCACATAATTGCAACAGCTATTTTTACTTTTAATTAAAATGTTCGCAGAATATTGGCAGAAAGAGCGCTGGATACTCTCTGCATATTTAATTTACATATTTAAATGCATGTTCGTCGCATATTTGCAGAGTGTTTGCAGGATATTTGTTGCATATCTAATTTGCTGTCTTGAATGATGTTCGCCACATATTCGCTGAATATTCGCAGGCTGTTAGCTCAAAGTATTCACCGCAGACCTAATTTGCATGTGAAAAGTGAACATTGCAAAGTCTTCACTAGCTGTTCGCAAAAATTGCTCGCGGCAGTGCATTTTTTGCCGTAAGGAATGTCTAAAGGAATTTTCATTCTGTTACCTGGATCATGCCTCAGTGGTCAGACTTGGGAGTACTGGGGTGTCAAAAACATATAGCCATGTGATTTGTGATGGCGCCTCATCAACTGTGCGTTCTAGTTCAAATTTTGACCTGTGACCCCTTTAAACACAGAATGGACTATCTCATACTTGTTGTATCAATCTGTTTGGGAGAATCTATCAAAATGAAAAGGGTTAAAAGCTCTTACCTCTTCATGTATATCGAGGCCATGCTTCTGCTTGTTCCTCTTGCTTCTTTTTAAAAGGTAGATAACTGAAAGATACATTGTCGTTATTATTTGAGTGTCACATGAGTCAAGAAAAACAAAAAATCTAAAACATAAAAGTACAAGTAAAAGCTTTTCAAAAAAGCTTGCCATCTTTCAGCACTTAACTAAAGTGGGAAATTTCAGAAGCTGTTTCAAATGAAAGTGAGGAGCCATTAGGCTTGTAAATGACACACCCATCTCATCGTCATCTCCGCGAGCAGAGATGGCGATGAGCTGGGTGTATCATTACTTTGATGTAATATTCATGGAAAGGGCTATCTCATGCTACACCACTTAACCGATGTACATACAGGTTGCAAACTTAGTCAAGTATAATTGCTATCCTCAATGGCCATCCACTTGAGGACGGCAATATATATTTTCTTATCCATCAGTTTTAACATGTGTTTGTTTTGGGTACTCAAAAGAAGCCTGTATCAAATAGGAGAAGGGCATTTCAAAATCAATGGACCATGCAATATTGGTCACAATGGCCTACATTTATAATGTGTCAATTTATAAATCTTGACCTCAAAAGCAATTACTTCTGGCTAAGAAACACAATTATGTGCTAAAAAAATATTTGGACAGATAGTGGCTCGATCAATCATAGTGAACCCTGATCAGCTTGCTCCTGAAGGGGCACTCTGATCAAGGTTTACACTATTGATACAGATTACACACAGCATCAGGGCCAAATCAGAGGTTCTACAATGTATTTTTACCCAAAAAAAATCAAAGAAAAAAATTAAACCTCTCATTACATGTTTGCATGCTGGGAAGTTTTGCATTTATTTTTGTCGTCTACTGATTTTTTTCAAAATAAACTTCTTTTTCATTTCTTTTTCAGGAGCCAAAAGTCAGGCCTGATCTGGGTCCAAGCCATCTTCTCCAGCGAAGGTTTCGTTGGTATTTACCTTTCAACGAACCCTTTGCCTCACGACCCTCAAAATCTATTATTAGCGTAGATTAATTGGCCAATCAAAATGCCAGGAAGGACTTTTCAAAAATCTAGATCAAAACCATTTGACACTCCAAAAGAGTTCCTAAAAGAATTCTTTGAAAAAAGTTTATTTTGAAAAAAAGTCAGCAGATGACATTACAGAAGCATGAAAAATTACCTAGCATGCAAATTAAGAGTTCAGCAATATCATAAGTGTAACATTCATTCGTCATTCATACATTCAGCAGTGGCTCAGTGGTAGAGTACTTGACTCCAGATCGAGGGGCTGCGGGTTCGAGCCTCACCGGAGGCACTGCTTTGTATCTTTACCCTCTGCAGCTTAGTACTGGTTCGACCCAGGAAGACAAGTCCCAACATGACTGAAAAATTGTTGACTTGGACATGTAGAATCAAAACAAGAAAAACAAACAGGCCCTTGTAGTAAGCCTGTTGTCAGGGTTCACAACCAGGTTAGACTCAATCCAGCCCGTTCACCACAACTTATTTCATTAACCCTTCACCTGCTTATGATCACCTTTGCAAACAGTTTGGAGCATGATCAGAGCCAACAAAATGGGAACTGATCTGGATCCAAACTGTTTCACATTCTGATGGTATTCCTAAAAGAAATTTTTGAGAGAAAAAAAATGGAAAAAAAACATAAAAGAATGCAAAATTACAACATTTGCTTTTCTCGTCTGCTGAAATGTTAAGCGGCCTCAATGGCAAACAGTTTTTACCCAGATCAGACTGCTCCTATAGAAGCAGTCTGTTCTGGGTCCACACTTTTTGCTTGTATAAATTGTTAGGCAATTATTTGCAGCAGACAACTTCAGCAGACAACATTTTCAGATGCATTTTTCTTGGCGCTTTAAGGGTTATAATTATACACATATTGATATGGAAAGTAATTTCATGTCACAGCATTTTTGATCATGAATTAACTCTTTGAATGCTGGCTCATTTTGCATGCTTTTTGTCAGCTGCTGTTTTTTTATTGCTTAATTAAACTTTTTAAAAAGAAAAAAATTAAGAAATACTTATCAGAGTAGAGCTGAAAGCCTCTCGGTTCTTTTAATTTCATCACCATACAGAAGGCAGCCTTTTTAAGTATTTTAATCACAATAAATGTTTATCAAAACATAAAATTAATATATTTTCTAACTAGAAATGGCTAAAACCATTCATTTATCGTGGAGAAAAAATATGGCATAACCTTGCTTGAATTTTTTAGACATGATAAATTTTCTGAATAAAGGAGCGCGGTGGCTCAGAGAAGTGTGATTGACTCAAGATCGAGGGGTTGCAGGCTGGACTCCAGCCTGCAACCCCTCGATCTCAGGTCAATAGAGCCGCTGGAGCCTCACCAGAGGCACTGCCTTGTGTCCTTGAGCAAGACACCTTATCCTCTGCATAGTACTGGTTCAACACAGGAAGACTCGTCCCGACATGACTGAAAAAATGTTGAGTGGGAGTCTTGGATGTAAAGAATCAAATCAAACTAGCAAACAAAAGAGAATTTGAGATAGGCCTACTTTGATTTTTTATCTCCATATTTTTTGCATTAAAAACTGTTATAAAATATAAAGTGAATGGAGAAATCCTAAATGAGCCGTGACATGTGATTTCCAACAATGTGACATTTTGACAAGTGTAGACTCAGACGAGCCTGTGCAGCCCCCTTTTAAGCTTATATCTGGTTCACACCAACGGCGAATGCCGCGCTTTAAATGAGCGAGCAAAGCGCCGTCATTTTTGTTTACTTTACCAAAAAAATCATGATCTCCTAAGTAATGTTACGCTCTGATAAGCTCTGATACGAATTGGGGGACGAATTATTGCCCGACTTGTTACGTTTCCTCACGATTTGATCCCGCTTTGATGAGGCTATGCTACGCTTGAAATCACGCTTTGATAAGCTTTGATAAGCTTTATTACGCTTTGGTGCGATTATGACGCTTTAAATCAGGCTCTGATACGATTATCAAGCTCTGTTGTGCATTGTTACGCTCTGTTAAGCTCTGTTACGCATTGGAAAATGTCGAGATCGCCGATTTCATGCCGCTTTTGACCCAGAGCTATAAATAAAGATGCAGCAGATCCACAAAATCATTGCATCTTTGATTCCAGAACACGATGGCAGAACAACAAGATCCATAAATTCCAGATGTACCAGAGCATGATCTATCTGAAGAAGACATGATGTTTGTCTCCCTGCTGTATAACTACATCCTAGCCCTTGAGGCGGAGGAGAGCGCGAAAGAGCGTGAGAAAGCTTGCCAAGCGTAACAAAGCCTAACAAAACGTGTCAATCCTTGATCAAAGCGTCTCAATTTGTGTGAAAGCGTGAAAGTCCTTCATGAAAGCGTAACAAAGCGTGTCAGATCTTGATGAAAGCGACTGACCTAGTGTCAGATCTTCATGCCAGATTGTAGCAAATCTTGAGACATCTTAACGAAGCGTGTCAAGTGGTGACAGACCGTGAAGACTGGAGTCCCCGCTTTGAACCAAGCTCTGTTAAGCTTTCCTATGCTTTGAGTCAAGCTTTGCTGAGCTTTGTTACGCTTTGTTAAGCTTTGATACGCTCTCGGCGCTTTAATCGATTCGTGACAGAGCGCCCAAAATTTTTAAACAGTTTAAAAAAATTTGGCGCTCTTGCCGAATGTCCCGCTTTACTCCAAGCTTTCCCACGATCTATTACGACCCTGCCGCTTTAATCAAGCTTTGTTACGCTTTGGTGCCGCTTTGCACGCCGCTTTAAAGCGCCATCAAAGCGCCGTTGGTGTGAACTAAGCATTAGAAAGTCCAAATGGTATTTGGTCAGTTGCTTAACACTCATAGAATATCAAGCTAAATAGCAAAGGCTCTGACCAGACTGCCCGTATGCGCAGGCTGATCTGAGGCTTTGCTAGTCGCACATACCACATTGTCGGAAATCTCAAGCAGGGCTCACCCTGCCAATAGCCATTGTAGCCATTTGCCACTAAAATGTAGGGTGGCTACAAATATAAGTCATTAGCTAAAAGTGCAGTCTAGGTTGTTCAAAAAGTACATATTTGCGAAAAAGTGTATTTTTATCAGCTTTTGGATTTTCCAATATTGCTTTTATTATTCCTTCACACTTTATTATTGTGCCATATTTTACTCTTTGGATGCAGGATTTTTTCAATGCAGGATTTTTTCAATACCATCAGGGTGTCAAACTGTTTGGATCCAGATCAGGCCCAACATTTTGTCAGGCCTGATCTGGGTCCAAACTGTTTGCAAAGATTATCAGCAGTCAACAAAAGTCGCCCCTAGTGGGCAAAGAGTTAAATACGAAACAACTTTTTGATACTATTTTCTGGCTTAAACCTTGGCTAAAGTTAATTTCACTTGGCTCCAACTTTTTCCAACAAATTCTAAGCCAGGGTAAGCCCTGTCATGTCATGGCTCAAATGATAATGGATATGAAGAAATGATTATGAAATCAAGTTTCAAAGTGACAGATCAAACGAAAAAATGAAGAGAAACAAGGCTCAACCAGGGTCCTGGCCCAGAGGTTATAAAACTTTTTTTCATGCTCAACTCAACTGAGCACGAAATTTCCACTGCTCAAAATTTAAAACTAAAATACCTCCAAATAAAGAAAGTTTCTTGCTGCAAGTCTCTAAGATGTTGTATTTATCATGCTAATAAATGTTAAAATGCCAACAATTGTTGGCAATTTAACATTTATGAGCAGGAGAAATTTCGTGTTCAGCTGAGTTAAGTATAAAAAAAGTTTTATAACCTCAGGCCCTGAGATGAGATGCTTGAAAACAAACCTATTGGTAGCAGCAAAATGTTGCATCGAAACAGAGTTTTGCACAATTTTGGTTGAGCGCATTATGAAATTTTACATTTATGTGAAATTATTTAAAACTCTGTAGCTGGGCCCACCATTGATCAACTTGAGGTTTTCTTTAGCTCTGACTATCTGTGAGTCGTGAGCCCTTTTCTCTGTTTCATCATAATGCATTAATTTGATTATATTGTTTCTCTATGATGATACATTGCAATAGTTAGGGATCCTCCATTACGCTAGAGAACCTCTGTGCCCAAAAGGTGCAGTAATCGCGTGGTGGTTGCAGTCGACAAGTGCACAAAGTAGTGTACATTGCTGTTTAAAAGGGTAATATTTTGGTCAATGTTTTACTTCTGAAAATATTCATTGTGAAATATCGTTACTTATAAATCAAGCTATGTATCTGCATAACAAAAATTTTGTGGGTTGAGTGATAGTCGCTACATCGCCAGAGTTATGTCAAAAATGTGATCTTTTCTTGAAAAGGGGGATGAAAGAACTTTCTGCTTATGTTCTGGAATTTATGCTTACTTCAGCTAAAATGCAAGATGACAGTACTTAAATGTTAAAAAACTTCGAAAACTGAGGCTAAAGCATTTTGTAAGTTATTCAAGCTGTTCATATTGTACACATAGTTCTGCATATCGGGTGTTCTGGCCCAATCGTCGGGCGTTGACTGTTTCATATTGATTTTATTTATAGACACTCGACTACTGGGCCAGAACACCCGATATACAGAACTATGCGTACAGTATGAAAAGCTTGAATAACTTCCAAAATGCTCTGTCCTCAGATTTCAAACTTTGTGCAAATTAAAGGATTAGTATTTTGCATTTTTGTGAAAGTAAGCAGAAATTCCAGAACATAAGGAAAAAATTCTTTCATTCTCTTTTTCAGGAAAAAAATCACTTTTTTGGCATAACTCTGGCGCTGTATCACCTATCACTCAACCCACAAATATTTTGTTACGCAGATACACAGCTGGATATATAAGTAATAATAATATGCAATGAATATTTTCAGAAGTAAAAAATTTTCCAAAATATTACCTTTATTAACTGCTAGGTACTCTAGGCATCAGAGAATTAAACTGTTTGAGACTTTAGCTCCAGATCAGGCCCAAAGTTATCAGCTGGCCACAAAACTTACCACAAAAGCTGGTAAAGAATCATTCATTTGCATGGGTAAAAGTTCAAAATTTCCAAAATCCTGAATTTTAGAAATTCTGATCTAAAAACTTGAATTATGTCAACTAAATATTAACACTTTCAAGTTTAAATGAGCCACGACATGAGATTCCCAACAATGCGATTTGTGCGACCAGCAAAGCCTCAGATCAGCCTGCGTATATGCACAGTCTGATCAGAGCCTTTGCTCGTCGCTTAAAAAGTCTATGACTATTAAGCTACTGACAGAACATTATTTGGATTTTCTAAGCTTGAGAGGAGGCTGCACAGGCTCATCTGAGTCTACACTTATCAAAATGCCACATTGTTGGAAATCACATGTCACCGCTCAAATGGTCAACTGTCTTTAGACAGACTGATCATAAATCAGAGAAGCTGGTACAACCGGACTTATTCAGTATTTTGAGGCTGATTTAATATGGCTGACTTTCTATGGAAGGTCAGCCTCAAAATCCTGATTTTAGGAATAATCCTGAAAATCCATGCATTTGTAACACCCAGGTGAACCGCATGTCTAGATCTCGGAGGGTGTTGGCTACCGGAGGTAAACAAAGGATTTTTGGGTTGGGCATGGTCTGTATTGAGACGATTTTACTTCATTTAGATTCGTTTTGAGGGAAAAGAACAACATATAGGTCGATAGTATACAGAATGATGATAACTCTGAAAACATTACATGTTTTGGAAATTAATCTGTTCGAGTTAAAATCGCATTTGAATTCGGAAATGCAGTAATTTGGACGAATATTTCGAATTCATCAGTTAATATTCATATCTATTATTTTATTTTTACTTGATTCACTGCCACCGCTGGAATGTATAACCTCTCTTTGGAATGAATCAGTCAAATACAATTCAAAAATACTTGTAAAACACTTATTTATTTGCAATTTTATAACGGTGGTATCATGTTTATGGGTAGCTTTCCGTTCGGAGGTATGCTGGGTAGCTGTCGGAGGAAAGGCATGTGTATGTTAACATTGATTTTGGAGAAGGGCAAATTGATAATGCTCATTATACAAGCTCTCGCATACAGAAACAAAAGTGTAACACTCAAAAATTTTCAAAAAGAAGTGGTTCCATTGGCGGGGAACATATTAAAGGAGAAACGAGCTTAAATAAACCAATTTGTTAGAGTTTTTGTTCAACATTGAAGGGGTGTTTTTGTGCATTAGTTTGTTTTGGCCTACCATATCTATTTAGCCCTTAGCATCACATTAAAGAAACTATCTGGCAGTAACATGACATGCCAAAGCATTATACTATGAAATGGACACATACCTTTTTTGTGAAGGTGACAGATCAAGTAGCAATGCAATTAGTATACCATATGTTTAGACGATCACCTGTACGGTCTAATCAGGCTTCACTAGATGCATAAATTTAACTATGTGTTTCGCATTTACACGACATAAGTTAACCCGCTTTAAAGAACGGCCTTTGGGTTAAAGCAAGTGTAAATGACCAGGAAATGCAACAACCCCAGACAGACACATGTCTCCAAGAGACAGGGACACTGGAACACAGACAAATAAGGAATACGTTCAAAGGTCAGAATACAATAAGCAAAGCATTCAGCTCCCTTTATCTCAGTGAGGGTATTGCCAAACTAGAAATGACACAATAGAAGCGTTTAACACGAAGTGCTAAACACGAACCCCCAGCAAATACGACAAAAATAGTATGTGAGTATGATCAGGAAATAACACAATTACAAACTTCAGACAAACCAATGGCACCGTGAGGAAGAGCCACACAACAATCACGAGACACTAGGAAGACAAACTAAGCAAAACAACCAACTCTCTCTTCCCCATCTACTCTCTCTCTCTCTCTCTCTCTCTCTCTCTCTCTCTCTCTCTCTTTACACTACTCTCTACTCGCTCTCCTCTCTACTCTCTCTCTCTCTCTCTACTCTTTGTCTCTTTCTACTCTCAATTCTCTTTGTTCTCAATTCTCTTCTCTCTTTTCTTTCCCCTCTCTCTACTCTGCCTCTCTCTACTCTGTCTCTCTCTCGACGTTTCTCTTTACTCTGTCTCTCTCTCTCTCCCTCTGTCTCTCTCTGTCTCTCTCTGTCTCTCTCTCTCTCTCTCTCTAAACTTTTATCTCTACTCGCACTCCTCTCTACTCTCTCTATACCTTATTCTCTACTCGCACTCCTCTCTACTCTCTCTATACCTTATTCTCTACTCGCACGTCTCTCTACTCTCTCTATACCTTATTCTCTACTCGCACTCCTCTCTACTCTCTCTATACCTTATTCTCTACTCGCTCTCCTCTATACTCTCTCTATACCTTATTCTCTACTCGCTCTCCTCTCTACTCTCTCTATACCTTATTCTCTACTCGCACTCCTCTCTACTCTCTCTCTATACCTTATTCTCTACTCGCACTCCTCTCTACTCTCTCTATACCTTATTCTCTACTCGCACTCCTCTCTACTCTCTCTATACCTTATTCTCTACTCGCACTCCTTCACTACTCTCTCTTTCTCTACTTGAACTCCTTCTCTACTCGCACTCCTTCTGTACTCGCACTCCTTCTTTATTCGCACTCCTTCCTTACTCGCACTCCTTCTCTACACACACTTCTTCTCTACTCGCACTCCTCCTCTACTCTCTCTCTCTCTTTCTCTTTCTCTCTCTCTACTTCCTTCTCTACTCGCACTCCTTCTCTACTCACTCTTCTCCACTCACACTCCTTCTCTACTCAAACTCCTTCTCTACTCTCTCTCTCTATCTCTCCCTGCCGGGCCGCGTAGTGCAGTCGGTAACGTGTCTGGCTACAGATGCGTGTCTGACTGCAGATCCAGGGGTCGTGAGTTCGATCCCGGCTCGGTCCCATACTTTCGTGGAGATTGATCATGAAATAATTTCTACGGTCATTCTCCTCCCTTCCGCTGATTCATTCAAGAAGGGTTGTTGTCAGTTACAAGCGAAAGTATGTGCACAAATTACTGGTTAACCGCTTGTTCAAGCCTGCCCAGGAAAAAGTGTGGTTAGGTTAACTGACCGTCCCGCAATGACCATAGCTGTTGACTTGGGACGGAAAGCAACAAAACCAACCAACAATCTATCTCTCCCTCCTTCTCTCTCTCTCTCTCTCTCTCTCTCTCTCTCTCTCTACTTCCTTCTCTACTCGCACTCCTTCTCTACTCTCTCTTTTCTACTGGCACTCTTTTTCTACTCGCACTCCTTATCTACTCTATCTTTCTCTACTCGCTCTCTTTCTATGCTCGCATTCCTTCTGTACCCTCTCTCTTCTCTACTCGCACTCCTCCCTACCTTCTCTTTTCTACTCGCACTCTTTCTCTACTCGCACTCCTTTTCTATTCGCACTCCTTATCTACTCTCTCTTTCTCTACTCGCACTCCTTCTCTACTCTTTCCTCTCTACTCGAACTTCTTCTCAACTCGCACTCCTTCTCTACTCGCTATTCTTCTCTACACTTGCTCTCTTTCCACTTCCGTCTCTACTCGCACTCCTATAATCGCACTCATTCTCTACTCTCTCTTCTCTACTCGCACTCCTTCTCTACTCGCACTCCTCTCTACTCTATCTTTCTATACTGTCACTCGTTCTCTACTCGCACTCGTTCTCTACTCGCACTCGTTCTCTACTCACACTCCTTTTCTAGTCTCTCTTATCTTCTCGCACTTCTCCTTTACTCGCACTTCTTCTCTACTCTCGGTCTTTCTCTACTGGCACACCTTCTCTACTCTCTCTACTCTACTCTCTCTCTCTCTCTCTCTCTCTCTCTCTCTCTCTCTCTCTCTCTCTCTACTTCTTCTCTACTCGCACTCCTCCGCTACTCGCACTCATTCTCTACTCGCACTCCTTCTTTCTTTTCTTTCTCTCTGTCTCCCCCCACTCTCTCTCTCTCTCTCTCTCTCTCTCTCTCTCTCTCTCTCTCTCTCTCTCTCTCTCTAATGTATTTGGTAATTAACTTAAAATATCACGAGCAGTACGAGAATATAATGAAATGAGTGTTCGACTCCGATGTTCAGTCCTCCTCTGTCAAGTTCCAAGTACGTCATCCGATGGTAAAGATCTGTAATAACGTGCTAGCAGGGAACATTTTATCATGGAATTGAGAGATGAGTTCTATGTATGCCTTTACAATGAGGCCCTCTCACGAGTTAGGGTGTATTTGTACAAGCCATTTTATTCTAGGGAAAGGGAAAATGCCAATTTGAGTTGCAGAAAGATCTAATTTAACATTCGATTTTACAGAATTGGGAAGCTATCTGCTTTTATAAGTAAAAATATATACCAAGTTACAAATACATATTGTTTTATGCATATGGAAATCGCTAGAAACAGTGCCTTTTGGTGCCATTTGTCATCAGTCGGGCGACAAATGGCAATCGAAAAATCGGGCGACAAATGGCAATCGAAAATCCTGTTTCCAACGATTTTTGATCTACGTCCGTCGATAGTATTAACGTTTTCAATTGCCGCTTATCCGGTGTACATCTTTTAAAAATATCTTAAAGATATACAACTCATGTATAGAATGACAAATGAGCCACGACATGTGATTTCCAACAATGTGGCATTTTGACATGAATACACTGAACCGAAGTTATAAGTAGCCACCACACAATTTTTGCTCCCGTTCAGAAAGTAAAAATCGCTCTCACAAAATTTAAACTCTATCAAAAGGCCCGAGGCCTTTGTCGAGACTCTACAAATTATGTCATTTCAAAATGACTGGTAGACCATGCATAGACGAGGTCTGAGTAAAGGTACTATCATTTCAAAAAGTCACACTTTTTGGTGTGATATAAACTATTCATCAGATACGTTATCCATTTATATTTTAATTAGTTTGAAGATGTTTATAATAGCTGTGATATAAGATGAAAAGAATCAAAAGCTTTTTTGACAATTGAACACTCCATTTCTCTTCTACTTTAACATGAAGACAACCACGGCCAACAACGTACTTAAAGGGTTTTTAGCTTCACCATGCAGTTTGCATACTCACTTTGCATTGCTCTGTACGCTTTATTATCTGCTGCACAGCAGTGCAATTTTCATGGGTTCTTAATTATGAATTTGCTTCACTGTTCTGCTTAAAAATTAAAAGAAATCTTTAACAAATGCCATTTAAATGATTTTTAAAGTTTCACGTTAAAATCGGAAGTGGATACCAAATTAGTAAAAAATATCGTTAGAAAATGGGCTCATCAGGTTGCATGATGTTTTTTCCAACATATTAACATAAAATAAAACACATACAATGATTTTAGTATGTGCAGCTGATGATTTCCGAAAATTTCGGAAAAATTCGGAAAGTTATCAATTTTTGAAAATTCATAAAAAATCTGTCAGAAGCAAACTGTCAAGTGTTTGGTGTTTTTCAAGTCGACTAGGTATGTTTGCAATCACCTGTACTTGAATTCGGTAAAGCCTGCACTCAAAACGCTTATTTTCTTCAAAAAGTTGATTTTTGCATTTTTTAACCCAAAAGTCGTGAAGTGTTAGAAAACTCTTCCCAAACACCGCTTAACTTCAGTCCATTATAATGCACATATTTGGGCAAAAATTCATTTTTATATCACTAGGGCTTAGTCAGAAAAAAATAAATTGAAAAGTGGCTACTTAGAACTTCGGTTCAGTGTAGACTCAGACGAGCCTGTGTAGCCTTCTTTTAAGCTCAGAAACTCCAAATTATGTTCGTTAAGTAGCTTAATATTCATATAAATTTCAAGCGACAAGCAAAGACTCTGATCAGACTGCGCTTGTGTGCAAGCTGGTCTGAGCCTTTGCTGGTCGCACATACCACATTGTTGGAAATCTCATGTCGCGGCTCATTAATAATATTGTTTAAAAAGATTACATTGTGGGGCTTTGGCTGCTGTTACGGGAATATGAGGACCTGGGCCCGGAATTACACTGCTTCCTTAAAGTTAAGGAAGACCCCTATTTCACCAGGGATTATTTTGATCCCGAGATTACCGGATCAAATTTTGGTTGATCGGCCGCATATCTGCGAAACAATCGGGAACTTGCGAACAATCACGGACAATCACCTGGGAAGGTCTGGAAAGGTCTGGCGCAATCGCCTCAGTCCTACGAGAGTCGAGTACCGAAAAAGTGATCGGCTACTGTTTTTAAACATGTTCAAAAACAGTAGCCGATCAAAACCTGTCGGCCCGAGGTCGTCCGAGGATCCTCTGAAGGTCGCCTTTTCTCGCCTGCCCTCTGGAGCTTTCGTATACCCTTTGGAGCTCTCTTCTACCCTCGGGAGCTTTCGTATACCCTCTGCGGCTTTCTGCCGAGGATCTTGCGAAGGGTGTCACAAAGAATCGATAGTTACTAGATACAACAACAAGATATGGTTCTATATTTACTCAAAATCACTATTTAAGAATTAATACCAATACCAGAGAAGTATAAACCAAATATAATTTTAAAAAATGGACACTTTTCTAAAAAAAGGGTACTGAAACGAAACACAATTGAGAGCCCTTTTAAGACTCGCAAGTTTACTTCTTTTTGAAATATTTTCTTTTGGCATCCTACTCAGCATATTTCCTAACGTGATACCATTTCTAGAACGAACTTATGAGCAAAAACAAGCCCCGGCACGGATTATTGGTACATGGCTTCCCCTAGCTGGCAAAAAGTCGACTTGATTCGTTAATATAGTCGGGACTCAATCAGGTCATAAAAAAGCTGGGCGATAAAAGGCGATTCAGGACGACCATCGGGCAGATCAAAAGATCGATTGATCGGGGACAATCTGGTCCAGATCGGGCCGATTGGAAAAAAACAATCCTTGGTGAACTGGTGTTTTTTAGTATGCGAAAAATAACGTTTTAAACTGATTAAAATCAAAATAGTGTCATTTTTCTGTGGATCACAATGATATCTTTGACCACAAGTACTGCATCTATCCAGGCAATTTATTTAGCATGTTGAAATATCAATACTTAACTTAAATCTTCCTTAACTTTAAGGAGGCATTGTAATTTCGGGCCCTGTACTACTATGTAAAGTTTAAAAACAATAAAAGATAAAATAACAGAACGGATTACCACCGAAACTGCAAAATCTTCAATATTTTTACGGGTATTTGTTATATAAATAATTTTGTCCAGCTATAGAAATATGCAGTGAAAATCCAGATAAACTTACATGTATGCTAATACTTTTAAGAATGATCTGACAACAGACCAAAAAGGTTATTTTTTTTAAATACGTGTGGTATTTTATTTTACTGAGCTATAAAACGTATGCAAACTGTACAGGGTTCATTGCTATGGTTTTTATTTTGTTTGATTTTTTTCTTAACATCCCAGTCAACAATTTTTCAGTTATGTCGGCGCATCCAACTAAGATTAAGATGCTCGGATCCAGAGAGGGGGTGGCAGACGGTCCTGACCCCCTCTTTGGAAAATCGGAAACCTTTGGGACTCTTTAGTAATACTGGTCCAGATCCCCTGGGAAATCAAAAGTTGCCAAGCCAGCATTCAATATTGGGTAATTATCGCCCCGCCAGCGTTTTGCTGATGACGGTCCGCTTTTGGTGGTATTTTGATTCCTCACTCCATTCATCTAAAAGAAGGCGTGTCAGAGTTTAGTTGGACTTCGTCTGACAAAATTTCTGGATCCGCGCATGATTAAGCGATAATCGCATGAGATGTTTTGTTGAAAAATTATGTGCATTTTTCTCACTAATGTTTTACAAAAGCTAAGAAAGCGTATCAGTGCAAAGCTACTAGATGGTGGTACAAGACGTGGACATACCCTATCACAGCCAGCACACAATGTCAAGAAACCATCGGCCCGCCAGCGAAGTGCCATTCAAAAACGAAAGAAAGGAAGGCGGGGGGAGTGTGTGTGTGTGTGTGTGGGGGGGGGGGGTGGGTGCGACCTGCTAGAGAGCCCCGTTGAAACCAATTCAATTTTTGTGGGTTTTTTCGCATGTGTTGTTGTTGTTTTTGTACGGTTTGGGGGGGGTATACTGTTGATATAGTGTGTTACATTGAATAGAATCCTAAAGGGCGGTGCAATAGAAGGGTGTTTCAATGGACTAGGTGAGTTGTATGTTTCAATGGATTTGATCAGGGTATTTCAGTGAACTGAGCGGTCTGAGTGCTTCCCTGGGCTGGGCGGTTTGGGTGTATCAGTTGCCTAAGGAGTTTGGGAGTTTCAATGTGTTGGCAGGTTTGTGTATTTCAGTGTACTGTGTGCGTTTGGGTGTTCTGTGGCGATTCAGTAGACTGATGGTTACATGTATGGGTGTTTCAATTGTCTGTGTGGCATACATGTATGTATTTATGGATCAAAGGTTTACTAATCATGTACACGTGGCAACGTAACCAACAGTTTCCTCGTATTTTGACACTCCAGTTACACAACAAATGCGCCTCAATGTGAACCTGCGTTTTGTAACCCTGTTCATGTTGTTTATACACTGCGTTGCCAGGTAAGATAATGAGTATAGATATGGCTCATGTTCTTGCCTTCCTTCAGGGACCATACCATCGCCCCCACCTCACTCAGCCATCATATCCGCTTCCTACATCAAGCAAACTGGTTTCACCAAAAATGTATCAGTGCAGAATATAAATAAGTATGTTTTCCCAAAACTCACTAGACAAAAACATGCATAATGACACCGACTGAAGATGAGCGCTTTTCACAACACATCACAACTGTAAAACCTCTCAAATTCCCTTCTGTATCTCGTTCCCCTGGTAGTCTTCCATTTGTAGCATTACATATTTTGTTTGTATCATGACATGCTTAAAATAAATCAGATTAAGGCACTAATTCTGCGGCAGTTTGTATCAATCTCCGAAATCAAAACCACTGTCACTCCGATAGCAAGCATGTCAACTGTAAAGTTTCCTCTGAACATTTTGCTAACCATCAAAACGATATCAACGTAAGCAAATTTCAAATATTGATGTTTAAATAGCATTTTGAGACACGACTCTTTTAAGTCATGTAGGAGAATGGTATAGAATTGTGGCGACACAAGCAAATCGCGTCAAAGGTTGATGTAAATCCAGCTATTATCAAACGAATAGCATTTTTTCATTGAAAATTTTACAATCGTCGTTTGAAAAGTCGCCCAGGGTCCTTCGGACATGGGTCAAAAGCATTTAACACATTCCGAGTCCTTATCATTCATTATAGAAGCAACCTGTTTTCTGCTTTTGTCTCCAAGAAACTTTCTATAGGAAATAAAAATGGATAAATACGGACCCTGTCCATCCACAATCGCAATGTTTACCTCCGATAGCCAACATCCTCCGAGATCTAGACATGCGGTTTACCTGGGTGTGTAATGTTGAGAGGTTTTTTTACGTTATACAAATATTGAGAAACTCTGAATCTAATCGGTATTTTCATCCTGTAATTCAATCAGTTTTATGAAATGGTTTGTAGGCAAATTGATATTCAATTCCAAGATTAAATCTCTATAAAATGTAGCAAAAAAAATTATACACCTTCAATAAAACATAATTTCATTAACTGAGTAATGAGAATTATTGGATGCAGTCAGGATTTATGAACAGACACATGTGATACATATAGTTCAAAAATCATTGGCAAAGAAGATTTTTTTACGTTTTCCCTACATAAGCCCCATGGGCAGGGCCAATGCCACAATCTGAAAATCTTTTGTAGAGTACCAGTAACTAATAGATGATGCTACATAGAGTTAATGTTCTAATATATTCCTCTTTATAGGAAGGTGACCTTGAAAACTAAGTCAAGGTCACCAAAATCTAGTCAACTCTTCATTGTGCTACAATGATACCATATATAAAGTTTGGCCAGAGTCCATAGTTCATTTCAACATGTGGAAACTCTATTTTAGTACAAATTTGAAATTTCTAAGTGTTGTTGTGACCTTAAAAATTAGGTCAAGGTTACCAAAATCTAATCAACTCTTAATATCCTCCTAACTATGTATCAACGCAAGTTTGGTCAAAATCCATCCACTGGTTAAGAAGATAATGTACGGAAATGACTGATTTTTGCAGTCTTAATAGGATGGGGACCAAGTAGGCCAAGGTAACCAAAATCTACTCTTTATTGTGTCACAATGAACATTATATAAAGTTTGGCCAGAGTCCTGGATTATCCATTGTTCAGTACTTTGGTCAAAATTTGATATTTCAAAGTGCTGGTGTGACCTTGAAATAAGGTTAAGGTCACCAAAATCTAATCAACTCTTTCCGCCCTTCCAATAATGTTTCTATGCAATTTTGGTCGAAATCCATCCTCTGGTTCAGAAGATAATGCATGGAAACGAAGCTATGCAGAAGCCGACGCTGACAAATTTGACATTGAAAGCGCTTGTGTGACCTTGAAATAAGGTAAAAGTCACCAAAATCTTATCAACTCTTTCCGCCCTCCCAAAAATGTATTATTGCATGTTTGGCTGGTATAGAAGATAATGCATGGAAATGGTTGAAGCTTCTTAGATCAACTGGATCTGCATCAAAACCAATATGTCCCCCCATCCCCACCTTTGGATGGGGGGAACATAATTTCTTTGATAACAGAAACACGGGTGGTAAACCTAGGAACTACCACGAAATTGTGTTAACGCAAATTTGTTCCCAAGCCACATCCGGGACACGTCGTTGTAGTTTCCAGGCCGAAAATTGGATAAAGAAAGGTTGGTGTCACGTTCATTTTTGTTTTATTTTACAACTAAAAACAAACAATGGTGGAACCCGACAATGCAGTTCCGTGTAAATGTGTTTCAGCGTCCCCTCTAGCCCAAAATTTTGTATGAAAAGTTATTTTCTTTCTTTTGATTCGTGTTTCCCCACTGAGCATCGGACCAACTTTCCCCAAAGTTCGAAAGATTTTAGCCCATATCTGTCAAATTAAATGGAATTTGATACCATTTGACGATGAAAATGATTAAAAGACCCTCAATAAACGTTCCCACACAGAAAAACATCTGAGTATTTACTCATAAACGATTCATGCCCAGTTCGTCCTGTGTGGTAGTTTCCAGCTCATCGTGGTAGTTAAAATGCTATTGTGGTAGTTTCGAAGAGTTTGTAGGATACGTTTCTGAAGTGGTACAAAACATTTTAGTGGTTGCTTGTTTTGCATGACAACCCTCGAATTTGTCAATTAATTGCCACGGTAAACAATTAAATCACATTTTAACTCCATGAAGAAGCAAAGCTGAAGACTCAACATATTCGATGTAATGCGTGACAGGTGGAGATCATGTCCTGGACTACCAAACAACATCTCTTGAAATCTAAAGCAAAAGAAGGTCATCAGTTGAGTCCCGGTGGACCAAGCAACAGACAAAAAAATGATATTAATTATTTCGTCACTCGCTACGTTGTTCCATGTTCAGTCAACTTTAAGATAAAATGGCAGGCTAAGACTACTGGCCCAGAGTATCGTTACTACTTGCGCTTCAGAAAAAAGAGGAATATCCTTGGGTTGGGTCACTTTTGATATACATGTGAGTGCGACTATGAACGGGCATGTTATTTGATAATTAAAAAGCATAGTAATTCAAAAACAAAATATGTGAATATCCCTTCTTTTCAATCTTCTCATCATTCAATAGCCCACTAAATTTAAAATTCAGGCAGTCGACATTTGTTATCTGACTAAAGGTTTTTTGAAAAGGTCTTTGTAGGAATAAGAGGGGTATTCAAGGTTCAGTCCGCACACCCTGTCTTCAAAAAAAATGAAGTAGCCCCTGAATAGAAAACATCTGCTGATGCGAACTACTACTAAATTCCTACAAAGTCTTGGAAACTACCACAATAGCATTTTAACTACCACGATGACCTGGAAACTACCACGCAGGACGAGCGGGGCATAAATTGTTTACGAGTAAATGCTCAGATGTTTTTTTCTGTGTAGGAACGTTTATTGAGAGTCTTTTATCATTTTCATCGTCAAATGATATCAAATTCCATTTAATTTGACAGATATGGGCTAAAATATTTCGAACTTTGGGGAAAGTTGGTCCGATGCTCAGTGGGGAAACACGAATCAAAAGAAAGAAAATAACTTTTCATACAAAATTTTGGGCTAGAGGGGACGCTGAAACAT
Organism: Loripinus fragilis; assembly: GCA_964019695.1. Lineage (NCBI taxonomy): Eukaryota > Metazoa > Mollusca > Bivalvia > Lucinida > Lucinidae > Loripinus > Loripinus fragilis. Next base: position 112,582,058 of record OZ026516.1, read on the forward strand.
ATTTACACGGAACTGCATTGTCGGATTTCACCATTGTTTGTTCTTAGTTGTAAAATAAAACAAAAATGAACAACACATCCAGGATAAGTGAAGAGTACACATGATTTTGCAAGCAGTGTCAATTTATTAATTAAAAATTTTACTGTGAAATTACCTGGATAAATTTTATATGGATAGAAAGATCTCAAAACTGAGGAATAAGGACATCTAATTTTCATTCTGTAAAAATGTTTTATTCATAAAATAATTTGGATATATTGGATTATTCTCTTTGTTCATTATTGGAACCCCTGTGGATACACACTGAGCTATAGTGGTTATCTCCGATAATGGCTGACAACTCTCAGAACTACAGTAGTTTGGATAATTCCACTACCTCAACTGTATATGAACTACCTATTGTGGCTAAATCTTCAAACTCCAATGGGATGAATGAATCATCTACAAACTCAACTGAATCTTCCCATAACAGTTCAGCAGTATTTGATAACTCAGACAGTCTTGCTCTACAAGATGACTGGTCAGGAGTTGACAGACGTGATCTAGAAATGGACATACATGTAACAGATCCTCTGGATGGAATTTTCTACCATCTCATGCTTTCACAGGAAAACACTACCATATTGTTCTACCACAAAGAACTTTACGAAAATCTACTGACTGTGCTCAGCCAACAGTTTAAATTTCCTTCAGAAGGAGTACAGACTTTCACTGTTAAGACACATGTGAATAAGGAACAGTGCTTCCTATACATAGACAAAAGAATAATGACAATACGTGCTAGTGGACCGGGTCATGTGCCCTGGAGAATGATAAATTTCAAGCGCCTGTCTGTAAATTTGTATAGGACTTTTGTCAAAGAGACAAATTCTGTGTTGAACTCAGGCAACACAAAAGATAACCAGGACAATGCTAGCTTATCAGCTTCTCAGATATCTACACAGCCAAACAAGTCTGAGTGTAATTACCAAACAAGTACAATTGAGGATTCTCAAGTAGAGCCCCCCAGGGAGCCAGTAGCAGAGCAGCCTGGACAGGTAGATCCTACGAGCCTACAAGACACACCTGTGATTCACCATATCACAACATTGATGGATATGATACACAAGCTACAGGGTCAGATATCCACACTGACTCAACAGGTGAACAAACTCACAGAACAAGCTGCTAATGAGAGCCTATACAGAACTGTAGATGAAACCAATCCTGATCCCACTTTCAGACCACATGATGACCCACCCCAGCCGCTGATCAGGGCAGTTGATGGCGACACAAACAACATGAGAAAGCATGTAATGGAACAGGAGCTTGTGTGCGTTAGCAGCAACACTGAAGACCATGATGAGGAGCTAAATTCCCCAATCAGAATTAATATAGATGAACTTCCCAGTCCTAGTGTCCGAATCCCAGACTTTCAAACTAGAACATATAGTGAGGCTGTAATGAGAACATCAACTCCTAGAACTCCACAGAGGGTACGTCCTGCTTCAAGTCATACACAGTCATGTCTGAATTCTGATCCACAACGAGAAACTATAACGCAAAACACTGAGAAGCAAATTCTTCTTATTGGAGACTCTTTAATTTCTCATATAAACCCAAGGGGACTTAAGCAGAATGTACATAAGAGTGGTATCTCCGGTGGCAATATACATAAGGTCACCAACCAGTTGAAAGTGTTTGACTTTAAACAATTCACGGATATAATCATATATGTTGGTGGCAATGATGCCTCCAGCAAATCAGACCCTGAACTTTTCGAAGTGAAGTATGACCAGCTAATTCAGCATATAAAGGATGTCAATGACCAATGTCAAATCTATTTATGTAACAGCTGCCCTAGAGGAGATTGCAGCACTACTGAAGTAAATGACTTGATTAAATCGCTAGCAGAAGAATACCAGATAACAATGATTGATGTAAACAAATCTTTCTGTGACAGTAAAAAAAAGATCATTGAGCGGTACTTTAGTAACGATGGTATCCACCTGTCAAACTCAGGAGTTAAGCGTCTTTTGGGCACGATCAACACAGAAATATCTGTTGTGCATGACTTTGACAAATGCATATTCAATGGTCACCAACAAAGGAAACATAACCCTAACAGAGCCCAGGATCATCAGTCCCGCCCTGGCAGGAGAACATTTCAGGACAGACATAGATATTCTCAGGATAGACATAGAACTACTGGTCAGCAGGGATCTGTAATGCTCTGCTACAAGTGCGGTGAGAGTAACCATGACACTAATAATTGCAAGCATAAAGCACAGCTGACATGCCATCATTGTGGGTATAAGGGACACAAATCATGGCGGTGTATTCACAAATAGGAATTCGGCTATGATGCCACAGATACTTTTATGGATTGTTCTACAACTTTTTCAAACAAGTTTTCATATCTTGGATCAATATGTGCAGAATGTGATTTGCCTTCCTGCATATGTAATAGTGACAGTCAGTCTAATGAGACTGAGGACAATCTAGTAAGAAATAATGATTTAAAACAAATTAGTAGCTCTATAATACATCAAATGCTTCATTTTCAGAGACAATAAACATGGTAATGTCTGAACAGCAGGACAAATATTACACTAATGATAATTTAAGTGCAAATGCTTCCATGAGGCCCTCCAGTTCTGATACAGGTGACGCATATTTATCAGTATTAAGTACATCAAGTAATGACACATGTGTAAACTATGCTTCTCTTTCAGCTGCAGATATCTCTGTTAGTAATCAGACTCCTGCTGAGCACGAGAGCTCTCATACTGATAGCACTTTACCTACAGGCAGTGGCCTGAGTCAATCTGTGTCTTCCCTGGTGTCTGAGAGCAGTTTCACTTCAACACAGGATATGTCAGATGATTTAACAATCAATCAATCTAATACAAATGAACTGCTTGACCTGGGCTTAAAATATAAAGGTTTTAGAATGGGTCACATTAATATTCAAGGAATAAATAATAAAATTGATCAAGTATGTTTATTATTAGAATCTGAAAAGAACCAGATTCATGTACTAGGCTTAAGTGAGACAAAACTGAACAGTTTACACCCCGATTCAGCCTTTCACGTAAATGGTTTCCAAAAGCCTTTCAGGAAGGACCGAGAAATAAACTCTGGGGGTGGTCTTTTGGTTTATGTAAAGGATGGCACCAGTGCTAGCAGAAGGGCAGATCTCGAACTTAAAGACCTAGAATGTATTTGGCTTGAAATAAAACCGAAGAAAAGTAAGCCATTTTTAGTGGGTAACATCTATAGACCACCAAACTCAAAAATTGAATGGAATGCAATCTTTGAAGACTGCATTGAAAATGTTTTAAAAGAAGAAAAAGAAATTTACTTGATGGGCGATATTAATCGAGATCTGTTAAGTAATAATGTGAATAAGGCTTGGTCAGATTATATGGAACCTTTTGGCCTAACACAATTAATTTCTGAAGCTACTAGGGTCACGAATGATTCAAGAACTCTATTAGATCATATATATTCAAACTGTCCAGAAAATGTAAATTCTTTAAACATACCAAAAATTGGCTTAAGCGATCACTTCCCAATCTTTTGCACACGAAAAATGCATGTTAAGCCTCCTAAAATAAATCACTACACAATATCATACAGAAGTTTCAAAAATTTTAACGAAGCTAAATTTATTGAAGAGCTTCAATCTGTTCCATGGGACACCATTAAACTTTTTGATGATACAGATGACATACTCGAGGCATGGTCAGATCTTTTTCTACAAGTAGTGGACAATCATGTACCAATAAAACAACATAGGGTTAAACATAAAAATCAACCAGAATGGCTGACACCTGAAGTAATTGATGCAATTAAATGTAGGGATAGATATAAATCTCTGGGAAATGAGCAGGATTATAAAAAATGGAGAAACAAGGTTACTAGCCTCATTCAAAATGCTAAAAAGGCTCAGTTTCAAAATTTCATAGAAAGAAATAAAGAAAACCCTAGAAGTATCTACAAGATTTTTCAAGAAGTGGGTGCGGGCAAAGGTCCCCATAAACAGACTACTATTGATTCTCTGAATAGTGATGATACCCCTATAGATGACCCATTGGAAATGGCAAATGAATTCAATGAATTTTTTGTAAATATTGCTTCTAAATTAAAAGAATCAGCTGTCACTAATACAAATCATGACAAACTTAAAGAGTTCTGTCAGTCCAAACTTCCGTCTAATACAAAATTTAAAATTCCTGAAATCCAGAAGGAAAGTGTTCTTAAATTCTTTTCTAGAATGGACATAAACAAAGCTACTGGCACTGACATGATAGGACCCCGTTTATTGAAACTTGCTGCCCCATACATAGTTGGCGAAATAACTTTTATCTGCAACCACAGTATCAACAACTCTATTTTTCCAACAAAGTGGAAAGAAGCAAAGGTTACTCCCCTTCACAAAAGTGGTCCCCATGATGATGTAAATAACTATCGGCCTATATCAATTTTACCTATCTTGTCAAAAGTACTAGAAAAACATGTTCATGACAGCCTCTCTGAATATCTTCAAGAATTTAGTCTCCTGCATAAAACACAGTCAGGTTTTCGAACACAACATTCATGTGAAACCGCTCTGATTAATATGATCGATTCCTGGTTGAATGCTATGGACAAAGGTAAAATTATTGGTGTTGTGTTAGTGGATTTTAAGAAAGCTTTTGATCTTGTGGATCACCAAATTCTCCTAAATAAACTTGATATTTATGGCATAAAGGATGAAGCTTTAATGTGGTTCAATACCTATCTTACAAATAGAAAACAACAAGTGTCAGTAAATAACACTAAGTCTGATTTTAAGCAAATTTCATATGGCGTGCCACAAGGTTCTATATTAGGGCCATTGTTGTTTTTACTATTTATTAATGATCTACCATTATACACAGATAACGTGACAACTGATCTCTATGCGGATGACACAACTTTGTATGATATTCAAGATTCTGTGGAACAGATTGAAAATAATCTTCAAATCGCTATCAATAACTTACACATTTGGTGTCAAAACAATGGAATGATACTTAACTCAGCCAAAACTAAAGTTATGCTTGTTACAACAAATCAGAAAAGACAAAGGCTAAATAATGATAACCTTGATCTAAATTTCAATAACGAACCCCTAACTATGATAACAAACGAAAAGATTTTAGGTGTATATGTTGATAATAACTTGACATGGTCTGAACATATTAAACGCCTTACAAAGAAAATTGCATCAAGCATTTGGCTCTTGTCAAAAATAAAAAAATTCCTGAACCAAACTCACAGAGTCCAATTTTACAAATCTTACATCCAACCCCATATAGACTTCTGCAACATTGTTTGGGGAAACTCATCCGAAACCAATAAACTCAAGATATTAAGACTACAAAAACGAGCATGCAGGGTAATCCTCGATTATAATGTTGATGATATTAACGAGGCCATGAAAACTTTGAAGATAATGTCTGTTTATGATCGGTTCTATCTCAGAAAAGCGAAATTTATGTATAAGGTTTACAACAATTTGACCCCACAATATATTTCTGATCATTTTACTCTAAGAAACGAGGTTTTAGATACAAATGTAAGTCTTAGATCATCTACTGCTGGCTGTTTTGTGCCACCTAAGCCTAGGACAGAATATTTCAAAAACAGTTTAAGGTACTCTGGATGTCTGTTGTGGAATGGTCTGCCAGCATATGTAAAAAATGCAGAGACTACAGACACTTTCCACAGCAGATGTATTAAGTGGATATTGAATAGTAACAACTAACATTTAAATTTATAATATTTATGCTTGTATTTTAACCCTTTATGTTAATACTGGTATCTCTAAACGGTTACTTTTACAAGCAATGAAGTCCCAAATGAAATGCTGCATAATACGGCATCTCATCAGGGTCTGCAATGTTTGCCAAGACAAAAATGATCTCAGAGAAGGAGATGCAATAATTTAATCCCGGAAATATTCCTATTTGTGTCAAACCTGATGAAAGAATCCATTAGTGAATAAAGGGTTGAATTTCAATTAAGTCTTTCAACTTGTCTGCAGTTATAAGTGTTTTGTGGTGGATTGGGTGAATATAATCATAGGTGAGAGTTTTCAGGATTATTCCTGAATTCAGGATTTTGAGGCTGACTTTCTGTGGAAAGTCAGCCTTAAGATACTGAATTCAGTTGATTATGATAGCTTCTCTGATTTATTTTCAGTTTATCTAAAGACAATCAACATTTAAACTTGAAATTGTGATTATTTCGAGGGTATTCTGCAAGATTTTAAGATTTGAATTTTCAAAGTTCAGTATTTTGGAAATTATGAACTTTCACCCATGCATAATTGATATGTAATATCTATATAAAATTTCTTGCATTTGTTACAGAGGACTGGAGTGCATTATATTCTTATGTCCCCAAACACTCAGATTTAAAGAAACTACAGAACAAATCCTAAGAGTTACAATTACCAAATTAAATTCTGTAATTTAAGGACACCATAAATCTTATGGATTCAAAGAATGCAGACCAGTAGACAAATAGTGTGGACACGATCAGTTTGCCCATACGTAGCAACCGGACTGTGTCCACACTGCTTTGCTCATTTGCAAACTTTTCGGTATGAAACCCTTAGGATCATTATATAGGAGTATTCAAACTGTTTACGTATATATTTTGTAATAACTTGTGATAATTGATACTTGTAATCTATTTATTTTTTGTATAAAAACATGTAATTTTATGTACATATGTATAGTGTATATACCATTTTAGAGGGCCTCATGGAAGATTAGCTGTTACACTGTGCTTGTTTGTATTTGCTAAATGTTGTAACCCTCTTTAAATAAAGTCTTTACTTACTTACTTACTTACTTACCAACCTTTCTTTATCCAATTTTCAGCCTGGAAACTACCACGACGTGTCCCGGATGTGGCTTGGGAACAAATTTGCGTTAACACAATTTCGTGGTAGTTCCTAGGTTTACCACCCGTGAGAAAGTGAAAGGTGTTGGAAATTTTAGAACATTTACCATACCAAATACCAAGGCTCTATCAGGCAAATCTGTGCTTTGTGGCAAGATCAATTGTTTGTTTTACTATGAACACATACTTACTGAATTTCTCATTAGTAAGTTTGAGGTGCTTTGATGGCCAGTAACATGGACTCTGAAATAAGGAGAACAGCAAATTCATCTACTATCCTGGCAGGGGTTTCATTAAGAGGATGGAGGCGGGGATTTTCCCTTCTACTCAGGCATGTTTCCCCTGCTACTTTTGATAGATTTGTATAGAGTCTATAGGCAAATACTGTCAAATCACCCGCCTACTTCCCCCTGATACCCGGATTCCAAAAAAGTTAATGAAACCCCTGTATAATCCTACCAGCCAAGAGTGACAGTGACATCATGTTTTGTTTACAAAGTAATCAGGGACTTAGAATCGATAGATCACTTGTGTATTAATCCTATCCACAGGATAGGATTAATACACACGTGATCTGTCAATTCGCATTAGCTCAAGTGGAGTGTACATGTTTATGTTTTACTTAAAAATTGAAAACAAAACACCACGCCACTGTCACTCTGGGCTGGCAGGACAGTACGTGTATTCAGAAATGGTTCTTCATTATAACAAACGCCACTTATTGCTGACTAACAAAACTACATACAAACCATCCTTGGAATGTGTTAACTCTTCGCATGCTGTGTAATTTTTTTCATGCTTTTTTTTGTTGTATGCTGATATTTTTCAAAATTTACTATTATACATGTAGTATCATGGTGAAAGTTCTAGATTTCCAAAATCCTGAACTTTCGAAACTTCAATCTTAAAAACTTGCAGTATACCCACTAAATATTCACAAGGGAACACAGTGGCTCAGTGGTACAGTGCTTGACTCAAGACAGAGGGGCTGCGGGTTCGAGCCTCACCGGCACCACTGCGTTGTAGTCCTTTAGCAAGACACATTTATCCTAGCTTAGTACTGGTTCAACCTAGGAAGACCTGTCCCTGTTTAACTGAAAGATTGTTGATGGGACGTAAAGAATCAAATCAAACAAGCAAAATAAATATTCACAATTTGATGGTCAATTATTTTTAGACAGACTGAATGAAAATCAGAGATCCCATTATAATCTCCCTGATTCAGCATTTTGAGGCTGACTTTCTATGGAAAGTCAGCCTCAAAATCCTGAATTCAGGAATAATCCTGAAAACTTTCACCCATGTTATGTATACCATTAAAAATACAACTGATACAGATGTTGGTTTTCTTATTTATAGCAGCGCAATATAATGTATTAACAAGCTTCTCTTTTGTACAAGAACGTATTAGCAAAACATGAGCTCGATTGTACACTTCCGCTTAAAACTTTGGTGAAAAAAAATGAAAAATATGTTCTTAAATCTTGAAATTCTACTCAATTTCAGTGTGAAAGTACTACCTGTTGCCCAAACTACATACTTACAGAATACAACACAAAATTCCATATGCAGAAAGGACCTAAAATTAAATGTTGTAAATTTCATTTTTCGCAAAATTTAGCTAAATTTGAAAAATGTCTAAAATTTGCTGATTTTTTTTTCAAATTCAAGACATTTTTGACAAGATCTTGAAACTGTTTGTCTGCTGATAACCTTTGTTTTTTGATTGTTTTGTTGCTTTACGTCCCAAGTCAACAGCTATGGTCATGGCGGGACGGTCAGTCCATCTAACCACATATTTTTCCTGGGCAAGCTTGAACAAGCAGTTACCAGTACTTCATGCACATACTTTCGCTTGTAACTGATAAAAATCCTTCTTGAACGATTCAGGGGAAGGGATGAGAATGACCGTAGAAAGTATTTCATAATCAATCTCCACGAAAGTATGGGACCGGGCCGGGATCGAACTCGCGACCCCTGGATCTGCAGTCAGACTCGCATGATAACCTTTGTAAAATGTTAAGACTCTGATTAGGCCCAACAAAACATCATGCCTGATCTGAATCCATAGTGTTTGACACTTTGATGGTATTAAAATAAATCAGTTATCAGCTGCGCAGACAACACTAGCAGGCAAGGAGTACACCCTTTGTATTGGGAATACCCCTTAATGAGTACTTTTGCAAACAGTGAAGACCCAGATGAAAAACAGCATAATGCTGCATTTCATCAGAGACTATACTTTTTGTTTTGTTTGTTTTGTTGCTTTACGTCCCAAGTCAATAGTTATGCTCATGGCCGGACGGTCAGTTCACCTAACCACACTTTTTCCAGGGCGAGCTTGAACAAGCAGTTAACCAGTACTTTGTGCACATACTTTCCCTTGTAACTGACAACAACCCTTCTTGAATGATTCAGTGGAAGGGAGGAGAATGACCAGAGTCTATACTGTTTGTAAAGGTAAAAAAGATCTTCAGACAAAAGAATACAATATTTTTTGAAAATTTTAACCTGACACCCCTAAATATGTACAATGGACTATCCCAAGTTTACTGCATCAAACCAGAAGGAAGAATCCATTAGTATACAAAGGGTTTACCTTTAATGCGCCAATTGCAACAAAAGTAGTCTGCTTTTCTCGTCTGCTGAAATGTTTAAGAAGCCTCTATGGCAAACAGTGTGGACCCAGATCAGACTGCTCCTATCCTATAGGAGCAGTCTGTTCTGGGTCCACGCTGTTTGCTTCTACACTTAATTTGTCAGTAACGTTAAGCAATTATTTGCAGCAGACGACTTCAGCAGACGACATTTTCAGATGATTTTTTTTCTTTAACAAGGAGCGTACCTGGAATCTGTATCTAAGAGATCTGTCATCTTTGACGTTGAAAGACTTGATATCTGTTGGGTATATGTACCCATACATGCATAAGCATGTTGCCAGATGAACGGCTTCTTCTTTATCGTCCGAACAGTAGCCAGTTGACAACCAAGACACCAAATCATTACCTGAAGAAGTTAGCGGTGACAGGAATTATAAAGTAAGTAAGTAAGTAAGTAAGTAAGTAAGTATTAGTAAGTAAGTAAGTATTAGTAAGTAAGTAAGTAAGTAAGTAAGTAAGTAAGTATTAGTAAGTAAGTAAGTAAGTAATTAAGTATTAGTAAGTAAGTAAGTATTAGTAAGTATTAGTAAGTAAGTAAGTAAGTGAGTGAGTGAGTGAGTGAGTGAGTGAGTGAGTGAGTGAGTGAGTGAGTGAGTGAGTGAGTGAGTGAGTAAGTAAGTAGTATGTATGTATGTATGTAAGTAAGTAAGTAAGTAAGTAAGTATGTAAGTAAGAAAGTAAGTAAGTATTAGTAAGTAAGAAAGTTAGTAAGTAAGTAAGTATTAGTAAGTAAGAAAGTAAGTATTAGTAAGTAAGTGAGTAAGTATAAGTAAGTAAGTAAGTAAGTATAAGTAAGTAAGTATAAGTAAGTAAGTAAGTAAGTAGGTAAGTAAGTAAGTAAGTAAGTAAGTAAGTAAGTAAGTAAGTAAGTAAGTAAGTAAGTAAGAAAGTAAAGCCTTTATTTTTTGAGGGTAACACATACAAAATAAGTACAATCATGTACAGGTAATAGCTAATCTTCCATGAGGCCTTCCATGATGTACTCTGCGTGCTGAGTTTCAGTGTGTCAAACAGTTTGGATCCAGATCAGGACCGACATTTTGTCGGTCCTGATCTGGGTTAAAAACTGTTTGCAAAAATCATCAGCAGACAAAAAGTTAATCACACTTCCAGGTCTTTTGAACTCTGACTTTTGCATGTGCTACTATGGATTTTTTTTTATGGTTTTTGGCCTGCTAATTTTTTATCAAAATTAGTTAGTTTAAAAAATTCTATCAGGAATACTGTCAGCCTCAAACTGTGATCCAGATCTGGCAAGGCCTATTGTCGGACCTGTCAGATCCAAACTGTTTGCTGAGGTTATTTGTAGACAATAATTTTTTTACAATACAACGAGTTTAAGGTCTTGTGGATCTTCAAAAAATATTTTTTGACATTCTTCTTGATTAAAATGAAAGTGATATGTAGCCTAACATGCATAAGCATGTTGCCAGGTGAATAGCCCGAACAGTAACCCATTGACAACCAAGACACCAGAAGCTAGCGGTGACATGAATTATTTGCATTCTAGGTAATTGTTAATGCTTTTGTTGTCGTCTGCTGACTTTTTTCAAAATTAACTTCTTCAAAAAATTTCAGGAACACTTTCAGGGTGTCAAACAGTTTGATCGGTCCTGGTCTGGGTCCCAACCTGTTTGCAAAGGCTATCGGCAGATGACAAATGCTGCGGCTAGCAAAAGGAAAGAATTAATCACATATGGGTGCATACATAAATTGGACAATACATGTATCATATGACTTTTTGGTTACTGTAAAGACGGCAGCTCATGAATGGGTAATTAAGGCTGGTCAACCTTAGACATAGGTAAAAGCTGAAAATGAGGCGTGGTTTTATTCAATAGTAACTGTATTATCTTGCGCCATTACCTCAGTATAGCCGCAATACACATGATTTAGTCCTTAAAACGCCAGCAAAATAACTGCCAGCGCCCTAGATAAGCTTTTGGGTCAATTGGGTATTTACGCAACCTGGTTATCCTCAATTGCGTACTTGCAAAAACAATTGTATATTTTCATATTTTTTTATGCCACATTTTTTTTCTGTGATTACACGTTTTCTTATTGCATGAAGCCATTGGGAATGTGCTTGCATATCTATTCACTCCCATCGTTTTTCTGTGATCCATCGTTTTTCTGTGATTACACATTTTCTAATTGCATGAAGCCATTAGGAATGTGCTTGCATATCTATTCACTCCCATCTGAAGTATCAAACTAGCAGATTTTATTGTACCTGAAGCAAATCGCATACCCTTGTTGACATTCGAGCGTGTACACTTTGCAAAGTTTCATTTCATCATAGTGTTTTTCCGCGAAATACTGGACTGGGCACCGATATTTCATTCATAAAACTGGAGTTATATTGCTCGCTCGCTAGTAAAAAAAAATCAATACCCGACTGGCATTTGTTTATTACCCATATGGAAACGAAATGGACCAAATGGTACGCAATGACATCGCATGTAATTGCATACAGATCATTAGAATTGCTTTTTGGTACGCACACATTTCATTTTAATTGCTTTTTAGAGGATTTTAATTGCGTATTTACGCAAATACGATGCTTATCTAGAGTGCTGAACTGCATCTTTAAAATGTCTATTTAACATAAGCATAGAGGCAAATATTGTGAACCCAGATCAGACTAAACCAACAGAAGTGGTCTGATCTGGGTCCACACTGTTTGTCTATGAGGCTTCAAACATTTTGGTGGACGATAAAAATCATACATTTTGTGATTATGCGCTTTAAGGGCTAAGTAATAAATGTGAGTTCAATGTGTAAGGGTTAGGATTTTCATGAAATGCACGCACGTTTGGGTGACCCAAACAACTTATTAATTCAAATAGAACCTGATTTCCCTTGTTTAGCAGATGAAATAGCCGAACCATGCCCAGAAATGAATATTAAAGTTGCCGCCTTTACAGTAAGCGAAAAGTCTATTAATACTTCTAACCTTTTGCAATTTAAACTGAGATTTTTTTGTTTTTTAATCATCTGCAAGTAACTTCATCAAAAAATTATTTCAGTAATATTGTCAGTGTCAAACAGTTTGAATCCAGATTTGGCAAGACATGTTGTCGGCCCTGATCTGGGCCCAAACTGTTTTGCAAGGGTTATCAGCAGAATGATGACAAAAACAAATATGCAAAATTACCAAGGAACCCCTAGATATATTATACTCTTTAGTACACTGTGTAGATCCAGATCAGATGACTTCTGATGAAGCCATCTGATCAGGATCTACACTGTATTCCATGCAGCCTCAGAATCCACTGTATTAATTGAAATCAAGCAACTGAGCTGGCTGGAAAATGCTATATTCATGATATTAACTCTTAAAGCACCAAGAAAAAAATGCATCTGAAAATGTTGTCTGCTGCAAATAATTGCCTAGCAGTACTGACGAATTAAGTATAGAAGCAAACAGTGTGGACCCAGAACAGACTGCTGCTATAGGCTGGCCTTCAGATCTATGGTTGGCCCGGGTCATTGTCCCATGATTTCAAAATATGGCCCATCACTTTCCCTAAGGCAGTGGGCCCAGTGGACCCAGCCTTTTTAGTTGTGAAAAAATCTCACTTTGATAAAAATATTCATCTTACAGTGAGTCTACAAACTCCACCAAACAGAAAGTACTACATAGGTAGTCAATACAGTAAACTTGTCTTCAGCAGCCACTCAAAAAAGACAAAACGAAGATCTTAATAACAAATGGTAACTTAATGAAGGTAGAAAGGATTGCAGAATGCCCTTGGAGCATTCGGCAATACTTTTGACCTGCATTAAGCGATAAAATGGTCTTCTTTTTTGAGTGGCCGCTTAAGACATGTTTTACTGTTTTATCAGCAGTCAATTTACATATATGCATACAAGTGACTGTGTCGGTGTGTATGTAAAGTATACTACCCAAATGTCAACTGTGGTAAGTTTGATATGCTTGGGCCCATCATTTCAGAAAATGACCCACCATTTTTTGCTCCATGGGTCACTTCGGCCCACCAATCTTGAAAAAAATCTGAAGCCCTGTATAGGAGCAGACTGATCTGGGTCTACGATGTTTGCCATAGAGGCTTCTAAACCATTTCAGTAGACCAGAAAAGCAGACGACTTTTGTTGCGATTGGCGCTTTGAGGGTCAATTTATTCAGCAGTACAACTGTACAAGTGTTAAGACTGAGCAAAAAGATTACCAATATGCTTCCATTTTTGCTCATCTGGAACTACAGTTTGTACATTGATGTAGCAAGCACATTTTTTTCATAAAAAAAATGTCAATTAGTATCAGTTTACTGAACATCTGTGGCATAAAATATTGAAAATCAGAAATTGTCTTACATAACTCTTTGCATGCTGGGTAATTTTTCATGCTTTTGTTATCGCCTGCTGTTTATTTTTTCAAAATTAACTTTTTGAAAAATTCTTTCAGGAAAATTATCAGAGTATCAAATAGTTAGGAATGAGATCAGGACTGTCAGTCCTGATCTGGGTCCAAACTGTTTGCAAAGGTTATAAACAGATGACAAAAGTCGCCGCAAGCAAGGAAAGAGTTGGTATGGTACTATGGTACTATGTTTGAAACCACAGTCACCAGACTACAGTTACTGGTCTAAGCAAACAATGCAGACCCAGATTGAGAACAGCAACAGACTGATTAGGTAGAAAGACTTATATGACTCAGAGACATTTAACTCTTAGCCAGCTTGTGACGATTTTTCCATCTGATAACCTTTTGCAAACAGATTGGAACCAGATCACACAACTTAAGTTAAGAGTGCATAACAGAAAAATAATTTTCTTATTTCTCAACCAAAACACATGTTGTGGGGACTCAAAAGAACCGTCTCAATGAGACAGTTCTTTTAAGCACCAAAAACATATGCTAAAATTTATGGTTACAATTTTACGCTGAAAATATTTGTTAATCAATACCTGTGAGATCAAACCTGACAATATGCTTCAGCCATTTCAGAAGATTTTTTAAAGTTTCCTAAGCTGCAATGCCACAATAATCTAAACCCTGGCAGCCATGTATGGCAACCATGTTTTTTGACAGATCAAACTGTCTTTAGCTATAATGTATTTAAGTAGAGAGAGGTTAACCTAGAAATTCCTGCCAAATTCTGAACATTGTTTTCCAGTGTAAAACGGCCACTCTCAAAAAAGATCGAAAATTAGTTTTCAAGACCAATGATCACTTAATGCAGGTCAAATTTATTGCAGAATGCTCCAAGGGGAGCATCCTGCAATTCTTTTAACCTTCATTAAGCTACCAGTTGTCATTAAGACCTTTTGTTTTGTCTATTTTTGAATGGCTGTTTTACACAGGTTTTACTGTACATGTATATAAGGGAAACAAGCCACATACAATGTACCCTTGCAGTAGAGCTGTAATGATTCACTACAAAATATATGCTTTCACAAAAAAAGTTAAAGAAATCTGTCCATAACCCCTTTTAATTTTTCTGTACTTTTCCATGTCAAACTGATATATCCTGCTTTGCAACAGTGTAGATCCAGAACAGGTTTCTGAGAATCCAGCTATCATGTCAGAATCTATACTGTTTTTCACTCTTCTGTAAATGATACACACTTAAAATACTAATTGGACGAAATTTGGGAAAATGAAATCCAGCCTGACAAGAGTTGATACGTAAATATTTACTGCTCCTAATTTCATATTTTACTTAAAATAGATGGTACTTCTAAGGTTGCCAAAAATGTATCCGGATATATATTGTATTGTGAGGCAAATATCATGACCATATGATGATACATATCATATCTTATATTAAGATAACTGTATCGTTGCAGTCCTACCTTGCAGAAGGTCATGTTTTTACGACCAATCAAATTTGCTTTTAGCAAACTTGTAAATGGTCCCTAGCCCGCATTTCTGCCAAATTATTTTGAATTCTGAGTGATCAGAAGACTTTTTACCCTTTGTATACTAATGGGTTCTTCCTTCTGGTTTTATTCAATAAACTGGGGATAGTCCATTGTACATATTATCTAGGGGTAGCAGGTTATAATTTTGAAAAAAATTGCATTCTTTTGTCTGAAGATCTTTTTTACCTTTACAAACAGTGTAGACCCTGATGAAATGCCGCATTATGGGTCATTTCATCTGGGTCTTCATTGTTTGCAAAAGTAATCATTTATGGGTTTCCCAGATACAACGGGTTTAAGGTTTCCTTATCAGCAATAAGAATGACAGCATGTTTCTTAATGGATGAAATTTGATTTTGGGATTGTGAAGAGGGTCACCATTCCCAGGGTTTTACAGGACGCAATATCCTGCGTCTTATACGCATAAATTATTAGGTAGGACCCGTCAATTCATCTTACCTGCGTCCGCTGGGACGCAGATGTGTTTGTTGTGCCTTTCATTAAAATCCCAAATTCCAAAGTTATTTCGTAACGATTCGAGTTTTCCCATATTTACAGGCTATCTATAAATAAATAGGACAAGTGCTCTTGTTTTAGACTGCTGCACTGACGACCAGTTAAAACATCCATGCAAACATCGGCCGTGAAAAAAAGTCGTAAAATACCATGCTTTCTCTCAGGTCCGCTCTGCTAAAAAGCATGGAAAACGTTGTCCATCACTATCTTTGTGTATTGATTTTTTTCATAGTGTGAATAATCAGACAACTCAGCCGACTGCTCAAGCGTGATGGGCAATTATCTTGACAGTTTTCATTCTTTTGTATATGCCAAATTACGTAACATTTTCACTTGGAAAGGCTCAAGTCGGCAAAGAGATCAAAGATACCAGAGACTTCAGATAAGTGGAGACTTGTAGACAGATAGATAGAATACAATGACAGCAATTAAGATCATGTGTATTTCAAATTTACCAACCAAATGCAAGTAGCAGTCTGATCAGTGACTGTTTTTTTTTTGTGTTTTTTTTTTTATCTCAATTAGAAAACAGTCTGACCAGAGTCTGTTTTTTTCTGTCTTCTGGATGCAGCAATCTATCACTTCTCCCTATTTTCTGAAACTTCTCCCTATTTGTACTGGAGAGAGAAGTCACTTCTTCTCCCTAAATTTAAGGGCTAGCTTATAGGGACAAGTTCAGCTTTTGTAAAAAAAGCATATAGGATTGTGTTTCACTGATGGTAATATGTGGCCCTCAAAAATTTCAAATGGCCCCCCAAAAAATCGGAAGGGGGCCAAACATGGCCCTCAAAATTACTGACCTGGGGACAACACAGTTACACTGAGCCTTCACGGAAGGATGTACTACCTTCCTAAATTCGAAGCTTATATAAAAAGATGGGACCCCCAATTTCAATGATGGGACCCCCATCATATTCAAAGTTGAGTCCCAAGGACCCCCAAACATTCAACTTGATGTAAAACCCTGCATTCCAGTGAAGCTTGGTTAAAATTGATATGTTGTGGGTACTCATAAGAACAGTCTCCTATGACATTCATAAAGTTGCAATTACATGTAAAATATGAGGGTCGTCTGGGCTCAAGCCGTCCGTAAAAAAAAATGTTTGCTGTCACCCGACTCATAATTTTCTAGGTGGGAAGGCTAGTAGGTAGGATTTTTTTCAATGATTTGTGAAAAAGACATTAAAAATAAAGAAAACATGTCTAAAATAGGAATTAAAATAATATATATTTCACCACAACAGACTTTTTGGGGTAGGTGGCATTTTGAGTGAGTCATTCAGGTTTCAGCAAACAAACAAAAATTTATTTGACTATTTAATTGAAAAAAATATTAGCAGGATAAGGATTAAAGTATGGTTTGTTGGCATATATGTACCGGATGATGTAAGTAAAATCTCATGGTCTGGCCCTGTCGCCCATATATCAGACTCTGAGATATTAAACTTAGTCTTTCATGCTTAAATTGCACGAGCATGAAATTTGCTCTCTTTATAAATATCACAATACAACCATACATGTATAAGGCAATGTTCTTACTTAGAACAGCAGCCAGACAATGTTATCAATCCTGGTTATAAATTTAAAAAATGCCAGTTTGAAAATTTATGAAGGGGACAAATTTCATGCTCATGTGAGCTGAGCATGAAAAAGCAGGGGTGTAAAATTCCACTTGCCCGCTCGCATTTGCGAGTAAAATGTTATGCAGGGCGAGTAAAATTTGACAATTTGTGTAGTACTTTTTCTAATTATCAGCATCTTGGAGAAAAATTTGGGACATGAGGGCAAGTAACTTATTTGGAAATTTTACACCCCTGAAAAAGGTTTTACAACCTTGAGGCACGGTTTCCAGAGGACAAGGAATAAGTTCTGCAGAGCCTGCTTTATCCTTTTTTGAAAACACTGTGGGTCCACATCAGCTGGAAGATGAACACGGGTGGGCATCAGCGGAACTACCGCGAAATCGCGTCAACGTAAATTTGTTCCTTCGTCACATCCGGGACCTTTCGCGGTAGTGGCAACGTCACGGAAAAGCCAAACAAAGGTAGGTACTCTCGCTTGTTTTGATCTTTTGTAAAAGAATGGGCTAACTATGTAAAAATATGGCAATGCTATTCCATGTAGATATGATTTACCTTGGCAAACAGGCCAAACGTGATGTTGAAAAAAGCTTTGCCTTGAGATGAGGACCGTAACCAAATCGAACATAGAACGGGATTTCTTCAGTTTTATGTCAAAACGAAAAAAGTATGCAGATGTTTTGCCAGTTTTAGCTCAGAACAAGCGCATTTTACAAATTGCATGTACACAACAGCCCTTATTCTTCCTTCGGACATAAAAAAAATCGAACAGATCAGGCTCTATGAAGGAATGGTGCCAAAGTTTTCAGGCGCAGTAGCGCCTGCGCCATCGCGGTAGTAGTAACGTCACGCTCTAGTTCCTTCGAGTATACCATGTCAGTACATGCAGTGCATGAAAGCGGGGAAAGAAATGTGTGTAATATCTACTGAAACACCCCAAACCACCACCAATCCATCTCAAACGCTGCTCCCAGTGTACAAATTAGCACACTTACTCCTGCTCACCTCCAAGGCCCCCACAACATTTAGCTCAGCCTTTTGCGCAGATGCACTACAGATGTAAGCATCAGGTCTCGTCCACTGGCCCAAATACACTTGAAGTGTATATCATTTATCTGTGATGTACCGAAAGGAGCAAAAAGATTAATTATAGTATATATCATAATTAATAATGGTATATACCATAATAAAACATGGCATATACCCTAATTAAATATAGCATATACCCTATTAAATGTAGCATATACCATAATTAAATATACTTGAAGTCTTAATAAAGGGGAAATTAACTGCAGCTCGCTATCAACACAAAATGCTCGATACGGAGGTCATTCCATTTGTGAGAAACCACAGAGGAATGCAGTTGCTGCACCATGGTGCTCCAGCCCATCTGGCAAGGGTCACCATTGCATATCTGAATGCAAACAATGTAAATATCGTCGACTTTCCTCCTAACTCACCAGACTTTAACATAATTGAAAATATTTGGGATAAACTAAACCGCGGTGTAAGGAGAACAGGGGCTATTCCGACCACACTGAATCAACTGAGAGCAAAAATTCTCTACAAATGGAACAACCTCCCTCAGAATTTCGTTCAGCGTTATGCGACGTCAATGAGACGTCGTTGCCTTGCCGAAAGTGAATAGTGCGGGGGGACATACCCGCTACTAAGTTTACATGGACATGGACGCCAGTACAGGATTAATCTTAAGAATATTGTGATATTCAATTTGTTTTGTGATATACGGTAAATGTTCTAAAATTTCGAACACTAAAAAATAATTATTTTTTCTGTTGTTCGTAATTTTAGAAATTACGTTTCAGAAAAAGTGCTGGTGTTCGTAATTTTAGAATGTGGTCTTTATCTTGAGCAAAAACGGTATGTATGCGTGTAAAAATGTGGTAGAAACGTGTTGAAAACACGGCGATATGATTCTGCGCTATCTACTCATTTTTCTTTTCAACCGCCGCTAAATTCTTGCGGACTGAGTCAGTAAAATGTCCAGCGCGTGCGGTAATTGCCAAGTCGAGAGCCAGGCACGTGCATATTATGTTACTCAATTTACTTACAAGTCGTAAAAGTCCACGTATTTAACCTCGGACTACCGATGAATCGCTCCTTCAAAAAACCAAAACGCTTTCGCTTGCTCTCCATCTGCGCAAATGCCGTTTATAATGTAATACACTCAAGGACATCTCATCGATCAGAATTTTTTGCAAAGATATACACGAAACTTTCGAGTTCTCAGAGTTAAAAAAAATGACGAAATTCAAAAAGAACACATCTCTCTCTCTCTCTCCATGTCGATCCGTCGATGCACTTTGATTTTCCCGAAAGGATGTGCATGTACCAGTCTCTCTCTCTTTCTCTCTCCATTTACATTTGCAAAAACGGTTTGGATCCAGATCAGACCCGAATGGAATTCAGGAAAGAATGTTTTGTCAATAAAAAAAAATGTGTTCATGTGCGATAGGAAGTACGCAAAGTGTCGTACAAAAGCCGATGCGAACGATAAAATGGATTTTAAGTGTATACATTGGCCGGTCCCATGCGCGGATTCAGAGGGGGGAATTTCTTAGCAATACTGGACCGGATCCCCTGAAATTCTCAAAACTACCAAGCCAGCATTCAACGTTGGGCTATCATCGGCACGCCAGTGAAACGCCATTTAAAGGCGTTTCGCTGGCGGGCCGATGATGGCCCGCTTTTAGTGATATTTGGATCCTCTCTCCCTTAAAAAAGAAGATAAAAGCGTTGTCAGAGTTCGGATCCAGATCAGATCCGAATGGAATTCAGGAAAGAATGTTTCGTCAATTTAAACATTTGGGCATGCGATAGAAAGCATGCTAAGCATCAATACTGTCGAATATCCGACTTTGTCGTGCAAAAGCCGAATCGCACGAGAAGCATCTCTAAGTACATGTATCATTTTCAGCACCGATACCGTATGCACGCGCTTGAGTCTCTCTCTCTCTCTCTCTCTCTCTCTCTCTCTCTCTCTCTCTCTCTCTACCACCTTCTTTCAAAGTTTGCAAATAGTTTGGATCTAGAAGATCTCCGACGTCTTGCCAAACCAAATCAGGGACAAACAGGCATACCAAAAATCAATCATGTAAGCGAACGTCCGACTTTGCGTCCGATGCCTCGAAAGAATATAATAAATTAATGAGCCGTGACATGAGATTTCCAACCATGTGGTATGTGGGACCAGCAAAGCCTCAGATCAGCCTGCGCATATGCACAGTCTGATCAGAGCCTTTGCTAGTCGTTTGAATATTCTATGAGTGTTAAGCTACTGACTGAACATCGTTTGGAGTTTGTTAGCTTAAAATGAGGCTGCACAGGCTCGTCTGAGTCTACACTCGTCAAAATGCCACATTGTTGGAAATCATATGTCGCGGCTCAATTTATGGTATAAATTGGCTTCGAGCCGATGTACGTATACGATACGCTGGGTACATTAATAATATCTCAGAGGAAAAAATTCAGACAAGTTCCACAAATCTAGTTTTTCATGCATGCAGTGCGCCGTTTCATGCTCGAGTTCATTGAAATTGTCCTTTTTTTCATGCAAACGGAGACACAGCTAGGCAATCACGTTTTGTGTGCTAAGTCCGCTTTCGTGTGTCAAAGCCATGCACCGCGTGCTACCCGAGTCTTAAAACAACAACAGCACGTGGTCTGATAGTCGGCTTCTTTGATCTCAAACATGTCCGTGAACCAATACCCTGTCATTTTGTCTGCGGCTGATACTATTAGCAGTGCCGGATCCAGGGTGGGACCTGGGAGGCCCCCCCCCCCCCAAAGAGGCTGTGACACACTAATTTAGCAGACAGTTTGGGCCCAGATCTGGCCCGACAAAATGTTTAATGTTTTGTTCTAGAAACAAAGTAGCTGATAAGACTGTGTGGTGCGCAGGCTGATCTTCGTATGTAACAAAGTCGGGGTACATACATCTACAGACGTGTAGTAATTTTGGTAAATAAAGCGAATTCCGAGATGTCGCGATCATCTCAAGGGCTTTTAAATTCACAGCCACTTAGTGGGGCTATATTTCCCAAAATTAAGGTATGCACCTTCATCTACATTCCTTCTATGTGTATGTGGGCAGTTAAGGCGCTGGCGATTTTCCACGGACGCGCAGGATCGTCTGAGCCTTCGCTGCTCGCATATATGCGATAGGTACCATAATCTCATGAACTGGCTTATTTCATGAAATCAAATATGAAAATATTAAATTCATCAAGATGCAGATTCGTGCTACAATCAATTATTACTTGGTACATGTATGTACGTTTGTAATACTTAATACTGCGTACATAATACCGGTAATGCACTCGTAGGACCTTCCATGTGCAGTTTCATGAGGACAAACGAAACAGACACGCCGAGATCGGCTCAACAGTTTGTTAAAATGTTCCATTTTGAGGAATTTGATATTTTTGATGGATAGGAATAGCCATTATTACATGTACTTAGAAAACCGCCGACAAGTATTTTAGAGACAACGTACGTAGATGTCTAGAATTTTTATTTGGCTAGAGTCTTCATCCACTTTAAACTTTGTTAGTGAGCGAAACATTACGAGATTGTGCAAACACACATGCTCTCGGAGTCTCCTGAGCCTTCGCTGATCACATCCGTCACAAGTACCTGCAGGGTCTTTACCAGCTCATACGGTGATCCGCGCAAGATGATTTCATGCTGGGGACCGAGCGGTGTGCAAGAAAAGAGCACAAGCTTAGAATGATAGAAGTGCGATCCGTGTCGCACACGGCTTGGGCATATTGCCGAACTGGGAAATCCTTTAAACTACTTAAAAGGGAGGGGAGGGGGTGTCAGTCGGATAACCTGAGAATCACACAAATTTCAGCCTGAAGTTAACGGTAATGTACCGTGAATAAAAAAAGAGATGATGACCACGTGTGAATTCTTGCTGGCATGTCGGTAAATATTAAATATACGGTGGCTTTATTTTCCGCATTGGATGTCTCTGTGAGAAAAAAACAACATGCGACTTGCACGATTTTCTCTGCATTTTGCACGAAACCGAATGACCCCTTATGTTGCAAACGTCCACGGCAATCACTTATACCCATCTAAGTAGAATGGAACCTTCCAAATACCGCTACCGCTCACGTGTTGTACGGTAGAAGTATACTGAACACAGATGGGACAAACAAATAAACGGACATCGATTTTCCGCCGAAAAAAACGTGTGTTCGTAATTTTAGAAATTCACTTTTCCGAAAAAGGGCAGTGTTCGATTTATTAGGATGTTTTAAAAATTATTTTCGGCGATAATTTTAGGTGTTCGTAATTTTAGAGTGTTCGAAATTTTAGAACATTTACCGTATTCGATCAAGTTTGGTCTCTTCTGAAGTATTGGAAAAATGTGATTTTTAATTTTACCATAAATTTGAATTTTGCGTTCACATAGTTTAACTTTTTATTTTATTCGAAATCAAATAAATGCAATTTTATAACACACATGTCGTTTATATTTGTTGAAAATTTGAAAATGATCTGAGCAGTATTAATGGAGATATGAGGCTTTATTATGAGCCCACATATATATGCACACTTATAAGTGTTGTTAAGTGTAGATAAGTGATATACACTTCAAGTATTTACATCTGTACCGCATCTGCGCAAAATGCAGAGCTTAAGGCTATGGGGGTCTTTGAGGTGAGGGTTTGGAGTAGGGCAGGGGTAAGTGTGCTAGTTTGTACACGGGGATCAGCATTTGAGATGGATTGGTGGTGGTTTGGTGTGTTTCAATTGATAATACAATATTACACACATTTCTTTCCGAGCCTGCATGCACTGCATGTACTAACATGGTATACTCGAAGGAACTAGAGCGTGGCGTTACAACTACAGCGAAGGACCTACTGCGCGTGAAAACGTTGGCATAATTCCTTATAGAACATGATCGGTTCGATTTTTTTACGTGCGAAGGACGGATAAGAGCTGTTATGTACATGCCATGTGTAAAATGAGCTTGTTCTGAGCTAAAACTAGCAAAACATTTGCATACTTTCTTCGTTTTGACATAAAACTGAAGAAATCCCGTTCTGGGTTCGATTTGGTTACGGTTCTCATCTACAAACAAAGCTTTTTTCAACACCACGTTTGGCCTGTTTAGCAAGGTAAATCATATCTACATGGAATAGCATAGGCAGATTTTTTTACATAGTTAGCTTATTCTTTTACAAAAATCAAAACAACCAACATTTTTTTAAAGGTCGGCCCCACATACATTTTGTACAATTATGTCAGGATGGTCCATTGTATATATTTAGGGCATCAGTATTTATTCTTAAATCCCCCGGTCCCCCAAAAATGTAGTTCTTTCTCTGAAGATTAATTTTGTTTTTAGAAGCAAACAGTGCAGACCCAGATGAAATGCTGCAAGACACATTTATCGTAGCTTAGTACTGGTTCAACCCAGGAAGACCCGCCCCTGTTTAACTGAAAGATTGTTGATGTGACGTAAAGAATCAAATCAAACAAAACAAGCAGCTTAGGGTAACTCCCTCAGCAGGATGTGGAAATACAATGCCCAACTTGTCCGTCCTTATCCAATTTCATTTAGGACAAGTAAGACTTAGCCATTTATTTTCACTAATTTAAGTTAAAACAACTCTATTATATTTTGATTAATTACTACAAACTCACATGTAGTCTGGAAATCATGTAGATCCTGATCAGGTGGCTTCTGAAGAAGCCAGCAGATTTTGATCCTCACTGTTTACAAGAGTTTATATCTGTTTTTACACATTGTTTCAGCAAAATTGGTGGTGGTTTGGTGTGTATCAGTAGATACTACAGTATTACACACATTTCTCTCCGCGCCTGGCATGCACTAATATTATATACTCCAAGGAACTAGAGCGTGACGTTACAGCTACCGCCATGGCAAAGGCGCTATTGCGCCTGAAATCTTTGGCATAATTCCTTCATAGAACATGATCGGTTCGATTTTTTTACGTCTGAAGGAAGAATAAGGGCTGTTATGTACATGCAATTTGTAAAATGCGCTTGTTCTGAGCTAAAACTGGCAAAACATCTGCATACTTTCTTCGTTTTGACACAAAACTGAAAAAATCCCGTTCTGTGTTCGATTTGGTTACGGTCCTCATCTCAAGGCAAAGCTTTTTTCAACATCACGTTTGGCCTGTTTGCTAAGGTAAATCATATCTACATGGAATAGCATTGCCATATTTTACATAGTTAGCCCATTCTTTTACAAAAGATCAAAACAAGCGAGAGTACCTACCTTTTGTTTGGCTTTTCCGTGACGTTGCCACTACCGCGAAAGGTCCCGGATGTGACGAAGGAACAAATTTACGTTGACGCGATTTCGCGGTAGTTCCGCTGATGCCCACCCGTGATGAAGCCATCTGTCATCTGATCAGGAGCTACGCTGTTTTCCACTCAGCTTGTAAAATACAACTGGAATGCTGTAGATTAAAAGGATAAAATTTGGGGAGGAGTGAAGGAGTAAAAAATTAACCTTTAAAGCGCCACCTATAGTTTGCAGCAGACGACAATTTCAAATTTTGTCGCTTTTTCAAAAATAACAAATAAGGCATGATATTTCATGAGAATTGTCTGCTGGCAGACAATTCTCATGATATATCATACCTTATTTTAGTCGAAAATTGGGAAAGGTGGCGCAAAATTTGTTGTCTGCTGCAGCTGTGATTGGCGCTTTAAGTGTTAAATACAAGCTTACCAGAGAAAGAACTGTGTATTGTACTGAGCAAGTGTTTTTTATTCTGCAGTGGTATTCCTGTCTTTTGGTCGTTCATCAAGGTTATAAGTTTCTCCATCTGAAAGTAAAATTCAATATAAAAAAACTGTGTACAGTAAATGATTTAAATTTTCAAAACCTTTTCACTCTTTTCACAAAATATGGGTTCAGGACTGGAATTCATAAAATGTTTGTCAGACTAGTAAACATGGAAAATCCTGATCAGACTAGATCTACATGCTAATTGTAACTTTTAGCATTTAGTTTTTTCTACTAATGTAGTGAGAAAATCCTCATTTTTTCAGAGCTGTTAAAAAGCAGTAGCAGCCATTGCATTACCTGTAACATTTTTCCAATATTGGACAGTGCCTTAATCTGGTCATGAATTTCCAATATTAATATGGGTTAAATTTCCTACATTGACCTTAAAATAGCAAAGTTCTTCAAATGTTTATACTTTTTCGGGACAACTGCACTTTACCGGTCTCTGTTTAATATTGGTTCCAACATCTAACAAATAATGGGGGCTGCTGCCCCCACACCTCTGCAGCATTGTAGATTCTCTTAAACAGTGATATGTCACATCCCGCTCTGGATCATTGAGGCGCTTTACGCACTCGGTGAATACACAGGTCATTCTACGTTATCCCTACGTGTTTTTGTGAATTTATATCTTGCAATATCTCTAAAACTGCTCAAAATTTTGCGTTGAAATTTTCAGAATCTATTTGAAATATGATTTCCTTTTGATAAATAAAGTGTTTTAAATATAATCGGGCACATTTATGGATATATTATTGGTTAAAGTTTCGTGATTTTGAACGCTTTTTTATAAGCGCCTGGCATTATTTTCACCAAAAATCTCAGCGGAGCTCTTCAGCATGAAGTTACATAATGCCTAAAATACCGGGATGACTTAACAATAGAATATGAGTATGCTAAAAGCATTCAGAACTATAATGTATATATATTTAGATGCCTATTGGGAAACACCGTTGAGACAAATGCGGGATATTCGCTTCAAAAATACATGAAAACACACAAATTTGTGTGTCAGAGAAAATCCTTCAACTTCAACTGAACCAACCTCGAACAATTTATGGGGCCGTTTTGACCACTTCATGGACATTTTGGCTTTTACTGTTTACTGTTTCTGTAGGGAAATGAGGAGCCCTGGCGGCTCATGTTTCCCCCTCTGTAATCTTCTCAAAAACTCTGTGACTTCCGGTGTGATATTAAAAGTCAATATGAGTTTATTTGGATGCAAATTATTTTCTATATGTGTTAATAGATCTCAAAAGTGTCGAAACGTTCATTCACAAGGTGTTTATCTAATAATGTCTTGAAACTGGTAACTGTTTTAGCAGTAACAATTTCTTCTGTTAAGTTGTTCCAATGATCTACCACTCTATAACAAAAACTTTTCTGTCGCAATGATGTTAATGTTCTATGTTTAACCAATTTTTTACTGTGACCTCTTGTATTGTGGGTTCTGTCAGTATCAAGTGTGAAAAAATCTTCCCAGTTTATATCATAATGTCCATTCAATATCTTGAACACTTGAATTAGATCACCTCTTTTTCTTCTGTATTTCAAAGTGGGCAAGTTTAACATTTTAAGTCGGTCAGTGTAATTTATGTTTATTAATTCTGGGACCAGCTTTGTTCCTCTCCTCTGAATGTTTTCAATCATTTGAATATGCTTCTTTAGACTTGGGTTCCAAACAGAATCTCCATAATCAATTATAGGCCTTATGATTGATTTATATATTATTAAGAAAGTGTCTCTATCCATATAAGAAAAAGTTCTTTTAACTAGGCCCAATAATCTGTTGGCTTTACTAACAATATTGTTTATATGAATATCAAATTTCATGTCATGTTGAAATGTTATTCCCAGGTCTTTCTCAGAAGTTACCGTTGTTAGCTCATATATGTTTTCATTCTTATCCTTCATTTGATATGTGAAAGCTGGATTTCCTTTTCCAATATGTATGACCTTACACTTTTGAATGTTAAAAAAGAGCAACCATTTTGAGGCCCAAACACATAGTTCATATAGGTCATCTTGTATTTCTTCAAAATCTTTTAATTGTTTTAATTCTTTGAATAGTTTAGCATCATCGGCAAAAAGAACACAGTGGGATTTAACTTTTTGTGGTAAATCATTTATAAATAATATAAATAGCACAGGGCCTAAGACAGACCCTTGTGGCACGCCCGATGTAACTGAAGACCATTTGGAAGACTTCCCATTTAATGTAACTCTTTGCTTTCTGTTCGTTAAAAAGTCTTTGATCCATTTATGAATGTTTCCACCAATTCCCAAGCATTTGATCTTTTTAATTAGTCTCTTGTGAGGCACAGAATCGAAAGCTTTTTGTATATCTAGATATATCATATCAACTGGATTACCGTTTTCTAATGAAGTGACTGATTTATCTAATACAGTTAACAACTGCAAAATACAACCTCTTTTTTCTCTAAATCCATATTGTTGGTTGATAATAATGTCATTTGTTTTAATATGCTGAACAATAACTTCTCTAACAATAGCTTGGTGACTATTTGACCTGGGGCCGTTTTGAGTGTTATTGGTTGGTTTATCAGCTGCTACAGAGTGTACAAAGTACACCTGCCGATAATACTCGAAAGAGGGTCTGGCAGTATATAGAGAAAGAAAGAAAGAAAGCTACAATGACTGACATGACTGACTGAAAACATTATTTCCTGGTCACTCTACAAATAAGCAGACTTACTTTGGAAAATACCGTATGTCTTGGCTTGGTGTCTATATTTAGCGACATCATTTCCTGGCTGAATGTCATAATTTGGACTAAGCATTTTCAATTTAATCCATTATAAATAATAAGTTTATTGAACAGAGCATCGTTTTCAGTTTCAGCAACTTTCAATGTGGTCGCTTACAACAACAATAATTTTAGCTGCGTCACGTTTTGTCGAGAGTCAAATAATTCTAAAAATTATTTGTTGATTTGAATAATTCTATTTGTTATACAGAAAGTTAGATAGAAAAATAATTATTATTGTCTATAAAAATTAGTTTTGATAAAAATATATAACTTAATTTATGACTGATTTACGTTTTAGTGTTTCGAACTTCAAAAAAAATAAGTAAAAAACATCGAACCAGTCCAGGCAGCTTGGACCGCCAAAGAAAGACAACTTGCAACACACGCGGAAATTTTCAGAGATATTTTTTTGCTTTTACACAACGTCACCTCCAAAATGGGTGATAAAATTGATATGAGCTTAGATGATATCATTAAAACAACAAAGAAACCAGGGCGTGGAGGAAATCGGGGAGCCAGAAGAGGCGGAAATAGGGGTCGTGGTGCCGGAGCTGGTGGAGGTTTCAGAACTCGGGGTGGTGGGGGAGGTGGCGTTTTCAGAGGCGGTGTACAGAAACGAAGATCCTCTGGATCTGGGAACAGATCATTTCAGAAGGTATATTAGGATAAAGAAAAAGTCGATGAATCCTCAATCCTGGATGAAGACAGCTAGATTTTAAGTTCTTATGTTATTGCGGTCCCGTATCTCTACTCTAGGGATGGTCTATAGACGAGTACAAACACTACGTCACAAATCCATATCAGCCGAAACACTACGGTCTTTATCCAAAAGCTGGTAAATACTCTGGTTGGCAGTAAACTGTTGTTTACCTGTATTGGACACGGAAACAGTACATCTGTTAAAGGGATTTAAAACAAATTTATTTCATAAAAAGAATTCCAACAACTGGTTCTCATAGTTTGGTCATTGACCTATCAAATGATGTGTTTTTTTCACATATTTTATCGTCAATTAACAAAAATATCGGAGATTGAAACGGCCGTCATCGGACCAAAACACCGGAGCGGGTGCCCGTCAAAAACACAAAAGATTATAACATTGTTTTTTTTCCCCAAAAAAGCTATTGTAAATCTATGTCCGATACTTATTTTACATATTTAAATGAAAAGCTAGCACTAAAATATCGTTTAAGATGCTTTTTTTCTCACGAAAATGCTCAGCTCATTGGACATTGCATTGAGCGCAAGGTGTTTTGCCCACCAAAATAAAAAGTCGCATGGTCAAAAGTGTTAATTGTTATCATGTGATCAATACGCCCTAATGGAAACAATAGCATTGGACAGGTCTATAGGGATGGTCGGGATACGGGGCCCATACCTGTAGAGTGCACTGAGGATTGGCTGTTTGGAAACATGATTTGTATGTGATTAATTTGGTGTTCAGTTGTTCACTTGTAAAGGCTAATCCCAGGCCAGAGACTTCTATCGGTATATCAGTGGTAAGAAAAAAGATGCCAAGGTACTCCACCTTTGAAAAAAAGAGCAGAAGTGGTGGTGCTCAGTCAGAATTTAACGGTCAGTTCATGGATGAGTTCAATAAAAACAAAGACAGCCAGCTCCCTCTTCTAGACAGGTCTTCCCTTTTCATGGACACTATTTGCATTTCCTGGGAAGGAGTAACTAAACTTCTCAAAGGATTAAACCCCTCAAAAGCTTAAGGACCTGATGAGCTTCAGCCCAGAGTCCTACAAGGAGTTTACAACAGGGTTCGATCCAATGTTTGCTCATCTTTTCCAGCAGTCACTAGACACAGGTGAAATACCAAAGGAATGGTCTCTCTGTCTGGTATATCTGCTCACTTTTCAAGAAAAATGACAGGACACTTGCATACAATTATCTCCCAGGTTCCTTGGCTTGTGTACCTTGTAAGTTGGTTGAACATATTGTGTGTTTAAATATCATGGCTCATCTAATTCTAAATGAATATAAACTTCTATCAGACAGGCAACATATATTTAGGAAAAGACATAGTTGTGAAACTCAGTAGATTACGGTTATAAATGATTGCCGCTGAAATTTTGATCAATAAAGGACCTGTGGATACATTCATATTGGATTTCTAGGAGGCCTCTGATACACCCACTCATGAACTCCTAATTTACTCCTTAAAAGTTAACTGTTCAGTTATTGAATTGGTGGAACAACATTGAAATGGATATACTCTTTCCTGTGCTTCAGACATCGTGAGTTGTTGCAAAACTGAGTGAATTTTGACAGATTGGGCTACAGTTTCGTCTAGTGTCCCACAGGGCACCATTCTTGGTCTTTTGCTTCATTCACAGATTTAGATAAGCAAAATTTTCTGCGTAAAATTGTAAATATTTACTTACCCATCAATTTTAACATATGTTTTTGGTGCTCAAAAGAACCGTCTCATTGAGACGATTCTTTTAGTACCCACAACATATGTTTTGGTTGAGAAATAAGAAAATTAAATTTTCGTTACTCACCCTACATAAAGTCCTGCTCATTGTATATCAACATCAATTATTACATGTAACTGACTGAGCTACTGCATTTGATCTGGTACATGAAGCTTAGAGTCAGATGCATGTAGCTAGCTTTCAGTTAAGAGCATGTAACTTTATCCTCTGCTTTAATAGCACTGATTCAACCCAGGAAGACAAGAAATTGTCCAGGTATGACTGAAAATTTGTTGACTCAGACGTAAATAATTAACTCAGCATTTGATCTGTTTCAGTCTGCGGAGACGCCGGATGTGTGGCAGCATGATATGTATGAAAATGATTTCCGTCCAGCAAAAAGAGTGCGTCCAGCTGCCGGAGGAGGGGGCGGAGGAGCAGGTGCCTCCGGAAAGCTTCACATCTCAAATTTAGACTTTGGAGTTAGTGAATCAGACATTCAGGTAAGTCAAGATAATAAACATTTTGGGTATCAGAGGATTTTCTGCCCATCTCTAGGGGCCGAATTTCGGCCCCATTCCCAATCGAAAATTGCCACCTTTTTTCCCAATACCATGTCTGTTGTTCCCAAATAAAGAAAAGTAAAAAAAAAAAAAATTGTTATACTTTTTTTTGAGACCACTACTTCTTATGAGAAACAATGACCAATATCAGAATGATACTTAAACACTTGTGCTCAAGTGGTATGCTTGGCATAGTACAATCTAAAATAACTTGATTAAGGATATTTTGCTAACCTTGTTATGTTCTATGCCGTTAATATCTCCCGATTTTGATGTCAAGTCGATCATTTTTTCCCAATTTTGGCCAGGGGCCTTTTTTCCAAAATTGCTGGGAAAAGCCCTGGGTATAAGAGTTGTGAATTTTTGATTATCCGTCAGTCACTGGTTTAGATAAACAAACTTTTGGGGCGTAAAATTGTAAATAATTTATTACCCATCAGTTTTAACAAATGTTTTGGTCGCTCAAAAGAACCGTCTCATTGAGACGGTTCTTTTGAGTACCCACAACATACGTTTTGGTTGAGAAAGAAATTTTCTTGGAACACACTAAGAACTTAAGGTCTGGATAAATCATCAAAAGCACACTCGTGAGTTCTACATTAGAGTATCATTTCAACTTAAACATTTTTGACGGCTAAGTAGCAACAGGGTTTCAGCTGGAGTGAAATTTACTTCGGACATTTTGTCCAAGCAGCCCCAATTTTGTTCGGACTTTTGGAAATTTTTTAGGACATTTTTTCAACACTAATTTTTACTGGTCACCATAAACGGAAATTGCCATCTGCCCTTCTCAAATCGAAACCAGGGGTAGTTTTGCTACCATTTCGGATGGTAAGTGCGGTCTGATTGATTGTCTGGCTTTTTATTTCATGAGGTGAGTGGAGCTTGTCGATCGTTGTCGGTGGAAGTGGGTGGGGTACTGTTTTTTTGCTGCTTTTTGTGGCCGCTGCATGACTCGTTAGCAACGGAAAATGACTGTTCAGGTAATATGGAGCGGGCAAACTGTTTTGGTGCATAAAAAAACTTCAGTTCCTGTTGTTTCTTGGTGGCAATTAAGTTTTTTAGCCATTTTATCGGTAAATGCAAATGCAAATATGCTGTCTGCTTTGAGATAAAATCAAGGGAAGAAAACTAAGGATGCAATAGACCAATCAGGTGCGGCGTAACAAAACACTATGACTGGTTTGCTTTAATGAATAAGTATTTGCGGGGTAAAATAAGGCGAACCAGTCAGAAGCTTACATAAATTTGGCCAATCAGCGATCGTTTATAAAGCAAAATACTATTGCATCACTGTGCATAACCATACAGCGTGCATTTCCGAAAATCGTCTCGGACAAACTGTCCAAACTGGACAGCAAACTCTCGGACATCTGGAACTATTTTCGGACTATGTCCGATGGCTGACGCCAAACTGAATCCCTGAGCAAGATAATGATAAAAAAGAAAATATGACATATTGACATAAACAACAGAATCCTGTTAAATTTGAAGCCTTAAGGAGTGGAGGTTTTCTTTCGAATTATCACACGGCCTCCAATCTCTGCCTCCTTCTCCAAAAAGAGCAGAACGTAAAGGGAGGGAGTGATTTAGAGCCAAATTTCTTTAGGAGCAGGAGGCGAAGGGCAGGAGAAGGGGGCTGGGAGAGGAGGAGCAGGCGGCGATGATATCAAAATTTGCATTGATTTTGCTTATTTTTAATAATATACTAATCCAATCTATATCAAACTTGCATGTATGATACGAATGATTAAACGCTATTGTTAACTGAATTATTCTGATCATAAACATTGCTATATATACCTTTCTTATAATATATATACCTCTAGCAAGCTCATGACCTTCTGGGTTAAACAAACAACACAATGGGAGAATAAGCATCATTCGTATCATACATGCAAGTTTGATATAGATTGGATAAGTATACATGTATTATTAAAAATAAGCAAAATCAATGCAAATTTTGATATCATCGCCGCCTGCTCCTCCTCTCCCAGGCTCCTTCTCCTGCCCTTCGCCTCCTGCTCCTAAAGAAATTTGGCTCTAAATCACTCAATTATCATTGAAATATCTCGAAAAATTGCATTTGGGACAACATGGGTGTGGAAGGGCCTCGGTAGTATGAATAAGGGTCCAAACGCTACTATTTGTTTGGTTAGAAGGCAAAATCATGCGGGAACCACCGTTTCTTGGACAACTGTGCAACGGGAGAAAAGCTCTCACGCTTACAAACTAAGTTCAAATGTGCAAACAGCATGCTCTACGGATAGCTTGAACAATTGCCCGAAGCATAGCATTCTTAGATTTTAGAGTTTTGCGCTGAAAATTTACTTATGATTGAAAATGTGTCAACACAACTTACCGTGTTCCATTGTTTATGCCCACTGCCTGCTTCCCGGAAGGGCCTTCGCCTCCCTTTACGTTCTGCTCTTTTTGGAGAAGGAGGCAGAGATTGGAGGCTGTGTATCAGTAGGGAGGTGAACATAAAAAATGTAAAACATATATTCCCCACCCCCCCCCCCCCCCCCCCCCCCAACAAAAAAAATGATTCCTTATCAAACATATTTTGGATGTGTAAAAGATATCAGGGAAAACATTTCTTTTACACATCCAAAACATATATGCGTTTATAGACGGTTATTAAAATACTTCATAATAGGCCTTATTCTCTGAAGCCATTGTTTCCGGAATTTAATTCAAATTAGCAAGTATTTAGAATAATCGGAGCTCAAATTCTCAAGGTTTTACTGTATATTATCTTGTTTTTATTCACAGGAATTATTTGCAGAGTTTGGTCCCCTTAGAAAAGCGTCAGTGCACTATGACAGATCGGGTAGATCACTGGGCACGGCAGAGGTTATATATGAGAGAAACTCAGACGCTGTGAAGGCAATGAAACAATACAACAATGTACCACTAGATGGTAAGTATAGCAATTATCATGGTTAAACCTTAACTCCTATTTGCTCGCTATTTTTAGATCATGACATCATTTTCTATTTTTAGAAAACATTGAAAAAATCAAGAAAAAATTAAGGAGCAAACACTCCATTTTCCATAATATTTTTAAAGGCGTTATTATGGAGTAAAGGGTTAGACCTTTTCAGCTTGATTCAATGTGTGTTGAGTGTTGAGCTAGATCTACATATGCACCGACTGATCTCTTTTTGAGCGACCAAAGTACTCTATGTGTAAGCTTATAGGAGTATGTGCAGTTTTTATGTGATCACGTACATTAAATCAAACTGTTTTTAGAGTGTACAGATTTTAAGAATTTACACCAGTCACCTTCAACTACAAATGTACACAAATTCCAATAGATCAGCTGTTTCCAGCAACCTGCATGTTTAAAATCTGTAACTGACCTAGACATGACCTGGAAGAAGTTCAGGAAACCTATTTATTCTTGGCTGCCACTGCCCACTTTTCACTACTAGGTCCTACAGTGGCCTGGCTGCTGAGCCCGGATTTATCTGGTTTTGAAAACGGTGTAATCCAGATCAGCTGCCTTCTGACTAAGTCATCTGATCAGAATCCACACTGTTTTCAACTCTGAAAATACATGCTTACATGTCAGTGCAGTCTGAGCGCTCAATGGGAAACTTGGCTGCGTTATGGGCCCAAGCTTTTTTAATGTGGACAGTGATAACTTGCAGTGATCAAATTTAATATTTTTATCAAATTGCTAAAAATAGCAAGCCATCATAAGTTTGCTAAAGTTGATAATCAACTTGCTAAATGCATTCACTTCATATTCGCTTATTAGAAAATATACGTAAAACAAATTCAATTAGCATTATGTGTTGACAAGATTTTGTGGCAAATTTTTTTATATAAAATATTATTGCCTAATCACATTTTATTTACCTTGCAAACAGTGTAGATCCAGATAAGCCAGCTTCTTTAGAAGCTGGCTGATCAGGATCTTCAGTTTTCAAGCAATTCATGTAAGAGCGACTTGTATTGACATGCTAAATATGTATCGCAGTCGGTAACGTGTATGGCAACAGATGCCAGTCTGACTGCAGATCCAGGAGTCGCGAGTTCGATCCCGGCCCTGTCCCATACTTTCGTGGAGATTGATCATGAAATAATTTCTACGGTCATTCTCCCTTCTGCTGAATCATTCAAGAAGGGATGTTGTCAGTTACAAGCGAAAGTATGTGCACGAAGTACTGGTTAACTGCTTGTTCAAGCTTGCCCAGGAAAAATGTGAACTGACCGTCCCACCATGACCATAGCTGTTGACTTGGGACGTAAAGCACCAAAGCAAACAAACAAACATGCTAAAAATAGCAAGTGATGGTAATTTAAACTTGCTTTTTTGGAAAAAAACTACTAGCATTTAGCAAGTTAGCAAGTGCTAAATTTGATCCCTTACTTGATCAGACTGAGCTGTTGCCTAGGCTGATCTGAGTCTTCTCTTTGACACATAGTCACAGTGTTAGAAATAAGCCAGAGAATTCAACTTGTCAGGCGGGCAACCTGAAGGCAAATTCAACTTGCCCCCCATAATTTTAACTTGCCCTGCACAAGTCATTCATCTGTTCATAAAATTCCTAAAATGCTGACACATGAAAAATGTGTTGTTTTTTTTACTCTGAGGCTTTACAAATTTTCAGTAATTTTAGGACAGCTTCCTGGGTTTAACCAGTACTTAGCCACTGAGATAAGTGCCCTACTCAAGGACACAACACCAGGCCCCAGGTAAGAATCGAACCCACGACGTTGTGATTAATGGTCCGAGGCTCTCCGTGAAAAAATGCTGTAATCAGTGTAGTTTTAACATGTATAGATATGGCTAAAAATATGCAGACACAATGACAAACAGTGATGGCCCTAATTAGTCAAATCTGGTCTGTGCTGTTTGCCGGAGAAGTCTGATATGGGTCTGCACTGTTTGCCTAGACCGAAACTCCTAAAGAAAGGTTCATAGTTTAGACTGTTTAGTTGTCTTAAGCTGGCAGCATGGCAATATCTTATTATCCCCCGACGAAGTCGGAGGGATATAGTTTTGGCGTCGTCTGTGCGTCCATCCGTCCATTCAGTCTGTCCATCTGTCCGTCTGTCCGTCCGGAAACATATCTCGGTACCTATTGGTCAGATTGAATTTATTCTTGGTACAAATGATTAGTACCATAGACTCTTGATATCCTATAAGTTTGGTCAAAATCGACCCCTTAACACTTGAGTTATTGCCCTTGTTTAAGTATATGCAATTATAAGGCAAAACCTATCTTAGCTTTTTTTGTGATGATCTTCACATTTCATCAAAGCTATTATATTTAACAACTTCTCGCTATAGACCATGATTGCCAAGTACCTGTAGATAAGAATGGCAGTGTCAAAGTTTTACCCCACCCCCTTTGACCCCACCTAAGGGGTCAAAGGTCAAATATTTAAATTTCGCAATAACTAAGGCAATTATTAATATTTTTTGCTGAAATTTTGCATGCAGGCAGAGCAGCAATAGATATGAAACATATCAAACGGGATTTCAGTTTGAAGGCCTGATTCAGAGCCCCTTTGGTGGACTAAGGGGGTGGGGCCGAGGCCAAAATTAAATTTTTTTTCAGAATATGGTCATGTTGCATATCAAATTAAAGCTGAGGACCCTGGCAGCAACATGGTAGCAAATACTTTGCCCACAGACACACCCTCGACCCAGGGGTTGGGTTCAAAAGGTCAAACTATATATTTTTCTGGAAGTAGTCATGTTGCATATCAAATTAAAGCTGACGACACTGACAGCAACATGGTAGCAAATATTTTGCCCACAGACACACCCTCGACCCAAGGGATGGGGTCAAAAGGTCAAACTATATCTTTTACTGAAAGTAGTCATGTTGCATATCAAATTAAAGGGAATTGAGCACAGAGCACCATGAAAGCAAGTGTGCTGTCATTACACACACCAACGACCCCTGGGGTGGGGTCAAAGGGTCATTTTAGTTCTTTTCTAAAAGTGGTCATGTTGCATATCAAAGTAAAGTGGAAGAAGTGTAGACCTATATGCAAAGTAACACTTTGAATTTACACATGATCTTGACCTCTGAGGTTGGGTTTAAAGGTCAGAAATTGAAATTGTGCAGATGTAAGTATATTTTTTATTGAACTAAGCACTAAAACATACTTGACAGGCGTTTGTTATGATCTGAATGATACTGTAGGTGAACTAAGGGTTAGATAAATGGGATTTATGTTTTGTGATTTACATGTTTCTCTCAAATAACCCTTCGTCGGGGGATATAAATTCGTCGAATTTGCCTTGTTATATATTAATTTGCAGTGAACATGCAAGACTTTAAGAAATTGACATGAAAAGAATATATTATTTCATGTTCTAGAATTTCAGATTGCCCAGGGGGCAACCTTCTGAGTCTCTCAGCTTGCCCCCAGCAAATTCAACCCGTGGGGGGCAAGTGGGCAATTGCTTATTTCTAACACTGAGTCATATTGTTGGTTTTCTCATGTCATTGCTCGTTTCATTTTTGTAGGTCGACCTATGAATATTCAGTTGATAGGATCAGAAGGTCAAAGTTTAGCAAGTAGAATTGGAGGAGCAGGTGGTGGTGGAGGCGGCGGCGGTGGTGGCCCAAGATTTAGAGATGGTGGTAGTGGAGGACAAAGAAGATCAAATGGGTAGGCAGTAGGGCTGGCTAATCGGAGCCAAAATGCTAATAGATAATAGGTCCTTGCATTTCTATATATAACCGATTAGTAATTGCTCAAAATTGATAGAAGGTCTCGGTACGTTTTGACAATTTTTGCATAGTCAGTGACATTGATTTTTCCAATCATTTTGCAACACAACACTAAGTAGGCTAGCACATGTTATATATTCAATAGATAATAGGTTTCAAATAAAAGTTGGTACCTTTGCTCATAACAAGTCGTCATCCACTCTGCTGGAAGAAAATTGACTCGCTAAATAATGGCAAAATCGGTAATGAAACTCGCAGTCGGCCATTTGTTGTTGTCAACTCCCAGATTGCGTGACGTCATACAAAAGGAAGTCAAGTATGCATGACACGAACACTTTTATGTAAAATTAGACCCACTGTAAACATTGGTAAAATTGAAAGCTTCTAAGCTCGAATTTAACCGCGGAGAAAAACAACTTGCATGCTAGATTGTTCATCTGACGAACATTTCATAATTTTGTACTCTTTAAAACAGAGAAGCACAAGTATAACTTTCTTATAATCAGTTGTTGAGTTAGCCTGCAGAGTACAACGTTTTACTACTTCTTTACAACAATTTATACACATCTACTGTTGACGACAATGCACTTCCGGTCTAAACAAAACATCACACGAGGCAATTACGCATGAATTTTAATCGAATAAAACAATAGAACATCCATTAAAAGTAACCGTTTTTTTATATTTTTATATTGATAATCGTTTTCTATTGTATATTGACCGATAAACCGATATTTAGATTAATCGTGCCAGCCCTAGTATGCAGTGTTTCCATGGGAGTGCGTTTTTTGCGTTTTTGACACAACAAATTGACTGCTGACAGTTGGTTTGTGCGTTTTGCGTGACACAAACAAACAAGCAGCAAGAACGAATCTCTGGCGCCTTTATTATCGGAGATATGAGGATTTGTCCACTGTCCAGCTTCCGTCAATGATAACACTTACACTTCTATAATTAGTTCTACAGTGCAAAATGGACCTGCTCACAAATACTTTGGCTGGGAATTTTTGTGATATTTTATTTTTAATACGACAACTACGCATGTCAAAAGTTACTGGCAATTCGCACACATGGAGTTTCTTTACTTTTCATTTTGTTATGTTTCGTTCTCGCTGCTTTTTTTTTTGGTGTGTTTTATCAGCTAATAAATTTTAAAGCATTTTTTTTTAAAAAAGGAAAGAAAATATTCTCTTTGCCCCAGTACACCAGACTAAAAAGAAATTGAAATCAGTGTGTAAGGTCTTTTTTTAGATTGACCATCTGCACATGAGTAAAGCCCTCGAGTATGAAACAACAATAGTGGCGGCTCTGGTCTTGAAATTCGTGAGCAGCTGCTGTTATTTCTTGTCCTTGTAGGCCTTAGATCGTCAGGATAGTGATTTGTCTACAAGCAGAACATCTTTGCATAATTCCCCTGACACAGCAAATGAACCGAAACATGCATGTAGAATTTTGAGACAACTGGCTCAAAAATTGTCCTCATTTGTAAAACGTGTTTCAGAGGCACACATTTGAAACGTTTTGCACTTGTCAGACATATTCAAACAAAGCAACACAAAGCGTCATTGGAAGCAGTGCCTCTGTTCAACTATGAGCAAGCAAAACCATTGTTTTTTATATCCTGATGTATCAAGTTTGAAATTAAAACACATTCATGAAATTGAAAATCGATATTAAAAAGTTCTGACCCTCTAAATTTGTCAATGACCCCCAAATTTTCAAACATGGGGTCATCAATGACCCCCAAAAATTCCAGTCTTGCAGAAAGACTGGGTATGTCTTCATTGTTCAATATCGCATGATTTGGCAGGGGGTACAAACATGCTAGTTTTTGTCTCTCCGTCAACAGCTATCATATTGTTCATCAAGTTTTCTTTCAAAGAGGAAGAATATTATATTTAACTATTTCCTAGCTAGCGACTACTTTTGTCGTCTGCTGATAACCTTTGCAAACAGTTTGGACTCAGATCAGGACGACAGATCTGGCTATCGAGTTGAGATGTGATAAAAATTTCATAGGAGCACCAAAGCTGGTTTGTGGAATACCTGTTTAATTACATGATAGAGTAGATAACCTTTTAAATCAGGACCTTCAGGGATTTTCCTATGCCATATTTGGGGCTAAATAGTACGGTCAGGCCCCTTTCCCATTTGAAAAAGATAAACATAATTTCCCTAAAATTGTGAATAAATAACCCAATATCTTGCAATAATAGAATTTATTTTGATTTTGCAGGCCATTTGTACCCGTTTCCACCAAAATCAGGAATTTTGAATAAAATTTATGAATACCATTGAATGTTAAAGAATGAATGATTATAGAATTGCCTGTATTAAATTTGTATGTTTGTTAAGCTATAAAATTTATTATTACAGTTTCAGTCCCGGTCGAGGCAGTGGTCGGGGACGAGGCAGAGGGCGGGGTCGTGGCCGAGGAGACAGAAAAAGCACAATGACAGCAGAAGAATTAGACGCTCAGTTAGATGCTTATAATGCAAAGGTACAGCTTTAACCTTTTAGCGTATAACTTTCTTAACCCTTGTCCTGCCAATATTTTTTATCCATATTTTTTATCCCCCGACGAAGTCGGAGGGATATAGTTTTGGCGTCGTCCGTCCGTCCATTCCGTCAGTCCGTCCACACTTTTTGTCTGTCCCGAACCATATCTCAGTACCTATTGGTCAGATTTGATTCATTCTTGGTACAAATGATAATTACTACGGACTCTAGATATCCTATAAGTTTGGTCAAAATCGACCCCTTAACACTTGAGTTATTGCCCTTGTTTTGGTATAAGCAATTATAAGGCAAAACCTATATTAGCTTTTTTGTGTGATGATCTTCACATTTCATCAAAGCTTTTATATTTAACAACTTCTCACTATAGACCATGATTGCCAAGTGCCTGTAGATAAGCATGGCAATGTCAAAGTTTTACCCCACCCCCTTTGACCCCACCGAAGGGGTCAAAGGTCAAATATTTTAATTTCGCAATAACTCAGGCAATTGTTAATCTTTTTTGCTGAAATTTCGCATGCAGGCAGAGCAGTAATAGATATGAGACATATCAAACAGGATTTTAGTTTGAACGCCTGGGTTAGAGTCTGTTTGGTGGACTAAGGGGGCGGGGCCGAGGCCAAAATTAAACTTTTTCAGAATATGGTCATGTTGCATATCAAATTAAAGCTGATGACGCTGGCAGCAATATGGTAGAAAATATTTTGCCCACAGACACAACCTTGACCCAGAAGGTTGGGTCAAAAGGTCAAACTATATATTTTTCTGAGAGTAGTCATGTTGCATATCAAATTAAAGCTGACGATGCTGGCAGCAACATGGTAGCAAATATTTTGCCCACAGACACACCCTCGACCCAGGGGGTGGGGTCAAAAGGTCAAACTGTATATTTTTTCTGAAAGTAGTCATGTTGCATATCAAATTAAAGGCAATTGAGCACAGAGCACCATGAAAGCAAATATGCTGTCATTACACACACCAGCATCCCCTGGGGTAGGGGTCAAAAGGTCATTTTTTTTTTTTCTAAAAGTGGTCACGTTGCATATCAAATTAAAGTGGAAGAAGTGTAGACCTACATGCAAGGTTACACTTTGAATTTATACACACCCTTGACCTCTGAATTTATACACACCCTTGACCTCTGGGGTTGGGTTTAAAGGTCAGATATTGAAATTGTGCAGATGTAAGTATACTTTTATTAAACTAAGCACTAAAACATACTTGACAGGCATTTGTTATGATCTGAATGATACTTAAGGTGAACTAGGGGTTAGATAAATGGGATTTATGGGTTTGTGATTTACATATTTCTCTCAAATAACCCTTCGTCGGGGATATAAATTCGTCAAATTTGTCTCGTTTATCCATAAATTGTCGATTGCTTATACTTCTGAGGGTTAAATATATAACACTTTAAAGAGCTTGGTTCTCAAAGGTGCATATTTCATAAAACCTGAACTTCAAGACTGTTTTAGAAATGTTGTGGAGTATGATAAAAAAAATTAAAGACTGAAGTGTCCCTATTTTATGTTTTTTATACCGCTGAGTAGTTTATAGTTTTCGTCTTTCTGTTCGTTGGTATGTTAGTTTGTTTGTTCGTTCATACTTCCGTTTCGTCAAAGTTTTGGTTAAATCTCAGGTGGTGTATATCTCAGTAACCACATATCAGAAATCATTCATATTTGAACCATAGTTACCCTGGAGGATTGGCATTCACATCATGCAGGCCCCCTAGTGGAACCTTTAAAACCTTTAGAAACCTTTAATTTGTTTGCAATCCTTTAAAACCTTTAATTTGGCTGAAAAACCTTTAATAACCTTTATTTTGATTAATAAACCTTTAAATTTTGCAAGATCAGTTAGAACATAAGAAATATACCATAAATATGTTGACAAGTAATGTGACTGTGACATCTTGAGCTGTATTCATCCTCAGACCATTATTTCTATACCTACCTTATTGCACCAGGGTGACTTTTTAGTAAATTTTTCTGAGGATTTAGATAAGGCAGCAATAAAAAAAGAGTGAGCTTAGATAAATATGAATGCTTTTGGGATGATTTCTTACTTTACATCTATGCTAAACAGCCGAGGTAATGTCAGAATGACTAGTTAATCCTAAACACCCTTTTCCTAGGCTGGCTTAATCCAAATCCTTTCACTAGTACTCAGTGGTCATCTTTCACTACTGTAGTAACTGACAACTAATGAAAGAATGAGCCCAATCTGAGAAAAGAACCAGCAAAACTCGAGACATTAGGTTGGACATCCTACCATCTGCAATAACTGCTCCAACAAATATTAATGGATAGCATCTATTGGGTTTATTGATTTTTGAATAACGTCCTGATTTTCTAATGTCATCAAATCTAAACAGTGTTATCTACACCCCAAGACTAATACATCTACAATATGCATATCTGTCTAAATTTTATATTTAAAAAAGAGCTTACAATAATTGGGAGCAATATCCTATGAAATTGTTCATTTACTGAAGGTAAAATTGTCCTTACAAAATGACCAGAGATGGCTTCTCCTGCTTTCTTGGTTCTCAAAATTTTTCGGGGGAGGACCCCCGAACCCCCCTTCCAGATTAGAAAATATGTGATTTATTTTTCAATACAACACTGCTCAACACAAGCCTTTGGTTGAAAAGCGAGGTTTTCAACTAGGGATTAAGAAAACAACACAGTATTTACATTTTTATTTGTGATTAATGGTCTATAAATCTATTGCCTAAGGATTTGCTGCACCCTTTCATACCACCATCTATCATAAACATGGATTAATAAAGATCAGGATCCAATAACAATTAAACTAGAAAATTTGATGTTAATTTGCTCTTTATTTTTGTTAGAATTTCAATGAAACAACCTTTATTTTGCCTAAAATAGCCTTTATAAAAACCTTTAATTTCATGAGAGTCTGCTAGGGGGCCTGCATCATGGCTCCAGACCCCAGGGTCCTTGGCCCTGAGTGAGGCTGGAGGTCAAAATCTAGGACACCTTTAAAAAGTATGACAAAGTTTTGGTTAAAGTTTCTCAAATGGTGTATATTTCAGTAACAACTTATCAGAAATTATTCATATTTGTACCACAGGTACCCTGGAGGGTTGGCATTCACATCATGACTCCAGGCTCTAGGGTTCCTGTTCCTTGGTGGGGCTGGAGGTCAATATCTAGGACATCTTTAAAAAGTGCTATCTTGTTTTTCTGAATTAGGCCAAAAAAAAATATATGTGTGTTTACTATTTGATGTAAATTTCAAACAGGGTAGGCAGGTCTATTTTCTTTTTTATTTTTAGCTCACCTGAGCCGAAGGCTCATGGGTGAGCTAATAGTATACCAGTCACTCCGGCGTCCGTCCGTCCTTCGTCTGTCCGTCAACATTTTCAAACATCTTCTCCTCTGAAACC
The DNA here is from genome assembly GCA_964019695.1 of Loripinus fragilis. Taxonomy (NCBI): domain Eukaryota; kingdom Metazoa; phylum Mollusca; class Bivalvia; order Lucinida; family Lucinidae; genus Loripinus; species Loripinus fragilis. Next base: position 112,625,816 of record OZ026516.1, read on the forward strand.
ACTGGGCCAATTGAACTCAAATTTCATATGGAGACTCCTTAGGATGGGGGAAGCAAAGTTTGTTCAAATGGTCCAGGTCACATGACCAAGATGGCCGCCATGCCCATATATGGTAAAAACCCTTTAAAAATCTTCTCCAGAACCAGAAGGCCAATGACCTTGGGACTTGGTATGTAGCATTGGGTGTGTTAGGCCTACCAAGTTTGTTCAAATAATGATCCTAGGTTGACCTTGACCTACTTAACGTCAAGGTCAAATTTGCTTCCTACTGCATTTAAATGGGAAATTTTTTGAAAAGTTGATTTTTTGAATACTGTTGAAGCCAAAGTCATTATTCTTACTTGATATGTTTAAACTAATGAGACAATGGCTATAAATAAGTTTCAAAGGTCAAGGTTGACCTTTGCCCTTTCAGCCAAGGTCGCTCATATTGTGGTTTAAAACTTAGTTTTCTCACAAACCATTGGCCCAATTGAACTCAAATTTCATGTGAAGACTCCTTATGATAAGGTAGCAAGAATTTATTCAAAACATTTAGGTCACATGGTCAAGATGGCCGCCATGCCCATATATGGTAAAACCCTTTAAAAATCTTCTACTCCAGAACCAGGAGCCCGATGACCTTTGCACTTGGTACGTTGCATTGGGGGTGTTGGGCCTACCAAGTTTGTTCAAATAATGATCCTGGGTTGACCTTGACCTACTTAACGTCAAGGTCAAATTTACTTCCTAATGCATTTAAATGGGAAATTTTTTGAAAAGTTGATTTTTTGAATACTGATGAAGCCAAAGTCATTATTCTTACTTGATATGTTAAAACTAATTAGACAATGGCTATAAATAAGTTTCAAAGGTCAAGGTTGACCTTTGACCTTTCAGCTAATGTTGCTCATATTGGAGTTCCATCATCATATTTAAACATAGTTTTCTCAGAAACCACTTGGCCAATGGAAATCAAATTTCATATGACTACTCCTTATGATTGGTTAGCCAAAATTTGTACAAATTGTTATGATCACATGACTAAAATGGCCACCAAGCCCATATATGGTAAAAACTATTTAAATAGTGTCTTCTCCGGAACCAAAACGCCAATGGCCTTGGGACTTACTATGTAGCATTGAGGATGTGGTCCCTACCAGGTTTGCACAAATGATGAATCTAGGTTGACCTTGACCTACTTTATGGCAAGGTCAAATTTGATTTCTAATGCATTTATAATGGGAAAATCTTAAAATGTTCATTTTTTCTATAACTGTTTTAGCCGAAATCATAATACCTGTGAGAAATATTTAACCTAATGAGACAATGGTTTTATATTAGTACCAAATGTCAAGCTGACCTGTGACCTTTAATCCAAGGCCACTCATTTGGACCACTACATACCTATCTAAACATATTTTCTCAGAAATCACTGGGCTGTTAGATTGTTTAGGTTACTTGACCAAAATGGCTGCAACCCCCATATATGGTAAAACAAAATATGTTTCATTATAAGCTGTAGTTGACCTTGACCTGTTTTACAATTATTAAGGAGATCAGGTGAGCGCCTCAGGACCTTCAGGTCCTCTAGTTTTGTTTATTTTTTTATTTAATTTGAAATAGGGTAGGTAGGTCGGGTCGATTTTTTTCACTATTTTTTTTTTCACTATTTGTGTACCAAGGTTTGGAAAGAAAACGATAATGCAAATTACTTGGTTTGTTTTGTTTTATATGATCCAACCTTGGACCAAAGAATATTGAGAAAAGAACAAGAAAACATTCTCAAACTGAAAATCAAACTGATTGGCTGGTTCATTTTATGACAAAATCCAAAGGCATCCCTACTAGACACTGAACAAAAGGAACATATCGGGCATTCTTGTAAATAATAAAGCGTGATTTAGTGTAGTCAGTGATAAAGGCGTTTAACTTTCTTTTTTCGATACTTACACCATCAAGCAACAGAAGAAGGAAATAAACCAAAAGAAGAAAGACGTCATCGAATGGATGGTTGTCATTTAATATCTCAAGACTTGTTGCTTCAAACAAGCTTTTCTGATCTTGGTGATCAAATTTTTTGAAACTAAAAGTGACGAGAACGTTGCCATCTTGGATTGACAAAATCCGAAGGTATCAGTAAAAGGTTTGACTACATACCGAATAGAATAGAATCAGCGAAAAATTTGAATACTGGTACTAAAATCCGGGACCGCTCAAGTAGGGCCGGACAACAGTCTCATTTTTTTTATTTTCGGAGAAAAAATGTTAGGGTCGGCAGCTATAAAACAGGGTCGGTCGGCAAACCGTAAACACACATATTTTTTTTGGCCTTATTCAGATATCTAACCAACTATCTGTTAGAAAACATTCATACTTAGACAATTGGTACAATTCATAGTTGGCTTTGACTTTGTCTTCAGACCATGGGTTGATGCCCCAGGATGGGGCTAGAGGTCAAAATTTAGAACATTAAAGTTTTTTTTTTACCATGGGGTCGCATACTATCTTTGGGTCACCTTGACATCTGGCCTCAATTCTAGTAAAAATTGTGTCTTTGGGGGCATTTGTCACATTGTGACACATTTCTTGTTTTTTTTCCAAAATTAACCTTTTCTGATAACAAAGTCTTTCAGGATCAATATTAGTGTCAGGATCACTATGAGTGTCAAACAGTTTGCATCGAGATCAGGCCTGATCTAGGTCCAAACTGTTTGCGAAAGTTTTAAGCCAGCAGACGACGAAAAGTTATGCCTAGTAGGCTGAGATAATGATAATACATTTTAGCTTTTTATTGCAGATGGAAACAGATTGATGATTATTGTGATGTGATGTCTCAAGGTTGGTTAGAGCAGGGAACAACTTGTAACAGTTTAGAGAACTTCTGTGTGATCAAGACAGGACATTTTTTGAGAAATGTCTTGATCAGCCAGTGTTCAACAGTGTAATAGCATCCTGAACTGTTCGTGGTGCTCTGACCATCTGCCAGAATGTCGGGTCGACTTAAACAAGATCAGCATTCTACAAATTTTAACTACTAAAAGACAAGGGGTCATGCATCTCAAGCATAGGTCCAGACAAGCAGACATTTTGAGTGTAAAGTTGTGATTATTTTCTTATCAATCAGGTGAAACATGAGTTTTGGGTGCTCAAAAGAACTGTCTCATTGAGATTTGAGTGCCTAAAACATATGTTTTGGTTGAGGAATAAGAAAATTAGTAAAATCACTTGCTTTATAGTAACATCAAAACTGCTTGCAAGTAGTTTTATTGAGGTGAACTTTTACAAAATTAATTTTATCCCCTATTTCTCAAAGGGAGACAAATTTCAGAAACAGGAAGTTATGCTAATAGCATCCACTGGAAGTTTTAGATGGATGGATTTACTCTGTGTGAGGAGGCATCTCTTAATGAGTAGCCTCTATGGGGCAGTCATTCATTCAATGGGAGAGTGATCTCCCTTGGAAGTGTATCTGTTCACTTGAAAACTTTGTGCGTTTGGGTGTAGATACTCCTTATAGTTTCAAAATTTTTCAGTTCATTAGAAAGATATTATTACCATAATTAAAAGTAGCAAAATGGCATTTTAGCTTCATTTTGATCTAGCAAGCTTTGATGGGAGCTGATCGTAGAGTTTTTATGGATGAAATGATATTATGATTCAGGGCCATGTTGCAGGGATTTTTTGGTTCAAAACAATGATGGAGCCCTTAATGATTTAATAGGGCCTACCAAGCATCATCCCTGATATCATCAGTGTATGATTTTTGTAAAGGCCTGTCATCAAAACACAAATCGACATGGTGTTCCTTACTCAGAAGGACCCGGTCCTGAGGTTACAAAATCATGTTTTATGCTCAACTCACATCAGCATAGGTTTAGATAAACAAAATTTTTGAGTGTAAAATTGTAAATATTTTCTTACACATCAGTTTTAGCATATTTTTTGGGTGCTCAAAAGAACCGTCTCATTCTTTTGAGCAGGGAGCGCAGTGGCTCAGTGGTAGAGTGCTTGACTCGAGACCGAAGGGCCGCGGGTTCGAGCCTCACCGGCGTCACTGCGTTGTGGTCCTTGAGCAAGTCACATTTATCCTAGCTTAGTACTGGTTCAACCCAGGAAGACCGTCCCTGTTTAACTGAAAGATAGTTGATGGGACGTAAAAAAAATCAAAACAAACAAAATTCTTTTGAGTACCCATAGTATATATTTTGGTTGAGAAATAAGAAAGTTGAATTTTTGGTATGCACTCTGAACTAAAGGCCTTCACGAGTATTCATAAATTCCGAAATGCCAACAATTTGAACTCTTTGTCCCCTGGGAAATTTTTTATGCTTTTTTGTTGTCTTCTGATTTTTCAAAATCAACTTTTCCGAAAAATTCTTACAGGAATACCATCAGTGTGTCAAACAGTTTGGATCCAGATCAGACCAGTTTTGTCAGGCCTGATGTGGGCCTAAACTGTTTGCAAAAGTTATCAGCAGAGGACACAAGAAGATAAATGACTCTTTCTATAGGGAGCGCAGTGGTAGAGTGCTTGACTCGAGACCGAATGGCCCCGGGTTCGAGCCTCACCGGCGTCACTGCGTTGTGGTCCTTGAGCAAGACACATTTATCCTAGCTTAGTACTGGTTCAACCCAGGAAGACCTGTCCCTATATAACTGAAAGATTGTTGATGGGACGTAAAGAATCAAATCAAACAAAAAACAAAAGACTCTTTCTACTGATCTGAGCAAGAAATAATTATTAGTATAATGATATTAATGAGGACTTAAAATTTCATGCTCAAATGAGTTGAGCATGAAATGTTTGTATTACCTCTGGGCCAGATCAGCTTTCTTTTTATCATCAGTTTGGGAGTGGTATATTTTCTTTTCTCATTGGTCAAGATAAAGAAAAAATTGGGTGTCAAATTATGAATATTTTCTTATCCATCAGTCCAAACATTTGTTGTGGGTGCTCAAAAGAACCGTCTCAATGGTTCGTTTAGATGGTTCTTTTGAGTACCTACAACATATGTTATGGTTAGAGAAACAAAAGAATGTATTTCTAATTACGCACTCTTATCTGGAGGCCTGTTTCTTCACTGTTTTCTGTAGTAGTCTGTGTTACTAAAGCTGATTATAGTTCTATATTGTTTATGGGATTGGATTTATAAGTAGAATTTTTTGTCAATGTAAACCTGAACTCTTATTAACAGGCCAATCATTTAAGGGAGAAATAAGGCTTGTCTACCTGTGAATCTCATGTTTCAGGATAAGATATCAAGTTTTATTTTAGTTTCTTGAGTAGCCAGAAAATTTGAAAATGATTTCTGCTGCAAATTTTCAGGTGGCACTTTAATGGTACATATTTTTGCAAAAGGCTACCTACAAGTGGGGAGCGTGGTGGCTTAGTTGGTTGAGCGTTAGACTGGGGTTCAAAGGGTAGCTAGTTTGAGACTCACTACTAGCGGAGTCACTGTGTTGTGTCCTTGAGCAAGACACTTTATCTGCTGCTTAGTACTGGTTCAACCGAGGAAGACCGGTCCCAACATCAGACCTTGACCCTTCCAGACATTTGATCTTGAAAAAAAATTTATAAAGGCACTTGCCCTGCATCCCTAAATGCATTGGTGAAAGTTTTCAGGATTAATCCTGAATTCAGGATTTTGAGGCTGACTTGCCTCAAAATGCTGAATTAGGGAGATTATAAAAGCTTCTCTGATTAATTGTGAGAACATCTAAACACATTTAACAATTTAAACATGAAATTATTAATTTCCGTAGGCATCCTGCAAGCTTAAAAATTTGTATTTCTAAAGTTCAGGATTTTGGAAATATTGAACTTTCACCCATGTAAATGTTGTGGCATTTATGGAAAAAGTGATAATCTCCATTGGAAATCATCTAAATTTTTACTTGCCCAGCAGCCTGGGACACTCACAAATGCGAGCAGACCTGGATTTTTCAAGCCCTGCAACATGACTGAAAAATTGTTGACTGGACTGGTCAAGCCTAGTGTTCGGTAAACAAACCTCAGTGTTGCCCTATTGATGTCTGGCCTAAGAGAAAAGTGGTTGGTATTTTAGAATATTTACCATAGCTTGTCACCTTGTTTTTACCAACTTAAATGATCTCATTCAATATTTTAAGTTGCACTACTTTGTACTGCATCTTTGACATAGGATGCGCTTCATTTTTGACCTAGGACGAAATCAAAGTTATGCGCACTTATAATATCAAGACAACTTGCAAGAAAATCTTTTGACCCGGTCAGACTCTAAGTAGACTGATAACTATGGAATAACCCTAAAAACTTGAACATGGATGAAAGTTTTTCGGGCTATTCCTGAATTCAGAATTTTGAGGCTGACCCCACACAAAGTCAGTCTCGAAATGCTGAATTAAGTAGGAGTATAAAAAACGTTCAGGATTCAGTTTATCTGAAGAAATTGTCAGACCATTTAAAACTTGAATTTGTTGATATTTTGTAGGCATACAATGATTTCTGAAGTTAAGAATTTTCGAAATTTTGAACTTTCACCCATGCTAATATTTGGACATACAAGAATGTAAACCCAGATAAGACTGATATGTCCAGATGAGGAAACTTTTTGAGCTTAAAATTGTTATTATCTTGTCATCAATTTAAACATTAATTTTTGATGCTCAAAAGAACCATTTCATTGAGGAGGTTCTTTTGAGTACACAACATGGGTTTTGGTTGAGAAGAAAAGTAATTTTCAATAACGCTCTTATTGGGAGGCCTGAGATACACACAAAATGGTCAAAAAGGACTTTTTAGCCATTCTGAGTGCAATGGTCTACACTGTTTGTCATTCTGTGGCTATATTTTACAAAACATGTCCGGGTAGTTGTGGAAGATGATCTAAAATTTTGAACACTAGTTGCCTACTAAAGAGGCCTAGACAAACAGGGCAGATCCAGATCGGACTGCTTCTCCAGAAGCAGTCTGATCAGGGTCTTCCCTGTTTGCTAATCTGACCACCTTTTTGTAAATTACGGCCCTAATTATCAACATTTTATCTGAGAACAGAAATTACAAAGCGTTCAAAATTTTCGAATATTTTCTGTAAATTTACTTTGATCAGCATAATAGGAGTATTTTAGTGACGGGCTAGGGACCTAGGGTACAATTGGTTAACTCATTGCCTACTAGTGTCGTCTGCTGATGACCTTTGCAAACAGTTTGCAAACAATCAGCAGACAACAAAAAAGCATGCAAAATTACCCAGGAGGCAAAGAGTTACGAGGTTTTCTTGTTACGTTCCTAAAAGGATATGCGCCAGTTCTTGAGAGTTTGGTACTTATCTGCATCTGCACAGGCTCACCAGAACCTTTGTTGTCCCCACACTCGAAAGAAGGGAAACAAATAAAGGCTCATACTTGTAAATGTTTAGATCGGGGTTTCTACAAGCTTGAAAAGTACCTGAATATTGAGGGCTTCCTTGAAATGTCCATGAAAATTAAATCTGCCTTGAAAGTATTAGACAATCACTCTAAGGCCTTGAAAAGTCCTTGAATTTTACCTTTTTTCTGTAAAAATTAAAATTTTAAGAGTTAATGGGGACCTAAATCAGTCTAAAAACTTTGGGCCTTTATTTGGTGCGGCATGTTTATACTTATTTTATCATACAAATTTCTCCATTATCTCGGTCTAGCATTTGCAAAGTAGAATCCATATTATTCATAATCTTCTTGAAAGTCCTTGAAAACCATTTGAAATTCTTTTAGAAGTCCTTGAATTGTACACAAACTTGCCTATGATTAAACCTCCAGTACCACAAGATACCCTCACTTTAATGTTTAACAGGGTTCGCACAGGCTTGAAAAGTACTTGAATATACAGGACTGTCTTGAAAAGTCCTTGAAAATTAAATGTGCCCTGAAAAGTACTTGAAAAGCACTCAAAGGCCTTGAAAAGTCCTTGAATTTTACCATTTACAGGAGGATGGATTCAACAGTGTTTTCGAAGACCTAAATCAGTGTAAAATTGGGTGCCATCATTTGGTGCAGCGTATTCTGCACCAAATAAAGGCACCACAATTTTATACTAATTATCTTAAACTAATATCTTAAGTAATGGACTCTAGCATTTGAGAAGTAGAATTTTAATGTGTAAATCAGTATTTTCCTTAAGTTTTCAGTCCTCGAAAACAGTAGGAAAGTCATTCAAAAATCCTTGAAAATTCCTTGAATTTTACACAAATCTTGCCTGTATGAACCCTGCTTAAAGATAACTTTCTGCATATGCGTTAAGTACCATTATCACATTGGCTAGCTCAAAATATGTTTATCCCTTTTCGCCATAGGCTATTTTTAGATCATGTCATCATTTTCTATTTTTTGAGAATATTGAAAAAAAAACGATAAATTTAAGTAAAGTTTAAATTTTATAAAAAAAAAAGGGAGCATTTGCTCCAAATGAGCAAACACTCCATCTTCCATAATATTTTTAAATATGTTGTATTTCAAAGGTGTCAAAAGGCATTATGATGGAGTAAAAGGTTATCTTTCTGCTTATTTTAATGGCACTATGGTATATCCATTAAAAATGAACATTTTTCATGCAACTCAAATAATCAAATATTTATCATTTAATTGATCATTGTGTTAGAAATTTAGAATGATGGTGGTATAAAAAAAGAAATCTATTTATCATTTTTAAAAAAAGACATGTAGTCTTATAATTGGTCCAGAAAAACTCAAAAGAACCGGCACATTGAGATTGTCTTTTGAGTATCCACAACATATGTTTTGGTTGAGAAATAAGAAAAATAAAATTTAATTACATCAACTTAACTAGAGTCCTGTAATATTGAATTTAACTTCCATAGCAATAAGCACATTTCTATTTTTATACCACCATATATATGATATCAAGTGTTTGTGTAGCATGGAAAATGCTTATACATATATAAAGGATATAATGCCTTTAACAACAAATTATGATTAGAATATTCATTTGTAAAATAAGACAGAATGTTTTATTGTGACATTGTATATATGCTGAATACAGCAGCTTTACTTTTATGTAAAATTAGTCAATAAATCTTCTAAATGTACTTACTTACACTTTGTAAATAATGCCCAATTATTTCTTAAATCCAGTCTTGTAAATCTTTTCCTGCTAGCAGGGATTTTTTGCAGGCAAGATATTGAGGGATTTGCATACAGTAAAACCTGTCTTAAGCGGCCACTCAAAAGGAAGACCAAAAATTGTTTTTCAAGACCGATTATCACTTAATGCAGGTCAAAAGTATTGCAGAATGCTCCAAGGGGAGCATGGACACTATGTATGTTCTCCTCATCCATTTTGACAAATATTTGCTTCATGTCCAATTTGAAAAATATTTGCTTCATGATCCATTTTGACGAATATTTGCTTCATGATCAATTAAAAAATATTTGCTTCAAGCATGGTCAATTGTGATGAATATTTGGTTAATGGTCAATTTTGACAAATATTTGCTTCATTGTCCATTTGGACATATTTGCTTCATGGCCCATTAAAAAAATATTAGCTTCAGTCATGGTCAATTGTGACGAATATTTGGTTTATGGTCCATTTTGATAAATGTTTGCTTTATTGTCCATTTTGACAAATATTTACTTCATGGCCCATTTCAGTCATGGTCAATTGTGACAAATATTTGATTTATGGTCCATTTTGACAAATTTTTGCTTCATGATCCATTTTGACAAATATTTGCTTCATGGTCCATTAAAAAAATATTTGCTTCAATCATGGCCATTTGTGACGAATATTTGGTTTATGGTCAATTTTGACAAATATTTGCTTCATTGTCCATTTGGACATATTTGCTTTATGGTCCATTAAAAAAATATTTGCTTCAATCATGGTTAATTGTGACTAATATTTGGTTTATGGTCCATTTTGACAAATATTTGCTTCATTCTCAATTTTGACAAATATTTGCTTCACAATTTTGACAAATATTTGCTTCACAATTTTGACAAATATTTGCTTCATGGTCCATTTTGACAAATATTTGCTTCATGGTTCATTTTGTACAAATGTTTGCTTAATTCATCGTCCATTTTGAAAATATTTGCTTCATGGTCCATTAAAATAATATTTGCTTCAATCATGGTTAATTGTGACGAATATTTGGTTTATGGTCAATTTTGACAAATATTTGCCTCAGGTCCATTTTGACAAATGTTTGCTTCAATCATGGTCCATTTAAAATATTTGCTACAATCATGGTCAATTGTGACAAATATTTGCTTCATGGTCCATTTTGACAAATATTTGATTCAATCATGGTCCATTTTGACTATTTTTCGCTTCATGATCAATTTTGACAAATATATACTTTAATCATGGTCCATTGTGACAAATTTTGGCTTTATGGTCCATATTGACAAATAGATTCTTCAATCATAGTCCATTTTGACAAATATTTGCTTCATGGTCCATTTTGACAAATATTTGCTTTTATCGTGGACTATTTTGACAAAATTTTGCTTCACCATCCATTTTGACAGTTATTGGCTTCATGATCCAATCTGGCAAGAATATGCTTCATTGTTCATTTTGACAAATATTTCAATCGTAATCCATTTGGACAATTATTAGAACAGTAACGGCATATTCCCTTAGCCGTCACTGGTAGGACTCTCCATCAGGTCTGCTTAAGCAATATAAAGGGCCCCTTTTTATCGCACCTGCTTATAGCAGGGTGCAATAGAATATCTGTCCATCCGTCATTCCGTCCCTCCTTCGGTCAACTTTTGTCAAAATTAATTTCTCAGTATCTATGACGGCTAGGATTATGAAACCTTGCATAGTAATTGTCCTTGACATGCTCTACAAGCACGCACATTGACCCCGTACCCTTGACCTACATTACAATCTCCATTGACTGTCAATATTTTACTTGTGCTCTCAAATACGCACATTGACCCAGTACCCTTGTCCTACATTTCACACTCCATTGATTGTCAGAATTTTACGCCATAACGTAAAATACTAAAGAATGTTTCTCTGTAGCTATGATGGCTAGGATTATGAATTTATGAAACCTTGCATAGTTATTGTCCTTGTAAGCTCTTCAAGCCCGCACATTGACCAGGTACCATTGACCTACATTTCACCCTCCATTGACTTTGTAAGAATTAATACTAAAGTGTGTTTGTGTTTCTCTGTAGCTATGATAGCTAGGATTATGAAACTTTGCATAGTAATTGTCCTTGACATGCTGCACAAGCACGCACATTGACCCGGTACCCTTGACCTACATTTCACGCTCCATTGACTGTCAAAAAATTACGCCATGACGTAAAATACTAAAAGCAGCAAAATTTGAAACTGTTGTCTGCTGCAAATTATAGGTGGCGCTTTATGGGTTAATTTCTTTAAGCTACAAATTGGCTTACACATGAAGATGTAACTTGTATTGTAGCTTAAAGTCTTGAGGAAGGCCAAGCGGCTGAAAATTTGAGACAGAGTGGAAAATGAGTTTATGTCTTTAAATATAGGAAAACTAAAAAAAAATCTTATAAAAAAAAAATACTGGGAGAATTTGAAAATACTCTCTATCAAGATCGTTAACAAATATGTTTGGTTAAAAAGATAGCCACCAGGGTGCAGGGTTAGTTTTTCCGAACTAATTATGTGGAAAGCTAAAAGCCTTATCCAAAAAATACTGGGACCATTTGAAAATAATTTGGCACAAATGCTTATTGGGTGACCCTCTACCATGTCTGTTCAAATTTTTCTGATAGGTTGAAAAACATGGGTGGGGCCACCTTTTTTTCTAGGTAATTTTTGGGAAACTTTAAAAATCTTGTCAAAAATTACTGGGCTGATTTGAAAATAATTTTCACAAATGTTCATCGGGACCGCAGAGGCTCAGTGGTAGAGTGTTTGACTCGAGACAGAGGGGCTGCAGGTTTGAGCTTCAATAGCGTCACTGTGTTGTGGTCCTTGAGCAAGACACATTTATCCTAGCTTAGTACTGGTTCAACCCAGGAAGACCCGTCCCTGTTTAACTGAAAGATTGTTGATGGGGCGTAAAGAATCTAATCAAACAAACAAATCATCGAGTGAGCCTCTTCTGAGACTGTACAAATTATTTTGATCATTTGGCTGCCAAGGGGCTTGTAGTGAGTGTGTGGTACAAGGGCTTAATCCCTACAGCTGAGCTGGCTGACTCCAGTCTTTCCTGGTGTTGTAAATTCCTCAGAGTAGTATACAGTACTGTGGCTTGTATCAAGTTCAAATTAGGCCAGAATTTTTTTATTAGTTGATTTATGGGAAAAAAATTTCAGATTTAGGGTCGGGGGGACGGAAAAAAAAGCAAGTTTACTGTTTACTGGTCATTTTCAGAGCTTTTTTTTTTTAATATCTCGAGAAAAAACAGTAAAACTAGTAAGGTAAACCAACAGTCTGTATTAAACCTTTAAATATTTTATCATTTTCCTAAAATCTGGCCAGGACAATCAGTTTTTACAGTGTCACCTTCAAAAATACACAGACAACACCTCGAAAATATTTTTTTTTCAAGGAAACAAATAATATTAAGAGTCGGCGGATAAAATATAAAAATAATTTTAGAAATTAAAATTACAGTAGGAGGGTTCTTAAATCAACTAATAAAAATATTCTGGCCTTACCATAGCTGAAAAAAATATTTTATTGTGTGTTCATGTATCATTTCCACATTTATTTTCATGCTAGAATTTCTTTTGTCCGCTACATGAACAATTAGAAATCATGTAAAATAAAAATGGTTAATCTTACATTTGTTTTTTGTTTTCTGTATCCCTATATTTTAAGAGTTGGAAGGCTAAGAAAAGCATGGGTGATAGTTTTCAGGATAAATCCTGAATTCAGGATTTTGAGAAAACAGCACAGTATATCCAAAAGTTTTATATCTACACACGTCATAATTACTTTTATAAAAAGGTCTGTTTTTTGGCTAAATAAATGTAAAAACGCAGTTGTCCAGCTCCTTATCTAATTTACACAAGTCACTTTCAAGATAGGGTGCTAAAGTACACTGCGATATGAAATAAAACAATGTTTTCAAAAGCAGATAACTACAGGAACGAAGGATGTTTTCAGTCTGCTTCTTCGTGTGGTAAATATCCATATATTGGTGATTTATTCCTGCAAAGATTTTTGATATTGCTTTATTCTATGAAATACTGAGGCTGCCACTTTGGTAAAAATCATCCTTGATGCTACATTTTCTTTCATTCCATTGACAGAGTCGTTTTTGCGTGAACAAATACATAGCGAAAATTTATACAAAAATCATTTGTAACATTTTTTTCTGGTCGCTTTTATGTTCATTTGCAAATAATAAAGCCGATTTCAATATTTCCATATTTAATCTCACTCATAAAGTACCCCCAAGTACGTCATTTTAAATAAGAAAATCACTTAAAAGAATGCCATCTCTGGTTTACACTTGAATGGATCAGACAAAATACAGCGTTTCATTGATGTTTGCATTAGAAAGCATTATTTGGACATTGTTACACGTATTTACATGTACATAATCTGGCTGGCTAATTTCAGACAATAAAATTAATGGAAACGAAAATGGTATACCACTCAGATGAAATACTCCAAGATATTGGTTTAAGTTTAACTGGTCTGCTGCCTATGCACTGTGTGTATTGAAACTTCGATACAATCAAAATTGTCCTTTCCTGGTACAAAGCCATATTTCCGATTTTCATGAACCTTGCGTATTTTAGTGTTACGTTCATTGCTTTAAACGACGTCAACGTAAGAGGGGATAACGTAATAAAACCGTTTGCACGAGAAATCAGTAGTGGTGAAAAGTTTGCCTGTTATAGCAGATAACTATGGATATGTGATTCATGCATGTTAAATGTTTGCTTTAGAAAATACAACATGCCTTTCTACCTTTGTTAAAATGAGTCTTTACAATTTGGAAGAAAATATATGCAGTGTATATTAGTGTGCTTTTTAAAAAGTGCGTAACTTATTTTATTTGAAAAGATAAAATAATGTTTCATGCACCATTATAACGGCGACGCTTTGATCTTTCGTTTGGCGTATGGCATAAAATCCTAATGCGTTTGTGGATTGAGTTATAAATGGGTTTTCATTACATATTGAACCCCCCTCGTATTTATAGAAGCATTTGAAATTATTAATGTTTTGTAAGCATACCACAAGTTTTAAGATTTTAATTTTTGAGTTCACGATTTTAGAAATTTTGAACTTTCACCCATGGAAATGCTGTATTAAATCGGCTGCACGATTGTACATTACAAAACAAGAGGGTTATGGGGCCCTGGATCATTCACCTGTGCCCTGTTTTATGAGGAACTGTCAAAATACTAACAAATTATTTTTAGTTCTGGCAGTTTTAGGGGGTATACTGTTTTCAGCCTGTCCATCCTTCCATCATTCCGTCAACATTTCAAGGTTTTGTTGAATAACTTACAAAGCTTTTGTCCAATTTTGGTCAAATTTGCACCACACCTTAGACAATGCATGTTTGGTAAAAAAAGGGACTGAAGGGTCAGAATTGCAAGAAGTATGCCACTTCGTAACTGTATGGTGATGCAATATGGCAAATAGTGAATACTTTGTGAAATCAACTCCTAGAGCATTCAGTGTAATATTTTATTACTTTGCAGGTATGTTACAGACATATTGAAGATGTGCATGAAGAAGTTGAATGATGAAAAAATATTTTTTGATATAATTGTCAGTTACAAGCGCATTTATGTGCATGAAGTACTGGCTAACCGCCTGGTCAAGCTTGCCCAGGAAAAAGTGTGTGGGTTTAGGTAAACTGACCATCCCAACATGACCATAGCTGCTGACTGGGACGTAAAGCAACAAACTAAACCTAAAAACAGCATTTTTTAACTTGGCCAACTTACGATCCATTCACATATTGAATGGCACGTAGTGCCTACTTTGTGAAATCAACTCCTAGAGCATTCAGTATATCCTTTTGATACTGAGACATATTGAAGATGTTCAGGAAGAAAGGGCTAGGTTCACGAAGGGGTGAAATCGGCCCTGCCATAGAAATGCATACTGACTTAAAATATGTTTATATGGTTTATTTCATTGAGAAAAATCGAAATTTTATCTGCCTAGTGCTTAAATTGTGAAAACTATGGGTTTCTAAAGACAAGGACCCTCTGTTAATTTTGCGCAAAAAGTAACGTCATTTACATTGCAATGTAACGCCAAAGACGTCGCTAAGTTTGGTTAACAAATTTATGTTAAACAAGTGTGTATTGCACCCAAATGTGTGCCAAAATGTATTATAAACCTAGATAAACAGTCTATCATGGCGATACGCCCCACAACCCTCTGAAATGAGCATGTTTGTTTGAGGCTTTATGTCCATGTAATTTTCATCAATTTTAGTCATATCACGGTAGCGGTCAATGTATCCTATACCGCTGCTTTACAAACGGTGTATCAGTATCAAGTACTTACTAAATACTCTCATCAGAATCAGTAGAAAAGAGAAAATAATTTCAACAAAATTGCACAAGGGTTCAAACTCATGACTCATGAACCCCCCCCCCCCTCCCCGGTCACCCTCAAGACTAGTCCATAGAAGTCAGACTATAAATAGAACTCTGCCGACCACGCTTCGCGGGTTCGAGAAAAAGTGTATTAAAACTGTATGCACACAATATAACTGATGCGATGGATACATGTAACACAGTCATAACGCATTTTATGCAATTGAATGCAGAGTGGTCATTTTTCGGTAGTCTCGTGAGCTTGTCATTCTGACTGTGCTTGTATATAGTATATATACAGTATATATATAGGATATAGTTGGGTTTCCAGGACGCGGTAACTTATTGTAGAGTGATGCTGGAATATTTTACCCTTAAAGCGCCAAGAAAAAAATGCATCTGAAAATGTCGTCTGCTGAAGTCATCTGCTGCAAATAATTTCCTAGCATTACTGACGAATTTAGTATAGAAGCAAACAGTGTGGACCCAGAACAGAGTGCTCCAATAGGAGCAGTCTTATCTGGGTCCACACTATTTACCATAGAGGCTTCTTAAACATTTCAGCAGACGAGAAAGCAGACGACTTTTGTTGCGATTGGCGCATTAAGGGTTGAGTCAGCTCAGAAGATATTTATGTTTTTTATCATTGGCGACCAGCGCAGGTGCAAAGTAGATTGAGCATTCAAACGGACTAGCCAGAACCTTCCCTGATACTGCCCGCTCAAATTGAAGACAGCGAAGAAGTTTCATGGGCATTTCGTTTTTGAAAAAGTCCCAGAAAGAACGTTAAAGCTAACCACTATCGGCCAACGGCGAAATGTAATTGCATATTGCTGGGCCGATGGTAAGCTGCTTTTTTTATTCTCCCCGCCTCGCTAAAGTGGGGCAGGCTTGTCAAAATATGATAACGGGACTTACACTAAGCATTTACACAAAACGAACATTTTTGATGGACGGAATTAAATAGTGATAACAGTAAAACCTTGTTTGCCATGAGTCATATCAACAATCTTTCAATTATGTAGGGACGGGTCTTAATGGGAAAAACCATTACTAAGCTAGGATTAATGTGTCTTGCTCAAGGCACAACGCTGTATCGCCGGTGAGGCTTGAACCCACGGACACTCGGTCTCGTGTCAAGCACTCTACCACGACAGTAAATCTCAATTACTCAATCCTGAAAATAAGTTATTATACGACATGAAAACAAATCCAGCTGCTATTCTTTCGCAATAGCGTTTTTATCTTCAATTTAGCAAAATGTGTTAACGATAAAGCTGTAGAGAAGACTTTCCGCCAACTTCTCCTAAAGGTCTGGTGTTTGTTACACGTACAGATTTTGTGTACAGTAAAACCTCAAAAATTTGAGCTCCGATTTTTCGAAATACTGGCTAATTCGAAATAAATTTGGGACAGACTGAATTCAGAGTATAGGACTTATTCATGATCTATTTTGATAACTTTCTATAATAAAATATGTTCTGGGTGCGTAAAAGAAACGTCTCAGGGAGACACAAAACATATATTTGATAAGGAAAAAATAATCATTATAATTTCTGGGGGCTATATATCTTTTATTTCAACCTACCTATAATTCGAATTTTCGATAATTCAAAATAAAACCTCTAGCCCCTAGGACTTCGAATTAACGAGATTCAACTGTATTTAGATAAAATTTTGCAATTAATTGAATTCGTTTAACATTTCAAAGTTTGTTTTATTGACGGGTAAAATTCGTATGGGCGTGTCAGAAAGAGGTATTATCAAAAAAAATCGTGAACGATGAAAATCCTGTTATTCAAAGGTTGTGTATAACATGAAAGTGATAAAACTGCCATTTGCATGCCCAGAATTTTCCGTGCATGCACAGAATCAACGTCAGACAGGCTCATTTGTACGAACAAAGTTTGGGTTTTTGCACA
The DNA here is from genome assembly GCA_964019695.1 of Loripinus fragilis. Lineage (NCBI taxonomy): Eukaryota > Metazoa > Mollusca > Bivalvia > Lucinida > Lucinidae > Loripinus > Loripinus fragilis. Next base: position 112,643,218 of record OZ026516.1, read on the forward strand.
ACGTGCCATTTTCCTTTGCAGTTGTTCTAAAATTTACGGTTCCGAGATGATTCCACTAGCTTAACGCACGTGCGAATCCCCACTAGCTTAACGCACGTGCGAATCAGGTGCGATTTCCAATATATTTGAACAAGCCATATAATACATCGCTTTAACAAGCGAATTGTGGCGGTACAATGTAACATTTTGATTGACATCTTTGACTTGTTATATTTGTGCTTTGCTTAAATACTCAGAGTGCATCTATGCACAGATGTAACATCATCATCTTGGATGTTGGAACTGTTTTGAGAAGTTGGCAGGGATGTTTTTGAATACTTTTCATCGGGATAAGGATTTCGAAAAAATGACGTGGTAAAACTCATCGCAAAAACAGGTCTAAACATTTCAGGTGGAGTTTAATTGTTAGTATAATTCAAACTTCTAAGTTATACATGGATCTTTTTTTTCAAAACGATGTGCCTGACTCCTGAAATCATGATAAATCCTAAATTATATCACCTTCCTTCATTCTCCCCATGCAAATACAAGTGTGACAAAGTATAAAAAAATTCTGTTCACCCCACAGATTGCTAATACTGATGTTTCAAAGATGCAAAATAATCAGACTATACCACATTGTATTTTTTCCATTGAAACGGGTTAATAACGGTCAATGAAATACTGCAGTTTGAGGCAGTTAATGTAATATACCTGTATAAAACACTTTACAAACCAAACATCCTTCTGGACTTAATCTAATTTTATAATGGACACGGAACAACTTTACTGCAAGGAATGCAACAAGACATTTTCACATCAAGGGAATTTAAGAAGACATAGACTCGCCATCCACAGCCTTACAGTCATGAAATACATCTGCTGGTACTGCAACAAATCTTACAAGCGACAAGAGAATGCCAGAAAACACATCACATCTACACACACAGGACTAGAAGAAAGAATTACTACAAAGCACTTTCCCAACACCAAGAACAAGAACACAGACTACACCATAGAAACTTTCAAACCCAAGCCATGGACTCCCCCTCCAGAAGCTTTAACAAAGACACAGTACAGAATCTACGTTAGATCGGCACAGCCCAAAATATACAGAGCCTTAACAATCAAACAAGCCCTCACAGCTGTGCAAGGATACTCCAGAGAAGCAGACTTACTAGAGGACCTTTACATAACACCTGAAAGCTCCCCAGCCTCCAGTACCACCGACGTCATGGACGAACGAGACCTTGACGGCAAGAACCAACAGATACATCAAGTACACGTTTATGGAACATTTAAAAGGAACTAAAATATGGACATCTCTAACTATTTATATGTAAGAACTTTCCTTCTACTTCAGATATGTAACCTACCAATACTACTACTAACTGTCTCATACTATCCTTCTATTCTATTCTACTCTATCTAACAATCATTATCACGTGACACTGTCTATCCGTTTTTTTGTACTTCAGGACTACTTGACACTTATTTTTCATCTTGAAAAAGGTCATTGCATGACCGAAACCGGTCGATACTCCCACAATAAAAAGACAACACTGACCGTTGTTTGGTTGTTTATTCTGTTTTATCTCCTTCTCCTGTATAAAATATTGTACTTTTAAAGATGCATAGTAATGAGGCAATTCTATTTTTCTTATAAATAGGTAAAGCATGATTATTCACTGCCTCGCGCATATGCAGTAATTTGTGGTAGATTTAATATAACTGTAAACTGAGACTACCTGCCTGCCCAAAATCAAGGTAAACTCGCCACTGTTTGTTTACAACGATTATCATCTATCTTTGAAAGTACAATACACATTACCTGGATTAGTTCATATTTTTGTTTACAACGATTCTCATCTATCTTTGAATCAATTGTACGTCTTGCCGAACGTTTGTTTGTTTGATTTGATTCTTTACGTCCCATCAACAATCTTTCAGTTAAACAGGGACGGGTCTTCCTGGGTTGAACCAGTACTAAGCTAGGATAAATGTGTCTTGCTCAAGGACCACAACGCAGTGACACTGGTGAGGCTCGAACCCGCGGCCCCTCGGTCTCGAGTCGAGCACTCTACCATTGAGCCACTGCACTTCCTGTCTTGCCGAACGTATTAGTGAAACATGCGTCATTACTGATTATTGACCAAAAAATCCCCAGTTCTAAACACTACATGCAGCTTACACATGGGGTACACGGGGATAATGAGGGACATAAATATAGTAGAGCTATCACCTCATCGCGAATGCCCAATGCGATTTTTCTTTCAAAACGGTCTCCAACTGTGTCACATTTCTAAAGAAACGCATGCATTTTGGCGGTCGAATAAGTTATTTTTGCAATAGGAAAATCAGTGCAATACAGACTAAACTTAACTCATGATTAAGACATGAAACACGATCATTTTGTGAAGGATCAGTCATGCACGGACCCGGAGAGGAGGTGGGGGTAACAGGTGGCCCGGACTCACCTTGAAAGCAATTGAGTTCGACCCCCACCCCTGGAAAATGTTGGACCCCCTAAAACGACCAGTACATGTGATTTTTTTTGTTTTCAGCTATCAAATAAACCTCAAAGCTTGCAATAATATATAAACTAGCATCTTAAGAGAAAAGAGAGAAAAAAAGGAAAGAAAAAAGTTGCCGCCGCTGAGAATTGAACCCAGGACCCGTTGCAAAACATAGGACAATTCCTGCTCTTAACCGCACGACCACGTAGATGCTTATGTTTAAATGCAGCGCACTTAAAAGCATATATTTTTAAATACGAACAAAACAACAATAGGCTTTTAGAAATATACAAAAATAAACATGCTGACACACATTAATTGTAAAAATATGACCCCGTGTATTTTTCTAATAGTGATTTATAAATGAATTCACATCCCGTTAACCAAAAAATGTAGTATATACCTGCGAAAGCAGACAACAACTAACGGCAGCACGACGAGCGTCTCATACTGAAAGTAAATTTCGGACGTAACATTATTTCGGAATCGGCATTGTTTGCACTGAAAAATGCGAGAAAGTAGGCGTATTTTCGGCTTCTAAAATAGTCCAGCCCTGCTTTCATGAGATAATGTAGTCATATCTGTATATTTTAAGCCTTAGAACATGTATAAATGGCCTGAAAAGACCAAACACAGACAAAATATCCAAACGTGATCCTTTAGGTTACGTAATATTACATTATGAAGCCATAATTTCGACACCTTGAATTTTCTGTCCTGAGTTCTCAATGTTAATTTGCACAGCTAAGCCAAAAATTGTGGTGTCGAAATAATGGCCTCATGTTTTGTTATGGATATATTTACACTAAATCCCCACAATTTCAGCCATTTTGGGGAAACTGGGGGTCATAATATGGATTTTTGCGGTATAAGGGAAGCATCCAAGAAATTGTTTTGTATGTATTTGAAGAGAGGGAAGATCGTCTTCTTCAGAAATAATGTCATTTATATTATAATTATACATTTCTAAAATAGGATTTTACAGGGCCGATTATACCGCTTCGTGAACTTAGCCCTTTAATGATGAAAAAAAAAATGATAAATTTACAGCATTTTTAACTTACAGGTAGCCAATATATTGCATTTGTGTGTAATGCCTACTTTGTGAAATCAAATAGAACATTCAGTATATCCTGTTGATACTTTGCAAGTATGGTACAGACATAATGAATATATGCATGAAGAAGTTTAATGCAGAAAAATATTTTTTGATAAATTCAAGGCATTTTAAACAGCCTGTTTTGGACCATTCAATATATTTGTTGGTTAAAAGTGCACCAATTGTAAAATCAACTCCTCTTACAGCTTTGAGTGTATCCTTTTGGGAGATTTATGTTTGAGCGGATCCATAATACGAAAGAGCAGATTTATTTTTACGAAAGAGCGGAGAACCATAAGGCAAAAGAACAGATGTTTTAATCATTCAATTGAGCAAATTTTCCAGGTGAACATCCAGATGCAGCGGCAGATCATCCAGATGCAGGGGCAGATCAGGGATTCCTGGAAAGTGGCTTCATATGAAAAAAGTGTGGGGATTCAATTTACTGGTTTTATCTCGTTTATCTTAAATATCCCAAAATATCCTGTGAAAATGAAATAATTTGGTCTCACTGAGACCAAATTATTTCATTTTCATAGGATATTTAATAGCGGAGAACCTCCTGAACCCCTCTCTTGATCCGCCACTGCAATGGGCTCCCAATCACCTACATGTATTAAACTGAGCAATATTGGCCACTACATGTAATACAACTGAGTGAATACTTATTTATAGGTCATTATCTAGAAAAATCGCTCATTTGAATGATTTATCCATCCGCTCTTTTGACTGTATGGTTCTCCGCTCATTTCATACTCCGATACGGTATGATTTCCGCTCAAATTTAATTCGCCCATCCTTTCTATACTTTGTGATTATGCTACAGACATATTGAAGATGTCCATGAGGTAGTTTGATCTCAATTTTTTAACTTACAGCAGTTTTAACTTAGCAATTTTTAGATCATTGCAGTGCATACCTTGTTTGAATTGTTTTCCATTACAGTTTACAGGGCAGGCCTATTGTTTTGATTGTAACAGTTCCTTGTCATTGCTTATCTTTAACTTGGTCCTTTTTTATTTTGGTCAATTGAATGCTTTGAGCAGATTAAAGGAAAAACATAAAGAATACTGAAAGCCTTGCTTGCAGCCCAATTCTTGTTGTCGTCTGCTTTTTGAAAAATTCATTCAGGAATATAATCGGAGTGTCAAACAGTTTGGATCCAGATCAGGACCAACTTTCTGTCTGTCCTAATATGGGTCCAAACTGTTTGCAAATGTTATTAGCAGACAACACTAGTACATGTTGCAAGACTTAGTGGTATGCAGGTTAGTAAAGAACAACACAAGAGTATTCTGGTAAGGTTTTGATTTATTTTATTTTTTAGGCTCGCCAATCACGATTACTGGTTTGATGAAAGAAGTAAACATAGCCAATAAAAATACATGTTACAATAAAACTGTGTAAAACGGCCAACTCTCAAAAATACCAAAAATTGCTTTTCAAGACTAATTATCGCTTAATGTAGGTCAAAAGTATTGCAGAATGCTCCCTTTGGAGCATTCTGCAATACTTTCGACCTTCATTAAGCTACCATTTGTCATTAAGATCTTTTGTTTTGTCTATTTTTAAGTGGCAGTTTTACACAGGTTTTGCTGTTATAATGACAATATTCAAAACTTTCAGGGCTCTCACACCCCTTTTTGGGAATGGACCGGGGCACATGGAATTGGGAAAATATTTTGACTAACATTGGGAAATTTGACATCGTCCTTATGTATGACGTTTCCATTGCTAGATTGATTCCAATAATTAAATTTACCTTAGTGTAATATGAGAAAAGGGAGAGAAAGAAGCAAGTGTGATTGTATTCTATTATTCTGTGAATTTGTAAATATTTAACAAAATTTTCTGTTTTTTGTCAAATTGGGAATTTTTTGTCTTGAATTAGAAAAAAACATACTTTCAGCATTGAGAATGGGGCTGAATTTCGGCCCCAAAATCGGGTGATTGAGAGCCCTGACTTTGTAGTACAATAGTTAATATTTTCAGTGTATGGAAGAAAGTTCAAAATACCATTAGAAATTCAAATTGCAGTATGCTTACGATTATTAACAGGGGTGGTAACAGTCCAAGATTCTCAATCAGGAAAATCTTTCAGCTCAATCCTGAACTTGGCCAAAAATGTACAGATATCACCAATAAAATGTCTAAAAGAACAAAACATCCATAGAAAGCAATCAGTTTATGCTTATCTTATAGTAAATACCTGTTTAAAAGATCATGATCGGTTCTGAAAACGAATTACAGCTATAATAAATTTGATCTTGTATGCAAAATGCATGAGTGCTTGATCAGGAAATCCTGATTAATCCTGAACTTTATTACCCCTGTTATAATCTGCCTAATTGAGTATTTTGAGGCTGACTTTCTATGGAAAGTCACATTCTATCGAAAGTCAGCCATAAAATCATTGATTCAGGAATAAGGCTGAAATCTTTCAGCCACATACGTCTGATTTTCATAGATGAGCCTCATCGGGAAAAAACCTGTTCAGGGTTCTTGAACTAGCCTCCCTTTAATTCCAAGTCTTACACTCTGTGCTGCTGTGCTCCTAACAAAAAGATCTGTTCTAGCAGCAAACTAAAGTCAGCCTAGGCATTCCTGCAGTCTGATCAGTCTTTGCTGTCTACATGAAGAAGCTACTGTAAATTCGGAAATTTTTCGCAATTATTTTATTTTCACGTATAGCATTAAAAGACATATTTTGCACATTCAAAATTCGTGACAATGGCAAGATTTACCTACATCAATAAACGACTGAGTGATTTTGCCATTTCGCGAAGGTTTCATTTTCACGAAACTTCCCATCTGCGAAGTTTCTCGAAAATAAAATTGCGAAAATTTCTGAATCTACAGTACCCTCTCGGTCCACAGAATATACCCATATATTATTGGGTGGGTGGATCTTCATCCTGATCAGAGTCTTTGCTAGTGCACAGTCCAATTGTTGCTTTTGTAATGTGCAGGCTCGTTTAACTCTTTGCCCCTTGGACAATTTTTCACGCTTTTTTGTCGACTGCTGATTTTTTTCAAAATGTTTGCAAAGGTTATCAGCGGACGACACTCAGTAGACAAGGAGTTAAAACGCTAAAATATTTGTATCCTGTATTTAACCAAATAAGCACAATAAGCACATATCACTTTTTCGAAATTAAAAAACCCAATTTTGAAAAGTGTAGATCCAGATCAGATTGCTTCTAATGAAGCCAGCTGATCAGGATCGATACTAGTTTACATTTAAACAAAGAATACATACGTATGAATAATGAAATTACACAAGAGGACTGGCTGGAAATTTGAAGATGATATACAAGATTGACAAATTCGTAAGTACAGTAAAAACCTGTCTAAAGCGGCCACTCAAAATAAGACCAAAATTGTTTTTTAAAGACCAATTATAGCTTAATGCAGGTCAAAAGTATTGCAGAATGCTCCAAGGGGAGCATTCTGCAATACTTCCCACCTGCATTAAGCTACCATCTGTCTTTAAGACCTTTGTTTTGCCTATTTTTGAGTGGCCGCTTAAGACAGGTTTTACTGTATACAAAGGCTTAATAATCTAGATTACTGTATACTGTATATAATAGATTTTTCCCCAAAAGTCAATCTCATTCTTATATCAGGTCCCACGCACATTTTTTCAGAAAAATCAAGTGACCAAAAATGCCACACGAAGTATGTCCCCAGCAAATAGAAATTTTGGCACAATTACGGTAGATGTTCAAAAATTTTAAACACTAGTTGCCTTCCTAAAAAGGCCTTAACAAACAGCACATCAGTCTGGAGAAGAAGTCTGATAAGGATTTTCACTGTTTGCTACTCTGACAAGCAATTTATTAATTCCAGCCCTGAATACCCAAATTTTATTTGAGGACAGAAAGAGAAAAGTGTTAAAAATTTTAGAACATTCGCCGTACCATAGTTTATTTTTAGCACTTCTCAATCACATCACCACAGAAATAACAGATAAACTAACCCTTAAAGCGCCAAGAAAAATTGAAAATGTCATCTATTGAAGTCGTCTGCTGCAAATAATCGCCTAGCATTACTGACAAATTAAGTATAGGGGCAAACAGCGTGGACCCAGATCTGGGTCCACACTGTTTGCCATAGAGGCTTCTTAAACATTTCATCAGATGATAATAGCAGACGACTTTTGTTGCCTTTGGCGCATTAAGGGCTAAGAATCAATTTAGTGAACATATTCACAGAGTGAAGACCCCCCCAGTTGTTTTTCAGGGCTCTTACAGGCAAGGGTATATAAAATTCAATAACTTCTCAACTAGCCTAGTTTTCAGGGACTAAAAGTTTGTTATTCTTTTTTTTCCCAAAGGCTTAACAGCACGCAGGATAGGCGGCAATCGAAAATGTTAATACTATCGACGAAGGTAGATATAAAAATCATTAGAAACAGAGTTTTTGATTGCCATTTGTCGCCAGTTGGCGACAAATGGCAATCGAAAACATCGTTTCTAGCTATTTTTTATCTGCATTCGTCGACTGTTCGGAGCATTTTTGATTGCCGCCTATCCTTAGTGAACAACCGAGGCACAAAATTGTTTCACCTTAATTGGATTAATCTCCATTAACTCTTTCCCAGCTGGTGATGAAAAACACTTTTTGTGTGCTGATAACCTTTGCAAACAGTTTGGACCCAGATCAGGATCGATAAAATGTTGGGACTGATCTAAATCCAAACTGTTTGACACTCCGGTGGTATTGCTGAAATAATTTTTTGTAAAAGTCAGTTTTTAAAAAATCAGCAGAAAACAAAGCATGCACAAGTTGAAAATTTCTAGAATCATATTAGAAATTCATATCTGAAAACTTGCAGTGTGTAAAATGGCCACTCTCAAAAAGACAGAAAATTGGTTTTCAAGAAACAATTATTATCGCTTAATACAGATCAAAAGTATTGCAGAATGCTCCAAGAGGAGCATTCTGCAATACTTTAGATCTTTATTAAGCTACCATTTGTCATTAGATCTCTGTTTTGTCAATTTTTGAGTGGCCTTTTTACACAGGTTTTACTGTACATTAACAATTTCAAGTTTAATGGTCAAGTGACCACTTTAATAATCGGCGAGAAAAAGTCAGTGAAGCTATTATAATCTGCCCAATATAATATTTAAGGCCTATAGAAAGTCAGCCTCAAAACCCAGAAACTTACAGTATTATGGGTGAAAGTTGAAAATTTCCAAAATCCTGAACTTTTGAAATTCAAATTTTAAAACTTGCAGGATGTCTACAAAAATGGACAATTTAAAGTTAAGATGATTAATTCTGTTTAGATAATCTGAAAACTATAATCTGAAAACTAATCAAAGAAGCTATTATAATCTCCTTAATTCAGCATTTTAAGGCTGACTTTCTATGGAAAGTCAGCCTCAAAATCCTGAATTCAGTATTAATCCTGAAAAAAATTCACCTATGCAGTATGCAAAAGAGTTAACAGAGCTTAGTTCTACCGAAAACCGTAAACAATTCAAATACTTTTCTCCGCCCTAAGAGTGGTTATTAATTTCGATTTGTAAAATATCAGTTTCTATTTCAATGACTTTTCACGAAATCTTTCCACTTCCTTAGTACTTTGCTAGCCTGTGCCAACCCTACTCTTGTCTAGCATCATTCAGCATACTTCTTTGTCCATTCTTTAGCATGTTCATTGTATTTCTTTTTGTCTGTCTTGAAAATTCTGGCAATTTCTGGAACCAGCGGATCATCTGGATTTGGATCACACAGTAATGAACAGATCGATAACAAAACTGAAACATAAGAAAAAAATGTGGTAAATGTTCTAAATACATGGGTGAACATTCAAAATTTCCAAAATCCTGAACTTTTGAAAATAAAATCTTAAAACTTGCAGTATGCCTATAAATATCAACAGTTTTAAGTTTAAATGGTCAATTGTCTTTAGATCAACTGAAATTAAATCAAAGTAACCATAAGAATCTGCCTAACTCAGGATTTTGAGGCTGACTTTCTGTGGAAAGTCAGCCTCAAAATCCTGAATTCAGGAATAATCCTGAAAACTTTCACCCATGTAAATAGAGGATCTTACATGAGTGCTCATGTTTTATTGAATTTATTATACCGGTTGGGGAAAAGTGATAAAATGCAAAGCTTGCTGAGCATTTTATCGCTTTTTCAAAACTAGTTTAATACATTCAATAATACAGGAGCAGGAATGTTAGATTCTATTTATCATATGACGTTACAATTATTTTGTAATCATGTTTTTTGGTATGAAAACTTCAACACGTTGCCAAATATATGTGACGTTGCTATGAGCTTCATTTCATAATGTTATCAAAATCTGTAAACCACTAGTGGTTTATCGATTTAAATACATTATATCACTCCTAGACGCCATGTCATATGATGAAATTTAAAACACTTTTCCCTTTCTATTCTCAAATAAAATGTTTGGTTTTGTTTGTTTGATTTGATTCTTTAAGTCCCATCAGCAATCTTTCAATTAAACAGGGATGGGTCTTCTTGGGTTGAACCAGTACTAAGCTAGGATAAATGTGTCTTGCTCAAGGACCACAATGCAGTGAGGCTGGAACCCTCAGTCTCAAGTCAAGCACTCTACCACTGAGCCACTGCGCTCCCAAATTGTTTGGTTTTAAGGGCTGACAGAAGAGGAGTCTGATCAGGGCCTGGGCTGTTTGTCCAGCCTACTTTGGCAGGCAACTAGTGTTTTGAAATTTTAGAACATTTACCATACAGTACTGTAAAACCTATCACAAGCAGATACAGAGGGAAAAGAAAATGACGCTTGCTTAAGTCAGTGGATTGCAAGTTCTAGGTTTGCAAATAGGTTGTTCATGAAATCAAATTTGGTGATATAGTTGTCATGAAAATATACACAATTAGGGGATAACTGTATTAAAAATGTACATTATCAAATAGTTAGAGCTTTGCAAACCATGAGGTTTGTTTGAATCTTTTTCTGGTTTCCTGCAAGATTAAAGAATTTCAGCTTGAGTCATGAAAATGAGAGAACCAGGTTAACACAGTTATATCATATTTCAAGGTCAGACTGAGTTCAGAATATAAAGGTCCTATGCAAATCTAGATTGGGATTATTTGGTATTAAATGGAACCAAGGTATTTTCTAGTAGTACCAAAAGATTCCATTTTATCCCAATAATCAGTCATGGAAATAATTATATGGATGTGTTGAATTGATGAAGTCCCAGAAAATCTTAATAAATCCCATTTAAAGTACCTACTGGAACTTTCTGGGATTAAATGGAATATTTATCCCAAAAAGTAACATAAAATCCCACTTATATTTTAAGCAGAGTTATTTGAGACTTTCTGGGATTTTCCAGTTCCAGATACAGACAGAAAATACCAATTGTTCCAACTTTTGGGATTTAATGGAATTCCATTAAATACCATATAAAATAAAGTACCAAAAAATCCCAGAAAGTTCTATTCAAGCAGAATTGGAACTGGACTGAGACTTTCTAGAACATACCAATTATTTGGGATTATATGGAACAATTTTTTGCAAGGATAATACCGTACCAACCCGTGGGAAAGATAAAAATCGAACAGCCATATGTATCGAAAGACAAGACCTAGTGTCATCATTATTATGTTAAAGTGACGTGATCATGCTATAATGTCGCATCTCCGGGTATTCAGGAACTTCAGGAAGCCTTTTTCAAAAAATATAAAATGCAGTATTTAATGGTGAGCAAAAAAAAAGATTACATTATTAGTGTGAGGATGGGATAAAAAAAATCTGTCCCTCACAATCATCTTTTGTCTTCACTCAGCAAGCCTTGTGATGCCAAAAGGTGATCGCTGGGACAGATTTTTCTATCCCGCCCTCACTCATGATACAGATTTTTATATTACCCCTGGTCTCTTCTAAGGGGTCAGTGACACAGGTCCCCAGATAAGAGTGCTTAACTGAAAATTATTTTTCTTATTTCTCAACCAAAACATATGTTGTGGGTACTCTAAAGAACCGTCTCGATGAGACCATTCTTTTGTGCACCCAAAATATATGTTTAAACTGATGCATTAGAAAATAATCGCAATTTTTCGCAAATTATTTTTGCTCAACTGGCCCTATGGTGACATGTGTAAAGGCCAATTTTGTGTTTGGTTAATAATGGTCTACTCTTCATTCCCTTCAAGTTGAGCCGCAGCATGAGATTTCCAACAATTTGACATTTTGACAAGTGTAGACTCAGACGAGCCTCTGCAGCCTTCTTTTAAGCTTACGAACTCCAAATGATGTTCAGTCAGTAGCTTAACAATCATAGAATACTCAAGCTACATGTACTAGCAAAGGCTCTGACTGATCTGAGGCTTTGCTAGTCGCACATACCACATTGTTGAAAATCTCATGCACTGGCACATTTAAAATGGGCGTTGACGCAACAAAACCTGTCTTCAGGGTTTCCGAAAAAGTGGGACTCAAACCAGTCTGCTCAGCTACAGAGACTAGATAGAAAATTAATATTTCGCTTGTAGCAAGTTTAGATATGAAACTTTCCAATAAACGAATAACAAAGGCATTGATCAGACTGCCCGGGTGTGCAGGCTGGTTGCTTGCAAACCCCGAAGACAAGGTTTTCTCGCGTAAAGGCCCATATGCGACATGACCACATTCTGGAATAACTAGAGAATACTAGGTGAGCGTCTTTTGATATCGAGTTTACCAGGCTTTGAGAACACTTGTTGACATCTCGATTCAACATGCGTTCTTAAAGCCGAGCCTGGTAAACTTGATATCAAAAGACGCGAACCTGGTATTCTATTTATCAGTTTACCCATTGTTTCCCTCTTCAAACTAGCGATTATGACGTAATTTTCGATTTTTGTGCTGATTCAGCTGCATTAGAGACGCCATTCAAAAAGTGCAACGTCATCATGACCCGATAAAGGTAACATGCCGTGAGATAGGAAACGTTTATTAGGTCATGTTGAAACAATTCAGTTAATATTAGGGGTGACTGATAAATTATTTTCTGACCCATGGCCCCACAAGAAAAGTCAAGGGTGTGTGTCAGTGAATGTTTTTGTTGCAATTTGTTCTACTTTTCATTATTTTCAATTCGATATGCAACTTTCTGAGAAAAGTTTATTTATTAACCCTCACTCACTCCAAGGTCAGAAGTTTGTGACAGAGTTCATTTAGTACTTTCATTTTGATCTACACTTTATTCCCTTCAATTTGATACACAGCATTTGTTTGTTTGCTTTTTTTTATTCTTTCGTCCCAGTCAACAATTTATCAGTCATGTCGGGATGGGTCTTCCTGGGTTGAACCAGTAATAAGCAGTGGATAATGTCTTGCTCAAGGACACAACACAGTAACTCCACTGGCGGTTATGCTCAAACTAGCAACACTTCGATCTCCAGTCTAACGCTCTACTAACTGAGCCACTTTATACACATGATAGCTTTCTGAAAATGCCCTTTTTGGGGTTAAGTGTAAGGGCTTCATTTTGCTTTGATGTTGACCTCTTCAATCCATCTAAGAAATCCAACCAGCAGGTTCACAGATGCAGTAACAAGTACAATCAGGCCCCATAGCTCTGACTGCAGATTCAGGAATCGCGAGTTCGATCCCGACACTGTCCCATACTTTCGTGGAGATTGATCATAAATTTCTTCGGTCATTCTCCTCCTTCCGCTGATTCAAGAAGGGTTGTTGTCAGTTACAAGCCAAAGTATGTGCACCAAGTACTGGTTAATTGCTTAGTCAAGCTTGCCCAGGAAAAGATGTGGTTAGGTGAACTAACCGTCTCAACATGACCATAGCTGTTGACTGGGTCATAAAACCTCAAACCAAGCAAACAAACAAGTACCGGTACAGTAAAACCTGTGTAAAACGGCCACTCTCAAAAAGACCAAAAATTGGGTTTTCAAGACCAATTATCGCTTAATGCAGATCAAAAGTGTTGCAGAATGCTCCAAGGGGGGAGCACTCTGCAATACTTTTGACCTTCGTTAAGCGACCATTTGTCATTAAGATCTTTGTTTTGTCTATTTTTTGAGTGGCTGTTTTACACAGGTTTTACTGTAAAATAAAAGACATTTGTTGACCTATCGGAATGTTAATTGCTGGTGTGCAACTGGACCACAGATGCAAGTAATAGATAAACTGTGCCGGTAAGTTGAAAGCTGAAAGCATTAAGGGATAATGTGTGATTACAACAGCTATTTGGAAATTGCCACCATGGTACCAACAAAACCCATATGAGCCAACGCGAGATTTTACTCTTTGTATGCTGGATAATTTTTCATGATTTTTTTTGTCATCTGATTTTTTTTCTTCAAATCAACTTTTCAAAATACCATCTGGGTGTCAAACAGTTTGGATTCAGATCGCAGCTCTATACAAAATATAAACAATGGAATGCATAATGAAAATTGTTTTTATTCAGGTAATGTTCAAGTTAGATAGCACTAGCCAGGTATTCATATAAAAAAATATCAATTGAAACTTGGCATGCATGCATAATATTCACCACTGCTAATGCAAATGACAAGTATTTTACCCATAGAAAGAAGTCCTAATTCCGAAGCTAACAACTCTGAATGCTGGGTAATTTTTTATGCTTTTTTGTCATCTGATCAGTTTTTTCAAAATCAACATTTTTGAAAAATTCTTTCCAGGATACCATAAGAGTGTCAAACAATTTGGATCCTGATCAGGCCCGACATTATGTCAGGCCTGATCTGGGTACAAACTGTTTGCAAAGGTTATCCACAGACAGCACTAGTAGGTAAAGAGTTATTCAGCAAAGGATAGCCTTTCTCAAGTTGCCTTCATCTAGCATTGCTTAACTCTTTGCATGCCGGGGAATTTTGCATGATTTTATTGCAGTCCGCTGAACTTTTCAAAGTTAACCTAAATTAATATTTTCAAAAAAATAATTATTTTATGAATACCATAAAAGTGCAAAACAATTTAGATCCAGATCAAGCCAGACGTTATGCCAGGCTTGATCTGGTTCCAAACTGTTTGCAAAGATTATTAGCACAGCTCACGTAGTTTCTTGGAATGTCACAAATTTTCTGGTCGAATTTGTGGTATTCTAAGATTCAGTAATGGTACGTTATACAGTAAAACCTGTTTTAAGCAGCCACTCAAAAAGACCAAAAATTGGTTTTCAAGACCTATTATCGCTTAATGCAGGTCAAAAGTATTGCAGAATGCTCCAAGCAAAGCATTCTGCAATACTTTCGACCTTCATTAAGCTACCATTTGTCATTAAGATGTTTGCTTTGTCTATTTTTGAGTGATTTGTTTGTTTGTTTTTGTTGCTTTACGTCCCATGTCAACAGCTATGGTCATTGCGGGACGGTCAGTTCACTTAACCACACTTTTTCCTGGGCAGGCTTGAGCAAGCGGTTAACCAGTAATTTGTGCACATACTTTCGCTTGTAACTGACAACAACCCTTCTTGAATAAATCAGCGGAAGGGAGGAGAATGACCGTAGAAATGATTTCATGATCAATCTCCACGAAAGTATGGTACCGGGCCGGGATCGAACTCGCGACCCCTGGATCTGCAGTCAGACACGCATCTGTAGCCAGACACGTTACCGACTGCGCTACGTGGCCCGGTATTTTTGAGTGAACCCTTAAGACAGGTTTTACTGTAGTTACAAATATTACAGGGATTTGGCTAATATTGCATGCACATTGTCAAGGTTTCACAATATTTTACAAGAATCTATTATGCAATACTATGCATAATAGCCATTTTCCTTCAAATGTCATAAATGGTGCTATCACTTCAATTCCTGGTAATTTCCTAATTGTTTAGTCTATGTCTGACCCCTGCTTCTTTTACCTTGGCACATATAAGGATTTCATCAAACCTATTGTAAACAAGGCAAATTCGAAGAATTTATATCCCCCGAAGGGTTATTTGAGAGAAACATCCATTTATCTAACCCTTAGTTCACCTACAGTATCATTCAGATCATAACAAACGCCTGTCAAGTATGTTTTATTGCTTAGTTCAATAAAAAATATACTTACATCTGCACAATTTCAATATCTGACCTTTAAACCCAACCTCAGAGGTCAAGATTGTGTGTAAATTCAAAGTGTTACCTTGCATGTAGGTCTACACTTCTTCCACTTTACTTTGATATGCAACATGACCACTTTTAGAAAAGAATAAACACTTACTTTCATGGTGCTCTGTGCTCAATTCCCTTTAATTTGATATGCAACATGACTACTTTCTGTAAAAGATATAGTTTGACCTTTTGACCCCACCCCTTGGGTCAAGGGTGTGACTGTGGGCAAAATATTTGCAACCATGTTGCTGCCAGCGTCGTCAGCTTTAATTTGATATGCAACATGACTACTTTCAGAAAAATATATACTTTGACCTTTTGACCCCACCCCCTGGGTGGAGGGTGTGTCTGTGGGCAAAATATTTGCTACCATGTTGCTGCCAGCCTTGTCAGCTTTAATTTGATATGCAACATGACCATATTCTGGAAAAGTTTAATTTTGGCCTCGGCCCCACCCCTTAAGTCCACCAAAGGGGCTCGGAATCAGGCCTTCAAACTGAAATCCCGATTGATATGTTTCATATCTATTGCTGCTTTGCCTGCATGCAAAATTTCAGCAAAAAATATTGATAATTGCCTTAGTTATTGTGAAATTTAAATATTTGACCTTTGACCCCTTAGGTGGGGTCAAAGGGGGTGGGGTAAAACTTTGACACTGCCATTCTTATCTACAGGCACTTGGCAATCATGGTCTATAGTGAGAAGTTGTTAAATATAATAGCTTTGATGAAATGTGAAGATCATCACACAAAAAAGCTAATATAGGTTTTGCCTTATAATTGCCTATACTTAAACAAGGGCAATAACTCAAGTGTTAAGGGGTCGATTTTGACCAAACTTATAGGATATCAAGAGCTCATGGTACTAATCATTTGTACCAAGAATGAATTAAATCTGACCAATTAAAATAGGTACTGAGATATGGTTCCGGACACACAAAAAGTGCGAATAGACGGAATGGACGGACGGAAGACGCAATAACTATATCCCTCCGACTTCGTCGGGGGATAATAATAAAGCACCTCCAATGATATGAGCTACGGCATGAGATTTCCAACAATGCGGTATGTGCGACCAGCAAAGTCTCAGACCAGCCTGCGCATACGCGCAGACTGATCATAGCTTTTGCTAGTCGCTTGAATATTCTATGACTGTTAGCTACTGACTGAACATAATTTGGAGTTTCTAAGCTTAACAGGAGGTTGCACAGGCTCGTTGGAGTCTACACTTGTCAAAATGCCACATTGTTGGAAATCACATCACGGCTCATATACGATTTTAGACTAGAATTGTGATAATATAAATGTCTACATTCAACACCAAATCCATTTTTGGTCAGCACATATCATACAGTGACAATATGGGCCTCAACGCGACAAAACCTGTCTTTTTGAAATTTCGCTCGTAACAAGTCTAGACATGATACTTTCCAATAAGCGAATAAAAAAGGCGCTGATCAGCATGCGCAGATGCGCAGGCTGGTCTGCGCCTTTGTTGTTCGCACACCCCCGAAGACAGGTTTTCTCACGTCAAGGCCCATATTTCATCTGCACTGAGACCCTTGCTGTGAAAATTGGGGATGAACTCATCCCTTGATGCCACGGAAATAGGAGTCACTTCAAATGCCTTAAAAACGTTGTTCGTACTTCGCTTCAGTGACAAAGCAAACTGTATTTTTTGCTTAACTGTGGAGCTTTTCCTTTCCGAGCAAATCATATTCAGCAAAGGAATATGATGTAAAGACATTCTAATGCACTTGTTAATTTTATGTGACATCTGATTGGATAAAATAAGAGATTTGCGACAGTATATCCTGTGATATGCTGTCGGAAAGAATTCAAGGTTCATTGGGTGACATGTGGCTTTATGCCTGCGGCTTGCAACACTCCCAATCGAGACCATGCAAAGATTTTTTACAGTAAAAAAGCCCAGAAGTGCATTAGAATGAGAATAACCATATTTAAAATGTTCATTTGGGTAGGTATATCGTCGGACATATGGTCTGAAATCAATTTTATTGGCTCAGCTCATGCGTTGTCATAAAACTAAATTTCTGATCTTATATCTGACGGTATACCTCCCCAATACAGTGATCCCCTTATTGCTATGTAGAAGAGAGCCCAAAAGTTTTAATCCACACAACCATTGAAAGCCATAATCCATTATGTACAAGTAACTAAATTTAATCGGCAAACCACTTGTGTCACTATCACCGAATCTCTTCACAAGTTTCTGAGAATTACTACACCAAGAATTACAAATGAAAAAAGTTTGACCAGAAATGAACAACATTAACATGCCTCAGATAGACAGTAGATTCCATATTTATCTGGATAAGATTGGGAGTTTCAACTTTTCAAAATTACCCCCATTGTTATGTAATTCAGTAATTAGTAAGTTAACAATCCCCAAAATCTAGACCCCTTTACCATAATCAACCTAAAAAAACACACATGATCTAATGAGTGCACACTTAGTAGATTTGGGATTGTTTTCACTACATTAACTTCCGATTTCTTGTCAATCCAGTATGTCTGAAAGTTCAAAATTTCCAAAATCCTTAACTTATGAAATTCAAATCTTATAACTTGCAGTATGCCTACAAAATATCAAAATATTAAAATGAGTCAATAGTCTTTAGATAAATTAAAAACAAACCAGAAGCTAAAATAATTAGCTTAATTCAGTATTTTAAGGCCGACTTGCCTCAAAATCCTGAAGTAAGGAATGATAATGAAAACTTTCACCCTTGATCCAGTAGCGTATATCGATTCATTCTGATGATGAAAACAGTGTGGAGCCCAATCAACTAGCTTCATCAGAAGCCTGTTGATCTGGATCTACACTTATTTCAAGAGGATGAAGAATTTTGAAAAGCTTCGTGTGCAGTGTGCTAACTATAAGGTTGAATATGGTAATAAAACAGATCTAGAAACAGGGAATTGTTTTTGAAGGGGACACCCCTGCCTTATAACCAGATAAATACAGTAGCTATCCCATCCTTTGACCAGTTGCAACAATGTTCAACGCATCGAAAATTTCTTTGTCCACTCTTTTGCAAGTTCATTGTACTTAGATCTATCGGTCTTGTATATTCTGGCAATTTCAGGGACCAATGGATCATCTGGATTTGGGTCTGTCAGAAGAGAACAGATCGACAACAAAACTGAAATGGACAGAAAAAACACAAGTTTTGTTTTGCGTGAATGAATTCAATCTACTGGCTGTCAAAGAAATATTGAAGAAAACTCTTGACAAATGCAAAAGATACAATGAAAAACAAAAGATACAATGAAAAACAAAAGGTACAATGATTATGAAAAACAAAAGGTAAAACGAAAAACAGAGACTCAATCCCCAGAGTAATGAAATCTACAGCCCCCCCCACAGAGCAATACAGAGTATTTCAGCAGGTCGTCTTTGAATACAGCATCCAAAAACAATATTTAAGGGGTAAATTTGAGATTATAGCACGATTATTATGTACTTGGAACAACCACCGGAACAACCACATCAAACATCAACCCCATGATTTGGTAGATTAAAACTGTTCTGTAAAAAATTGTTAGTCAACATTTTGACACCAAAGGCAATACAACTGATGGCAAATTTTTCTGGAAGAGTTTGACATTTCATTCTGGGACAATTTGAATAAAAAGCCTAAAACTCTTCGCACTGTGTACATTAAATAACTTAAATATTTAAAGAATCCATGACATTACATGATACCCATCACAACATGGAACAGAATTCAAATTTGATGTTAGCCGTGAACTTTTGGAAAATGAACAAAAAATGGAGGGTGGCAATTCCAATCAAGAGCTGGTCACTTGTAAACCAAAAGCAATATCAATTTGAAATGCCGAGATATTCAGCAAAAGCCAATTTTTTATAATAAACAAACTAAGAAATGAATATTTTGATGCAAGTTGAAGTGGTGTTGCAACTGTAAAGATTTTAGTCACACACACTCAATTTTGTTTTGAAGTAAACAATGTTACAAATTTTATTTAACTCTTCTTTGTACTGATCAGTCCAAACTGTTTGCAAAGGTTATCTATCAGCAGACAACAAAAGTTGCCACTAGCAAGGAAAGAGTAGACAAGATCTGAACCCATCACTGCTGTAGAGTAACACACTTTACCAGGTAGAATTACAACAAAATCATGGAGCATGATGAGGTCAAGGTCATCACACAGTACACACTGCCTAAGACATATGAGCCGCGACCAGGGATTTCCAACAATGTAGTATGTCCGACCAGCAAAGGCTCAGACCGGCCGGACTGTGCATACGCGCAGTCTGATCAGAACCTTTGCTAGTGGCTTGAATATTCTGTGAGTGTTTAGCTACTGACTGAACAACATTTGGAGTTTCTAAGCTTAAAAGGAGGCTGCACTGGCTCTTCTGAGTCTAAACGTGTCAAAATGCCACATTGTTGGAAAACATGTCATGGCTCATATCACATTACAAGGCTTGACACTCACAGCTATCACTCCTTCACAGAAATAAGCTTTGCCGCATAGAAATGAGCCGTGAAATGTGATTTCCAACAATGTGGCATTTGACAAGTGTAGACTCAGACGAGCCTGTGCAGCCTCCTTTTAAGCTTAGAAACTCCAAATGATATTCAGTCAGTAGTTTAACACTCATAGAATACTCAAGCGACTAGCAAAGGCTCTGATCAGACTGTGCCTATGCGCAGGCTGGTCTGAGCCTTTGATGGTCGCACCCACCACATTGTTGGAAATCTCATGTCCAGGCTCAAATGGAGGTCACAGTCCATACTTGACGACCAAACGGACAATCAAAGTTTTGACTCACATCTGTCACTTCATCGAGTAGAATTATGATACCCACAACATATGGAATTGTTGTGAAAGTAGTCAACTAGTCTAGTTCAGAAATACCCTTAAAAATTCGCATGCTGGGTAATTTTTCATGTTTTTGTCATCTTCTGACTTTTTCAAAATTAAAAAAATTCTTTCTCGAACACAATTAGTGTCAAACAGTTTGGATCCACGTTATGTCCTGGCATTTTGTGGATCCTGATCTGGGTCCAAAGTGTTTGTAAAGGTTATCAGCTGACGACTAAAGAAGCCTCCAGCAAGTTGTCAAGATTATGACAGACAAAAAGTTCAGGAAAATAACTATTTTCTTCCTTTTTCTGTATAATTTATGTCCTAACTTACATTTTGTTCGTTTGATTTGATAATTTAAGTCCCAGTCAACAATTTTTCAGTTGTCGAGACAGGTCATCCTGGGTTGAACCAGTACTAAGCAAGGTTATATGTGTATTGCTCAAGGACACAACACAGTGACGCCTGTGAGGTTCGAACCAGCTGGCCCTCAGTCTCATGTCAAGTTCTAACTTACATGGAAATAAATTGAAAATTTTTGTTTGTTTTGTTGCTTTACGTCCCAAGTCAACAGCTATGGTCATTGCGGGATGGTCAGTTCACCTAACCACACTTTTTTCCTGGGCAAGCTTGAACAAGCAGTTAACCAGTAATCGTGCACATACTTTCGCTTGTAACTGACAACAACTCTTCATGAATGATTTGATTCAGCGGAAGGGAGGAGAATGACCGTAGAAATGATTTCATGATCAATCTCCACGAAAGTATGGGACCGGGCCGGGATCGAACTCGCGACCCCTGGATCTGCAGTCAGCTTCGCATCTGTAGCCAGACACGTTACCGACTGCGCTACGCGGCCCGGTAATAAATTAAAAATAAAGCATCAATATATGATATCTGTTAATTTATTGGGTAATCAAATGATCTTATCACATTAACCTGTGAAACTAAACTTAGGCAATACCAGAAAACAGATTATGCTGCATGTGAATAACAAAGGGTCAGACCAGCCTGTCCATCTGTGCAGTCTGGTCAGTGCCTTTAGTTTTCTCTCTGGGAAGCATAATAGCTAAGCCTGCTATACAGTCTAGATGGTTAACATGGTAGCAGTACCTCATTTTAAGGGAGAGTGTCTATAAAATCTATAGCAGATGCTTATCAGCAAACAGGTTTCTCCCTTGGACTGTACCAGTAAAACCTGTGTAGCCACTCTCAAAAATACCTAGAATTGCTTTTCAAGAACAATCATCGCTTAATGCAGGTCAAAAGCATTGCAGAATGTTTCAAGGGGAGCATTTTGCAATACTTTTGACCTTCATTAGGCTACCATTTGTTCTTAAGATCTTTGTTTTGTCTATTTCTGAGTGGCTGTTTTACACAGGTTTTACTGTACATGGGAAAGGGGTATGTGCATTAAGGGGCTATTTTGGCCCCCTCTAGAGCCAAAAACTGAAAGTTGCCTTTCACCAATTTCATCTTATTCATTTATTAGGAGAATAGCCCAAGTGTAAAATTCTGCCATTTATTTTACTTTTACCGGTTGCTATGGTAACCAAAATGGCTGACAAAATAGGCTTAAAATAGAGAAATTGCCATTTTAGGCCAATTTGATGATTTTGGAGACCGATTTTTTAAGAATTAGATATCAGCACAAGCAAATACCAAAAAAACCTTTTAATATATTGTGTGCCGGGATAATTCTCATCATCTGTTAAAACATTCTTTTAGTATTTGCTTGTGCTCTATATTAATTCCTCTGTTACATGTCTCAAATTTACAAGAGGAAAAAACAAAATCAACGACCACTGGCTCAAATTTGCTCCAAATGGTCTATTTTCAGCCTATTTTGGCGGCCATTTTTGTTACCATAGCAACCGTAAAAGTCAAATCAATACCAGAACTTTCCACTTCGGCTTTTGTTCTAATAAACTAGTGAGAAGAAACTTGTGAAGAGCAACTTTTATTTTTTGACCTCATAGGGGGGCCAAAATAGCCTCTTAATGCACGTCCCCCTTTCAATATTCCAGCGAGTGTCTGATGCCGAGCAGGATAGATTCAACCTCACCTGGTCATTAACTCCCAAAGACAAGTTTTCACACAACACAGGGCCCAAATTAACCTTTATCCTGCCAATATTTAGTTGTCCTGAAAATGTTGTCTGCTTATTACGCCTGCTGCCATATATTCAAAATGCACTCAGAAAACTTCCATTATTGAAGCAAACAATATGAACCCTGATCAGTCTGCTCCCATGGGAGCGGTCTGATCTGGGTTCATATTGTTTGTTTGATTTGATTCTTTACGTCACAGTCAACACTTTTTTAGTCATGTCAGGGTGGGTCTTCCTGGGTTGAACCAGTACTAGGCAGAAGATAAAGTGTCCATCTCAAGGACACAACGCAGAGCCTCCAGTGAGGCTCGAGCCCGCAACCCATTGATATCGAGTCAAGCAATCTACTAATGAGCTACCACTCTCCCTGGGTTCAAATTGTTTTTTATATGTACTATTAAAGTTTGTCAGCAAATGTAGCAGACATCATTTGTTGTGAATGGCAGGAAAAGGGTCAAGCACAGAGTTTAACCCTTTACTCCATTGGCTGTTTTTAGATCAGGACATCATTTTCTATTTTTAGACAACATTAAAAAAATTCAAGAAAGTTAAGTTTTGAATACTTTCGAAAATATTATGGAAAATGGAGCATTTGCTCTTTTGGAGCAAATGCTCCAGTTTCCATAATATTTTCAAGTACATGATATTTCAAAGGCATTATTATGGAGTAAAGGGTTAATACAAATAATGCCCTCATGGGCTCTACCACATCGCTTGCATAGCAAATTTTGGACATCAATTCTGTAGAGTTCACTGAGCACTGTAGATGGTCTAGCCGTGACATCATATATCATAATCAGATTTTTTTATTTAAGCAGGGGCATCATCCACGTTAGTGGGCCCCCTTCCAGGTAACTGGCTAGCTGCACGCATAGCAAATCTCACGCCTGATCTCCAGGTGCTCCTTTCTTGAGGGTTAACTGTTGTGATAGGTCCCGGTAAACAAACATTTTATGGCAAAAATTGTTGTCTTTTCTTATTCACCAGTTTACGTTTAACCCATTGTATACTAATGAATTCTTCCAATAATCTTGGGATAGTTCAATGTACATATCTAAGGGTGTCAAGTTATAATTTCATAAAAATATTGTATTCTTTTGCCTGAAGATCTTTTTTTACCTTTACAGTGTAGACCCTGATGAAATGCAGCATTATGCTGCATTTTACGTAGATCTTCACTGTATAAAAAAGTACCTGTTCAGGGGTTTTCCATATACAAAGCAGTGATTTTATCAGTTCTACATTTTGGTGAAAATTTCATGAAAATCTGAACAAAAATAGCAAAGTTGCAGATCCATAAAAATTTGCATAAAAATGTGAATGAAAACAGGTTTTCATTCACATTTTTATGCAATTTTTCATTAGTTTTATGGAGGTCAATTGAAGCTACAAATGTGTTACAGCTTTACACTGCTAATTTCCATTTAAAATGGCCGTTCAGTTCTTTTAGACTGCAGCAAACTTTCCCAAATTTAATGGTTTCCAAAATTCAACAGGGCTCCGGCCCCCGACTTCAGAAAGGTAGGAAAATCCCTGCAAAGGCTTAAATATATATTTTAGGTGCTCAAAAGTGTAACATGTTTTGGTTGTGAAATAAATATGTTTTTAATTATGCGCTCTTATCTGGAGGGCTGACCAGGAGCGTGTTATAGTATGTGCAGTATCTATACTACTAAATAAACGAATTACCGCATAAACTGAAAAATCGAGGTCATTTTCATGCTTGATTTCTTTACTGTTACTTTAAGATATTGCTTTCATTGATAATCTCGGTTAGGATGAGTTTTCATTTAGCATAGATTTAGAGAATTTTGGAATTAAGTGTGTTTTCTAAAAGAACTGCGCCCTCTGGCGAATGTTTCTATATTTAGTGTATGTCACGTTCATGGTCACGCGTCACTATTTTTAGATCGATTGGGTTTCCAATACAAACTGAATGGAGATGACCGAAGCGTTCCGAATTTTTGTGTATATGTCATATGTATATGTGTATTATGCTGTGTCAAGTCGGCCATATTATAAACAACAATGGGGAAAACGCCGCCAAACTCGCCAAAGAAAAAAAGATATGGCTGTAATTTTAAATAATCCCTTATCAAAACTGATTATTAGTCGCGGTAATCATCACACCTTTCTTCGACACGCGCTTATTAATCCTAAGTGTCAAGGTCGCTGCGCATAATGTACTGTTTACATCGATTGGCTTGGTCGTACCACTTATATCACGGTAGGCAATGACGCTATCAAATATTATTAGTAAAAGGCGCCTCGCTGAAGTTTTTCTGTGATTTTCTTGACGAGAAGAAATAAACATAACCGCATTTACAAGTATCAGCTTTTGTAAAAAGAAAATAAAAAAAAAATCGTCGGTTCCGGGTCATTTCGGCCCATGGTCATTTCGGCCCAATAATCCCTTTTTGGTTCTTAGAAAAAAATAAATCTCACTCCTAAAAAATTTGGTAAAATTGGTCCGCGCGGTAAATGCGAGCAGAAAATAACCATTTTAAGGGCGTCGCGCGCAATCTCACTCTTTAAGATTTCAAAAAGTTGACAGGTATGCAAATAACGAAGTAAGAACTACACCAAAATCACCACCTTAGAACGGTCAGGTGCAAGCTACTGGTGAGGGCTTGAGGTTGAATTTGTTTTTAGCTCACCTTAGCAGCATATGTCAGCTTATAGGTAGGATGCCCATGGTCCGTTGTCGTCAACAATTTCAAACATCTTCTTCTCGGAAACCATTTGACCAATCAAAGACAAATTTTATGTGGAGCCTCTTTGGGTAGGGGGAACGAAAGTTTGTTTGTTGCATCTGGGTCACATGACCAAGATGGCCGCCACGCCCATATATGGTAAAAACCCTTCAAAAATCTTCTTCCCCGGAACCGGTGAACCAATTTCCACGAAACTTGGTATGTAGCAGTGGTGACTCTGCCCATCATACTTTGTTCAAATGATGACCTACGGTTGACCTTGACCAATTTTACAACAAGGTCAAATTTGTTAACTTAGGCTTTTCTACAGGAAAAAGTGAAAGCTGTTGATTTTTTCACAAATATTTCAGCCTCTGACCTGAAACCAACTGAAATAATGAAGAATTGTGAGTATTGAAGGCCGAGGTCATTTCTTGACCTTGGCTAAAGGTCATTTACATATATGAAAATTAAAACTGGCTTTTCTCGGAAATTGATGGGCCAATCAAACCCAAATTTTATATGTTAGCTTTCAGGTACAAGCAGGGTTCCAGTTTGAGGGCAAATCGGCGAAATACTTCTCCCCAGACTGCTCCGTTTCGCCTATAATGGTCGTAAAAAGGGAAGTGTATTTCGGCATATGGAGGCGCGGTGGCTCAGTGGTAGAGCGTCGGACTCGGGACCTAGAGGCCCCGAGTTCGAACCCCACGACCGCTGTGTAGTGTCCTTGAGAAAGGCACTTTCACCTTCCCAAAGTACTAATAATACCCAGGAAGAAGTGGCTCCGTCTCAACATGACTGAAAAATTGTTTACCGGGACGTAAAACACCAATCAATCCAAACCATTTCGGCATCAGTGTTCCTTTTCAGGCCATTTTGGGGGGCGAAATTCGGCCCCACTCCCAAAGGCGAAACACCTCCTTTTTCCCAATTGGCACAGTAAAATTCCCAATCAGAAGTTGGAAGAAAAATAAGGAGAAAAAGTTTGTTTTTTAACCACGAAAAGTAACGACATTTCCAGGTTTGCCTTTGAAGAAGATAATTTGGTATACAAAAATTTCCTTAAATATTGTATTTCTTTGCATTTTGAGTGTGAAAACCACTCATTTATTGGTTTGGGCAGCTACCACTTAAAAAATTGCAGACTAATTTTTCCGACATTGTCCCTATTTTTGGACAGTACCAGTAACCAACACAACACTAAACTATAATAATCAGCAGACCTTAGTATAAACTTAAATTGACACTAGCTTTAAACAAGTACAGACTTTTGGGGGGGGGGGGACTCACAAAACAGTAACAAAACAAACAGAACTTCTATAAAATAGTTAATTACTACCATTGATGGCAACTAGAGTTATGAAAGTTCAAGACACCTTTCTCTGACTCACGCTCAATAATCCTAAGTTTCAAGGTCGCTAAACAGCTTACATTGATAGGCTTGGTCGTACCACTTGACGCAGTAGGCAATGACGCTATCAATAAAATCTGTTTAAAAAAGTGCATTGTTCAGAAATAAGAACCTGGATTTGAGCGATTTTTGGCATTGTTTGGAGGAAAACAAATATAGTAAAAGTCACCTCGCTGAAGATTTTTAGTGATTTTCAAGATGAGAAGATATAAGCATAATCATGTTTACAAGTATCAGCTTTTGTAAAAAAAATTAAAACTCGCCGGTTTCGGGTCATTTCGGCCCATACCTATTTGGGCCCATGGTCATTTCGGCGACTAGAATCGCCAATACAAGTTTCAGATTTCATAAAGCTGTGAAAAATTAACACACATGAAAGGGGGATACAAGTTTCAGCTTTTTTAAATGCAAAATAAAGGTAAATTGACAATCATGAAATATTTCCGCGCTTGCGTGGGCTCTTTTCTAGTAACTTTAATATGCACACAGCACACTTATTCGGTCGATTATGGTTCAGCTCTTAGTTAACAAACCCCTAAACAGGTACCTTGGCAAACAGCAAAGACCAAGATTCATTATGGTCTGCGCAGTTTGCTAAAACAAAAAAGAAATACAATATTTTTAGAAATTATATTCCGTGGCCCCTCAATAAATACAATTGACCATAATGACTAAAATGTAACAAACTTTAAGCAAAATTCCATTGGTCTGAAAAACTGTTAATGGATAATTACAGTGACGTCCCCTAACATTGCCCGGCCCCTAACAGAGTGCACTAGCCCAAGTGACTATAACACATTTAATCAGATAAAATGTTTTTTGATATTTAAAATCAGGATGCTTTTGGAAAGAGAAAACTAGCAAACAGTTTTCACTTTATGCTTCCACTGCTGAGCAGGGGTGGATTTCGGCAAAAATTTGAAATGTTAACTTTCTGACCGTAATTTCAAATGACCCAGGCTTCAAATTTTTTACTTTGAATTAAGAACAACCTCCTCGATATATTTTGTAAAATAATTCATCAAAAAGAAGTTATTTAAAAAAAAGAATTCAGAAAGTGCGCAATGTTAGGGGAATATTTTGCTATCCTAAAACAGGGGGATGTGCACTTCAAATCAAAGTAGCTAGAAATCAAAAACATATTTTCATTTTGAATTTTGTATAAAGTATAATGATTACTTCATTTCGCTGTGAACAATTTTTCAATTGGTTTCTTATTATATCCAATGGAGGTTAAAAGGCTTAAGTATGCAATGTTAGGGACCTTCACCGTATGCAAGTAACTGACAACTGCCCTAGGTGAACCAAATTCAAGATTTAACTAGTTTCAGTAGCTAAGCAGTGTTTTTAATAACCAAGCTACATGTATACCATGCTTAATAGCTCAATGTTTTTTCAGAGACAAACAGTTGCACTTATTCTTTGCTCTTGAAGTTATATCAAGCTTAATAACAACAAAGGAAAACCTATGAGTAAACTGGAGCTTAAAAGGCCATGGGTCGCTCACCTGAGAATGCCATAAAAGTATAGGAAAGCATAGCTCCTCCCAAAGTCCAGCTATGAATTTTGATAGATCAGCACTTTACATGGAAAACTTTCCATTATTTATGCAGGATGTAGATCCTCAAATTTTCTTTATATAAGTCTATGTAAAACATGTGACCTCCAGGACAGTGCCATTTTTGGCCATCAGGGGCAAGATTTGAACAAACTTGGTAGAGGTTCACAACATAATGGTTTCAGACAAAGCATTTTTATGTTTTCCTATATAAGCCATTGTAAAACATATTCTTCTAAGAAACAAGTTCTTTTTATTTGTTCGTCTTTCATTTCTAAAATCTATCCAGAAAGATAACCCTTGGTAAGAAGTGTTTTCTCCCTTACATCAGACAACAAGATTTTTTATGTTGTTCCTTTAAACTGACCACACCCCCTGACAGCAATCAAAATAATTTGAACAAATTTGGTCAAGGGTCACCCAAGGACCATTTGTACCAAATTATTTTGAAATATGACCAGTAGTGTTTGAAAAGATTTTTAACCCTTAAAGCGCCAATCGCAACAAAAGTCGTCTGCTTTTTACGTCTGCTGAAATGTTTAAGAAGCCTCTATGGCAAACAGTGTGGACCCAGATCAGACTGCTCCTATAGGAGCAGTCTGTTCTGGGTCCACACTGTTTGTTTATATACTTAATTCGTCGGTAATGCTAGGCAATTATTTGCAGCAGACGACTTCAGCAGACGTCATTTTCAGATGCATTTTTTTCTTGGCGCTTTAAGGGTTAAAGTTTTTTTCATTTGCATGGGATAGACTTTTTGAAACAACTTTGATAGGAGACCACCCAAGGATCATTCCTGTGAATGTTGGTGACAATCCACCCAGTGGTTTAAGAGATGTTGTTCATAGCTAATTGTTGACCTTTGTCGTCTGCCGAATTTTTCGAAAAATTCTTTCAGGTATACCATCAGCATCAGCTAGCTAGGATCCAGATCAGGCCTGACATTCTATTGGGCCTGGTCTGGGTCCAAACTGTTTGCAAAGGTTATCAGCAGACAACACTAGTAGGTAATGAGTAAAGTACATGTAATAAGGAAATGGTCTGAATATGGCTGAGCAATTCTACATTCTGTAAACTGATAGCAGTGACATGTCATTTGCTGATAACCTTTGCAGACAGTTTGGACCCAGATCATGACCGAAAGAACTTTGGTCCTGATCTGGGTCCAAACAGTTTGACACTCTGATAGTTTTCCTGAAAGAATTTGTAAAAAAAGATAATTTTTTAGGTACAAGGAAAAGTGGCCTCACTAAAAGCTCCTTCGATTGTTCAACAAAATGATCACAAAAATGTTAGTTGATGTCCATCGTAAGCATCACATGGCATATTTCTTTGTCCACTCTTTTGCAAGCTCTAGATATTTTTTTCTATCAGTCTTATATATTCTGGCTATGTCTGGGACCAGTGGATCATCCGGATTTGCATCATTCAGAAGTGAACAGATCGACAACAAAACTGAAACAAACAAAACAAATCCCTCAGAACTTATTCTTTACATCCCAGTCAACAATTTTTCAACCATATCAGGATG
This sequence comes from Loripinus fragilis, assembly GCA_964019695.1. Taxonomy (NCBI): domain Eukaryota; kingdom Metazoa; phylum Mollusca; class Bivalvia; order Lucinida; family Lucinidae; genus Loripinus; species Loripinus fragilis. The sequence goes on from OZ026516.1 coordinate 112,673,049, forward strand.
GGTCCAGTACTAAGCAGCATAGAGTGTCTTGCTGAAGGACACAACACAGTGACTCCACCGGCAGTGGGACTCTTACAAGCAACCCTTCGATTTCAGTCTAACACTACCAACTGACCCACTGTGCTCTGCCCTCCAGTACTAAAGACATTTAGATCAATCAAACAAACAGTTCCACACAGGGAGCTGTCCTGCCTGCCAGGACAAAGCAGAAAGTGGCATGTACTAAAGCAGATGTGACAAAAATTGATTGGGTCCAAGCTGTTCGCATAGGTTCGTTCAGGTGAATACCCATGCTCTGACATACAGGAGTAGGCAAAAACAGCATCTACTGCAATGGCTGTGTAAGAAATGCAGCAGGCTACAACAACTGATACCAAATCCTAATTATAGGTGTGCAGGGATCAAGCTAGGGGGCAACTAGGGCGAAATAGTCGCCCTAGGGGCCGAAATTTCGCCCTAAATGGGACCCAGGGAGAAGTGGGAGTCTCCCTAAAAAAAAAAAAAAAAAAAAAAAAAAAAATTTTTTTTTTTTTTTTTTTAGGAGACTCATTTTCATTCTGTCACCACACAAATGCAAGCTGTGGTGACATTATCAGACAATCTACTACCACTGCATCGTATTTCTCCTTTCATTAAATGGCAATAGAATGTGTAATGGCTAATTTGCTTCTAAATTGACAGAAAATGTCGTAATTTTGCGCTTTAACTTCTCTCTATCTGACTGTCACTTCTCCCTAATTTTCCTGTAGGGAGAAGTCACTTCTCTCTAAAATTCTGGGCCAGCTTGGTCCCTGGGTGTGCACGGTGAAAACCACAGAGTGAAGTCCAGGTGGGATCTGATAAATTGGAGGGGGTAGCTTCCTACTGCTACCTGGATGGCATGCTTTCCCCTGGTGGAGGCTGTGAACTAGCTGTCACTACTAGTGCGAAAGTTCAGAGACCTACTACTAGTTCTCACATCCCCCACCCCTCTTACAAGACACATGGCCTTGTGTACAGCTCTTGCGTGGAAAGTGAAACTTGGCCATTGACCAAGAGGAACCTGCAGGGCAATGACAGAGTCAGATCAGACAGATCTGCAGTATCAAGCCAGAGGATGTGGCCACAGTAACGTCAAGCGAGCTACTGGCAAAGCTTGAAGACCTTGACCTCATTTCGCGAGAGTGAGAAGGCTTCCCTGGTTTGGACATGTGGAGCATTCTAGTGGTGCAGTCATAACAGCAATTGATATACAGGTGGCCAGGGAGGCCTAAGGTGACATGGAAGAAACTGTCTGAAAGTGACTGCCGTGAGTGGAAGCTCACGACAGTTGACCCTCAAGAAAGGAGCACCTGGAGATCAGAAGGGGGAGGGGGCTCACTGATGTGGATATTACCCCTGCACCTGCCATTAAATCAAAAATCTGAATCTGATTATGATCATGATATGACATTAGCAGACGACACTAGTAGGCAGAGTTTACAGTAAAACACTGGCGCTAATGGTGGGAAAAACAAAAAAAGCCCAAATATGAGACAGCGAAATACAGTTTCAATCTCAGTTACACAATATGCAATAAATGGACTTAGTGTGTTGGTATCCATTTTGTCAAAAACAACTTTTGAACGGTACAGTATGTTTCAACGTAGAGGAAACCATGTCCCATGAGAATGGAAAATAACTTAAAAGGACATTAAATTGAGACACCGCCAAAAAGCCAAATTTTGATGCCGCGAATATAAAGTGGTACACAGTAGTTTCTGTAGCAAGATTGGCTTTCTCACAACCAGGTTGCATATAAATAACTCAAACAGTTCATTTTCAGCATTTATTCTTTGCTCTTACTTTATAATTACAAAGGAAAATCATAATATGTTTGGTACAAACTTTAGTTATCAGTAGACCTTACAGTTACCTTACATCACTGTCATAAACAGTATACAGGAGTAAACTAAGGAGCTTAAAACAATGAAAGCACTTCTCTTACAAACCCCAAAAGAGCAAATTGTTGTTATTGTTTTCAGTCACAAAATATACAGTATGCCTATATGACTTCTTTTTATTTCAAGTTTAAAACTTTTTACCAGCTAGTGTTGTCTGTTGACAAGCTTTGCAAACAGCTTGGACCCAGATCAGGCCCGACCTTTTGTAGGGCCTGATCTGGATCCAAACTGTTTGACACTGATGGTATTCCTGAAAGAATTTTTTTTAGGATTTTGAAAAAATCAACAGACGGCAAAAATGCTGAACAATTACCCAGTAAGCAAATAGTTAAAAGGTGTAACCCAATGGACAAACTGAAACAAGCTAACCGTTTACCATTTATCTCATAGAGATGTCTTTTAACACTTTTGCAAACAGAGCAGACCCAGATCAGGAAGCTCTTGTAAGAGCTGCCTGAACAGGCTCTACTCTGTTTGCTTATGGAAATATATCTGATCCTACACAAGTGGACCTGACACTTAACTGCTCTTAAAGGAAACAATTCGCTCCCTCTGGGAGCAAATTCTTTCCTTTAAGAGAAGTTCCCATTTTGAAAAGGGACATAATTGTAGAGAATCATTGCTTGATACAGTAGTCTCCCTTTGATGTGTGTAACTTTTTCGTCGTTCTGGCTACTCCATTGCAGATCAACTGGCAGCATGCTTTAACCCTTTGAGGACCAGAAAACTCCAACTTTGGCATACAGTGGGTCTGCACTGTTTGCTAAGCAACCAATCCAGCTCCATCATTGCATATTCCAGTTGGATTGGCTGTCTGCTTCCTAATTTTGAAAGCAAAATTTAGAAATCGGCAATGCTATTTGATATTTCACTCATAGAACTTTTCCACACTGATATCCGTTTTGAGAGGATGGTCTGCTTGGCACTTTTTGTAATGAAAAAAAAGAAGACATTTTGTCAACTTCAACAGTACTAAAATTAGTTTATGTGCAAGGCAGACTATTTAAGGTATGTAAAAGGTAAACATCAAGGCCATCGAATAGCATTTTCAGGATTTCTAAAATTTTGTGTTGGTTAGAAAAATAACTATTTTGCTGAATTTAAGGTCCATCTCATTCATAGGAAACAGGTTCCTCTTCTTCATAACATAGTAGTGATTTTATGCGATGAAAGAGCTGGATTGGTGGCCGTGCTAAGACAAAATCAATTTTCAGAGATAACAGTTTTCAGAAATAATAAACTGTGACTCATCAGTATACTTTATATAATGGACCATCCCGACTGGGTTAATGTGCAGCCTAATCAAGGCAATTCATTCATAATTCTGTCTCCGGTATACATCAAGGGGCTACTTTTGATCACATATGTCATTGAAACCATGCAATATTCACAGGTTTAGATAAGTAAAACATTTCAGCGGAAAATAGTAAATGTTTTCTTGCCCATAGTTTTAAGCATACGTTTTGGGTGCTCAAAAGAACCGTCTCATTGAGACGGCTCTTTTTAGTATCCACAACATATGTTTTGGTTGAGAAATAAGAAAAACTATTTTTCTTTTACACACTCTTTACTAAAGGCCTGAATATTGCAGAAAAATATAGAGCTTCAATATTTCATGATAAAAGGCCTAGTCACAGGTATAATATAGAAAAGTTTAAAGGGGCTCTTTCATGGTATGGGAAATTAACATGGGAGTCTGCCCACGCTTGGAATTTGATAATATTATGTTTACTAATTGACTTGGGTATGACTGTTATATTTATGGTGCATTTGAGTTTTTATGCAATTCCATTGCTAATTTATGACGTCATGTATGATATCACTACAATTCCTCAGGGTACCCAGTTATAATCATTTCTAAAGTAAATGACATATCATGTAACGGGCGCATAAATGTTTTATTAAATAAATATATCATTGTTACGTTCGTTGATGCTATAAATGGCTTTGTATTTATTAGATTAGTGGGTGGGCATTCTTTTTTATGACATGGTACCCCAATTTTCAACTGTAAATTATGTATTCAGTCAAATTTGGAATTAAAATTTTTATGCGTTGCTGTCTTTGTCAAGATACCATTTCAACATATAAACTAGCCATATATGTTAGGAATATGTAGACCAAATTTCATGCAATTCAAGGACTGGTAACATATTTTTTCAATTTGATGTAAACACATGGCCCTAATTCATCAAAATGTAAAAAATACAATAGTTATGTTTCAGTGTAAAATATACTTGAATACTTGCTTAGTTTGAATCACCATGCTAGTACGTTTATTTGTAAAAGTTGATATGTGCAGTGTTTTTCCTTATTATGGATTGGCAAAGAAAAAAAACAGTATTCTTTGATATTAAATGCCACGATTCTTATTTAATGAAGTGCATACACAATAATGTTACCCAAAATGATACAATATGGTGACACCTGTACTTACCACATCAAGTTTCTAACGTAAAACTACATCTAACCAATGTTACACGTAATATCTGACATTATTAAGAATTTTAATTCATACAGAAGAGAAACCTTATGACAAATCAGTTCATACAGGAGAAGAACCTTATATCTATGATTTTATAATTGTAAGCCTCATAGATAAACCTGGTTCACAAGAATAGCCCCCTGTCAAACCTATTGGTTAAAATTAACCATTTCGGTCAAAGAGAACTCTTGGCCCCAAAGGTATTGCTAATTTAATGCTCAATTCTTCTCTGATCATTCTGTTCTGTAAAACTGATGCTGATTTCCATCAAATAGGAACATTTATACTCTAGCTGCCTGTTTATTCTAGGCATACAGTTACGTTTTTGGACCTCACTTATTCATGTAGAACACTGTGATATGATACCTTTGATAAGACTCTGTTACACTTTATCCTGGTCACGGCACCAAAATGTGGTTACTCTAGTTCAGTTGGGATGTAAAGAAATATTTAGCCTTCTTGTTTTCACACGTTTATTGTTATGATATTATGTTTCTTAAACATTATCATTCAGGACTTGAGAAAGTGATACATATTGTCTAAGCCCCATAGTGCCATGACATGAGGCCAAGTCCTTCGGCATTTCCAGCCATTGAATCATTTGAAATTGTCTAAACATGTCTTTCTTCAAGAAAATTTGAAGTTGATTAAAAAACATCCTCCTTCTGTCGAGTTATTGATTCATTTCAACTAAATAATTATAATTGCTAAAATTGACCTATACCCATAAGAGGTAGGAAATGACAAAGTTACCGGGTTTGGATTTTAATGAAATTTGGCTCAGATCAGCGGGATATGTATGGCATGTTTTTGTGATAATATGATATTTTGACAAAGACTAAAACATATCTATCTTTGGAATTGAATGTTGAATGTTTTGTACATTTTTGAGAAAAAGTATTGAAATTTTATAATCACTTCTTCAGAAAACGTAAACCATACTTTATCCAAATGGTTTTGTGGTATTAATATAATGTCTATGGTAATTTGGATTCAATCTAGATGACAAATCATAGAAATAAACAAAACCATAGATTTAGGACATAGAAGTTTAGAGACAGGTACCACCTCAAAGGTGGGGTACGTCAGGGTTGCTTCCTAAGACTTATTCTTAACTATCTTATTCGATAAATACATTTTCGTAGTTTGTATATAATGAGTTATTAATATGCAAAGTTCAAAGAAAATCCATGCGTGGGCACAGATGCAAGTACCCCTTTTATTTAATCCGTTGCAAAATCAGAATAATATATTTGATAGGGCTGACCTCACATGCTACCAAACTAATTTTTCTTACACCAGTTCTGGCATTTTCATACATAATACTACGCTAACATACATCCAAGGCTTGACTAAACTGGGCTGTGGTGTTCCGAATACAAGGCAATCATGTTCACTGAACATAAGACATAAATGGGTAAAAGTTTCTTTGATCCTATATAGTGTGCTAAGCTCTTTGCATGCTAGTCCAGGTAATTTTTCTAGAGATTTTTGTTGCTTGCTTTTTGGACTGATATTTTGATGGCCCAGATGTAGGTCCAAACCATTTGCATCATAGATTATAAGTGAAAAGATATAAAGTTAAAAAGCAGTCAGTTAACCACTTGCTAGCAGAGGATTCTGTCGCCTGCTGAGAACCTTTCCAAACAATTTGGGCCCAGATCAGGACCGACATTTTGTCGGTCCTGATCTGGATCCAAACCTTTTGACACTCTGATATTGTTCCAGAAAAACTTACTTTTGAAAAGTCAGCAGATGACAACAATTTAAACATGAAAAATTACTTGGCATGCAATGAGTTTTAATCTCAGTATAAAAAGTCAGATAATTGTCCTTCAAAACTCAAGTCTGGCCCCCAGGTTTTAAAACTTTTTTTATGCTCGACTCAACTGAGCATGAAAATTTCAACTACTCATAAAAACTAAAATACAGACAAATGAAGAAGTTTCTTGCTTTAAGTCTCTCAGATGTTGTATTTATCATGCTAATAATTGTTAAAATGCCAACTTGACATTTATGAGCAGGATAAATTTCATTTTTTTTTGTTCTGTTTTTTTTTACGTCCCAAGTCAACAGCAGGAGGGTCAGTTCACCTAACCACACTTATTCCTGGGCAGGCTTGAACAAGCGGTTAATCAGTAATTCGTGCACATATGTTCGCTACCCTTCTTGAAGGATAAATTTCGTATTCAGCTGAGTAAGCCTGAATTGAGCATGAAAAAGGTTTTATAGCCTGGGGGCCAGAGCGCTGTAGCTAGAAAAATACACCTAATTCAGAATTTGGGTGAATACACTTTTAACATTTTCTTTCATGGAGCCTGCAAGGACCTTCCAAAATGCCTTCAATGAGTACCCACAACATTAGTTCTGTTTTAACTCTTTGCCTACTATAGGACGTTTTTCCCACGTTTTTGTCATTCTCCTAAAATTTTTTACAAAATCAACTTGGGAATACCATCAGATCATCAGATTGTCAAAAAGTTTGGATCCAATTAAGGTAAAACATCAGGCCTGATCTAGGTCCAAACTGTTTGCAAAGGTTATCAGCAGGTAAAGAGCTAAGTCATATGAAAATGATCTGGATATCCTACATTCCTTTAACTCTTTGCTTGATAGCAGCGACTTGTCATCTGCTGATAACCTTTGCAAACAGTTTGGACCCTAATCAGGACCGACAGAATGGTGGTGCTGATCTGGGTACAAACAATTTGACACTCTGACAGACTTCTTGAAAGAATTTTTTGAAAAAGTAAACTCAAAATTTAAGTTACCCAGCATGCAAAGAGTTAAATTTTGATTGAAAGTCCAAGGAAAAGTGGCCTCTCTAAAAGCTCCCTCGATTGTTCAACAAAATGATCACAAAAATGTCAGTTGATGTCCATCGTAAGCATCACATGGCATATTTCTTTGTCCACTCTTTTCCAACAGTCGTGTATTTTGCTTTATCAGTCTTATATAATCTTGCTATTTCTGGGACCAGTGGATCATCCGGATTTGGATCATTCAGAAGTGAACAGATCGACAACAAAACTGAAACAAACAAAACAGAAATCCCTCAGAACTAATTTGTTTTGTTTGATTCTTTTCATCCCCACACTGGTAAATGTATACATGGATTTGGTGGTATTTGGTGATCATCAGATCGGTACTCGAATCTATTCCTAAATGCTTACATAAATCGCCATGTGCATGCCGAATACTTAAAAATGATCTAATTCTATAGTCCTTCAGGCATATGGCATTTTTTTCTATATAGTATTAACACCAATATCTACGACTTGCGGTCTATGAAGTACTGGCAATACGCGTAAATACCACCAAATCGACGTATATATTTACCAGTGTGATCCCCGTCAACAATTTTTCAGTCATATCAGGACGAGTCTTCCTGGGTTGAATACCAGTACTAAGCAGCGGATAGTGTCTTGCTGAAGTACACAACACAGTGACTTCTCCAGCGGTGGGGCTCTATTCCCCTCTAACCAGTAACTCTTGCAAACAGTGCAAAACCAGAGCAAACGATGCAAAATGCAGCGTCTGATCAGGTTCTCCATTGTTTGCTTACAGTTTCTTTTAAAATTTGAATAAAAATGAAAAATACCACCTAACAACCCTAAAATTGGAAATAGACTCGTCCAATGTTAAGGATGGGAAAATACATTCTGCATAAATGGGTTAAGGTGTATTTCTCTTTACCATTGTCCTTCTTACCCAGATTTATCCTTTTTTGTAAACACTGTAGATCCAGATCAGCTTGTTTCTGATGAAGCCATCTGATCAGGATCTGCACTGTTTTCCTGTCCGATTTAAGTACATCAAATTTTTTATCCCCAGATGAGGGAGGGCAGTGGCTCAGTGGTAGAGTGTTTGACTCGAGACTGACAGGCAGCGGGTATGAGCCTCACCTGCGTCACTGAGTTGCGTCCTCGAGCAAGACCCATTAATCCTAGCTTAGTACTGGTTCAACCCAGGAAGACCCGTTCCTTTATAACTAAAAGATTGTGGATGGGTCGTAAGGAATCAAATCAAACAAACAAACAAAATATCCCCAGATGAAAGGCTATCTCAGGGTAACATGTAAATCACCAAACAAAAGCCCCTATGTTCACCTTGGTTATCATTCAGATCATAACAAAAGCCTGTAGTGCCAACATGCTTAGTTATCTGCACAATTCAAAATCTGACCTTTCAACCCGACACCAGAGGACAGGGTTGTGTGTAAGGTCAAAGCTTTTGCTTGCATGTTGGTCTACACTTCTTTCCCTTTAATTTGATATGCAAGATGACCACTTTCAGAAAAAAAAAATACCTTTTGAACCCACTCAAAGGTCCAAGAGTGTAAGGACAGAAAATTTGCTTGCATGGTGCTCAACTCCATTCCCTTTAATTTGTAATATGTAACATGACTACTTTCAGAAAAAAAAGTTTTCACCTTTTGACCCCACCCCTGGTGTTTGCAGGGGGAAAACATTTGCTACCATTTTACTGTATGCATTGTTCCCTTTAATTTGATATGCAACATGACCATATTCCAAAAAAGTGAAATTTTCCCTCAGCCCCACTCCCTAAGTCCACCCAGGGGATTGGATCCGTTTGATATGTTTCATATCTATTGTTCCTCTGCTTGCAAGCATAATTTCGATAAATACTTTGACAACTGACTAAGTTATTGACAACTGACTAAGTTATTGGGGGGTTAACAAGGTTGACGACTAAACTCCAGCTGTTAAGTTTTTAGACTTATTTTTTCGCAATAACTTTTTTATCTTCATTTCAGCAAAATGTGTTCGCGATGAAAAGTATTCAGGAACATCTCCGCCAACTTCTCCAAATGGTTCCAACATCCTAGATGCTGCAGGTTTCTCTGTGCTTAGATGCACTCTTTGAACATTTTAAGCAAAATGAAAATAACCCAAGTCCAAGATGTCAGTCAAAAAGTTACATTGCTCCGCCCTAATTCAATTGCTAAATATAATTAAATTCAAATATAATAGAAATCGCGCCTGATTCGCTCGTGCGTTAAGCTAGTAGGGTCATCTCAAAACTGTTCATTTCATAGCATGTGCATAAGAGAAAAATTGCACGTAATGTGATAGCCCAGCCTTTGTTCCTACAAATGAGCTTGCCTTAAGTTGATATTGCATATGCGCGGTAAATTCTGAGTATGTTAACGGCAGTTTTATGTTATGCACAGCCTTTGAAGAACGGGATGCCCATCGCTTCCGAATATTTTTTGAAACTACCCCTTTCTGTCATGCCTATACGAATTATACCTGTATTTAAAAGACTTAGAAATTTAGGACGAATTCAATTTATAGCAAAATCTTCATCTATATACACAAAAATCTGTTTGCGCCACAAGCACAAGACCTTTTGGAGAAGTTAGCGGAAATTCTCTTCTACAACTTTCATCGCGAACACATTTTACTAAAATTGAAGATAAAAAAGTTATTGCCAAAAATTAAGTCTAAAAACTTAACAGCTGGAGTTTAGTGTATTTTGAAAAAAATCATTTAGGTGCCTATAAGTTGTTCCACTCAGAAGGCCATTGGAGAGGCTGAAGGGCACAGTATTACTTTTGAGTTGAGTTCTACTTTTTATTCCCTTTATCTGATCTTTAAATTTCACATGCCTGATGCATTTAGAAAGGTAATAAAGTTGGAAATGGAGGATAAAGTCGTGAGCAATATCAGATAAGAACTCTCTACAGACTAATAATGCAATTGCATGAAAGACGTAAGCTAAACACTAGACGTGGCAGTAAGCAAATTGACTTTACAAAATCTAATCAACTCTTTAATGATTTTTTGTTTGATCTGATTCTTGACGTCTCAGTCAACAGCTATGGTCATGTCGAGATGGCCAGTTCACCTGACCATTGTCACACTGGTAAATGTATACGTAGATTTGGTGGTTTTACGCATATTGCCGGTACTTCATAGACCGGAAGTGGTAGATATTGCTGTTAATACTATAAATAAGAACATGCCATATGCCTAAAGGACTATAGACTTCAATCATTTTTAAGTATTCAGTATGTACATGGCCATTTGTGTAAGCATTTAGGAATAGATTCGAGTACCGATCATCCAGATGGGTACTCGAATCTATTCCTAAATGCTTACATAAATCGCCATGTACATGCCGAATACTTAAAAATCATCTAATTCTATAGTCCTTTAGGCATATGGCATGTTTTTCTATATAGTATTAACAGCAATATCTACCACTTCCTGTCTATGAAGTACCGGCAATATGCGTAAATACCACCAAATCTACGTATACATTTACCAGTGTGTTTATGTCACAAAAAAGAATTTATAAAGTTTGGCTAAAATCAATTGTTCGGTTCATGAGATAACGTGCAGAAACCCTATTTTCCATTGATGGTTTCATGAGACGTGCGGAAACCCTATTTCGAACATTTCAAGGCGCTGGTATGACCTTGAAAATAAGGTCAAGGTCACGAAAATCTTACAAATTCTTTCCCCCCTCCCAACTATGTATCCATGCAAGTTTGGCCAAAATCCATCCACTGGTTCAGAAGACAAGCTGAAAACTTCCAAACTACATTTGGCAGACAGAGCAAAGCTACAGCAGCTCCCTTTTATTGACACTTCTAAATTTCAACATTAACATTGTTGTCGTCTGCTGACTTTTTCAAAATCAATTTAAAAAAAAAAATTTAGGAACACTATCAGTGTCAAAACGGTTTGGATTCAGGTCAGAAATGACATTCTGTCGGTCCTGATCTGGGTCCAAACTATTTGACGAATGCAGACAAAAAATAACGCTGCTAGCAATGAGAGTTAACAAAGCCGGGTCTAATGGCCATTTGTCAACAAATCTGACAAACATAAAACTTCATTGTGCATTATCTACTGACTGCCCTCTATCAACATACTTCATTTCACAATTCTTTTCATATCTTAACTATCCATTAGTATTGCCATACTAATCCAGGGTTCATACAGGCAAGACTGTGTAAAATTCAAGGACTTTTCGAGGACTTCTAAAAGACTTTCCTACTGTTTTCAAGGACTGAAAACTTAAGAAAAATACTGATTTACACGTTAAAATTCTACTTCTGAAATGCTAGAGTCCATTACTAAAGATATAAGTATAGAATTGTGGTGCCTTTATTTGGTGCAGCATACATGTATGATTTTATACTGATTTAGGTCTCCGAAAACACTGTTGAATCCTCCTGTAAATGGTAAAATTCAAGGACTTTTCAAGGCCTTTTAGTGTTTTTCAAGTACTTTTCAAGGCAAAATTAATTTCAAGGACTTTTCAAGACAGCCCTGTATATTCAGGTACTTTTCAAGCCTGTGAAGACCCTGTAACCACAACTTTTGTCAAACTACAAAACAGGTTTCATTGACAAGCTTATACACTTTCAGAGTTTTGTTTGATTCTTTACGTTCCATAAACAATCTTTCAGTTATATAGGGACAGTCTTCCTGGGTTGAACCAGTACTAAGCTAGGACAAATGTGTCTTGCTCAAGGACCACAGCGTAGTGACGCCGGTGAGGCTCAAACCCGCAGCCCCTCAGTCTCGAGTCTAGCACTCTACCACTGAGCCACTACGCTCCCTCACACTTTCAGAGTTGTCACAGGATCAAGATTATTGTACATGATTGTTTATGTCATAAAATTTACACACTCTTCTATGTTGGTTATCAGGGCTGGCATTCACAAAAAATTTGTCAGAATAACAAACAGGGAAAACCCTGATCAGAAGCAGTCTGACCTGGGTATGCAATGTTTGTCAAGGTCTTTTAGGCAACTAGTGTGCGAAATTTTATAACATCGACTTTTCATGTAGTTTTTGCTTCCAAAGATTACAAATTGTATTCTGTCCACTCATTAATTTTCAAAATTCTAAAACGTTTCGGATTAAATGGCAAGATCCATTTCACTATTCATGTAAGATAAATGAACCACGGCCTGAGATTTCCAACAATGTGGTATGTGCGACCAGCAAAGGCTCAGATCAGGCTGCGCATACGGGCAGTCTGATCAGAACATTTGCTAGTCGCTGGAATATTCTATGACTGTTAAGCTACTGACTGAACACCATTTGGTATTTCTAAGCTTAAAAGGAGGCTTCACAGACTCGCCCAAGTCTACACTTGTCAAAATGCCACATTGTAGGAAATCACATGTCACGGCTCAAATTGTATTCTATCCAATTTTCAAAATTCTAAAACGTTTTAGATTTAATGGCAAGTTCCATTTCACAATTCATGTAAGATAAATAACACACAAAATCTCCATATTCCCTCAACCTACCTTCAAATTTACATGACCATGGGTGAAAGTTCAAAATTTCCAAAATCCCAAATTTTTGAAATTGAAATTTTAAAACTTACAGTATGCCCACTAAATACTCACAATTTCAATGGTCAATTGTCTTTAGACAGACTGTATATAAATAGGAAAACCTAAATATTCACAATTTCAATTGTAAATTGTCTTTAGACAGTCTGTATACCTATTATAATCTCCCTAATTCAGCATTTTGAGGCTGACTTTCTATGGAAAGCCAGCCTCAAAATCCTGAATCCAGGATTAATCCTGAAAACTTTCACCCATGCATGACAGATCAAACAGAGAGTAAACTCACATCCCATTCAGTGAAATAGGACTAATAAAAACAGAAGTATGTAGGGCAAAACTTATTCAGTGAGCAGGCCTTTAGTGTGTACCAAAAATTTAAATTCTTATTTCTCAACCAAAACTTATGTTGTGGGTACTCAAAAGAACCGTCTTTTGAGCACCCAAAAAATATGTTAAAACTGATGCGTATGAAAATATTTACGGTAAATGTTCTAAAATTTCGAACACTCTAAAATTACGAACACCTAAAATTATCGCCGAAAATAATTTTTAAAACATCCTAAAAGATCGAACACTGACTTTTTTCGGAAAAGTGAATTTCTAAAATTACGAACACACCTTATTTTCCGCGGAAAATCGATGTCCGTTTACCTGTTTGTCCCATCTGTGTTCGGTATACTTCTACCGTACAGCACGTGAGCGGTAGCGGCATTTGGAATGTTCCATTCTACTTAGATTTGTAATCTGGCATGTGGCGTTCTATTTCGCATGCCAGCGCGCGACGTTATACATTATACATTATTCAAGGTCACCAGCATTGACGAACTTGATGCACGGACAAGTTCCTGCAACGATTCCGAAACTGCTTTGACTAACCCTATTGAGTATATGTATCCACCCAAATGGCTGAGATCATTTTTTATTACTGACCAAAGGCCGCGATTCAGCTAATTGCACGTGAATTCATCTGGTCATACCAAGGGTCGCGATTCGCTATCTTAGATACGACGAAACCCTCGCTGGTGAAGATGACGTGAATTATGCACGTTGACAAACGCATATATAGTGTGCTGTGACACGTACTCGTTTTTTTTCTCTAAAATACCAGCCCCGAAGAGAGTTAACTTAAGGCTTAAATATGTGTGTTTGCACAATCTCGTCAGGGTCTCGTTCACTAACAAAGTTTAAAGTGGATGAAGACTCTAGCCAAATAAAAATTCTAGACATCTACGTACGTTGACTTTAAAATACTTAAAATACTTGTCAGCGGTTTTCTAAGTACATGTAATAATGGCTATTCCTATCAATCAAAAAAATCAAATTCCTCAAAATGGAACATTTTAACAAACTGTTGAGCCAATCGCGGCGTGTCTGTTTGTCCTCATGAAACTGCACATTGAGGGTCCTACGAGTGCATTACCGGTATAATGTACGCACATACATGTACCAAGAAATAAATTGATTGTGGCACGATTCTGCATCTTGATGAATTTATTATTTACATATTTAATTTCATGAAACAAGTCAGCTATGCGAGCAGCGAAGGCTCAGACGAGCCTGTGCACCCGCGGAAAATCGCCAGCGCCTGACATCTCAGAAATCGCTTTATTTACCACACGTCTGTAGATGTATGTACCCCGACTTTGTTACATAAGAAGATCAGCCTGCATACCGCATACGCAGTCTTATCAGCACCTTTGTTTCTAGAACAAAACATTAACATTTTGTCGGGCCAGATCTGGGCCCAAACTGTCCGCTAAAAATTAGTTTGTCACAGCTTCTCGGGGGGGGGGGGGGGGGGGGGGGGGGGGGCAAGGGGCTGGGTTCAGCACTGCTAATAGTATATCAGCCGCAGACAAAAAGACAGGGTAATGGTTCACGGACATGTGTTTGAGATCAAAGAAGCCGACTATCAGACCACGTGTTGTTGTTTTAAGACTCGGGTAGCACGCGGTCGCTTTGGGCGCACGAAAGCGGACTTAGCACTCAAAACATAATTGCATAGCTGTGTCTCCTTTTCATGGGTTTGCCTGAAAAAAAAATTCAATGAACTCGAGCATGAAACGGCGCACTGCATGCATAAAAAACTTGATTTGTGGTACTTGTCTGAATTTTTCCTTTTCTAAGAGATATGAATGTACCACCCAGCGTATCGTACGCATCGGCTCGAATTGAGCCGCGACACAATGTGGCATTTTGACGAGTGTAGACTCAGACGAGCCTGTGCAGCCTCCTTTTAAGCTTGCAAATTCCAAACGATTTCAGTCAGTAGCTTAACACTCATATAATATTCAAGCGACTACGTAGCAAAGGCTCTGATCAAACTGTGCATATGCGCAGGCTGATCTGAGGCTTTGCTGATTGTTGGAAATCTCATGTCACGGCTCGATTATATTTTTCCGAGGCATCGGACGCAAAGTCGAACGTTCGCTTACATGATTAATTCTTGGTATCCTGTTTGCCCCTGATTTGATTTGGCAATACGTCGGAGATCTTCTGGATCCAAACTATGTGCAAACTGAGAGAGAGAGAGAGAGAGAGAGAGAGAGAGAGAGACTAGCGCTTGCATACGAATCTCTTGTAATCTCGCAACATAAGTATCGGTGCTGAAAATGATACTTGGAGATGCTTCTCGTGCGCATCGGCTTTTGCACGACAAAGTCGGATATTCGACAGTATTGATGCTTTGCATGCTTTCAATCGCATGGCCAAATGTTTAAATTGACGAAACAGTCTTTCCTGAATTCCATTCGGATCAGATCTGGATCCGAACTGTTCTTCTTTTTGAAGAGAGAGAGAGGATCCAAATATCACTAAAAGCGGGCCATCATCGGCTCGCCATCGAAACACCTTTAAATGCATTTCGCTGGCCCAACGTTGAATGCTGGATTGTTAGTTTTGAGAATTACAGGGGATCTGGTCCAGTATTGCTAAGAAATTCTATATTTTTGTGATTTTTCGGGGGGGGGGGGGGGGGGGGGGGGGGGGGGGGGGGGGGGGGTGGTGGTGGTCCGGACCCCCTGTCCCCCCTCTGGATCCGCGCATGGGACCGGACAATGTATACACTTATTGAGATATACTGAAAACCCATTTTATCGTGCGCATCGGCTTTTGTACGACACTTTGCATACTTTCTATCGCATGCACAAATTTTTAAATTGACTAAACATTCAGTCTTGAATTCCATTCGGGTCTGATCTGGATCCAAACCGTTTTTGCAAATGTAAATAGAGAGAGAAAGGGAGAGAGACTGGTACATGCACATCCTTTCGGGAAAATCAAAGTGCATCGACAGATCGACAAGTAGAGAGAGAGAGAGAGAGAGAGAGAGAGAGAGAAAGAGATGTGTGTTCTTTTTGAATTTCGTCATTTTTTCAACTCTGAGAACTCGTCTACGTATTTCAAAGTTTCGTGTATATCTTTGCAAAAAATTCTGATCGACGAGATTACATTATAAACGGCATTTGCGCAGATGGAGAGCAAGCGAAAGCGTTTTGGTACGAAAGTGTAGCGATTCATCGGTAGTCCGAGGTTAAATAATTAAGGGGTGTTTAGACGGCATGATTTAGTCGTCCTGACTTAGTCGTACATTACAAATCAGCTCGTGTAAACACTGCTATTACAGAGTCATATATGATTTTAGAGTCAGGACGACATGTCATGGGGGATAGAACTGGTTCTATTTGCCATTACAAAATCATGGCGAATTAGCCAATCAGCTTTGAGGTCACTGGGGTTAATTGCTTTCGGAGCAAGATAAAAGAGATAACCCTAAACATGCCAGTATTTTGTCCTGAAAATGGTGTCTGCTGCATATATTTAAGTGCACTTCAGAGGAGATCGTATCATGGAAGTAGACACTATAAACCCTGACTAGACTGCATCCAGTGATCAGTCTGATCTGGGTCGATATTCTTCGTCATAAAGACTACCTAAGAACATTAGCAGATGAAATAGCAGATGACAAAAGTCGTGACTTGCGGGAATGAGTTTTAACACATGTACTTAGCTATAGCAATGCAACAAATGTAGAGCATGGTGAGATAGCTCAAGGTGCCCAGCCAGTTTTCTTCACTGTTGAAAGAAATCACACATGACATTGTAATGCCGTCTAAACAGAAAAATCATACATGACAAAATCATGTATGATTTTGTCAGGCTGACAAAATCATGCCGTCTAAACAGGCCTTAAGTGGACTTTTACAACTTGTAAGTAAATTGAGTGACATAACATGCACGTGCCTGGCTCTCGATTTGGTAATTAACGCACGCGGTGGACAGCTGCAAGAATTCAGCGGCTGTTGAAAAGAATAATGAGTAGATAGCGCAGAATCATATCGCCGTGTTTTCGACAATTTTCTACCACATTTTTACATGCATATATACCGTTTTTGCTTATGCTAAAGACCACATTCTAAAATTACGAACACTAGCACTTTTTCTGAAACGTAATTTCTAAAATTACGAACAGCGGAAAAAATAATTATTTTTTAGTGTTTGTAATTTTAGAACATTTACCGTACAATTTTATGCTCAAAAATGTTGTTCTAAACCTATGAGAAAGCAATATGCTCACTCCATGAACATCAGGCTCATACAGGACTGAATGAAATCCCAATCCCAGGCTCATTGTTTCCAAGCAGATGGAAAAATTCAGTTGTATATAAATGGTTAAAGGTTTTGAGAAACTGCAAATCTCTCAAAACCTCCAATGCTAATTAAATCAAACATGCATCAAATCTGACCAATTGATACGGATATGGTTCAGGACAAGCAGACTGAATGGAAGGACGCTGCCAAACATTTATCCCTCCCACTTCGTTCGTGTTCTGGTAGTTAACGGTTTTCAACAGGGGTGAAAGTCGACTTTCACATTTTCCTCAAAACAAAAAAGTGGATACATAGACAGGCCTTTAGTTTAGAGTGTGTTCCATACAAATACTTTTCTTATTTCTAAACCAAACCAAATGCTGTGGGTACTCAAAAGAACCGTCTCAATGAAATGGTTCTTTTGAGCTCCCAAAAGATATGTTCAAACTGATGGATTAGAAAATATTTAAAATTTTACACTCAAAAATTTTGTTTATCTAAACCTATGCATAGAATTAACAAAAACACTTCTTTAAACAAAGTTTTATTGGTATAAATACATATGAGACAAATGTTGTACTATGTTCATCTTCAACTCAATGCCCCCTGGAAGATTTTTCGGCTTTTTTTGTCGTCTGTTTATATTTTTTTTTCAAAATCAACTTTTTCGGAAAAAAAATCAGGAATAGAATACGATCAGAGTCAAAACAGTTTGGATCCAGATCAGCATCGACATTCTGACGGGCCTAGACTGGGTCCAAACGATTCGCAAAAGTTATCAGCAGACAACACTAGGAGACAAAGAGATAACTAATTTTTATTTTATTTCGACAACATAAAAAGTTCAGATCAGGAGACAAAAATTCCACTCATCCGCTCTGCTTTGGAGTGAAATCTAGAAAGGATGAGTAATTCTTCCCTGTAGGACGACTGCTTTGTGAAGAATAACTCGGGGAAGTCATATTACTCCCTAATGCTCTTTATTGCATACGCTTCTGAAGGACAAGTGCGTGTGCTTGCAGGCGTGTGAAAATTGTAAGTCACTCGTCCTGCAGAGCAAGTACAATATTGAAATATTTTTGTCCCCTGCAGATAACTATTCATAACATCACTCTGGAGGAACGCAGCCGCTCAGTCGTAGAGTGTTTGACTGGAGATCAAAGGAAACATCAGCCTCAAAATCCTGATTTAACTCTTAAAGCGCCACCTATAATTTGCAGCAGACAATTTAAAATTTTGCTGCTTTTTCAAAAATAACAAATACGGCATGACATTTCATGAGAATCGTCTGCTGGCAGACGATTCTCATGAAATATCATACCTTATTTTTTTCAAAAATTAGAAAAGATGTTGCAAAATTTGTCATCTGCTGCAGTCGTGATTGGCGCTTTAAGGGTTGAGGAACATTCCTGAAAACTTTCTAACATAAAACTATCTGATAATATTCTCCTATAGGCTTTGCACTCTGCATGGCAAAATGTCAATGATGGATCAACCAGCAAATTACCTTCTGATAATTGGACTTGTCTCAGTAAAAATAAACTATTTTAATGAATACTATGCCGAACATAGACACGAGCCTCCAGTGCATAATGGAAATTTAGTTTTCTTCTTTCTCAACCAAAACATGATGTGGAAACTCAAAAGAACCGTCTCATTGAGACAGTTCTTTTAAGCACCCAAAATACATGTTTATATTGATAGGTAAGAAAGTAATTGCAATTATACACTCCGAAGATTTCCTTATCTGGACCAATGAGAAAGAAGCTTACACTCTGTTGATGCTCGTGATAAAACCGGTGAGACAAAAAATAAATAAAAAGATGTGTTTGTGTCTTGAAGTGTATGCAATTCCAATACAGCTATATTAAACTTTGATTTTCAAAAGTAGGTTAAAGGTCAAGGCACAGGAGCTTGAAGTTCGATCCTTCAATCACCCCTATAGCCTCAAAACCAAAAGCTCACAATGTCATTACGTAGTAATGACCAGGAGTGAAACTAAATTTCAGGCACCTTTGAAAAGCCGTTACCAGGACGTTTTTGGCGAAAAATGAACATCTAACCATAAAAACTATGTCAACAGGTCATGCGAGGCATGGATAACTTTTTCTGACATATCACTGAGTTAAAATAATGAGCGTTTAAAAATAAGAAAAATGTTACGGTAGCCATTCCGGCTCCAGTATCCGGTTGTGACGCAGCGAAAACGAGCCGTTGTCACACTTGGAGAAATTAAATGTAGAAAAAACTATAAAATGATTTACCGTTGGCCAAAAAATAAGACGACCAGTTAAAAGTCTTCAGAACATTAAATGAACTCAATTCGGACCCATATACATACCTTTGCTTATCAGGAAAAAAATCGTTTTATCATAAAAAAATTCAAAGCACAAACGTCTGTTGTTTTCAAAAATATCCGCGGTGTGACGTTATGTTTACATACGCCCCGGTTGATTGTAAATCGATTTCAAGCTATGAGGCGACCAACGGGGTTTACCATGGATTATTATTACGTCGCCCTGGATGTCTGTGTGGTGCCCCGATGTCGTGGTGGCGGTGGTGATGTGTATGTGTGTGTGTGTGGGGGGGGGGGGGGGGCTGCTCTTGTTGGGGGGGGGGGGGGGGGGGGGGGGTAAGTCGAGACGCATTGTAGCTTCAATAAGCATGGGTGGCCCGAATCTGAAATCAGAGTGTGACATGTATGAAATAATTATGGGTGGCGAGTTCGATCCCGGGCCGGTCCCATACTTTCGAGGAGATTGATCATGAACTCATTTTTCAGTCATTTTCATCCCCTCCGCTGATTCATTCGATAAGGAATGTTGTCATTTGCTCTTAAAGTATACTAACCGCTTTTTCAAGCCTTGCCCAGGAAAAGTGTAGTGCTTTGGGGCAGAGCATTTTATTAGAGTTCTCATGAATAGATTCTATAAAACCGAGTCTGCAGTTTCTAATATTGTAGGTTCTCTCCATTTCTGAAGGATCCGTTTTTCAATAGTATCTTTTTTCCCCTGCAAATTCGAGATAACTTGTACGGAGACATTTCTGTGAAATAATGTTTGGGCAGCTCTCCGTAATGTCATCGGACTCGTCGCGACACAATCTGTCATCTGGTTTTGTAACCAAGTTATGCTCAAACTAGCCTGATCAGCTACAACGACTAGCTAAAATATTTAAAGCGTGACTTAAACTACTGACTTATCCAAAAAGCGATTTTTAAATGCATGGATCAGATGCTATGCGGAATAGCCTAAAGCAACAAAATCTGGGTTTCCAGATAAATTTGCTAAATTCTGTGCGAAGTGATTTTAATGAGGTTGTTGTTTATGTTATTTAGATTAAAAACTCATGTTAGACCATTCCCAGCCAGCATATGGTGTCGGGCAAACATCGTCCCGCCAGTGAGCCGATGGTGGCCCGCTTTTAGATTTTTACTGGGGACATACCTGAGTTGCGCGTTCGCTCGCTCTCCAGCTGCGAAAATGCGCAGTCAGCTCGCAGGTAGCCGCCTTGATTGGTGCAAACGCGCACGGAGAAAGTAAACTGGATTATTGTCTTAGAATCTCGGAGTATACTTTTCTATTCTTTGCAATACATATATAACCTCATAATCTGATAGCACGAGATGCCTTTGGTTAGCTGCAATACCAACGCTGGTACTTTTTTTCTGCCGACGTTAAAATAGGTCTGTCTGTGCGTCCGTCCGTAGAAGATATGAGTGGGAACTTTGTGGGCGCAACTTTTCGACCCTTTTATTTACCTTTCAGATGTTGAAGAAGCGCTTTTGGCGTGAAAATATCGTCAGTGTCTCTTTACTTTTTTTCACAACAACAACAATAACAGAACCACCGCCTTAGAACGGACAGTAGCCAAAGCCACCGGTTAAATGCATTTTATTGGTACCAAATCTTCGCCCTAGATTCTGCCGTTGTTGAAGCACAAAAATGTTAAGCTCGCATGGAGGATTCCTAACTATTGCAATGTATCATTATAGAGAAACAATATAATCAATGCACTATGACGATACAGAGAAAATGGCTCACGACTCACAGATGGTCAGAGCTAAAGTAAACCTCTATAGTGAGCCACAGTGGGCCCAGCTACAGCCAAGCATCAGGCACCAACCTACCGATTGATTAAAGCTTTACGTCAGAGCCGTCATTGAGTCTGAGGCCTGACCCACCGTCGTGCAATTAAAGAGGAAACCATAGCTATAAACCGTTATTGGGTTTACAACCAGACATGATATCCAAATTATATCTAACATTTTTATTACGTTTGATAATCTTTTTGAATTGATCACTAAAATTAAATTCAGGTGAGCTAAAATGGGATACATGGTTGGAGTCTGATAAAAGACTCGTTTTTACACTTGTTTAGCACTATCCTATCAAAACAATATTTTGGATGCCTAAAAACCGTTTCGATGAGCCTCGACGTTTCTTCGAAACACACAAAATACATGTTTCGACACGAAATACTGAAAGTAATCATTATTGATGGAGGTTCCCCCATTTTTAGCTCACCGGAGTCAGTGTGTTCGTTGCATCATCAACAGTTATTTCAAAGGACATCTCCTAATCTACTTGATGGGTTGTGTATTACCAAACTTGGCAGAAATGGTCCTTATATGGCCCTCTTTATTTTTTTTCAAATAGTCTCGGTCCATTGTATATCTAAGTCACACAGGCTAAGATAGATTCTCAAGATGAAAGCTTTTAAAAAAAATTGTCTGAAACCACAGAGCCTATCTAGAGCCTTGATATTTGGTACATGTATCTAGCATCATCTAGTGGACCTCTACCAAGTTTGTTCAAATCCTACCCATGGGGCCAAAAATAGGTCTGCCCTAGGGGTCTCATATTTTACATAGGCTTATAAAGGGAAAACATTAAAAAATCTTCTTGACTGAAACCGCAAGGCATATATGCTTAATATTTGGTATGTAGCATCACCTACCAAGTTTAAAATGATGCCCATGGGGCCAAAATGGCCCCGCCACAGGGGTCACATAGTTGATGGAGGGGTTGGGGGATTAAGACTTAAAGTACAATGTGGAGACGGTATATTTTGGTGTGTTGATCTTCTTCCTTCATATCTTTAAATATCTGCTGAAATACGAAAACTACGGCTTTCCGGCCATCACTTATGTCTAAAACATGATTTCTTTATGATTGATGAGCACAATGATTTTATCCCCATTTTTGTGTGTATACATGGGAACCTAAGCAAATGTTTGCAAGAAGACCGGACGGGTTGTGGGCGGGATATGTGCCGTGATATTCAAAAGTTTGTATAAGAATAAACGAGAGAATGTTTGGGTGCCGGGATGGTTGGAGGAGATTATGGCGTGTCCCGGGGTTTTCGGGTCTAAAAAAATGCAGAAGAGTATGTTCTTCAAGATGGGTGTCTCTTTAGGACCCACACTGGAAGAGAGATATTATACGGATAAGTAACCGATGGAGGAGAACTGGGCAACAACGGGTACTATATAACTAAGATTCCAACCCGGGTCCTCGCCACTCTCTTATTACATCTCACTGATAACAGGTCGCCCTTTCCTTATGCAGTAGGACAGAATTTGATCTCGGGGGGGGGGAGTAACTACCTATTTATGACATAGTACGGATGTGCGGCGCGAATAGCCCCCTTTTTAGCCCTTCCAGGATTACATTAAGCCCCCCTTTTTCTTAGAAAAAGCATATGGTATGTTTCAAAAAAACTGGCCCGCACACTCGTACCAAAATCGCCATCAAATTACCACCCCCCCCCCCCCCCCTCCTCGATTTTGATAGTTCTGTTCTATTTTACAATATTCCCCCGTTCGAGGCCCCAATAAATTTATCGACCCGTACACGTCACATTATGACGTCACATATTTTCAAGGAAATGAACTTGACTTGACAATCACATGTGCAAACATGGTAGAAATGACAAAAACAGTTTCAAAATAACTTGTTTGGAATATTATTGTGTTCTTAATGACTGTTGGAAGCAGCTTATTCTTGGAAAATACGTCTAGTTCAGAGCCCCTCTAAACTACGTTGTTGCTTAAATAGTATGAAAACGTGAAGGTAGGAATCTTGCATGTTAGGCTAAAGGCTTTGTTTATATTTCCTTGAGATAGTTTCTGTACTGGGTTTTAGCTTCTGTTTGCAAAAGCAAATCCTTTTCAACAAGCATAGCCAGGGAGGGTAGCCCCGGGGGTAGCCCTTTATTAATTCAACTGTTATTTCATTTGTGTGGGGAAACATACTCGAAACACCTAGTAAGTCCATGAAGTCACTATGACGCACTTCCAGAGACTGGTTACTGGCGGTTAGGATATTGTTGTTATATCAATCGTTTTGATTGTAAGACAAGAGGACCCGGATAAAATACAAGATGCTCGTGGATTGCTGAAATCGATAGGATTACAAACTCTGATATACGGCCAATTGGAGTAAAAAAATGCATTTAGTTTTGGTTAATTCCTTAACAAAACATGTTTCCCGGTACCACCTTGGCCAGAAATGAACAAATTATGGTTGTTCATTGCAATAGACATTGTCCTGTTTTTTTTTCAAACGTCGCCATCTTGGTCAGCGTAACGTCGAACATTTTAGGTTGCCGTCACAACATTCACTGCTGATAACCGGAAACTGGAGCCGGAATGGCTGTCGAGAGCCTAGTTTCACTCCTGGTCATTACTTCGTAATGACATTATGAGATTTTCGGTTTTAGGGTTTAGAAGCGATATAAGGATAGAACTTCAAGCTCCTGTGGTCAAGGTCATATATCTTGGTATTTGAAAAGCTCTTCCGACAGGGTACAGATTCATTAGTTCAAGAATAGGCCAATGTTTCAGGCCTCAAGATAAGAGTGCCTACCAGAAAATTATTTTTCTTATTTCTCAACCAAACATATGTTGTGGGTACTCAAAAGAACCGTCTTGATGAGACGGTTCTTTTGAGCACCCAAAACATATGTTTAAACTGATGGGTAAGAAAATAATCACAATTTTATGCTAAACTTTTTTGCTTAACTGACCCTATGATGTTTGTTGCACACGTCCACACATGCTCAGAGACCAAAAAAACAATGCCCTAGATCTTCGATACCAGGGACATAAAAAAACGTGTCACTTACATGAAAAACATCTTAATTTGTAGATTAATGTTCTATATACATATATACTAAAATATAAGCAAAAAAATCAGACATTTAATAGAAATTAAAACTGAAACATGAAGTGGCCATGTGTTGTGCTACAGAAATATGAAAATAAAGAGCATTTTAATCTCAAAATAAACTGTCAAGAGCCTTGGCAATAGGCCAAATAAAAAAAAGTGTGTTCAGGGTAACAAGTCTGAAAATTTAAGGTACACCTGATTTTTTTTTTTTAATATGACAGAAATACCTTTCAATATAAGTAAGGAAGAAGGCAAAGATCAGAAATCGACACAATCAAGTAACACACCTGACCCAGGACACCACATGAGAAAGTGACAAAAGCACAATAAAACATCACATACAAGAGAGCCAAGAGGTTAGCCCTTTCCCAGCAGGTGACCACAAGGCTGCAATGAACAGTTGACACGAAACATACGAGTAAATAACAAAAAAAGATCTACAAAAGTAACCTTGGAATGGTCAGTAAAAAGTTTTTACTGGAGCTTTCTTGGTACCAACCTCAATTTCAAATTGTATATGTATATTCCATAAAATTGTTTTTTTTCCAGAAAACCTGAATAAAAATCCTAGGTTTCCCCAGTGAATTTAACCCAAAACATGCGTTGTTTTTTTATTTGGCCTTATCACATACCGTTATGTAAGCAGCTAAAGCGCTAATGCTAGGAATGGTGAATTATTTTTCTATCTTATTTCTCTACCAAAACATATGTTGTGAGTACTTAAAAGAACCGCCCAAACAGTACCATTCTTATGAGCACCCAAAAGACATGTTAAATCTGATAGTTCCCAAATCAATTTCACTTTTACGCTAAAAATCAGTAGCCGAAAAGCCATAGAATATTCAAGCGACTAGCAAAGGCTCTGATTAGACTGCGCGTATGCACAGGCTGGTCTGAGCCTTTGCTGGTCAAACATACCACATTGTTGGAAATCTCATGTCGTGGCTCATATGCGATGAGTACCAAAATCTCATGTACTGTACTGTAAATTCAGAAATTTTCGTGAAGGTTTTATTTCGCGAAACTTCGCATAAGCGAAGTTTCACGAAAATAAAACCCTCGTGAAATGGGGAAATCAATCCATCATTTACTGAAATAAGCAAATCAAGACCATAGTCTCGAATTTTTAATGTCACAAATATGTCTATTAACGCTATTCGAGAAAAATAAAATTCTCACGCAAATTTCTGAATTTACAGTTTTCAGTCAAATAACAATTTTCAACTTTTGTTCCAACAGAATTACGAAGTAGTTTGGGTAAGATTGGCATGGTATTTCACCAAGGCCTGACAGCTAACAAAAATGAAAACAAAAAAGGCTTCTAGCACTGACAGAAAACATAAAAGCTAATCTTTATGTACAAACTCTCTCAAAACAAACTTAATAGCACTACAAACTAACAATATACACTTGGTAAAATTGACAGCAGCTGTATATGTCAATACAGAAAACTCATACCCTAGAACTGGCCCCGAGATTATAAAACTTTTTTCATGCTCAACTCAACTGACCGTGATTTTTATTTTTTATTCTTTATGTCTAATTTTTCAGTTTCTTCCTATGTTGAACCAGAACTAAGAAGCGGATAAAGTGTCTTGCTCAAGGACAGAACAGCAGCGTCTCTGCTGGGGTGAGTCTAAAACTAGCAACCCTTTAATCCCCAGTCCAACGCTCTACCAACTGAGCTACTGTGGTCCACAAACAACTGAGCATGAAAACTAAAATGTTGAAAAATAATGATTTTTCTTGCTTTTAAACTCTCAGATGTTTTATTTATCATGCAAATAAATGTTAAAATGCACAACAACATTTTAACATTTATTAGCATGACATCAGTTGAGATAAGATTTTATTTTATTTGATGCTTTATGTCCCAGTCAATAAAATTTCAGTCATGTTGGGATGATTTTCTGTTTTCTGGGTTGAATCAGTACTAAGCAGCGATAAAAGTTGAGTAATGCATGAATAAAAAGTTTTATAGCCAAGTCCAGTTCTTTCATGGACCCTTACCATACGACTCAATTCATGGGATTTCAACGCGTTTCACATTTGGACCCGACAAACCTGTCTTCAGAGTTTCTGACAAAGCGAGACTCAAACCATTGTTCGCAAACCCCGAAGACAAGTTTTCTTGCGTCATGGCCCATTTGTAAGCATAAATGGCCAATACAAGCCTGCCCAAATGTGCAGTCTTGCCAGACCCTTCATTGCAGTCAAAGAAGAGATGTAGATGAAGGCTCAGGCCAGCATTTAGGAATCAAGCCCCATCATATAGCTGCTCATAAACTTTTAAAGACTTTGCACTTATGTGGGCCTCGATGGGAGAAAATCTGTCTTCGGTGTTTGCAAACAACAAAGGCGCAGACCAAGCACCTTTGTTTTACGCTTATTAAAAATATCATATCTAAACTTGCTACAAGTGAATTTCCAATATTCTATCTAGTCTCTAAAGTTGAGGAGACTGGTTTGAGTCTCGCTTTGTCAGAAACCCGAAGACAGGTTTTTGCCGCGTTTCATAAACTAGCCAATATGGTTGATAAAGAATAGGAAAATCATTGTTTTGTTGATGCTTTACATCCCAGTCAACAATTTTTCACTATGTCGGGATGATTTTCCCGTCTTCCTGGGTTGAACTAGTTATAAGCAGAGGATAAAGTGTCTTGCTCAAGGACACAACACAGTACCTCTGGTGAGTCTTGAACTGGCGACCCCTCTATCTCAAGTCTAATGCTCAACCACTGAGTCACTGAGCTTCTCATGGTTCACAGGCCTCCAGATAAAAGTGCGTAATTGAAAATTATTTTCCTCAGTTCTCGATTAAAACATTATGTTGTGGGTACTCAAAAGAACCGTCTCAATAAGACGGTTCTTTTGAGCACCCAAAACACATGTTTAATTGATGGGTAAGAAAATATTGACAATTTTACACTCAAAAAGTTTCCTTATCTAGACTCATGCATGAAAATCATCAACATTCACAGACTCTTTTCAACCTTAACCCTTATAATCCTGACAATATTTTTTTGACCTGAAAATGTTATCTGCTTTTTTAGGTCCGTTGCATATATTTGAGTGCTTTTCAGACAAGATTTTACCATGGAAGCAAACAATAAGAACCAGCCTGATCTGGTTTCATAATTATGGGACTTGACGCGACAAAACAGGTCTTCGGGGTTTCCAACAAAGCTAGACTTAAACCAGTCTCCTGATCTACAGACGAGCTAAAAAATTGAAATTTCCCTTGCACCAAGCTTAGCTATACTTTCCAAAAAGCAAATAACAAAGGCGCTGATCAGTCTGCACGGATACACAGGCTGATATGCGCCTTTGTTGTTCACAAACCCCGAAGAGAGGTTTCCTCGTGTCAAGGCCAAATTGTTTGCAATATCAGCTACCTAAGAACCTAAGCAGATGAGAGGAGCAGACAGCAAAAGTCATGACTGGCGAGAAAATGGTTAATTTTCATTCATCAACCAAGTAGATATGCCCGGCTGCAGATCTCAATCAGACCCTTTGATCTGGTGTACCAGAGCCTGCCTGCACTGTACAGTAAAACCTGTCTTAAGCGGCCACTCAAAAGAAGACCAAAAATTTGTTTCGAAGACCGAACATCGCTTAATGCATGTCAAAAGTATTGCAGAATGCTCCAAGAGAGCATTCAGCAATACTTTCGACCTTAATTAAGCTACCATTTGTCTTTAAGACCTTTGTTTTGTCTATTTTTGAGTGGCCACTTAAGACAGGTTTTACTGTATATTATTATACAATTATTGACTAATGAGGCATTGGATATGATGTGATATCGACCAGAGAATACAAATATTGACCGAGGTGAAGCCGAGGTCAATATTGGTATTTTCTGGTCGATATCACATCATATCCAATGCCTCATTAGTCAATAACTGTTTTATTATATAACATTTAGAGAAAGATGTACAGGTATCTTTGCACCTGGAAAAAATACTGAACTTATATACAAGTTTTGGGACAGTCAAGCATTGACCGGAAACCGTGAGCGCAGACCTAGATAAGACCACCCTTTTACTATTTTATATGTGTTGTGCATGAGTGTCATCATTCAACATTTACAAGCAAGAATTCTAACACGCCTCGCCTGTAGAGCCAATGTTAAAATAGTATAATATATCAAACAATAATTCACAGCTTTAAAAGCGCGGGGAAAATGTGTAACAGCTGACGTCATTTGTTACTGGAAAATGACGTCATGCATGGCGTTAGACGGTGTAACGTCGTGTTTTCGCTTGAAAGACGTTACAAATACATGTAAACGTATGCGACGTGGTCTAAGTATTGGCGGGAGATCTTCAGTGCACGGAAAAACACAAGGAGTCTGGTTTTAGTAACTAATATTCACCCGCAAGCGCGCGCCAGCCAGTGAATATGACAATATATAGACTGGCCACGTGAGCGCTCTAAGCCAATGAAAATAGGTCTTTTTACTGAGTTATATAATAATATCCAATATTGTTGGGTGAGGATACAACAACAGTGTGTCGCGATATAACGCTTAACTTTGGCTACATAAGAATCACTTGCATAGGTTGCAAAAATGTTCTCAAAGATAATATTGAACTATGACAAACAATCTTAACTGCTAAATTTGGAAATCAAAGGCATGATCGTGCTACTAACTCTGCTGACTAGTGTCGCCTGCTGATAACCTTTGCAAACAGCTTCCCGATCAGGCCCAACAAAACACCGGGCCTGATCTGGATCCAAACTGTTTGACACTCTGTATGGGGCCCGACAAAACATCGGGCCTGATCTGGATCCAAACTGTTTGACACTCTGATGGCTTTTTGATTATTATTTTATAGAAAAAGTTGATTTAAAAAAAATCAGCAGACGACAAAAAAGCATGAAAATTTACCCAGAAGGCAAGAGATATATCAACATAGCCAGATAAACATAAATTGAGCCGTGGCATGTGATTTCCAACAATGTGGCATTTTGAAGTGTAGACTCGGACAAGCCTCTGCAGCCTCCTTTTAAGCTTAGAAACTTCAAATGGTGTTCAGTCAGTAGCTTAACAATCATAGAATACTCAAGTAACCAGCAAAGGCTCTGATCAGACTGCGCATATGCGCAGGCTGATCTGAGGCTTTGCTGGTCGCACATACCACATTGTTGGAAATCTCATGCCACTGCTCAATTGTAATCAATCCATCAGTTTAACTCTTTGCATGCTGGGTTATTTTTCATGCTTTTGTTGTTGTATGCTGACTTTTATCAAAATTAACTTTTTCAAAAAATTCTCTCAGGAACAATATCAGAGTGTCAAACCATTTGGATCCAGATCAGAATTGACGGGTCCAAACAGTTTGCAAAGTTTATCAGCAGCAAAAGGTCGCTGCTAGTGAGGAAAGAGTCGTACATGTTTGATGTACTAAAAAGAACCTTCTCATTGAGACTATTCTTTTGAGTACCAACAACATAATGTTTGATCATGACTAAGAAATATAATTAAGAAGTACAGTAAAACCTGTCTTTAGCGGCCACTCAAAAAGACAAAAAAAGATCTTAATGAAAAATGGTAGCTTAATGAAGGTCGAAAGTTTTGCAGAATGCTCCCTTTGGAGCATACTTTTGACCTGCATTAAGCGATACTTGGTCTTGAAAACCAATTTTGGGTCATTTTTAGATTGGTCGCTTAACAGGTTTAACTGTATCTGGATTCCGGCCTTTAGTTAAGAGTGCGTACCAAAAAAATAATTTTCTTATTCCTCAACCAAAACATATGTTGTGGGTACTCAAAAGAACCGTCTCAATGAGACAGTTCTTTTGAGCACACAAAACATATGCTAAAACTGATAGGTAAGAAAATATTTACAATTTTACGCTGAAAATTTTTATTTATCTTAACCTATGCATTATAATGAATTGCATTATGTCTACACTGCATCTTCACAGCTTTTCTCAGTTTCTCTCTGTCAATAACAGCATATCTCATATTTTGACATCACATCGCATATTTTCCGGTCCATTCTTTAGCGGATTGGTTGAATTTCTGTCTGTCTGTTTTATAGAGTCGTGCTATGTCTGGAACAAGTGGATCATCAGGATTGGGATCTGTCAGTAATGAACATATGGACAGCAAAACTGTAAGAGATAGAAAGCAAAATTAATGAACTCATTGTGTGGATGGAAAACTGTGGATCCTGATCTGCAGGCTACATCAAAAGCCATAGTATTAGGATAAATACTGTTCTCATTAGTGTTACCACATCGGGTCGGCGGCAATCGAAAACGCTCTTAACAATCAACGAATGCGGATCAAAAAGGATAGAAACAGTGTTTTTGATTGCCATTTGTCACCCGACTGGCAACAAATGACAATTGAAAGCTCTGTTTCTAACTATTTTTGATCTACATTCGTCGATAGTATTAACGTTTTCCATAGTTGCTTACCCAGTGTGGATACAGAATTATGACAAAGTATTGCACTAAATGAGGCAATTGTAGATTGAATATCCCTAAGTCTCTCCTGTTTAAATAATAGTTATATCATGGATTGTACATGGAGATAATCAACAAGCTTTAGCGAGTGGATTATCTTACGTACAGGTGGACAAACATGGTATAACTTTCTTATACCACCTACATCAGTGTAGACCTTGCACATCACGAGATATTTCGTGCTAAAGTTGGTAAGGGTGGTATAAGTATAAATACAGAGATTTTAGAGAGTGTGACTCATTTTAGATCATTCTTTTGTGCTGGTTACTGTCATTTGAGGATAAATATCTCACAAAACCACCTTTCCCATTTTCTTGGATCTACAGAGGAAACAGACTGGTAGATCTTTACTGACAGCCTTTAGTTTTGCTGGGAACAAGAACAAAGGATCCTGATTCATATACAAGCATATCAGTGAGCCTCAGTATTTTAGCACTTAATACACCAATCGCAACAATAGTTGTCTGCTTTTCTCGTCTGCTGGAATGTTTATGAAGCCTCTATGGGAAACAGTGTGGACTCACATAAGACTGCTCCTATAGTATAGGAGCAGTCTGTCCTGGGTCCACACTGTTTACTTCTATACTTAACGCTTCAGTAATGTTAGGCAGTTATTCGCAGCAGACAACTTCAGCAGACATTTTCAGATGCATTTTTACTTGAGGCTTTAAGGGTTTATGGTGATGTGGGGCCAAAATCCTTCACAATAAGAGGACACACAATAATGTACTTAAAGGGGTCAGTTTCTCGGTAGTTAAAGTGTGTTCCATATCAGACGTAAAGCTGTTATTGTCTCCAAGCATCCAAAACTCCATAAAATGAGTAATTAACAAATTTATTTTGACTGACTTTTGATTGCAAAGTTGCCATATTGTGAAATAAAAATGAAACGGCACCCCAAGAGTCACCGGTTTATAAACCTATTTCATGCTCAACTCAACTGAGCATGAAATTTATCATGCTCATAAATGTTAAATGTTTATTAGCATAACAAATAAAATACCTGAGAGTTTGAAAGTAAGACATCTTAATTTTTCAGCATTTTAGTTTTTACGAGTTTCATCCTCAGTTGAGTCAAGCATGAAAAAAGTTTCATATTTTCTGGGCCAGATGGTTTGTTTGATTTGATTCTTTACATTTTTCAGTTATGTTCAGATGGGTCTTCCTGGGTTGAACCAGTACCTAGCAAGGATAAATGTGTCTTCCTGAAGGACACGACACAGTGACGTCAGTGAGGCTGGAACCCGCGGCCCCTCAGTCTCGAGTCAAGCACTCTACAACTGAATCACTGTGCTCCCTATGGGCCAGATGAAGTGATAGATCTTAATCATTGAAATTCAAAGTACATTAAGATAAGATTAAGGAAGGTGCAGCCACACAAGAACATATATATTATGACCCTTTCGCACTCAAAGTGGCCAAAACTCAACTGAGTTCTGGGCACTCTGAGAGCAATAGCCTTAAATCAGAAGGCAAAAATAAAGTATTTCACAGTTTCGGCTTCTACTATAATTAAAGGACAATTCATACAAAGCATATCAAAGAGTACATGGATTAGTTTCATTACTATTTTAAAACAGTTGTCTAATAAAAAGTGTTGTTTTTTCTTACCACAAAAACTAAACAAATGTTGAGTTTTCCAGAAGAGCTGTCTCACGGGACAACTCTTAAGTTGAAGAAAAATGTAATGATTCAGGAACATGCTGCTTGCCCAACTGGTTTTTAACATCAGATTGAAAAATTCTTTCAATAATTGCAAAACCAAAATGCACAGCAAAAAATAGTTACAGTAACTTGCATTTTTGTGCCTTTTTTCCCATTTAAATTCCTCTTTTTTCTAAAAATAAAATTGGTCTTGTTTATAATTGGCTGCACCTTCGTAACATAATTCGGCCTTGACGCAAAAAAACGGTCTTCGGGGGGTTTCTGCACAACAAAGGCGCATCCCCAGTCTGATCATCCCCAGTTATTCGATAATTGGAGAGTATCATATCTAAACTTCCTACAAGCAAATTCTCAAATTTCTAGCTAGTCTCGGTAGCTGAGGAGACTGGATTGAGTCTTGCTTTGTCAGAAACCCTGAAGACAGTTTTTTTTTGCGTCAATGCCCAATTATTATTGTACTTACACAGGAAAAGTCTCGCAACATCTTCCAAATGACCATTCTTCTCAGAAACATATTCCCAAAACTTTACTCGTAATTATAGTAAAAGCCGAAACGTGAAACACTTCAATGAAATAACAAAATGTGTACACGGTATTTGTTTTCATACGAAATCAGATATCTATTATTGTGTTCTTCTAAATCATCCTACACCACTGATCAGAGTTAACCCTTTAAACGCCAATCACGACTGCAGCAGACGACAAATTTTGTGACATCTTTCCGAATTTTCGACAAAAAAAAAAAATGATATTACATGAGAATCGTCCGCCAGCAGACGGTTCTCATGAAATATCAAGTCTTATTTGTTATTTTTGAAAAAATAGCAAAATTTGAAATTGTTGTCTGCTGCAAATTATAGGTGGCACTTTAAGGGTTAAGAAAGAAGAGAATGACAAAAAATCCCCATCATGATATGAGATCACAAGATTTTGGTACGGTAAATGTTGTAAAATTTCAAACATTTTCCTTTTTCTGTTCACAAATAAAATGATGGTTACCACAGCTGGACATCATAAATGCTTGCCCAAATAACTAACCTAGAAGACCCTAATCAGTCTGCTTCTTCAGATCTGGGTCTACAAGGTTCGTCTATGTTTCTTTGACACAACTAGTGTTCGAAATTTTAAAACATTTACCATACTTATCAAAATATCACAACATAGGTTTAGATTAGCATCATTTTTGAGAGTAAAAGTGTGAATATTCTCTTAACCATCAAATATAGCATATGTTTTGGGTGCTCAAAAGAACCGACTCAATGAGATGGTTCTTTTGAGTACCCACAACATATGTTTTAGTTGAGAAATAAGAAAATTATTTTTCTGTTTCGCACTTTTAACTCAAGCCCTGGTTCAAATTTTATACATTTACCTTATAGTACAAATGTTTCTAAGGCTAATTGATCAAGTGATGGTTGATTGGTACAACTGTTTCAGATTCCTGCTTGACAAGGTCCTCTACCCAACTAACAACACGCAGGACGATTCAAAATATCATGTTTTTACCATAATCATGCTGGATACTTTTATGTGCCTCTTCCCCATTTTTCATAAACCCAACTTGCAAGTTATCAGTTATTTTTGTTTGTTTTGTTTGATTTGATTCTTTACGTCCCATCAACAACCTTTCAGCTATATAGGGACGGGTCTTCCTGGGTTGAACCAGTACTAAGTTAGGATAAATGTGTCTTGCTCAAGGACCACAACACAGTGACGCCGGCGAGGCTCGAACCCAAGGCTCTTCGGTCTCGAGTCAAGCACTCTACCACTGAGCCACTGCGCTCCCTAGTTATCAGTTACTAGCATGTAATTACAGGTAGATTGGAAAACTATGTGTATCCTGATCAGCTGGCTTCTCAGAAGCCAGCTGATCCGGATGTAGAGTTTTCAAAAACAGGATATTGCCTAGTTTAGCATGGTAAGGAATAACAATGGAAATAGGGGCGCAGTGGCTCAGTGTAGAGTGTTTGACTCGAAATTGAGAGGCCGTCGGTTCAAGGCTCACCGGCGTCACTGCGTTGTGGTACTTAAGCAAGAAACATTTATCCCAGCTTAGTACTGGTTCAACCCAGGAAGACCCGTCTCTATTTAACTGAATGATTGTTGATGGGACATAAACAGGGATGAGAACAGTCAGCCATTCTCAATCCGGAAAATATGTCAGTTGATTCCAAAATGGAGAAAAGCAATTTTTAAATCACTTATTAAAGGTTTAAAATCACAAAATATCAATAGAAACCAGTCAGTTTATGCTTGATTTATATGTAAAATTGAGTTTAACTTCATTCAAAAATAAATTTCAGCAAAAACAAATGGCATTATATAAATCATATGCCATTGCTCAATCAGGAAATCCTGATCAATCCGGAACTTTCTCATGCCTGATAAACAATCAAATCAAGCAAACAAAAACAATGGAGATCCAGAAACCTATTTCATACAAATTATTGAATATGTGAGCTGTGAATCTGTGAGCTCTTATATGGAACACCACAAGCATACTTTGTTAATGAAGGTTCAGGTGACACTGTTGTCTGAAGATTCACCAATTTTTAATTAATTTTCATGTAAGCTATGAATACGTGAGCAGAATGATGTAGAAGACTTCAGCACTGACAAGAAAATATTCTGATCAGAGCCATGTACTCTAAGAATATGTGAGCCATAACATGTGGAGAACTTCCATGGGTGAAAGTTCAAAATTTCTTAAGTCCTGATCTTTAGAAAATCAGAATTTAAAACTTGCTGTAAGCCTCCAAATTATTAAAACTTCCAAGTTTAATGGTCGAACACCTTTAGATAAACTGAAACTAAATCAGAAAAGCTATTATAATCTGCAGAATTCAGCATTTTGAGGCTGACTTTCCATAATCCTGAATTCAGGAATAATCCTGAAAACTTTCATCCATGCGCTTCAAGCACATACTAACAAGAATATATTCTGATCAGTTGGTTTATCCTTGCAGGCCTGATCAGGAGGAAATTGTCTCAATTTTACTTAGTAAATCAAATTCCGTGGCCAAAATATTAACAAGGGAGATAATTAGAAAGAAAAGCTGTTCTAGTGTGCAAAGCAACTTCCTGTCTAAAATTATAAAGCAAAACAGAAGAAAAGAAAAAGAAATGCTAAGGAGATAAATAATAATATAGCAAGAACCTAGAGCATGATGCACAACCTCAGCCGGTCTACATCTATTCTAAATTAAAGCATCGTAAAAAAGATTTTGAAGTCACTGAAAGAAAACATAAACATGTATGTTCAAATATAATGCTTTTAGAATGACAAAATTTGCCATTTCTTTGGGAAGTGCAACAGCACAACTGGACCTTCATGGCCAGGACACAGGAAAAAGTACAACTTGGTATGTGCACAAAGCAGACTTGGATCAGCCTGCCCACCGGCATCCATAAAATTATACTTTCTAAATAATTTCTCAACTAAAACAGGTCTCAAGATGGGGGGGGGGGGGGGGGGGGGGCTATATGAAGTCTCCCTAATCTGGAACACTTCTTACAGTAAAACCTGTGTAAAACAGCAACTCAAAATAGACATAACAAAGATCTTAATGACAAATGGTAGCTGAATAAAGATCAAAAGCATTAAAGAATGCTCCATTTGGAGCATTCTGCGATACTTTTGACCTGCATTTAGCAATAATTGGTCTTGAAAACCATTTTATGGTCTTTTTGAGAGTGACCGTTTTAGACAGGTTTTACTGTATTTTCATCTTGGGGGAAGTTTTAACTCTTTGCTAGCTGGATAATTTTTCAAAGTAAGTAAGGGTGCAAAGATCAGGAATCGATACAATCAAGTGCCACACCTTTTCACTCCGTAGTACAATGAACAGAAAATGTCTTGCTTTCAAATCAATTTTTACAATGTAAGAAAAATTCTTTCAGGTATAATAAATTAGTGTCAAACAGTTGGGATCCAGATCAGGCGGACATTTTTGTCTGGCCTGATCTGGGTCTCAATTGTTTGCAAAGATTATCAGCATACAAAGAGTTAATGTTTTGAATATGTAAGGGGAATCCATAATTCAAACCAAAAATTATCTCTAAATTATTCTAAATTTTCACTCTGTTAGCTCTAGCTTGACCCCTGTATGGTGGGTACTGAAAAGTAATCCTCCCATTTTTGGACATTTTAGCTGAACTGGATGGAAAACAGATGTGAACGCCAACAGGATATGGGTTACATAGTCCTTTTCAGGTTTCGGTTTCATGTCATTTAAGACAGTTTTTCACTCACATTACACTGGTCAGTCATTTTTCTTACCCTTATCCTGCTATTATTTTTGTCTATTCAAGTGCATTTCAGACTAATTTTATAAAAGAGAGCAAACACTATGAATCCTGATCAGACTAAGGGAGCAGTCTGGGTCCATATTGTTTGCAATATAAGCCACAAAATTACACAAGCAGAAGAGAGAGCAGATGACAACTTTCATGAATAGCAGGAAAAGGGTTCAAGCAGAATTCTAAAGCAGTTTACAAGTCCTCAGTGTACTTATACTTTGGTCAGTAAATGACAACAGCCCTGACAGGTGTAGGATAATGATGGGATACAGTCAGAATTCCTTCTTTGAAGCCTCAGTGGGTGCATAAAACTGGATGTTTTGTGTGCGCTCTATATGCCTGAGGCAGGGGGGCTCACTACGCCGACATTATAACCGAAAATAGTAGTAGTGACAACAGCCGTGCTTGAATCAGGATAAACCAGATTACCACTATAACAGCTTACTACCGATGGCAGTGCAAGGAATAAAAGACATCTAAAACCACAAATACAGTGAAGTCTCTTTATAACACACCACGTTGTAACACGGATTAAGAACACAGATGTAACAGTCATGTTGTAGAGCCCATGCAATTTTACAAGTTAAAGAAAAAGAACATAAAATTCCCCATTATGACACAATCAACCCATAACACGATTCACTTGAATGGACCCATAACATTGCGTTACGAAGGAACTAGACTGTATGATCACAATGTATAAGTCAGATTAGTAATACAACTAGAACCTACTACCAATTGCCTTTGCGGCTTGACAGGGCAATGGTTAAGACGAGACATCTAAATCCGCGAAATAACTATAAAATGGGTTAAATCAAAAGCTTTTTAACCCCTCAAACAGTTCTAAGAATATTTCAGTCTAAATTTGTAATCGTGAATCAAGGGCTTGAGGAAAATGCTAAGAGTTTAAACTCTTGGAATGGTGAATTGAGCTCAAACAACAAGCAATACATGGTACCAACACAAATAATCTGGAAAAATGGATCCTTCAGAAATGGAGAGAACCTACAATATATGAAAACAGCAGACTAGGTTTTATTGAGCCTGTACAAGTTTTGGGATTCGAGCCAAAGAGACAAAAATTAAATATTTTGTCTTATCCACCTTATTTACTATGGAAATATTCTTTTCACTCCTTAGTACAATGAACAGAAAATGTCTTGCTTTCAGATGAGTTCTCTCACTTTCCCAATTAACCATTTCCTACATGAATATTCGTGCTAGGCTCCACCCACTATGAATAATTATAATTTATATAAATCAATTTCCATGTTGGTACACAGAACTAAGAAAATACTTGTCAGGTCCACAAGTGTAGGATCAGATATATCATAATCCTATAAGCAAACAGAGTAGACCCTGATCAGGCATCTCTCACAGAATGCCGAAAATGAGAACAACGACCTGCTGCTTCAGTTGTTCCTACAAGCGCATATATAAAGTGGAGTCTGACGTTTAGTCTACTTTGGTCTACTTCTATTGTCTGTGAAAGCAGTGAAGGCTCCTTGGAGACTGGTCATATACATGGGTGGACCAAAGTTCAAAATTTTAAAAAATCCTGCAAATTTCATATCGTAAACCTAGCAGTATTGTTTAAATGTCTACTATCTTTAAGAACTAAAAATAAATAAGCTATTTTAATCTGCTGCATTCAGTAGTCTAGGGATTCAAGAAATGACATGGACAATCCTGGAACATTTCATCCATATATATAAACTTTTAACTTACACACTGGATAATATCTGAGATTTAATCTGGGACATTTTTTTTACCTGTGTTATCTTACCCAAGACATCATGTTATATGTACATTGGTTGTATTTGAACATGACTTTTTTTGTACACAGAAAT
Source organism: Loripinus fragilis (assembly GCA_964019695.1). Classification (NCBI taxonomy): domain Eukaryota; kingdom Metazoa; phylum Mollusca; class Bivalvia; order Lucinida; family Lucinidae; genus Loripinus; species Loripinus fragilis. Next base: position 112,711,853 of record OZ026516.1, read on the forward strand.
TGTGTTTATGAAACACTGTGCCCATTTAAGAAATAAATACTAATTTTGGGCTGTTCATGGAATCATGAACACATCTGGCCTCTTGCACAGTAAGTGAAGCCCAAAGGGCTACACGTACCTTTGCAGACCCGATGTGTTCAGGATTCCATGAACAGACCCAAATTGAATTTAGTACTTATATTTACATTTTATTATAAATATATAATATATATAAATTATTTATGTTTAAGTTGTGAATTAGATATGGAATCATATTAATGGTTTTGTTGGAGTGTACAATGGAAAAGTGAAACAGCCAGTGTGAATGCAGACAGCCACTCAAGCAAACTAGAGGCTTGCGTGGACAGAGCTTGGCAGCTGCCAATTCTATTTGTGTCTTTCATGAGGTTGTGATCAGTTGAAAAATCTATAAGATTCATTAGAGACTTGCTTTGAAAATGTAAATATACCAATATTGGGCTTGTCTATAACTTTAATAGGGGCCACCACTTGAGTACACACATTCTAAAATTTCAAACACTAGTTGGCTATAAAAATGTCTAGACAAAACACAGAGCAGACCAAGGTCAGACTGCTTCCCGCCACAAGTGATTTCCAACAATGTGGTATGTGCGACTAGCAAAGGCTCAGACAAACCTGTGCATTAAACAGTCTGATCAGAGCATTTGCTAGTCGCTTGAATATTCTATGAATATTAAGCTATTGACTGAACAGCATTTAGAGTTTCGAAGTTTAAAGGAGGCTGCAAGGCTCGACAGAGTCTATTCACGTCAAAATGCCACATTGTTGGAAATCACGTAGCGGCTCAAATGGACAAGCCAAAAGTAATATAAACCCTTGCCATGCTGAATATTTTCAGATACAACACTCCTCCCAGATTGTGATCTTGTTAACCTGCAGCATTCTAGTTGCAAGCATGAGTGGAAAACAGTATTGATCCTGAATAGATGACTTCATCAGAGGCCAGCTGATCAGGATCTACATTGTTTTTAAGCAAGGATAAATCCGGCTTCAGCACTACAAGTGTTATTTTTTTCAAAGTTGGGGGGCACTTGGAATGACTAAAATTCATGGAAAGCCTCACCTTTCTACATGTAAGAGATTCTGATTCACTTTAGAAAACAGGATTTGTCTCCTATATTGATTCCAGGATCAATTTTGCAACCCCTGGATCAGCAATCAGCCTTGCTACCGATTGCGCTACGGGGCCCAGCGCCAACCAAGTGCAATTGGATAAAGAAAGCAAGCCCTACAGGCCTAGATAAGCAAACTTTTTCAGCACAAAATTATGATTTTTCCCTTTTATATCCATCAGTTTGAACATATATGAGCCGGGATCTGACAAAGGGTCCTTCAGGCATTTTAGCAGTTTTTGTGTAATCAAAATTTCAAAAACATCCATATTTTCAAGATTTTGCATGTTCTTACAATAGTCAAATTGCTTCTAACATGTAATACAAGCAAAGGCGCAAACAGTTCTGATAAAATAAAGTGATACGTATAATGTATGTTATAATGGCAACAGCTGTGCATATGGACTAAATACTTCCTTTAAAACAGGGTACCTTATTTCAAATGCTTTTGTAAACATGGAATGTGCATATGTGGGCCATTTGTGCAGTCTATGCAATTGCATACACATCAAATTTACAGAAACATGGAGCATTCTTGAAATATTGCTCCTAGCGTCTTTGTATTAGTGTCATAAGTAAACACAATGGTGGTGTGGTCAAAACGTCATTAACAAGGTTAAGTGACATCATGTTTTAAACGCATAATCTATGCCAGTTTAAACGCTCAAATTTTTGTTATTTGTAAAGATAATCTCTTCAAATTTTCTGTAATTGTTCACAACAGCTAGGTCTTTCTTTCTCTGTAAATATCTCACTTTTAACTTTTATTGCCAGAAGGTCCCTTCTGTCAGATATTGGCCCATATATTTTCGTTGCTCAAAAGAACCATCTCAATGAGATGGTTCTTTTGAGTAGGCATAACATGTCTTGGTTGAGAAATAAGATTAAATTAATTTAGCACTTTATCTGTAGGCCTGAGCTCGCTAACAAAACTGGGCCAAAACATGAATTTCACATTGACAAGCTTACCTTTAGATATAGTTAAAGCTGGTGACCATTGTGATCTTAATATATCTAAACATATACTGCCGTTACTGTTGATATTAGGGTGATATATTTTTGTTGTAAAGGCAACCTAAAATGTACAAACAGCAAATATTTAGAGCGTAAAAATAGTAAATGTTCTAAAACAGTGACCGGGAAAGGCATGCGCCATAGTCCCATTAAAAACGGAAATGTCACATCGTTTTTTGCAATGGATGCGCCCAGGTCTCTTTCCGATTTTTACGATCATTTTCGGTACGAAATAGGTGAGTACGAATAAATAAATAGACGCTGTGATTCACGCTTTTCATTTACAATAAAGCGCCAGAGTAACTACACATGTTTTAATGACGTCATTGGTCTGTGCGAACGCTGCAAATAGTAAACATCGTCTGTGCTGTAACGATCGCAGATCAAGAGTTATTTACTTTTGTTTTGACCATGCCACCTAAAAAAGATTGAAAAGACCGGATAATCAGGGCCTAATCAGTAACTTATTTAAATCATCCACTCAAGATAAGCCATTTAACCCAGTTTCATCTCAAACATTGCCCGGCCCTGAGTCCGATAAACAACCTGTCACGAATGTCACAGAATCTGACTCCACGCAAATTGTAGACCGAGTGTGAGTGTTAACCAGTCAGACTCATAGTTCTGTATCAGTATGTCCTCTTACCATGTTTGATTAGAAGTGTTTTAATTATCATGTTAGGAATGATAAGAGGACATACTGATACAGAACTATGACTGGTTAACTTAGTCCTACATTGACTACTTGACAAGTTGATAGTTGTCTTAATTTTTAATTTTTATTGTTTGTTTGTTTGTTTAAAACTAGTCTATAGACTTAAATAAAGTCACTTGAACTATAATTGTGTGCAAATTCTAGTAATTTTGGGATATGTCACAATAGAGTTTGAAAATGTCACATTGGTTTTCAAAATGTCACATTGATTTTGGATTATGAAGGGCCATTGTCGCATAGAAAAAAATTCTTTCCCGGTCACTGTAAAATTTTAAACGCTTTTCTTTTTCCGTTCTCAATTTAAATGTGGGTTATCAGGGGTGAATTTCACAATATGCTTGTCAGTATAGAAAACAGGGAAGACCCTGATCAGACTGCTTTTTCAGAAGCTGTCTTGTCTGGGTCTGCACTGTTTGTCTCTACCTTTTGCAAGGCAACTAGTGTTTGAAATTTTAGAACATTTACCATAGTGATTATTTTCTTATCCACTCGTTTATCCACTCATTCTAATGCACTTGATTTTGTAATGTGACGTCGGAAATAGTTTGACGTCATTAATTACGTCACATTTTATTTGATGATGTACGCCTATGTGCGGCTTGCTATGCTTCAATTTGAGACGAGACTGTAGAAGCACATCAGAATGGGGATAACCATATTCAAAATTTTAATTTGGGGCAGGTATATCGTCATATATACATTCGGAAATCACGGTTTTTAGCTCTGCTCGCGTGTCGCTGTAAAACTAAATTTCTGACCCTCTATCCGACGATTTACCTCCCCAACTGAAAATTTTGTATACATTTATCCCCTAATTCAAACCTGTTTTGGGTGATACAAATGGGTGCTACAAATAAAGAACCATCTGGGTGCCTAGAAATTTATCAGGTTGAAAATAACAAAACCTATGAATTTAACTTCACAAATCAGACAATCTTAGTTTGATTATTCAGTGTTTGTTTGATTTGATTCTTTACGTCCCAGTCAAGATTTTTCAGTTATATTGGGACTGGTCTTCTGGTGTTGAACCAGTACAAAACATGGATTAATGTGTCTTACGTGAGGCTTAAACCCCTCAATCTCGAGACAGGCACTCTACCACTGAGACAGTGCGCTCCCATTGTTGTGTAAATATCGTGTCCAATTCAACAACACGCTGGCCCAGGCATTCAATGTCAGTAAATGCCAGAGATGACTTCTCGCAATGATTCAATTATGGAAAAAATACAAAAGCTGAAATACCTTTGGTGGTTTAAAAGGATAATCTGTTGGAAAATGAATAGTTAAGAAAAAAACTCCTCCCTGGTACGGACTGTCTGGCTGTAAAAAAAGAGAAAACATCTTTTAGTAAAATATAATATGCCCTTTTCATAGGGTTAGATAAACAAAATTTTTGAGCGTAAAATTGTAAATATTTACTTACCCATCAGTTTTAACATGTTTGGGTGCTCAAGCGAACCGTTTCATTGAGACAGTTCTTTTGAGTACCCACAACATATGTTTGGGTTGAGAAATAAGTAAATTAATTTTTGGTACACACTCTCAGTAGTGTTCTTCAAGAACAAGTTGAAACTTCAAGACAATCTAGCTTCTTGTTTTTTGGTCTATATCTTTCAAGAACTTCTCAAGTTGAAGTCATATCAAAGCCAGTCAAGTCAGTTTATATTGAACAATATATTAAATATTGCAGAAAAACAAAATTTCCTTCTAATGTTCATCACAGTTCCAGCTTAACCGTGGTATACACAGGCCTAACAAAAGTTTTTTTTTCTAATTTCTCAACCAAAACGTATGTTGTGAGTACTCAAAAGAATCGTCTCAATATGGTTCTTTTGAGCAACCAAAACATATGTTAAAACTGATGGGTAAGAAAATATTAACAATTTTACACTCAAAAATTTTGGTTACCTAAACCTGTGTATAAATGTGTATATATTATAAAAAGTTTTTTTTATTTGTATAGGTTTCATATTTTGTTAATTACAATTACATGCAAGTGTAAGATTTACCCAAACCATTACAAGTAGAATTTGTGTATTGATTTTTTACATCCCAGTCAACTATTTGATGTTTCCTGGGTTTAACCAGAACTAAGCAGAGGATAAAGTGTCTTGCTCAAGAACACGATACAGTGCCTCTGGTGAGACTTAAATCAGGGACTCCTCAAATCTCAAGTCAAGCACACTACCACAGTACTCCTCACAAGTAGAAAATAAAAGAAATACTTACTGGACCCATTATTGTGGCTTGCCAGTGGAATACTGAAAAAAAGAGAAAAGTATAGCATGGAAAATAGTGTTAAAAAAGTAAAACCGACCATATACATCAGGGGACAAAAATATTTCAATATTGCACTTCTCCTGCAGGACGAGTAACTTACAATTCTCACTCGTCCTGCAAAAAGAATATGCAATAAAGAACATAAGAGAGTAATATATGTAATATGACTTCCTCGAGTAATTCATCCCAAAACACTCGTCCAACAGGACGAGAGCTTTGGAGAGCATTACTTGTCCTTTCTAGATTTCACTCGTAACTACAAGGACACGGGTGGAATTTTTGTCCCCTGTACAGCAGCATACAATACAAATTATAGAGCATGAAAAAACTATGAACAGGAAATCAAGTATAAGAAAAAAGACCATGATGAACTAGTCACTCTTTGACATATACCAATCAATAATATTGACCCAAAACACAGCATTATAAAGTGACTGAACTGTATTCCATAGTGGATATATAGAGAATACCAGGCAAGTGTCTTTCGATATCAAGTTTACCAGGCAAGGCTTTGAGAACGCTTGTTGGCATGGCGAGGCTTGCCTAGCAATTCAACATGCATTTTCAAAGCCGAGACTGGTAAACTTAATACCAAAAGACGCGAACCTGGTATTCTATTTATCAGTTTACAAACTTATTCACTGTCAAACTAGCAATTATGATGTAATTATCGATTTTGTGTCGATTCAGTGTCATTGGTGATGTCATTTAAAAAGTGCAAAGTCATCATGACCTGATAAAGGCATATGCTGTGAGATAGACAACGTTTATCAGGCAACATGCAACAATGCAGTAAATATTAGATATAACTGATAAACATGTACATCCAGTTTCAGCAATACAAGTTTGCATCACAAGAAGAAGTTTGTTTGTATTGATGCTTTACCTGCCAGTCAAAAATTTTATCTTTTAGTCATTGTGGATTGATTTCCTATCTCCCTGGATTGAACCAGTATTACAGTAAACCCTCTTTACAACGACAGTGTTTGTCCCCAAATAATTTGATGTTAAACTGAATTTCTATTGTAATAAACTCACATTCAAGCTAAACTGATACATTTGTGCAAATACTACTGACATTGTAAATTGTTCACATCCCAGTCAACAATTTTTCAGTTAAGTCGGGACGGGTCTTCCTGGCGTTAACCAGTACCAAGCAAGAATTAATGTGTCTTGCTCAAGGACACAACACAGTGATGCAGGTGATGCTCTAACCCGCAACCCCTCTGTCTTGAGTCAAGCACCCTACCAATGAGCCCCAACTGACATTGTAAAGAATTTCGATAAGTGAAGAGAGTCAATTTAAAAAGTTTTAACTGTAATGCAGAGGATGAAGTGTCTTACTCACGAACACAACACAGTGTCTCCAGCTAATATCAAACTTACGACCCTTCAACCAGAGTCTAGCATTCTACCCAGCAGGAAGAATTAAGACAAATATTACCATTTAAATTAAAAAGTGTTTTATCCAATACTATGGTACAATGTACTTCTTTATCAAATAGCTCCCGGTGTAACAGGCCGGAATTTCCCCCCAGTCAGTTTTTTCCCCGGGGAAAGAATGGGCCGGCCCATTCTTTCCCCGGGGAAAAAATAGGCCGGCCCATTCTTTCCCCACCCAGTCAGTTTTTTCCCCCCCCCCTAATAATTTCAAAAATCATAATGGAATTATTATTTCTTTGCTTAAATTTAAAAAGCCGCTATTAAATTAGTGATAGGACTCAAAAGTACTCATACTTATTGCTGTTTGGTTGTGATTTCTAGGGGTTCAGACCATTCACTTTTACTATCAGTCTTTTGGTTTATTGTACTCTTTCACTGTAAAGAAATACTTTCGAATGACATGTCAAAGAGATCTTCGACTTTAAAACCCGTTTAGCTCACTGGTTCTTTTAAATAGGGGGTGGGGAAAGACTGGGCCGGCCCATTCTTTCCCCCCTCTATTATTTTCTAAACTTTCTATTTATCTCTCAGTCTTTAGGTTTAACCTACTCTTGCACTGTATCTGAACACTCATGATTCTTGCACTGTATCTGAACACTCATGATTGTCTTGTCCTAAGGAGAAATTCACATTAAGAAAGCATTTAGCTAACTGCATGTTCCTTCTCAATAGTGGGGTGGGGAAAGACTGGGCCGGCCCATTCTTTCCCCCCCTCCATTGGGCTCTAACCTTTCAATTTATCTGTCAGTCCTTGGTTTAAACTACTCTTACACTGAATCTGAACACTCATGATTGACATATCTCAAGGAGAAATTCAAGTTAAAAGCATTCAGACAAATGATTCTTCTAAATAGGGGGTGGGGAAAGACTGGGCCTGCCCATTCTTTCCCCCCTCTATTATTTTCTAACCTTTCTATTTATCTCTCAGTCTTAAGGTTTAACCTACTCTTGCACTGTATCCAAACACTCATGATTGTCTTGTCCTAAGGAGAAATTCACGTTAAGAAAGCATTTAGCTTACTGCATGTTCCTTCTCAATAGTGGGGTGGGGAAAGACTGGGCCGGCCCATTCTTTCCCCCCTCCATTGGGTTCCGACCTTTCAATTTATCTGTCAGTCCTTGGTTTCAACTGCTCTTACACTGAATCTGAACACTCATGATTGACATATCTCAAGGAGAAATTCAAGTAACAAGCATTCAGCCAAATGATTCTTCTAAATAGGGGGTGGGGAAAGACTGGGCCGGCCCATTCTTTCCCCCCATTATTATTTTCTAACCTTTCTATTTATCTCTCAGTCTTAAGGTTTATCCTACTCTTGCACTGTATCTGAACACTCATGATTGTCTTGTCCTAAGGAAAATTCAAGTTAAGAAAGCATTTAGCTAACTGCATGTTCCTTCTCAATAGTGGGGTGGGGAAAGACTGGGCAGGCCCATTCTTTCCCCCCCCCCCTCCATTGGGTTCTTACCTTTCAATTTATCTGTCAGTCCTTGGTTTAAACTACCCTTACACTGAATCTGAACTCTCATGATTGACATATCTCGAGGAGAAATTCAAGTTACAAGCATTCAGCCAAATGATTCTTCTAAATAAGGGGTGGGGAAAGACTGGGCCGGCCCATTCTTTCCCCCCTCTATTATTTTCTAACCTTTCTATTTATCTCCCAGTCTTAAGGTTTAACCTACTCTTGCACTGTATCTGAACACTCATGATTGTCTTGTCCTAAGGAGAAATTCAAGTTAAGAAAGCATTTAGCTAACTGCATGTTCCTTCTCAATAGTGGGGTGGGGAAAGACTGGGCCAGCCCATTCTTCCCCCCCCCCTCCATTGGGTTCTAACCTTTCAATTTATTTGTCAGTCCTTGGTTTAAACTACTCTTACACTGAATCTGAACACTCATGATTGACATATCTCAAGGAGAAATTCAAGTTACAAGCATTCAGCCAAATGATTCTTCTAAATAGGGGGTGGGGAAAGACTGGGTGGGCCTATTCTTTCCCCCCTCTATTATTTTCTAACCTTTCTATTTATCTCTCAGTCTTAAGGTTTAACATACTCTTGCACTGTATCCACTCATGATTGTCTTCTCCTAAGGAGAAATTCAAGTTAAGAAAGCATTTAGCTAACTGCATGTTCCTTCTCAATAGTGGGGTGGGGAAAGACTGGGCCGGCCCATTCTTTCCCCCCTCCATTGGGTTCCAACCTTTCAATTTATCTGTCAGTCCTTGGTTTCAACTGCTCTTACACTGAATCTGAACACTCATGATTGACATATCTCAAGGAGAAATTCAAGTTACAAGCATTCAGCCAAATGATTCTTCTAAATAGGGGGTGGGGAAAGACTGGGCCGGCCCATTCTTTCCCCCCTACTTAATCTTTCGATCTTCTATTGATTGTTTCGTCTTTCGGTTAATGTTACTCTTTCACTCTATTTTAACATTTATGAAAGACCTATACCAAAGTGAGAATCAAGTTTTCAATCCAACAAGATTATTGGTACTTCTACATTGTTGGGTGGGGAAAGACTGGGCCGGCCCATTCTTTCCCCCCCCCCCCCTCTCCATAACGCTTGGATCTTTCAATTTATTGTTTAGTCTTTCGGTTTATGTTACTCTTTGACTTTATCTGAACAATTTTGAATGACCTATTCCAAAGAGAGATAAAGTTTTTAAACCAACAAGTTAATTGGTACTTCTACATTGTGGGGTGGGGAAAAACTGGGCCGGCCCATTCTTTCCCCCCTCCAAAATGTTCAGATCTTTCTATTTATCTTTTTAGACTTTTGGATTATGTTATTCTTCTGCTGTATCTGAACTCTCTTGACTTATACCAAGCAGAGAATCAAGTTTTCAAACCAACAAGTTTATTCGTAATTGTAGGTCGGGGAAAGACTGGGCAGGCCCATTCTTTCCCCCCTCCTTAATCTTTCGATCTTCTATTGATCGTTTCGTCTTTCGGTTTATGTTACTCTTTTACTCTATTTTAACATTTATGAAAGAACTATACCAAAGTGAGAATCAAGTTTTCAATCCAACAAGATTATTGGTACTTCTACATTGTTGGGTGGGGAAAGACTGGGTCGGCCCATTCTTTCCCCCCCCCCCCCCCCCCTCCATAATGCTTGGATCTTTCAATTTATTGTTTAGTCTTTCGGTTTATGTTACTCTTTGACTGTATCTGAACAATTTTGAATGACCTATTCCAAAGAGAGATAAAGTTTTTAAACCAACAAGTTAATTGGTACTTCTACATTGTGGGGTGTGGAAAAACTGGGCCGGCCCATTCTTTCCCCCCTCCAAAATGTTCAGATCTTTCTATTTATCTTTTTAGACTTTTGGATTATGTTATTCTTTTGCTGTATCTGAACTCTCTTGACTTATACCAAGCAGAGAATCAAGTTTTCAAACCAACAAGTTTATTCGTAATTGTAGGGTGGGGAAAGACTGGGCCGGCCCATTCTTTCCCCCCTCCTTAATCTTTTGATCTTCTATTGATCGTTTCGTCTTTCGGTTTATGTTACTCTTTCACTCTATTTTAACATTTATGAAAGACCTATACCAAAGTGAGAATCAAGTTTTCAATCCAACAAGATTATTGGTACTTCTACATTGTTGGGTGGGGAAAGACTGGGCCGGCCCATTCTTTCCCCCCTCCAAAATCTTCAGATCTTTCTATTGATCAGTTACAATTGTAGTCTTTCGGTTTATGTTACTCTTTCACTGTATCTTAACGCTTATAAATGACCGATTCCAAAGAGAGAATCAAGTTTTCAAACCAAACCAAACATTCTATTTGTATTGGTACATTGTGGGGTGGGGAAAGACTGGGCCGGCCCATTCTCCCCCCCCCCACCCCCCCCCCCCCCCAAAAAAAAATGTTCTGATCTTTCTATTTATCTTTCAGTCGTTCAGTCGTTCAGTTAATGTTATTATGTTATCTGAAGACTTATGAATGACTAGATAATCAAATTTTCAAACCAAAAAGTTTATTGGTTATCTCTCTCCAAAGTGTTCCAACCTAGTGAATTGATTCTTCCAAATAGTGAGTTGGGGAAAGACTGGGTCGATTTTCCTTTAACCCATTCAAATAACCATTTTGAATTAAGAACATACTCATTTTGTTTTTTGAATAGGCTTACCATTTATAATCAAATCCTTCTACACCCTCTGCACTTTTGTGCTGTGTTGAGGGTGGTAGAGTTATAATACAGCTATTTAAGAATGATATTTAATTTGATTTAACTACACAATGACACATATATCATTTTCAAGCATTTTCCGAAAAAATAACATGGGGGGAAAGAACTGACTGGGTGGGGAAAAAACTGACTAGTCAAATCTTTCCCCAGGGAAAAAACTGACCGGTCAGTTTTTTCCCCGGGGAAAGAATGGGCCGGCCCATTCTTTCCCCGGGGAAAAAACTGACTGGGGAAAAAACTGACCGTTACACCGGTACAAATTATTCTTAATAAAATATGCTTAACACTTGCCATGCTGAATATTTATTTTTTATGACTTTCCTCCCCAGTTTTCATCCTGTTAACCCACTACATTCCAGGTGTAAACATGTACTTTCAATCATATTGAAAATAACGGTGTGGATCCTGATCAAATGGCTTCATCAGAAGCCAGCTGATCTGGATCTAGTTTTCAAAAAAAGGGGATAAATCTGGGTTTAGCAGGACAAAGGTTAATTTAATTTGAATCAAATATTAAATAATATATGATACATTCCCTTCCAATAGATTAAATTGGGAAAGTCAAAGTATAATTGACTTAGCACTTAACATAGCCTAAAGGTTACTCAAAAGAATTTTCTAATAGAGTTGGAGTTTTTTTTAGTTCTACATTTTGGTCAATAAAATACATGTAGAAAAATCAGAAGCCTTCAGATCTAGGCAAGACCCCTGCTGATATACATACAATCATCTCCTACTGGTCCGGCTGAGCACTGTGCTGGGGGATCTCTGCCAAGGTCTTGTAACTCCTAAAATAAAGTGAGAGACAAATACAATTAACATTCTAAAATTTCGAACACTTTTCTCTTTTTTTTTAAATATCATGTTGGTATTCTGGACTGGGATTAACAAAATGCTTGTCAAAATAGCAAACAGGAAAGACCCTGATCAGACTGCTTCTTCAGAAGCAGTCTGATCTGGGTCTGCACTGTTTGTCTAGGCTGTTTTTGCAGGTAACTAGTGTTCGTATTTTTACTTTATTATTTTTAGAACATTTACTGTATCTCAATATACCAGTTCAACTAAAGACTATTTCTATGAAGACATACTGTACCAAGTCGCACCCCATGCAGTCCCTTTACAACACATCTCATTATAACACTGATTTGGATATATCACAGTCATGTTGTGGCTCCCAAAAGGAAATATAAGGAAACGAACATGAAATGGTAATTTTCCTGTAACTCTTTTGTAAAATTGTCCCTTTATAATATTTCACTAAAACATGGTCCATTTCTATTGAACCAACCAAAGCATTTGAAGGGGCTGCACTGTACGCATAAGGGACCAAAGAACATTTCTTTGAGGACATAATTATGATCCATGTGGGATAACATTGTCGCTGAAAGTTCAAAATTCTCAAATTCATGAACCTTAGAAACAAAAATCATAAAAACCTGCAGTGTCCCTACAAAGGCTGTAATGATAAATTGTACATTGATGTATCACTTTATTATGATCCAGAGTTCTCGGAAACGCCGAATCAGGCATATTTTTACGCCAACTTTTGGTTTTGTACTCGTACATTTGCCTGCTGGAGATTCTAATTTACGCCAAAATATTTTCTGCTGACGCGTCTCAAACTCATTGAAAACACCTGGAGAGGACAGCAGGAATCCAAATTTGGCTTCCACCACATAAGATCAGAAGGTTGCCGCTAATCCGATGCCCCAGGGTTTGTCATAAAATGCCGGAATTGTTGAACAACACCTTTCTGACAGCAGTAGGCACGATCACATTTGCTCTCGGCCAATCAGAACGTCCCACAGCGACAGCATCTTTAATGACCGGACAATCGATAATTATGCTTATGCAAATTTAAGAAGCAAGTGGTCAATTAACACTAGAGGTCTAGTTAATTTGAATCTTTTTTCTGAGTATGTGTAAACATAAATGATAGTCGCGCATTCGTGACTGTCTGTCTCAATCAAATATTGATACATGTAGGTTTCTTTTTTTTTTGAACACATGAAATGGCTTCCACAAGTGATTTGCTGAAAATATAGGTACATCGGTAAACTGAATAGGATAACATCCGAGAAGGCAAATTTCCGAACGAAGCGTCATTAGCAACAAATGAGTGATGCAATAAATTATCGATAGTTCTTTTGTCTAATTAACTATTCTTAGGGTATAAAATGCAAACAAATGACGTTCAGCAAGAAAAAATTGTTCATTTTGAACCATGAACTCATCTAGCGCGTAGGTCGGAAATCAAAACAATCATCTAAATTTTGGAACCGATCGCCATAGACTGTATAGCACGGGTGTAAAATTTCCAAGTAACATACTCGCCCTTCATGTCCCCAATTTTTCTCCGAGATGATGTATATTATATTACTACACATATTGTCAAAACTTTTACTCGCCCTGTATAACATTTTACTCACAAATTTATGCGAGTGGGCAAGTGGAATTTTACACCCCTGTATGGTCTCTAGCTGGACAAGGTGCGCAAAATAAAAATAGTTAAATGATTGAATTAGATCCAGCCATCTGCAAATAAAGATCTATCCGTCCATCCATCTGTTCTTCTGTCTGTCTACTTGTAAATGAATAAAACAACTACATGTAACAACAGTTTCAGCTATTCCTTCTAATAAGGCCAGACATAAAAATATGTGTTTCGAGATCTACATGAAATTTTAAAATAGAGAAATAAGATAGGAAAAATATTTTCAATTTGATGGCGAAACAATATAGTTAAGCTGGGAAACACCTTCGAAATCCCCTAACAATGCTTAGAAAATATTGTGTGGGGGCGGGGAAGTGGTGTGTGCGTGTGTGTGTGTGTGGGGGGGGGGGGGGGGGGGGGGGGGGGGGGGGCGGACCTGATAACCTGATACATTATTTTTATTTTTTGCCTAAATTCTATTTTGTTCACAGTTAATCATCACAAGGGTTTTGAAATTGCCATTTTGCAGGATAAAAGGCGTAACATTCGCAAATAAAACTTTTCATATTTCAGATAAAACTAAAACTCCAACTTTTCCAGGTCAAACTCCTGTTTTTCAATTTTGACTCCAACTTTTCCAGGGATGGATTCTATAGCTCCTGTTTTCAAAATCTTGGTGAGAACTCTGTGATCATTACTAGTGGTTGCCTTGATAGTGCTATGGTAATTGTGGTTTCAACAATCAACAGTTTTGAGTTTTTTGAGTTGCACTGTATGCATAGGGGACCAACTAAAGAACATTTCTTTGGGAACATTATTATGACCCAAGTGAGATAACATTGTCGCTGAAAGTTCAAAATTCTCAAATTCATGAACTTTAGAAACAAAAATCTTAAAACTTGCAGTGACCCTACATAGGCTGTAATGATACACTGTACATTGATGCATCACTTTATTGTGATCATTACTAGTGGTTGGTTGCCTTGATAATGCTAAAAATATGGTAATTGTGGTTTCAACAATCGATAGTTTTTAGTTTTCATCTTTACCTTGTGGACTGCATTTAAAAACTTTTTTCCTTACAAAAACATTTAGAAACATAAAATTTAAAAAGTGCTTTTTAAATATTGCATAAAAACTTGTGTATAGTTCCCGAAGTGAATATATATGTTCCTATACAGGACACAGTCTTCTGAGAACAGGCTAACAGAAGGCCCAATGTTGTCCGGCAAATCATCTACAAATAGAGCCAAAGACAGACCCAGGGGCACACCAGAAGGCAGATAACACTGTGACTGGATCTGAGGCTTGGTCATCTAAGACTACTTTGCTTTCTGAATGTGCCCAGGGGACATGATCGAATTGATCCACTTATGGGTGGGATCCTCTTATCTAATTATAATAAAGTTTGTGTAATAGCCTTCTGTGAGGAACCTTGTCAAAGGACAAAGGCCTTTGTGAATAATGATCAATTCTGTTGATTTGTGCCCCACTGAGGTTGCTGATAATCATACACAAACTGAACCAACTCAAAGTTTCGCAAGACCTCAGAGACCATGCTGAAAGTCATGCTATCAAAAGCTAAATTTCTACATCACCCTGAGCTAACGACTCATTGCAGATGAGTGCCAATATTGCTACACTCTTTAAACTCTGGCATTCTGACAATCTGGGCCAGGAACTTTATGCACATTTATTTAAACAGTTTGGCCAACGGCTAGACTGCAATTTCGGTTGTTACTGACTTTGGCTAAGTTTTATTGGTGAGTCTGCATATTTATAAACATGTTTATATTACAGTTCTATATATGCTTTTGACATACTTATTTACAATGTTGCAGGAGTGTGGGGGCAAAGGGCTTTTTTGAGCCATTTTGGGAAAAGGCCCCTGGCTTGAATTGGGGAAAATATGTGTCAGTTTGGGAATTTTAAGAAGTGTTAAACAGAAGAAAACAAGAAATGTCACAAACACGTGACGAATGCCCCCAAAGGAATTGGTCTAGCATTAGCCACATTTGAGGAAAGATAGCTGTAATATAGCACGAAAAACTAGAAATGAGGCCAGAAGTCAACGTCAAGGTCAAAGTGACTCAAAATGGTATGCACCACTCCGCCATTCCAAGAGGAATCACCACCCCAAATTTGGGATTCCTACATCAAATAATATAGGAGATATGCTCTGGACACAATAAATCTTGAAAACTAGGTCAGAGGTCAAGGTCAGTGACCCATAAATGGTTTGTGACACTCAGGCATGCCAAGATGCATTTACATACCAAATTTGGAATTCCTATTTCAAAGAATATAGGAGATATGCACCAGTTTCTAGAAACTAGGTCAGAGGTCAAGTTCAAAGGTCACAGTGACTAAATTATGGTAAGTGACACTTCATCATCCAAAAATGCATCCACACACCAAATTTGAGATTCCTTCCTCAAATAATATAAGAGATATGCTCTGGACATGATTATTCTAAAAACTAGGTCAGAGGTCAAGGTCAGAGTGACCCGAAAATGGTACATGACACTCCGCTATCCCAAGATGCATCCATACACCAAAATTGGAATTCCTAACTCAAAGAATATATGAGATATGCTTGGGACACAATAATTCTTATAACTAGGTCAGAGGTCAAGGTCACAGTGACTCAATAATGGTATGTGACACCCTGTCATCCCAAGATCTATTTACAAACCAAAGTTGGAATACCTTTCTCAAAGAATATAGGAGATATGCACCAGACTCAATGTAGTTTCTAGAAACTAGGTCAGAGGTCAAGTTCAAGGTCACAGTGACCCAATTATGGTACAGGACACTTGGTCATCCCAAAATGCATCCACACACCAAATTTGAGAATCCTACCTCAAATAATATAAGAGATATGCTATGGACAAGATTATTCTAAAAACTGGGTCAGAGGTCAAGGTCAAGGTCAGAGTGACCCGAAAATGGTACATGACACTCCGCTATCCCAAGATGCATCCATACACCAAAATTGGAATTCCTAACTCAAAGAATATATCAGATATGCTCGGGACACAATGATTCTTAAAACTAGGTCAGAGATCAAGGTCACAGTGACCAAAAAATGGTATGTGACACCCTGTCATCCCAAGATGTATTTACACACCAAAGTTGGAATTCCTATCTCAAAGAATATAGGTGATATGCACCAGACTCAGTGTAGTTTCTAGAAACTAGGTCAGAGGTCAAGTTCAAGGTCACAGTGACCCAATTATGGTACGGGACACTTCATAATTCCAAGATGCATCCACACACCAAATTTGAGATTCCTACCTCAAATAATATATGAGATATGCTATAGACAAGATTATTCTCAAAACTAGGTCAGAGGTCAAGGTCATAGTGACACGAAAATGGTACATGACACTCCGCTATCCCAAGATGCATCCACACACCAAATTTGGAATTCCTATCTCAAAGAATATAGGAGATATGCACCAGACTCAATGTAGTTTTCAAGAAACTAGGTCAGAGGTCAAGTTCAAGGTCACAGTGACCCAATTATGGTACGCGACACTTCGTCATCCCAAGATGCATCCACACACCAAATTTGAGATTCCTACCGCAAATAATATAAGAGATATGCTCCGGACACGATTATTCTCAAAACTAGGTCAGAGGTCAAGGTCAAGGTCACAGTGACCCAAAAATGGTACGCGACACTCCGCCATCCCAAGATGTATCCACACACCAAATTTGGAATTCCTATATCAAAGAATAAAGGAGATATGGACCGGACACGAAGGCGGGACGGACGGACTGACGGACGGACGGACGGACGGACAGTGCGATTACTATATGCCTCCCAAAGTTCCTTTGGGGGCATAAAAAATAAGTTAACATGTTCATGATTTATTCATGTGTCTATGAGGGAGTTATACAAATGTAACCATCTTTACTGGGGTTGTAATATAACCAGCTGTTCGGCTTTTGATACTTTTGTAAGTCAAATGTCCATTTTTCAATTTTTTAACAATTTCAGAAGTTTCAATAGCATCATCATCTGAACTTAGATTGTTACTTGTTGTTACTGATTTAGATGGTGGTTCTACATAAGGCCAAGAAAAAGACCTGTGTTTCTGATGACTGGTGTTAAAGTTTTAGGTACTGGTCCATGTTGATACTCATATTTTAATGACTTTCTCCATATTACCATTTAAAATGATTAAAATATGGCCATATAGAATCATTTATACACTTTTATACCTATCATCAAAACTGAGAATTTATATGACCAAAAATTCATAAAACCTGCATATTGCCTGAAGTGAATAATATGACCTTATTGCCCAACCCGATTTTATGGGGGTTTACCCGGGCGGGTAATGTCATGCCAACCCTGTATGAGAGTCATTCCTAATCCCAAAATGGCCTTTATTTTCCGAATTCCATGTATTTATTACTTATTTTTCCCAATTTTTAGGATACATTTTCCCAACTGTGAAGGAAAAGGTAGCTTCCTAAAATCACAAATAAAATCACTGCCATCAGTGAAACACAACCCTATACGCTTTTTTTACAAAAGCTGAACTTGTCCCTATAATATGCAGGGACCAAGCTAGCCCTCAAATTTAGGGAGAGGTGACTTCAGCAACCTGTACAAATAGAACAAAAGTTTGAGAAAATAGGGAGAAGTGATAGATTGCTACATTCAAAGACAGAAAAAACAGTCCCTCTAATCAGAGCTCTCACTAGGATTTTGAAAACAGGAGTTCAGGACTCCCATCTGGCAAAAAGTAGGAGTCCCACTGGAAAAAGTGGGAGTCCCAATCCAAAAAAGTTGGAGTCCCACCACTTTGTGCATACCGTATATCTAATCCATTTTAGCCGGAAGTGATACATTTTGAATAATTTTTAGATCAACTGAATTCAACCCTTAAAGCATTAATGGATTGTACAAACTATTTTGGTATATTTTTTATGTAACCTGAACACACATTTTTTTGTTTGGCCTTATCAAAATAAAAGATTAAACTGTTGGTACTTGTTTTATTCACTAACAAGACAGACAGACAGACATACATACATACAGACAGACAGACAGACAGACAGACAGACAGACAGACAGACAGACAGACAGACATACATACAGGAGTCCTCTGTTTTGTATAATCTTACAGAGCTCTCACTAGGATTTTAAAAACAGGAGTTCAGGACTCCCATCTGGCAAAAAGTAGGAGTCCCACTGGAAAAAGTGGGAGTCCTACTCCAAAAAAGTTGGAGTCCCACCAATTTGTGCATACTGTATATCTTTTCCATTTTAGCCGGAAGTGATACATTTGAATAATTTTTAGATCAACTGATTTTAAGGCCAAATAAAAAAACGTGTGGTTCAGGTTACATCTTGAAAAAAATTAGGGTAGGTAGGTAGGCAACTTTTTTTTTTAGATTTTTTTTTCTTGGAGTGTATAGATTTGCTTTGAAATGTATTTAATAAGTCAAAGCTGATATAAAAGAGTCCCTCTATTTCGAATACTGAAGAATGAATGCATAGAAACTTAGTTTTTCATTCAGATGAGCATTTTGATACATTCTTTTATGATATTGTTTTTCAGCTTCAAAATTTGGAGAAAAAAAGTTTAGGGTAGGGGTTAATAAATAGGGACGGTCTGGTAACCTGAACCACACCTATTTTTTTTATTTGGCCTAACCTTTAAGCATTAATAGATTGTTCCTACTTAACAAAAACAAAATATTTTGGTACTATATTTTTTCATGTAACCTGAACACACATTTTTTTTGTTTGGTCTTATCAAAATAAAAGATTAAACTGTTGGTACTTTTTTTATTCATTAACAAGACATACAGACAGACAGACAGAGAGACGGACAGACAGCAGTCCTCTGTTTTGTATAATCTTATGCAGATGGAAGTGTTTTTTTCTTCTAAAAAACGCATCTCGCTAGTGTCTACGGCGATTGCAACGAGTAGAATGGCATTTTATACTTAGCCATTTAACATGGCTTCCATGATTTAGAATGAACGACTTTACTTGCTGCAAGTTCATTAATCTAGACACTGGGTGAAAATTTCGTCGCACGGCTTGTAGTGTAGCTTCATTTGGAACTTTTGTCAGTCGGACGTTACCGTATACGGCTTACCGCTGTACCGGTTTTTTCCTACAATTCTCAGACTCTTTTGTTTGCCGTAGCAACGAACGAATGAAGAAATGCAAATCCATAAAATTATTGTTTTTTTCTCCATAATCGCAAACGAGCGCAATTAGATATGTTTATTGTTTTCTCTTATATCCCTAATCAGTCCAATTCGGAAGTCTGTAGTCCGATGTTGTTTACAATACCCTATTATTTTTTTTCCTTTAATTAACGGTAAATCTTCAAACAATTACCCGATAATCCTTGCTTAATTACTTTAATAATCACCTCGTAATAATCACACTGTCCCGCATCAGTAATCCTGTCAATCACCTGTCAGAATTGCTACACTGCAGTCCATGTCATACGATTGGTCAACAGAGACAGGAAAGCGTGTCGCGATCGATAATATCAAAGGGCTTTTGATCTCCCGGTGTGTATTTATCTCGCAGCTACTGGATTTTTAGCGTGTGCCGACTAAAAAAAAACATGCGTACGCGGGACTCCCTTTTAGTGAAAATCATGCGTCCCAGGGAAAAAATGTGCGTACCAATACGCGTAATTCTGTGTTTCCGAGAGCTCTGATCTTATGCAGATGGAAGTCTTTTTTCTTCTAAACAACGCATCTCGCTAGTGTCTACAGCGATTGCAATGAATAGACTGACATTACTTAGCCATTAAACATGGCTTCCATGATTTAGAATAAACGATTTTACTTGCTGAAATTGATTTGTTTGTGTCCACTCGGCTTGAACCGATCATACATTTCATCGCACGGCTTGTGGTGTACCTTCATTTGGAACTTTTGTCAGTCGAACGTTACCGTATACGGCTTACCGCTGTACCGTTTTTTCTTCTTCAATAATTCTCAGACTCTTTTGGTACGAATGAAGAAATGCAAATCCGTAAACTTATTGTTTTTCTCCATGTTTATGTTGCTCAAATCGCAAACGAGTGCAATTAAATATGTTTTCTCTTTTATCCCTAATCAGTCGAATTCGGAATTCGGTAGTCCAATGTTGTTTACAATAGTTTTTCTCCCTTTAATTAACGGTAAATCGGTAGCGCATCTGTTTCAAACAATTATCCGATAATCCTTGCTTAATTACTTTAATAATCATCTCGTAATAATCACACTGTCCCGCATCGGTAATCCTGTCAGTCACCTGTCAGAATTGCTACACTGCAGTCCGAGTCATAGGATTGGTCAACAGAGACAGGACAATAATCACGTCTCCCGCGGCTCGAAAAAACGTGTCGCGATCGATAATATTAAAGGGCTTCTGATCTCCCGGTGTGTATTTATCTATTAGCTACTGGAATTTTAGCGTGTGCCGACTAAAAAAACATGCGTACGCGGGACTCTCGCCTAGCGAAAATCATGCGTCCCAGGGAAAAAACGTGCGTACCAACACGCGTAATTCTGCGTTTCCGAGAGCTCTGCTAATTGAGAGAAAAATTATCAGTCACTTATCAGATTGCTACTTGCTTTCCATTCTGAGAAATTTGGTAAATTTGAAATATTATACATTATCTTGCTCAGACTTGCTGTCATTGTATTTTATCTATCAGTCTACAAGTCTCCACTTCTCTGAAGTCTCTGACCAGTATACTCTAAGGCTCTTTGATCTATTCCGCTGTTATATCTTTGCTGACTTGAGCCTTTCCCAGGCCTTAGGGAAAATGTTCATTACGTAATTTGACATTTAAAAAAAGAAAAAAGCTGTCAAGATATTTGCCCCTCACGCTTGGCCGGTCGGCTGAGGTGTCAGTGGTTATCAGGTAGGGATCACACGGAATTCCGCGGCTAGCCTTTGTCACGGAAGTCCGCGACTTTGCAACGAATACCTACTTTTCCGTTTTCCCAACTTATCGTAAGTGTTATGAAAACAAAAGTTTCCTGGAATGCGTGTCAGTAACCATTCTTTTGATGATGTAAGATAAAGTTTTCAGCCGGGTGATTTCAAAACACTGGGATGGAAAATATGTGGTTGGAGGGAGCTGGAGACGCTGGTAAAGATGACAGTATATTGCTGTTAAAATTCAATTTTTTCTAACAGGACAATAACGACTGCATAAAACACTGCCTCAAGCTTCAACTTAACTTCGAGTTGTTCAGGTTACTCGGCATTTATATAGAGTTACTCGCTATCAAAAACTTGTGATTTTCTAAGTTTTGAAACGCGAGTCATGGATTTCCGTGACCTTGAAGTTTTCGCTTGTAACGGCTTCCCGTCACCTTAAACATTTTTGTAGAGGCTATGGATATCCGTGACTTTGATTTTTGACAGGGAGCGGTTGTTGAGTTCAGGCTGTGTACAGGTACAATTATTGTAACGGCTTCCCGTCACCTTAAACATTTTTGTAGAGGTTATGGATATCCGTGACTTTGAATTTTGACAGTGAGTGGTTGTTGAGTTCAGGCTGTGTACAGGTACATTATCTAACAACTTACAATAATCGAATACTCGAGCATATGTTACTTAGACAACTCGGATTTCTTATATTTCTTATTTGGGTCTGCGTTTCAAATTATGAACATGCATAGAGACTTACAATGGTGATCAGACAATCGTACCAATTGCATATGCGAGCAGCGAAGGAGCATACAGATATTATTAAAAAGCATTTCGTCTGAGCCTTCGCTTCTCGCATTTACATACACACATCAAAAGCAAAGCCTGATGATGCAGGTTTAGACCGATATCTAGGCGTCTTGCTTCCCACCATGAACCCGTAGATATAAGAATTAATACTTTTCTCGAATAAGTTCTTAATACAGTGCGAATGTGTGTTACAAGTATAGGCTTTCGCGATAAACTGCCGGCGAGCCTTCGGATGCTTCTGGACATAAAACCACAAAAAACATAAACCCACTCGACCAGTACTGGTTATAGCCAAGGAACACGATCACAAACATTAAACAACAACACAAAACAGTCGGCGTGGTGTATTCGACTTGTACCCAGGGGCGGGACCAAGGGTCCCGAGTTTGATCCTCTTCTCCACGTGAGTGTTACAGTATCGGATGAGACTTTAAGCTGTGGCCCTGCGCTCCTTGTCATACTAAAGTTACACACAACAATATACACTCTCAGCTAAGTACTATACTAGTACAGCTACGGAGCAGCCATAAGAAAAACTTCCGTGGTGTAGTGATTAAGTCGCTCGCCTTGTACAAAACGGCTATGTACTGGCACAGACACGGGGCAATCACAACAAAAGCTTGGTCTCCGAGGGGGCGGGGGTACACTCATGTTTTTTTTTATACTTAGGCCGACCCCAGCATCTACCGTTCACCCCAAAAATATCACGAATTTCAAGCACCCAAAATAATATTTGAAGTTTTACCAACTCAACTAAATACACGTATCCCCCATGCTGTACATTGACCTTAAGAAAAGACCCTAATATGCATAGAAATGACCCCTAAATATAGTCCAATTTTGTGATGACCCCTCAAAATATCCAAAAAAGCTTCATACCTAAAAAATCATTTTTCTGAAAACCACAAAAATAATTAAGTTCAAAATTTCGGACGCAAAATAAATGACCCGAGCCTTCGTGTATATGAAAATATCAAAGAGCCCCCTGGGGACGGCTCTGTTTTTGAAGTTTCCTACCCGTGGTTGATGGAATCTTGAACTGGAAATGTATTTTACAGTATGGGTTTAAAGGGAGCACAGTGGCTCAGTGGTAGAGTGCTTGACTCGAGACCGAGGGTTCGAGCCTCACCTGCGTCACTGCATTGTGTCCTTAAGCAAGAACATTAATCCTAGCTTAGTACTGGCTCAACCCAGGAAGACCCGTCCCTTTATAACTGAAAGACTGTTGATGGGATGCAAAGAATCAAATCTAACAAAAACAACAACAAACGTATGGGTTTAAAGCTGTACACATGTGTCTTTACTTTTCTATATGATTGTCTGCACAAAGAAGACAATTTCCACTGTGCTGTCCACACTGATTACATAAGATGGCATAGCTGTAGTTAAACAACCCAGTATATTAAGCAGTCTAATAGGCCAGTCATAATAGCTTTTGGGGTACCACTAATTGCTACAGAAACTTGTTTGTGCCTGAGCGAAAGTTTCTTATGTCATCTACAACATACTAAAAGTCCTCACAAAATATCTGAAAGGAAACGATATTATAATACCTTAATCTACTCCTCATATAACACTTTCTGCGGCGGCCCTGTAAGTCCACCATAGATTGTACTTTCTCTCCCTAGGAAACGCTTCCGGTTGTATAGACGACTCGAATAAAATCTTTGTCGCAGTTTTCCTCTGACCATTACACACAGGTAATTATCTTTGAGTAGTTTTTTTGCCGATCCATGTATTTTTGATCATTGCCCCAAGGCAATTGATGCTCCAATGCGTTTGAAAGAGAAAACTAAGCTCAATATTCCCTGGTGTCACATATTTTCGTGGCTATAATTCTCGCACCACTTTTATTGTTATTTTATTTTATATCACATAGAAATCGTCACGAATCATAGCAATCAGAAAGAAAATATGAAATAAATATTAAATTGCAGGAATATTTTTTTTTGTTATTCATATTATTAAAATATGTTACGCTCGAATTTTAAAAGTACGGAAGCACATTAGTGTCATGAAATTGAATATACTTGTACAAAGCGTTTTTGGGCGATTTTCGAAGCATTTCTACGAAAAACATGGCAAGGATCAAGTTTACAGCTTGATCTTAATTCTGAAGAAGGTTTTTAATTAAAAAAAAAGATTCGTTTTTCATCTTGAAAATAGAAAGAATCAGTTATTAGATGTCTCTAATAAGTAAGTAGACGGCATTACTGCTCTAAATAAAACTACCTCCGTGGTGGGAACAGTGGCCATTACTGCTTTGTATAAAGCTACCTCCCTCTGGGGAACAGTGGTCAGTACTGCCGTGTATAAAACTACCTCCCTGTAGGGAACAGTGGCCATTACTGCCCTTTATAAAGCTACCTCCATGCCGAGACGGTGTCCATTACTGCTCTGTATAAAACTGCCTCTGTGGTGGTAACAGTGGTTATTCAGAGCTCTCACTAGGATTTTGAAAACAGGAGTTCAGGACTCCCATCTGGCAAAAAGTAGGAGTCCCACTGGAAAAAGTAGGAGTCCTACTCCAAAAAAGTTGGAGTCCCACCAATTTGTGCATACCTCATATCTTTTCCATTTTAGCGGAAAGTGATACATTTGAATAATTTTTAAATTGACTGATTTTAACCCTTTAAGCATTAATTGATTGTTCCTACTAAACAAAAACAAAATATTTTGGTACTATATTTTTTCATGTAACCTGAACACACATTTTTTTGCTTGGCCTTATCAAAATAAATGATTAAACTGTTAGTACTTGTTTTATTCATTTACAAGACAGACAGACAGACAGGCAGGCAGACAGGCAGACAGACAGACAGACAGACAGCAGTCCTCTGTTTTGCATAATCTTATGCAGATGGAAGTGTTTTTTTCTTCTAAAAAAACGCATCTCGCTTGTGTCTACGGCGATTGCAATGAATAGACTGACATTACATAGCCATTTAACATGGCTTCCATTATTTAGAATGAACGATTTTACTTGCTGAAAGTTTATTCATCTAGACACTCGGCTTGAACCGATGAAAAATTTCATCGCACGGCTTGTAGTGTAGCTTCATTTGGAACTTTTGTCTGTCGGACGTTACCGTATACGGCTTACCGTTGTACCGTTTTTCCCCCAACAATTCTCAGACTCTTTTGTTTGCAGTAGCAATGAACGAATGAATAAATGCAAATCCGTAAAATAATTGTTTTTCTCTCCATGTTTATGTTGCTCAAATCGCAAACGAGTGCAATTAAAAATGTTTTCTCTTTCATCCCTAATCAGTCGAATTCGGAAGTCGGTAGTCCGATGCTGTGTACAATACCCTATTAGTTTTTCTCCCTTTAATTAACGGTAAATCTTCAAACAATTCCCCGATAATCCTCGCTTAATTACTTTAATAATCACCTCGTAATAATCACACTGTCCCGCATCGGTAATCCTGTCAATCACCTGTCAGAATTGCTACACTGCAGTCCGAGTCATATGATTGGTCAACAGAGACATGAAAGCGTGTCACGATCGATAATATCAAAGGGCTTCTGATCTCTCTCTCAGCTACTTAATTTTTAGCGCGTGCCGACTAAAAAAACATGCGTACACGGGACTCCCGCCTAGCGAATATCATGCGTCCCAGGGAAAAAACGTGCGTACCAATACGCGTAATTCTGCGTTTCCGAGAGCTCTGGGTTATTACTGCTCTGTATAAGGATACCTCCATCGTGGGAACAATGGTCAATACTTCCCTATACAAAAATAGTAAGTATGATCAGGAAATACCACAATCACAAACCACAGACATTCCCATGGCACCGCAAGGAAGAGCCACTCAATCATCACGAGACACAAGGAACACAAATTAAGCAAAGCAACCAGCTCTCTCTTCCCCAGCAAGATGATTGTAATACTAGAATGGACATAAAGTAATGTACAACAAAACATAGAACAATTACAGACTCCCACAATGGGAGTAACAATAAACAAAAAGTCAACAACAACAGAACCACCACCTTAGAACAGACAGCAGCCTAAGCCAACGGGGGGCTTAAATGCATTTTACTGGTATCAAATCTTCGCCCTAGATTCTGCTGTTGTTGAAGTACAAGAAATGTTCAGCTTGCATGGAGGCCTTCTAACCCATGCAATGTATCATCATGGAAAAACACACCATGATGAAACAGTGAAAAAGGCTCATGACTCACAGATAGTCAGAGCTAAAGAAATCTTCAAGTTGAGCATCGGTGGGTCCAGCTACAGATAAGCATCAGGCACCAACCCACCAATTAAAGCTTTACGTCAGAGCCGTCATAGAGTCTGAGGCCTGACCCACCGTCGTGCAATTAAAGAGGAAACCATAGCTATAAACTGTGATCGGGTTTAAAACCAGACATGCAGACTGTCGCATGATAATCAAGTTATATCCAACCCTTATATAACGTTTTACAATCTTTTTGAATTGATCACTAAAATTAGATTTTCGAACAATTTGTTTGAATTTATAAACTAAATCACCATAAATATAGGTTCTGATATGCCTTGTTGCAGAAGAGTTTTTAACCCAATGTTGTATTTAACAATTAACTCTGAGTGTCTGTGTTAGAATTTAGAAAATGCTTTTCAAATTTCATGATATCTATAACCTTGTTGTAATAACTAAGCAGTTTCTGTTGTTGAAGTCATCAACATTAGAACACACTCTAGCAAAACGAATAAGCTGAGAAATATATACACCATAGGAAGTGGAGCGAGGAACATCTCCATCAAGAAATGGGAAATTTACTATTTCAAAATTAAAATCATCCTGTTTATCATAAATTTTAGAAGAAGCTATGCCATTTGTTATTGACAAGTTCAAGTCCAAAAACGGAGCTTCAGTATCAGAAGAATTAGCCTTATTTAACTGAAGTTCAGTAGGATATATCTGACCTACCATTTGTTCAAAGTAAGGATTGTCAATATTAAGTAAGTCATCTAAATATCTGGAGGTGGAGTTAAAAGCTTCAATAATATCCGTTCGATTATTGTCTGACAGAGACAACATAAAGTCTCTCTCATAACAAAACAAAAACAAATCTGCAACAAGAGGAGCACAATTAGTACCAAAGTTTTGAATATGGAGAATGTTGGACACTAGTGTCCTGTATACAATTTTCTTCGTCTGATGAACTGTTGTTCATTTTGCCTTATCTAATGTTGGTGACCACTATGCCAATTGGTAGAGGGAAATGCTTATCTGGCCTGTCCGATCTATCATACAATCCCTTTTTTAAGTCTGCTGAATGCAACACTAATGATGTATACCATCGGGATACCTTTATTAACTTTATTAACATCTTAAGGTGTTCATTATTATGCTTCTTGAACAGAGCAACATATGATCTTTCTAAAAGGAACCTGTCAAAAGTACAGCCCCATGGCTAAGACAACGGGTTTGCCCAAGACAGGGGGAAGTCTTTATAGTTTGCTACCACTGTACCTATTGGCACTTGGTTGTCGTGCCAAAAATCGAGAAAAGATTATGATGTAATCACTTCAGATGTTAATTACCAGAAATTATGACAAATGACCCTGGACAACACTGATAGGACAGAAAGAAATACAATAGAAAACAACAACAAAAAATACAGTGTGCAAGAAAACATACGATAATATAGGCCTAAACTTCAGCTAGCCATTTTTTGTAAAGCTATGTCTTGTTAAACATATAAACAGATTACGCTACCATACGAAACCGCAACATATGTTACTACATTCCCATGGCGGAGGAAACTGAGAAACTGGGATTGGAGGTGCCCACGAATGAGGGCTGGTGGTGTAACGTAGAAAAGGTGGACGTGTGGAAAAGGTAGACATAGCGGCCACTGCACATGCGCAATCATATTCGCTCCGCCCAGCTTAGTAAAGGCTATTGTGCATGCTTCATGTATTAAAACTAATTCGCTGTTGCTGCAACTGTCGTGTATACTGACATCGATCCATTACATGGGAAAACGGATCACAATAAATTTTTTGAGCGACATATTGGGGTTTGATGTTGATTACCATTAATAAAGAGCCAAAATTGAAATGTCAGAGAATATTGATTTCCTAAAAATGAAAGAATAAATCTATTATCAAATGAATAACAGAAAATAATATACACTAGGCTATTTTGGAAGATTCTGTCCCCATCTCTATAGCCCCGCACATAACCTATAGCGTCATATTTAAGGACATAACCAAACAGTGCAGAGTTTGATCAGACGTTCGAGAGCTCCCCATCGCTCGGCGCCTGATCAGGGTTTCAATGTTTGCTCACTGGAATGATAAATGATAGAAATAAGACAAAACCAACGTAAGCCCTAGAATTAGGAATTGGCTTGGCCGACGAACACGGTAGTAGTTTGTCAAAAATGTTTTTTTTTTATAATATCGACGGTTCTTGTTAAAGTACTGCCGCATAAATAAGAAACACGAAAAACTGACTTTAAGTACACATGTTCATGTTATTTTCTCTTGAACTTTACTTTTCGATATGCGGACAGCATTTTTTTGACAAAATTTTCCACCTGGTGTTTTTTGCTGTATTTTTCTGTAATTAGATGGAATTTTGGCATAGTTTTGGTTCTTTTCAACGGGGTAGTATTACTGTTGGTAGAATGGACATAAACTGACCCAGTTACTGCACAACTGATCTGTGGCTTTGTTTTCGCATATGCGAAAGTCCGTTTTTCTCATGTCACGGCTCATATAGTATAACTTGGGTTTAAGCGGGTATACAGTTTCTCTTAATTTTGCTCTAAAACATAGATTGTGGGTACTTATTAGAACCGCCTCAGAGTGTACCCACAATCTATGTTTTGAGCAAAAATAAGAAAACTATCTGAAAATTATCATTTTTACAGCCGTAAAATATTGCAGTATATCGCACGGACATGTTTGCGTTATGTTTGTCTGGCTCATTTAGATTGATGAAGTTTCTTTTTTCAAAATGATTGTGGCTTCATATCCATAGCAGTAATGTTATATATAAATTTATTCTTTATTGTAAATAGCTAGAGTTTCAAATCATATAAATCTGAAGTTGGTTGATTACAGTACCATTGAAATGAGTGGGTGGGGTAATCCTACCCACCCGCTGATATTTGGATAGCCACTTTTATAGAAGATATGATACACCACATGAAATAAGCCTTCTTTAAGTTCTTGTATTCTGTTGTTCATGAACTGCATATTGCTAGGTACTGTAGTGTCTTGTATATACCAACTATGTTTATTTACCAATAGTAACACACATTTTTTGCGGATTTTAGGTGCCTGACTCATATCAAAAATTTTTATATTTCCCATCATGCAACATTTGAGGACTTTTTTTCTGAGATGCATATAGGATTATATATTTCAAAAATGCACTTTTCGTTTCTGTAGCAATTAGTGGTAGGTTTGACCCAAATATTGGCTAAAATGACTGGCCTATAAGGGAAAATGGGCATAGTCAAGCATGGAAACTTATGCTACTGCGAATATCAGAATAAGTTTCAGCTCAATGTATGATGTCTGTTAAACAGACATGCATGATCGAATGCCTTTTATATACTTGACAAATTAAACCATTTTTAGTTCCCTCAACGCAACCGACTTCCAAATCACTGCACCCCTGTGTACCCCGGAATTTGGTTATAAAAGATGAAGGCCTATGATATCAGAGATCAAAATTTTATTGAGAACCTTAAAATCACATGACCTAGTTGGCCGTCGTGCTAACATAGAGTAAAACCCCTTTAAAGATATTCTTCAGAACCGGACTTTGTATATTGTATTTGGGATATGGGTCCAAAAAAATGTTCAAAATAATGATGATTCTAGCAAGGTTGAATTTGGCCTTCAGTGTGACAATGTCAAATTTCTTTCCTAATACATTATATGAAATTTATCTTGATGTGTTAGATATTGGTGAAGTCTAAAAGTAATTGAGTATGATCAGTAAATACCACAATAACACACTGCAGACCAACCCATGGCACCGTGAGGAAGAGCCACAGAACATATAAAACGGCAAGATATGGGTGAGACAATAAAAACATAATCTTCCTCTTCAAGATGATTGGAACACGAGAAGGGGCACAAAGTAATGCATACCAAAACAAAGACAAACACAGAATACCACACGCACAAACAGTAGGGAGTACATAAACAATTAATCAACAACAACAGAACCATCTTGGGCTTGTCCATAACGAATGGCATAGTAGACAGATGGCTGAGAATGTGTTTGCCCCCCCCCCCCCCCCCTCTAGGGAGTTTTGCAGACATATCCTGTCTTGTAGAGAATTAAAAGCCGAGTCTTTTAAGAAATGTTTGCACTCTATGCATGGGGACGTTAGCCTGTAAGAGCCTGTAACATACGTTACTTTATCAAGTTAAGAAAAAGTAAATTGAAAGTTTGGGCTACAAGTTAAAGACATTAAATATTTATTTAATATTTATTTTTTTAAAAGTCATTCATATAGTCTGCATACTGGATATCTTAACTACGTATGACAGCTATTTGTATAAAATTGCGGCTTCCTAAGGTGTCATATGCGTAACAAAAATCAGATAACCCATTATAATTTGCAAGTGTGGCTAACATCATTTACATTCACAATCTCTCTGTGTGTTTTGCAAAATGTTTTAACCATGTCAGACTAGCTTATGCAATAAGCTAACAGAAAAATTAAAGTTTGTTTCCCTATCTTAAACATTTTTTTCTGGAATTAGCAATTAAACAACCCTACCCCTACCCAGTTTTAAGGTGAACATTTGATATTAAAACTAGAGTAAAAATAGTTAAAATATTTGCAGTTGATGATTATCTTTATTGTTTGGGATTTATTTGCTTATATGAAAAGACTCATAAATCTACAAGTTTGTTGCAAAATGTCTAATATCAGAGGCTGTAACATACGTTACCTGATGTAATAAATGGGCAAGCTTATTGTCTTTACGTAAGATATGCCTAAAATATTTTAATCTCCTTGAGGGAATGTTGCAGACACATTCCTTATAGATGTACAACTCAAGCTGCATTGAATAAAGGATGTTTGTACTCTATAAGTTGGGGCGTTAGTCTGAAACAGCCTGTTACATGCGTTACTATATCAAATAAAGAAAATGTAATTTGAAAGTTTGAGCTAAAATTATGAAAATACTTGCATGTTTAGGGACTTTAAGCTGGCTCGTATGCTAAAGACTTATAGATCTGCAAGTTGTCACCAAGGTTTAAAGATCAGAGAGCGTTACATATGTTAAATGGCATAACGAGTGAGCAAGAGTCTTTTCTTAAGAAGTAAGAGCAAATGTTATCATTTGACTAGCACGGATGCAGAGGCAGTTGCAGTAAGATTGCTCTTGTCGCTTCACAGGAAGAGAATTATACTGGAGTCATACTCCATTGTATGCATATATGTGAAATGGCATTTAACCCATATTTAATCAAGTGTTTGATCCCATGACACTGACATGCTGTTTCTGCTTTTGAAGAATGCTAAGGATTCAAGTTATCGCTGAGTCAATTTGTTTGACAGGCCACACTTACAAAGAAAATTAAGTCCTTTAATGGGAAAGGATGAGGATTACACGAAAGGCTTATAAGTGATGTTTGTCACAATTACCAATTTTAAAAGATAATCTTCATCAATGTAACACATATAACACCAAAGGAAGCTGTATATTTGTTTAAAAAAACCCTTTTATGTCTATCAAAGGTATTCAGCATGCAAACTACATGAATAATTCAAATAAATAGATAGTTTTATTTCTTCTTTCTGTTTCTCAGACTTTCAATTCATTTATTCTTAAATTGTTATGGTAACATACGTAACATACTGTTACAGGCTAACCTCCTGGTTAATAGAATGCAAACATCTCTTATTTGATGCAGCTTGAATTGTTCTTTAAGGTAGGATATATATCTGCACATTCCCAAAGGGTGGAGTGGAACAAGATTGTAATCAGTTTGCAGTCCTGATACTATGCCATGATTCTACTGGTTGTGACGAAATGGGTGATTATTTTGCCATAGAAGCAGACACAATGATAGACATTGTGAGGTTGACTTGAATAAAGATAGTTTTTGAATATTTATATTTAATATGAATACTTATTAAATAGTGTCATTTAAATGTGAACTATTATTTTCTATTTGTATGTCTATATATTTTAGTATTATAGACATTAGGAAATATGTGATAAAACAGATTATATATAACATCTATAACACAAGTCTATGGACTTGTTATTAGCAATGACTATAATTACTAAGACTAAGGCGCCAGAGGCTAGAGATTAATAGGAAAACACGTGAAAAATAGTATTTTTTCTGAAATATCATCTCTTACTTCCAAGACAATTTCCTTGCTCATTCATTATGCCATGTAACATACGTTACATACTTTAATAAGTACTCTGATCCTGATGTCAAACTTGCAAATCTATGATTCTTTATTGCATTAGCAAGACAGTCCCAAAAATGTAAGATAGCCACCAGTGTCAAATATTTTCATATATTTTTCTTCAATAATAGATATAGGAAAGGGTCGAAACTAATGTTTTGAGAACTTGTGACCCAACCCCATTGCTGTAAATATTTTGGCAATAAAACATGTTTAAACTAACTAAATATCAAAATTGGATGCTTAAAATTGGGGGTAGAGTTGTTTAATAGCTCATATAAAACAATTTATTTGAGATAGAAAAGCAAAACTATGTTTTTTCTATAAGTCGAATGAGTATTTTTGCAAACTAAGATTAAAAACACTTGAAAAATGCACAATTTAATGATGTTAGTCACGATTTCAATTTCAAAGGAAAATTAAATCTATGTAACGCATATAACACCATTTGAAGCTGTAATTTTCTTTAAAAGGCTGCTTTTATGTAGCTTAGGCATCTAGCTTGCAAACTACATAAGAAATTTAAATAATTAGATAGTTTAATGTCTTCTTTCTGTAGATCAAACTTTCAATTTGCTTTTTTCCTTAGTTTGTTACAGTAACATATGTAACAGGGTGTCAGAGACTAACACCCCAGCGCACAGAGTGCAAACATCTCTTAATAGATCCGGCTTGAAATTTTCTTCAAGATAGGATTTAGCTTGAAGTCTAATGATTTTGATTTTGAAATGGTAAATTTCCCATTTCTTGATAGAGATGTTCCTCGCTCCCCTTCCTATGGTGTATATATTTCGCAACTTATTCGTTTTGCGAGAGTGTTTTCTAATATTGATGATTTCAACAACAGAACCCTATTTTTGACTGCTAAGTTATTAAAACAAGGTTATAGATATCATAAAAGTCGAAAAGCATTTTCTAAACTCTACCACAGAGCCTCAGAGTTAATTGTTAAATACAAAATTCGTTTAAAACTTCTTCTGCAACAGGGCATATCAGAATCTATATTTTATGGTGATTTAGTTTACAAATTCAACATAATTGTTGGAAACTCTAATTTTAGTGATCAATTCAAAAAGATAGTAAAACGTTATAAAAAAAAGTTGGATATAACTTGGAAATCAGTCTGCATGCCTGGTTGTAAACCCAATCACGGCTTTTAGCCCTGGTTTCCTCTTCAATTGCACGACGGTGGGTCAGACCTCAGACTCAATGACGGCTCTGACGTAAAGCTTTCATCGGTGGGTTGGTGCCTGATGCTTTGCTGTAGCTGGGCCAACCGTTGCTCAACTTGTGGTTTTCTTTAGCTCTGACTATCTGAGAGTCATGAACCCTTTTCTCTGTTTCATCATAGTGCGTTGATTTGATTGCTTGTCTCTTCGATGATGCACTGTAATAGTTAGCAATCCTCCATGCGAGCTTAACATTTTTGTGCTTCAACAACAGCAGATACTAGGGCGAAGATTTTGTACCAGTAAAATTCATTTAAGCCCCCTCTCCCCCAGTGGCTTAGGCTGATGTCCGTTCTAAGGCGGTGGTTCTGTGGTTGTTGATTCGTTGTTGATTGTTACTCCCATTGTGGGATTCTGTAATTGTCCAATGTTTTGTTGTGCGTTACTTTGTATACATTCCAGTTTTGCAATCATTTCGATGGGGAAGACAGAGCTGGTTACTTTGCTTTGTTCGTCTTCCTGGTGTCTCGTGTTTGTTGTGTTAGTCAGGAAAAAAATCAGAAAAAAGTAACAAGTACAGGCATTTTGTGAAGAAAAGGGTTTAACACCATGATAAGGGTAATTTGGTATGCTGAATCCGAAAACCAATGTTGGCAAGCTGAGATATGACGTCGTAATGGCCTAATTTGCATATTTTCAAAATGGCCGCCAAAAATCATGGAATTTGACATATAAGTGAAATATTTTATTTTTTGACAATGTTTTTGTATCCAAAATCATTTGTTTTATGTCCTAAGATCGTTTTACCAATTAGAGTACATGGTTTTGGCGGCATTTTACATAATTATTTCAAGATATTACCGTATGCATGGTAATAAATGTCCATTTAGTCTATTAAATCATTCTATAAACTTGCCTTATTCGGTATCCTGCTTTTTAAATGTTAGTTTTATTCATAGCACGATTTTGGACTGTTTACCAGCTTTTCAAGTAATAAATTAGAAAGAAATTTCGATAATAAACAAGTGGTTTTGTTTTAAAATAAATACGTCATAACGTCCATGCCTTAATATATGGTACATTTTGTATCTATAAAAAGGAACAGCATGTTCGTTCTTTAGTACCCTAGGGTCTAATTAGTCCAACCTTGCACGATCAGGAAAACTTTTAATGTGTGTCAAATTGTTTTGGGAGACCACCTAAATGGGTCAAAATTATTTCCCTAAAGAATAAACCTATTTGAGCTATGTTAAATCGCATGTTTTCCATGGCAACGCATATTGCGCTTCTTAAGAATATGGATTTCCCTACAAAAGTATTCATATCTAAGCAGCAACTCATCGGAAACTTTTAAACTTAGTACCAACTAAATGTTAAGACAGGACTTTCATCCAATGTTCAGGTATGCAAATTATCAAATCTGCATATTCATGAATATTAATATAAATATTAGAAATACGAGAAAATCGTGAAAAGTAAGGGGGTGTACATGCAAATTTATCCACATCTCAGCTGCTTACTATCCTTTACTACATATCATGTTTACTTAATGGACCAATATGCAAATTATCTAAAAATTGTATTTATGAATATTAATTAAATATTAAAAATGAGAATAAATTAGAGAACAATTGATAAATGTACATGCAAAATTTATCACATCTCAGCTGCTATTTATCCAAGATTTCATACTCACTTACTTTGTAAACTTGTTCCCCAATTACAGGCCAAAAAAGTTCTATAATAGTGTTGTTTGATATGCAAATTATTTAACTTATTTATTAATGAGTATTTTTTGAAGATACAGCCTTATTGATTCATTTTCATTTTTCGTTAGTTTTCTATAGTTTTCATCAATATTCATGAATATATTTGTTAATTGATTGTATTTCTGACAAATGGAATAAAATGCTATATCTCAGCCTTAATTTGATACTAAGATTAATTGTCTAGAACAATTTAAAGATGAGATTTGAGTAATTTTAGAAGTAGACCCCCACTAATTTTTCTACTTTTTTTTCTCTCATTTCTAATGTTTAAATTAATATTAATGAATTTAAAAAATGGATCATTTCACATAATGGCTATTGAGTAAAGTTAAATGCCTTAGCTTTAAACGGTACTAAGTGTGGTAGACTAGATATATTAGCAGCTACGATATGAGTAATTTTGTAGCTACACCCCTTAATTTTATTACCATTTTTCTCTCCTTTCTAGAATGTAAATTAATATTCAAGAATATAATCATAAAATGATTTGCATATCCGATCATTGCATACAATGCGCTATGTCTTAGCATTTATTTGCTACCAAGCTTGTTAGTCTATGACAATCAGCAGATGAGATATACGTTATTTTGTAGATATACCCATTTTAATTTTTCTGCAATTTTTCTTTCTTTGTTTAATGTTTTCATAAATATTCACAAATATGTAAATAAGATTTGTATACTTAACTACTAAAGAAACCTGACACATACTGTTTGTCAATTTTTTGGTAGTAAATGAATACGACGCACACTTGTCTTTCCATTGCGTAAAGTTGAACAATAGTAGGCCTAGATGCACTGAGATTATTTGAAAAGCTGAATTAATTTCAGACGTCAGCTATCAAAACGTCACGTAACCCATAAAATCAATTTTTGCAAGAACAAAGAAATCACGCAAAAATCACCACAAACCCGCATTAGTGTGATTTTTTGTTATTTCATTGACATCTTCTGAGCGTTCAAATAAATCATGCATCCATTGTTTAACCCAGAAGCATATTTTCATTTTCTTAATGTCAATTTTAAGTTATCAGCGTTTTATGAGCTTTTAATAAGGACTGCCACTTTATCAACTTTTTCACTTTCTATCATGTTTGGAATGCATTTTGACAATGTTTTACTCCTTTTGAAATCCGTAGCTGCTGCCTATGTCCATTTAGCGACGTCAAGCGTTACAATTACATGCTGATATGTGCATACTGCAAAGCTTGAAATCCATACGTGATTAAAGTGAAGTGTAGCCAATTGGCACTATCTCAAAGTAGACAGTACACACTATACAATGACCTACGTTAACAAAGAAAAAACGGTTATAAACCATAGTTTACGTCGTTTCTTAATTGACATTATATTTGTTTTTTTCCGCTTTTACCCTTTAATGTGACGCGAAATATAAGTTTTGATTCTTGAAAATGCATTCTCTTACAATGATTGTTTGACTGGAAGTCATTTCAGTTTCTAGAAATTGCTTAAACAAAGGAAAAACACACTGCCGTTTTGACAACGTCGAAAGAACAACTTAACACCCCAATATCATACGTCACAGCTAGAAATTGCAAATTTTTAGAATGCTCTTTTGTCTGTCCTGGTATTGGCCTTGCATGCATGAAAAAAATTTCAAAAAAATATCTAGACATACACTCACGAGACAAAAGTGATAAAAACGGTATTTTTGACGTCGCGACGTCATGTTCTATATTTGATAAATATATTTTTTCGAAGAACACTTTCTAATGTCTAGCTTTTAAAATAAGCATATCGGCTTAGCTCTTTAACCTGTTACTTACTAGTTTGAAGCAACTGAAAAGTGTCAGGTTTCTTTAGTAGTTCAGTATATATCAGACTATTGTGTTAAAGCACTATGACTCAACTTTTATTTGGAAGTTTAGAATAGTTAGTAGCTGACATATGGGTTAAAGTGTACGTACACCCCTTTAAATTTTCTAATATTTTTCTCTTATTTCTAATGTTTTCATTAATATTCTTGAATTTGCAAATTAGATAATGTGTTTATCATACTATTGGGTTAAAGTGTAATGTCTCAACTTTAATTTGGTAACAAGTTTGGTAGTCTAGAAAAGTTAGCAGCTTACATTTAGGTAATATTGTACACACCCTCCTTATTTTTTCTTCCATTTTTCTCTTATTTCTCATGTTTTCATAAATATTCATGACTATTTAAATTAGATTTTTTGCATTTCGTACCATTGGATACAAGTATTTTGTCTAGGCTTTGATTTGGTACCAAGTTTGATAGTCTATGATAACTAGCAAATGACATATGGGTAATGTGTATAGATACACCCCCTTAGTTTAAGAACGCGTTGGAAATATGCAAATTAGATAGTGAAGACGCCAGCTTGCCAACATTGGTTTTTGGATTCAGCATACCAAAATACCCTTCATAAGCATCTCAAAACCTTTTCTTCACAAAATGCCTGTACCTTCTTAAATAAGCGTCTTTTTCTGATTTTTTTCCCCCTGACTATGTGGCTCTTCCTCACGATGCCACGGGTTTGTCTGCAGATTGTGATTGCTGTATTTTCTGAGGATACTCACTTACTGTTTTTGTTTTAGAACGGACATCAGCCTAAGCTATGCGGGACTTAAATGCATCTTATAGTCGCCAATTCTTCACTCTAGATTTTGTTGTTGGTAAAACGCAAAACTGTTTAGCTCTCATTTAGGCTTCTAACTAAATGCAATATATCACCACAGAGAAACTAGAATTGTTTTTCTACAAAAAATGTCTCCCCCTTTTTGGACTCAAAAAATCACAAAAATGTGTTACAAGAGGAATAATTGGAAAATATACATGTAAGTGTTGTGGTTCTTGTGAATTACACATCATCTGAATGCGCATTACCAAGCTATAGAGGGGACACGAAATAGCATTGCAACTGATCAAAGGGAAATAACTCCAAAACATCCAAAGCAGAGTTACTGTTCTTGTACATGACGCATGGTCTCATTGTGCTCTAGAAGTGTATGAAGTTTTAACAATGCCAACTTACAGAGTGGACAAAATGCCCATATTTATGTTACAAGGAAAATAACTTGATAAATAAACATGCAAGAGTTATGGTTCTTGTGCATGACACGTCGTCTGAATGTGCTTTACAAATGTATGAAGTTTCGTTGAAATATCTCTAACGGTAATCAAGTTATAGAGCGGACAGGATTTTGTGACGGACGGACAGACAGACAGACAGACGCGAGGGGAAAACAATATATCACCCGACCCTTCCAGTGGGAGGCATAATAACACATTAAAATGAAACAAAGAAAAGGGCTCATTTCTCACAGATGTCAGAGCTAAAGCAAACCTCAAGTTGAGCTAAGGTTGACGACGATACAACAAATACCATGCGTGTACAAACTTATATTAACAAAGAATGTCGTGGATTTCCGTGACGCTGATAAAGTACAAACAATAACTGCTCCCCAATGGGATATATTTAGCATTTTTTAAAGTCACGGAAAACCGCTACCTTCCAAAAAGTTCAATGTCATGAAAATCCGTGACAAAGGCTAGCCGCGGAATTCCGTGTGATCCCTACCTGGTTATTCACACTGTGAAAATCAATACACAAAGTGTGATGGACAAATCAGTATACCGTTTTCCATGCTTTTCAGCAGAGCGGTGGTACCTTGATTTACCGGAAAGACCAGAATTATCAGAAAGACCGCCGAAATACCAGAAAGACCAAAGAATTATTTGTGATTATTGATTAATGAATATAATAAAAAGTATATGTTGTTTATAATCTATTATATTTTTTACTTGTGCAATTCTATATAGTGGACATTACAGAAATTAGACATTACACAATCAAAATCTAAAAAGTTTATTTCAAAATTCAAATAAACAAGAGTCATACAATAAGTTTGAAAAAATATATGCAGTGTCATTTAATTACATACTGGTATGTCCATCTTTACTAATCATCTACATTGATTGGGTTGTTAGTTCTTGGTGTTAACATGGGCGGTAATCCCCCCTTATTGACACGTTGATTGGGATTATTAGTTATCAGTGTTAACAATGTTCTTTTAATTGTGCTTTAATCAGACCTGTTTACATTGAAAGTTGCGTATGTGTAGTCAAGGAGGCAGCTATGTGTAGTTTTGAGTACTGATGTGTAGTCTATCATACTCAAAGTTTAACAAACTATATTGCCTTAAATAAAAGGCTAAAATAGATAAGAATTTAATTAACTTTTTACATACCCACCAAAAACTTAAAAGTCCATCAAAGTTCTCATAAGAAAAAGATCATATGCAGCCCTGTTTACTTCAGGCTTCGCCCATGTAGAGTCAGAAAGTCAGTAAACCAGACAGGTATCAGTGGCGGATTTAGAGGGAACCCCCCTTTGAGACTAAAATATTTAATTTTCATGAAGAATTTTCAGAAAAATCAGGAAACATTGATAAATGATCTTATAAAATAAACAAATCGACCCCCCCCCCCCTGTAAATTTAAACCCCCTATCAAGACATCCTGGATCCGCCCCTGTGTATTGTCATGGGTTTATTTGAACAAATATAGTAAGATGTATTGCCAAAGGCAGAATAAAGGGCTGAGGAATGCATCTTACCGGAGGAGAAAGACCCTGATCTGACTTATTTTTTGCAAGCATTAAAAAGTCTAGAGGGAGAGAATTTATGGTTTATTTGCCCCACTCACAGCAGCTGGTGAAATGTAAAAATTGTTTTTCACCACTAAACTAGATCTATTCTGAGACTTTTCAATCTTAAAAAAGCTGATTAAATATTTACTAAAACAGTTCATCTTTCTATATT
This sequence comes from Loripinus fragilis, assembly GCA_964019695.1. NCBI lineage: Eukaryota > Metazoa > Mollusca > Bivalvia > Lucinida > Lucinidae > Loripinus > Loripinus fragilis. The sequence continues at coordinate 112,751,934 of OZ026516.1, forward strand.
TACTGGCTCGCTCAATTTTGAACATTATGCCATCAAAATAAAATAAAAACAAACTAAAAGATCTTGCATGACAGACAATTGTTTTGGTCTATACACATGTTAGGATTGCCTATATAATATTTTGACCTCAAATACAGTCTCATTAACTATGAAAATATACTCTTGACGGTTAAATAATCGGTCACGAAAACCTATGACAATTACAACAATGGCATAAAACCAATGTTATTCATGAAATGAATAATTGAAAAGGCCACATTATTGTCATTTCTTACCAGTTTTGGGGTTGATTGGCACTAACTTGCTCACACAGCATGACTAATTGGCTTGTTTGTTCACGGTAATTGACCAGCTGATAAACACAGTCATGGATCAGTCAAGAAATTACCTCCCTTAGCAGGGAAAAAAACGTCTTGAAATGAGCCAAATGGATAAAAATTGATAGAGAATCAGGATTTTGCTCTGTGGGTAGTTTTGCAATAGTGATCCGTAGAGCGTATTTTGAAGCTAAAAAGCGTAGAAAATACGCAAAAAACGTAGTAGTTAACAGATCTGTTTAATCCAATTTATCATTTCTTTGAATAAATGAGGTTCGAAGAGTGTTAAATGTTAAATATCTAAAACGATAAAATTATATTGGCAATAGACATACAAATACTTTTAGCCCCAAACAGGTAAATTCTGACATTATAATTTATAAAGCTTGAACTTAGTGGATAGCATATTTTAATTCCCTATTATTATTTGGTCTTTCCGATATTTCGGGGGGTCTTTACGGTAATTCGAGTCTTTCCCGTTAATCTAGGCACCCGCAGAGCTGACATGATCGAGAGAAAGCATGGTATTTTACGACTTTTTTCATTGCCGATGTTTGCACGGAAGTTTGCAACGGAAACACGACTTCTGATTCACTTCATGGCTCAATTTGTGAGCGCGCTAACGGTGGCGCACCAGTGCATTTCTAAAGGGCCATCGTTATCTCATAGAGTTCCGCCGTTGACTTATCAACACACCGGGATAAACCGGTAAAAGGGGGAAAATGGATAAAATGTTCTAAACACTAAAAGTCACCAACACCAATGTACTGTACAATATGACTGAAAATGTGTGATTGGCGCAGCCTCGGGACAACACTGCTACTGGGTAATAAATAAACAATGACAATGTGCGAAGTATGTCAATGTGAAGCCACAGGAAAGGAAAAAAAAAACAAACGAGACAAAATATTTCACAATAAGTTTGAAAATAAAGAACATTCGAGATGACTCAGTGGCGAATGGGTGTGTACATTACAATGCCACGTTTCTTCTCCATCTTACGAATTCTCACAGATATACAGTATTTTAAGGTAATGTATTTGTATATGGCACTGCCATCTGCATTCAATTTTACATGACAAGTGATCAGAAACATTTTATTCGATCCATTTCTAAAAATTTCAAGATTCAAAATGGCGGGCGGCATTCGCAACTGACAAAAATGTAGGACATGAACCATTTTAGATGGTTTGTTGAAGTAGATTTGGTTGTATTCGCTACTAAAATACCTACTTTATTTATTCGTTTTAGAGCCATTTTATTTGTTACAATATTATAGGAAGAAAAACGACAATTGCACTGTACAAACAACGAACTCGACTGCTGCGCTTAAACCCGGAAATATACTATCGAGCGTGCGCAGTCGAAATTCGACGAAGGTGACCTCTGGCGGTAAAGTCAATGGTAACGAGGGTCGTTAAAAATTCTTCTTATTGACTTCAATATATTAAAATCATAAACTTCGTAAATTCGACCACCGGTCCGTGAAAACACCCCATAGCTCCACATAACCACCTCAAGCGCGGGTTCCTGCATACAAACTAGCACACTTACCCCGCCCAGTGACCTATATAAGATGTGACTGGAAACTCCAAGGAAATACATACATACATACATACATACATACATACATACATACATACATACATACATACATACATACATACATACATACATACATACATACATACATACATACATACATACATACATACATACCTGTTTGTGTTGTGTTCTGGTGTAATGATTTTATAACAACAGAATATATGGTGAAGGCTTGGTGCGATGGCTCCAGCTGATGTCCGTTCTAAGGTCATGGTTCTGTTGTTGTTGAATCATTGTCTATTGTTGCTCCCGTTTGTTTTGTTTTTTTTTGGTTCTTGTTTTGGTATGTAGTACTATGTGTTCTTTATGGTTTTGCAATCATCTTGCTGAGGAACAGAAAGCTGGTTTCTTTACTTTAATTGTTTTCTTGATGTCTTGTGACTGTTATTGTTCTGTGTCTCTTCCTCGCGGTGCCGTGGTTTGGTCTGCAGTGTGTGCTTGTGATATGACCTGGTCATACTCACTTTCCAAACATTTAACATCTTGCACACCAGGGCATTGAAAGTTCGACAAACTTGAACACCCAACGATATTTCTGTGCTTTCTTTTAAAATACAGATGGTGAACAAAAAGTGTTTGTTGTTTTGTGAAATCAACGTTAAAACAGTGAACATGTATTTCCATTTTTTTTAAAGTAAAAGCTACCGTCACAAAACACACTTTCGCAAAATGTACATATATCTAGATGAAATGCACACAGAAAATAACTATTGACTGATAGCACTAGTTAATGATTCTCAAGAAGAACAAGTTTAACACTTTTGCTGCCGAACACAACTGTATTCGATCAAATTTACCGTTCACAGCCAAACGTGACTACAGGCGAAATTAAAAGGCACAGTTGATAGCTGTCTAGTTTTAACCGTTATAAGGGACGGTAATCTTTGTTTTTTATTTCCAAATGTTCAGGGGACATAATAATATCGTGGAAGAATACGCAATTTTCTGTACAAGAATTGACTTTTAAAAATGTTTGTAATGTCATTCGATTTCGTGGACGTCAAAAACAACAAAACGATGGCTAAGGGAATGGCATACAGGACGCATTAAGTCCGTCAACTGCTATATTTTGATTTATTTCTGATGAAACATATAGTATCAGAATAAATACTTATGTTTGATACTTGGTGTAGATGGATCTTTTATCTTTTTTTTGCATAAAATAGTTGTTAATAGGCATTTTTCATATTTTCAGTATGGTTTCCAAAATGACCGCTTACGGTCACGTGACTATTTTCATTATTATTGATTCAAATGAAAGTTTATATATTAGCAACATTCTGTGAAAGTTTCACAGCAATAGGTCAAGTTGTTCTGGAGATACTCTGTGTTGAACCCATACAGGAGTCCTTGAAACATGCTTGGCACTGAGATATTGACTTTTTGAGATGCTTGACAGCAAACGTGTTAAAAGTGAATTGACTTTATTTCTAGAGGGTGACACTTTTAGCTAAAACTTATCTTACATGAGGCCATCACTAACTACAAAAATGTACAAACTGAACTTACAAGGGCATGAAGTTAATAAATATGAAAAAAAACTAGAGTGATCAGGAAAAAAGTGCGTATATACATGCATATTATACATTTTTTTTTTTTTTTTTTTTTTTTTTTTTAACATTATAATCAGAAATTCCAGTTTGATCTATATGGCTTCCACCTGAAAAGAGAAAGAAGGAAAGAAGATATCTAAACATGGTAAAATAAACATGTACTTTGAACTTAACTAACTAAACTGTTCAGATGAAGTAAGAGACTTGTCAGATAACGCAAAATGTGCAGGTAGCTGATCAGCATGAATACTGTTAATTTAAGCGTTGTACGTAAGTTAATCTTTGCTTTTCCACCCGAAAATATCTGTGTAAGGGCTGTTTCACATATACACCGAATCCGAACCGAAACCGAACCGAAACCGTAACGGCCACCGAATTGCATCGTTTCGTTTTCGGCAGACCTTTCACATATGAACCGAATCCGTGGACGAAATCTAAGAAAATGCCTGCATAATTTGGACTAATTTCCCTCTCAGATAGCAGAAATACATTTAAAATACAAATTGTTCCATGCCACTGCATTAAGTTTGTGGTCTTTATAGTCGGACTGGCTATTGTCCCACAAAAGTCTGTAGTCAACAGTATTGTGCTTGTAAAATAATCGCACAATTGGCTCGCTGGACAATCCATCAATGGCTTTCATGATTACAAAGTTTATACAACGCACGTGGTTTGTGTTTGTGCAGATTTTATTAATATTACCTGTCGTGTTTGATGAAATTCGGCCACCGAAACCGAAAAAAATAAAATCAAAATCGTGCACGTTTTCGGTTCGGCGTTCGGTTTCGGTTCGGTTTTGGCGCATATGTGAAAGCTCTCATTGTGTTTAATGCATTTTATTTTTTCGGTTCGGTTTCGGTTCGGTTTCGGTGTATATGTGAAATGGCCTTTAGTGTAAAGTGTAAGTAGTTGCGGACTGTCCATTTCTCTTCATAGAACCATTGCACAGTATCACAAAAGAAGTTCTGCCCCTCATGAATACGAACGGAAGTTTATTGAAAACTGAAATGCAGGTCATTACGATCAGATGACCATTCTTTACCAATCAGATTAACGGATCTCAATAAATGTTGATACAGTTGTAATTATTACCTGATTAAGGTGTCAATGGTTAAAATGTTTAAAGCTCTGTTGGCAAGCACTGTTTTATTATATTTTTATCTGCTCTCTACTGATTGCACAATGGCACAGCGTGCTTTTTACCTGCGCAATCCTCTTTAACACAAACATACACTTGCAAAAATCTTATCTTGAAAACAAATAATATATGGATATACGTTAAGTCATTGCACATTAAAGAAAGAGCTCAACAACCGGGTTGGCCTGCACCTTCATGTTTTCAAACAGGTTTTCTCGTGATGTAGCACATCTATACAAACATTGATCTTAGACATTTTATGCATGTATTATATACATGTGTTAATTTCACATCCAGAGGCTCAGTGTTAAAGTCCTCGACTTGAGATAAAGAAAAAAATAAGGTTGCTGGTTCGAGCCTCGCCAGAGGCACTGTATTGTGTTCTCGAGCAAGACAACTTTTCCACTATTTAGGACTGATACAACACAGGAAATGCCTAAACATGACTGAACTATTGTTGATTGGGATGTGAAACATCAGCTCGAATAAAGCATCAACTCAAATAATCTAGGGGCTCAGTGGTAGAAAGTTTTACTTGGAACCAATGGGACGCTTGTTTGAGACTCATCAGATGCACTAACAAGACACTTTATCCTCTGCTTAGTACTGTTCCAACCCAGTAGACAGGAATGACTGAAAAAATGTTTACTGAGTCATAAAGCAGCAATACAAACAAAACAAACTCTACTGTTAAAAAGACAACTATCCCTAAACTTTGCTGCATGTGTCTGCATCTACCGGTATGCAGTTTATCTTAAGTATGCTGCTTGCAATACAGTATGGAATACCTACTACATTACTTGTGTTAGATGTGTTGTCAATAAAATAATCCTCCAAATTATATTTGTATGGTAAGAAAATGGTTTGGGGTTAAGACATGACAGTATTCGAAACAAAGCAAAGTTAAACACATATAAAAACAAAAACAAACAAATAGACAACCCCCAACAAAGCACACATTAAATTCAGCATGATAAAAGTTCAATATCTGGTCTATGAGGAAAGGGTACACAGATCTGACATGATGCAATGTAAGTGTGACTAAAGATTATTGTCATTTCTTATTTAGCAAGATACTTTGAATAATTTACATTTTGAACAACACCTGAGCGTGGATACACAGACTGATCAGATTCATTGTTATCTGCAGTAACGACTTGGCAAATATAAAAATACAGATGTAGAGTGTTTTATAGGTGAATAAGCAAACTATTATTCCAAGTATCAGATGTATAGCCTGGCAAAACCGAAGTCAAACAGCAAATTCATCAAGTTTATATCCCCACAAGGGGATATTTTAGAGAAGTGTGTGGATCATAAAACACAAGTCCCGTTTCTCCAACCCCTAAGTTCACATTTGGCATCATACACATCATAATTAAAAGTCTGCCAACTATTTTAGTGCTTAGTTAAATAAAAAAAATATACTTATCTGTACAATTTCAATTTCGGACCTTTCAACCCGACAAGGAGTTCAGGTGTGTGTGTAAAGTATTTGCTAGTATGCTGGTCTATACTTCTTTCCCTTTAATTTGATATGCAACATGACCACATTCAGAAAAATAAAGCCTTTACCTTTAGACCCAACCCCATGGGCCGAGTGTGTGTTTAAGGACAGAATATGTGCTTGCATGGTGCTCTACGCACCATTCTCTAATTTGATATGCAACATGACTACTTTCATGTGATTGTGGTATTTCCTGATCATACTCACTTACTATTTTTCAGAAAAGAAAAGTTTGACCTTTTGGAACCACTCCAGGGGCCGAGGGTGTGTAAGGACAAAATATGTGCTTGCATGGTGCTCTATGCTCCATTCCCTTTAATTTGATATGCAACATGACTACTTTCAGAGAAAATCTTTTGGCCTCACCCCTGGGGTCGAGGGTGTGTGTAAGGACAGAATATGTGCTTGCGTGGTGCTCTATCAACTTTCAGAAAAAAAACAATGTTTTGACCTTTTGACCAAACCCCAGGGGCCGAGGTATGTGTAAGGACAGTGCTTTCATGGTGCTCTATAATCCATTCCCTATAATTTGATATGCAACATGACTACTTTCAGAAAAAAACAATGTTTTGACCTTTTAACCCCACCCATGCCATGTCCATGCGCAAAATATTTACTACCATGTTGTTGCATGCGTCATTCCCTTCCCTTTAATTTGATATGCAGCATGACAATATTCTGAAAAAGTTTAATTTGGCCTCCGCCCCATCCACTAAATAATTTGGAGAAAAAACGGATCCTTCAGAAATAGGGAATCTACAATGTAAAAAAACAGCAGACTCAGTTTTATTGAGTCCGTTCATGAGAACTAACGGAAAGTGCAGCAGCTCTCACACCCCCTAGCACCGGTTTAAGTGGTATTCTGCTTTCTGTCAGAACCCAATGTTACCAAAGGACCAGAATATGAAAAAAATATCAACACTTAAGTCCATTCAGGTGGCTGGACTCAGGTTTTCAAACTAAAATCCTTTTTGATATGTTTCATATCTATTGTACCTCTGTCTGCATGCGAAATTTTGGTAACAAATATTGACAACTGACTTAGTTATTGCTAAATTTAAATATTGACCTTTGACCCCCGCCTTAGGGGTCAGGGATGGGCAAATTTTTGTCACTGTCATGCTTATTTACAGATACTGGACAACCATGGCCTATAGTGAGAAGTTGTCAGATATAATAGCTTTGGGGAAACGTGAAGTTACTTACACAAAGAAGACAATATAGCTTTTGCATTAGCCAAAACCTAAATATTAAAGGGCCATATCTCAGTCAAATGGGGATGATCTCCAAATTCGAACTTCACCTGTAGTTTATGGGCCTCGTCGCGACAATCTGCTTATAGCAAGTTTACATATTATACCTTCCAGTAAGCAAATAAACAAGGCGCTGATCAGATTGCGCGGATGCGCAGGCTGGGCTGCGCCTTTGTTGTTCATAAACTCCGAAGACAGGTTTTCTCGTGTCGAGGCCCTTATGATGGTTTACCTTTAGAAAATTTTGAATGAAATTGATGCATCCCTTCAAAAATTATTGATCAGAACCCGAAAGTGTAACAATGTGGTGACGACTCAGACAGAGTCGTGATCCCTTTGTGTCGGCTATGCTTCATGGTAGACACAATAATGGAACCTGAAATGCTGATTATGGAAATGTCCAGGGATATTGTACTTAGCTAAGAACCGCCCAAAGTCTCTTATCTAGACGAAGCATAATATTCAGGAAAATAATAGATCCCTTTGATGCCCATGAAAATGTTACCGAAATTAGCATTTTAATTCTAATAAAAAAGGTTGCTATAGTTAACCAAAAGGTAGTAATAGTTGACCAAAGCTACTATGAATACGTTTATTACGAAAATCGGGTTTCTTCCATTTATTAATATTTTCATGTTTGTGGCTTTCATAGTTTTGAAGCATTTTTTGTGCAAAAATCTAGAAATACATTGATTTGGTTTGAGTGCCATGCTTTATGTCCCAGTCAACAGTTTAAGTCATGGGTTAAACCAGTACTAAGCAGTGAGAATAAAGCGTCTTGCTCAAGAACACAACACAGTGCCTCTGATGAGGTTCTAAGCAGGGGCCTCTGTATCTTAAGTCGCAAACTCCTCAGTGACTGTTGCGAACACTGTACTCCTAAAATACTTTTATTTAAATGGTGACGTCATCATGAACGTAGTGAATACGTGTGTCCCCCATTTGTACAAGTCTTTGCTAGGTTCCAGAATATATTCACGTATATTATCTAGTACAATATGACTTATGTATTTTAGAATAAGCAAAATTTAAAACGATTGAGCTCTGCTGCCTTCTTGGTGTTATACATATCTTTTAACCGTAAAGGGGCTCTTACAAGGTATGGGAATTTTACACAGGAGTCTGCCCACGCTTGGAATTTGATGATATTACGCTGTTTAATTGCCTGGAGTATGACTTTTATATTTATGGTGCATTTAGGTTTTTTATGCAATTCCATTGTTAATTTATGACGTCATTTATGATATCACTACCACGCCTTAGGTTACCCAAGTCAAATTTGGAATTCAAATCTTAACACGTTGCGATCTTTGTCAATATACCATTTCAACATAAAACTGTCCATATATGTTTGGAATATGTTGACCAAATTTCATGACAATATATTTTTTAAACTTTTTGTAAACACATGGTCCTACTTCATCGAAAGGTAATATATACAATAATTATGTTTCAAAGTAAAACATACTTGAATACTGACTTAGTTCGAATTACCATACTAGTATGTTTATTGGTAGAAGTTGATAGGTTCATTGTTTTTTACTATTATGGATTGGCAAATAAAATAACACTAAACTTTGGTAGTGAATTCCACAATTCTTATTTAAATAAGTGCTTACACAATAAGAATTACTCAAAATGATACAATATGGTGACAACTCTACTTAACTCATCTAGTTCCTAACGTAAATACTACATCCTACCAATGTTATGCCTAATATGTATTATTATCAATAATGTAAATTCATACGGAAGAGAAACCTTATGGCAAGTCGATTCATACAGGAGTAGAACCTTATATCTATGATATCATAATTGTAAGCCTCATTTAATGCCCAGTTAACAAAACATATCCCCAATCAGACCCATTAGTTTAAATGAGCTATTTTGTTCACATGGCCACAAAGTTATTGCAAATTCAATGCTTAGATCATCTTCGTTCATTCTGTTCTGTAAAATAAATGCCAATTTTCATCAGTGAGTAAGATTTATACTATATCTTGCTGCGTATTCTAGGTATACAACTTCGTTTTCCTGCCCTCACTTGTTCATGTAGAACAACGTTCTATGATACCACTGATCAGTCTCTGTTACACTTTGTCCTGGTCATGGCACCAAAATGTGGCAACTCTAGCTCATTTGGGATGTAAATGAACTGCTTGGTCTTCTTGTTTTCAGATGTTAATTGTTTTTATATTATGTTTCTTCAGCAATATCACATAGGACATGACATGAAGTATTGATATGTGATATCTTGGCTTCATGGTGCCATGACATGGGGCCATGACCTTAGGCCTTTGGGATCGTCAAATCATTTGAAATTGTCTTAACATGGTTTGTCTTTAAGAAGGTATAGGTAGATTTAAAAGCAACATCCTTCTGTGAAGTTATTGAGTCATTTCAACTAAATAATTGATTTTACTAAAACTGACCTACACCCTTAAGAGGTAAGAAATGACAATGTTACCGGTTTTGAATTTTCATGAAATTTGGCTCAGATCAGCAGGGTATATATTCATATTTTTTTGGTAATATGACATCTTGACAAAGACAAGAACATATATATCTTTGGAATTGAATGTGGATGTTTTTGAAAAATTTTGAAGAAAATATTGAAATTTAACAATTACTTCTTTAGAAAACGTAAACCATGGTTTATTCAAATATTTTTTGTGGTATTTATATAATGCACGTGGTGCTCTGGAGTCAATCCAGATGACAAATCTTGGAAATGAATAAAACTATAGATTAAGCACATAGAAATTTAGAGAAAGGTATCACCTCAAAGTTGGAGTAAGTCAAGGCTGCCTCCTAAGCCTTATTTTTAACTATTTAAAATTCAATATATCTATTTTCATAGTTTGTATATGTTGAGTTATCAATATGCAAAGTTTAAAGAAAATCCATGCGTGGGCACAGATGTAAGTACTCCTTTTACTCTATACAGTTTACACCAGATCGAATCAGTGAAAGAAATCCAGAAATATTTCTGTCTTTCTATATTTCTTTCGTAGCCAGTACAAAAGATAGATATATAGATAGAAATCTTTCTAACGATTTAATCTTTCAGTTACAATGCCTACTATTATTTCCCCAAGATGACAAGGAGACAGTTTACAAAGGACTGATTGGTCCAGTCCTTAAGTGAAATGTGGCATCTCAGTTTGGAGCCTGCAATTTGTTGTCTTTCAGAAGAAACTACAGTAGAAAGCATGTAAACGTGCACTGCCAGAGAGTAACATGAAACTACAATTATGGAACTGGTAGCCATATGACATCGATGTCATATGGCTGCTAAGTTTGGTGTATTTGTTGATGGGGATCATAGCAGGTTTCCTACATTATTCTGGTTACCAAAACTTCATAAAAGACACTATAAGTCACGTTGTATTGCTAACCCTAGCTCATGTACTACTACTGAGTTGTCAATAATTTTGGCTTCTTGCCTTATTGCGATCAAAAACATGTTATAAAATATTGTGAAACTGTTTTTGAGAGATATGGTAAAAATCTATTTTAGTCTGTTAAAACTCAGGTGAGATTCTTAACAACTTAAAATCTAAAGGTTTCTAGCATCTAGTGTGTCTACATATGATTTCTCTACTCTCTATACTACATTACCTCATAATCTTATCAAATGAAAACTAACTGAGTTAATTGAACAAACTTTTAACAGAGAGGGCTCACTTAATTTTGCTTGGAATGAGGAACACGCATTTTTCACTTCAGAACAACCTAAAAGATTTAAATTGTGGCCATGTCAGAAAGTTTGTGACGTTCTCTGTTGTCTTTTGTACAACATATTTATAAGATTTGGCTCAAAATTGTATAGACAAATTGTAGGAATTCCTGTGTGTACTAATTGTGCCCCTCTTGTTGCAGATTTGTTTTTATTTTGTTATGACAGAGATTTCATGTTGTCTCTTTCTGACAATAATCAAGCAGATTTTGTTGAAGCATTTAAATCAACCTCAAGATATCTAGAAGTCTTGCTTAATATTGATAATCCTTATTTTGCACAAATGGTAAATCAGATATATCCCACTGAACTTCGGTTGAATAGGGCGAATCCTTCAGATACAGAAGCCCCTATTTTGGACTTAGACATGCCCATTACAAATGGCATAGTCTCAGCCGAAATTGGTGATAAACAGGACGACTTTAATTTTGAAATAGTTAATTTTCCATTTCTTGATGGAGATGTTCGGCGCTACCCTTCCTATGGTGTACACATTTCGCAACTTACTCGTTTTGCAAGAGTATGTTCTCATGTTGATAACTTCTATCTATCTATCTATCTATCTTCCTGTACACCTAAACCTCCGAGGAGGACGTAAGGTGGTGTTGGAATAAAAGCATAGAAAAAAGTGGGTGAAATGAGTTTGTACAGTGCGATGGAGAGTGTTAGTAAAGTTAAAAGATAAAACAGATGCTGGTATCTAGTGAGTGGAGTGAGCTACCTGGCAGACAGCTGTACTGAACTGTGCCAAGGTAGGCAGGGTGGGTATGTGGTGTGGTAGGGCGTTCCAATGTATTATTGTTCGAGGAAAGAAGGTGAATTTGTAGAAGTCTTTTAGAGTACGCTATCGGGTGATTTCTTGGAGAGGGGCGGGTGTTCCGGATCAGGTAGTCGGAGGCAGAAATGGCCACTAGGTAATATGTGACCTTGTATAGAAGGACCAGTCGACTATCTATGCGTCGTTGGTCAAGGGTGCGCCAGTTGAGATCCTGAAGCATTGATGACACGCTAGATGTGTATTGGTAATCACGGGTTACCAATCTAGCAGCCCTACGTTGTACGGACTCAAGTTTATTTATGTCTAGATCTGTGTGGGGGGACCACATAGTAGTGGCATACTCTAGCTGTGGGCGGACAAGGGTTTTGTATGCTGTCGATTTCAGGTCCTTGTTTTGGACCCGAATGTGCGCTTGAGAAAACCTAGTGTTTGATTTGCCTTTTTGGTGATGTTGTTGATGTGTTCGGACCATTTGAGGTCTTCTGATATAGTGACCCCTACGTATTTTGCAAATGGAACACTTTCAAGTACACAGCCATGGAGATGATATTTTGTTTGTAGGGGTGTTTTGCGCCGGGTCACATGAATGACCTGGCATTTGGAGGGATTAAAGCTCATGTCCCAGAGCTTTTCCCAGTTTTCTAGGATTTCTAGGTCTTTCTGTAGGATCTCTGAGTCAGCTTGCTTATCACACGGGTGGTAAACCTAGGAACTACCACGAAATTGTGTTAACGTAATTTTGTTCCCAAGCCACATCCGGGACACGTCGTGGTAGTTTCCAGGCCGAAAATTGGATAAAGAAAGGTTGGTGTCACTTTTATTTTTGTTTTATTTTACAACTTAGAACAAACAATGGTGAAATCCGACAATGTGGTTCCGTGTAAGTATGTCTCAGCATCCCCTCTAGCCCAAAATTTTGTTTGAAAAGTTATTTTCTTTCTTTTGGTACGTGTTTCCCCACTGAGCATCGGACCAACTTTCCCCAAAGTTCGAAGGATTTTAGCCCATATCTGTCAAATTGAATGGAATTTGATATCATTTGACGATGGAAATGATAAAAAGACCCTGAATAAACATTTCTGCACAGAAAAAAAATCTGAGCATTTACTCGTAAACGATTCATGCCCCGTTCGTCCTGTGTGGTAGTTTCCAGCTCATCGTGGTAGTTAAAATGCTATCGTGGTAGTTTCCAAGACTTTATAGGATACGTTTCTGAAGTGTTACAAAACATTATAGTGGTTGTTTGTTTCGCATGATAACCCTCGAACTCGTCAATTAATTACCACGCTAAACAAATAAACCACATTTCAACACCATGAGGAAGCTAAGCTGAGGACTCTAGATTCAATGTGATGCTTGACAGGTGGAGACCATGCCCTGGACTGCCAAACAACACCTCTGGAAATCTAAAGCAAAAGAAGGTCATCAGTTGAGCCGTGGTGGACCAAGCAACAGACAAAAAAAAATGATATAAAAAATTGCGTCACTCGCTACGTTGTTCCATGTTCAGTCAGCTTTAAGATAAAATGGCAGGCTAAGACTACTGGCCCAAAGTATTGTTAGTACTTGCGCTTCGGAAAAAAGGGAAATATCCTCGGGTTGGGACACTTTTTATATACATGCGAGTGTGACGATGAACGGGCATGTTATTTGATAATTAAAAAGCATGTTTATTCAAAAACAAAAAAATGTGAATATCCCTTCTTTTCATTCTTCTCAGCATTTCAATAGCCAACTAAAATTAAAATTCAGGCAGTCGTCATTTGTTATCTGACAAAAGGTTATTTGAAAAGGTCTTCGTATGAATAAGAGGAGTATTCAAGGTTCGGCCCGCACACCCTGTCTTTATAAAAATGAAGTAGCCCCTGAATAGTGGAAATCTGCTGATGCGAACTACTAAATTCCTACAAAGTCTTGGAAACTACCACAATAGCATTTTAACTACCACGATGAGCTGGAAACTACCACACAGGACGAATGGAGCATGAATCATTTACGAGTAAATGCTCAGATTTTTTTTTCTATGTAATAATGTTTATTCAGGGTCTTTTATCATTTCCATCGTCAAATGATATCAAATTCCATTCAATTTGACAGATATGGGCTAAAATCCTTCGAACTTTGGGGAAAGTTGGTCCGATGCTCAGTGGGGAAACACGTACCAAAAGAAAGAAAATAACTTTTCAAACAAAATTTTGGGCTAGAGGGGACGCTGAGACATACTTACACGGAACCACATTGTCGGATTTCACCATTGTTTGTTCTAAGTTGTAAAATAAAACAAAAATAAAAGTGACACCAACCTTTCTTTATCCAATTTTCGGCCTGGAAACTACCACGACGTGTCCCGGATGTGGCTTGGGAACAAAATTACGTTAACACAATTTCGTGGTAGTTCCTAGGTTTATCACCCGTGTTATCAAGAGCAAGATACATGGCTGTGTCGTCTGCGAATAACCGGACTCTGGATCTAACCTGTTCGGGGAGGTCATTTATGTAGGCCAGAAACAATATGGGTCCGAGAACCGAGCCCTGCGGGACACCTGAGGACCCTGCAATATTATCGGAGTTAGTGCCATTTAGTATTACTGATTGCGTTCTGTTGTCGAGAAAGTCTTTTATCCAATTTAGAATGTTCCCCCTTATGCCGTAAAAGTGAAGTTTTAATTATAATTTTTCGTGAGCAACTTTGTCGAAAGCCTTACTAAAATCAAGGAGGATAAGGTCTGTTTGTTTTCTGGATTGCATGCTTTCAGAGAGTTCATCAACAAGCATAATGAGTTGTGTCTCGCAGGACCTCTTTTCCCGGAACCCATGTTGCAGTTCTTAAAGAATGTTTTGTTCTGTGAAGTGTTTAGAAATACCAGAAGCCACGACATGCTCAAGCACTTACCAGAGGACACAGGTCAGGGATATTGGCCGATAATTGGCTGGTTCGGTTTTATCCCCCTTTTTAAAGATAGGGGATACATTGGCCCTTTTCCAGATAGATGGGAGTCTCCCTGTATCAAGGGATTTTTGGAAGATCAATTTTAGGATAGGAGCAAGTTCTTTGTGGAGGGTCTGAAGGACTATAGGTTTAAGTTGGTCTGGGCCAGCAGCTTTATGGGGGTTAAGGCCTTTGAGCAATTTTTCAATGCCATTGGAGGAAACTTGTATATCAGCAATAGAAACAATTTTTTGACTTCTGAGTTTCTAAAACAAGGTTATTGATACCATAAACTTCGTAAAGCTTTTTCTAAATTTTATAACCGACACTCAGAGTTGATTGTAAATACAATATTTGCTTTAAGACTCTTCTGCAACGAGGCATACCAGAGCGATTTAGTTTCTACATTGAAGAGCATTGTTGGAAAGCCTAATTTTAGCAATCAATTTAAAGATATTATTAAATGTTATAAAAGAGTGGGATACAACATGGATATTATGCGACAGTCTGCTTGTCTGGTTGTGAACCCAATCACGGTTGATAGCTATGGTTTCCTTTTTAATTGCACGATGGTGGGTCAGGCCTCAGACTTAATGACGGCTCCGACGTAAAGTTTATAGACTTTTTGAACGACCCTTTTTAAATATTGTCGCGATGATATCAAAGGAGCTCCAATTTCCGGAAATACCAAACCCATGTACAACTGGCGCGAAATGTCAAACTATGTTAGGTGACAAAATATTGATTTAATAGTTTTTTTTCTTTCTCGGATTCTGTATAGATACCTGTATACTTCAATACTAGACACTAAGGCATGTGCAAAGAGAGCAGACAAGTGAATAATTTCAAACTGAAGCAGCGAGAAGTTTATAATATTATCCGGATAATAGACGAGCCTCGAGAGGAACCTTGTTTAAAATAACCTTGTTGGGCATACATCAATAGGATGGCAACAAATTATGTTCGAAGAAAATCAAGTGTTCCATCTTATATTTTCAGCGGGGAAAGTATGTATCCAGGTTCAGGTTAAATGGAATGGTGTATCATAAGCATTACTTTTCGTCAAACTGCATGAGAGTTGATATTAGGAAGGAGTGTATTCCCGGACAACTCATCCACTGGCTTTTAGACAACTCTATGCTAGGACTGACTATTATAAATACTCGTTTTTCCCCTTGGCAGTGGTACAGTGGAACAATCTTTCGGCCCGTACCGCAACCCTGACAAACCTTGATAGCTTCAAACTTGCTATCTGTCAGGAGTGCCACTTCAGACCATAAATGTATACACCACTGTTTTTATCCTCACTTTTTCCTTGTTTCTACTGTTTAATACACTAACACTATGCACTTTTATTCTGTTCTCCCTATCAGCTTTATTTTTAACTCTTGCTTTTATCGCATGTTGCGGGGAACCCGGCACGTAATACTCATATGAGGGTGTATGCCGTATGAAGAGATAGATAGATAGTGTATCATATAATTTTGTCAAATAAGTACAGAGTTATGGACCTTGATTTGCATTTCGAATAAAGTTAGTGCACTTGGTGTATGTGGAAATTAACTTTTTTTTCTATATCTTTAGTTTGAATGGTGAAATATGATGAATTATTTGTATATATGCCTTGTACTCCAATTTTTAGGGTTCGCATTCATTTTTTTATCATCGGACGTTTCTAGCGAATGCGAAATTCGGCCTGTCAATGAAAATATTAACATAAATAGAAAAAGTCAAAATGAAAATGTAAATGAAGATATGAACGATAATAACTGAATTTATAAGTCTCATTTAATGGGACTAATATGCCTTGATGTATATAAGATCTAGCTGCATTTAGTTTTTCATAAATTTTCAAATGAGTTATGGCCCTTGATTAATAGATTGTATTTGTATTGAAAATATTTCATGTCGGGTATGATGTATGCCTGCAGTGCTTTTATTGTTTACGGGCTTGCTCCATTTCTGTATTAGGAACATTTTGCCCGGGGACGTATCTTGGCTTTGATATTGGTACAGGTGTGCAGCTGGGATTTTTCATACCCACCCTATTTATGTATAGCAGTTTTCAGAAATGTATACCTATTCGTGTATATTTTAGCCATATGAATTGGCTACCTATAAATGTATATTATGTGGCAATTGTTGAAAAATCGTTAGTTCAATGCTTGCTTCTTATTCTTGCATCCTATATTTGATGTGCTGCTTTTTGTGACTGCATTGTACAAATGAAAAATAAGTTTAAAGCAATATTTTACTTCAAAAACAAGCAACATGAAAAGACAAATACATGGAAGTAAAGCATGTATATAAAGAACTCTTTAATTAGATTGTTTCTGATGCTTTTTTGGTCTTTAACAGGTAAACAAGTGCGGATCCAGAGGGGGGGACAGGGGGTTCAGACCCCCCCTGGAAAATCACAAGTTATATGGGTTTTTATAGGGAATACGCAATTGGACCACCCTGGAAAAAGTTGGACCCCCCCCCCCCCCCCCCCCCCTCTGGAACCTTGAAAAATGATAGATTTCTTTGGAAATTGATCATTTGACTTCTGTTAAATAAGCTGAGGACTAAAAAACAAAACAAAAAAAAGACAAAAAAAAAAACAAAACAAAAAAAACCCATTGTCAGAGCTTTTTTGGCCAGACTGACCTGGACCCCCCCTGACGAAAATTCCTGGATCCGCGCATGGGTAGACATGGCATTATTTCGCTCTGATCCATTTCAGCATTCAAATTTATATCGCGTAGTATACAGATGGTGCAGAATGGGCATTTATTTAAGTTGTTGATTTACCAGCCGTATAAAAGTATATAGAAATAATGAATTTGATGTATATTCAGCCTGAAAAAGGGGGCTATTCCAGCGCCACATCTGTACCATGCTTTATATAGGAAGTTACCTATAATAACATGATAATTCATGTTATACTTTTTCTTGTGTAACATGTTATCAGTTCATTCTTGGAAGTATTGTTAAATGAGTCTGGGAATTAGGAGACTTGTTTGAGTCTGACTTTGTAGAAAACCCCAAAGACAGGTTTTGTCGCATTGAGGCCCATGTGATGGATCCAGTAAACAATTTATTACTTTTATGCATAATTTATATTGGTCTGGTGTTGATGGTTATTAGATTAATTATCACATTGTGAGTATTATATATTAATTCCCCAAAATATAGGGATTGTGTATAATGGCCTTTGACAACTTTGCCTCCTAGTGTCATCTGCTGATAACCTTTGCAAACAGTTTGGACCCAGATCAGGCCTGACAAAATTTCAGTCCTGATCCGAAGCCAAACTGTTTGACACTTATGGTATTCCTGAAAGAATTTTTCGAAAAAGTTAATTTTGAAAAAAATCAGCACACAACAAAAAAGCTTAAATATTACCCAGGAGGCAAAGAGTTTAGATTACCAGGACTTTAGTTAAGAGTGTGTAACGAAAATTTAATTTTCTTATTTCTCAACCAAAACATATGTTGTAGGTACTCAAAAGAACCGTCTCAATGAGACGGTTCTTTTGAGCAGACGGTTCTTTTGAGCACCCAAAACATAAGTTAAAACTAATGGGTAAGAAAATATTTACATCTTTACGCTGAAAATTTTTGTTTATCTATACCTGTGGATTACCATATTTGACCTAATAAGCACAGAGTTTTTTTGAGTTCCAATCCGCTCAGTGGTGCAATTTTGTTAGTGATATTTACAGATTCATCATCAAATTGATGAATCCTGATTAGTCCATAGGACCAGCTAAGCAAATATTTCTAGCGTAAAATTGTAATAATTTTCTTACCCATCAGTTTATACATATGATTTGGGTGCTCAAAAGAATCGTCTCATCGAGACGGTTCTTTTGAGTACCCACAACATAGGTTTTGGTTGAAAAATAAGAAAATTATTTTTCTGGTAGGCACTATCAGCTAATGTCCTGAGATTCATCATCAAATTGATTAAAAACAGTGTTGATCCTGATTAGTCTGCTCTCAGGAGCAGTGCAGTGTCACTGTTTTCAAAAGAGGGTATCATAGGTTTAGATAATATCCCTATTCCACACATGCCACGGATCGCCCGAATCGCCATGAATTGATTTTTTTCTTATTCGGGGTGATTCGTGAGGTTTCATTATTTTTTTTCTCCAATCGTGATGTTCTACGAGTCAGTCCCGATTCAGATATGTTGTTGTTACGAATATTCTGGGGAATCGGCTCAATTCGGCTGGAATCGCGCAAGAATTCATTATGATTAGCAAAATAACATTAGAACATGCTGCACGAAAGTTAAGGAATCAATTACGAATCAGTTAAGCATATGCCGAATGCAGAACGAATAGGGCACGAATAAACAGAAATCCGCGACGATTCGCCACGATTCCCAAGATTTTCTCCCACGATAGTTATAAAAAAAAGGCCCATACATGCTTCGGGGCATCAGTTCCAAAATGAATGTTCCTCGTAAAGCAGCAGTAGAATTGATCCTGCAACTTGAGTGTTGAAACAGCTTCTTATATAGCTAGAAGAAAACAACTACGTAAAAGTTGAGAGGCCCTGACCCAGACTCTTTGACTTTGAAAAATATGGCAGTTCGCCATTGGCAAAATCTCCAGCCAGGAGCTACGGACTGATCCTGATTGGGCTCCAGAATCTGCCAAATCTGTTTCAACTTCTAGGACTGCTCACATGCGCGTGATGGGGTAATTAATCTTAGGGAATATCCTTCTACTATCTCTTCTTTGGTTTTATTGCCTGGCTTAATCTCCCGATTCCCCACTGATGAGCTAAGAGTAGCTACAAATGCCCAAAAACACCTCTGAATCGATTACAATTCGTTTACGATGTCCAAGAAAGCCTTATGAATTTGGTACGATTGTTGAATCGGGGAATTCGTGGCCAAAGTTTTGAACAGTTCAAAACTTTTGAGCCGAATTCCCGATAGACCTACAAATTGCAAGGACTCACTACGGACTGTGCGAATCAGTTAAGATCTTCACAAACTGAGAACGATTCAGCCCCGAATCTAAATATTTGTCAATTCGGGTCAATTCATGGGATTCTGGGCCTGTGTGGAATAGGGGTATAAACAAAGATTTTCAGCGTAAAATTGTAAATATTTTCTTACCCATAATTTGTAGCATATGTTTTGTGTGCTCAAAAGAACCGTTTCATTGAGACAGTTCTTTTGAGTACCCACCACATATGTTTTGGTTGAAAAATAAGAAAATTATTTTTCTGGTAGGCACTCTTAACTAATGTCCTGAGATTCATCATCAAGTTGGTGAGAACAGTGTCAATCCTGATTAGTCTGCTCTCAGGTGCAGTGTCACCGTTGTTGAAAGAGGGTATAGAATTTTTTAAAAAGCTGGGGATGGGGGAGGGAGGGGGGTGCATAGGGCACTAACACAAGGTAAGAGTGTATACATTTGATATGATATATCCAAGCATCTTTAAAAAAATTGATCAACCAAAACATATGTTATGGTAATACTTAAAAGAACCATCTAAATGAAATGATTCTTTTGAGCACCCAAAACAAATTTTAAAACTAATGGATAAGATAACAATCATAATTTTAATCTAAAAAATTTTATTTTTCTTGACATCTTTTTTTTTAACCCATTTAAGCCGAATGGAATTTCCCACTGTTATCAATTGGACCAGTCCATTTCTGTTTTCAGAGTTGTTGGTTGGTATTTTACATTTTTATTCTAATTTTAACAGACCATTCTGTAAGCAAACAGTGGAGAGCCTGATCAGATAGAATGTGGGGTCTTATCTGGGTCTGCATTGTTTGTCGAAGTCCTAGGCTTATCGTATGGGTTAAATATCATCTGCACCATTGCTGGTGACTTGTCTGAGCTGTTACATGTATTCTATAGGTCCAGATAAGCAAACTTTTTGAGCGTAAAATTGTAAATATTTTCTTACCCATCAGTTTCAAACATATGTTTTGGGTGCTCAAAAGAACCGTCTCATTGAGATGGTTCTTTTAACTACCCAGAACACATGTTTTAGTTGTGAAATAAGAAAAATAATTTTCTATTACACACTCTTATCTGGAGGCCTGTAATAAGGCCAAATAAAAAAATAATAAGTGTGCTTGGGGTAACAAGTCTAAACAATTTAGGCAGGGTAGGCACACCTTATTTTCTTTTAAATTTTATTCTTTTTTGACATAAATACCTTTCAAAATGCATGAAATTATATATTTTCCATAAAACCAGAAAAAGAATCCTAGGTTTCACCAGTAAATTTAGGTACCTAAACATATATTTTTTATTTGGCCTTATTCAGGACTTTATTTAAGAGTGCGTAAGGAAAATTTAATTTTACCAAAACATATGTTGTGGGTAGTCAAAAGAACCATCTCAATGAGACGGTTCTTTTGAGCACCCACAACATATGTTAGAAAATATTTACAATTTTACGCTGAAATTTTTTGTGTATGTAAAGCTGTGCCTTATTTTTTCCAGATGCGCATGAAGTTGAAGATGGAGACCTACGCTGGAGACGAAGTAGTCAGGCTGCTATCGCTGCACTGTTGCCCAGTCACGGAGCCTTCCACTCTGACACGGGACTGGTACTGTCACGAGCTATCTCAGATCCAGCCAGGAGAAAGAGCGTGGCACTACGACGAAAATCTTTTGCGGTTTTAAGAGGTATTTTCAGGGATGATACAAATTCCAATTTTTGGGTACGGTAGATGTTTTAAAAATAATGTTTTTCAAAATTCATTGGTAAATTTTCTGGAAAGGATGGATTCAATTGCTCATTTCTTTATGGTGTCAATTTTTAGTTCACCTGAGCCGAAGGCATTTTGGCTCAATGTGAACTATTGTGATCAGTTGTCATCCATCCTTCTGTCCGTAATCTTGCTTTAAGCAACATCTCCTCCTTAACTTCTGGTCCAAATTTATAATAATTTTACATGAATGTTTCCAATAATGCCCTCTACCAAACTGCACAAATTGTTCTGCTCCACCAAACGAGAGGGCTGCTCAGAGCTCCAGATAAGAAATCTTTTAATTGACATCTCCTGAACCACTGGTCCCAATTCAAAATAATTTCACAGAAATGTTCCTTATGATACCTTCTACCAAAATTGCACAAATGGCTCTGCTTCACTGAACAAAATAGCTGCCAGCGCTCTAGATAAGAAATATTTTTAAACAACATCTCCTGAACCACTAGTCCAAATTCAAAATAATTTCACAGAATTGTTCTTTATGATGCCTTCTACCAAAATTGCACAAATGGTTTCACTCCGCTGAGCAAAAGGGCCACCAGAGCTCTAAATAAGAAATATCATTAAACAACATTTCCTCCTGTATCACTGGTTCGAATTCAAAATAATTTCACAGATCTGTTCCTCATTATGCCCTCTACCAAAATTGCACAAATGGTTCTGCTCCATCAAACAAAAGGGCCACCAGAGCTCAAGATAAGAAATATCTTTAAATGATATCTTCTCCTGAATCACTGGTGGAAATTGAAAATAATTTCACAGAATTGTTCATCAAAATGCCTTCTACCAAAATTGCACAAGTGGTTCGGCTCTGCTGACCAAAGGGGCTGCCAGAGCTCTAGATGAGAAATGTCTTGAAACGACATCTCCTGAACCACTAGTTCAAATTTCTGAATAATTACTCAGACCCAGTATGAACGGACTGATCACTGATGCAAATACAAAGGTATTTTGTCGAGGCTTTTTTTTAGTGCTATTTCAAAGTACTTCAGCCTACAAAATTGATTCTGAACATATCCGAGATTATATGAAGTTATTATCGGCATGCAAAGTTGAAATATTTCAAGTTACAGTAAATAAAATTGAAGTTTTATCATCTTTTCAGTTGATTTCTGATGATTTTCATCTAAAGTGCCGAAAATAGCTGAAAAGGGTACCTTGGTGTCTTGCTTATGTTCATAAAGACGGATAAACTTACAATAAAGTCTTAAAGATACTATATGGAACCAATGCTTTTTGAAGAAAAATCACAGGTATGCAGAGAAATAATGGAGATATGATTAATCTTCAACGTACGTCTGTTTTTTCTCAAACTTGTCGCTCAGCCTCGACAACGTATTTCCAATATATACATTTTACCTTTATGGCAGTTACCGGTCCGTGTATACTGGGTCCGAGATAATTATGACAGATATGTTCCTCATGATGCCCTCTACTGATGTTTCAAAGATGCATAATACTAGGACTATACTATTGTTCATTTACCATACATAACGATAACTGTATTTCTGCATTGTTTAATTGACTCTGCTTGTGGAGTTTAACTGTTAAACTACACATCAAAAGACAAGCCAATCGGAGCAAAAATTCTGGTACACTAAGCTGACCTGGTTTGAGTCAGTTAATCAAATATACCTGTATAAAATACCATTTACCTGGATAAGTTCATATTTTTTGTTTACGACGATTCTTATCGATCTTTGAATCATCAGTACCAAAATAGGACAAATGGTTTTGCTCCGCCGAAGAAAGGGACCGCCAGAGCTCTAAATAAGAGATACT
Organism: Loripinus fragilis; assembly: GCA_964019695.1. Classification (NCBI taxonomy): domain Eukaryota; kingdom Metazoa; phylum Mollusca; class Bivalvia; order Lucinida; family Lucinidae; genus Loripinus; species Loripinus fragilis. The sequence continues at coordinate 112,775,273 of OZ026516.1, forward strand.
TTAAATGGCATTTCCTCCTGAAACACTGGTCAAAATTCAATATTATTTCACAGAAATGTTCCTCATAATGCCCTCTATTAAAATTGCACAAATGGTTTGGCTGCGCTGAACAAAAGGGCCACTAGAGCTCTAAATAAGAAATATCTATAAACGACAATGCCTCCTGCACCACTGGTCCAAATTCAAAATGATTCCACAGAAATGTTCCTCATGATCCCCAAAATTGATCAGAATGTTTAACTCAGCTGAACAACATGGCCACCAGAGCTAAAATAGAAATATCTTTAAATGATATCTCTTTAGCCACAGGCCAGTACATCATCTACTCGTGTGCCAGGATTCGGGTGAGCGATCCAGGGCCCTAGGGCCCTCTTGTTTTATTAGCCTCACCCACCCCTCTCCCACAATCCACAAATGGTCAGTGACCTCTTAAAATATACTTTATTTGTATAAAACTACATGGAAGAATCCTTTAACGCTATATTTAGAACATTACAACATTTTAAAATTCATTGCTTTTTGAATATTCATGGTGGGCTCCAGCCACTATGAATAATTATATAAATAAACTTTCTTGTTGGTACGTAGAACAAAGCAATTACTTTTCAGGTCCATGATACATGCATATCATATTTTGATAAGTAAACGGAGTAATAATAATAATAGTAGTCTTTATTTTCAGAGGGAAACACATTTAGCGAAAAAAAAAAGCTAATCTTCCATGAGGCCCTCTATAAACTACCGCCAAGAAGAATTCAAGTATAAAGTACAAAGATGATTTACATGTATACAAAATAATACAAGCAGCATGGAACACTTTCAAACCTACATACACACAGGCTCACTTTATGTACATAAAAAATAATAAATATCGCACCTCTAGATAAAAGTGCTTTAAACCAACTTTCAAACACATGTTTTAGGTACTCAAAAGAAGCGTCTCAATGAGACAGTTCTTTAAAGCACCAAACTAACTGTTAAAACTGGGGAACAAAACATATTCACAATTTTACACTCAAAATTATGTTCATACGGACATAATGCTTCAGTTTCAAAGATTGAAAGATAGACTGGATTTCATCCACTTAATACAATGTCTATGAAAAGAATCGACAGTTTCTAAATTCTTTAAACAGTCTGGTAAATTGTTCCAAATGACTGGACCTGAATAAATTAAGCTTTGTTTGAAAATTTCTTTTTGTGGCCTTGGAGTATAAAAATCCAATGCACCTGTTGATCTTAGAGACTGAAGCGTTTCATTAAAAGGTCGAAAAGAGAACATTTCATTTACATATCAGGGTAGGACAGATTTAGAAACTTTAAACATAAGTTTAGCCTTCCTGAGGAAAATGCGTTCATATATGTTTTAAATAGACCCTGATCAGGCAACTCTTGCAAGAGTTGCTTGATCTGGGTCTGCTCTGTTTGCAAATGGTTAACTGGCATCTATCAGGTAAAAGGTTAACAAACCAAATCATGTTAATCATCTGCTGGTTAACCCTAATGCGCCAATCGCAACAAAAGTCGTCTGCTTTTCTCGTCTGCTGAAATGTTTAAGAAGCCTCTATGGAAAACAGTGTGGACCCAGATCAGACTGTTCTGTTCTGGATCCACGCTGTTTGCTTCTATACTTAATTTGTCAGTAATGCTAGGCAATTATTTGCAGCAGATGACTTCAGCAGACGACATTTTCAGATGCTTTTTTTTCTTGGCGCTTTAAGGGTTAGTTTTGGTCTTGCCAGTTTGCTCTATTCTGACATTGTGGTTCATATTAATTTATAGATGTAGCGGTGTCTGATCTGAGGATACCATCAACCATACGGCAGCTATGGAAGACTGCGAGTATCACAGACAAATGGCGGCTCAGAGAGGAAGATCAAGTACACGCCGCGGAGAGCATCAGAAGTATGACTGCCAGTCTGACTGTCAAGAGAAAATACAGGTACAGTGCAGTCCCTTTATAACACATCTCGTTATAACACCGATTTGGATGCAACGCGGTCATGGTGTGGCCCCCCAATTTATTTACCATGTAATTTTACAAAGGAATTATAGGAAAATGATCATGAAAAGGTAATTTTCCTATTTATATTTCCTTTGTAGATAACACCATCCATTCCTTTTGATCCCAAACATACAGTAAAACTTGTGGAAAAACGGCCACTCAAAAATAGACAAAACAAAGGTCTTAATGATGTCTAGTACCTTAATGAAGGTCATCAGGTACCTTAATGAAGGTCAAAAGTATTGCAGAATGCTCACCTTGGAGATTTCTGCAATTCTTTTGACCTGCATTAAGCGATAATTGGTCTTGAAAACCATTTTTTTGTCTTTTTGAGAGTGGCCATTTTACACAGATTTTACTGTAGTGTTATAAAGGGACTTCATTGTATACTGGATTTATCATACATATCAGTGTCAAAATGGCTGCCATGCCCATATAAGGTAAAACCACTTCAATTATCTTCTTCTCCCGAATATTGTTTGAGTAGATGCTTTACATCCCACTCAAAATTTTTCATTCATGACAAGATGTGTTCTGGGTTTAACCAGTACGTTCTAAGCAGAGGATAAAGTGTCTTGGTCTGGGTTGACATTGACCTTGTTTATGACAAGGTCAAATGGATCCTAACCGTAACTCCTTTTGTCATCTGCTGAAGCCTTTGCAAGCAGTTTGGACCCAGATCAGGTCTGTTCTGACCTGGATCCAAACCGTTTGACACTGACAGTGCACCTGAAAAATTTTTTTGAAGGGTAATTTTGGAAAAAAAATCAGCAGACTTATTACAGATCTCCCTTGAGAAGCAATTGGACGCAAGGGGTCCAATTGCCTATCGAGGGGGGTCCATACCAGTATTTCTAAGGAAACATATAACATTTGTGGTTTTTGGGGGAGGGGGGGGGGACCCATTGTCCCCCTTCCGGATCCGTATATGTTTTCATAAGAAAAAAAAAAGAGGGCAGAAAAGGTAGGGTCATCTGATAAAATATGAATTCCATGAAAACTGGTGCAAACAGTATAGGTAACTTTTATCTATATAAGGTATTATCAACTTCAACTCTTTGCATGCTTGGAAATTTTTCATGCTTTTGTTGTTGTATACTGTTTTTTTTTCAAAATTAACTATATTTTAAAATTCTTTCAGGAGTACATTCAGAGTGTCAAACAGCTTGGATCCAGTTCAGGCCCGACATTTTGTCGGGCCTGATCTTGATCCAAACTGTTTGCAAATTTTATCAGTAGACAACACTAGCAGATGAAAAGTTAATAATGCAATCTATATCAAAGGCAAATATTTAAGTTAAGAACCAGGAAGTTGTATATTCCACTCTTTCTCACTGAATTTCATAAATTTATTATAATTATTCCAGGGTTGCCTTTGAACAGAAACATAGCTTTTATTTAGGGAGGAGCTCAGTAGCTTAGTTGGTAGAGTGTTAGACTTGGGATTTGAAAGGTCGCTAGTTCGAGACTCACCTGAAACACTGTGTTGTGTCCTTCAGAAAGACGCTATATCCTCTGCTTAGTACTGGTTCAACCCATTAAGACAGGGAAATGTCCCGACATGACTAAAAATTGTTTACTGGGATGTAAAGCATAAACACAAACAAACAAAACCTAGTCTTTAATGTTCCAGTCAACTTAACACCTTACCTGGCAGACTTCTACCAAAGAAGGTAACCAGAACTCAGTTCATATCTTGTCGCCAGTAACTGACAACCTGACAACCATCTTACTTGAATCAGTGGTCAGTAAAGATTAGATCTCTTTGCTTAGTGGTGACTTGTCGTCTGCTGATAACCTTTGCAAACAGTTTGGACCCAGATCAGGCCAGACAGAATGTCAGTCCTGATCTGGGTTCAAACTGTTTGAAACTCTGATAATGCTCCTGAAAAATTTTTTTGAGAACATTGGGTCTTATCTAGATTCTAACTGTTTGACACTCTGATAGTGTTCCTGGAAGATTTTTTGAAAAAGTCTGTTTTGAAAAAAGTCAGCAGAAGTCAACAAAAGCATGAAAAATTACCCAGCTAGCAAATAGTTATATCACTATGAAAGGATGTTTCCTGACCAGAGGCTCAAACCTTTGACCTGTTTGGCAATCAGATGTGTATCAATCCACACCCACTGAATATCACTCGTAGTAAATACAGATTTAATAGACAAGTGCCTATATCCCAGTAAGCAGGTAAAAGCGGGCCACCATTGGCCCGTCAGTGAAATGCCATTTCGCTGGCGGGCCGATAGTGGCTGAGATTTATGCTAGCATGCTCTGATCTGATTTAGAGTTCTGGGAGTCAATATGACATTTTTTTCTCCAGTATGATGAGTTAGCCCTTATCCTGCCAATAAATGTTTGTCCGCTTTAAATAATCCGAAAAAAAACAACAGATCCTTCAGAAATAGAGAGAACCTACAATATAAGAAAACAGAAGACTCAGTTTTATTGAGTCTGCTCATGAGAACTAATGGAAACCCTGTAGTATTCTGCTTACCGTCAGAACCCAATATTCCTGAAGGACCAGAATATAAAAAATATCAACACTATGTCGATGCACAGGGAGAAGTTTTACCAACTCCACACAGAAACAACGACAGAAACGACAAATTACATCTGCTGCATATCATATTCAAATGGATTTAAAACTAATTTTGATCATAGAAGCAAATACTATGAACCCAAATCAGACTGGGAGCAGTTTGATTTGGATCCATATTATTTGCAAGTGTATAAGCAGAAGAGAGAGCAGACAACAATGTTGTGAATGATGGGAAAAGAGTTTTCTTTGTTGTAAGTGAGACCATACCCATTCTTAACCCATATAAGCCTAGCATCCTTTTTGTGGTACATAGGCAAACAGTGCAGACCCAGATCAGATGCTGTGTTCTGCCGCGTCTGATCAGGGTCTCCACTGTTTGCTCACAGAATGTTCTATATGAATTTTAATAAAAATGAAAAACAGCACCAAACACCCCTAAAATTGGAAATGGGCTTGTCCTACTGATAAGGGCTGGAAAGTTCATTCGGCTCAAATGGATTAATTCTGAATTGGAAGAAGTAAATTAAAGGTATTTGTAAGTCTGAAATAATATATAAGGATTTGCATTGTAAAATGACCCTCCCCCTCCAACCCCCCCCCCCCCCACACACACACACACACACATACACACAGAATCCCTCAAAACACACAAAAAATGTAAATGATGTCCAAAACAAACAATCTAAATGTTTCTTTCAATCACTAGAAATTGATATGTTATAAAAAAAACTCTTTTTATCAATTTGATATATATGTAAGCAGTGATTTTACCAACAATAATTATACGTAAGAAAACTGCTAATATCTAAATAAGGCACTGTAAAGTGAAAATCAAAATCAGTAGTTTTAGTTAGTGCATTTGGAGATAACAAAATCAGGTTGAAGCAATACTATGATGATTTGGTATTCATTGTTTGTTTGGTGATTGTTCAGGATATATGCTGATAAGATGGTGAAAAGTTGATTAACTAATGAGCGGAGATTTAATTTGATAACTAATAAACAGAACTTTAGTAACTAATGAATGGAGATTTAATTTTAGTGTCTCAGACTTTTATTAATACTCTTTGAATGGTTTAGCATAGGCTGGACTTTAGTTAAGAGTGCGTAACGAAAATTTAATTTTCTTATTTCTGAACCAAAACATATGTTGTGGGTACTCAAAAGAACCGTCTCAATGAGACGGTTCTTTTGAGCACCAGAAACATTTGTTAAAATTGATCGGTAAGAAAATATTTACAATTTTACTCTGAAATTTTTTGTTTATCAAAACCTGTGATAGGTCCAGTAAGGCTCAATATTTTGAGCATAAAATTGTGAATTTCTTCTTACCAATCAATTTCAACATATGTGGTGGATACGCAAAAGAACTGTCTCATTGAGACAACGTTTGTTTCGGTTGAGAAATAAGAAATTTAATTTTTGTTAATGCACTCTTATCTATGGGCCTGCTTTAGTATTTTCAAGTACAAAAATCTGGATATGAAAAGCTAGGAGTAAGACATAGAATCCATAACCATTGCTGCTCAGTATAGGCAGAGGTACCAACCCGAGGGTTCACCATTCTTGTGGGACATAGCTGTTATATATGAGCTAGATTTTCCATGAAACAAAACAAATGAGTCAATGGTAAAATGGCCAATTTCAAGAATAGAATAGACAAGTTTAAAAGAAAACATTCGGGACTTGATCAAGATATCAGAAGCCATAGTCAAGTTTTGGAAGGTCACAAGCACGAGTATAACATGAGAGCTGATCTTCAACATCATTTACATGATGGGCCGAGGAGGGAAAATGCATTCAGAAACACTGGGTTTGTAAGAGATGTTCATGCAAGGCATGAGTCAATGTTTTCTGAATACAGACAATCTGAGTTTAATAACAGGAGGCTTGATAAGTCTACTACTGAATGGGACAGAAGAAGATATGGTGAATCCAGTAGTCTTGCCCAAATACATGATAAACTAGATAAAGATTTTTCTGACGAGAGAATGGAAGCTGCATTTGATGAGCCAGAAGCAGACTATGAACAACACGTTACTCTGACTAACTCCAAGCCCAAGCATAATGACAGACATACAAATGATTTTAGTGATACATCAAGACTTTATGTTAGCAGTGAAGATTTCTTTGACAGTGGAAGAGACAGCCCCGTTTTTACTTTTGAACTTGAAGATCATGACAAACTGGACAGAAAAGAGGATGGAAGACGTGAATTAGGCAAAGCAATGCCTTCAAATTTTTCTGAATCTGTTTACTCTAGCAACACCAGACAGAAGTTTCAACATGAAAGTACACGTAGTAATGAAATTAGGCGACAGTATGAGAGAGAAAGGTACACCAGGCAGCAACAAACAGTAAGATATGATAGTGAAGATGCTTCAAGGGTCCAGAATGAATCTGATTCAGATGAAAGTTTTGTTGTTGACAAAAGATATGGTAGATCTTGGTCAGTCAGGAGAAGACATAGAAGTTGCAGAGAAACACTTGCGAGTCCTAATGAGTTGCACATGTTTGTGAAAACACTACAAAGGAGGAAGTCTGCAAGACCAAGAAGTGAAATGATACATGGTTCGCATGCTGTATACAGAGCAGCTGACCACCCTGACTCCATCTTTAAAGAAGTAGACAATGACACAAATAAGCTGCCTAGCAATAGAAATGTGAGAACAAAAAGTTTAAAACAGAGAATTGAAACATTACACAGACAAAATGATGTATCCACACATGATTTTGCTGATTCTTTGAGGTAATGATGCAAGAGAAGTGTTCGCATGTGATAAGAGTATAGTGAAGTAGATAAGCATTTAGCAGACACATTTAAGTTAGAATATATGGTGAGTTGTTTGTTTGTTTGTTTGATTTAATTCTTTACGTCCCATCAACAATCTTTCAGTTAAACAGGGACAGGTCTTCCTGGGTTGAACCAGTACTAAGCTAGGATAAATGTGTCTATATGGTGGGTTGAATGAATGTTATATTGTTTTGTTACTTTACTCTTATCATGAGCGAAATACATAAGGCCTAGTTTAGGGAATATTAACTCTTTGAACACAGGACACAGGAAAAAAATCTTTGTTTTGGTCGTCTTGTGATTTTTTCTTATAAATTTCTTCCAAGAATACCATCCGAATGTCAAACAGTTTTGATTCTGATTAGACCAGACATGCTGTTGGGGTTGGTCTGGGTCAAATCTGCTTGAAAAGATCATCAGCAAAAGACAATAGCAGGTAAAGAGTTACAAATGTAAAAGCATGCTTATTCAATATGTTATTTGTCTGAAACTTGTCATGTCTTTAAACCTTTAAAAGCAGCGGATAATTTACAGCAGATAACATTTTGGAAGAAAGGGAAAAAATAGCAAATTAGACTTTATGTTTCCTATCTTTGTTGTAGAGCATTTTTTATTGTGCCCCCAACTTTGGAAAAGTTAAAGGGGCATATTGCTTTCGGCTTGTCCGTGCGTCCGTGAGTGCGTCCGTCCGTTATAAAATTTATTAAGATACAGTTTTGAAATTTCATATATGGATTCCTCATCAAAAAATAATTGACACTTATTTTTTTAAGTCTGGATTATCCCCCTTTATGGAGTTATGCCCCTTTTAAAGGGTCATAATGAAATTTTGTAATCAAGATATCTCAAAAACTATAACAGCTCTGAGCTTCAAACTTGGTCAGCTAATAGAGCATAATGAGTAGATAATCTGGTGAAAATTAAAAAAAGTTATCTTATTTTTTTTAGTTATTGCCCTTTGCAAATTTGGACATAGAAAATTTGATATCTGAAAAACTACAACAGCTATGAGCTTTAAACTTGGTCAGGTAATATTGGATAATGAGTAGATAATCTGGTGAAAATTTAAAAAAAAGTTATTATTTTTATAGTTATTGCCCTTTTCAAATTTTTGGCATTGAAAACTTGAAATCAAGATATCTCAAAAACTATTACAGCAAGTAGCTTCAAACTTGATCAGCTGGTAGAAGATAACGAGTACATAACCTGGTGAAAATTAATTTAATTTTTTATTTTTTCGAGTTATTGCCCTTTGCAAATTTTGGCATTGAAAACTTGTAGTCAAGATATCTCAAAAACTATTACAGCAAGTAGCTTCAAACTTAGTCAGCTTATAGAAGATAATTAGTAAATAACCTGGTAAAAATTAAAAAAAAAGTTATTTTATTTTTTTCACCTTATTGCCCTTTGCAAATTTGGTCATTGAAAACTTGTCAAGATATCTGGAAAATTATTGTAGCTAGGAGCTTCAAACATGGTCAGATTGTAGAAGATGATGAGTAGATTACCTGGTCAAAATTAAAAAAAAGTTATCTTATTTTTTTGAGTTATTGCCCTTTGTAAATTTGGGCATTGAAAACTTATGAACCCTTCTTGACAAGCAAAGGGTTGGGGGCATAATGTTTCATAAACATTTCTAGTTATCATTACTTACTCTATTGTTAGGAGCTGCAATGGTGTGGAGGATAAACCACTTGCCTTGTAAACCAGGGCTGGTAGGTTCTATCCCCGGCTTCAACAGTCTGTCGAATGAGACTTAGCTGTGGCCCTGTCTCCATATGACGTTAGCTGCTGGTGGGACGTTGAACTCAAACAATACAGCCAAATAAAAAAAAAATGCCTGTGTTTAGGGTAAGCTGACCCTTCCTAAATTTACTGGCGAAACCTAGAATTTTTTCAGGTTTTCTGGAAAAAATATAATCTTATGCATTTTGAAAGGCGAAATGCCTTTCAAAATGCATATTTTTTCCAGAAAAAAATTATCAAAAAAATTTATGTGTGCCTACCCTACTTAAAATTTTCAGACCCGTTACCTGGATCACAGTTATTTTTTTATTTGGCCCTATTGCAAGAAAAAGGATCTTTTTGATATGCACTTCAAGGGTGGCTTAGATTTTGTTTATGATTTTTGAAAAAAAAATTGTGATGGTATCAGCTTGGCATTTTGTATGTGTTCAAAGTCGTTAGCTCTCTTACTATATTCATAGAGGATCTTACATGAGCGTTCATGTTTTATTGAATTTATCAATAGAGTTGAAGAAAAAAGATAAAATGCGAGGCTTGCCAAGCATTCCATTTTTTTTCGCAACAAGTTTAATAAATTCAACCATACAAGAGTAGGAATGATAGATTCTATTTATCTCATGACATTAAAATTGCCTAAAAATCACATTTTTGGCGTGAAACTGTCACCATTTTGGCATCTTTTAGGCAGTGTTATAATGGATGTCATTACGTAATGTTGCTATTTCTTGTAACCACTATTGGTTTTCAATTTTATTGCATGGCATTATATCACTCCCAGACGCGACGTCATATGATAAAATCCTATAAACATACATGCTCTAATAAGCTCACATTGTGTACTTTGTGAGTTGTTTACACAATATGTATTGTACATGAACTTTTGATTGCCACTAAATTCAGTGGTACTGTCATGCCAACAAAGGGTGACAGTGACGTAATATATTTGAGCACGGATCTGACAAAAGGGTCCTTTGGGCATTTTAGCAGTTTTTGTGTAATCAAAATTTCAAAAACGTCTAAATTTTCAAGATTTTGCATGTTCTTACAATAGCGTCAAGTTGCATCTAACATGTAATACAATTAAAGGCGCAAACAGTTCTGATAAAATTAAGTGATACGTATAATGCATGTTGCCATGGCAACAGCTGTGCATATGGACTACACACTTCCTTTAAAACGGGGTACCTCATTTCAAATGCTTTTGTAAACACGGGATGTGCGTATATGGGCTATTTGTACAGTCTATGCAATTGCATACACATCAAATTTACAGAAACATGGAGCATTCATGAAATATTGCCTTAACGTTTTTGTATTAGCGTCATATGTTAACACAATAGTGTTGTCGTCAGAACGTCATTAACAATGTTAAGTGACGTCATGTTTAAAACACATAATCTATACGAGTTTAAACGCTCATATCTATGTTATTTGTAAAGATAATCTCTTCAAATTTTCTGTTATTGTTCACAACAGCTAGGTCTTTCTTTCTCTGTAAATATCTCACTTTTGACTTTTTTTGTCTGAAGGTCCCTTTTGTCAGATCTTGGCTCATTTGTTTACAATTGTTAAGTAAAACATTAATTTGTACACTCCACTTGAGCTAATGCAAATCGATAGATCACTTGTGTATTAATTCTATCCACAGGATTGGATTAATACTCAAGTGATCTATCGATTATAAGTCCTGATAACTTTGTAAACAAAACATGATGTCACTGTCACTCTTGGCTGGCAGGAAAGTACATGTATGATTTTATTATTGATATTAATGGATAAATTTTGATGATGAAAAAGTTTAGATCCTGATAAGCTAAAGCCAACTGATCCTGATCTACACTGTTTTCCAAAGAGGGCATAGAACTTTGAAACAGCTATTCATACAGTGGCTTTAAAAGGTTTAAAATGTTTTTTTCTTCATAATTTCAAAATTTGAATATTTACCGTAAATATATATACGGTATGTAGTTACTAACAGACTTTTCCAAAGAGGGTATAAAACTTTAAAAATGTTGTGCACACAGTGGGTTTAAAGGGTTAATATGGTATTTAACCCTTAAAATGCCTGCAAAAAAATCATCTGAAAATGCCTTAATTCTGCTTATTTCATCTGTTGCATATTTTGCTCACATTGTTTGAGGCAAATAGTGTGGACCAAGATGAAACTGCATTCTGATCTGGGTCTACACTGTTTGTCGAAAAAATCTTCGAAATGAGTTCAGCAGATGACGAAAGCAGACAACCTCTGTTGTGATTGATGTTTCAAGGATTAATGTTTCAAAATGTTATTCTTTGACAACTTTAACACACAAGATAGGCAGCAATCAAAAAGGTTAATACTATCGACAAACGTAGATAAAAAATTGATAGAAACAGACTTTTCAATTGCCATTTGTCGCCCGACTCTGTATCTAGCGATTTTTGATCAGCATTTGTGAATTGTTTAGAGCGTTTTCAATTGCCACCTTTCCCGTGTGCTACAGCTGGCTTGTTCCTTTCAGAGATCAAATCCTGACAAAGTCACAGACACAACTGAGAGGGATAAATCTATGGAAGTATCAACTTGCAATGGTATGTGACACCCATCTCCCACCAGGAGTTATATCCCTTTAGGAATTGAGAGTTCTTTTTGTGGAAAAAAACAACAACAGCAAATAACAATTCAAGCCTAATCTAGCTTTTTAGTATACTGAATGGGGTGAGAATAGCATCAAATTTCAGTTGAGTAAAATATAAACAAGGATTTTAACCCATTTTCCGCCATTCATGAAAATTGTCGCCTTCTTACTTATCTACTTATATACCCCGGAAGTATAATATTACAAACAAATATGGACCCAGAACAGGGTTTACAATGTTTGCTTCCATTATCAAAAGTAGTCTTAAGTGCATATGAATATATCCAGCAGACATCAAAAGCAGACAACATTTTCAAGATAAAGATTTATTGGCAGAACCTTCATTTTGAACCATCCTTATACAATTGTCTGGTGGAAATCCAGATACACTTTACAAATACGTTCAAAAATGAACTGACAACATTTTTATAAGTATACCTGATTAGGATTTGTGCTAATTTCAATATCCTTAATTTCAATTAGGTGCAGAGTTTGAAATCTCTGAGCTGATGTAAGTAAACTGACAACTGAATTGAAACAAAGTAGTATTGTGAAAGGACCTCAAGTATTCTAACACAACATTTACGTATCATGTTTCTGCATACCTTGGCAGTGCTGGGCGAGATTGAAAAACTCCTTTCAATAACCTATGAATTTATATCCACATTCCTGCAAATTTTTAAGAAATTATTTAATGCTGATCTGGCCACATTGATTGAATTGTACTGTAAGTCTTTCCTATATAAGCCTGTCAAAAACATTAAAATGTATCTTAAAGCGGGTTGAAAGGGATCAATTCTGTTTGAGCTGCAAAATTCAAGCCACTGAGAAATGTAAGTGTTGTACTTTTGTTTAGTACCGTCTCTCCAGGATGGCAGGATAAGATCCCTTGCTCCCTTTTGAATCGCCCTGTTTTTGAGTTCTCGCCTAATATGCAGAAAACACCCAGGTTCAGTCTTTTTAGTGGGTACTCTCTTTCCCTGTTGTATGGAAGGTAATGGTTTTGTCTTGTTTGCGGAACCTGGTAGCATTTGCTGCATATCAGTCCGAGAAGACTCGGCCACCAACTCTGGGTTCTCCAAATTGGAGCCACTAGCACTGCATCTGTTCTGTCCTCCTGAACTTTATGTAGAATTTGTCCTATCCAACTGAAAATAGGAAACATATAAAAAAACTTCATTTGTCCATGTCATGGTGAAAGCATATGCAAATAAGTCTACTGACATCTCTGGGTAAGCACTTTTAATTGCATCAAAAAGACCATTCTGTATCAATGCTGGGTAATTTAAAAAAACAAAAAAACCCATCTGCATTGGTCCAGATATGGAAACTTTTTGAGCGTAAAATTGTAATTATTTTCTTACCCATCAATTTAAACATGTGTTTCGGTTCTTAAAAGAAACGTCTCATTGAGACGGTTCTTTTGAGTACCTACAACATATGTTTTGGTTTGGAAATAAGAAAAATTATTTTCAATTATGCACTCTTATCTGGAGGCCTGCACCTGCTTTTTTAAATTATTTTTTTCAAAAGATTCTGTCAGGAGTACCATCAGAGTGTTAAACAGTTTTGATAAAGATCAGGCCAGACATTTTGTTGGGCCTAGTCTGGATCCAAACAGTTTTTAAAATTTATATGCAAAAGTCAAAAGCAGGCAAAAATTAACAAACTTTTCACAAATATTCATTGATGAGCCGCAACATGAGATTTCCAACACTGTGGCATGTGCAACCAGCAAAGCCTCAGGTCAGCCTGGGCATATGTACAGTCTGATCAGAGCCTTTGCTAGTCGCTTGAATATTCTGTGGGAGTTAAGCTACTGACTGAACATCATTTGGAGTTTCTAAGACTAAAAGGAGGCTGTACAGGCTCGTCTGTGTCTAGTCTGTGTTTTCTCTGGCGTTTTAGTGGCTTTTCTTTATTTTATCAAAATATGGAAAAGCCACTTAAACATCAGAGAAGGCTTGGATTAGTCTGAGTCTACACTTGTCAAAATGCCACATTGTCGGAAATCACATGTCACGGCTCATTTTATAATTTTTCAGACATGGCTGCAGATGAAGAATGCTGTGAAGAGTTGGATCTACCAGCTGGAGTTATGGGCTGGCCACCTTAAAGCTATAGAAGGTTATATGGACCCCAATGTGAGAAAACCTGTCTTCTGGGGTCCTGACAAAGTGAGATTCAAACCAGCCAGCTCAGCTTCAGAGACTAGCTAGAATATTGAAAGTTCACTCGTAGCAAGTCTAGATATGATACTTTCCAATAAGCGAATAACAAAGGTGCTGATTAGACTGCGCGGATGTGCAGGCTGGTCTGCGCCTTAGTTGTTGGCAAACCCCTGAATACAGGTTTTCTCGCGTCGAGACCCAGATCTTTTTTGTCAAGGGCATATTAATGTAACCCTTCTGATGCTGAATATTTTTATATACTAATTTTTAACCCATTAACCTGCAGCATTCCAGTTATAAGCATGTATTTTCAGTCAATGGGGAAAACATAGTAAGTGGCATGCTCGGATCCAGAGGGGGGACAGGGGGTCCAGACCCCCCTGAAAAAATCACAAAAATATAGGGTTTCTTAGCAATACTGGTCTGGATCCCCTGAAAATCACAAAGCTTTCAAGCCAGCATTCAATGTTGGACCATCATCTGAACAGCAGCCATGACGTTTTCGCTGATGGGCTGATGATGGCTTGATTATAGTGGTATTTGGATCCTCCCTCCCCTCATCAACTAAAAAAAACCCCCCAAAAAACGTCAAAGTTGGACCCCCTCTGACAAATCTTTCTGGATCCGCGCATGTGTGGATCCTGATCAGATGGTTTTTCAGAAGCAGATGACATTTTCAGCTGCATTTTCAGCTGGCAGTCCAAGCTTTAAAATACAAAACAAGGCTTGACTTAAGAATCTGTCCCCTTCTATTTGTTGTGGTTATTGGTTAACAGTTCTTGAACAGGACTTTAGTTAAGAGTGCATAACGAAAATTTAATTTTCTTATTTCTCAACCAAAACATACGTTGTGGGTACTCAAAAGAACCGTCTCAATGAGACGGTTCTTTTGAGCACCCAAAACATATGTTAAAATTGATGGGTAAGAAGATATTTACAATTTTACGCTGAATATTTTTGTTTATCTAAACCTGTGTTGAACATACAATATATCAACAAATTTTATTCTGTTCTTTCAGGACACTTTGGAACCAGCACCATGACCTACTTCCGCTTTCTCCGTTGGTTGATGTTTCTGAATCTGTTCCTGACTGTCATTATGGGGGGAGTTGTTCTAGCTCCATTCTTGGCCTTGCAGCCATCACAAGGCAAGGATTTTGTCTCCTCCGTGAACGCCTGTTTGTCTGAGTATCACTTCCTGGCTAGTATATTCAGCCAGAATTACACAGATGTAGTCCTTGGTGCAAGAGAAAAAGAGTCATCTTTCCAATTAGTACTTGATGTTCTACAGGGCACAGTAAGTAGAAAACCGTTTACCCTAAACAATTTTGTGTTTTAACAACAACGGAATCTAGGGCGAAGATTTAGCGTTAGTAAAATGCATTTATGTCTCCTGGTGGCATTCTAAGGCAGTGGTTCTGTTGTTGTTGATCTATTGTTTAATGTGCTTCCCATTGTTTGTCGGAGTTATGTGTTTGTATTTGTTTTGTTATGCATTACTTTGTGTCCATTCTAGTTTTGCAATCATCTTGAAGAGGAAGAGAAAGCTGGTTGCTTTGCTGTTATTGTCTTACAGATGTATTGTTACTATAAATGTTCTGTGGCTCTTCCTCACGGTGCCATTGATTGGTCTGCAGTGTGTGATGGTGGTATTGCCTGATCATACTCACTTTTTGAAGGTGTACCTTTGTTTGTGCTGATGCTTTTTGTCCCAGTCATGGCAGGACATACGTTTACTGGGTTGCACCATTACTAAGCAGAGGATAAAGTGTTTTGCTTAAGGACATGACACAGTACCTCCAGAGAGACTCAAACCAGCCACCTTTTGGACCCAAGACCAACACTCTACGACTGAGATGTAAAATCCCGTGAAATGTACTAAATATGAAAACTGTGCAATTTGTACAGGTTTCATATTTTTGTACATTTCCTGAGATATAACATCAGAATAGAATAATCACATGAGTTTTAAATAGTTTATTTATACAGTAAAACCTGTCTTAAGTGGCCACTCAAAAAGAAGACCAAAATTGGTTTTCAAGACGGATTATTGCTTATGCAGGTCAAATATATTGCAGAATGCTCTCTTGCAGAATGCTCTCTTGGAGCATTCTGCTATACTTTCGACCTTCACTAAGCTACCATTTGTCGTTAAGACCTTTGTTTTGTCTATTTTTGAGTGGCCACTTAAGACAGGTTTTACTGTACTATAATATGGGTGAATATGGCAACAGCTTTTGAGTTTGTCAAGCAATAGTTTTCCCAAATTTGGGGTTTCCTATGGTGCTGTACATGTAACATATTGCCTGAAAAAAAGGCCTAGACAAACAGGGCAAACTTCTGAAGAAGCAGTCAGATCAGGGTCTTTCCTGTTTGCTATTCTGACAAGCATTTTGTGAATTCCAGTCCTGAAATGAGAACAGAAAGGGAGGGGGGATTACCAGAAATAAACGGAAATTCCAACCCCTGGTTTTATCTTTTATCTATTATAAGACTATATTAACGCTCCTTCTTGCACTGTACAAACTCATCTCACCACCCTTTTCTATCACTTTGTTTCAACTAACCCCCTCAGCACTTGATATTCCTGAATACCCTTCTGATGTCCCCCTCGAGGGTTAAGACATAATGGAAGAAAGAGAAAGAAAACTGTTTGAAATTTTAGAACATTTTTTCAGCGCTGATTAGAGAATGCAGCGGTGTTTTACGGCACCTACTTCAACAGAACAATCATTTTACCTTTAAAAGGATAATATACAAATAATTACAATATTTTGTTATATTATATTGTTATATGACTGGAGAGAATCCTGTCTCCTGATTGGCCCAATTTGTCTTCATAAATCTCTATGTCTACCTGAAAACTGGTCTAAACTGGCTCAGAAGGTGATATAGGAAGAAATCCAGCTCCATTTAGTTTCCAGAAGTTAATATTTTTGACACTTCTGCAATATCACCCTCTAGACAGCTAAAAATAGCATGATGAGTATAAAACTAGCATGTGCTGCATGAAATTGACATGATTTGCTGTTTCACATCCCAACAGGTAAACTAAAGACTTTCATGAATTTTAACAACTATTTTGTTATGTTTTGTTTGTTCATTTATCTTTGTATGAATAAACAAAATGTAAAAAAAAGTTTTATGATTAAATTTTACATTCCACATTCAGGGAATTAATATACGTTTCAAACTGCAAAATACTACATTAAAATATTATAATAACAGTTGATAAAACTTGTTAGAAAGTGCTTAGGTTGAAGGTTGACTTCAACAACAAAGTGAAAGTAGAAAACTTTCATTCTAAGTTGAAAAGTCATATAACAAAACACTTATTGACTTCAATTTCGGTAGACATGAGGATTTATCTACCCTTAAAAGTGAAATTATCACTTTTTCGGGTAGATAAATCCTTATGTCTACCTCATTGAAGTCAATAATTGTATAATATAGACTTATCATGTGGATAAAAAACACTGTGGATCCTGTTCAGCTTGCTTCATCAGAATTCAGCTGTTCTGGATCTGCACTGTTTTAAATTTCTCAACTGTTTTGAATTTTGAAAAAAATATGCTCCTAATTGTGATTATAAAGTGGTTTACCGTATGTTTCTTTTTCAGGGCTGGTTAGAGAATACAGTTGTGTTTTACGGCACCTACTTCAACAGAACAATCATTTTACCATTGGAAGGAGAACATACATATAACATGAGTCTTGCCTATATCTTGGCGATAGGGGCTGTCTTTCTACTGTGTTTCATACTACTAGTCAAAAAGTATGTATCTGAAGACAGTTTTGTCCATTTAGACCAGAATTTTTTTATTAGTTGATTTACGAATGCTCCTACTGTTATTTTCGTGAAAGTAGAAAAAAAATCATTTCTAAACAATTTTTTTTTGTTTTATCCGCCGACTCTAAATATTATTTGTTTTGCTAAAAAAAATAAAGATATTTCTGAGGTTCTATTTGTGTATTTTTGAGAGTGACACTGTTAAAAGTGATAATGCAGGAAAATTATGAAATATTTAAAGATTTAATACAGACTGTTGGTTTACTTTACTAGTTTTACTGTTTGTTCTGGAGATATTAGAAAAAAAAGCTCTGAAAATGAGAGAAAATAAAAAAAGGTCTGAAAATGACCAGTCTTTTTTTTTTTTTTTTTTTGTCGACCCCCGACCCTTAATCTGAAAAAAAAAATTCCCATAAATCAACTAATTAAAATATTCTGGCCTTATAATGAACAGAATCTTTCATTCTTTATGTACCAGGTTTGGATTGGTCTATTGTCCCAAATAGGGGCTTCTGGTTTAAGTTTCCTAATTGATACATGGGTGAAAGTTTTCAGGATTATTCCTGAATTCAGGATTTTGAGGCTGACTTTCCACAGAAAGTCAGCCTCAAAATGCTGAATTAGGGAGATCATAACAGCTTCTCTGATAAATTTTCAGTTTGTCTAAGGTCATTTGACCATTTAAACTTGAAATTGTGAATATTAATGGACATGATGCAGTTTTAAGATTTGAGTTTCAAAAGTACAGGATTTTGGAAGTTTTGCACTTTCACCCATGTTGATATGGATGCTGAATATGGGTTGTATGATAGCAAATAGTGCAAGACCTAATGGGGTGCTCACCCGATTATACCTAACATACCCAAAATAGGGACAGTGGCAACTAATAGAGATGCCCATCTATTAACATGACAGCACAGGTTTAGATAAACCAAAAAATTCAGCGTAAAATTGTAAATATTTTCTTACCCATCAATTTTAACATAACCCATCAATTTTAACATATGTTTTGGGTGCTTAAAAGACCATCTCATTGAGATGGTTCTTTTGAGTACCCACAACATATGTTTTGATTGAGAAATGAAAAAAAAAAAATTTCGTTACGCACTCTTAACTAACCTCCTGTGACAGGGCCTTTTATACCAGCACTCCGGGCCCATCTGATTGAATCTTTATTAATTAGTTTCAATACTCATGAATTCTTTATGACCTATTCTTCTTGGTATTAACAACACAAACTTGCATATGTGAATTGTTCAGTTTGTCAGATTTTTTTTGCATGTGTAACATCAAAATATCTAAAATGTCAGTTTAAAACATGTGTTCATTTGACTTAACCCTTTACTCCATAGGCTATTTTTAGATCATGACACCATTTTCTATTTTTAGATAACATTGAAAAAAAAATCAAGAAAAATTAAGTAAAGTTTTGAATACTTTTGAAAATATGAAAAATGGAGCATTTGCTCCAAAGGAGCAAACGCTCCATTTTCCATAATTTTTTCAAATACATTGTATTTCAAAGGCGTCAAAAGGCATTGTTATGGAGTAAAGGGTTGAGCAAGTATTTTATATTATCAGGAATGTGGTAATTGAGAGCACAGGAACTTGTCACAAACCCTTCGAATAGAAAAAGTAGGCCTATATTTACTTTTATAGAGAAGGACTGTAACGGTTGTTGTGGGGGTACCCTATATGACTAATCAAAACAGTCAGAAAACTCAACTTATATGAGCAAACTTATAGTATTCTGGCTTCAAGAGAAACAAGTCTGTCTAACGATACCAACCTTTTGTTCTTTCATTGAGTAAGTCCCATGAATAATCAAGAACAGCACAGATATTAGCGTCTTCTTGAAACTCGTTCGTTTGCACTTTCCTCTGGAGATGGTAAAAACACAGTTCAATCGTTCTTTTCTGACTTTCATCAAAGAGATGCCGATTCAAAGTGATAAGTCCCAGTTTTCAAAAGTTTTTTTCTATATGCAGTCACCAAGTTCTTGAGAATTTATTCCAAATGAAAGCCAAACGGCGACTTTTTACAGAAATTACGCCAACCTTTTTCTATCCATCCTCCATGTTTTTCGGAAATCCCATTCACTATAGTCCTGTGACATCATCGACATGGTATGATTTTGCGATTTATATCAAGGGAAGTAATTCAATCTATTGAGTGTAATGATGTAAACTGAAGCACTCCGAAAATACACCACGTCAATATGGGGAATTTCCCAAGGGATTTTGCCTTTTCCATGTGACGTTTTTGTAACCTCGGCTTAGCATTAACCAATCAGTGATCGCGAAATTTTCAGAGCTGAACTTTTGCAAACATGGAGTGCGGGTAGAAAAGGTCGGCGTAATTTCTTTAAAAAAGTCGCCGATTGGCTTTCATTTGGAATAAATTCTCAAGATTTTGACGACTGCATGTAGAAAAAAGTTATTGAAAACCAGGACTTACCACATTTAGCGGCATCTCATCTTTCGAAATCAGGGAAAAAGCGATTGAACTGTGTTTTTAACGGTCTCCAGAGGAAAGTGCAAACGAACGAGTTTCAAGCAGACGCTAAAATCCAAGCTGTTCTTGATTATTTCATGGGACTTATTCAACGTAGGAACAAACGGTTGGTATCGTTAGACAGGCTACTTTCTTTTGAACCCGGGGCACTATAGTTTTGCTTAAAAAGTTGAGTTTTCGGGCTGTTTTGATGAGTCAAACAGGGTACCCTAACAACTTGCGTTACAGTCCTTGTCTATGTTTACAGATACACACGCCTACTTTTTCATGAAAAAAAGTTTGTGACAAGTTCCTGTGATTGAGAGTGAACTTTTACACCTTTATTTCAGTTCAGCCAAGGGTTTGAAGGAGGGAGTATTGAATTCTTCGGGAGGCACTATCACTTTGTACTGTAATAAAGTGTTTGGAGCCTGGGACTACTGTATCTCCATGGAAAAGACTGCTACAATTAGACATAAAAACATCTTCCAGGCTTTACAGGTTCTTCTTTATATTTGTGTTTGTCAAGAATAGCAGGAATTACTGTGATCTAACCTACAGTAAAACCTGTGTAAAATGGTCACTCAAAAATAGACAAAACAAAGATCTTAATGACAAATGGTAGCTTAATGAAGGTCGAAAGTATTGCAGAATGCTCCCCTTTGAGCATTCTGCAATACTTTTGACCTGCATTAAGCGATAATTGGTCTTGAAAACCAGATTGTGGCATTTTTGGTGTGGCCGTTTTACACAGGTTTTACTTTATTTATGCCAAGTAGAGACTCCTAATCTTATTGTTTTAACATTCTTGTATAGTCTCTTAATTCAGAAACAATGTTTACCCCTGGACGTACATCCAGCTGCCCACCCATTCGTCACAAAATAGAATCTACTGTTACTCAAATATTTTCATAAAATATAAAACACAATGAGACTGTGTAGAACATAGCATGGGTAACTTCTAAGTTGTGAAATTTTGGACTTATGGCCCTTTATTCAGAATTTGATAAGATGCTACATTTTGTAGCTTCCCTCTTTGGTCAGCACATATAAACCTGCAAAAGCCAAAACTTAAATATTTATGACAAAACTGTACCGCCACCAAATGGGAGGGAGACACATTATTTTTGGTGTGGATCATCTGCATTGGTGTCGACATAATGCTTTTGTGCAAGATATCTCTTGGACTAGCAGACAGATTGGAACCAGAATTGCATGATGAAGACTTGAAACTGGTTGCTTTGCTTTAATTGTCGTCCTAATCTCTTCTGTGGCTCTTCCTCACGGTGCCATGCGCTGGTCTGCAGTGTCTGATTGTGGTATTTCCTGATAATACTCACTTTTTTTTATCAGGTTTTGGTGACTTTTTCTGATTTTCAAGGTCACAGTGGTGCTAAATGGGTATAATTTAAACCAATTAGAGCTTGTGTTCAAGATATATGGTTGGGGACATCTGTTTTCCCTGAAAACAATACTAGTTACTTTTTGAGATGCTGTATTTAATTTACCCTTTACTCCATAAAAACGTCTTTTGACGCCTTTGAAATATCATGTATTTGAAAATTTATGGAAAATGGAGCATTTGCTCTTTTAGAGCAAATGCTCCATTTTCCATAATATTTTCAAAAGTATTCAAAAGTTAACTTAATTTTTTCTTGATTATTTTCACTGTTGTCTAGTTCATGATGTCATGATCTAAAAATAGCATATGGAGTAAAGCAGAGACAGATCTGATCAAACAGCGTAAACAAGGTTAACACTGTTTTACATATTCCAATTTTTCACACCTAATCAGGTAGTTTAATGGATTTGCTCCAGTTTTAGAAAACATGGTCCAGCTAGTGAAATTTTGATACTTATTGCATATGAGAGAAGGGAAGTCTCAGATAAGGCCAAATGTTTCGGGTTAGGGGTCTGAAAATTTTAGGTAGGGTAGGTACATATATTTTTTTTTTTTTTTTTTTCTGGAAAAAGTATAATTTTATGCCAAAATGCATAAAATTATATTTTTTCCAGAAAACCTGAATTTTTTTTTAGGTTTCACCAGTAAATTCAGGTAGGGTCGGGTTACCCTAAACACAGGTATTTTAAGCATACACAAATAAGCTTTCCCTGCTCACACAGAGAAAGGGGGAGTCTCAGACAAGTATTAGCTTTTCAAAAAAGCTGGCGGTCGTTTAGCCCTATCATTGTATGTATTCTTGCCCACTGCATGCTCCCATTTTGAACTTCTAGAGCTTGTCCATGTAGATTTATCTAAGCTCTGATTATTAACATCTGAACTGTGATTCGTTACTGTTCACATAAGTACGTTTACTGATGTGAAGTTCGCTCGCACTCTTTGCCAATCAAGGACGTTTTGACTTTGGGACGTTTCAATTTCGCCAGCTTTTTAGAAAAGCTAATACTTATTGCGTTATATAAGCAACAGGGCAAATTGACGCATTCTTTGTAGCCCTACAGATTTCACGGACAGTTTACTTCGCGCTGTAGGTCAACCCACGATATTTGGTACCCCACTCGTTGTTCGGCAGCGAATAAAATATAGCATGAGCATGGCATAAAGCTTCGGTCAAAACCTGAATTTGATGTGTGTTTTGAATGATGTTTATATAAGCGGCCGGCCACGGCCGACCGCAATAAGACCAAATTAAAGAAAAAGTGTGTTTCGGGTAACAGGTCTGAAAATTTTAGGTAGGGTAGGCATATATAATTCTTTTTTATTTTCATTTTCTGGAAAAAAGTATAATTTTATGCCTTTTGAGAAATGCCCTTCAAAATGCATAAAATTATATTTTTTCCAGAAAACCTGAGAAAAATTCTAGGTTTCACCAGTAAATTTAGGTAGGGTCGGGTTACCCTAAACACAGGTATTTTAAGCATACACAAATAAGCTTTCCCTGCTCACAAAGAGAGAGGGGAAGTCTCAGATAAGGCGAAATTAAAGAATAAGTGTGTTTCGGGTAATGGGTCTGAAAATTTTAGGTAGGGTAGGCACATGTATTTTTTTTTATTTTCATCTTATAAAAAAAGTATAATTCTATGCCTTTTGAAATTTCGCCTTTCAAAATGCATGAAATTATATTTTTCCAGAAAATCTTAAAAAATTCTAGGTTTCACCAGTAAATTCAGTCAGGGTCGGGTTACCCTAAGCACAGGTATTTTAAGCATACACAAATAAGCTTTCCCTGCTCACACAGAGAAAGGGGGAGTCTCAGATAAGACCAAATTAAAGAATAAGTGTGTTTCGGGTAATGGGTCTGAAAATTGTAGGTAGGGTAGGCACATAAATTTTTTTTTAATTTTCATTTTCTGGAAAAATGTATAATTTTATGCCTTTCAAAATGCATAAAATTATATTTTTTCCAGATAATCTGAATAAAATTCTAGGTTTCACCAGTAAATTTAAGAAGGGACATCTATAGATAAAAATAAAGAACAAATTTAACGCATTTGGTCTCTCTAGAGAGCTGAACATCATGTTTAAAAATGATTTTACGCATATGCGATAAGTACCAGAAGCTGGCTGACAAGTGGTTAGAAATTGTGGTATCTGATTAGTGAGGGGAAATGATGCATGGTGTTACCTTTTCAGTCAGAGCTTGAGTTCCAAAGACTACAGTGGAGGAAAGCTGGTCGCACAACAAAAGAGAAAGCCAAGTTGTACTTTATCAGATTGATCATCAACATTCTTGTTATCATCATACTAGGTGCTTCTCTATATCTGATCTACCTCTGTTTCACCAATGATACGTTTCTACAGGTAAGTCAGTTAATCAGATTGATCACCAACATCCTTGTTATCATCATACTAGGTGCTTCTCTATATCTGATCTACCTCTGTTTCACCAATGATACGTTTCTACAGGTAAGTCAGTTAATCAGATTGATCACTAACATTCTTGTTATCATCATACTAGGTGCTTCTCTATATCTGATCTACCTCTGTTTCACCAATGATACATTTCTACAGGTAAGTCAGTTTATCAGATTGATCACCAACATTCTTGTTATCATCATACTAGGTGCTTCTCTATAACTGATCTACCTCTGTTTTACCAATGATACACTTCTACAGGTAAGTCAGTTTATCAGATTGATCATCAACATCCTAGTTATCATCATACTAGGTGCTTCCCTATATCTGATCTACCTCTGTTTCACCAATGATACATTTCTACAGGTTAGTTAGTTTATCAGATTGATCATCAATATTCTTGTTATCATCATACTTGGTGCTTCTCTATATCTGATCTACCTCTGTTTCACCAATGATACGTTTCTGCAGGAAAGGCGGTTTATCAGATTGATCATCAACATTCTTGTTATCATCATACTTGGTGCTTCCCTATATCTGATCTACCTCTGTTTCACCAATGATACGTTTCTGCAGGTAAGTGGGTTTATCAGATTGATCATCAACATTCTTGTTATCATCATACTTGGTGCTTCCCTATATCTGATCTACCTCTGTTTTACCAATGATACGTTTCTGCAGGTAAGTCAGTTTATCAGATTGATCATCAAATTCCTTGTTATCATCATACTTTGTGCTTCTCTATATCTGATCTACCTCTGTTTCACCAATGATAAACTTCTACAGGTAAGTCAGTTTATCAGATTGATCATCAACATTTTTGTTATCATCATACTTGGTGCTTCTCTATATCTGATCTACCTCTGTTTCACCAATGATGCACTTCTACAGGTAAGTCAATTTATCAGATTGATCATCAACATCCTTGTTATCATCATACTTGGTGCTTCTCTATATCTGATCTACCTCTGTTTCACCAATGATACGTTTCTACAGGTAAGTCAGTTTATCAGATTGATCATCAACATCCTTGTTATCATCATACTTGGTGCTTCTCTATATCTTATCTACATCTGCTTCACCAATGATACGTTTCTACAGGTAAGTCAGTTTATCAGATTGATCATCAACATCCTTGTTATCATCATACTAGGTGCTTCTCTACATCTTATCTACATCTGCTTCATCAATGATACATTTCTACCGGTAATTAAGTTTATCAGATTGATCATCAACATCCTTGTTATCATCATACTAGGTGCTTCTCTATATCTGATCTACCTCTGTTCCACCAATGATACATTTCTACAGGTAAGTCAGTTTATCAGATTGATCATCAACATCCTTGTTATCACCATACTATGTGCTTCTCTATATCTTATCTACCTCTGTTTCACCAATGAAACATTTCTTCAGGTAAGTCAATTTATTAGATTGATTATCAACATTCTTTTTATCATCATACTAGGTGCTTCTCTATATCTGATCTACCTCTGTTTCACCAATGATACATTTCTACAGGTAAGTCAGTTTATCAGATTGATCATCAACATCCTTGTTATCATCATACTAGGTGCTTCTCTATATCTTATCTACATCTGCTTCACCAATGATACGTTTCTACAGGTAAGTCAGTTTATCAGATTGATCATCAACATTCTTGTTATCACCATACTAGGTGCTTCTCTACATCTTATCTACCTCTGCTTCACCAATAATGCCCTTCTACAGGTAAGTCAGTTTATCAGATTGATTATCAACGTTATTGTTATCATCATACTATGTGCTTCTTTATATCTGATCTACCTCTGTTTCACCAATGATACATTTCTACAGGTAAGTCAGTTTATCAGATTGATCATCAACATCCTTGTTATCATCATACTTGGTGCTTCTCTACATCTGATCTACCTCTGCTTCACCAATGATAGGTTTCAAAAGGTAAGTCAGTTAATCAGATTGATCATCAACATCCTAGTTATCATCATACTAGGTGCTTCTCTATATCTGATCTACCTCTGTTTCACCAATGATACATTTCTACAGGTAAGTCAGTTTATCAGATTGATCATCAACATCCTTGTTATCATCATACTTGGTGCTTCTCTACATCTGATCTACCTCTGTTTCACTAATGATACGTTTCTACAGGTAAGTCAATTTATTAGATTGATCATCAACATCCTTGTTATCATCATACTAGGTGCTTCTCTATATCTTATATACCTCTGTTTCACCAATGATACATTTCTACAGGTAGGTCAGTTTATCAGATTGATCATCAACATCCTTGTTATCATCATGCTAGGTGCTTCTCTACATCTGATCTACCTCTGTTCCACCAATGATACATTTCTACAGGTAAGTCAGTTTATCAGATTGATCATCAACATCCTTGTTATCATCATACTTTGTGCTTCTCTATATCTGATCTACCTCTGCTTTACCAATGATACATTTCTACAGGTAAGTCAGTTTATTAAATTGATCATCAACATCCTTGTTATCATTATACTAGGTGCCTCTCTATATCTTATCTACCTCTGTTCCACCAATGATACGTTTCTACAGGTAAGTTAGTTTATTAAATTGATCATCAACATCCTTGTTATCATCATACTAGGTGCCTCTCTATATCTTATCCAGCGCTTGCACTAGTGGACGTTTTGGGCGTTTTTACGTCTGAAATTGGCTTCCGTACGCAGAAAATCCGAAGATCGGACGTACTCTGACTTCCCCATAAAATCTTGTACGCCCATCGGCAATAGCCGTGACGTATACATCCGTAGTGAGAATTTGGCCATTTGATCTCGCCGCCGACTTCAGAAAGTCAAGTTACACTTGATAAGAATTCATTCAGTAATTAACCAATGGGCGCTCAGGACAACCTCAGACCGCCCACTGCCTGCTGTGCCGATTTAGTTGACAGGTGTTAAATAATTATTGCGACGATATTTGATAAAAAAAGGTTAGCTGTGCATCGGGCCGTTGTTTTTTTTTTGTCCAAAATTTTGTTGCATTTCCTTCCAAATACTATTCCAATATTTGTTTATTTTTTGTTTGAAAAACGAAAGAACAATGTTTTTACACAAAATTTTACATTTATGCAGCAGACATGATGTTTTTCTATCGGAATCAAATGCTAAAATCTGAGAAAAATCAGAAACTATCAATATCCGTACTTACCCCACCCACTAGGCCCGCATTACGAAGAAAACAAGAGACAGTTGCATTTAGGAACCTGAGTTTTAAAAAGCATGACCAATATAACTTTAAGCAATAAAGGCAAGGTCTTTTAACATCATAAAGAGCTAGCAAATTTAGCTTAAATATTTTTGTGAGTTATTTAAAATTTGCAGACTTTTTTTAACAAGTTGAGCTTTTAAAAGAACTATGCCTAGGCCTTGAGAGGTATTTTTGAATTCTAAATAATTTCTAAATTCTATCCATATTACAGTGCAAGATGGATTTCTATAGATCATAAGGAAAATCTTGCCAAACTTGCCTGTTCTGTCTGTCTTACCCAACACTTTTTACAGCCCCCCCCCCCCCCCCACAAAAAAAAGAACAGTCCCCCCCCCCCCCCCACAAAAAAAAAAGAACAGTCTGAAAGAGCTTTGGCAAGGAAAACCTATGCTGAAATTTTTCAGAAACTATTTGACAGCCTAACCCTTATGGAGATGCTCTGCCATATTTGTAATAGAATTTTTAAGACTGACACTGACTGTCATCTATTTTTGTCAAGGGACCCCAAAATTGTGGGCCCAGATCAGACTTCTAATAGAATAAAGTGATCAGTGTTCAAAAATTTGATTCTTGAGGCATTGGATGCTAGACAGATTGCTGAAACACTTATCTTTGAACAAGAAAAATGAAACATATTGCTTAGGAATAGTACGCGTCAGTTAATGATCCTTCTCTTTTAGGGCCAGTCTGATATGGGACCACAATGTTTTTGCTCATGCCTGTTTGCAAACTTTGAAACATTAAATAGATATCAGAAGGACATAATAAAATATATTTCATCAATTTCAACTTTTACATTGTTTAACACAGTTGAACATAAACATGTTTAAAAATAAACACAAAAAATCTGTGTACATGAAACTAAGCATTGCAAACAACATCATGTTTAAAAAAAAGAGTAGCATTTTTGGCACCGCACCGTGCACACACAGTTTGACTTCCACAAACTAGGCCTGTGACTTCCAAATCTCAAAGGGTGGAAGTCATGACTTCCTGTTTCAAAAAGTTAGTGCAAGCACTGTCTTATCTATCTCTGTTTCACCAATGATACGTTTCTACAGGTAAGTCAGTTTATTAAATTGATTATCAACATTATTGTTATCATCATACCAGGTGATCTCTATATCTGATCTACCTCTGTTTCACCAATGATACACTTCTACAGGTAAGTCAGTTTATCAGATTGATCATCAACATCCTTGTTATCATCATACTATGTGCTTCTCTATATCTTATCTACCTCTGTTTCACCAATGAAACACTTCTTCAGGTACGTCAATTTATTAGATTGATTATCAACATTCAACATTCTTGTTATCATCATACTAGGTGCCTCTCTACATCTTATCTACCTCTGCTTCACCAATGATAGGTTTCTAAAGGTAAGTCAGTTTATCAGATTGATCATCAACATCCTTGTTATCATCATACTTGGTGCTTCTCTATATCTGATCTACCTCTGTTTCACCAATGATACGTTTCTACAGGTAAGTCAGTTTATCAGATTGATCATCAACATCCTTGTTATCATCATACTAGGTGCCTCTCTACATCTTATCTACCTCTGCTTCACCAATGATACATTTCTACAGGTAAGTCAGTTTATCAGATTGATCATCAACATCCTTGTTATCATCATACTTGGTGCTTCTCTATATCTGATCTACCTCTGTTTCTTCAATGATACGTTTCTACAGGTAAGTCAGTTTATCAGATTGATCATCAACATCCTTGTTATCATCATAATAGGTGCTTCTCTACATCTTATCTACCTCTGCTTCACCAATGATACGTTTCTACCGGTAATTCAGTTTATCAGATTGATCATCAAAATCCTTGTTATCATCATACTTGGTGCTTCTCTATATCTTATCTACCTCTGTTTCACCAATGATACGTTTCTTCAGGTAAGTCAGTTTATCAGATTGATCATCAACATCCTTGTTATCATCATACTATGTGCTTCTCTATATCTTATCTACCTCTGTTTCACCAATGATAAACTTATGCAGGTAAGTCAGTTTATCAGATTGATCATCAACATCCTTGCTATCATCATACTTGGTGCTTCTCTATATCTTATCTACCTCTGTTTCACCAAGTAAGTCTCATAAGCAAGATATCTCAAAAGGTATTAGAGCTAGAGTCGTGTTATTCAGCTAGGAAAAGATGACCTGATTTTCTTTTTATTGGATTCGAAAAAAAAAAGACAGTGTTATTTTTCTTTTAGACTGGTATTTTTCCAACTTTAAACAGGTGAGTACTGTTGATCCTTGTTGGGAATCACTGCTCTAACATGCAGTGTCCAATTCCTACTACGTTTTACAATAACAAGATAAGAAACTAAAGACAATATTTTTGATATTTCAGTACCAACATTTACAGTGTTGAATGTCATGGTTCCATTTTGAAGTGTCTTATCTATTACAGTTACAACAAAACAAGGAACTAAACGAGATAGTGCTGTTGATTCTCCAATATATTCCCTCTCTAACCATCACAGTGTTGAATGGCATCGCTCCTGTTATCTTATCTATTACAGTTACAACAAGACAAGGAATTAAATGAGATAGTGCTGTTGATTCTCCAGTATATTCCCTCTCTAACCATCACAGTGTTGAATGTCATCGCTCCTGTTATCTTATCTATTACAGTTACAACAAAACAAGGAATTAAACGAGATAGTACTGTTGATTCTCCAGTATATTCCCTCTCTAACCATCACAGTGTTGAATGTCATTGTTCCTGTTATCTTATCTATTACAGTTACAACAAGACGAGGAATTAAACGAGATAGTGCTGTTGATTCTCCAGTATATTCCCTCTCTAACCATCACAGTGTTGAATCGCATCGTTCCTGTTATCTAATCTATTACAGTTACAACAAGACAAGGAATTAAATGAGATAGTACTGTTGATTCTCCAGTATATTCCCTCTCTAACCATCACAGTGTTGAATGTCATTGTTCCTGTTATCTTATCTATTACAGTTACAACAACACAAGGAATAAAACGAGATAGTGCTGTTGATTCGCCAGTATATTCCCTCTCTAACCATCACAGTGTTGAATGTCATTGTTCCTGTTATCTTATCTATTGCAGTTACAACAAGACAAGGAATTAAACGAGATAGTGCTGTTGATTCTCCAGTATATTCCCTCCCTAACCATCACAGTGTTGAATGTCATCGTTCCTGTTATCTTATCTATTGCAGTTACAACAAGACAAGGAATTAAATGAGATAGTGCTGTTGATTCTCTAGTATATTCCGTCTCTAACCATCACAGTGTTGAATGTCATCGTTCCTGTTATCTTATCTATTGCAGTTACAGCAAGGCAAGGAATTTAATGAGATAGTACTGTTGATTCTCCAGTATATTCCCTCTCTAACCATCACAGTGTTGAATGTCATTGTTCCTGTTATCTTATCTATTACAGTTACAACAACACAAGGAATAAAACGAGATAGTGCTGTTGATTCGCCAGTATATTCCCTCTCTAACCATCACAGTGTTGAATGTCATTGTTCCTGTTATCTTATCTATTGCAGTTACAACAAGACAAGGAATAAAACGAGATAGTGCTGTTGATTCGCCAGTATATTCCCTCCCTAACCATCACAGTGTTGACTGGCATCGTTCCTGTTATCTTATCTATTGCAGTTACAACAAAACAAGAAATTAAACGAGATAGTGCTGTTGATTCTCCAGTATATTCCGTCTCTAATCATCACAGTGTTGAATGTCATCGTTCTGTTATCCTATCTATTGCAGTTACAACAAGACAAGGAATTTAACAAGATAGTGCTGTTGATTCTCCAGTATATTCCCTCTCTAACCATCACAGTGTTGAATGGCATCGTTCCAGTTATCTTATCTATTACAGTTACAACAAGACAAGGAATTAAACGAGATAGTGTTGTTGATTCTCCAGTATATTCCCTCTCTAACCATCACAGTGTTGAATGTCATGGTTCCTGTTATTTTGTCTATTGCAGTTACAACAAGACAAGGAATTAAATGAGATAGTGCTGTTGATTCTCTAGTATATTCCTTCTCTAACCATCACAGTGTTGAATGTTATGGTTCCTGTTATTTTGTCTATTGCAGTTACAAGACATGGAATTAAACGAGATAGTGCTGTTGATTCTCTAGTATATTCCCTCTCTAACCATCACAGTGTTGAATGTTATGGTTCCTGTTATCTTATCTATTGCAGTTACAACAAGACAAGGAATTAAACGAGATAGTGTTGTTGATTCTCCAGTATATTCCATCTCTAACCATCACAGTGTTGAATGTTATGGTTCCTGTTATCTTATCTATTGCAGCTACAACAAGACAAGGAATTTAACGAGATAGTGCTGTTGATTCTCTAGTATATTCCCTCTCTAACCATCACAGTGTTGAATGTTATGGTTCCTGTTATCTTATCTATTGCAGTTACAACAAGACAAGGTATTAAACGAGATAGTGCTGTTGATTCTCCAGTATATTCCTTCTCTAACCATCACAGTGTTGAATGTTATGGTTCCTGTTATCTTATCTATTGTAGTTACAACAAGACAAGGAATTAAACGAGATAGTGCTGTTGATTCTTCAGTATATTCCATCTCTAACCATCACAGTGTTGAATGGCATTGTTCCTGTTATCTTCAGCAAGGTGATTCATGCTGAAGACTATATGCCAGCCTTTGCTCTAAGACTTACTCTTACAAGGTATGTCACCTTACATTTCCACTGTCAATGACTTCTAAAGTAGTCTACAATTGTATTTTTGAAGTCTATTTAACAAACACGGTGGACCCATAAACTCTGCTATACTTTTGCTTATACCCCCATTCCACACAGGCCCCGAATCCCACGAATTGCCACGAATTGACAAATATTTGGATTTGGCTGAAACGTACTCAGTTCGTGAAGATCTTAACTGAATCCCACAGTCCGTAGACAGTTCTTGCAATTTGTAGGTCTATTGGGAATTGGGCTCAAAAGGTTTGAACTGTTCAAATCTTAAGCCATGAATTCCCCGATTCGAAAAATTGTGTTTGATTCGTAACAAGTTCCTAATGCATTCTATCTTGGACATCGTAACTGAATCGTAATCAATTAAGAAGCATTCTTATGCATTGTAGCTACTCTTAGCTCATTCGTGGGGAATCAGGAGATAAGGATAAGCAATAAAACCAAGGAAGAGATAGTAGAAGCATTTTCCCTAAGAGTAACTACCCCATCACGCGCATGTGAGCCAGTCCTAGAAGTTGAAACATATTTGGCAGAATCTGGAGCACAATCAGATCAGTCAGTAACTCCTGGCAGGTGATTTTGCCATATTTTTCCAAGTCAAAGACTCAGGGCCAGGGCCTCTTGTGGACACTACTGAATTACTGTTTTTTACCTCGGCCTTTGCTAGGACTGGCCCTGGCTCATTTTTCATGCTGTTTTGTCGTCTGCTAATTTTTTTCAAAATCAACTTTTTCAAAAAATTATTTCAGGAATACCATCAGAGTGTCAAACAGTTTGGATCCTGGCAGGCCCGACAATTTGTTGAGCTTGATCTGGATCCAAACTGTTTGCAAAAGTTATCAGCAGACGGCACTAGGAGGTAATAGTTAAAATCTTTTTTCTAGAACAGTTATGCTGCGCCTTTCATCTCTTGGTGTGTTGATGGGATCTCTGTATGGCAAATTGACAAGCAGTGATAGTATGGTTCATCATTATGTGGATAACATTGAATGTGACAATCTACAACCATCCTTTAACACAACAGAACCTGATCAGAAAGTAAGAATAAGGGCTGTTTCACATATATATTGAATCCGAACCGAACCAAAAGCGTAACGGCAACCGAATGGCATTGTTTCATTTTCGGCAGACCTTTCATATATGAACCGAATCCGTGGACGAAATCTAAGAAAATGCCTATTTAATTTGGACTTATTTCCCTCTCAGATAGCAGAGATACCTTTACAATACAAATTGTTCCATGTCACTGCCTTAAGTTTGTGGTCTTTATAGTCGCTCTGAGGCTTGCCCCACAAAAGTTTGTAGTCTGTTATATCATGCTTGTAAAATAATCGCACAAGTCTCTCTGGACAATCCATCAATGACTTCATGATTACTAAATTATAAAAAACCCATGTGGCTGTGTATGTGCAGATTTAATTTAAATTACCTGTCGTATTTGCTGAAATTGGGCCATTGAAACCGAAAAAAATATTATCCAATTTGTGCACATTTTCGGTTCGGCGTTCGAGTTCGGTTTCATGGTATATGTGAAAGCACTCAGAGGTGTTAAGGTATTTTAATTTTTCGGTTTGGTTTCAGTTTGGTGTATATGTGAAATGGCCTTCATGTACATAACAATCTGCATGCTCACAAAGCTTAACCCTTTTCATTCTGGTTACCAATAAACAGGTACTTTGGGAAACAGTGAAGACCCAGATGTCAACAATTGCTTCAAAAGACATCTCCTAAACTACTAGCTAGATTCTGATCAAACTTGGCAGGATTGGATCCTGATATGACCCTCAGATAATTGTTCAAATGGTTCCATTCCATTGCATGAATAGGGCATATGAGCTAAAAATAGTCTCTGAATGAAAATCTGTAAAAATCTTCTTGTATGAAATCACAAGGTCTAGAGCCTTGATATTTGGTATATAGCATCACCCAGTTGCAGTCTACAAAGTTTATTCAAATTATGGCCCTGGGGACAAAAAAAGGCCTCGCCCAGGCGGTCACATATTTTACACCGGCTTTATATAGAGAAAGCCTAAAAATCTTCATGTCTGAAAGCATTTGATACTTGGTATATAGCTTCACCTAGTGGACAGCTACCACATATTTGTTCAAATTATGGTTCTGGGGCCAAAATGACTGGATCACATTTTATGGAGGTTTATATAGAGAAAACATAAAAAATCTGCTTGTTTGAAACCTGCAAAGCTGAATGTAGTCAGCTGATTAAGATCTACACAATGGATCAATTTAAAGAATTTGCACCACTGGATTTAACCCCTTAAAGCACCAATCGCAACAAAAGTCGTCAGCTTTTCGTCTGCTGTGGAGGAGCAGTCTGTTCTGGGTCCACGCTGTTTGCTTCTATACTTAATATTAGTAATGTTAGGCAATTATTTTCAGCAGACGACTTCAGCAGACATTTTCAGATGCACTTTTTTCTTGGCGCTTTAAGGGTTAAACTGGAAATCACAAGTTTATAAAGTGTAACTGTAGAAGAGCTAAGTTTATCAACAGTCAACACTTGTTCGGTGTTGTTGTATGCCCTTCCACAAGCTGGCTTTTATGGCGCTATGGTTTAGTTTCTGATTTTGAATCCGGCGGCCCAAGTTTGGTAGCCAGCTGGGGAGAAGGTGATTAGAATTTTTTCAGAGTCTTTGTGACTACCAGAAATCTTTTCTAGGACCTCTGATCTTGCATCCTCATCCATATCTGCTATAACAATAACATCATCAAAATCCTGTTTCTCTAATTGGACTTTTTCAGTATCTGGTACTGTTTCTGCATGTCTCTTCACATCTGTTCCTTTTGCTTCTACAGTAAAACCTGTGTAAAATGGACACTCAAAAATAGACAAAATAAAGATCTTAATGACAAACGGTTGCTTAATGTAGGTCAAAAGTATAGCAGAATGCTCCCTTTGGAGCATTCTGCAATAATTTTGACCTGCATTAAGCGATAATTATACCCGCTTTTTTCTTTAGAAAAAAAGGGTATATTATTATACCCGCTTTTTTCTTTAGAAAAAAAGGGTATATTAATTTTGTGTCAAAGTCAGTCCGTCGTCCGTCTGTCCGTCCGTGAGTCCGTCAGTCCGTCACGTTTTTGGTAAATGTATCTCCTCCTAAACCGTTAGAGGTAGCAACTTTAAACTTTGTAGTTGAATAGGTCACATGATGTAGAGGGTACTGGGCAACATTTCGTGTGACCTTGACCCCAAGGTCAAAGGTCAAATGTTGTATTTTCTTGTAAATGTATCTCCTCCTAAACGGTTAGACGTAGCAACTTCAAACTTTGTAGCTAAATAGGTCACATGGTGTAGAGGGTACTGGGCAACATTTTGTGTGACCTTGACCCCAAGGTCAAAGGTAAAATATTGAATTTTCTTGTAAATGCATCTCCTCCTTAACCTTTTGACGTAGCAACTTCAAACTTTGTAGCTGAAAAGGTCACATGATGTAGAGGGTACTGGGCAACATTTTGTGTGACCTTGACCCCAAGGTCAAGGTCAAAGGTCAAATATTGAATTTTCTTGTAAATGTATCTCCTCCTAAACAGTTAGACCTAGCAACTTCAAACTTTGTAGCTGGATGGTTCACATAATGTAGAGGGTACTGGGCAACATTTTGTGTGACCTTGACCCAAGGTCAAGGTCAAATATTGAATTTCTTGTAAATGCTTCTCCTCCTAAAGCTTTTGACATAGTAACTTCAAACTCTGTTGGTGCATAGGTCACATTATGTAGAGGGCACTGGGCAACATTTAGTGTGACCTTGACCTGAAGGTCAAGGTCAAATAATGTACTTTCTTGTAAATGCATCTTCTCCTAAACTGTTGGACGTAGCAATTTCAAATTTTGCAGGTGAAAAGGTCATATGATTTGGAGGGCACTAGACAACATTTAGTGTGACCTTCACCCATAGGTCAAGGTCAAATAGTGTATTTTTTGTAAATACTTCTTCTCCTTAAGTAGAGCTTAACCATTGGACA
The DNA here is from genome assembly GCA_964019695.1 of Loripinus fragilis. Lineage (NCBI taxonomy): Eukaryota > Metazoa > Mollusca > Bivalvia > Lucinida > Lucinidae > Loripinus > Loripinus fragilis. The sequence goes on from OZ026516.1 coordinate 112,811,219, forward strand.
TAGCAACTTCAAACTTTACAGGTGCATATGTCATATTATGTTGAAGGTACTGAACTACATTTTGTGTGACCTTGACCCCAAGGTAAAGGTTATAGGTCAAAAGCGGGTATTTGCGATGGTGTACCATCGACTTCTGCTCTAGTTGGTCTTGAAAACCAATTTTCTGTCTTTTTGAGAGTAGCTGTTATACATAGGTTTTCATCTGTCATAACATGAGCACCCCCATGTATATATGTAGGTTCTAAATATTCATATATGACTTCATGATCTGAGAACTCTCTACCAATTCCCTTTTAACCATATTAGATTCTGCATTAACATTATCTAATTCTTTTTCTAGAAGAAGTTCATGTTCTCTATCAAAATTCATCTGTCTCACCTAAGGGCAATATCTGATTTCTATGGAGAAGTATTTTTTCGCAATAAACACATAGGAATACCTGGTATTAGTTGTTCTGTTACAGTAAAGAAGTCCTGGTTAAATCTATCTGATATTTTATGTTTCCCATCAAATGCTAGTGTCTTAACCAAACCATGGTCTGCAACCATAAACTTTGATGCTTTGCTCTTTTATCAAATTGTTTTTTTTTCTTCACCTGTGCCTTCTCTGTATACAATATTCTGTATTCTGTCCAGGGGCGGATCCAGGATTTCTGGAAAGGGGGTTCATATGTATAAAGGTGTGGGGGTTCGCTTTGCTGATTTTATCTCATTTTTCTTAAATATCCCATGAAAATGAAATAATTTGGTCTCACTGAGTTTGGTCTCACTGAGACCAAATTATTTCATTTTCATAGGATTATTAAAAATGGGGGGAACCCCCTGAACCCCCTCTAGATCCGCCACTGCTGTCTCTTAAATCTTCCAGATGTGAAACTTGATGAATAAGAACTCTCTGTTGGAGACTCAAACGCAGAATCAATTGGAAATTTAGGTTTTCTTACAAACATTAACTCAAATGGTGCCACTTTTGTAGTCTCATGTTTTGTACAATTATATTCATGCCCTAATGACGACACATACTTCTTCAAATCCTTCTTCTGAGGTTCTATCAATGTTCCTAGCAAATTAAATAGTGTTCTATTACATCTTTCTGTGGTTCCATTTCCTATAAGGTGGTATTTTGTTGCTCTAGCTTTAATAGTCCCTGTTATTTGACATAACTCCTTAATTATCTGAGACTCAAAATTAGCTCCTTGATCACTGTGCAGCTTGTTGTGTGCCTCTTCCTCAGGATGCCACGAGTTTGTCTGCAGTTTGTGATTGTAGTATTTTCTGATCATACTCACTTGCTATTTTTGTAGGTATTCCATAAATCAGTATAAAACTTTTATATAATTCCTCTTCTTTTGTCTTGGCTATCTGGTCTTTTGTTTGAATACCTAAAGCATACTTTGTGAAATGATTGATCAGTGATCCCCAGGATATTACCTTTACTCACTTTATATGGTTGCAGAGTTTAAAAAAAATCATACACACTAGTTCTAATGGATATGTTGTTTCAATGTTGATCAACTCAGCTCAAATATTTGTTGAACTTTCCTTCTTAAAGCCTCAAAAAGCCTAAGTTGGAGTTCAAATGATGTTTAGTTATAATGAAGAATGGAGAGTTAAGGATGTGGGTAGACAATAGGATGCTAAATAAAAGATCAGTGAAAGATGCATATGCTCTTCCTAAAACAGAAGAGGTGTTCGATATTTTGCATGTAGCAAAAGTATTCATGAAAAGTACTGTAAATTCGGAAATTTTCTCAAGGGTTTTATTTTCGCGAAACTTCGCATATGCGAAGTTTCATGAAAATAAAATCCTCGCAAAATGGCGAAATCACTCTGTCGTTTACTGTTATAGGTAAATCATGCCCTAGTCGCGATTTTTAATGTCAAAAATATGTGTTTAAACGCTATTCGCGAAAATAAAATTCTTGCGAAAATTTCCGAATTTACAGTAGTTACCACCAGATGGAGATGGAAAAAATTCATAAAGAGAGAATAGCATTTACAGTAGGTCCTTTTATTAGGATTTTATTAGTATTGCGAGATGCCTTTTGGTTTTACAAGCTGCTTCTTTCAAAGGGGATTGAACCTGCGACGTCAGATTCTAAATCAGACACTCTACCACATGCAACACCATAGACACGGCCACCAATCCATCTCCTTCATCGCATAAAATCAATACTGCGTTATAAAGAAGAGGGACCCGTTTCCTATAAATGAGATGGACCATAAATTGGGCAAAATTGTTATTTTCTCTAAACAATACAAAATTTAAGAAATCCGAAAATGCTATTCAATGGCCTTGGTGTTTACCTTCGACATACCTCAAATAGTGTCCCCTGGCACATAAACTGATTCTAGAATATGTGTTGAAGTTGAAAAAATGTAAATTTTCTTCATTACAAAACAGTTTAAACAGTAAAGCAGAAAATCCTATTAAAACCAATATCAGTTGCGAAAAGTTTAATTAGTGTCTCATCGAATAGCATTGCCCGATTTCTAAATTTTGCTCTCAAAATTAGGAAACAGAAAGTTTAATCCAACTGGTATATGCGATGAAGGAGATGGATTAGTGGCCGTGATAGAAGCCAGCTTGTACAGCACTGCTGTACAAGTGTTGATAAACTTCGTTAGATCTACCACATGAACAACCTGTTAAGTTCTCATTGTACCTTTATAAGAGCATGTCTGGTTATAAGGTTGAATACGGCATTTAAAATATCATTGCCAATTTTTCTCTAGCATGCAACCCTTAACGTGGCCTTATAATAGGATAGTCTGAGGTTATTGGAAAAATGGCGAAGATGGAGCACCTATGTTAGGCCAGAATTTTTTTTTATTAGTTGATTTACGAACCCTCCTACTGTAATTTTCCGGAAAGTAGAAGAAAAAAATTCTAAAATTATTTTTTATTTTATCCGCCGACTCTAAAAATTAATTGTTTCGTTGAAAAAAAAATGATATATTTTTGAGGTTCTGTCTGTGTATTTTTGAGAGTGACACTGTTAAAAGTGATTGTCCTATCCAGATTTTTAGGAAAATTATGAAATATTTAAAGATTTAATACAGACTGTTGGTTCACCTTACTAGCTTTTCTGTTTGTTCTGGAGATATTAAAAAAAAAAAGCTCTGAAAATGACCAGTTGACTGGTCATTTTCAGAGCTTTTTTTTCTTTTTCATCCCTGACCCTAAATCTGATTTTTTATACCCCCCGCAAACATTGTTTGTGGTGGGTATACTGTTTTCACGTTGTCCGTCCGTCCGTGTGTCCGTCCGTAACGTTTTGTTTCCTTAATATCTTGAAGAGTCATTGCTGGATTTTCATTAAACCTTGCAAACATGTTTATATATGCAAGACAATTACTTTAGAAAAAAAAGTAAGGGCTAGGGGCCAATTCTATTAGAGTTATTTCCCTTTGTAGTTCTAAATGGCTTATAATATAGGGTTTTATGCTTATGCTATTATAGGCCATACACTGGCTGATCAACTCCTACCACAGCTTTTTATGGAACAATTTGATATTTTGCCTATACAATGTAGACACATTGAGCATATGCATGAAGGAGCCTGGTTGAATTTTTTTTTGACAAAATGACAGCTGTGAGAACTTAGACAATTATTCCCTTATATGGCTTTTGTATATGCATGGATAGTGCCTTTATGGGCTGATCAACTCCTACCACAGCTTTTGATGGAGCAATTTGATACTTTGCTGATACAATGTAGACACATTGAACATATGCATGAAGGAGTGTTATAATTTTTGTTTGCACAGATTATACTGAAATCTTCTTTCAAAACTAAGGTCTGCTGGTTTGAACTATAACTTGACAAGTTTTTTCACTGACTCTTACTGTGCGGGGGGTATCTAATAAGCATTGCTTATTGAATTTTTTCATTTCTTCTGTAAATCAACTAATAAAAAATTTCTGGCCTTATGTAGTTTATGTGCCAAGATATTCTGGATAACCCCTTATTGCTGACTTGTATTTCAGTGTTGGGAGACCTATGTGGGACAACAACTCTATAAGCTGCTGATTCTCAATTTCCTGATTGTGGTCATCATGACATTTATTGTCAAATTTCCAAGAAAGTAAGTGAAAACTGAGTGTCCTGCCTTTTCCAGTTTGGGCCAGGGACCCCTGAATTTGAGAACACTATCTTTGTTTGAACTAGTTTTCCTATCTGCAAAGTCACCATAACTACAGGTTCTGATTTGTCTTGATGCAGAAGTGTCTTTAACTCTTAAAGCACCAATCACAACAAAAGTCGTCTGCTTTTCTCGTCTGCTGAAATGTTATGAAGCCTCTCTGACAATGTGGACCCAGATCAGACTGCTCCTATGCCTGCATTAGACGAAATAGCTGCATGCATTAGAGGTCCATTTTGCCCCCCCCCCTGCCAATATCATTGATTTCCCACCCTATTTTGCAAAAAATGTCAAATCTCACTGTAGATACTGTTTGCTTCTATACTTTACTTAGTCAGTAATGTTAGGCAAGTATTTGCAGTAGACGACTTCAGCAGACGTCATTTTTCAGATGTATTTTTTCTTGGCGCTTAAAGGGTCAAAGCCAACATTGTGTGCAGGCAGCACAATATAAATAGCAGGGACAATGTTAAGGGACGGGACTATATGTTAAAAAAGCATTATGGCCTTGCCAACAAAGAGGTACATATACATGGCTTGTCAAAATTCTACCAGTATTTAGAAGAGCTCATTATGACCCTTATTGTCGCCCACCTTTTTGAAGAAAAGCGAGGGGACATAGTATTCAGCATTCCCTCCTTCTGTCCATCTTTCCGAGGAAATTATTTGTTCGTGAAAATAAAATTCGCGCGAAAAAATCTGAATTTACAGTATCCAAAATAGAATTCTTTATACTTGAGGATGTATAACAAATATGTTTAATCATATTATCCCTTGTTCTGCTGAAACCCGATTTATCCTTTTATGAAAACACTGTAGATCCAGATCAGCGGACTTCTAACAAAGCCATCAGATCAGGTTCACACTTATTTTCCTCTCTCCTTGTAAATACATGCTATGCTTATAGCTGAAATGGTGTAGTTTAACAGGAGGAGTGTGGTAAATTAAACTATTCAGCATGTCAAGGGTTAACAGTTTAGATGGATTGGAATGTAAAATGGAACAGCCATTGTGAACCTGAACTGTCAATGAAGCAAACAGGAGTGTGTTTTTTTTTTGGAGGTGTGAGCTCTTGGTCCATCATATCTACATTATCGCTACTGGAAAACAAAAGTTGTTGTTTTTTTGTTACTGGGCCACATAGCGCAGTCGATAACGTGTCTGGCAACAGATGCCAGTCTGACTGCAGATCCAGGGGTCGCAGGTTTGATCCCGGCCCAGTCCCATACTTTCGTGGAGATTGATCATAAAATAATTTCTACGGTCATTCTCCTCAGTTCCGCTGAATCATTCAAGAAGGGTTGTTGTCAGTTACAAGCGAAAGTATGTGCACAAAGTACTGGTTAACTGCTTGTTCAAGCTTGCCCAGAAAAAGTGTGGTTAGGTGGACTGACCGTCCCGCCATGACCATAGCTGTTGACTTGGGACGTAAAGCAACAAAACAAACAAAATCATTGTTTGAAGCCTGTTGCATCATGTGCAAGTTGTCGATTATATGTCACACAGTTATATTTACATTTTCAATTGTTGTATTTTGGCAAAATATAACAATTGAAAATGTCAATATAACTGTAGGAGGATGTTGTGTTCATATTAAATGTCCCTACAACAGCTTAGGTTATATCCAGGGGATGAGGGCATGGCATGGCTTAAAGCCTGACAGCCAAGATTTAAGTATACTCAGAAGAAAAAGTTTAGTCAGTACAGACACTGTGTGCAATAATTTTGTAAGACAGTCTTAATATTGACAAAAACCTTACTCAAAATAAAATTCATGTAATGTCTTACATATGAGAACATTTTCAACAAGACATTCTGAAAATATACCCGTTTTCTTCATCAAAAATGCACAAAGTGGTCAATATTAAAATTCAAATTTCATAACTCAAAATCAGTCTAGCGCCCCTCAGACGATTTCTGGCAGTACAGACGGAAATTCTCGTATCTGTTGCATGACTAAGGAATTTAAGAAGTTTCCAAGCGGCCATGAAGCGATTACGTCATGTTGACGTCAGTCACTATGACCCTAACTTCAAATAGCGTCGTTATCCGTGGTCTCCCCAATGGAGGCATGTAATTTTTAATGCAAGGCTGTCGAAAACGTGTTTGCAGACGATAAATTGTTTGTTCACTGCATCCAAAAGTGTGCGTTACGTCAGCAACACGTGTACCTGTTTCAAGACGTCAAAACGCGGTATTTCTGTAATTTGTTGATAGCCTGGACGGCGAATTAAGCTTGCTAGCACTGGATTTTCTCCGGATTATTGCAATAGGAACAGCACTCTTTCAATATCTAACAGTTTATGAGAAAATAACCCTGCCGGTTTACCGCAGCACGTGTACATTGTGCATTTTAAAATTTGGTTGATACAGTCTAATAGAGGCATTGTTTGTCACGCAATAAACAGGTACATGTAAAGTTACGATAATACAACTCATGTAAAAAATTTGACAATGATATATGCAGTATTGTTGATTTTATGAGAAAACATAAACACTGACTAAACTTTTTCTTCTGAGTATATAATGCCTGCTATCCTCGGTTAAACCTCTAGGAAAGACTCTCCAAGTTCTTTTTTCTACTCACAGGTTGATCTATTTGAAGTTTAGAGGAAAATTTAAACTGGTTGCCATGTTTGGACAGCAACAATTTGACCTCAACAGAAGTGTTCTTGACCTTGTGTACCTTCAGGCTCTTTGTTGGTAAATAAATTCACTTTAGTGAGAAGTATATTGAAAACTTAAGGACAATGTCATACAACAATATGGCGTGGTGGCTAAAATCTGCGGGTGCTTTGAATTTTGCGCCGTCACAAGAACAATGTCCAATTTCGCTCTGAATTTCATAAATAATCATAAGATATATGTAATATAGTTTACAATTTTGTTGCTGAGTGAAATATACACAAACAGTAAATAAGTCAAATATTACCTTGAACTTGGTCAATTTTTGCACACAGAATTCTCCTATTTTGCTCCATCAGAAATTTAAGTTTTTTGCACAAACATGTAGTGTGATATGTGATCTAGTACAGCTTCAAAAGGTCACTGTTCTTGCTAATCCGATAACACCTAACACTCATATATAATAGCCACTGACAATAATATACAAGTCAGTTATACAGGTAAGTAAGTTTACATACACGTCCACTAATCTATCTCCTTCTTTGGCAAATACAATGAATACAAAAACATGAGCGGAGATTCGTGTATAATAGAGCTTTTTGGTTTCTGTAAAGGCGGTAACTTTAATTTTCATATCTCGGCGTGGTTCGGCTATTTCATCTGCTCAAAAAGGGTCATCAGGTTCTATCTATTGGTAAAGAGTTATTAAGTTGTTTTAGCCATGCAAACAAGCGTGATTTTCATGAAATTCCAGACCATATATACACTGAACTAACGTTTATTTACCCTTTAAGCGTTTATTACAAAATATCGTATGCCTTTGTCGTCTGCTGAAATATTTGAAGACCCTTCGATATTCAGTGTAGATACAGATCGGACTACTTCTATAGGATCAGTCTGGTCTGGGTCCACACTGTATGCTTCTATATTTATGATAACCAATAAACAGACATTTTTCCGATGCAGTTATTTTGCTGGTGTTTTAAGGGTTAATTCATATGATTTGTTTTTTCGCTGAGGTGTTCTGGCGCAAGCTGATAGTTGCTTTCGAATAAAACCACTCCTCATTTTCAGCTATTACCTATGTCTTTAGAAGGCTGACCAGTCCTAATTTCCCATTCATTAAAAGCCGCTGTTACAGTACCCCAAAAGTCCTATAATAGGTAATATCGTGTTCTCTGGTCACTATCTATATCTTGCACTCTGAGAATTATTTAATAAAAACACGGAGAATGCTATTCGATAGGCCAATGACATGACTAATATTACATGTGGGCGCTTCAGAAGGCTATCATTTCCAATTAATATAGAATATATTTCTCTTAAGATCACTTTTGTCTCAGCAACATAGGTTAACAATTAGTTATGATTAAGGCCATATTTTAAATAAAATTTCATATCTTTAGGCAGTCTTCATTGTTCGAAAATTACTGATTTGGGTGTTCCCAGCCTTTTAGGGTAATGTTCAAAGAGGTTGTGGTAGGTTTAGCGTTCCGAACAAGTACTACTCTAATTCTTACTTGAGTGTTTGGTACTTGTTGCATTTATACGTAGAACCTCCTTTGAACGCCGACAGACCTTTCCAGCGAAGCCGGTGATCTAAAATTTGGTGTGAGTCTTCGACTGAGAAGCAAAATGTCAGGCAAGTCTATGCATTTGTACAGGCTCGCCTAAGCTTTTGTTGCTCTATAATGATAGAGGTGTCATACTCTAATGTGCTGGCTCATTTATGGCGTGTGCTCATTTATGGCGTGTTGACACAAGGCAATTGCAGCCACACGACAGCAAGTACAGTAAAGCAACCAGCTATCTCTTCTTCATCCAGATAATTGTAATAGTATATACTTAATTAAGTAAGTGCACTTAAGACAAATGCTTTTTTTCAGTGTCTAAGGACCTTAATTTGCTTAAGCAGTCAACTGAGACTCTATCAGACTGGAGGCATCTGCAGGATTCCGCATGTAAAATTCGAGCATAACTTTATTTTCATTTGTGAGAGCTGCTTACTGCGTTCCTGCATTATATTATACTTCCCTTTATACAATCACTGTCAACTAAGCTCTAGGATCTGATGCGATATGTGTTAAACTAAATGTGCTTGTACGAAGTCCAAAATCGGTCTGATCACCTTTACTGTAGAATGGAATGTGTGAGCTGGTACCAAAAGAGGTGACGGCTAATAAGCTGCTACATTTTTCTTTTTATTAAACCTTGCACTTTCTCTTTAAAAAAGCTTTCTGCGTTGCTCTATTCATTGTCACAAACAATACAAACTTATAGACTAAAGCTTTGAGGCCCCTCTACCAGTAGCTGCTAAAACCTCTTGTTTTCAGTGCATTGAGTCTAACTGGTGAATTTATTGTTCATGCATTAAATGATGTGTCGTTTTCAGTGTGTTGCACAATGAGGATTATGGTCATCAGTCTGGCGGTTTGGACATATGTTTTACTTCATTTTCGTTCATTGACTTTTAAAAAATGCTGTGTCATTTTTAGCGTTAAATGTCAATTCCTGAATTGAAATGTATATCACGCACTAATATAAAATGTTTATTTTATTTATTGCCTAAGTTTTTCTTCAATTTCTTAATTTGATTATAACCTTTGGCATTAATAGTCAAATTGAGGCCAAGGCTGTGAAAGCTCACACGCTCTTATTTAAGCATTCTATTCCATTGAATCCAGTGAGCAGGCATCATGCCACAGACAATCTATTGGTGTAAAAGAGAGAAGCTAAATTAGCAATCGAACAACAATCTCCGAATTTTGAAACATCTTAGAAATTGAGAATACTTGTAATCGCGTAGTCGATGGGGTGCCATCGCAAGCACCCCACGTTCTCGAAGAAATTTAATGATAATTGACCTATTGACTATACCTCAAGGTCACAAGTTTGACCATAGGGTGAACATTTAACTTGTATCCTGCTCTGCTCACCATCCCCTTCAGTTTGATATGCCACACGACCATGTTTGGAAAAAAGAAATTGACCCCCAAGCAACCCCAAGTCCCACCCCCTGGAGTATGACCCAGGCGACATAATGAAAATCCCATTTCTTTTATTTTTGAGAACAAACATAAAGTTTGATATAAAAATCTTTGAAATTAACTTTCAAATATGATAATTGACCTTTGAACCTTCCCCGGGGCCCCAGTGGGATGGCCAAAAAAAGTGCTGTCGCACACCCCACACATATGAAAATCTCCCACACCAAACTTGGTTAGATTTCGTCCAATGGTTAAGGAGGATAGAGCATAACATACAGATGGACGGACGGACGAACGGACAGACAGATAACAATACCCCCTTTAAAAAGGGGTGGTGATAATAAAGAAGAACACAATGTCACGTGCACTAATTGGATTCCACTTTATATTCATACTAGGAAGTCCGGCTCATAAATATGTATTACAATTATACATGTATGTATTATTTATATTTTCCTATTCATGATGATCCATGATATGGATTGGTAGCCCTGTTTACAGGTGTAGATAAACATGTACATTACGCCTGGTCGGCTATTATATGAGTGTTATGTACTATCGGATTAGCAAGAAAAGTGACCTTTTGAATTAAATTTTGTTAAATTTAAATTCCAGCTGTACTAGATCACATATCACACTACATGTTTGTGCAAAAAACTTAAATTTCTGATGGAGCAAAATGGGAGAATTCTGTGTGCAAAAATTGACCAAGTTCAAGGTAATATTTGACTTATTTACTGTTTGTGTATATTTCACTCAGCAACAAAATTGTAAACTATATTACACATATCTTATGGTTATTTCTGAAATTCAGAGCGAAATTGGACATTGTTCTTGTGACGGCGCAAAATTCAAAGCACCCGCAGATTTTAGCCACCACGCCATATTGTTGTATGACATTGTCCTTAAACATGTCACTGAAGGGCCAACCATGCCTGCATTAGACGAAAGAGCTGCATGCATTAGAGGTCCATTTTGCCCCCCCCCCCCCCCTGCCAATATCATTGATTTCCCACCCTATTTTGCAAAAAATGTCAAATCTCACTGAAGATACTGTTTACTCAGATGAAAGAAAAAAGCATCATGCTTTTGAAATTCTAGCCGGTGACCACTTGGGATGTACAGTTAAACCTGTCTTAAGCGGCCACTCAAAACGAAGACCAAAATTTGGTTTTCAAGACCGATTATCCCTTAATGCAGGTCAAAAGTATTGCAGAATGCTCCAAGAGAGCATTCTGCTATACTTAAGACCTTCATTTAAGCTTTTAAGACATTTGTTTTGTCTATTTTTGAGTGGCCGATTATGACAGATTTTAATGTATAATGAACAATTCCAAGTTTACTGGAAGAACTCATCAGTACCTTAACTACTCTCCTCCCCATTTTTAATATGAAGCATTTGTTAACCTGCAGCATTCCAGTTGTAAGCATGTATTTTCAATTGAATTTTGAGTTGAAAACAGTGTGGGGTTCATCAGAAGCCAGCTGATCTGGATCTACAGTTGTTTTTGTTAAAAAAGGATAAAATTCTGGTTCAGCAGGGCAAGGGTTGATAGATCTGAAGCTAATCACATATGTGCAGGTCAGTGACACATAATTATATCCTGTAGTTCAATCATCTTGCTTCATATCTCAAAGAAATATTATGCTTTATAGGATAATCTCAGAGAGGATAATGTATGACTATGATTAAGAGATCTGAGATTCTACCTTGCAAAATATATGAAGGTCATTGACCGGTAGTTTATTTCTGTCAATTTTGCTTACCATCCTTGTAGTGATAGATCATAGATTTAAAATTATTTTTATTAGTTAACAAATGGGACTGACAATGTATGTCACAAGATATCCTGATTTTGTTTGACACAAACAACAAAGGTTCACATAAGAGCCTGCACATCTGAGCAGTCTGATATGAGCCTTTGTTGTTGAACAGTTGTTTACTATCTGGAAAGTAGAATAGCTAAACTTTTTACATGCAAAAGGTTACATTCAACCATTTTTGAAATTGCCCTCCTGTGCACAATTTTGCAAAATATGATTTTGGACAAATCTATTTGCATTTAGAATCAAGGAAGCTTTAGTCTGCATAAATTTGTAATAAAAAAAAAAAGGTTTGAGTTGTATAAATGTACAGATATGTGTGCAAAAATGCACAGTAGTACTAGTTTAAAAAATGACTAATTTTCCATATTTTAGGGTAAATGTTCTAAAATTACGAACACTAAAAAATAATTATTTTTTCCGCTGTTCGTAATTTTAGAAATTACGTTTATGGAAAAATGCCAGTGTTCGAAATTTTAGAATGTGGGCTTTATCATGAGAAAAACGGTATATATGCATGTCAAAATGTGATAGAAACGTGTTGAAAACACGGTGATATGATTCTGTGCTATCTCCTTATTTTTCTTTTCTTTAATCTTAATAAAACCGCCGCTAAATTCATGCGGACTGAGTCAGTAAAATGTCCAGCGCATGTGGTATTCGCCAAGTCGAGAGCCATGCACGTGCATATTATGTCACTCAGTTTACTTACAAGTCATAAAAGTCCACTGATTTAAATTATTCGATAACCCGGGTCTCTTATGTTCACTCGCCTCGGACTACCGATGAATCACTAAACTTTTTCGTTCTTCCTTCAGAAAACCAAAACGTTTTTGCTCGCTCTGCCGACTTCGGATTCCAGTTAATATTGTACTCAAGAATTGAAACCGCTTGACATCTTGTACGACCAGATTTTTTTGCAAAGATCTACACAAACTTTTAAATACGTAGATGAGTTCTGAAAACTGACGAAATTAAAAAGAACACACACATCTCTCTGTCTCTACTTGTCGATCCGCCGATGGAATGTTTACTTTGATGTGCCTGCACTGGTCTCTCTCTCTCTCTCTCTCTCTACATTTGCAAACACGGTTTGGATCCAGATCAGACGCGAATGGTATTCAGGATTGAATGTGGTTTCGTCAATTTGAAAATGTGTGCATGCGACAGAAAGTATGCAAAGCGGTTCAAAAGCCGATGCGCACGATAAGTGTGGGTTTTGGGTCCTCATCGGAAGCAGTTGTAACAAGATTGATTGACTGACCCGATATTCTAAGAAACCAAGTTCGTGTGCAAACACCGTGCAGTCTCTCTCTCTCTCTCTCTACTTTTACGACCTGCTATCAAAGTTTGCAAATACAGTTTGGATCGTCCGACGTGCCTGATCAGGGACAAACATGCATACCAAGAGTTATAATCTAGTCCGACTTTGCGTCCGATAATCAGTACCTTCTTTCAGATGCATGCTATGGGCGGATCCGGAGGTGGGGAGGGGGTCCGGACCCCCCTGAAAAATCACAAAAATATAGGGTTTCCTAGCAATATTGATCCGGATCCCCTAAAAATCACAAAGCTACCAAGCCAGCATTCAATGGTGGGCCATTATCGACAATGGCTTTTCACTGATGGGCCGATGGTGGTCCATTTTTAGTGGCATTTCAGTCCTCTCTCACTACCCTCTCTGACAAATTGTTCTGGATCCGCGCATGCATGCAGTGCGTGTGAACCAGCTCGATTGAAATTAAACTGTCGACGGACATAATCCATGCGTGGATCCAGAAAGTTTTGTCAGAGGGGATCCAACTTTGACAACGTTTTTTTTTTAAGTTGATGAGGGGAGGGAGGATCCAAGTCCCACTTTAAGCGGGCCATTATCGGCCCGCCAGCGAAACGCCATTAAATGGCGTTTTGCTTGCATGCCAATGAATGCCCAACATTGAATGCTGGCTTCGCAGTTGCGATTTTTCAGGGGATCCGGACCTGTATTGCTAGAAAACCCTTTATTTTTGTGATTGTTCAGGGGGGGTCAGGACCCCATGTCCCCCCTCTGGATCCGCACATGTAATTTCATGATATTTTGATACAAAGACTCAGACGAGCCTGCGCAAGTGTGCATTCTCAATACAGCATTGATGGCCCAGGTATGTCAAGCATCACTGCTTTTAAGTTGAATGGATTAATGTTGCGCCCACAACTTGGAAAAAGGCCCTTTTTGTATATAAGTTTGTATAAACAAACTTACTTAGCAAATTTACTCAGTTGTTTAATGCTGTGGTTTGTGTGGCTTTTTTAAAATAACAACATCTACTGTTACTTGCAAATGTTCAATTTTGACGACCAGGCAGCGTATGACCAGTGACATATATATATAGGTCACCGGTATGACCTAAGTCCTTCATGGGTCCGAGGTGAACATAAGCTTAGATGTGCGTTTTCTCGCGGTAATTGTAACTCCTAATCCTTGCCCGAGGCATGTCTGTGACAATGAAATCTATGTTAATTACCATTGCTGAATAATTCCGATGGACCGGATGCTTCTTATAGGTAAAAAATTTCGCCATATCTCGGACCCAGTATACCGAGTCCGAGGCCATATGAAGGGGTTTTAAAAATATTTGAACACGCTGCAGGTAGCCTGCACTGTTTTCCGTTGAGAGATGCATAGACAGCCTATACCAATAACATGCATGAACTTTGTCACGTACTACATGTAGGAAAGTCCGTGCTTTTAATGCGCTCTTGCCTTTGATCTTATCTGAAAGCATGTAGCGCACAATTAGCAGACAAAAAGTAAAGTCTTGCGCTCGGCATGCGGAAAGAACGTCACATGCCATACTACCCATTTAAGTGGAATGGAACCACTCACACGCTGTACGTTAAAAGTAAACCGCCAAAGATGGGAAAAACAAATAAACGGACATCGATTTTCCGCCGAAAATAACTTGTGTTCGTAATTTTAGAAATTCACGTTTCCAAAAAAGGTCAGTGTTCGATTTTTTAGGATGTTTTAAAAATTATTTCCGGCGATAATTTTAGGTGTTCGTAATTTTAGAGTGTTCGAAATTTTAGAACATTTACCGTAGTAATATAAAGCAGACTTGGGGTAAATCGTAATCTGCAATCATAACTACTTGTAATCAATTACCTTTTTTAGTAATCATAAAGTAATCAGTTATCATGACTTTTTTTTATTATTACAAGTAATCATAATGTAATCAATTACATTACAAAATAGCATGTAGTTATGATCATAAAGTAATCAGAAGTTATGATTGTATTATAATGTAATCAATTACATTACAAAATAGCATGTAATTATGAGAAGTTATGACTTTGTTATTACAAGTAATCATAATGCTATCATTTACCCTGCAAAATAGAATGCAATATTGATAACTTTACCACTATAATTAGTTTTCCTCTAATGCTGATCATGCCTTTTAAATATGAAGTTCCTTCTTAGACACTTTGATACAAAATGCAATGTAGATACATTATAATACAAAAATCTAGCTGCTATAAGGAGTTTCAAAAGTGTGGGAAAAGGAGCTTTCATAGTTAAAATGATCAGATTACAGTAACCTGTCTTAAGCGGCCACTCAAAAAGACCAAAATTGGTTTTCAAGACCAACTATCGCTTAATTCAGGTCATAAGTATTGCAGAATGCTCCAAGGGAAGCATTTGCAATACTTTCAACCTTCATTAAGCTACCTTTTGTCATTAAGATCTTTGTTTTGTCGATTTTTGAGTGGCTTCTTAAGACAGGTTTTAATGTATCAAACACCCAGCAAATTTGGTGAACTTTAGCCACTCATTTTTAACATTTGATAAGGCCAAATAAAAAAATACCTGTGTTTAGGGTAACCTGACCCTACCTAAATTTACTGGTGAAACCTAAAATTTTTTTCAGGTTTTCTGGAAAAAATATAATTCTATGCATTATATATTTTTTCCTTTCTGATCTGGTTTAACACCCCTTCCCTGTATTAGAGTGAATAAGGGTCAGTCCATGAGATTTGGTACTTAACCCTTCATGAATATTCATGCTAGGCTCCACCCACTATGAATAATTATATAAACTTTATGTTGGTACAGAGAACAAAGAAATTATTTGTGAGGTCCAGATGTGTCATATTTCAATAGCAAACAGAGTGGACCCTGATCAGGCAGCTCTTACAAGAGCTGCCTGATCTGGGTCTGCTCTGTTTGCAAAAGCGTTAAAAGGCGTTTCTATGAGGTAAAGGGTTAAATTATCCCATAGACAAACAGCAAAGGATCAGACAAGTCTGCGCTTCCATTCAGTCTCCAAAGAGCCTTTGCTGCTCACATGCTTAAAAAAGAAAGTAAATGGAGGCTTAGACCCAAAACTAGACACCTAACACAGGATACGGCATCTTCACAAGTCATGGGTACTAAGTCCACTTCATTCAAGTGTGTATGGAACGAAGTGGACTTAGTACCCTTGGCTTGAGAAGATGAGGATGCGGTAGCTATATGCTTTCACATTTAACCCTTTTCATTCTGATGGATTATCCCATACACATTTATACAATGAGTATGGAATTGTCCATTTTGTATTTTAAAGGGTCACAGCTCAAAATTTCTATAAAACGATGTATTTCTATTAAAATTGTTTTTATCCAAGCAGTGCAGACCCTGATGAAATGTCCCATTATGTGGCATTTTATCTTCAATGTTTACCAGTATACTAAGAGTGAAAAGGATTATAATGAAAGACTTTAGGCATATGCATGTGGGGACCCAGAGGGCGTGACAGGGGGTCAGGACCCCCCCTGAAAAATCACAGTAATATAGGGTTTCTTAGCAATACTAGCCAGGAACCCCTGAAAAATCATAAAGCTACCAAGCCAGCCATCATCGGCACGCCAGCAAAACGCCATTTTAATGGCGTTTCGCTGGGGGGCCGATGATGGTCAGTTTATAGTAGTAATTTTTTGGATCCTCTCTCCCCTCTAAAAAAAAATGTTGTCAAAGATGGACCCCCTCTGACAAAAATTTCTGGATCCAGGCATGATATGCCATAAGAAACTAATAGGCTGGTCTATAAGAATGTTTATTTTGCAGGCTTGGTGTATTCTTTAGCCCTGTGCTTCCAGCAATCTGCTCTGTGATGTGTTTTATCTTCTTCTATGTTCAAAAGGTAAGTACCACCTTAACCATGTCGTCTGCTGGTAACCTTTGCAAATAGATATAGCGTGCAGCAAAGGCAAAGGTTATACCATGGGTTGTCCGCCTGTACGTGGAGATAATCCACGAGCTTTAGCGAGTGGATTCTCATACGTACAGGTGGACAAACATTGTATGACTATTTTATACCACCTTCATCAGTGTAGACCTTGCACGGCATTAGGTATTTCGTGCTAAAGTTAGTAAGATTGGTATAATTAAAGATAAACTGTGTGAGTATATAGTTTCTTACAGAATAACAATTAAGTATCATGGTAAATGAATTAGGCGTTTGTGTCTCTTCTCCTTGAGATGAAAATAAAATTAAAAAAAAAAATTAAACGAGCGTCCTGGTTTCATAGTCAGGAAAAAATTCAGAAAAAGACGCTTATTTAAGAAGGTACAGGCATTTTGTGAAGAAAAGGTTTTGATATGCCTATTAGGAGTATTTTGCTACGCTGAATCCAAAAACCAATGTTGGCAAGCTGAAAAATGGCTTCTTCACTATTTAATTTGCATATTTCCAAGATGGCCGCCAAATTGAAGAAATATCAATAAAAATCTGTAGAGTAACGTTTTAAGGATGCCAAACTGGTACAAATCAATCCAAAAACATCTTCTCATGACTGGAAGTCTTCACTGACATCAATTTATGCAATTAGAATTATAAATGAGATAATAGGTAATTAGGGGGGACAACTTGAGCAAATAATCTTGCTTCCAACTTAACTAAGTTTTATTCCTGTTAGTGCGTGCATATTATCTGTCCCAAATATGTTGGAATGATTTCATTAAAATGGGAACTTTTAAACATGCATAGCAATGATACCACTGTTATTTACAGGAAAATATGGCAATTTAAACAAATTTTGTATGTTTCAATTAGGGGAGGGGGTTAATGCGGCTTTAAAGAAAATGGGCCTGTACCTACAAAATTGCTCGTATCTCATCAGCAACTCACCCTACCTATTAAACTTGCTAGCAAATTAAAGCTTTGTTACAGTCCTTTTATCCGAGGGAATACAGATTTATTATCTAATTTGCATTTTTATCAATATTGGAAAAATTTTCAGAAAATAAAGACAAATGTTAAAAAAGCAAATATAGACTCAATTCTGCCCCTAACTGTCCTTGTTGCATGTTATTATATCATCTGAGTAATACGAATTGACAAGTCCTTTCATCCAAAAGTAATATATGAAATTATCTGTAAAATAACTATCGCCCCCTCCCCCACACACACACCCCGGAAGGTGGGGGGGGAAGCTTATTAGACTAACCTTGCATCCAAAGACAATTACTAATGGATGCAAAATTGTTCAGTGGGGACCACAATACCAGAAAGATATAGTCTCCGAAAATAAACCTGTTTATATTGCATAAAATTTCATGGCGTCCATAGCAACCCATCGGGCACTGTAGCTGGGTCAGAAGCATGATCCCTTCATTTTCAAGCAGACCTGAGATCGACACTTACTTGCCGCACATTCTTTCGTGGATTTTCTCTCTTCCACTAATGCAAAAAAAGCAAGTTGTCAGTTAATGGCGAAAGGAAATGGTCGCGTAATAGCAAAGAAAAAAACTGGCTCAGGGAGGCTTGCCTAGAACAAATTACCCCCCCCCATAATGTTGAAAATCCATATTATGATTCTAAAGGAAAGGGGTGTACCTACAAAATGATTCGTATCTAAGCACCAACTCATCCTAGACTACCAAACTTGGTACCAAATTTAAGCCCAGACATACTTCGTTTATTCAATGTGCTGATATGCAAATTTTTGTTTATGCATATTTATGAGTATTAATAAAAAAAAAATAGAAATAAAAGAAAATTCGTAGAAAAAATAAGGGGGTTTACCAATACACATTACCCATATGTAAGTTGCTAGTTATCTTAGACTATCAAACTGGGTACCAAATCAAAGCCTAGACAAAGTACCTTAACCCAAATGGTATGATTTGCAAATGATCTAATTTGAATATTCATGAAAATTTATGAAAACGTGAGAAATAAGAGAAAAGAGGTAGAAAAAAAGGAGGGGTACGTACTGTACTACCTAAACGTCAGCTGCTAACTACTCTAGACTACCAAACTTGTTACCAATTATAAGTTTGAGACATAACACTTTTACGCAATAGAATGATATATATATTATTAATTTGCATACTCATGAATATTAATGAAAACATTAGAAATAAGAGAAAAATGGTAGAAAATTTTAGGGGGTGTACGAACAACATAACCCATATGTCAGCTGCTAACTATTCTAGACTTCCAAAATTGGTACCAAATGAAAGTTGAGTTATAGTACTTTAACACAATATTCTGATTTACAATCTAGTTTACATATTTGTCAATATTAATGAAAACATTAAAAAAAAATTGCGGAAAAATAAAATTAGTATATCTACAAAATTACCTATATCCCATCTGCTAATTGACCTAGACTTACAAACTTGGTACCAAATAAATGCTAAGACACAGCACATGTGATGCCATGATTTGATATGCAAATCATTTAATAATAATATTTTTGAATATTAATAATGAGCCAGTGCATGAGATTTCCAACAATTTGACATTTCGACAAGTGTAGACTCGGACGAGCCTTTGCAGCCTCCTTTTAAGCTTAGAAACTCCAAATGGTGTTCAGTCAGTAGCTTAACAATCATAGAATACTCAAGCTAAGACATTTTACTTAACTCAATAGTCTTTGTGTGTAATTATCCAATTTTTGAACTTATTTATATCAATGTGAACATTAGAAATGAGAAAACAAACCGAAGAAACATTAGTGGGGTCTACCTCTAAAATTACTTCTATCTCATCTTTAAATTGTCCTAGACAATTAACCTTAGTATCAAATTAAGGCTGATACATAGTATTTTATTCCATTGGTCAGATACACAAATCATTTAACTAATATATTCATGAGTAATTTTTGAAAATACAACCTTATTGATTTGTTTTCAATTTTTCTATAGTTTTCTATAGTTTTCATCTAGGTTGTATCTTCAAAAATTACTCATTAATAAAATTAAATAATTTGTGTATCAAACAACACTATAATAGAACTATTCCTTGACTTTAATTTGGGAACAAGTTTAGAAAGTGAGTATGAGTTCTAGGATAAATAGCAGCTGAGATATGAGTAATTTTGTATATACATTCTATTAATTGTTCTCTATTTTTTCTCATTTCCAATATTTTAATTAATTTTCATGAATACATTTTTTAGATAATTTGCATATTGGACTATTAAGTAAACGTGCAATGTATTAGCATTAATTTGGTACAAAGACTGTTAGTATAGGATAGTAAGCAGCTGAAATGTAGATAATTTTGCATGTACACCCCCTTATTTTTTTTACGATTTTTCTCTTATTTCTTATGTTTTCGTTAATATTCATGAATATGCAAATTCGATAGTTTACATATCTGAACATCAGATAAAAGTCATATGTCTTAACATTCAGTTGGTACCAAGTTTAAGAGTTTAGGATGAGTAGCTGCTGAGATATGATTACTTTTGTAGGAAAATCCCCATTCTTTAATAGCCGATTATGCGTTGCCATGGGAATCGTGCACTTTCACATAGATCAAATGGGTTTATTAAATAGGGTAATATTTTTACCCATTTAGGTGATCTCACAAAACAATTTGACACACATTAGAAGTTTTCCTGATGATTCAAGATTGGTCTAATTAGACTCTAGGTTACTAAGGAATGTGAATGCTGTTACTTTTTATAGCTACAAAAAGTACCATATATTTGGGCATGGGCATTATGACATATTTAAATTAAAATATCAAAGATTATGTTTCATTTATTACTTGAAAAACTGTAAAACAGTCCAAATTTGTGCTATGAATAAAACTTACATTTAAATAGCTTGATACTGAATGAGGCAAGTTTATATATGATTTTTAGACTAAATGGACATTTGTTACCATGAATACGGTAATAGCTTGTAATAATTATGTAAATTGCCGCCTAAATCATATACTTTAAGAGTAAAACCATCTTAGGGCATAATACTAATAATTTTGGATGAAAAACATCGTCAAAAAGTAAAATATTTCGGCAATATGTCAAATTCCATGATTTTTGGCAGCCATTTTGAAAATATGCAAATTAGGTCATCAAGACGTAATTTCTCAGCTTGCCAACATTGGTTTTTGGATTCAGCATACCAAATTACCCCTTATCAAGGTGTCAAACCCTTTTCTTCACAAAATGCCTGTACTTGTTAACTTTTCTGATTTTTTTTCCTGACTATCAGGCAAAATTGAGTCGCGGTTCCAGCCAAATTGCGTACTTCCTGCAATTAAAAAACAATGTTCAACATTTTTGCGTAGGTTTCATATTTTGTACATCTCACATGACTAATAGAACGATCAAATGCATTAACGAACTTCTCACCGGCATCGATATAGTGTTGATATTTTTTTCATATTGTGGTGTTTCAGGAATATTAGGCTCTGGCAGAAGGCAGAATACCGCTTAAGCCAGTGCCAAGGGGCTTGAGAATTGTTGCACTTTCCAGTAGTTCTCATGAATAGACTCAATAAAACCGAGTCTGCTGTTTCCATTTATTGTATGTTCTTTCTATTTCTGAAGGATCCGTTTTTCAGATTGTTTATACCACCCTTACCAACTTAAGCATGAACTATCTCCTGATGTAAAGGGCTACACTGGTGTAGATGGTATAAAATAGATATACATGTACCATGTTTGTCCACCTGTACGTAATATAATCCACTCGCATATTATCAGTTATCATTGAAAGCTTTAATAAAGTGCACTGGCGTAACACTGTACTATTGTACAGAGGGGCAAATCTACCCATATAAAGGCTAACAGCGATAAGGCATTTTTGAAAATGATGTTTAATTGTAGCGAAATCACCGATTTGGCGGGAAGAGCAACATTTTCTGAATATAGGTTCACCACTTTCTTGTTAACAAATCCATTTGAGATTCTGTGAGAAGCGATATATTCGCATTGCATATGTTAACCCATTTATACTGAATGGAATTTTATACTCTTATTATCAATTGGACCAGTAAATTTCCGTTTTAAGGGTTGTTGGGTGGTATTTTTAATGTGTATTCAAATTTTGAAAAAAAAATTATGTAAGCATTCTGCTGCGTTTGACCTGGGTCTGCACCGTTTGCACATGTCCCACAAAAAGAACGCTATGCTTACATGGGTTAGTGATAGATTTTCCCGCGACTAGTCTGTCCCTTATGACAAAAACAGTAAGACCCTTGACATTCTGAGAAAATGTGTCGTATGCAAAGCGTATCTGAAGTTCCATATGGCTGGGAATTACATGTAAACGTCCGTTTGTGACAGCTAACATTGAATGGTCATTTCTGTGCTGATATTTTAAAACATTTGATTTAAAGACGTAAACGTGCATTAGTAAGTGTTCTCTTTACTGAACTGACCATTTGTCTCTATTGGCACCTCGATTGCGCATAATTACAAATTAGTCACTTCCTTCATATTCCTGTTGCCAAGGCATTATGTACATTTTCGATGGACTAAGGAGATGTATGGATCTTCCCAACCTTAATAAATGGACAAGTCCATTTCCGTTTTAAGGATTGTTGTGTTGTATTTTTCATTTTTATTCGAATTCTGATAGAACATTCTGTAAAGACATTATATGGGTTAATATACTACAATGCCTAGTTGATAATAGCATTTCAGTAAAGTCTAATGATTTTGTAACTGTCCCCCTATTATGAATCTCAGCATACTGCTTAGTGATAATACAAGGGGCTGGTTGCTTTACTTTGCTTGTGTTCTTGCTGTCACGTGACTGTTATTGCACTGTGTCTCTTCCTTTCTGTGCCGTGGGTTGGACTGCAGTCTGTGATTGTGGAATGCTGTACCTTTTTATCATGATTTTGTCCTCTGCTGATTTTTCCTATCAAACCTATCTTATTAACAAAAAATTTCACGCGTGTCAAGAAGAACATCTAGAGTGTCAATTTGGATACAGATAAGATCTGACGTTTTCTAACGTTTTGTTAGGCCTGATGTGGGTCCAAAGTGTTTGCAACGGCATCAGCAGACGATACTAGCGGACAAAAATATACTGATTGGCATTTTGACATAATTAGTCTGGCAATGTACTTGTGATACTTGATCGGATAAAAAAACTTTGTTTTCGCGAGTGTCTTTTTTTCAATTGAAATGGTTTGAAAAACGTTTTTTCGTTTTTCTTTTCTATACATTCTTTTGTTCGTACTGCATGTGTCTTGAAGAAAAGCGAATTGAAACCTTGTCGTTCATAGTCTTTCCTTCACAACTTTCAGTGTCAGTAGTTCTGTGTGAAATCTGCATGTAGAAATAAAATGGGGTTTAATGAATCTTTTTTATAGGCGACAAAGTAGATCACAAAGCATATGATATTAATAATTTGTAAAAAGTGTGCTATCCTACGTTGTTTTTTGTGTTTTTTTTGGATAATAAAGATTTAAAAAAAAACCCCGACAACTTGTGTGTCTCATTGTTAACAATCACTAAACTTTTGTAGATAGATTTTGATATATTACATGTATAATGTTGTTATATTTCGAAATGTTTTTAGATAATTAATTTTGATTCTTTACTCTTGAAATTTTGATAAACTGATAACGTTTGCACATAAACGTTGGCAATTATTTGGGGGTGGGGTCTGAAAAATTTACTTCCCTCTTGAAAAGTCACTTTTCAAAATCACTTTGCAAATATCTAGGTTGTCTCCGTTTTCTCGTGAAACGTTAACATGTCCTTTATTACTGGTTTCACATACCTGATGCAGCGTTACTTAGCACTGGATAAAACCATTACATATAAGAGCACTGGTAATCTTTCAAGGAACAGCTGAGAGTTAAAGACATTTTAAATGTTGCAAATTTGGAATTATATTATACGGCAGAAGGACGAGAGACTGAATGCATGTCGGTAAGTACTTCATTTCTGTTACCTACTAGCACGTGTAAAGTTTAGTGTCGTCTGATGATAACCTTTGCAAACAGTTTGGACCCTGATCAGGCCCGGGCCTGATCGGGATCCAAACTGTTTGACACTCGGATGGCATTCCTGAAAATTTGTTTTAAACAGTGAATTTTGAAAAATGTCAGCAGACGACAAAAACAACTAAAGCTACCCAGTAGGCAGAGTTAATAACTACTTTACCTTATAAACAAACGGCCTTCCAAAGACTACAGATGAAAATAACCGAAGATAGTAATAATTTTCTTATTTCTTAACAAAAACATCCTTTAGAGCACCCAAAACCTATGATAAAAATATATTCACAGTTTTACGCTCACTTATCTGCACCAAAGGAGCAGTCTGATCAGGGTTCGTAGTGTTTGCTTCTATGATTAATCTGAAGTTTACTTGAATATATGCACCATAAGTGTGGTTAGATGAACTGACCAACCCGACATGACCACAGCTGTTGACTTGGGCGTAGAGAATCAAACCAAACCCCAAAAAACATGCACCAAACGTAAAAACGGACATTTTCAAGACTCAAAAATAGTGTTAAAAGCTTATGAAGCATCTGAAATAGTGGCAGCAGAGCCACATGCGCGGATCCAGAGGGGGGCAGGAGATCCGGACCCCCCCTCCCCCCCTGAAAAATCATAACAGTATAGGTTCTCTTAGCAATACTGGTCCGGATCCCCTAAAAATGACAAAGCTACCAAACTAGCATTCAATGACGGGTCATCGTTGGCACGCCAGCGAAACGCCATTTAAAAGGCGTTTCGTTGGCGGCCCCCTTATAGTGGCATTCCACTCCTCTCTTCTCAACTAAAAAATAAAAACGTTGTCAGTGTCGGACCCCCTCTAGTGACACTTTCTGGATCCGCACATGAATAACCTGAACTAGTTGGAAGCAGAGCCATGCATTAAAGTGCAGTTTGGAAGGACATCGTTTCTTTAAATTCTGAGAAATCAATGTCAGCACTCTAAAAGTAAGCATAAAAAATCCGAAAATTGGATGTGTTGCCTGTTTAAAGCGCAAATAATCTAATAAATATGTATAGTAAAACCTGTGTAAAACGCCCACTCAAAGATAGACAAAGTAAAGTCAGTCTTAATGACAAATGGTTGCTTAATGAAGGTGAAAGGTATTGCAGAATGCTCCCCTTGGAGGATCTGCAATGCTTTTGACCTGCATTAAGCGATTATTAAGCTTGAAAAACATTTTTGGGGGTATTTTTGAGAGTGGGCGTTTAACACAGGTTTTTTACATGATTTTGTGGATGATAACTAATATAAACATGTTAAATAAGTAGTTGTTTTCAATCAAAACAAATATATCCCAATTAACTGCTTCGAGATACTGTTGACAATTGTAACATCAAGTCGGTCGTTTAAAATTGGTTAATACCTGATAGAGACACTTTTTAACGCCTTTGCAAACAGAGCAGACCCAGATCAGGCAGCTTTTGCCTGATCATGATCTTTGTTTGTTTATGAAAATATAATATATATCTAATCTTACACAAGTGGACCTGACAAGTATAATTTGTACGATGTACCAACATGAAAGTTTATTTATATACTTATTCATCGTGGGTGGAGCCTAGCATGAATATTCATAAAGGTAAGTGTTAAATTGATTAAGCAATGCTGAAACAACGTACCAGATACGACTGTTGCGAACATACCAGCATGGGGGTTGAGAAACGGGCCGTGAGCGAGGCACAATTCAGATGTCAAATATCGACATTTCATTAGGATATGGTCCAAATGAATAATAATGATGAGCTGTGGCATGAGATTTCCAACAATGTGGTATGTGCGATCAGCAAAGACTTAGACCAGCCTGCGCATAGTCGCTTAAATATTCTATGACTGTTAAGCTACTGACCAAATATCATTTGGAGTTTCTAAGCTTAAAAGGAGGCTGCACAGAATCGTCTGAGTCTACATTTGTCAAAATCACATATTATCTTAATTCTGCCCATAGGGCGAATACATGATTTTATGCCAATCTGATCTGCGTGTTATATGACCTGCCGCAATGACCTTTGGGAGGCTAGATTTGAACCTTCGCTGTGCACGTGTTTTCTTTCAGTAATCACATACCGCCCTTACATGATATATATGATGGATGTTTTGTGTACTATACTTCTACCACGACCTCTAAGTAATGACCCTCGATTCATTCAATTCATTTACCGTTACAATCACGCCTCAAAGCATTTTGTGGAAGTATACACTCCTCCTCTATTTTCATTCAATCCACTTGTAGGATTCAAGCATGTCAGTACAAGCAGAGTGGAAAACATTGTTGTTCCCGATTATATGGCTTCTCAGAAGCCAGCTGATCAGTATCTACACTGTTTTTCAAACAGGGGATATCCTTGTTCAACAGGATAAGTGGTAATTAAGAGAGGAAGATACACGCATACACTAGCGAAAGCATTGGAGTCAAAGCAACCAGCGAGACGAGTCCAAACACGCCACTGAAACCGTCACAAAACTGTGAGCGA
Source organism: Loripinus fragilis (assembly GCA_964019695.1). Classification (NCBI taxonomy): domain Eukaryota; kingdom Metazoa; phylum Mollusca; class Bivalvia; order Lucinida; family Lucinidae; genus Loripinus; species Loripinus fragilis. Next base: position 112,837,500 of record OZ026516.1, read on the forward strand.
TAAGATATGATGTGAAAGGCTAAAGAAAAATATTCTCAACTAAGCTGCACATAAATACTAAATTGCTGAAAATAAAGACTTTTCTTGCTTTCAAACTCTCAAATGTTGTGTCTATCATGCTAACAAGTGTTGGTACGAGTATTTTAACATTTATAAGGATGATACATTTCATGATCAGTTGAGTTGAGCAAAATTCCTGGTGTCTCGTGATTGTTGTTGTCCAGCGACTCTCCCTGGTTGGTCTGCAGTGTGTGCTTGTGGAATTTCCTGATCATACCCACTTGCTTTTTATAACCTTGGGGCCGCATTGAAATTACTACATGTGGCAATCTATAGCTGTTCGAGCATATTCTTGCAAAACGAATAAAGTGTGAAAGATTCCAATGCACTTTTGACTGCTCCTTCAGACCAGCAACTATGCAAAGTTAGCAAAAACACAAACTGATAAATAGATACAGTGGCTAAACTTTGATTTTTCTTTGTTGAAATCAAAATGTAACGGGCTTGCAGACAAATAAATCTCGAACCTTTATGACAGTTAACTATAAAACACCATTACAAAGAATCAAACTTAGGCTGCACGCTAACAATGACCATAGATCCAGATGAACAAAATAATTGGGCGTAAAATTGTGAATATTTTCTTACACATCAGTTTTAACATTTGTTTTGGGTGATCAAAAGAACCGTCTCGTTGAGACGGTTCTTTCAACGAGACGGTTCTTTTGAGTAACCACAACATATGTTTTGGAAGAGAAATAAGGAAATTAATTTTTAATTTAGAACTTTTATCTAGGGGCCGGAATGAGTCATCAAGAGGAAGATCTCAAGACATAATTGCAGTACACACAACACTAGATAAGTGTCTTCATGATGTACAAGCGGAAATCATTTTTCCCATAAAGAAGACAAATTGAATGATACATTTCTGGATGGAAATGTTCCTCATTTCCCTTTTTATGTAAAATATATTTTGCATCTTATTCGTTTTGCAAGAGAATCTTCTAATGTTAGTGACTTCAAAAATAGAATCCAATTTTGACTGCTTACTTAGGAAAACGAAGCTATTAGTATCGTGAACTTCGTAAAGCATTCTACAGCAGACACTTGAAGTTGATCGTTAAATACAATGCTGGTTTACAGCTATGGTTTCATATAAATGCACGACGGTTGGTGGGGCCTCATACTCAATGACGACGGTAATCTAAATCTTTCATCGGTTGTTGGTTAGTGCCGAATGCTTATCTTTAATTGGGAACACCATGGCTTAACTAGGGGTTTTCCTAAGCTCTGGGTTAACAGCCCATTTATTTGTTTCATCACAGTATGTTAACTTGATTTTATCGTTTAATAATTTCCCTGTGATGATGTACAAGTACTGTATTAGTTAGGAAGCCGCTTCAATGTGTGCCAAACTTTTTAGCTCACCCGAGCCTAAAGCTTTCAGTAAAGTTGCAAGATAATGATGAAAATTTAAAGTCGCTGGCCTCTTTTCTCGAAACATCAACAATGTTTTTTCTACGATATTATACAATGCTCAAAATTGTCCTTTTTAAAGGTAGATTTGCCATTCTATATAATAATGTAGTGGGACTGTAGATGTCCTTTATCATTTCAAGAATAAGCTGACAACATGTCAAAAGAGTAAACTGTGTTAATGTATGTGGTCGCGTTTTTGTGCTGTTACACTGGCGCTAAATTATTTTGTATATTTTACGCGATTGCACACCCTAACTACGAATGAGGCCGGTAGTGTGCACACAAAGAGTTTCAGACACTATGGTATTCTTTGACTTTTCGCTTACTGTAAAGGCGGCGCCTCAGGAATGCGTAATTAGAACAGGTCAATCTGAGACATAGGTAAAAGCTGAAAATGAGGCGTGGTTTTATTCAAAAGTTACTCTATCGTCTTGCGTCATTACCTTAGTCATTATTTAGTCCTTAGAATGCCGGCAAAATAACTGCATCTGGAAATGACTATTTAAGATAAGCATAATGGCAAACATTGTGGACCCAGACCAGACTGCTCCTACAGGAGCAGTCTGATCTTGGTCCACACTGTTTGTCTATATGGCTGTAAATATTTTAGTGGACGACAAAAACATACCTTTTGTGATTATGTGCTTTAAGAGTTAATACAAGTGAGTTCAGTGTGTATACGGTTAGGATTTTCATGAAATGCACGCACTTTTGCACGGCTCAAAAAGCTTATTAACTCTTTACCAAATTATAAACAAAACCTAATTTCCCTTCCTCAGCAGATGAAATAGCCGAACCACGCCCAGATATGAATATTAAAGTTGCCGCCTTTACAGTAAGCGAAATGTCTATTAATAACAGTTCAACTATGGAAAGTTGAGAGTAAAGTCAATATTTAGCACCAACAGAAACAGCTAACACATATGCTATTTCCATCTAAAAAGTCATATTGGTGTGATTATCGGTGTGTGATCAACTTAAGTACTGTCGCATTAATAGGAAACCGCGAAAAATCGACTTTTGGTTCACTTGTTCTGATTAGTTTCACTTGAACTGTTTATTATGCATGTACAATTACCTGCAGTATTTCTTTGAAAAACGATTCAGCCTGGCATTTATGCTAGATTTGTCTGTAATATGATGGAAGTTTTGGTATATTTTCTCTTGTTTTAAACATAGGAGTAAAACCGTTTAAACAATGGCTATAAACACTTTCAGTTAGCTAATAATATATAGATAAAATGAACGGTTGAATAATTCAGTCGTAAATATTTTAGGTCACTAAACACAGTATAGGGTGTGGCATAAAAATGCCAAAATCTAAATACATACAGACGTTTTCTTGATTTCGGATGCAAAAATATACAGTTCCTGAAACTATTTGTTCACTGATGCTCATTTTGAATTATTTAATCCTTTTCCTGCCTACAGTTTCCTCTCCTGAAAATTGTGCATGCTTTATGTCTGCTGCAAAATGTACCCTGATCAGAAATACTCATACGGAAACAGTGGGACTGCTCTTGTTAAGTCTGGTATGGGACCATACGTCAGGCGTGATCTGGATCCAAACTGTTTGACACTCTGATGGAATATTATATTTCTGAAAGAATTTTCTCAAAAAATTAGATTTTGAAAAAAATCAGCAGATAACGAAAAAGAAGGCAAAAATTTCCCAGTAAGAGTTACTCCTATATAACTCATAGGTCCAGATAAGGGAACTTTTTACATGTAAAATTGTGATTAATTTCTTACTCATCAGTTTAAACATATGTTTTGAGTGCTCTTTTGAATACCCACAACACATGTTTTGGTTTAGAAATAACAAAATGAAATTTTACACACTCTTATCTGGAGGCCTGTTCAAATAGTTGGGCCTTCTGAGTAGCTTCAGAATTAACAAAATGAAATTTTACACACTCTTATCTGGAGGCCTGTTTGAATAGTTGGGCCTTTTGAGTACCCACAACATATGTATGGTTGAGAAATAATAAGATATAGGGATCACACTTCTGTACAATATGTCTGTTGAAAATTATAATCAAATTAATTAAGTCAGCTGATCAGGATATGGGTCTTTATTGAAACACAAAATTTTATAACAGCTAAAAGTACACACCCAGATCAGACTGTTCATGAAGGAGCAATCTGATCAGACTACTTGCTCTCAATAAACTTTTTGATGAGGTACCAAAGTGTGTTGTGTGTATTAACCCTTAAAGGGCCAATCACGACTGCAGCAGACGACAAATTTTGCAACATTTTTCCAAATTTTCAGAAAAAATAAGGTATGATATTACATGAGAATTGTCTGCCAGCAGGCAAATTTCATTAACTCTTTTGCTGCCGTTCTGCGACCAATGGCAGAGTGCCAATGTCGCATTTATGCGACTGGGACATGTGGTTTGTTTCAGTGATGTGTATTACCCTATTTTGTGACATATCGTTGCAAATATGGGAGATAACCTGAACAGAAGACCTGTTTTTGGTAAACAAACCAGGAAATGGCATAAAAAAAATCGTAAAAAAATGTTATTTTCTCAATTTTAAAGCGAGTCAAATCAATTTTAGAGAAGATTAGGGCTGAATGGCGGCAGCAGCCTCACCCTACATGAGGTATGATAATGGAAAATAATCATTTCAGTGATATACGTGATATAAAATATGCTATTTGGAGGATTTAGATTGCATAAGGAAAGCAACTACATACAAAAAAAGTGTTTTAGGGTATTTTCTACAATATTTTGATCAAAATATGGCAAATTAATTAAAAGTAGGTCATATAAGGTAAGTGTCATTCAAGGTTAAGGTCACCTGATCCGTCTGCCCATCGAAAATTATGCTATCATGCTAAACAGTATATGTGCAATATTTGGTCAAAGTTTCACCATGGTTTTCAACCAAATTATGATTTTATACTATTTAAACAGCTAGACCTTCTGTTGTGACATTACCCAAAATATATTTGGCACTGAGAAGTACGTTTCCCCAGAAATTTGGCAGCGAAAGATTTAAATATCATGCCTTATTTGTTAATTTTGAAAAAGCAGCATTTGAAATTGTCGTCTGCGGGCTTTATGGTATTGTAACAGTTTTCTGGTATACTTCTGTTTGCTTTTTTGAAAGGTAAATCTTGTGCATAAGGTGAGATAAGTAGTAGGGCTATTTATAGAACACCGTACTTATCTATCAAGACCAGTAACTGAACTGAGTGTGTACTGCCCCTTTTCAGTATGTTTTATGTCAACACATTTTTAAAGATTATTTGAATAAAAACCTTTTATTAACTTACTAAAAGATGAAATGTGGAAATTTTATAATTAGGGTAAATTCTTTTCCCAATATTCTATCATTGCTACTTGATTTTGTTGAATAAACAATAAAACCAGGTTGTAAATGTAGACCATACGAAAATAATCTTTCTTGAGATATAAAATGCTGGCTTGCTGTGTAAAATCATACTTACCTGGTACAGGAGATACCGTGATCATCAAGGCGGTTCTCCCAGAAAGAGGCTCTTCCATTGCACTTTGGCTGAGCTGACGTCTGCGATAGCCCCAAATGTGGGTTACTCGGGTACGCAATTTATGTGTGTGGGGGACTGCGTTCGCGCTATCCCCTGAATAATTAATAACAAAGAAGTCCTCACTTTAAAATTCCCCTCAAATTTCCCTTGTTTCTCTAGACCTTGGCCATCTGTTTCTTTCCATAACTTTTTCAAAAAATTCTTTCAAGAACACTATCCGAGTGTCAAACAGTTTGGATCTAGGTTAGGAACCACATTCTGATCTGGGTCCAAACTGTTTGCAAAGGTTCTCAGTAGACGACAAAAGTTGCTGCTAGCAAACTTATTTGATGAAAAATTGTTTTAAGGCCTGGAGCCAGTCTAATAAAGGTCCACACACCCTGCTTATCTTTGAACCCTGTAGCACTCAGAATGGCTAAACTGTATCAAGTTTTTGCTATTCTGCACTATACAATATGGTTATGTCCTTCCATAAAAAAATGTTTGTTTGCTGTCACCCGACTGACACTGACATGCCTAAAATATTTTATTGCCTTTCAGAGAAATAATTTTTTAATTCTAATTTTAGTCATTTTTTCTTTATTTTAAATGTCTTTTTTTTTAAAAAAAAAATCTACCTACCTACCTATCTGGAAAATTATGTGTAGGGTGACTACAAACAAACAAAAATATTAAGGATGGCCTAAGAACTGAATCGTATAAATACCATTAGGCTAATTAATTTCTTCAATTATGATCATTGACATTTAATTTTTCCCAAATGTGTTTTAGCTTTGGAAGCTATTAAACCTTTTTTAACCCCACCAAAATTTTACTTTAGACGACACTTGAAATTTTGTTGCTGTCTCAAGAAAGCAAATAAGGCTTGATATTTCGTATGAATCATCTGCTGGCAGCTGATTCGCATGAAATATCAAACCTTATTCTCCCAGGAATTCAAGAAAGATTACTCAACTTTTGTAATCTGCAAAAGTCGTGAAGGGTCAAAAGGTATTCTTTTTGACAAATTGATGATTTAATAAACTCCATATCAGTTAGGCCAACTCTGAAATTTAAAAGAAATTGGCATTTAATTTCCAAGGGATTTTCCTTAGCCACACATGCACACATGGGGCCAAATACAGACCCTTCCAAATTGGATAATACGCTAAATTTTACCCAAAAAAATCCCTTTTTCTTTGAATAATACAAGTGCAAACAGGATTGTATTTAACATGGCAAGCCAGTTTACCTTCTTGAAGGGTAGACTCTGAAAAAATGAAGCTATACATTTTATTTCAAACTGCAAATTACATGTTTTGTTTCCATTTTTACCCAATTTGGTAGCTTTCAATAAGTATTAACTTTCCTAAAATCATCTGCCTCAGGATAAGTGGGGATTCAGAGAGATAAAGATTAAATCACTGCCAAATTGGTACTGAGGCAACTTGCAAAATTGAAGGGGATATGTTTTTATTCATATCAAAATGTTTTTGTTTGTATTTTTCATATGTATTTAGATTTGATGACAGGTATGGCATAAACATGTATCTATGAATGTGCAGTAATATTGTATAAGTTTTAGGGTAAATGTTGGAAAATTTTAAACACTTTTCTCTTTTTGTTTTTAAATAATATTTGGGTTATCAGGACTGGAATTCACAAATGCTTGTCAGAATAGCAAACAGGGAAGACCTTGATCAGACGGCTTCTTCAGAAGCCATCTGATCTGGGTCTGCACTGTTTGTCTAGGCCTTTTTGGCAGGCGACTAGTGTTCAAAATTTGAGAACATTTACCATAACTTACAAATGTGCAGTAATATTGTATAATTACTAACTTGCATGATGGGTATAGACTGGCTCCAGTCTCTAATGTCATTTTTTTGTAGTAAAACTGATAATCTTTCAAAGATAGCAATTTATAAACTTTACTTGGCTTGGACGTCACTAACTTTGACTATCAGAGAGGATAGAACTTCAATAAGATGAATTTTTTTTCATAGTTCAATATAATTATAAATGTAATTATATACATTTAGTGGACTGATGCCAGTCTACTACAGAATACAGAGCAGTCTTTTTATTACACACTTCATTATAACACAGATTTGGATAGTAACATGGTCATGTTGTGGCTCCCAAAGTCTTTTACCATGGAATTTTACAAAAGAATATTATAGGAAAATGACCACTTCGTGGTCATGCATTTTTGATAATATACACCATGAAATGGTCATTTTCTATAATATATACCATGAAATGCCCATTTTCTATAATAAATACCATGAAATGGTCATTTTTCTATACTTGTATCCATTGTTAGACGTGGCTCACTTATAATACAGTCCATTCCTATGGACCCCAAACATAGCGCTATAAAGGTAGACTGGCCCCTGTCACTATTGTTATTGTTTTTCCTTACATGTCTCTGAATGGGCGAATTACATTTGAGCAGCAATCATACCGTGAAGGAGTATGAAATGAGGGGAGAACCATACAGCCAAAGAGCGGATGGATAATTCATTCAAATGAGAAAATTTGTATTACATGTACCTGTAATGACCAATATTGCTCAGTGCTAAATAAGTGATTGGGAGTGCATTTAAGTGGTGGATCCAGAGGGAGTTCGCACCCCTCCCCCCTATTAAATATCCTATGAAAATGAAATAATTTGGTCTCACTGAGACCAAATTATTTCATTTTCATGGGATATTTAGGATAAATGAGATAAAATCAGCAAAACGAACCCCATACCTTTATACTTATGAGCCCCTTTTCCGGCAATCATTGATCCACCCCTGCATTTGGATTTTTACCTGGAAAATTCTCTCATTTGAATGATTTAAACATCCGCTCTTTTGCCTTAAGGTTTTCCGCTCTTTCGTAAAAATAAATCTGCTCTTTCATATTATGGATCCGCTTAAACGTAAATCTTCCCTCTGAATTGCCTCTTTAATCCAAGCTAAACTGTTAACACTGGCTGTTGCCATATCTTTTCAGTCAGGGAACTTGAGCCTGTAAAATATTTAGAGCTGTTCAAGATTTGTGTCCCTTCCAATGGCAAAGCAAGAAATCTGAAAAAGTTACACACAACAAAGGGAGGCTACTGGATCAAGCAGTGATTCTCTTCAATTGTGTCCCTTTTCAAAATGGCAACTTCTCTCTGGGAGCAAATTCTTTACTTTAAGGGCAGTTCCTTATGGTATTGAAAATCACTTTACCACATAAGGTGACCTCCCTTGAATGTTACTTTTTTTATAACGCACATGCGTAACTGCTTAATGGGAGCTACGCTGATGCCTTCATATGAAGAAATAAAATTATAAAAAAGAAAGATAGGGTCTGGTGCCAGACTACTATGTCCTATTTGCATTTGGGTGCTTACAAGTATTTGCTTGTGTAACAATATTATAACAATATTATATGAGTCTACTTAACTTAACTATTTGTCTGCTAATGTCTAACTGAATGTTAGGAGGATGTTAAGTTAATATCAAATGTCCCTACAACAGCTTAGGCTATACAGGGACGAGTCTTTGCCTACTAGTGTCATTCACTGATAACTTTTACAAACAGTTTGGACCCAGATCAGGAAGGACAGAATGTCGTTCCTGATCTGGATCCAAACCGTTTGACACTCTGATAGTGTTCCTGAAATAATTTTTTGAAAAGGTTATTTTGAAAATGTCAACAGACCACAACAAAATCATGGAAAATTAACCAGCATGCAAAGAGTTAAAAAAAACATGGTACCTTTATTTTTGGATCATATATAGCTTTCTGTGACGCAGCTTCAGTAAAATATGAATATTTTCTTTTAATTTTCTACAGCGTTGGCTGATTTTTCTTTTAATTTTCTACAGCGGTGGCTGTTTCTTAACATCTTTCTCTGCATGACTATAATCATTAACTCTACAATTCCTAGTAAATTTCTATGCCTTTTCTTCATTTGCTCTTTTTTATTTCAAAATCAACTTTTTTAATACAATTTTGCAGGATTACCATGGGAGTGTCAAATAGTTTGGAACCAAATCAGACCCGGCCCTGAGGTTATAAAACTTTTTTCGTGCTCAACTCAACTGAGCACGAAATTTCAACTGCTCATAAAAACTAAAAAAACAACAAATAAAGAAGTTTCTTGCTTTAAAGTCTCTCAGATGTTGTATTTATCATGCTAATAAAAGTTAAAATGCCAACAATTGTTGGCATTTTAACATTTATGAGCAGGATAAAGTTTGTGCTCAGCTGAGTTGAGTATGAAAAAGTTTTATAACCTCGGGGCCAGACCTTTTGTTTATCCTGATCTGGGTCCAAACTGTTTGCATTTGCATGGGATATCAGCAGGCAACACCAACAGTTAAAAGAGGTGCTAATGTTGTTGCTACTAAAATCTGCTACTAACACTTACAACATTATATACATTAACTCTTGTCCTACTAGATCCTGGCTTCGAGGTTATACAACTTTTTCATACTCAACTCAGCTGAGCATGAACTTTATCATGCTCATAAATGTTAAAATGCCAACAATCATAGTGGAATTTGGAACCCCTATATTATGTAGTTTATGTGCCAACCAAGGTTATAAAAGTTTTTTCATGCTCAACTCAGCTGAGCATCAAAATTTATCATGCTCATAAATGTTAAAATGCCAACAATCGTTGGCATTTTAACATTTATTAGCATGATAAAGACAACATCTGAGAGACTTAAAGCAAGAACCTTCTTAATTTGTTGGTATTTTAGTTTTTATGAGCAGTTGAAATTTCGTGCTCAGTTGAGTTGAGTATGAAAAAAGTTTTATAACCCCCCGGGGCCTCAGATTTATCCTTATATTTAGAACATTGTAGATCCAGATCAGCTGATCAGGATCCACACTGTTTTCCATTCTGATTGAGAATACATGCTTACAACTGGAATGCTACAGGATAAAAACAAGACACATTTATCCTAGCTTAGTACTCACAGTGTAGGACCGGAAGTGTACGGTATTTGTGCTTGTACATTCTTTTGAGATTGTACATCGACGGATAAGTTATTTGTGCAAGGCGGTCGCTTGGAAACGGTAAGCAGATTTGTAGTTTTTGTCAGTTTTGATTATTTTTCTGTGAAATAAAGTATCGGCATTGTTTGCGTAATGACTCGGGGACATTTCAGGTGCATGTACATGTTATTCAAAGTCACGGTTTCGCAACGAAAAGACTTTAATCATGTCAACATAAGAATTGTGAAAACATCTGACATAAAAAAGACGCCGTTTTTGAGATGTTATCGAGTATCCTTTTGAAACTTTATATGTCAATAACAAAAAACAGCAATAAAAATGAACGGCACTATCAAGTGTATGTGAGTTTATTCTCACAATGAGGTAAAAATGCTAAGTAGGTCATCGGTTTCAATGCTAATTTTTGTACGGGGTATTTGCAAAAGTCAACTTTGCGTTTGTACAGGTATCTGTCATTAGTTTGTACAGTAATTTGGGTAAGCTAATTTTCAGAAAACGCATTTTATTTCTTTTGTTAGTCATAATTAAATAGATAAAGGGTTGTCGCTTTCAAAGTACAGACGTTAAAGTTATAATATCATGGTATATCGTAATGGCAGCAAGTTAAACTGCTAAATTTCAAGTGCCAGTGTAATGAAATAGTTGATCCCCTTGGAAAAATTATCCCCTTTCCTAATACTATGACTCCCATTGCATTGGAGCCTGCATTTCGGTCTGAAAATGGCGAAAACCCTCAGCCAAAAGAAATCTAGGCTGAAATTATAGTTTATAAAACACAGAGTCCGGCAATAATAACGCGATTCAATTGACTGAAAGTTTTATCTGGCCAGTCGATACGTACATAGGCGTTTGGAATTAGATCTGAGTATGATGCAAGTCATCCGGGGACAAATCCTCTTAATTGTATTGCCAGATGTTTAGATCATACGAGGGTCATCCAATTAGGAATTGGACTTTTTCTATAGCGCAATCAGTTTACATGCTAGACAGATGAAATTCGGTATATACCTGGTACGTCTTGTTAGCCATTCGCACATAACGTCAGGTGTGCGTATGATGACGTCATCAATCGTGACGTCACGTCGCGCACTGGTATTCGAAGCACAATGGCCACGTTCACTGCCGTTGAACAACGAGCGTATATAAAAATCGAGTACTACAGAGATACTAAAAGAGTTAAAATACTGAATACCCTGAAAAGTGTTTGTGGTAAAGATGCTCTTCCGAAAACTACAGTTTACCGATGGACTGACGAATTTAAAAAGGGGATATGTTGGTTTTGAAAACAAGCACAGTCCAGGACGGCCAGTGGAGGCAACCGCACAAGAAAAAATACACAAGCTTTTAAAAACTGACAGAAAATCGTATTTAAACGAAATTTCAGAAGGCTATAATAAACAAAAATACCATAAAATAACTTAAGATATCTGATTTTAAGCAGAACGGTTAAAACAGATCTGAACAAATAAGAAAATCTAATAAATAAAATTTTACTTTTCGCAACGCTATATCCCGTAGTTCTCATACAAATCCATGTTGTCGGTGCTCATTAGAATCGTCTCATTTAGACGATTGTAATGGATACTTCAACTAAGGGTTTGGATGAGAAATAAAGGATTTAGCAAGCTAAACATTCCTTTTATCTAGAGCTCTTTTTTGTTACATCGAGTCAATTCACTATATAAAACATCCTCGACATGACATCTGCCCGAAAATAAAACAAAAATCAGCGTATATGTACTTCAGCAGGTGACAATCGACAAAACAACAAATTCAATAGAATATATGTAGTAACCCTTTTGTGTCTATAGCAATATGCAAACACTGTTAAGTCCGTATATCATTGAACAGCTGCTATTGCCTGACTACATATGTACATGTATGTAAGTGAAATTACTTGACTTCTTTCAATGCATTAGCCAGACGTAGCAACGACAGAACTCATAATTTACCTTTGAAACAATCACAAAACCATCATCTTTTGCCGAATAAGGGGCCATAACTCTAGTCATACATGTGCGATCCAACCCTAAGTAGAACCTGAGCAATGTCTTATTACCATACATATTTTCTATAAGTTTAATTAAGATTGCTTAAGAAATGTGACTTCGAGTGTTAACGAACTAAAAAACAGCATTTTTGCTGAATAAGGGGCCATAACTCTGGTCAAACATGTGCAATTATACCCAAAATCTAACTAGGTCCAGGTCTTTTTGCCACACATATTTTCTATAAGTTCATTAAACACTGATTGAGAAATCCGAAAAAAACCCAGCTTGTTTTGCCAAATAAGGGGCCATAATTCTAGTCATACATGTGCTATCCAACCAAAAATTGAACTTGAGCGAGGTCTTATGGCAATACATATTTGTTTAAAGTTTAATTAAGATTGCTAAATAAATGTGACTTCTAAAGTGTTAACGGACTCAAAAACAGCATATTTTGCCGAAAAAGGGGCCATTACTCTATTCATACTTGTACGATCAAACCCAAAACCGAACCTGAGCGAGATCTTATGGCCATACACGTTTTGTTCAAATTTAATAAAGATTGCTAAAACATGTGGCTTGTAGGGTGTTAACAAACTCAAAAACAGCATATTTTGCCGGAAAAGGGGCCATAACTCCGGTCATACATGTTCCTTTATTTGTACAAACTTGAAAGTCCTTCACCTAAATATGCTTTACACCAAATTATTTATACTATTGGACTACTAATTCTTTAGAAGAAGATTTTTTTTTAAATTTGAAAAATACTGGTTTACAATTCGGGAATATGAAGCCTTGAAGTCCCCTTGCATGACCTTTACAATTCGCAACACTTTCATTTGAACAAACTTGAAAGTCCTCCTCCTATAGATGCTACATGCCAAATATTAAGGCTCCTGGATAGCCGGTTCTTGAGAAGAAGATTTTTTTAAATTTGTCCAAAAAATACCCCTTTTGGGGCCCCTCCTGGCTCCTTAAGGGGGCGGGGCCTCACCATTTGTAAAAATCTGTAAGCCCTTCACCCAATAATGCTTGTGACCAAATTTGAACCAAATCACCCCGGGACCAGTAGTTTCAGAGAAGAAGTCATTTAAAGGAAAGGTTAACGAGCACCGAACGCCGGACACTGACCATAGTAATAGCTCCCCCTAAGTATAGCTCAGGGGAGCTAAACATGGATGCACCCAAATATTGAAGTTTGGAGAGGTATCCAAGATTTGGAATCAGAGTGTTGTATTAAACTTACGTTCAAGATTCATTTTAGGACTTCACATAACTTGAATCATTATTCAAGATATTCTCTGGCATATATTTTATGATCAGCTACTAAAGAGTTTTTTTTTTATCACAAATACGCTTTCTTACAGAGGTATAGGGCTGCAGATGACTGTACAAATTTTTATGGCAATTTCCAAATACCGGTTCAATTGCCGTTCAAATAACCGTACAAATATGGAATTAAACAGTGCAAACAAAAACCCCTCCCATGACAGTTTTATTGTATGCATCGATAAACAAGCCTATAAACTAAGTTTACAGATTACTAAAAATGTGAAAAATAGTGAAAAACTGAAATAAACAAATGTCTGGTTGAAGATATCGAGCTTGCAAAGACACTGAAACTCGGACGAAACCAGGTGATAGCGTGATTTTCGTTGTTTTGTGAAACTTTCGGATTTAATGAAAAAAATCGAATAGTGGAAATCGATAGCTCAGCCTGTGTAACCTAATTTCCATCCACCAGAATTCCACTTAGAATGAAAGGCGTTTGAAAAAAGAGAAACTTCTTGTCAACCTACCCCTCGCTTCATTGCACAAATAACTTATCCGTCGATGTACAATCTCAAAAGAATGTACAAGCACAAATACCGTACACTTCCGGTCCTACACTGTGGTACTGGTTCAACCCAGGAAGACCCGTCCCTGTTTAACTGAAAGATTGTTAATGGGACGTGAAGAATCAAATCAAACAAACAAACAAACAAATAGGTTAAAAAATGGGGAGGATTGTAGTACATAAACAGATTCAGCATGACAAGGGTTAGAATCAACATTTTTCCTCAGACATAATCAAATGAAATAAATTATTAATATTTATATGGGCTTCAAAGCAAAACAACTGTCTTCGGGGTTTAGGAACAACCTGCACATCTGCGCAGGCTGATCAGCGCCTTTGTTATTTGCTTATTGGAAAGTATCATATCTAGACTTATAAATACGAGCAAAATTTCAATTTTCTAGCTAGTCTCTGTAGCTGATCAGGTTGGTTTGAATCTCACTATGTCGGAAACCCGGAAGACAAATTTTCTCATGTCACGACCCATATAATGATGAATTAGAATATTGATGGAATAAAAAATAGAATTCATATTTTGTTTAATTATTTGCCTACTAGTGGCCTCTACTGATAACCTTTGCAAACAGTTTGGACCCAGATCAGGCCCTAGAAAAGGTCGAGCCTGATCTGTATCCAAACTGTTTGACATTGATGGTATATTCTGGAAAGAATTTTTCAAAAAAGTTGATTTAAAAAAATCAGCTCATGACAAAAAGCATGCAAAATTTACCCAGTAGGCAAAAAAAATAATACATTTTTTTAAATAAGGTCTTTTCTATTCAGCCTACAACAATTTTTTGTATAAGTATCAATACAGTCCTATGGAGGAACTTGTTCACTGATAGGCATCTGCTGTAGATTTAGTAGGCATTATCCCTCAAAATGAGGTACTGCTACCATGTTCATGTGCGGATCCAGAAAGTTTTGTCAGAGGGGGTCCAATTTGTTCCCCCCATTTTTCCAACTTTGATGTTGTTTTTTTTAGTTCATGAGGGGGAGAGGGGAACCAAATACCACTATTAGCGGGCCATCATCGGCCCGCCAGCGAAATGCCATTTAAATGGCATTTCGCTGGCATGCCGTTGATGTCCCAACATTGAATGCTGGCTTGGCAGCTTTGTGATTTTTCTGGGGATCCTGACCAGTATTGTTAAGAAACCCTATATTTTAGTGATTTTTCAGGGAGGCGGGGTCCGGACCCCCTGTCCCCCCCTCTGGATCAGCGCATGATGTTTACCTTCTTGATTGAATAGTCTAACTGCCCCAAATCATAGCATATGAATGTACATGTATATGAAAAATGTATCTGAATCTCTGAGGTCTTAGCAATTCTACGTAGTTTCCTATTTTGTGCTTTTAAAATTTATATACACTATAGAACTTCAATGGCTCGAACTCTGATGGCTCATTCACTTGGGCTGGCTAGAACTATCATCATGGTCCCTACATGTCATTTTAGGCATAATCCACCCTGGATGGGTAGAACTACCATTGGCTAGAACTATTATTCATGGTCCCAAGTCTGTTCGAGCCACTGAAGTTCTACTGTAGTTTTGTTATTTTGTGCCTTCAATTGTAATTGTGTCTCTTTGTGCATATGTGTTTCTGTGCATCTGTTTGTAGGGTACATTTTTTTTCATTCAAAAAAAGAAAGACAACTTCTTTTAAAATGCTTGTTTTAACTTTAGAGTCCCCCCCCTCCATTTTCAATGGGAGGCAAAAAGTCTCATTGCTGTCAACACATCCCCATGTACGAGGCCCTCATACATTTTGTGTATGTACGTATGTACAAAAATTGGATTTCTGTTTAATATCTTTTAAAGAGTTTAGTAGACTAGATTTATGTTTTATTCAATATATACTATGCACAATAAGTTTAGCAATTCCTTATGTTTCGCAACTTTTTGTGCTCATCTTTGTACAGTGCCGATCAATTTCAATTGCAATGACGAGAACAGGATCTTAGGCAAATGAAACCACGAAATTTCAGATGCCATTCTTTAAATAGGCATTTAGGGAGAGCAATAATTGCAGAAGGGGTCAGTAGGCAAAAATCACATCCGTTGTAAGTAATGCTAAAATGATAAGCATGTGATTTGTCGTTTGGTGGTCTTTCATCTTCCGCATGCATCATACGCATATAAAAACTATTGGTTATGTGACAGATGTGATAGAGATTTCATGCTGAAAAAACCAGCTGCCATCAATGACGTCAAAACGTAATCATCATTTGATTAAACTTCTAATGTTAATTGGCGTGCCAATTCAACAGAGACTCAGTTTACAAAGATATCATAGGCTTACAATGTAACTCATCTTATGGTTGATTAAAACCTTAAGTTACTGAAAAATCGTGCGACGCATTTGCGAGATAATGGTGACGTTAGATTTTATCTTTCTGCTTGTGCACTGTAGTAGTGAAGATGTTTCATTCAGCATTATTTGTCTGAATGTGTTCGAAGGCATCAAGCAGTTTTACTTGTTAATGTGGTTCAAGAAAACCAGATTAGAAACGCCTTTCAAAGGTGATAACGTAAAAGCATTAGTAAAAACGTCAAATTGTGAAAACTTGGTCCTTTATTTCTCTGAGAAAGATCAGAAAAGTGCAGCATTTGCTATGCTTTTTTGTTTTTTGGTGACCAAACAATCGTTTGAATATGGTTTCGGCTTCCCCCAATGATCAGTAATACCCACGTTACCCGCTAGTCTTAAAATTAAACGTCACTTTAGCACAGCCGCAGCGTTTGGTAATTCTGTATTTTTTAAATGAAAAATCTTGTCAGATGATCGGCGCTTGTATCTTCATGATAACAAATGAAACTTGAGATCTGATGTGGATGGGCTCACCCATACAAAACAATAATTGCTAAATTTATTGTGCATAGTATATTATATTGTCATAAGTTTAACTAATTCATAACATAAACTCAAGTTTGGTTTGTGTAAAATCCACCTGTTATTATGGGAGTTATGGCCCTTTTTGTAACTTGTTTTTAGCAAAATGGTGGTTTCCATGCCATGTCTTTTTAAACTCAATAAAATCGGGTCTGCTGTTTTCTAATATTATAAGTTCTCTCTATTTCTGAAGGATCCGTTTTTCCAGATTATTTTGAGTTGATTTGATTCATATTTTATACAAAATGTATATTATCATACAGGTGAGTTTGGTTAAATCAGTTATTGTCAGAGTTATGGCCCCTTTTCTACTTCGTTTTTGGCATTGAGTCTGTTCATTGGAAAATGCTAGCTTAACCCTGAAAACAGGTACCTTGGCAAATAGTGAAGACCCAGCTGAAATGCAGCATAATGCCTTCGGTAACACATGTTTCAAGAAACGTGACAGTCACCTCATCACATACAGGTCCGGTAATACAGCAACCCAGATAGACTTCATGTTATTTCGAAAGAGCCTGCGCAAACTTGTTATGGATGTGAAGGTGATTCCTGGAGAGGAGGTTGCTCTGCAGCATCAGCTCCTTGTGTGCGACATGATGATTGACATGCCGCCCCAAATCAAGCGCAAATTCACCCCACATCCAAAAGTGTGGAAGCTCAGAGATCCTCAAACATGTAGCCAATTCCAGGAAGTCTTCAAGGCACATGTGCCCGCTGTGGAAACTGAAGCGGCTACTACTACTGAGGAAATCTGGGTGAAACTCAAGACAGGTTTGCTGAAGACAACAGAGGAGGTGTGGGGCACAACAAAGCCCCACCGATGGCGACGTGAAACTTGGTGGTGGAATAAGGAAGTAGATGTTGCCATCACAGCCAAGCGCCAAGCTTTCAAAGCATGGAAGGCTGGCAAATGCACACGAGCATCATATTACACTGCCAAGCGCATCTCCAGACGTGTGGTGCACCATGCACGCCACGAAGCAGACAAGGTGGTCTATGAGGGCATTGACCACAAGTCGTCTGATATCTTCCGCCTCGCCAACCAGATGAGGAAAGAGAATGTTGATGTTGTAGGCGACAAGCCAGTGAAGAATGACACTGGGGAAATGTCAATGAGCGAGGAGGCAAAGCAGAATGCATGGGCTGAACATTATGAAAGGCGTCTCAACGTTGAATTTGACTGGGACCCTGATCACCTGTCCAATGAACCTCCGTTAGAAGGCCCGCCTATCCCAATCATTATTGACATGGTGAAGAAGGCCATATCAAAGATGAAGTTGGGCAAAGCTGCAGGTCCATCAGGCATAGTTGTGGAGATGATCAAGGCAGCAGGTGATACAGGTGCCACCATGATCTGAGATCTTGCTACTGTGATTATCCGTGATAGCAAGGTCCCAACTGACTGGGAGAAAAGTTTCATTGTCTGCCTTTACAAGGGCAAGGGTGATGCTTTGGATAGAGGCAACTATCGAGGCCTCAAGCTGACTGAGCAGGCCATGAAGATCCAAGAGACATAAGAGAGTCATAAGACAGGTGGTGTCTATTGATGACTCCCAGTTTGGCTTTGTCCCAGGAAGAAGCACTACAGATGCAATCTTTGTGGTCCGGCAGCTGCAGGAGAAATACCTAGCAGTGAACAAGAGGCTTTATATGGCCTTCGTGGACCTAGAGAAAGCATTTGACCGTGTCCCTCGGAAGGTTATCTGGTGGGCCCTGAGAAAGCTAGGCGTTGAGGAATGGATTGTGCGGTTAGTCCAGGGAATGTACGCTAATGCACGAAGCTGGGTTCGTGTTGGCGAGGGTTTCAGCAAAGAGTTTGAGGTGAAGGTCGGGGTCCATCAGGGATCCGTACTCAGTCCCTTGCTCTTCATCATTGTGCTGGAGGCCTTGTCACGTGAGTTTCGGGCTGGTGTTCCCTGGGAGGACCTATATGCAGATAATCTTGTCATCATTGCTGACTCCCTAGAGGAATGTGTCAGGAGGCTCTTGATATGGAAAGAAGCCATGGAGAAGAAGGGAATGAGGGTAAATGCAGGAAAGACAAAGGTCATGATCTGTGGTACAGGCCTGGACCTCTTGCAGAGTTCAGGCGAATACCCATGCGCTGTCTGTCGTACAGGAGTAGGCAACAACAGCATCTACTGCAATGGCTGCAAACTTTGGGTGCATAAGAAATGCAGTGGGCTACAACGACTGACACCAAATCCTGATTACAGGTGTGCATGGGAAATGCTCGCCCTATTGACGGCAGACCACAGAGTGAAGTCCAGGTCGGACCTGATAAGCTTGAGGTGGTAGCTTCCTTCTGCTACCTAGGTGACATGGTTTCTGCTGGTGGAGGCTGTGAATTGGCGGTCACTATTCGTGTGAAAACCGCCTGGAAGAAGTTCAGGGAGCTACTACCAGTTCTCACTTCCTGCCACCTCTCTTACAAGACCCGTGGCCATGTGTACAGCTCTGGCGTGCGGAGTGCCATGCTCCATGCCAGTGAAACTTGGCCACTTACCAAGACGAACCTGCAGCGCTTGCAACGCAATGATAGGGCCATGATCAGACAGATCTGCAGTATCAAGCCAGAGGATGTGGCCAGGGTAAGGTCAAGCGAGCTACTGGCAAAGCTTCAGCTTGAGGATCTCGACCTCATTTTGAGAGAGAGAAGGCTTCGCTGGTTTGGGCATGTGGCGCGTTCGAATGGTGCAATCAGAACAGCATATGATATGCAGATTGACGGCAAGCCGGGGGCAGGGAGGCCCAAGCAAACATGGAAGAAACTGACAGAGAAAGACTGCCGTGAGTGGAAGCTCACCACAGTTGACCCTCAAGAAAGGAGCACCTGGAGATCAGGTGTGAGATCTGCTTTGCGTGCAGCTAGCCAGTTACCTGGAAAGGGGCCCACTGATGTGGATGATGCCCCTGCACCTGCACGTTAATCAAAAATCCGATTATGATTATGATTATCAGGGTCTGCACTGTTTGCAAAGATAAAAACAAAGCTTTGTGACAAAAATGCATCATAATTTAGAAATTTCTACCTGTGACCCCCACCCCTTTAAAATACAGAATGGGGACAATTCCATACTTATTCTATTAACATGCATGGGAAAATCCATCAGAATGAAAAGGGTTAATAGATATTGTATACTTGTTTTTTTCAGGCTACGCTGATGAAAACCTGTGAACCAATTCAACAGTCGGGTACCTCCAAGTCAAACTCTCTGTTTATGTTAACAATGTTGCTGTCATTTGGACTGGCATCTATACCAATAGTCTTTATGATTGGCAGGTAGGTTGCATACCTTCTGTTAATATTTGTACCAAGATTTGATTATGCATGCAATATTATTGCATAAAAATCTATGTCAACCGATTAACGGTCATGTTTTACCCAGCACAAACCTGGGTAATTATTAACAAGGCAATTACCATGCTGTTAATGCACCGATTTGATACCTTAAATACTTTTGTTCTGTCTCACTATGCTAGAAACAAATAGAAACATAATAAACAAATATAGTTCGTCAAAGATTAATAATGTAACATTGGCGTAGCTCCCATTATGCAGTTAAGCATGTGCTTAATAAAAATAGTAACATTCATGGGAGGTCACCCAATGTGGTAAAAGTGATTTATCATACCATAAGGAACTGCTCTTAAAGAAAAGAATTTGCTCCCCTTTAAGAGAAGTTCCCAATTTAAAAAGGGACGCAAATGAAGAGAATCATTGCTCAATCCAGTAGTCTCCCTTTGATGTGCGTAACTTTTTCAGCATTCTGGCTATGTCATTGTGTAATAGCAACTCAGTAAACTAGACACAATAAACTATATCTGCAACTGCAATAACTGGATGCTTTGATACCACTGTAATGACTTTTTCAAAATACTATACATTTTTGAAAATTAGGGCCCTGATGAATCGAACAAAAATCAATGTTCAAATCAGGAGATTCACATGGGTTTAATCTTGAAAATACTTCAATGAGCCCTGAATTATTTGCATGACATTATATATGGAAAGCGTTGAAGACCATGCAGACTGATCATTTCGCTTGTGTTTTTGTTTTCGAAAACATTGCGTACACCTATGACGTTGTGATGACATTATGGCGTTCAAAAGTTACAGCTGACGCCATTTTGTAAAGAGAATTCCAGTATAAGAAAAGGGATATTTTAATGTTTAGCAGCCTTTTCACTGCGGTTTGAATAAGGTTAAATATGCAAGAATTAGTCACATTGCATTAACACTTGCCGGGTCCCTCGGGAGCTGTTTGAACACTTGGCCTTTTTGCCTCGTGTTCAAACTGCTTCCTTGGTACCCGGCATGAAAAACCCTGTGTGATCCCTATATTCATACATTTTACAGGTTGGCCCTTTAACTCAAACTACCAATTACTTGAAGTGAAACACTGGTCCCATGAACTTTGAATTAGTAAGTGTTAATGACTAAATGTAAATACCTTAAAAAAATAAAGGCTTTACTTAATTACTGTATTTCAATTTTAATTGCAGTATGTCACCATCTCAAGGTTGTGGGCCGTTCCGTGTATACTCCCAGGACAATTATGTGATGTTTGATGCAGTCACCAACCTAGTGAATGGATTCCCACCACAGGCTAGGGATGTGCTCTCAGTTCTAGGGAGAGGAGGATCTATGGTTGTTTTATCATTATTACTGTGGTAAATGAGACTTATTTAATTAACCCTTTATCTTGCCAATATTTTTTGTCCTGAAAATTTTGTCTAATTTTTATGCCTGCTGCAAATATCCGAGTGCACCTCTCACTAGATTTTATCTAGGAAGCTAACATTCTTGCACATCGGATAAGGATATCTGAGATTTAACCCTGCGATAGAAATCTTATCTTACCCATGCCATCTTACCCAGGCTGTCACTTGAGGACTGTACATTGGTTGTATTGGCACTCAACCCCTTGGTCCTCAAGTGACACCATTGTTATGCTAAAATGACGTCCATGTCATGTCGCATTCTAGCCTATTCAGGAACTTCTAGGAGCCTTTTTAAACATAAAATGCAGTATTTAATGGTGAGAAAGAAAAAGAATCCATTATTTGTGTGTGGATGGGATTGAAAAATCTGTCCCTCTGGATCACCGTGGGTCATCACTCGGCAAGCCTCCTGATGCCAAACAGTGACCCTCAGGACAGATTTTTCTATCCAGCCCTCACTCTCATGATAGATTCTTATACTATGAACCTGATCACAGGGTATATAGGCTGCCTAAGAACATAAGGAGAATGGTAACAAGTAAATAACCTCCTACCATAAAACCTGTCTTAAGCAGCCCACTCAAAAATAGACAAAACAAAGATATTGGCAAATGGTAGCTTAATGAAGGTCAAAAGTAGTGCAGAATGCTCCATTTGGAGCATTCTGCAATACTTTTGGCCTGCATTAAGCGATAATTGGATAAGTAAGTAAAGCCTTTATTTTTCGAGGGTTACAACATTTAGCGCATACATAAAAGGTAAAACCTGTCTTAAGCGGCCACTCAAAAATAGACAAAACAAAGATCTTAATGACAAATGGTAGCTTAATGAAGGCCGAAAGTATTGCAGAATGCTCCCGATAATCGGTCTTGAAAACCAATTTTTAGTCTTCATTTTGAGTGGTCGCCTAAGACAGTTTTTACTGTATTTATGTATCAAAATATTGCTTTTATACTAGCAGAGCGTAGCTTGATGAGATGACATGCTCTGTTGTGTCTGATCTTTGTCTTCTCTGTCAAGGTATCCATCTACACTTTCCCTGTAAAGAAGTGTGTTAATCTTTCGCTGCTAGTGGTGACTTGCTGTCAACAGATAACTTTTGAAAACAATTTGGATCCAGGTCAAGCCGGACAAAATATTGGGTTTGATCTGGATCCAAGCTGTTTGCCTTTGTGATGGTATTCTTTGTGATGATTTTGAAAAAGTTGTTGTTATAGACTAAATTGTAACAAAATGCATGAAGACTTACCCAGCAGGCAAAGAGTTAAAGTTCAATATTTACACTTTCGAAGCAATCGTTTAATGAATTGCCAGAAGTGACACTGGTGTTGTGTTGACAGTGAGCCACACCAGAGTCGCACGTGCAAAACAAGCCTCTTGTTTGCTCCATTGGCTGTCCATGTTCAATCTGGCTGTTCAGCTTTTCCATTTTACACTCGGACAAAACCATTTACGATTATATTTTATATACAAAACTGTTTTAATTCCTAAATTAAAAATAATTTTTTATATTTTAGATATATTTATAATAAGATATAAGCAATAAATTCAATTTTTGATCTGTTCATGGAATCATGAATATTTCGGGTCTCTTGCAAAGGTAACATGAAGCCCAAAGGGCTTCACTTACTTTGCAAGAGACCCAAAGTATTCATGTCTCCATGAACTTTCCAAAAATTGAATTCATTTCTTAAATGTATCTCAACATTTGAAATCATGAGTCCAGTATAGATTTTCAAACACATAACTTTCTTATTAGTGAACAAAACACAAAGTGTGCACATTCATTTTCTTAACTGGATCATAAGGAACATTTTGATGAAATAAAAAAGCTGTTGGGCTTTGCTAAAAAAATTGCTTTGTTACTTCAGGTAGTGCCAGTGTTGGAAGACGGATATGTTATGCAGCGTCATCATAAGTATGATGTCATATGTGATCATTTGTGATGTCATAAGTTAAAAAAATCTTCAAATTGTACAAAATAAAAACAAATTTCTATTGTTTTGAATGAATATGACATGTATTTCATCTTGTGAAGCAAAAAAAGTAGATTTCATTGCTGTTGAATATCCTCTATTCTTTGAGTTGAATATAGTAGACTGTAATTCCAGTCGTTAACTCTTTGCCCACTAGTGTCGTCTGCTGCCCACTAGTGTCGTCTGCGTATAGCCTTTTCAAACAGTTTGGAACCAGATCAGGCCCAGCAAAACATCCGGCCTGATCTGGATCCAAACTGTTTGACACTCTGATAGTATTCCTGAAAGAATTTTTCGAAAAGATTAATTTTTAAAAAAAGGCAGCAGACGACATCGAAAGCATGAAGAATTACCCAGCATGCAAAGAGTTAACATTGATAATGATTTTTTTTCTGCAGTTTTCTGATGTACTATTTCTGGGCCGTTGGTCAAGCACACCATAAACTGGGCAAGGTGCTAAGAGACCAGCTCAAACAAGTAAGTTTGTAAAGCAGGACATTGCTGAGCCACGACATGAGATTTCCAACAATGTAGTTTGTGTGACCAGCAAAGCCTCAGATCAGCCTGCACATGGGTGCAGTCTGATCAGAGCTTTTGCTAGTCGCTTGAATATTTTTTGAGTGTTAAGCTACTGACCGAACATCATTTGGAGTTTCTAAGCTTAACAGGTGACTGCACAGGCTCATCTGAGTCTATACTTGTCAAAATGCCACTTTGTTGGAAATCAAGTGTCGCGGCTCATTTGACATTGTTATATGACTGCCAGCAAAGTTCCTTCTATTATTGGCTGAAACTGCTTTGTACAAAAGCTCATGCTTGATTGTGCTGGCTAAATTTAGCTTTCTGGTAATGTGAAAATTATGATGTCAGGAATCCCAAAACTATTTTTAACTGTAGGACAGCCTTGACAAAAGTCATGTCTACCTGTCTCCAGCTAATTTTGAATCTGATGTCAGGAATCCCAAAATATTTTTTAGCTGTCAGGCAGTCTTGAAAAAGTCATGTCTATCCTGTCCACAACTAATTTTAGTTCTAAAAGAATATACAGCCTAAAAAGTCATATAACAAAACAATTATTGATGCATTCTTCATCACTTTCTCGGGTTGACAAATCCTGATGTTAAAATTTAAAGAATGCATCAATTGTATAATGTAGCTTTGTTAATAGACTGGCTCCAGTCTTTTTAAAAAAATTCTATATTTTTGTTAGTTTATAATACTCTGATAGCTTAACATTACAAAGCAAAATAAGAAATACATGAGCGGATCCAGTTTTTTTTTGTCAGAGGGGGTACTTTGACTCTTTTTCTTTCTTTTTTTAATTGATGAGGAGAGGGAGGATCCAAGTACCACTTTAAGTGGGCCATAATGGGCCCGCCAGCGAAACACCACTAATGGTGTTTCCCTGGCATGCTGATGATGGCCCTACATTGAATGCTGGCTTGGTAGCTTTGCGATTTTTCAGGGGATCCAGACCTGTATTGCTAGAAAACACTATGTTTTTGCGATTTTTTCAGGGGGGTCTATTCCCCCCTCTGGATCCGGGCATGAAATACACAAGAACAAGAACAAAATGTTTAAAAAATGTTTTAAGACTGCTTATAAGACTGTAACCAGTCTATTTCAGCATTAGATTTTTTAGTTTTGCTAAATGCTGCAAATACCAGTAAGCTGCTCACCTCTCGTGCATGCGCAGATCCAGGGGGGGGGGGGGGGGGGGGGCATTGGCCTACTATAGTGTCCTCTGCTGATAACCATTGCAAACAGTTTGGACTTATATCATCAGGACTGACAGAGCATTGGGCTTGATCTGGATCCAAACTGTTTGACACTCTGATGGTATCCCTGAAAGAATTTATCCAAAAAGTTGATTTCGAAAAAAATCAGCAGACAACAAAAAACATGCCAAATTTACCGAATACAGGCCCCCAGATAAGAGTGCGTAACTGAAGATTATTATTTTTATTTCTCAACTAAAACATATGTTGTGGGTACTCAAAAGAACCGTCTCGATAAGACGGTTCTTTTGAGCACCCAAAACACATGTTTAAACTGATGGATAAGAAAATAATCGCTATTTTACGCTCAAATATTTTGCTTAACTGGCCCTATGCGAATAGTCAAAGAGCTCATTCTTAATCCTTAAAGCTGCATAGTCTGTAACTTTTGATCTTTTAATTTTTTGAAATAATGTTTCTTTTTTTCAAGAACACAGTAAAAAACTAAAATTCGGGTATACATTTTACCAATTTCGTAAATTTCGTAAATCTTTATAAATTATCAGTATCAAAACAACAGCATTTATGTTAAAAATTGACTGTCTATAATTATTGGAGGGACGCAAATAATTACCAACAAGAGAAAAAACACCTGTTTTTATAAGATAATTCACTTTTCCATGCAGTTTTCAGCTATAGTGAACAGATTTATTGTGAAAACTTAGCTTAATTCTGCTTTTACAAATGATTTATAAAGAAAAGAAAATTTTTCGAAAATTGTTGGTAGTTGCAGACTTAGTCTCTTTAAAGCGCCAAGAAAAAATGCATCTGAAAATGTCATCTGCTGAAGTTGTCTGCTGCAAAAAATTTCTAACATTAGTGACGAATTAAGAAAAGAAGCAAACAGCTTGGACCCAGAACAGACTGCTCCTATAGGAGCAGTCTGATCTGGGTCCACACTGTTTGCCATAGAGGCTTCTTTAACATTTCAGCAGACGAGAAAAGCAGACATTCAGATTTTTTGTGTGTCTATTTCAGGAAGGTCGAGACAAGCAGTTTCTCTTGGCTAGAGTTAATGAAGTGCTTGGTAGTGAAGAATTCTCAGAAGTTGTTTCAAATGGATAGAAACAGTGATAATGCATTTCAAGAGAGATTACTGATTTCAGGATTTTCAGAATGACGACACCCTTGAAAGCCAGCCCAAAAATCTTATATGCTCTTCTCCTGTCAGTGTTGTCTGCTGATGACCTTTTCAAAGAGTTTAGACCCAGATCCAAACATTTTGACATTTTGATGGTCTGGAGGAATTTTTTGAGAAAAATGTAAAAAAAATCTACTGGGGCGGATCCAGGATTTCTGGAAAGGGGGTTCATATGTATAAAGAGGTGGGGTTTGTTTTGCTGATTTATCTCATTTTTTTAAATATCCCATGAAAATGAAATAATTTGGTCTCATTGAGACCAAATTATTTCATTTTCATAGGAATTTAAAAATGGGGGGCAGGGAGGGGGTTCGAGCCAAACCCCTCTGAATCCACAACTGATCTAGCATCCAACAAAAAATTATGAAAAAATTACACAAATTGCAAAGGGGTTTATTTAAAAAACAACAACAACCAAAAATGCAGCATAAATGAGGTAGTTCATGAGATTTTCATTCTTTTCGAATCAGCGAGCAGCTAAGAGTGCACATCTAGTCAGAGCCGTCACTTTTCCCATAGTACACAAAGTATGGAGATCGTAAACTTTCTGGCCTAATAAAAAGACAGTTTAAGACTTCTAACCCCACTAGGTAGCTTTGTATACATATTTGAAGTGATTTTACGAATATACAATCTGACAGTTCCCAAGTCTCAGAAACTGACTCAACGAGATTGACCTCCCTAAATATTAAATTTCAAAATTCAAACAAATCTATGTAACCCTTTGTGTACAGGAAACCCATAAAAGGGTACTTTCACAAACAGTCTAGACCCAGGTGATCAGGATCTACATTGATTGTGAAAGTAAAAATGATATTCAGACAAAAGAATACAATATTTTTGGAAATTATAACTTGACTTCCATAGACAATGTACAATGGATCGATCCCAAGTTTATTGTATCAAACCAAAAGGAAGAATCCATTAGTGTACAAAGGGTAAATAGCTTAGCCCTCAGTTGTTTTGTTTGATTTGATTCTTTACGTCCCTGTCAACATTTTTTCAGTCGTGTCGGGATGGGTCTTCCTGGGTCGAACCAGTACTAATGTGTCTTGCTCAATGACATAACACAGTGCCACTGGTGAGGCTCGAACCAGCAACCCTTCATTCTCAAGTCAAGCAGTCTACCACTGAGCCACTATGCCCCCACCTGGGTTGTGTGTTGACTTTTATACAAACTCAAAAGACAGACCTGGATTCTTAAACCCTTGTCATGCTGAATATTTTTATTTACTACACTCCTTCCCAATTTTTATTCTGTTCACATGCAACATTCCAGTATTTTCAACCAGAGTGGAAAATGGTGTGGATCCTGTTCATTTGGTTTGGTGTGATGCTTAACATCCCAGTTAACAGCTATGGTCATGTCGGAATGGTCAGCTTGCCAACCACACCTTTTTCCTGGGCAAACTTGACGAAGTGGTTAACCAGTACTTTGTGCACATACAGTAAAACCTGTGTAAAACGTTCACACTCAAAAAGACCACAAATTGGTTTTCAAGACCAATTATTGCTTAATGCAGGTCGAAAGTTTTGCAGAATGCTCCGGGAGCATTCTGCAATACTTTCCACCTTCATTAAACTTCCATTGTTAAGATCTTTATTTTGTCTATTTTTGAGTGGCCGTTTAACACAGGTTTTTCTGTACTTTTAACTGACGACAAACCTTCTTGAATCAGCCGAATGGAGGAGAATGGCGGTAGAATTTATTTCATGATCAATCTCCACGAAATTATGGGACCGGGCCAGGATCGAACTCCTGATCCAGATGGCTTCATAAGAAGTCAGCTGATCTGGATCTACACTGTTTTCAAAAAAGGATAAATTCGTGTTTGGATTTAGTAGGGCAAGGGTAAAGACTCCTCCCAACCCATAAATCTAGGAGGAGAGATTTTTTGAGAAAGAAGGCAAAAAATAAAATTTAGAATCATTATTGCCCTTGAAAGCGTATCCATTTGTATTGTAATGAGAAATGTTTTATGTTTTATAATGTTTTATTCAGAAGCTGTTATTGTTAATGCTAGAGTTAATTATGTTACCAATTATATTTTTGAAGTAATTGTTTTGTATGACTATTAAAAGATCCCTATTTAACCTAAGATCCCTGCTGAAAGGGGGAGGGATATAGTTCTTGTGTTGTTGGTCACAAACCTAGACTCAAGCGCTTAGCCAGGCAGAGGCCAGGAAGTCTGGGCTTCAACATCATATGGGACTCTATGCGCGAAACCATGATTTTGTTGCTTGCGAACAACAAAGGCGCAGACCAGCCTGCGCATCCCCCCAGTCTGATCAGCACATTTGTTATTCACTATCTGAAAAGTAAAGTAAATATGTCAGATATCTCTTAATTCTCCATTATCTTTGGTGGGCTTCAACATGATAAAGTCTCTGGCTATGCCCCTATACACTGGTATCAGACCAGTAAATAGAGCAACAGTAAAATATGTGAGCAAAACCTGTAACAATTTTTACTGAATTGGGGAAGTAATAAAGTATCCTAGATTTAGTTCTGTAGCAGTTATAGACCTTTCAGTAAGGAGTCCTAAATACATGGCCTAAAACCATGCAGGCTTCCCAGTAGGCACACAACCTTAAAACAATGTCATATCAATGTCGATGCAACGTCACGACGTCGCATTGACGTCAATACAACGTTATTTTGACGCCATGTGCCTGCTGGGTATACTAAATTTAGCATGCAGAAAGTTTTGATTCAATTTTTTATAGATTGAATTAACAAAGGTGGTGATCGACTGTGCGGAAGCACAGGCTGGTCTTGCCTTTATTGTTCACATGCAACAAAGTCGGGTTTTCTCCTGTCAAGGCCAATATATCATAATCTTTACTGCATTCTCGGTGCAAATGGTATGTAACATTATACAATTGATGGATTCTTTTGAGGTTAACATCAGGATTTTGTCAACCAGAGAAAGTGATGTCCACAGAGATGACACATCCTGATTTTAAGGGATAAAAATTTATCAGATTTTTGTTATATGAATTTTTAGGCTGTATTTTTTAGAACAAAAATTAGCTGTGGACAGGTAGACATGACTTTTGTCAAGGCTGTCTGGCAGCTAAAAATAGTTTTGGGATTCATTACATCAGCTTTTTCACATACCAGGGAGCTAAATTTAGCAAGCAGGAAAAGGTTAAACTAAAATTAGCTGTGGACTGGAAACCTTGACTTTTGTCTAGGCTGCCTGACAGCTAAAAAAGTTTTGGGATTTCTGACATACCAGATAGCTAAATTTAGTAAGCACTATCAAGCAAAGCTAATGTAGGTAGTTTCAGCCAATGAGAGAAGAACTTTGTGAAAACAGTGAGAATCCTGACCAGATGGCTTCTGGTGAAGCCATCTTATCAGTATCAACAGTATTTTCAAAAGATAATACATATTTGGGCATAGTGTACATAAAAACTTAAGGAAGAAATTTCATTATTATTATTATAATTGCAAGTCTATATTGATTTTTTTTCTTTAAAACAAAAAAAAATGTTTAAGACTGTAGCCAGTCTTACCCTTATCCAGCTAATAAGTTTTTGTACAAAAAATGTTGTCTGCTATAAACATTTGCTGCATATATTCAAATGCTCTTCAGCCTATTGACCATGGAAGCAAACAATATGAATCCCGATCAGGCTAGTGAGCAGGAGACAAATTATCCTGAACAGCGGGAAAAAGGTAACTTAATAGCAGCCTTAAAAAGGCATTGCATTGGCTAAATGTTTGCAGCTGCCTTACAAATTACAGAATACCTATTCTAATAATTTTAGGAAGATATATTGGAATAAATTTCAACAAGTTGACTGCTAATTTTGTAAGTTGCATGTTAATGGTTCAACATAGAGATTTATTTATAACTACAAGATAAAAATAGACACACTATAGATTGTATTGGTTACCTGCACAGCTGTCAATAACTTAGCAGTTGCAATAAGAAGTACATGTATGCTACCAGTGAACAGAGAACCATGCTATGAAAACAGTCAGCAAAATTGTATTGACAAGCCTGGGTAACTTTCAATAGGAATTTTTCAGCACAACCTGTCACTGAACTATTTAAAAACCAGCTTAGCATGATTTGAAATTCAGTAATACCATGAAATCATGATTCATTGGGTACGTGAAAATTGAGGACAGCGGATATGTAAATTCAGGTAATTTATACACTTTTAAAATTTTATCATGTTTACTTTTTAGACTAAACGGTTTAGTATATCTGAATTCTAGGATTTGTTACATAATGGCCCGAAGATACATGTATTTGATTGTTTTTAGCCTTAGGTTTAGAAGACAGTTCAATATTTAGCCAGGATCAGAATTAGGTTACATGTTTGTTTACGTACTTCCGATTTACCCTTTATGAACTATTAGTACTTTGACAAATAGTGAAGACCTAGACCATGTGTTGTATTTTCATCAGGGTCAGCACTGATTTAGGCATCCGGTCACAATGTTATTTGTGATCACTCAAAAAATATAATGGAACAACCAAGCAATATTCTATTGAGCTGGCTGGAAGATTTTGTCACAGTCAGTCAAAAACAGGTTTACATTGGACAAAAGTGCAATTTTTAGGTCACACATTGATATTCTTGCATTTGTAGGACTAAGACATCACTAAAAAATGAACTTTGATAACAGTGTAGATCCAGGTCAGCTGGCTTCTCAGAAGCCAGCTGATCAGGATCCACTCGGTTAGCGTCCCTATACTTGTATATATATGGATTTCTGCAAAATAACTGGATATATAAGGATAAAACTGGGAAAGAATATAGTACAGAAATATATATCCATCGTGACAAGGGCTAAGATGATTGGGGGTGGTGGGAGGTGGACAGGCCATGATCAGAAGCTGTATTATAAAACTGAAAGTCTAATCAGGTCAAAGATCTATTTTGGATATTTAATTTGCATATACAAATCCTTTCTGTCCATCATTGTGCCACTTACGGCCCTTTGATAGTGTGCAACTTGGGATTGGGGGGTCGCTGGTTTGAGCCTCACTAGAGGCACTGTGTTGTAGCCTTGAGCAAGACAGTTAATCCTCACAGCTAAGTACTGGTTCAACCCAATAAAAGATCTCGGTATAACTGAAAAATTGTTGGCTGGGACGTAAATTATCAACTAGAACAAACAAACAAAACATCTCGACATGACCATGACTGAAAATTGTTGACTGTGATGTAAAGCAATTAACTCAAAAAACCAACAAATCGGGAGCGCAGTGGCTCAGTGGTAGAGTGCTTGACTCGAGATCGAAGGGCCGAGGGTTGGAGCCTCACCAGCGTCACTGCGTTGTGTCCTTGAGCAAGAACATTAATCCGAGCTTAGTACTGGTTCAACCCAGGAAGACCTGTCCCTATATAACTGAAAGATTGTTGATGGGACGTAAAGAATGAAATCAAACAACCAAATCAATACTTATACAATAAATAATTTGCTAAAGAAAGCAAACAAATAGTCCCTGATCAGACTGCTCCTCTAGGACTGGGACGTTTTTGTTTGTACATGCTTTTCCTGAGTAATTTGGGAGTCTTTCCTTGCTAGCAGCGACATTTGTCATCTGCTGATAATCTTTGAAGTTTGGTCCCAGATCAGGCCCGACAGAAAGTCGGGCCTGATCTGGACCCAAAAATCGTTTGACATTCTGATAGTGATCCCGAAAGAATTTTTTGAAAAAGTCAGCAGAGGACAACAAATGCATGAAAACTTACCCAGCATGCAAAGAGTAATGATGTTCATTAGTTCTTGGCAATTTGAATGCCAATTAATGGTTCTATAATATATAATATTGAGAGAGGGCAATCTCCTAAATGTCTTTGACTTGTGTATGCTGGACCAATATGTTGGGTGTTTGAACTCTGCTAGGTGCCTCGAGACTAGTGTCATCTGCTGATAACCGACAAAATGTTGGGCCTGATCTGGATCCCAAACTGTTTGATATTCTGATGATATTCCTGAAAGAATTCTTTTTAGAAAAAAGTTGATTTTGAAAAAAATCAGCAGACGACAAAAAGCATGAAAAATTACCCAGTAGGCAAAGAGTTAACATGGCTTTCAACACTTTTTCAGTCATGTCAGGACTGTGAGCCACACTAGTTCCTGGACAGGCTCTAAGTACTCAGTGTGTTCATACTTTCACCAGTAACTGACAATTGTCCTTCAATCAGAGGTTAGGAGTGCAGTGGTACATGTAGAGTGTTAGACTTGTGGTCAAAGGCTCGCTAGTTTGAGACTCAATGAGGCACTGTGTTGTGTCCTTGAGCAAGACACTTTATCCTCTGCTTGGGTCTGGTTCAACCCAGGAAGACAGTAAAAGTCCGAAAAATGATCGAAATATTGTTGATTTTGTGCATCAACACAAAGAGGTATAGGGAGAGAATTATCTGTATGAAAGTATGTGGCCAGACCTGGGCTTAATTCCTCAAGATACACACCATTGCAGTCCATAGAATTCAGATTCTAAATCACTTACCTCATTGTTACACGCTGACCTGATAAATGTTGGCTATCTCAGGGCATGTCTCTTTATCAGGTCATGATGATGTTGCACTTTTTGAATGACATCTCCAATGATGCTGAATTGATACAAAAATCGATTATTACGTCATAATTGCTAGTTTGAAGAGTGAACAAACTTGTAAACTGATAAATAGAATATAACAGGTTGGCTTCTTCTGATATCAAGTTTACCAGGCTCGGCAAGCCTGGTGATTCCACAATCATTCTTGAAGCCTTGCCTGGTAAACTTGATATCAAAAGACACCTATTATTCTCTATTTACAAATCCAACTGTGCTATAATGCCACACAACTGTTTGGAGAAGTTGGCGCCAAGCCTCTTCTACAACTTTCATCACGAACCCAATAATCAGGCCCAGAAAAAAAAACAGGGTCTGATATATTTATTATAAGCCCTCCATTAGGCTGTTATGTAACACTGATCAGATCTGATCAATATTATCCTGTTCATAGGAGTGATTTTGCTAAAAGTTATCCTCCAAAACCAAATTGAAAAATCGTAGAAAAAATGAGTTTCATTGTTCTGAAATATCTTAGTTGGGCATTGATTTAGACAAAGTTTTTAAAAATACTTGGCTATGAAAGTGCGAAAGTATGGGAATTTAGTTTATACATGCAGATTAAAATGCCTGCAACAGTGTTACAGTCACTCAGAAGTGGAATGTTGCCCTAGATTAAGATAGTGCCTTTGATCTGGGTCTTCATATACATTATAACCCTTGTCCTGCTGATTAAATAGAGGAACTTAAACAAGTGCTTATATAGTTTTCACATTGTCCGTGAGTCCGTCCGTAATGTTTAATGTTGAAAAATCATTGCTGGAATTTCATCAAACCTTGCAAACAGATTCATATCTGCATAGATAGTACCTGCATGGGCCCATCATCTGCTTTTGATGAATTGATCCAATATGTAGACTCTGCTAAAGGATTAAATACTGTAAATTCGGTTATTTTCGCGAGGATTTTATTTTCACGAAACTCCGCATACGGTAAATCTTGTATTAGTTCGTACAGTAAAAAATAATTATTTTTCGCTATGTACGAACTAATAAAAATTATTTTTCTGAGAAACGGGACTGTACGAACTAATAAAATGAAATTCTGAAGATCGAAAAACGGGACCAAAAACATGCGAACATTGCCAAAGAGGGAGGAATTTCTGTTTATCCTTTTAGCCTAATTACAGGCTGAATGTCTGATCAGTATTTTCAATTAAACTAACTTTCTTAATAGCATGGTGAAAGATTGAAAATAAACAACCAAACAAAAAAGTACGGATTGCCGTTTCAACCGACTCACATGCAATGTGCGTTATACCCGGCGATATCACCCGGTTACAGGCCAACTTTACATAGGCCTGCTTTACGGAAGAGATGTCACCTCGGACTTTTTCTATGACGATTGTCTTGATTGGAATCATACTCGGACCCACCTGGTCCGAGGAATCATAACAAAAATACAACTTCTGTTCACTACCGACGGCTAGCTCTACAACGTAACAAAGCAATGTATATCGCAGCTTTCGTTTTTGGTCATGATGTAGATTCTTATTTTCTTAGAGCCCTCGAAAGTGCAGCGTAGTAGTAGACAAGACAATACATGTACGTACATTCAGTCCTACAGGTTAGACGTACGCGTACTCATTGATTTGGAATGAAAATTGAAAATGAAAATGGCGACTTCTAAATATGAAATATGAACAACTGGAACGCAGAACTCTCATGAATCAGAGTAGTACATTTCTCTGCCTTCATATTGTAAAAAGACCCACAACTTACGTTTTTGCGAATGCTTATTCCATTTAAAGGCTTTGTATGAACACCTATATTTCTGCATAGGTTGGTTGGTTTGAGTCTCCATCATACGTCGTATTCCTTGTGGCGACATAACATGCTCAGCTTGTTCGCACACCCCCTTACGTGTTAGCTCGGACCCAATATAGCTCGGTGTTAGGCTGTTAGCATTTTAAGATTATGATAATGGCAATCAATGTAGAACCAGATTCCAGTACTTTGTCATCTTCAGTCGCTTGACCATGGAAAAGCCATTACATGAGAAAATCTGTCTTTCGTGATTTGAGGCTGACTGACTCTTTTACAGCCAGAAACAGGGTTGCATGCACATGCTAGTCTTTGCACTGCTATTTGAACGCCATGCTATCCCGTGTACACCTTGCTTTCCATGCGCGGATCCAGGATTTTTCGTCAGGGGGTGGGGGGTCCGGGTCAATCTGACAAAAAAGCCCTGACAACGTTTATTTTTAGTCCTCAGCTTATTTTACTGAAGTCAAATGGGTAATTTCGAAGAAAACTATCATTTTTCAAGGTTCCAGAGGGGGTCCAACTTTTTCCAGGGGGGTCCAATTGCTTATACCCTATAGAAACCCATATAATTTGTAATTTTCCAGGGGGTCCGGACCCCCCTCTGGATCCGCACTTGCTATCTCGACCAGCAGGAGATAGCTTTTTTCCGTTTAGTCGTCGTTGGGTGGTATTTTTCAGTTTTATTTAAATTTTGATAGACCATGATTCTGTAAGCAAACAGTGGCGTCAGGCGACCCCACGTGCGGATCCAGAGGGGGATTAGGGGGTCCGGACCCCCCCCCTCTGGAAAATCACAAGTTATATGGGTTTCTATGGACACCCCCACCCCATGGAAGAAGTTGGACCCCCTCCTCCCCTCTTTAATAAAACCATTGGATCCACTCTGTAAACTGTAAAATAAGTTGATGACTAAAAAAACATTGTCCAGACTATTTTCTGGCCGTTGAGCCTCGACCCCATCCCCCCACCCCCACCCCCCGCCTGACAAAAATTCCTGGATCCGCGCATGAACCCTATTCGACTTGTTCATAACGCCCGGGCCACTGTTTAATGTGTAATGTACATTTTCTTGCGTCGAGGCCATCATCACGTGCGACCCCAAACTTAACAACACGTGGCCGGAATTGATGTGCGCGGTCTCTTTGATCTTAAAACGGATCATGCTGTCTTTGCTCTTGGCGTCAGCTGATATAATTAGCAGACGTTTTGCGAATTGACCATTTGTTTGTTTGATTTGATTCTTTACGTCCCATCAACAATCTTTCAGTTATACAGGGACGGGTCTTCCTGGATTGAACCAGTACTAAGCTAGGATAAATGTGTCTTGCTCAAGGACCACAACGCAGTGACGCCGGTGAGGCTCGCACCCGCGGCCCTTCAGTCTCTAGACAAGCACTCTACCACTGAGCCACTGCGCTCCCATGTGAATTGACCAGGCCCAGCAAAAAAATAAAAAATAAAATGTGAATCCAAACTGTTTGAAACTCTGATATGGGCGGAGACAGAGGGGGCAGGGGGTCCGGACCTCCCCATGAAAATCATAAGTTGTCATTTGTTTCCTAGAAATAAAACTGGTACGAACCTCCCTCGAGAAGCAATTCGACCCCCCCCCCCCCCCCCCCCCCCCCCCCGTTGGAATTGTCTGGATCCGCGCACGCATGTCTGATAGGAATTTTATTTTTTATTTTTTTTGCATGTAGCAGGTTTAGCTATCATACTTTCTAGAGATAATTGGTAGAACTGCGGCTGATCTGCGCCTTTGTTGTTTGCATACAAAAAAGTTTCTCGCGGAAATGGGTAAAAAAACTAAGTTGCAAATTTAAATATACACGGACGGTAAACGAGAGGCTTTTTCGACCATTTTTTCTTATCTGAAAGCAAGCAATTGTTGCGGTGTTAGTGGGACTATAAGCCTAGCTTTAGACATGCACCTTCATCTACATTCCTTGTATGTGAGCAATTATGCCCCTGGCAAGACTGTGCGGATGTGCAGGCTCGTCTGAGCCTTCGCTGGTTGCATGTGCGAGAGGTACCATAATCTCATGAACTGGCTCGTTTCATAAACAACCCAATGTAAAGTATGATTCAGAAGCATGTATAAATCACTTTGCGTCTGTGCGTACGTGTGATGATGATCCACAGGAATCATTAATTGTGTAAGACCGATAATACAATTTCATGAGGACGCCGCGCTGGCTCATCAGCGTCGTCTTTGTTTGATAAAAAGTTCCATGGATATACAATGTATAATAGTTATTTTATTACGCTTATTGCGTGCGCCTTTTGGTGAAACTTAGAAATGAAATTGATGCACGCACATTTAAAGCATATCTAATTAGTGGGGGTACGTAGGTGTCTAGATTCTTCATCCACTCCAAAACTTTGAGTTACCCGACAAGATTGCACAAAAGCACAGGCTCCCCTGAGCCTTCGCTGATAACATTTGTGATAAACACCAGCCGATATGGTTTCGTCATGCTCGGAACCAGTGATTCAAAAAATTTAAGACGCTTGGGCATATTTATGACACAGAAAGACCAGAAAGGCTCAATGATCACAGACACGTAGGACGACACTGTGTGCACGCGCGCGAGGTTGTGTACATGTATTCGATTTTTATCATGACTGGACAAAATATCTCCGCGATTTGCATCAGTGCGACGTTCATTGAACCTAGCGTTTATCATTGAATAAAAGTTTGGCATGCATCAATGCTGGATGCACGCGCATAAGCGACACTGACGATTGCACTGACAGGCGAAACGCTCCTGTTCCGCTGATATGTTTGTTAACTGACGTGCTCGACGAAAAACGAAAGCATCGTAGACAGACACACTGATTGACCAAATGAACGGAAAAACGTTGTGTACGAACTATTAAAATTACAAATAGGAAAAATGACCACTGTACGAACTAATACATGACATTTTGAGCTGACCGGTCATGAATAATTTATGGTGTACGAACTATTCGAGTGTACGAACTAATACAAGATTTACCGTATGTGAAGTTTCGTGAAAACAAAATCCTCGCGAAATGACGAAATCACTCTGTCGATTACTGAAATAGGTAAATCATGCCCTAGTCAAGGATTTTAAATGTGGCTAATATGTCTTTTAAAGCTATTCGCTAAAATAAAATCCTCGTGAAAATTTCTGGATTTACAGTAGCGTGTTAAGTCTTTGGAACTAAGATGGTAAAAAATCTATTTTTGCTGGATTCTTATTTCTCATACTCATCTTACGAGCCACCTGAGACTTTTATATTGTTTTTGTTTTCTATTGGTTAAATTAACTTGCAATATGTTTTTGTAATTTTATTAATTCACCTTATTCAAGGCTTCTGAGAATGAAAATCATGATAGTGTTCCTGAAAGATTGTTTTTTTAAAATTCAGCAGATGACAAATGCATGAAAAATTACCCAGCATTCAATTGCAAAGAGTTAAGAACCAATTGCTTCCAAATCTGTAACAAAGTTATATGTTCTAAATCTCAACGAAAGTCATCTGCTATTCTCGTCTGCAGAAATGTTTAAGAAACCTCTATGGCAAACTGTGGACCCAGATCAGACTGCTCAGTCTGTTCTGGAACCACACTGTTTGCTTCTATACTTAATTTGTCAGTAATGTTAGGCAATTTTTTGCAGCAGACGACTTCAGCAGAAGACATTTGATTTTCGGATGCATTTTTTTCTTGGCGCTTTAAGGGGTAAAATTGGAACATTTTTATGTCAATGATTTGTCAGTCAGATCAAAGAATTATGGGCTCGGTGATAAAGTGCTTGACTTGAGACTGAGGGGCCGCAGGTTCGAGCCTCACCAGCATCACTGTGTAGTGTCCTTAAGCAAGACACATTTATCCTTCTTTAGTACTGGTTCAACTCAGGAAGACCTGTCCCAACATAACTGAAAAATTGTTTACTAGGATAGAATTACAAAATGCCTGCAAAATAATAAACAAGGAAGGCCCTGATTAAGCTGTATGTTTAGAATGATCTGCCTTTTTATCTAGTAAATTGTGTTTGAAATTTTAGAACATCCAGAATATCGTATTATAAAAACATGATCATATGATAGGTAAAGACATTGTTATGGGAAAGGTAGTTGATTTCTGAGCATGAATGTTATATTGTGCTGTTTATGGTACACATTAAAACCTGTAAAACGGCCACCCTCAAAAAGACAGAAGTTTGGTTTTCAAGATCAATTATCTCTTAAAGCAGGTCAAAGTATTGCAGAATGCTCCAAGTAGCTCATTAAGCTACCATTTGTCATTATAAGATCTTTGTTTTGTCTATTTTTGTGTGGCCATTTTACACAGGTTTTACCATATCAGACAAATGATAAGGATATAAACAGATCCCCAGGTAAATACTTCTCAACCAAAACATATGTTGTGGGTACCCAATAGAACTGTCTCTTGACTCATTTAAAAGTAAATGTTGAATATTCACAAGTTTAGCTACATGTAGCTTTATCTATTTAACTCTTTGCATGCTGGGTAATTTTAAATGGTTTAATATGTCTTCTGCTGATATCTTTCAAAATGAATGTTTTTAAAAAATTCTTACAGGTATACCAACAGAGTATCAAACAGTTTGGATTCAGATCAGGCCAGACACTTTGTCAGGCCTGATCTGGGTCCAAACTGTTTGCAAAGGTTATCAGCAGACGACACTTGCAGGCAGAGTTAAAAAAATTGAGGGAATAGTACACTGTGTCTTATAATACGATCTTTTGAAAACAGTGTAGGTCTTCATCAGCTGGCTTCGGGTCAGGATTTTCAGTGGCAAGACGAGTCACTTATTAGATACAAT
Organism: Loripinus fragilis; assembly: GCA_964019695.1. NCBI lineage: Eukaryota > Metazoa > Mollusca > Bivalvia > Lucinida > Lucinidae > Loripinus > Loripinus fragilis. The sequence continues at coordinate 112,876,995 of OZ026516.1, forward strand.
ATGGTACGATACATGCATTTTTCTTTTGCTAGATGTAATTCATAGACTTCTACAAATGCACCTTTAGAGGTCTTGGATGGTGACACCATGTCACAAGGGACAGAGCCAGACCAAAGGCTAGCTTCGGCATCACTCGAGCTGAGTGGCAGACATGGAGAACATACCCCAGATATTGATGGTAGGGGAGAGAGGAGACAGCCAGCCAATGGAGTTCATTTTAGCAACGAAAACTATCATCTACCTTCTCATGTCTATAACATGTAAGTATTATTTTGTTTGATTTGATTCTTTACGTCCCATCAACAATCTTTCAGTTATAAAGGGACGGGTCTTCCTGGGTTGAACCAGTACTAAGCTAGCTCAAGGACACAACATAGTGACACCGGTGAGGCTTGAACTCTCGGTCTTGAGTCAAGCACTCTGCAACTGAGCCACTGCGGTCCCTATGTAAGTATTATGGTGAGCTGTTTATATGCACTGTAGTCATACCACTACCATAACGGCAATTTGGGTCTCGTCACTCATTCTGGTGTTAAGGTAACTTTCTCGTCATGTTCAATTTCTTCATTTAATCACAGATAAACGTCTCAAAATGCTTGAGTTCTGATTATTTTTTGTTCATCAAATTCACATTGTATCTTTTAGCTTTAAAATTATATGAAAACTTTTACGTTTGATGTCTAATGAAATGACTAATTACGGTTTCGTCATCGTGGACAATTAATCAATGACGAAAGCGTATAATTATGACTAAACCGTAATTGACATTTTTTTTCAATATAACTGTAAAAATATCATCTTGACCCATTTAATTGTAGCTGCTTAGTACATTTGGCATTTTACTTCTGTTGACGTAATGGTTGCTAAGCAGTCTCTTCTTGCTCATGTTGGTTGTTGGCCACGAAAGTAAAGGAGACTGAAACTTCCGTGAACAGAGACATGCTGCTTATGCCTGCTGTACTGGAGAAGCGCATGCTAATGTATGGGGTTTCTCGTTTTTGACAACTGGATGGCAGGTCCTGACCAGACTGAAGTGGTAAATGTACAAGAACGTGACTGAGAAATCTAGCCAGGGCTGCCACCACTATGGACTCCTGGGCTCTGTCCATGGCTTGAACACGACTAACCCGACCTAGGTTTCGTCTATAAGAAGACTCTTCAGGGTTTCCTGCTATGTTTTGGACTCTGTGGTCGTGAGTCCAATGATGCCTGAACAGCAATCATTCGTGCTTTATATAGTCGTGGGAATCGGCTCCAAAAGCGGCTCTAGGCTCCCAAAAACGGCTCCTAGAGCCGTTTTCAAAGTGAGGCTACATGGCTCCCTGGCAACAGGCCAAAAAATGGCTCCGGGCCTCCAAAAGTGGTTTGGGGAGCCGCCTCTAAGGTGAGGCAGCATGCTCCCCAAAAAGGCCCAAAATCGGCTCACCAGCTTCAGAAACCAGCTCAGGGGCTGCACCTACTGACCTGTCTTTTCTTTGCAGTAGAATTTGCAGGGTGGGGCCTTGCTTCTGGAGTGTATTCCTGGGGGTTAGCGGGCTGTGTCTGGCCCCCATCTTACCAGTTTCCATGACAATATAAACGCCTATTGTGACCCAAAATAGGAGGCCTACAGACACATAAACAACGTTTCCAATCATCTAAGACTGTCACATTAGGTTTATGATGGACAACATTGCTGAACTCCCCGGCATGTGGATAAATTATTTGGGGCCAAGGTGAGTATTCTCAGTCACTTTCTTCTTATTGTTCACTCACGGACGTCTTCCCAGATTCATTGCAGACAACATCTTTCATACTCCAAATAGAATTCCCCAAACGGTGAATACTCACCTATAGGCCCCAAATAATTTATCCACAGGCCTCCTATATTGGGTCACAATAGGCGTTTATTTGAAAGTAATTTTACTACTAGAGCGCGCAGTCGATGGGGCGCCATCGCAAATCCCCACGCTAAAGTTTTTGACTCCCTAGCATCCCGCAGTCCCACCCTGGGGCATGACCTTGGCAACAGAATGAAAATTCTGTTCAATATGTTTTCTATCTTTTATTTGTGAGAACACACACAAAGTTTGGTATAAAAATCTTTGAAATTGACATGTTAATGATAATTGACCTTTTTACCTCGCCCCAAGGTCACCAGTTTGACCCTAGGATGAAAATGTTATGTGCATTTTGTTCTGCTCGTCATCCCCGTTGATTGATATGCTACATGACCATGTTTGAAAAAAAAATTGTTTGACCCCCTGGGTACCCCCAGTGCCCCAAAGTCCCACCCATGGGGCATGACCCAGACGACAGAATAAAAATCGCGTCTGATATGTTTTGTATCTCTCATTTGTGAGAACACACACAAAATTTGGTATAAAAATCTTTGAAATTGACATGGTAACCGAAATTTAATGATATTTGACCTTTGACACCTCACCTCAAGGTCACCAGTTTGACCCTAGGATGAAAATTTTACTTGCATTCTGTTCTGCTCGTCATCCACGTCGATTTGATATACCACATGACCATGTTTGAAAAAAAAAATTTTTTTGGCCCCCTGGGCACCCCAGCGCCTCAAAGTCCCACCCCTGGGGCATGACCCAGGGAGCAGAATGAAAATCCCGTCTGATATGTTTTGTATCTTTCATTTGTGAGAACACAAAGTTTGGTATAAAAATCTTTGAAATTGACTTTGTAATTAAAATTAAATGATATTTGACCTTTTGACCCCTCCCCAGGGGGCGGGCCAAAAAAAAGTTTGACATTGCACGCCCCATTCATGTAAGTAACTCACACACCAAGTTTGGTTGAATTTCGTCCAATGGTTTAGGAGGAGATAGCATAACGGACGGATGGACGGACAGACGGACGGACAGATGGACGGAGGCGCTTACAATATCCCCTTCGCTTTTTTAAAAAAGCATGGGGATAATAACACGGGAGTGGGTGACAAGACCCAAATTGCCGTAGTGGAATGACTACAGTGTATATGTGCGGTAAATGTTCTAAAATTTCGAACATCGGTCTCTTTCTGTTCTCAGCTAAAATGTTGTTATCAGGGCGAGTATTCACAAAATGCTTGTCAGACTAGCAAACAGGGAAGACCCTGATCAGACTGCTTCTTCAGAAGTAGTCTGATCTGGGTCTGCACTGTTCTTTAATGCCATTTTGGCAGGGCAATTAGTGAAACGAAATTTTAGAATATTTACTGTATGTATAATAGAAGACCATATTAAATGGCTGCATGATATTCACTGGAAGAATGGAAAACAGTGACATGGATCCTGATCAGCTGGCTTCTTATTCTAAGAAGCCAGCTGATCTAAATCTGCACTGTTTTGTAAAGGAGGATAAATCCAGGTTCCGCAGGAGATGGGTTAATGACCACTGAGGAGAAGCCTGCGCAGAAGTAGTGATGCATGCTGGTCATTTTTCATGATTTTTTTGTGACGTCTGTTGATCGACTATTTCTGAAAACTCTTTCACGAACACTATCAGAGTGTTAAACAGTTTGTATCCAGATCAGGACCGACATTCCATCTGATCTGGTCTGCGTCCAGACTGGTTTCAAATATCAATGGCAAACAACAAAATTCGCCAGTTAAAACCCTTATAGCGGCCAGTTAGAACCCTTATAGCGTCAATCACGAATGCAGCAGACGACAAATTTTGCAACATTTTTCCCAATTTTCGCCAAAAATAAGGAATGATATTACATGAGAATCGTCTGCCAGCAGACGATTCTCATGAAATATGCCTGATTGGTCATTTCGAAAAAGCGGCAAAATTTGAAATTGTCGTCTGCTGCAAATTATAGATGGAGCTTTATGGGTTAAAGATTATCAAAATTGAAGATAATCCACAAACAAAGGCATGTACAGCATAATTTATGGCCTTGTCTTTACACCTGCCTCACAGGTAATGTTATGAATGAATGAACAGTGGGGTCATACACATATATATTAGATATACACATATGAATAATATTTCAAAGTGTTTACACTTATATGCAGCTTAATTTGTTTATTTTGAAAAGTTGAATGAAATTTTAATATTAAATGGGAATAATATTTGCAAATAGTGTGTGCCTATGTGCAGCTCATTATGTTGAAACGTACCTTTAATCTAAATTAATACCTGTGTAACAATGTTTTGTGACTTATATCCGACTTGAATATTTGTTCTGACGGATTGATAAAGATGTCATACACTCAGCTTGAGATGGTGCCATACAGGTAAATTGTTTATTGCATTTATTAAATAAAATGTCATGTTTCGATCATCTAATTTGTCTTGGCCATTCTGAGTGTAATAGGGTAAATAATATGGAGTATATTGGTTTTTGGTCATGGTGAATAAGCTTGGTTACAAACTGAATAGGTTCACCTTAAAATTTAATTCTTTGCATGCTGGGAAATTTTGCATGCTATTGCATCCTTCCCCCCCCCCCCCCCCCCCACACACACACACACACACCACACACACATCATCATCATCATCATTGGGTTTGATTAATGTGCAGGAGCATCTTCCACATCATTGGGCCCCTCTCCAGGTAACTGGCTAGCTGCACACAGAGCAGTTCTTACTTCGGGTAAGACTGCCATTTGTATATTTTATGGCAGGATGCCCTTTCACCAACGCAGACACTTTTGGCAGTCCAAGAGCTTGGCCTGTTACCTACTGACTTGGGCTGTGTGCTCCAGCCTTGGCACCATGAATAAGTAGTGCTCTTCCGCTGGACTACTGCACCGGGAAGACCATCTGTTGACTCCGCTGTGAAGCTACTGTCACCCAGGTTTGGACAGGCTAGTTTCTGGCATAGCTGCCACTTTCTATTTTTATTTGAAGGCCAAGAGAAAACTTCTTGATGGGTGACCCTCCCAGGTTAATGAGCCCCATCTACCCACATGTTACAGGTGGTACTGGATTACATGGTTACTAGTAGCAAGACTGATCTTAAGAGAAAGACCAATCTGGTCCCGATCGCAAGACCAATCTGACCTGACCACCTGTAGACACACAGGAACATAATCTGAGTGACAAACAGGTTTGGTTACAGATCAGGCCTTAACATTTTGTCAGGCCTGATCTGGGTCCAAATTGTTTGCAAAGGTTATTGCCAGCTGACAAAAGATGACCTAGCAAGGTTGCATAAAGATGAAAATTAATTTGCCTGCCTATACAAAAAAGATTTTACGCGCATCAAATATCAGAATGCATTTGCCAACAAGAATCCTACTTGCAACCGCCAGAGGATACAGTCCTCCCACCCCTGATCGATGATAAATGCACAACTTGGGATAAGTCCTTTTTTAGTGAACCGGATATATCTTTTTCAAAACAGATCCAGATCAGCTGGCTTCTAAATTTAATTCTATTATTAATACATTTATATATGGAAAACAGTATAGATCCAGATCAGCTGGCTTCACTAGAAGCCAGCTGATCTGGATCTATACTGGTTTCAGAAGGGGGAATAGACTGGCATCAGTCCATTAAATGCATATAATTACATTTATAATTATAATTTAACTATGAAAAAAAATCATCTTATAAAAATTCTATCCTCTTTGATAGTCAGATGTCCAAGCCAAGAACTACTCCCAAGTAAAGTTAATAAATTGCTATCCTAGAGAGATTATCAGTTTTATAACAAAAAAATGACACTAGAGACTGGGGCCAGTCTAAAGGGGGAATAGAACTGTGAAACAGTTATGCAGACAATGCTCTGTATAGATCCAGTATGATACTATTTTTAAAACTTGCTTTGATAAAGGACCTTTATCTCTCAGGAAATATCTTAACATTATGGTCAATATCCCAGTAAGCACGTAAAATCAGGCCACTATCGGCCCGCCAGCGAAACGCCATTCAAATAGTGGCCCGAGATTGGATGCTGACTGGGATACAACTTAGCATTCAAGCTCAATCCATTTATGCCATAGTGGTATCCCAAGACTGAGACATCAATTTCAGAATCTGATATACTGCTCACTCAAAATCCAATGCTTTACTTCACCAACCATGCCTATCAATTTTGCTTGCCATATTTGAAACATGATTGTATGGTTACCTGAAATTACATGTACCTAGTTAAACATCACAAAAATATATTTGAAAAGTTTGTACAAATTGTAATAAAAAGCTTAGTATTGCTATGAAAAATAAATATTTGATCTCTACGGAGCATTTGAATTCAGTTTTGGCACAAGCGATTCAAATTATATATTGTAGAAAAAAACATTTTCAAGACTGGCACAAAATACATGTAAGGACTATGCGTTATCGCAGTGAACAACTTTGAAAGGACTATAGGATTTTGTGAAAGATAACTTTTTTTTCTCTCAAATAATAGGCATAGAAAACTGCTTCCAATTAGCAGATAACTGTATTAAAAAAATTATGTGTTGAGGTATATCTTCGGATATACGGTCGTAAATTTAGTTTTACGGGGGACACATGTGCTGGGCCATAAAAGGTGATTTCAGACTGCATATCCGACGATATAACATTATACAACCAGATGTCACAACACTATAAATTGCATTAGAATGATCTTTATTAGTTTCAAAGAAATTTATTTTTAGATTGTTAGAGTTTCTACCGCATATCTATCATGTTTTAAATGGCTGAGGCATTTTATGATGTCACAGAATGATGAACACTGTAATTTTTTTACTGCACTTTTATGCTCTGGAGCGTACTAGGTTCATTGGGGTATATTGGTTGCCTTGCTTACAACCTGTTATCAATCTTTTATTGATTGAATCGATCTCCCATATCAGTAATCATTGTCAAAGCCCTCAAAATTTATGGGTTTTGAAGAGGCCATATCAGAAGGTAACATCATTCGAAGTTGTAAAGACTTTTTAAAGCCTGTATACTTCTCAGGCATACTGTCAGATGTGAATTGAGACTTCCAACACTTCACTCTTCAAAATACCACTCAGATCTGGTTGTTTGTTCTTATAGCATGAATAAACTGATTTATTTTTTGTATACACTACATAGACTGAAGCATTTACTATACAGAGTTTGAAAAGGGCTTGTTTTTCGGTGACAGTATATCTGTCATGATAAAATTTGTACAATAGCCCTCAAAAATGAATGAATATCAAGAGTCCCCAAGGAGGGAACCCTTGTGAACAGTGAAGATACAGATTAGATGCTGCATCATCTAATTTGTATCTACACTAATTTACCTTTTTCAAGCGGCCAAAGAAAATTTAGCTCCCACTTAGATTCATAAGGAAAATTCCAACATGCGCAATAAAATAATTTATGGTGTACAAGATATATGGCTGTATGGTTGAGAAAGTAATAAATAGTTTTATAAGAAACAACATTGAACAAGGAATAAACTTTTTTTAGTTTTTAAAGGATGTTACGACCAAGGAGAGTAAAACCGATGGCTAATGGGTGAGTAAAAAAATTAAGGAATTTGGCTTTGTTTCCTAATAAAACATTATTAAGGTGTGCAAGCATAGTCATATTGCTTTACTCATAAATTATTTTTTGTTAACTTGATCACACTCATCATGACCAAAATTCCTTATAAAGCGCCGCCTATAATTTGCAGCAGACGGCAATTTCGAATTTTGCCGCTTTTTCAAAAATAACAAATAAGGCATGGTATTTCATGAGAATTGTCTGCAAGCAGACAATTCTCATGAGTTATCATACCTTATTTTTTTCAAAATGTACTCCAGTACAACATACAGTGCAGCATGTGTATTTGCCTGAACTCTGCAGGAGGTCCAGGCCTGTACAACAGATCATGACTTTCGTCATTTCTGCGTCTACCAACAACCCCTTCTCCATGGCTTTCTATATCAAGAGCCTCCTGACACATTCCTCCAACGAGTCAGCAATGATGACAAGACCATCTGCATAATTTATAGGTCCCTGATCCCTAAGAGAACTCCAGAGCGGAACTCAAGTGACAAGGCCTCCAGCACAATGATGAACTGGTAAATCCATTCAGCAACACCTAGCTTTCTCCAGGCCCACCAGATAAACTTCAGATGGGACATAGTCAAATAAATGCTTTCTAGGTCCACCAAGGCCATATCACTGCTAAGTATTTCTCCTGCAGTTGCCAGACCACAAAGATTGCATCTGTAGTGCCTCTTCCTGGGACAAAGCCAAATTGCGAGTCATCAAAAGACACCACCTGTCTTATGAGACCTGATCAACAATCCTCTCTAGGATCTTCATGGCCTATTCAGTCAGCTTGAGGCCTTGATAGTTGCCTCTGTCCAGAGCTTGTAAAGGCAGACAATGAAACGTTGCTATCAGTCAGTTGGGACCTTGCCATTATGAATAATCGCAGTAGCAAGATAGTGGTTCATGGTGGCACCTGTATCACATGCAGCCTTGATCATCTCCACCACTATGCCTGATGGACCTGCAGCTTTGCCCAACTTTATCTTTGAGATGGCTTTCTTCTCCATGTCAATAGTGATTGGGATAGGCGGGCCTTCTAACAGCAGTTTGTTGGACAGGTGATCAGGGTTCCACTCAAATTCAACGTTGAGAAGCCTTTCATAATGTTCAGCCCATGTATTCGCTCATTGACATTTCCATAGCGTCATTCTGCACTGGCTTGATGCCTACAACACCAAGATTCTCTTTGCTCATCTGGTTGGCCCGGCGGGAGATATCAGACGACTTGTGGTCAATGTTCTCATGGACCACCTTATTTACTTCGTGGCAGAAACAGGAAAATCATGATATACATTAAATTTTAAGAATCAAAAAATATATGTAAATAAAAAATTTTCAACACTATCCAAATCAAAATTGAGTTTTAGGAAGCAAAAAAAAGTGTTATGAACTGAATCTGTATTGTATTGGATATGTAGTATTTTATCACATGATGTAACTTCTGTGAGTGATTTAAAGCCATGTACGTGTATTAAAATCGATAAACCACTTATTGGTTACATTATAAGTAATGTTATGTAATGATGGCCATACCAACGTCACATATATGGCAAATTCTTAGCTCTTTAACAATTAAAACATTATTTCAAAGTAGTTTTAGTGTCACATGATAAATAGAATCCACCATTCATGCTCGCATATTATTGAACTTATTAAACTTTTTGCAAAAAAATGATAGACAAAGCCTTACATTTTTATCTCTTTTTCCCCAACACACAGATTTAGTTGAGAACAGTAAGAGAAGTGTTCAAAATTTTAAAACATTTACTGTAATACCAAAGGATTATATGCAATTTTTTCAACTGTGAAAGAAATACTGTAAATAAAAAATATGATAAAACAGGTCACTCATATCTAACTCCGTATTGCTTCAGTGAACCTTTTTTGTGATTCAAAGTCCGAATCAAGTCATTGAAATTGTACACTTTTCACCGAATAAATAGGAAAAATACAGAAAAATTTATAGTGTGAAAACGCCCTGTAAAATTAAAGTTTTTGATAATGTTTTGCAATATCGCCAGGTAACATGTTGTGACCTTTTCTTAATGAAATTTTTTATCAAACATTTCTAATGAAGGAAGTTTATTTATCAGCAGTCGCTTGTGAAATATTACTTTATTAAGAGTGTTTGGTTTACTTTAATGTGAAAAGGAGAAGCAGTAAAAGGAGATACCAGCCAGGTGTAAAGGTATGACGATAATTAATTTTGTGAAATTTCATTCTTTTAGATAAAAAATTAAAATATGATGTATAAAGAATACAACAGATATAAATAAAAGCATATATTATATATTTAACCATTAAAAACCAGCTTTTCATCAGATACAATTAATTAACTAGAACACATTCGATGGCGTGCCATCGCAAATCCCCACGCTCTCGAAGATATCTAATGGTATTTGATCCTTAGACCCCATCCCAATGTCACCAGTTTGATCCTAGGGTAAAAAATTTCAGCGTATCCTGGTCTACTGCTCATCCCCTTTAATTTGATATGCTACATGACCATGTTCAGAAAATTAAATTTTTGACCCCCCAGCACCCCAAGTCCCAAACCCTGGGGCATGCATGACCCAGAGGACCGTATGAAAATTCAGTCTGATATGTTTTATATATTTCATTTGTGAGAAGACACACAAAGTTTAGTTCAAAAATCTTTGAAATTGACTTTTTAATTGAGATTTAATGATATTTGACCTTTTGGCCCCTCCCCAAGGCCCCAGGAGGCTGGGACCCTTAAAAATTGTGCGGTTGCATGTGCCATTCATGTAAGTAACTCACACACCAAATCTAATTGAATTTGGGAAAAAAAAGTTTTTGGACCCCCAACCCCCCAGGGTACCCCCAAGTCCCACCTCTGGGGCATGACCCAGGCAACTGAATGAAAATCCCGTCTGATATGTTTTATATCTTTCAATTGTGAGAAGACACACAAAGTTTGGTTTAATAAATCTTTGATATTGACTTTGTGATTTAGATATGATATTTGACCTTATGGCCCCTCCTTAGGGCCCCAGGGGTCAGGGCCAAAAAAAATGTGCCGTTGCATGTGCCATTGATGTAAGTAACTCACACAACAAATCTGGTTGAATTTCGGAAAAAAATTTTTTTTGGACCACTCAACCCCCCAGGGTACCCCCAAGTCCGACCCCTGGGGCATGACCCAGGCGACCCAATGAAAATCCCGTCTGATATGTTTTATATCTTTCATTTGTGAGAAGACACACAAAGTTTGGTTTAAAAATCTTTGAAATTGACTTTGTAATATGTTTTATATCTTTCATTTGTGAGAAGACACACAAAGTTTGGTTTAAAAATCTTTGAAATTGACTTTGTAATTGAAATTTAATGATATTTGCTTTTATTTGACCTTTTGGCCCCTCCCCAGGGCCCCAGGGGGCGGGGCCAAAAAAAATGTGCTGTTGCACACCCTATTCATGTGAGCAACTCACACACCAAATTTGGTTGAATTTCGTCCAATGGTTTAGGAGGAGATAGCGTGAGGGACGGACGGACGGTGTCGATTGCAATATCCCTGATGCTTTTTTAAAAAAGCGTGGGGATAAAAAAAGATAAAAACTAAGAACTGTCTTACATATAATAACTGTCCTAGAATTTCGGATGCTTTCCTCTCTCTGTTCTCAAATAAAATGTTGGTTTGGTTTTTAGGGCTGGAATTCACAAAATGCTTGACAGAATAGCCAACAGAGATTGCTCTGAAGAAACACTCTGATCAGGGTCTTCCCTGTTTGCTATTTGTTTGAAATTTTAAAACATTTACCGTGCATGTTGTTCTATCTTTGTTAAAAACTAGCCAGGCCTTTTACAAAATATGACTAAATGTCATTTCTTTTCAACTAGTATTTAACAAAAGTAGAACTAAATGTTCTTTTTGTCTTTTAAATCAATCTGTAGCTATTGAGCAGGAAAAAAGTACTAAGTCAACTGTATGAAAACCATTAGATTATAGAATAATGTGTTCGCTTTTAAAGTTGGGGACTTGAACCCTGTTTCTCTTAGACTCAATTAGAATGTCCAAAATTACATAACAGGGCCTGAGGTTATAAAACTTTTTTTCATGCTCAACTCAACTGAGCATTAAATTTATCATGCTAATAAATGTTAAAATGCCTACAATTGTTGGTATAAGCATGATTTATTACAACATCTGAGAGTTTCAAAGCCAGATAAATCTTTATTTTTCAGTATTTTCATTTTTTAGCAAAGTAGTTGAGCCAGAAGTTTTGGCTGTTCTGAAAATAGGGTGAAGACAGTCTCAATGTACACTTTCAAAGTAACCACATTATCAAGAGATTGACATATTCTCTGTATAGGTTATAGCCTCCTTCACTTGATGGAATTCTCAGCTGTTTCTCTTTGGATGAACCAAAATCAGGCTAATTAAATTACCTGGAGAAGGCTTAATTGCTGATAAACCTGTTAAATATTTGGCTAATATCATGCAGGAAGCAGATTTAATATCTATAGCTATATAGCTGTGATTTTTTTCTAGGCATTTAAGTTTTTGATATTAGGTTACACATGATAGTGATCTTAGAAAATGTTTATAAGGAGAGTATATCCCTAATCACAGAATAAGGAAATGATTGTGAAGGTGTTGATGCCAATATAGAGACTAGTGCCTCTCAGTTAGCTCAAACATAATACTCGAACGGCCGACCACATTCCCTCCCCCACTGGCGGGTTTATGCAGATTTAATAGTTTTGTAAATTTCCTGCAATTGTCGTTTAAATGAATCAAAACTGTATAGGCTCATGATTAGGTAATAATGATCTTGAAAAAATGAGAAATAATTTTATAAAAAAACCTCATATTTCATCGATCACTTTAATTCCCAGTGAGCATATAAAAATATCGGCCACTATTGGTATTAGAATGATGTTTTACTGGTAGGCTGATAGTGGCTTGAGACTCACTAAGCTGGCTGGGTTCTTCTAGGAGTTTGCTTATAGTGTGCCATAATTATGGTAAATATGGTATTCAGATATATTTTAATTGCCAGGATCAATGTTCTTCTTGGGACCTTTATTGACATTCTGTAGATTACAAATTTTGTATTGCGTTTTCAAATATATAAGGAAGCCAGAACCAATTCTGTGGCTACCAAAACCTATTCTTTGATCAGACTGACCTGTACAAGTCTACTTTGAATCTTTAAAGCACAAGTTTGGTTTTTGCTTGAAAGTATATCTTTGTGTGCGATAGGAGTTGTTTAACCAATTAACCTCATAGGTTAGGAAACTTATGTTTCTTGGAATATTACTCTTTGATAGTTCAATAACTAAAACGAAGGTAATGTTTGTTTATGTGTCTTTTTTTAACTGTTGAGTATTGTAGATTTGGACAAGTCAAGCTCAGTATACATGGGTAGATCCAGAGGGTGGGGGAGGGGGGAGGGATGAGGACAGTGGGTCTGGTAACCCCCTAGAAAATCTTGGTCCCATACTTCGTGGAGATTGATCATGAAATAATTTCTACATTTATTCTTCTCCTTCCGCTGATTCAAGAAGGGTTGTCAGTTACAAATGAAAGTATGTACTTAAAGTACTTGTTAATGGCTTAGTCTCAACATGACCATAGCTGTTAACTGGGGCGTAAGACCTATACCAAACAATCAAACAGAGAATGTCTATAATCTTCAAAATTTGGACGCACAATGAATTAAGTAAAGATACCGTATTACACTCTTTAAACTGCAAAATCAGACTGCATGCCAACAAAGAGGGTCATGTCCCATAGCACCTTCAGTTTATGCAGATGATTTTCTCCAATGATAGACCATTTGAACCGTGACATGTGATTTCCAACAATGTGGCGTTTTGACGAGAGTAGACTCAGACGAGCCTGTGCAAAGTCCTGTTAAGCTTAGAAACTCTAACTGCTGTTTGGTCAGTAGCTTAACAGTCATAGATTATTCAAGCTACTAGCAAAGGCTCTGATCAGTCGCGCAGGCTGATCTGAGGCTTTGCTGGTAGCACATACCACATTGTTGGAAATCTCATGTTACGGCTCATTTGCTTTTATTAGAGGGAATTCGCATTAGCTTGAACTGGCCCTTTTCATATGTTACCCCAGTAATATGAGCATTAGGCTAATGAAGGTCCTGACCAGAATATCAATATATATGATAGTCCCCTGAGCTTGATGGCTGCTAGTGGTTCTGCATATTTTTTCTTTCTCTCTAATTTATTTTAATCAATGTACATGTATGTACTATGTACCATATTTGACCTAATAAGCAAACATACATATAACTTTTCAAAATTCAGTTCTCTTTGTAAAAACAGACTTACAGTGTAGACATAGATCAGCTGGCTTCTGATGAAGCTAGCTGATCAGCATCCACACAAAAATTCATATGGGCATCAACGCCACAAAACCTGTCTTCGGGGTTTCCGACAAAGGGAGACTCAAGTCAGTCTCCTCAGGAGCTAGAAAATTTAAAGTTCCCTTGTAGCAAGTTAAGATACAATACTTTCCAACTGGTGAACAACAAAGGCGCTGATAAGACTGCGCGGATGCGCAGGCTGGTCTGCGGCTTTGTTGTTCACAAACCCCGAAGATAGGTTTACTCATGTCAAGAGCCATATTTATAGCGAAATTACAGCACTGCACTGCTTACCATAGCTTTGGTTTGTGGTATATGGCATGTTTTAACAAGGGCTTGTAGTTTTTGTTGTTGCTGTTCCCTTTAACTAAACTAATTTTTCTATTCAAGGTACACAACTGCAGATGGTATGGAGGAGGGACCAAGCAGAGCCAATACAGAGAGTGGACAGTTCACATTATACATTCCAAAAAATCAAACAGACGATGGCAGCAAGACGCTCATACGGAGGAGGAGGAGGACGTCATCCAAGAAACGCTCCTCGTCCAAGCGGAAACAAGATCGAGAGACGTTGAGTGATTTATTATGTGATGAAGATAATCACCTGCTGCCTAGTTTGAGAATACAAAGGAGGGCAAGAATGAAATCTCTGAAAGGTGAAGAAATTCTGACCTATACATATGTACTGTTCATTGTATATGAGCCATGACATGTGATTTTCAACAATGTGGCATTTTGACAAGTGTAGATTCAGACGAGCCTGTGCAGCCTCCACTTAAGCTTAGAAACTCCAAATGATGTTCAGTCAGTAGCTTAACAATTATAGAATACTCAATTGACTAGCAAAAGCTCTGGTCAGACTGTGCATATGCGCAGGCTGATCTGAGGCTTTATTGGTCGCACATACCACATTGTTGGAAATCTCATGTTGCGGCTCATATGTACTGTACGTTTTGTATGATATTAACCCTTTCCTTCATGAATATTCATTCTAAGTAAGCTCCACCCACTATGAATAATTATATAAACAAATGTTCATTTTAGTACATAGAACAAAGAAATTATTTGTCAGGTCCACTAGTGTAGGATCAGATATATCATATTTCCATAAGCAAACAGAGTAGCCCCTAATCAGGCAGCTCTGGGTCTGCTCTGTTTGCAAAAGCGTTAAAAGGCATCTCTATGAGGTTAAGGGTTAAAGTCAACCTAGAAAAAATGAAAGAGTTTGGACAGTTTTTAAACATATTGACCTTAACCTTTGACTCCAATGTCAAATTGGTGATCTGAAACCTTCATTGTAATATACACACCATACACAATCATTGTGTCAAATATGAACACACTCGGTCAAAAATGAAATAATATATTATTATTAATATATTATATTATATTATAATTTTAGATGTCATGGTCCTGGAAGATAAAAAGCTTGTGTGACTTATATGTCACTGATTTTAGTTTGATATCAAAGTATATTTTACACTAATTATAGCGATTAATTTGCTGCAGATCTATAAAATTTATTTTGAGAATAAGATATCACTTTCCCAGAGATGTAACAACGTTGATTGTGTGGTATGTCAGTATAACTGATTTAGATGTTGCCCCTTTGCATGCTTAAATGACTTATTTGGTTATTCATTTGAAGAGTGCTTGTTAAGGGAGGTAACAATATGTAAAGGGTACACTTGGCAAAATATGGGCAACAAAATTGTTAATTGACTTAAGCTTGTTTCATGGGAAACACTTGTACTTGATTCAAAGTGTGCATGTAGTTGCTACATCAGATGGAACCCCCTCACACTCTGGCTGAGAATAATTGCTGGATTTTTGCATAGTAGGCTCTGGTCAACCTGCCCAAATACCCAACCTTGTTTGATCCTTTTTTGATCACCTATGCATTTAGTATCAAAATCTTGATCTAATAGGCTGGCTCATACATGATGGTCAGGGAAAATGTTCTAAAAAAAATGAACCACTTTTCTCTTTCTGTCCTCAAATAAAATGTTATAAGTTATCAGGGTTGGAACTTACAAAATGCTCTGCAGAAGAGCAAATAGGGTAGATCCTGATCTGGGTCTGCCCTGTTTGTCTAGGCCTTTTTGCCAGGCCATAGGGTTACGAAATTATAGAACATTTACTAAACTCACAAATGTTGCCATGAAGAATTTAAAAATTTGTTAAATAATCAAAGCACTGAGAGTACCAATGGGAAGGGGGAGTTTTGACCAATCTGGGGTCTAGGCCTTTTTGCCAGGCCATAGGGTTACGAAATTATAGAACATTTACTATACTCACAAATGTTGCCATGAAGAATTTAAAAATTTGTTAAATAATCAAAGCACTGAGAGTATTGATGGGAAGGGGGAGTTTTGACCAATCTGGGGATGTTATGACTTGTTGACGTTTTGTATCTCCTTTTTACTCTCTCGCACAAACATGTACATTTAACTTTTTACTTACTTTCAATTAACCAAGACAAAAAACTCATAGCTTGAAATACATTATATTGACCGAAAGAATGGCAACAGCAAAAGCAATGTTAGAACTTTAGTTTTTGTTGGTTACATAATGTAACTATAATGTGGCCTACTATTAGGACGAGGGGCCGCCGTGGTGTAGTAGATAAACCTCTCGCCTTGTAAACTGGGGGTCGTGGGTTCGATCCCCGGCTTCACCAGTCTGTTGGCTGAGACTTTGAGCTGTGGACACTCCATATGACCTTAGCTGTTGGTGGGACATTAAACACAAACATACACTACTATAATGACGGTTTTAAAGCTTTTTCAAAAGCTAAACTTGTTTTTATCATAAATCATTTCCCATCACTGATACGGACCCTAACTCTACCGAGTTACCAGCTGGGTAGCAGTGTTAAAGGGGGTTGAATTTTCTGTATGAATGATACCACTGGGAAATGGTAAAAACCCCTTCCAAAAAGTATCATGATAGGCAAGCTGTAAACAAACACATTGACAAACAGTGTAAACCCAGCTGAGATGGCATCTCATCAAAGTCTGCTCTGCTTGCTTTTGATAATAAAAATGAAAGAAATATGATGTAATTTGAAAATTGTAAACTGTATTTCTGCCAAATACACATATGGGCAGCACATGAACTTTTGGTACTTATCGCCTGTCTTCGGAGTTTCTGATTATGTAAGACTCAAATCAGTTTGCTCAGCTACAGAGACTAGCTAGAATATTGAAATTTTTCATGGAGCAAGGTTCACTTCTACATTTTCCACATAGTGAATATTAAGGCACTGACTAGACTGTGAGAATGTGCAGGTTGGTCTGTGCCTTTGTTCTTCGCATGCAACAGAGGCGGGTTTTCTCACGTTGAGGTCCATATGATGGCTTTAAGAGCGGCAACAAAAACAAACAATAATAAACCTCCTTGCCCTTCCAGGCGGAATAAAAACTTACACATTCAGGAACAGTTGGGTCGACATTGAGGAGATGAAATTGTCACGTCGACCCCTACAAGATTGGACCCTGTTTTAGAATATTTCCAAAATCCAAACTAATAATGCCCCATACTTTTACCTAATACAAATAGGCGTAGGATAATGACAGGACACAGTCATAATTCCTTTATTAATGCCATAGTGGGTGCATAAAACTGGGTGTGTCGTGTGCGCTTTATATGCCTTGTGCGCTGGGGCCGCAGCTTACCGTCATTTTAACTTAAACTGTAAAAAGTCACATGATGGCTTTATCTTACAGATAGAAGATCTGACCTTGAAGAAGAGAAGAAATATGAGGATGAGATTGATAGTCCGGGGAAGTCATTCCGAGAGAGATACCAGGATGTCAAAGAACGAGAGGAATCAACTGCTGGAAACTTTGCTGAATTACTCAGGTAACATTCTTAGCCATTTTCAGGCAAGTGGAATTTTACATCTGCAGTGCAGTCCCTTTTCAACATCCCATATTATAACAACATGCCTCATAATAATACACATTTGGATATAACACAGTCTTTTTGTGGCTCCAAAATTGTTTTTGCATATAATTTTATGAAGATTTATAGAAAAATGACCATTAAATGGTCATTTTCCTATAATTCCTTCGTAAAATTGTCACCTTATAATGAATAACACAATTCACTTAAAACAAAGTATGTAAAGGGAGCGCAGTGGCTCAGTGGTAGAGTGCTTGTCTTGAGACCAAGGGGCTGCGGGTTGGAGCCTCACTGGCGTCACTGTGTTGTGATCCTTGAGCAAGACACATTTATCCTAGCTTAGTACTGGTTCAACCCAGGAAGCCCCGTCCCTGTTTAACTGAAAGATTGTTGATGGGACGTAAAGAATCAAATCAAACAAACAAAGTATGTAAGGAGGCAAAGATCAGGAATCGATACAATCAAGTAACACACCTGACCCAGGACACCACATGTGAAAGTGGCAAAAACACAATAAAACATAACATACAAGAGAGCCAATTCCTAGGGGCCCCAAACATAGCATTATATTGGGACTGCACTGAGGCTTGGATGCATCAAACCTTTAGATAAGAGTGCATAATGAAAAATAAATTTTCTTATTTCTCAACAAAAACATATGTTGTGGGGTCTCAACAGAACCTTCTCAATAGATGGTTCTTCTGTTCTATGAGCACCCAAAACACATGTTTAAACTGATAGTAACTTCTATTCCCACAGTTTTATTGTATAAAAAGGGTAAGCTGTGTTACTGTTTGTAAGTGAGGTGGGGGCTGGGGTAAGTGTCTTACTCAATTGTGTGTGGCTTGAAAGTCAAAAAACCCACCATTTTAACCCATATAGAGTTTTAATATGGGGCATGAATCTACTTTTAAAAGAGCTACGAGCTAATTTGGAAGTTGCTTTTCACCAATTTCTTCTGATTGGTTTATCAGAAGCATAACCCAATGTAAAATTCTGATATTTATTTATCTTTTAACCTTTGCTATGGTAACAAAAATGGCCCCCAAAATAGGCTTAAAATAGAGAAATCACCATTTTGGACCAAATTTAAGGCTTTTGGAGACCGATTTTTAAGAATTAGATATCAGCACATCTAAATACCAAAAAATCCTTTTAATATGTTGTGTGCCGTGATAATTCTCATCATCTGTTAAAATATCTTTTTGGTATTTGCTTGTACTCTATGTTAATTTCGCTGTCAAATGTCTCAAATATGCTCTAAAATAGCCAATTTCCTATTTTCAGCCTATTTTGGCTGCCATTTTTGTTACCATAGCAATGGTAAAAGTCAAATTAATACCAGATATTTACACTTGGGCTATTGTTCTAATAAACTAATGAGAAGAAAATAGTGAAAAACAATTTTTATTTTTTAGCCTCATAAGGGGGCCAAAATAGCCTCTTAACGCACGTAGCTCTTTGAATGAAATTGTAAATCAATACCCAACAACCCTTAAATTGGAAATGTGCACACTTGTCCAACTGTTAAGGGTAGGCAAGTCCATTCAACTTAAATGGGCTAATACAGCACCTCCATTCCAAACTCCAGCACTGTGTTGCCATTTGTTCTATTCTGCAGTAAGTAATGAGTTTACAGTAAAACCTGCCTTAAGCAGCCACTTAAAAATAGACAAAACAAAGGTCTTTATGGAAAATGGTAGCAAAATGAAGGTCGAAAATATTGCAGAATGCTCCCATGGAGCATTCTGCAATAGTTTTGACCTGCATTAAGCGATAATCGGTATTGAAAACCAATTTTTGGTGTTCTTTTTGAGTGGCTGCTCAAGACAGGTTTTACTGTATTTTAGTGACATGTGTATACATAATATCATAACTATAGAAATATAAAGCACCCGGCCCAATGGATATATATATGTTACCTAAATGGGAAGAGTCTATCTATATAACATTTAATATGAGATGACTCTGGTATTATTCTGGTGTTGTGTGAAGGGGAACAGGCTGTATATGTCTACACTTTGAGACGTTTACACATACTGAGAATAATGTTGAATTGTTGCTGGAACACCGTTGGAGCAGTGCTACCACCGGTGAACCAGCCCCAACAGCGCTCAACTGCTACTGCTGAACTGTTCATTATATCATAAAAGAAAAATATAATTTACCAATCTTAGCAAACTATCGTAACATCAACACTGATGCAACGAGTGTTGTCTAACATACACATAATATTGCAGGGATTCAACATTAACAAGAATGAAGAGAATAGGTGAATGGAAACCACCGAGGGTAATTATAAAATGGGCCTTTTCACAAGAAAACCTGTCCTTGGGGTTTCTGATTAGGTCATACCCAAACCAGGCTGCTCAGCTACAGAGACTAGCTAGAAATATGAAATTTTGCTTGTAGCAAGTTGTTGAGATATATTTTCCAATAAGTGAATAACAAAGGCGCTGATCAGCCTGTGCCAATGCACATGCTGGTCTGCGCCTTTGTTGTTCACAAATCCTGAAATTAGGTTTTCTCACATGGAGGCCTATATAGCATCTATATATTTCTTTATTTGCAAGGTCTGTTGGCACCGTTTGATTACCCCCCCCCCCCCCCCCCCCCCCCCCCCCATCAAACCATCAGACGAGCCTGTGCTGTCTCTTTTTAAGCTTACAAACTCCAAATGATATTCAGTCAGTAGCTTAATAGTCAAAGAATATTTAAGCATCTAAACTCCTGCTGTTTAGTTTTTAGAACTAATTTTTCGCAATAACTTTTTTATCTTCAATTTTAGCAAAATGTGTTCGCGATGAAAAGTATTCAGGAACATCTCCGCCAACTTCTCAAAATGGTTCCAACATCCTAGATGTTGCAGGTTCCTCTGTGCTTAGATGCACTCTTTGAACATTTTAAGCAAAGTGCAAATAAACCAAGTCCAAGATGTCGGTCAAAAAGTTACATTGCACCGCCCTAATTCAATTACTAAAGCGATGGATGGCTTGTTCAAATATAATAGAAATCTTGCATGATTTGCTCGTGCGTTAAGCTAGTAGAGTCATCTCAAACCCGTTCATTTCATAGCACGTGCATAAGAGAAAAATTGCATGTCATGCAATAACCCAGCCTTTGTTCCTACAAATGAGCCTGCTGTAAGTTGATTCTGTATATTCACGGTAAATTCTGAAAATGTTATTGGCAGTTTTATATTATGCACAGCCTTCGAAGAATGGGATATGCACCACTTCTGAATATTTTTTGAAACTACCCCTTTCGGTCACGCCAATTCAAATTTTACCTGTCATTAAAACACTTAGAAATTTAGGATGAATTCAATTTATTGCAAAGTCTTCATCTATATACACATAAATCTGTTTGCGCCACAAGCACAAGACCTTTTGGAGAAGTTCTCGGAAATTCTCCTCTACAACTTCCATCATGAACACGTATTGCTAAAATTGAAGATAAAAAAGTTATTGCCAAAAATTAGTTCTTAAAACTTAATAGTTGGAGTTTAGCAAAGGCTCAGATCAGACTGTGTGTATGCGCAGGCTGGTATGAACCTTTGCTGGTCGCACATGTCACATTTTTTTGAAATCTCATGCTGCGGCTCAAATAATAGGATAAAGACACTTTTACAGATGCAGTCATAATCTGCTTAAAATTTGCTCAAGGTTAGGCTTTGAACAGAGCATATTTGAGCCGCGGCATGAGATTTTCAACAATGTGGTATGTGCAACAAGCAAAGGCTCAGATCAGCCTGCGCATACTCACAGTCTGATCAGAGCCTGTGCTAGTCCCTTGAATGCTCTATAACTGTTAGGCTACTGACTGAACATAATTTGGAGTTTCTAAGCTTAAAAGGAAGCCACACAGGCTCGTCTGAGTCTATTCATATCTAATGCCACATTTTCCTGCTGAAACTGGTTTATCCAGTTTTGTAAACAGTGTAGATCAAGATCAGATAGCCATTTGATCAGGATCTCTATTGTTAACCATATTGTCAGTGATTCCATAGAAATTATTTGAAACATGCAACTGCGCTGGTTGGGAAATGTCCATGAACATGCATAATGATGATTTAGCAGGATAAAGATTAATACCCGTTCAACTTGATGAAAATGCTGTTTCTAAAAAGAAATAAAAAAAATCTGTGTCTAGCATGCTGTAATGTTGATTTCAAAACCTGCTCACAAGTTCGTGCAAATATTTGATGAGGGTCTGGATGGGGTATAATGATTAGTGAATAATGGCCCTTTTTTATAATGAATAGTGAATAATGAGCCAAAAAAATAATGAATAGTGAATAATGAGAGCCTAAAAAATAATGAATAATCCTATTTTTTTAATGAATTGAAGAAAAAATTAATGAATAGTGAATAATCAGATATCTTTGCCACCTTTCTTACTTTTAATGAATAATTGGTCTTATTTTAATGAATAACCCAAAATTTTAATGCGATGAATAATGGGCTAAATTTTTAATGAATAGTGAATACCAGACCCCCCCATCCAGACCCTCTTTGATGAACTCTTTGAAATCATACACTTAACTCTTAAAGCGCCAATCACGACTGCAGCAGAAGAAAACTTTGGCAACAATTTTCCTAATTTTCAGAAAAAATAAGGTATGATATTACATGAGAATTGTCTGCCAGCAGACAATTCTCATGAAATATCACTCCTTATTAGTTATTTTTGAAAAGCGGCAAAATTTGAAATTGTCGTCTGCTGCAAATTATAGGTGGGGCTTTATGGGTTAGGAGTTTGCTAATTTAACTCATTCCTTCCTAGTGGTATTTTTGCTGTCTTCTGATGACTTTTGCAGACAGTTTGGACCCAGATCAGGACCACCAGAATGTCAGTCCTGATCTGCATCCAAACTGTTTGACACTCTGCTAGTGTTCCTGAAAGAATTTTGTAAAAAGCTAATTTTGAAAAAGTCAGCACATGACAACAAAAGCATGAAAAATTACCCAGCATGCAGAGAGTTAGGTCCTGATTGGTGTCATTTGTCAGTGTTGAAAACTGATATGAATGATCTCACTAAATGTCATCTGCTGTAGGTCATCTGCTGATCCTTTTAAAATGTCTCTGTAGCAAACATTGTGGATCCAAGTCAGTCTAGGAGCAGTCTGATCAGTGTCCACACTGTTTGCCTGTATGCTGAAATTAGTCTGTGATGTTAGCAGCTAGATGCAGCAGACGACCTAGGCAGACGACACTTTTATATGCATTGTTTTATAGCAGGCGAAGGGCTAATAAATCAGAACACCAACATAAAATCTAAAATGCAATCAAAGGAAAATAAAATCTTTGCCATTTTTTATATGAAAGGTTAACAAGCAGCATAGACTAAGATGAGTAACATCTCACTAAGATCTGGACTCTTTGCAAGGGTAAAAAAACTTAAGAGGCAAAACTATATTATTCAGTTTGAAATTTCCAATTTTGACCTCGTCCAAAAACTTAATAGACTTTCCAAACTGTGTTGCATAGAGCTGGATTGGAAGAATCTAATAGTCTTGAAGGAACAGTCCAATTCTTGACAACAATGCTTGGATGGCTGGGTTCACAGGGCTAACCCTGCCATTAGCCATTGTAGCCATTTGCTACTAAAAATGTAGAGTGGCTACAAATATAACACACAAGGTGGTTCAAAAATTACATATCTGCGAAAAAGTGTATTTTGATCAGCTTTTGGATTTTCCATTATTGCTTTTATTATTCCTTCGCACTTTATTATTGTGCCATATTTAACTCTTTGAAGTAATGCAATCAGGGTATCAAACAGTTTGGATCCAGATCAGGTCCGACATTTTGTCGGGCCTGATCTGGGTCCAAACTGTTTGCAAAGGTTATCAGCAGATGACAAATGTCGCCGCTAGCTGGCAAAGAGCTAAATACAGAACAACTTCTTGATAAACTGTACTACCTTCTGGCTAAACCCTTGGCTAAAGTCAATTTCATTTGGCTCCAACTTTTTCTATTTGGCTAAAGTGTTGGCTTCAACAAATTCTGAGCCAGGGGGGTTAGACTTGGTTCATCATTATCATGGGTTTTCATTAGCATGTTTTTTTCATCAAATGGAATTTACTAAATTCATTTTCATAATCGTGTTCCAATAAACAGATTCAGATTATGAGTTTTTTGAGAAACTGTGCATTGAACATGGTTTATAAGTGAAGGCCTCTGTGTAATTCCGTGTGCATTTTTTGGTAAAAGTGTCAAACATATATTTTCTTGTAGCAAAATGTATCCTGATTAAGAAAAAAGATGTTTACAATTTTTCTTTTGTGTTTTAACGTCAATGTGACGTCACAAAGTGACGTACCCATTTTTTGCTTATTTAAGGCTTGAAAGTGGAGTGTTTTGAATTCCAGCAGGCATAAACATGAACTGTTTGATCAGTTGTAGTAATTTTACTGGCGACATGTTGATTTTGGAGCATAGACCCTGACTCTGGATTTTAAAGACGTAATATTAACTTCAAAATGATGTATGTACATAGAAAAGTGACGTCAGTACCAAAATGAAAATTCTGTGATGGTGAAAGCTCAAATAGCTAGACCCTCTTCTCCACACAGCAGGGAAAATATTGTTTACTATAATTTTCTGATGCTTCATTATATAAGATGCGAAATGACATACGTTAGCTATCTGACCTGTATTTAGACAGGCATGTTAACTACGTTACCCTAAAATCCTATTTTGCAAACACCAAGTTATACCTAATTATTATTTATCCAAATGCTTTTTGCCTTAAACATTTTTAAAGGAAAAGAACAGGCGGTATGCATTTAAACAATACACCACTATAATGTTACAGTTATATATGTTACTTTAAATGTATGACTATTTAACGCATTACTGTCACTAGACATTGGACTACCGAAATACCTCCTAGGAGAGTTTTGTACACTATAATTTTCTAAAACCACATTCTACAACCCAAAAAATAATGTATGTAAACTCTCTAGCGGTTAAGGCGATGTCTCACAATAGCAAAATTTTCTACGTTACTGTAAAATAATTGGAAATCTTATCTAATTATTCCTTATTCTTACATGCCAATATAACCTTTTAATTATAAGCAAATGACTAGCAATATGATGTAATCAAAGTAGAAGGATCTGTTATTACTGTGATATACGTTACTTTCTTTTAAATACTTTTTAAATTACAAAGGAGCACTATTTAAGTTTACACTGCTAATGGGCTATTTATTCCATTTAACTGCCATTAATGGTCATTAAAGGAAACTACCAACAACGCATGGATGAATAAAAGAATGAAATTTGAACCTTATTCACATACAACGAAATTATTGTTGTTGTTTCACTACATTAACATGTTAACTTATTGTGTAGGTTATAAACATTGTTTTATTTTGATACTGAATAAAATAAATTGTATTATATTGAATCATATTTTATAACACACTAATATTAACCATGGACTAGCTTAGTAAGATTTATCACATGTTGTTTAAGCCAGTTATCAATTACAACTACTATGCTGATACCATTCAGGAATAAAACTTTTTCAGAATTTGTAATTGTCTTTTGAAAACGAATTTTGCGAAAAGGTATGACACACGCCAAGCCAATCCCTATGGTTATAACTGCTTTATTTCAGAACGATGTCCAGTTTGGTGATAAAAGATTACCATTTAAGATGGTAAAATGCATAACAAGAGAATTTTAAGGACATGTCTTTACATCTGTTCTGTCTTGTTCTAAACTATTGTGAAGCATTCAAACAGGACAACATTTGTTCTAATGGTTCATTTTAGTTAAACATTTGAAAGAGATAAGTTCATCACTTAAATAGCCCCCAGGCATTGATAGTATTACATGTATATTCAGCCATTGCTAAAATAGCTGACTCACAATAAATAATTGCTTTTAATAAATTATTTGTTTTGCTTTATTCTGTCAATTAGACCAAATGGTCTTACAGTGGAATTTTGTTGCAGATAATATGAAATTGATATTTAGCATGCCAAATATGAACAATATCGTTGATTTAAAATTGCAGCCTAATAATTCTTTGCATAGTTCAAATCAAACAAAATAGATTTACTAGTAAAGAAAGAACATATCAAAAGAATAAGCCCATTGATTTTGGTACTTGTCACAGTGTTAAGCAATGAAGGGTCAGATGAGCCTGTGCATATATGAAGGTAGATTTGCCAGAGCCTTCGCTATTCGTATACACAAAGTAGAATGTAGGTTGAAGGCCAAATTTTAGACCGCTAGCCCCTCTGCATCATCATGAGCGATTAAACAATGCATTTGCTGGTCCAAATATTTATTTATGAATTACAGTGAAAGAGTAAAAATATTTTTCATCTAAAAGCACCGTGATTTATGCTTGCGCTACTGTCAAAGAACATATCTGAAATATATCATACTACAATTTGTAAACTATACCATACACACAAATTACACAATTAACAATAATACACTGCTAAATCAACCTCTCAGATTTATAATGATATCCTGTACATTTAAATGAAATGATTTCTTTAAGAGATACTTGAATAAAAGTATATATGCATAAGTTCATGTACATTTTTTAAACTTTGCATGTGCGACTATCATTGGTGACAATGTTGATACTCAGAAGAGTGGCATCTTAATGCTGAACAGTTAGCATTGTGCATGCTCCTTTGGAATCTATATCTTGGCAAGTTAACAGCACATTCTAATCTTAAGTACACATATACATGTTAAACATTGTTATTAATGATTACATTTATCATGTTTGAGAGGTTCCTGTAATATTTTGCCAACGTTCTGTTTAGTGAAAATTAACAGGAGGTATATAAACATTTATTGCTCAAACTAAATTAGATCTAATCTCTTGACTGCATTTTTTTAATATTTAACATTTCAATCCAGCATTCTAAAAACCATTATAGAATCTACTTTACAATAAATTGAATGTCTTCTGTTGAAATTTGACAGGATACAATTTTAGTTGAAAAGTCTTTATTTAAATTGGTATTGTAGTTACAGCTAACCTATATATTTGACCATATCTAATGTGGCCTTTAAGTAAAACTCACCACTATAACTAACTTTCTCTATTTCCAGGGAAATGTTTTTCATCAATAAAGCAGTTCTTTAGATATTATCAGTTGAGCAAGTGATCCAAGGTAGTTACTTAATGTGATGGACAGTTTTCTTAATTGCACAATGAAAGCTATGCTGTATATAAACTAAGATTAATTTCAAAGCTTCTGTAATACGACACCATATCCATACACAGCTAAAAGTCAGGATACAAATTGATTTCGAGACAGTCACTTTAAACGATAGCTAATTACAGACACTTTAAGTACCTGAAGAGAAGTAGCTCAATTGAACTTAGAAATCTTCAGAAATATATCACAAACTCTAAGCTTAACATAATATATTAGCCTTTCTGGGCCAATTATATATCTGCTTTGTTAACATTTTGGATAAACATATGGCAATATAATTTATTTCTTACAGTAATATTATGTTATTTAGCAAATTTGACAGAAAATCTAAATGTATCCTTCTAAGTGCTGTTACTTGAGTGCTATTATTTCCTTTGTTTATGAATCTTAAAACCTATAATTATGGGCAAATCATTTCTTTGTAGATGTAAAAAGTTCAAATATATACTATTTTGCAAATGTAAATGTGCGTGGATAATTAGCAGGAACTTAATAAACCCTGATAAACACTTTTTTCAGACAGACTGGTATCATGGTATCTATTTAACAAGCACAGCCAATTTTGAGATGAAATAAAATATCCTTTGACGTATCATATACGATTTAAAGCAATGTATATGCAATA
This sequence comes from Loripinus fragilis, assembly GCA_964019695.1. Taxonomy (NCBI): domain Eukaryota; kingdom Metazoa; phylum Mollusca; class Bivalvia; order Lucinida; family Lucinidae; genus Loripinus; species Loripinus fragilis. The sequence continues at coordinate 112,904,515 of OZ026516.1, forward strand.
TTGAAAGTTGTAATATACGTAACATGATGCTGTACAAACAAACTAATATTTTACACCAGAAACGAAGTTAAGCCTGGCTTTTTCACTCTTGCTTAACAACGGAATGCTCATATATGGTGTTTGAAGGTTTTCAAATTGAATTTAATGCTGAATTAAAGAATGAACGTTTTGTTCAGGATCGTCATATTTAACAGTTTATAACTCATAAAGTAATTGTGATACAAACAAACTGTTTGGAGCTATATAATGGTCCATTACCTGTATTGTGGAAGATGCATTTAAAACCTAAAAGTTAACCAGGAACCTTATCAAAGAAAATCCTTTAACATAATTTCAGTGATTTTAAAGGGAGTAGCTTATAATGTAACATAAAGGACTTTACAATGGGCCCATATATAACTTTTATAAACATATATATATGTAAGGAATGAAAAGTTCCTATATATTCCGTGAATGTTTGTCCAATTTAAATAATTCAAGTATTACCTTAACAACCTTGATTACATTTAATTTGTTTAAAAAATGTAGGGTAACGTAGTTAACATGTTGTAGCAGCTAAACGCCCCAACCATCAGAGAGCTAACTTGTTTCAAAAAGCTTAGCCAGGAACAAACAGTTATGCTAAGATCTGATTTTAATCGCGATGGCACACATGAATTTCCAGAATTATTTTTTTGCGCACAATGTAATTTTTCAGCACATTGACGTCAAATCGACGTCAATTTCACGTAAAATTAAAGTCCATATTGAATCAAATTTTCATTTTAGTGTTTCTATAGACTTTTTCAACCATTTCAATGCAACAAACATAAAAAATAAGATTATTTTAGATGTGTAAATAGCCCCACCACATATACGTTCTTTGATGCAAGTGAAACGACGGTACCCCATTTTGTGACGTCACTGTGACGTTAATACTGCAAGAAAAAATTGTAAACATCTTTTACCTTACACTGCATATATTTCTCTAGTTGAAAATCGATAAGAATCACTTTTACCAAAAAGTGCACACGGGAGCCCAAATTTCGACACAGGGGCCTACACTATATGGCCAAAGCTGAGTAAATTTAAATTATATACATGCATATACTATTTTGGCATAGAAGCGAAAGATTGACTTGTAAATAATTACTATGGCCTTCTCATATGTAAATGGCATATTATCATTTGACGTTGCATCTGGGAATGATATAACACCATGTAATAAAATCGATAAATCACTACTGGTTTACAGATTTTGGCAATGTTATGAAATGACGCCCATAATAACGTTGCATATATATGGCGAAATACTAAAGTTTTCACACCAAAATGCGATTTCAAAGTAATGTAAATGTCTTATGATAAATAGCATCTAACATTCATGCTCCTGTGTTATTGAATTTATTAAACTTGTTGCGAAAAAGTGAAAAAATTCTCAGCAAACCTCACATTTAATCAATTTTTCCCAACTTGTTTAATAAATTCAATAAAACATGAACACTCATGTAAGATCCTCTATTTAAAAAAAAAATTGTACATTTCAGAAATGGAAAATCTACAAAAGAAAGAGTAGAGAATTCTTCCAACATTTTGCTGTGTGGATGTCTTCATTTAAGGAGATTGAAGGTAATTTACCATGTTTAGCCTGAAGTTGCCACACTGTTGGCTAATGGTCTGTTAAAATGCTTTAACTGAATGACAAGCAGTGAAGACCCTGATCAGAAAGAAGAAGCAGTCTGATATTAAACTGCACTCTTCAGTTCTATCTGTCCAAATATTTAGGATAAAAAAGTGAGTACAGTCATGTCCCCTAACATTGCTTGGCCCCTAACATTGCGCACTAGCCCAAGTGACTATGCCATATTTAATCAGATAAAATATTTTTGATATTTGATATCAGGTTGCTTTTGAAAAGAGAAAAACAGTAAAAGGATTTCACTTTATGTTTTCACTGCTGAGCAGGGGTGGGTTTCCGCAAAAATTGGCAAATGTTGTTAAAAAACTTTCTGACCTTAATTTCAAATGAACCAGGCCTCAAATTATTTACTTTGAATCAAGTTATTGATGAAGTAAATTGTTGAGAACAACTTGATGTTTATTTTGTTAAAGCAATTTATAAAAGAGAAGTTACTGAAAATTTTGCAGAAAGTGCACAATATTAGGACTCTATTTTTGTTATCCTAAAATGGGGCTGTGCACTTCAAATAAAAGTTGCTAGAGATCGGGGAAAATATTTTTCATTTTTAACATTGTGTAAATAAAGTTTAATGATTACTTTATTTGACTGGAAAATATTTCATGCTTTTTTCTTTCTTGTTATATCCAACGGAGGTTAAAATGCTTACATGCGCAATGTTGGGGACCTTCACCATATGACCGGAAAATGCCACAATCACAGACTGCAGACTAAATCACGGCACTGTGAGGAAGAGACACAGAACATTAACAGCCCCATGACATCAAGAAGATAATTAAAACAAAGCAACCAGCTTTCTCTTCCTCATTGAGATGATTGCAAAATAGAACTGCATAACAAAACAAGCACCTAACACAAAACCCCCACAAACAATGGGAGCAACAATAAACAATGAATCAACAACAACAGAACCACCGCCTTAGAAAAGACAGAAGCTGGAGGGTGTGTGTGTGCGTGTGACGGGGGGGGGGGGGGGGGGGGGGGGGGGGGGGGGGGGGGGGGGGGGGGGGGGATACTGACTCAACCCAGGAAGACAGAGAAAAACATCCTGAAATTAATGACTGAAAAGTTGTTGACTGGGACGTAAAGGAACAATGCAAATAAAACATTGTGGTGTATGTGTATGGTACTTTAGTTTTTATTTGGAGCAAACAAGCAGGTTTATGGTTAGAAAGTCACATTGCTTGCTATTCCTGGTTAACTTTTTGCTGCTAGTAAGTAAGTAAGTAAGTAAGTAAGTAAAGCCTTTATTTTTTGAGGGTAACTACATTTAGCACATACAAAATAAGTACATGTAAGAGCTAATCTTCCATGAGGCCGATAACCTTTCAAACAGTTTGCACTCAGAGCAGCCCCGACAAAACATCTGTCCTGATCTAGATCCTGAGGGTTTCACACACTCATGATATACTTGAAATAATGTTTGGAAAAAGTAAATTTAAAAAAAAAAAATGAAAATTACCCAGCATGCAAGGAGTTAATGAGTACAATAAAAATTGGCAATTATTTTTAATCATAATCGTAAAAGTATTGTTTTGAATTCTGCAACATCATGCTGTATTTACCTTAAATATTTAATATAAATAAGAGCAAGCTTAAATCTGAAAGTGAAGACTTTTGACATCAGCTGATAACCTTTGAAAAATAGTTTGGACCCAGATCAGGCCTGACAAAATGTCAGGCCTGAACTGGATCCAAAACATTTGCCACTGATGGTATTGCTGAAAGATTTTTAGTGACAAGGTGAGCTTTTGTGATCGGTCTTCATTTGTTGTTAGTCCGTCCGTTAGCAATTGACTTCAATGACAACTCCTTTTAAACCCCTAGTTTTGAAATAATTTCACACAAATGATTCTTGGGTGGCACTCTACTAAAATTGTTCAAGTGCTTCTGGTCCGTTGCATATCTAGGTCACAGAGACTAAAAATAGATTTTCGAGAAAACCTTGTCTATATAGGCTTTTATAGGGAAAACATGAAAAAATCTTGCCTGAAACCACAAGGCCTAGAGTCTTGATATTTGGTATGTAGCATCACCTAGTGGACCTCTACCAAGTTTGTTCAAATAATGCCCCTAGGGTCAAAAATGGCCCCGCCCCGGGGTCACATGTTTTACATAGGCTTATATCGGGAAAACACGAAACAATCTTCTTGCCTGAAACCACAAGGCCTAGAGTCTTGATATTTGGTATGTAGCATCATCTAGTGGACCTCTACCGAGTTTATACAAAATATACCCCTGGGGCCAAAAATGGGCCCGACCCCAGGGGTCACATGCTTTACATAGGCTTATACTGGGAAAACATGTAAAACTCATCTTGTATGAAACCACAAGGCCTAGAGCCTTGATATTTGGTATGTAGCATCACCTCATGGACCTCTACCACATTTGTTCAGATTATGCCCTGGGGGCTAAAAATGGCTCAGCCCCAGGGGTCACATGGTTTACATAGGCTTAATAGGAAAACATGAAAAAAATCTTCTTGTCTGAAACCGCAAGGCCTTTGATATTGTGAACCCTCTACCAAGTTTATTCAAATTATGCCCCTGGGCCAAAAATGCCCCCCCCCCCCCAAATTAAAGGGAGTGCAGCCTTACAATTACATATTAGTAAGTATTTTGCTCTTACACTTAGCCTTGAACCCTGGGGTGGGGTCAGAATGTTAATTTGTTTTCTTTTCTGAAAGTAGTCATGTTGCATAATCAAATTAATTAGAATGAAGCATATAACACCATGCATGCAAGTGTTCTGCCCTTTTACACACCCTTGACTCCATTATGGGGACAAAAGGTAAAACCATTTTTTTTTTCTGAAGAAGGTTATGGTGCACAGCACATTATGTAATTAAAATATTTGACATTATGCGCAACCCTGGCCTTTTGGGTTGGGTAAAAAGGTCAGACATTGAATTGTGCAGATAAGTATAATTTAATTGAACTTAGTGACTTGATAGGCCTTGGTTTTGATATGAGTGATACCCAAGATGGACTTAAGTGTTGGAGAATGCGAATTATATTTCATGGTAAACATCCTCTTCTCCTGACAAGGATTCAGGTGAGAGATCCAGGTCCCATGGGCCCTCTTGTTTAAAAGTTTAATTTTGAAAAAATCAGCAGACAGCAAAAAGGCATGCAAAATTACCCAGCATGCAAAGAGTTGATTTAACAGCTCCAGTATTAACCATAGTCTAGTGTCCTATAAATGGTAAGCAAAGAAAAAAGTGTAGACTCAGAGACAAGCTGATGCAAAATGCAGCAGCATCTCATCAGGGTCTGCACTGTTTGCTGTCATAAAAGCCAGGTTCAGCAATAGAAATAAGTCGAAATCATTACCCACAGCCTCTTTACTAAAATGATAAGTCATAATTGAATGATCTATCCATGTAAATAGGTTAAAGTCTTGTAGGGCTCTCATTAAGGACCCCCCCTTACCACATACAGTGCAGTTCATTTTTAGCACTATGTTTGGGATCCTGGAAATGGACTCTGTTGTAAAAGAATTGTTTTATAAAGGGACAAATTTACAAAGGCATTATAGGAAAATGGGGCAACAGTCAAAACTACCACTCCCTTTTTGGACAACAGTCAAACCCATCTACCCCTTTAGGGTAACAGTCAAAACTATTACCCCTTTTTGGGCAACAGTGATTGAAAACTATCACCCCCTTTTGGGGCAAAAAAAAATTATCACCCCTTTTTGGGCAACAGTCAGAAATATCACTCCCTTTTTGGGGCAAAGTCAAAACTAACACCCTTTAGGTGCTGTAGACAACCTTATACACTGTCACCCTGGTCTGAGGTCCCACATCAGGGGAAATAACATTGACTGTTTCCCCAAGATATATATGATAATGTTTACCAATATAACATAACATAGCTTAACCCATTGTGGACCAGAGACCCCTAAATGGGTACTATGGCAAACAGTGAAGACCCTGATGAAATGCCACATAAGGTGGCATTTCATCAGGGTCTGTACTGTTTGCTAAGACAAGATTGATCTTCAAAGAAAGAAATGCAATATGTTTTGGAAATTATGACTTGTAATCCCATAATATATAATTTATAAAGGACCATCCCGACTTTATTGTGTGTTTGTTTGTTTGTTTGTTTGTTTGTTTGATTTGATTCTTTACGTCCCATTAACAACCTTTCAGTTAAACAGGGACGGGTCTTCCTGGGTTGAACCAGTACTTAGCTAGGATAAATGTGTCTTGCTCAAGGACCACTACGCAGTGACCCCAGTGAGGCTTGAACCCGCGACCCCTTGGTCTCGAGTCAAGCACTCTACCAGTAAGCCACTGCGCTCCCATAGTGTGTGTAGCCTTTTGGAAAATTCCATTGGTCATAAAAGAGTTTAATGTCCAATTTTCTTATTTCAGGAAAATTTGGTACCGCCTACATGAGTTTTTTCCGCTTCATCCGCTGGTTAATGTTCCTCAACATTTACATCATGATCGTCATGTTCTGTGTTACAACGATTCCATTCTTAGTCTTAAAGCCAGAATCATTTAGTGAAACTGTGAACACATCTCAGTCAGTGTATCATGATCAGGCTGTGAATTGTAGCAGGAATTATCAGGATTATATTGACGAGATTAAAACACTAAAATCTACTTTTGAAAAAGTTCTCGATTTTCTTCAAGGGACAGTAAGTATTGTATCTCCTCATCAGTAAATGTGATATGAGCCGAGACATGTGATTTCCAATAATGTGGTATTTTGAGACTCGGACGAGGCTGTGCAGCCCCCTTTTAAGCTTAGAAACTCTAAATGATGTTCAGTCTGTAGCTTAGCTGTCATAGAATACTCAAGCGACTAGCAAAGGCTCTGATCAGACTGCGCATATGCACAGGCTGATCTGAGGCTTTGCTGGTCGCACATACCTCATTGTTGGAAATCTCATATATTCTTCGCATTTTGAGTCTGAAAATTCCACTGCTTCACTAGTGATCCTGCATTAGCTTAATAAACAGATACAGTGGCAAACAATATAGACCAAGATGAAATGCTGCAGTAAGCAGAAAGTCATCAGGGTCTGCACTGTTTTTTAGAATAAAAACAATCTTAATGGGTAGAAATACGATTTAATTTGAAATTGGAATGTACTTGCAAGTGTAATGTGAACGTCCGATTGGATAACATCTATCACTTGTGACAGCTGATCCTGGATTATACTGTTGGAAACCCGACGTTATTAAGTAACATTGCTTTTAATTGGATGGCAAGTGTTTTCATGCAAATTTCAGTAGTTGGCTGAAAGAGCAACATAATACATTTTCGCTGCCTTTTGAAGGAAAATTGTTAAAAATGCATTAGAATGGGGATAACCATATGTAAAAAGTTCATTTGGAGAGGTATTCATCAGATATATGGTAGGAAATCACATTTTACTGATCCACTAAAGCATCAACATAAAACTAAATTTCCGACTGTATATCCAATATCTACTTTCATCATAAAATATTGAATACAGTTATCCTCTAAATTGATCACCTGTGATGCCTCAAAATACATTTTCGTCTACCAAACTGAACTGAATGGAGTGGACTGTATTGTTTGTTGGGATTTATCACAATAAGACCTACATTAAGCCTTTTGAGAGTGTAGAAATCTACAATATGTCTCTGGCCTATCTTCTAGCAGCAGGAGCCTGCTTTGTGATCAGTTTTAATCTTATCTTTATTGTAATTTTCAGGGCTGGATGGAAAGGACTGTATTGTTTGTTGGGATGTATCATAACTAGACATACATCAGACCTGATGAGAAAGTAGAAATCTACAATATGTCTCTAGCCTATCTCCTAGCTATAGGAGCCTGCTTTGTGATCAGTCTTAATCTTACCTTTATTTTAAAATTTTCAGGGCAGGATGGAGAGAACTGTATTGTTTGTTGGGATTTATCACAATAAGACGTACATTAGACCTTTTGAAAAAGTAGAAACCTACAATATGCCCCTGGCGTATCTTCTAGCAGTAGGAGCCTGCTTTGTGCTAAGTTTTAATCTACAGTAGAACCTCAGTGTAAAACTGTCACTGAAAAATAGACAAAACAAAGATCTTAATGACAAATGGAGCATTCCCTTGGAGCATTCTGCAATACTTTTGACCTGCATTAAGCAATAATTAGTATTAAAAACCAATTTTTAGTATTTTTGAGAGTGGTTGTTTTACACAAGTTTTACTATATATTTTGATTATTTCAGGGCTGGATGGAGAGGACTGTATTGTTTGTTGGGATGTATCATAACAAGACATACATCAGACCTGATGAGAAAGTAGAAACCTACAATATGTCTCTGGCCTATCTCCTGGCTATAGGAGCCTGCTTTGTGATCAGACTTAATCTTACCTTTATTGTGATTTTCAGGGCTGGATGGAGAGGACTGTATTGTTTGTTGGGATGTATCATAACAAGACTTACATCAGACCTGATGAGAAAGTAGAAACTTTCAATATGTCTCTATCCTATCTTCTGGTGATAGGAGCCTGCTTTTTGCTCAGTTTAAATCTATATTTTAATTTTTTTCAGGGCTGGATGGAGAGGACTGTATTGTTTGTTGGGATGTATCATAACAAGACGTACATCAGACCTGATGAGAAAGTAGAAACCTACAATATGTCTCTAGCCTATCTTCTGGCTATAGGAGCCTGCTTTGTGATCAGTTTTATACTTATTGTCAGCAAGTATGTTCTTAATATTGTAAATTAAAAAAAAATAGGAGAATTTTATTTTCGGGAATAGCATAAGAAGATTCACAGTAAAACCTGTCTTAAGTGGCCACTCAAAAAAAAAGACCAAAATTTGGTTTTTAAGAGCTATAATTGCTTAATGCAGGTCAAAAGTAATGTAGAATTCTCCAAGAGAGCATTCTGCAATAACTTTGACCTTCATTAAGCTACCATTTGTCGTTAAGACCTCTGTTTTCAAAATTGTCTATTTCTGAGTGGCCACTTAAAACAGGTTTCACTGTATTTGCGATGTTAACAATTCGTGACTGGAGCATGATTTACCTACATCAGTAAATGGCAGAGTGATTTTGGCATTTCATGAGGGGTTTATTATCAAGAAACTTCACAAAAATGATCCCTGTCTTGATAAAACATTGCAAACTGCACACAAGCAATGCGCTATATTCAGAGAATTTCGATGTTGTTATTTTATCTAAAATTGAACAATTTTATATCTGTACCTCAGTAGGGACATTAAAATCAGATGCAATGCTGACTCAGTATGAAAGTAAAACCTGAAGACTCAGATAATCACATATTCTAGCAATTTTTTCCTATCTATCATATTAGATTCTAATGTACTAGTCTTGATATTGCAATATGACGCCTGATTGGATAATGTTAGAAATTTGCATTAGTAACTGTAATTAAGCAAAATACTGTCGGAAACAGATTGACACCATTAATTACATCACCTTTTGTTGTCTGGCATTCAGTTAGCAACGCTCCAATTTGAGATGAAACAAGGATTTTAATGGTAAACTAGCACAGAAGTGAATAGAATGGGGGATAACCATATTCAAAATGATCAATTGGGGAGGTATATCATTGGATATACGGTAGATAATTCATGCCTAGTCGTAAGATTAAATTTCCGACCACATATCCGACAATATACCTCCCCAAATGAAAATTTTGAATACAGTTATCCCCTAAATGTAAAAAATTACTTCACTTCTTCCTTACCAATTCATCCAATAATTACATGCTACACATGTTTTGCAGAGATATGGAAAAAAAGTACCATCCCTGGCTATATGGGCCACGATACAAGTTGATCTGTCAAAGGTGTTTGCAAACAACAAAGGTGCAGACCAGCCTGGGCATCCAGGCAATCTGATCACCATCTTTGGAAATTATCATATCTTAACTTGCTACAAGCAAATTATCAATTTTCTAGCTGGTCTGATCTGGATCCTAGTAAAAACAGTGCAGACCCAGATCAGACTGCTTCTGAAGAAGCAGTCTGATCAGGGTCTTTCCTGTTCGTTGTTCGGACAAGAGGAGACTGGTTTGTGTCTTACTTTGTTAGAAACCCTGAAGACAGGTTTTATCGCGTCGAGGCCCATATATAACACATGAATGTTCTTTAAGGTCAGCGAGAACAGTAAAAGCGACCTTTGGTATGCAGAGTACTGTAGCGGTGTATAATAACAGAGTGTTTGGAGGCTGGGACTATGCAATAACGAACCCTAAAGCTGCCATTGTAAAGAAAGCTAATCTGCGCAGAGAATTTAAGGTAGTTATATTGAGGATCTTACATGACTGCTCATGTATTATTGAATTTATTTTTAAAACAAGTTGATGAAGAGAGATGAAATGTGAGGCTTTTTTGGCAATGAGTGTAATAAATTCAATAATACATTAGCACAAATCTTAGATTCTATTTATCATATGCCACTTAATGGTGCTGATTTGTATGAAAAGTAATAACGAAAATATAGTATTAAAAGGAATAAAAAACTGTATGAAAAGTTATGACTGGAATTTTGTTTTCAGTCATTTTAGGATTTTTGCAAGAAGTCATAACAGGAATTTTGTATAGAAAGTCATTTCAGGAAATGTGTATAATTACTCATAATAGGAATTTTGTATGAAATTGTCATTACAGGAAATGTGTATATATAAACATAACAGGAATTTTGATGGAAAGAATATGAAAAATAATTACAGGAATTTTGTATCAAAAGAAATGCCAAAAATTTTGTATGAAAAGTAATAACAGGACTTTGAATTTTATATTATTTTTTTCATGCAATACAATTTTTGTTGTTTTCTGGATGGTTGTTATCACATTAACCCTTAAAGCGCCACCTATAATTTGCAGCAGATGGCAATTTAAAATTTTGCCGCTTTTTCGAAAATAACAAATATGGCATGAAATTTCATGAGAATTGTCTGCTGGCAGACAATTCTCAGGAAATATCATACCTTATTTTTGTCAAAAACAAGGAAAGATGTCTAAAAACTTGTCGTCTGCTGCAGTTGTGATTGGCACATTAAGGGTTAACAATGATATGCTTTTCTTTTTCAGGATAGTTTGGCTGAAGATTTACGCAAAATAAAAAGAAAAAATAGATCAGCGAATGATCAGGCAACCCTAATCTTGACTCGTATTATGGTCAACTGTGTTGTTCTGTTGGTGTTAGGTGGATGTCTCTTTCTTGTATATTACACAACAGATAAATTATTACAGGTATGTTTCTAGAAAAAACTACCGTTTTTATTTTTAAGGCAATATATACTTTAATATATATATTTGAGCTTTAAATTTAATGATTAATTTAAATCATTCTAAAATAAAACTTCTTTTTCATGTGAAATGGGCTTTGTCAGTTAATGACTAAAAGACTTAATGTGATTACCAGATGATTTATTGGTACCAAAAATTCAGACCCTGAAACAAGCACAGATCAAACTACTCAATCAGGAGCAGTCAGTTTTGTGTCTTTCAAACAAGCATGCTCAAATTTTTGTTTGTTTGATTTGATTCTTTACGTCCCATCAACAATCTTTCAGTTAAACAGGGACGGTTCTTCCTCGGTTGAACCAGTACTAAGCTAGGATAAATGTGTCTTGCTCAAGGACCACAACGCGGTGACGCCAGTGAGGCTCGAACCGGCGGTCCTTCGGTCTCGAGTCAAGCACTCTACCACTGAGCCACTGCGCTCCCTGCTCAAATTTTTATCATATGACCTTGCCTCTGGGAGTGTAATAACCCAATGTGTTAAAATCAATAAACCACCAGTCACGCTCATGGCACATGGCAAAACCCTGATGTTTTTACGCCAAAAATATGAATTCAAAATGATTTTGTCATATGATAAATAGAATCTAACATTCATGCTCCTGTATTATTGAATTTATTAAACTCGTTGTGAAAAAGAGATAAAATTCTCAGGAAGCCTTGCATTTTATCTCTTTTTCCCAACTTGTTTAATAAATTCAATAATACATGGACACTCATGCTATATCCTCTATTTTCTTTAACCAAATGTCGACTTGTCTTCTGCTGATGACTTTTGCAAACAATTTGGACCCAGATCTGGCCCAATCCAAATGTTTGGTGTAATCTGGATCCAAGCTGTTTGACATTTTAAAAAAACAAAATTTAAAAATACCAAAGAAGACAAAAAGCAAGAAAAATTGCCCAGCATGCACAGAGATAAAAAGAATAAATGAGCCGTGACATGAGATTTCCAACAATGTGGTATGTGAGACCAGCAAAGCCTCAGATCAGCCTGCACATATGTGCAGTCTGACCAGAGCCTTTGCTTGTCACATGAATATTCTGAGTGTTAAGCTACTTACTGAACATAATTTAGAGTTTCTAAGCTTAACAGGGGCTGCACAGGCTCCTCGAGTCTACACTTGTCGAAATGCAGCATTGTTGGAAATCACGTGGCGCGGCTCATATGGTATTCTTTTAAAATTGACCATAAATATTTATGCCCATATGCTTATTATGCTATCTCCTCCCAAGCCACACAAGTGTGGCAATGCAAGAGCACATTTATATTTAGTCCAATCCCCAGGAGGGCTGGGGATTGGTCATAAGATATTGAAAGTGTTGGAATTTGCGATGGTATGTCTTCTACTGCATATTTCCTGTTTTGTTTTGAAACACAATACATTGTTTATTGTGTATTTATGGGGAGATGCTTTCCTAAGATCTATTTTTATTCTGTCCACAGCTTCAGAAAGAAACCTTGAATGAGATTGTGGCTCTAATTGTACAGTACCTGCCTTATCTAACTATCACAGTATTAAACTTTCTCGTTCCTATTGTCTTCCAAAAGATTGTTATTCTAGAAGATTATCCTCACAGTGTAGCACTCACTATCACATTAGCCAGGTAAGTTTTTCACCCATGGGCGGAGTCGTAGGGGGGAGAATGGGTCTGTCCCCTCCCCCTGGAAATTCACAAGTGGTTATAAGTTTCCTTAGAAATACGTGTACGGACCACACTCGAGAAGCAATCAGACCCCAATGGTCTCCAGTGAGGTTCGTATGACACTCTGTGAAAAAAGTTGATGACTTGAAAAAAATGTTGTAAGGACCCCACTGACGAAATTGTCTGGATCCCCACCGGGATCCGTGCATGTCACCCTTGCTGGTTTATGGTTTTCTTCTGTTTGCAATGGTAAATCTACATTCAAAGGTATGCTTCAGAAACAAACCACAAGAAAAATTTTCTTTCATGGTAACAGCTGTTGTCACTATATCTGTGCGGAGGTCAATTGCTTAGTTGTTGGTAGAGCCTTAGTTGCTAGTTCGAGTCTCACCACCAGTGAAGTCACTGTGTTGTGTCCTTGAGCAAGACACATTATTTTCTGCTTAGTACTCACTGGTTCAACCCAGGAAGATCTGTCCCAATGTGACTAAAAAATTGTTGACTGGGACTTAAATAATCAAAACAACACAAACAAACAAAATCTCTGTATCTGTCAAATTGTCACTGTGGTTACACAATTTAGTACTGGTATTGGTACCAAACATGGCTGGCTTCAGTGGCGGATCCAGAGGTTCCGATTTGAGACAAAATTATTTTATTTTCATGGTGAATTATCAGAAAAATCAGGAAAAATTTATAAATAATGAGGTAAAATTAACAAATCTAGTTGGACCTCTTTAGATTATTTATATGTGATCTTGCATCGAGGCCCATATGGTTTCTGAAAGAAGCAACCAAACATAAAAATGCTTTCTGAATTCAAGTTTTTGCTTAATGGATTAATTTTAAATGTTAATCACCTACTTTTTTTTATAGTTTTCATAATTTCTTGACCTCTTCTACTTTTTTTGCTACTTTTCTGTAGAAAACTCCTACTTTAATAACTCATAGTATTTTGCCCTAAAATGCCAAATTCAAAATTGGTTTCAGGAAAAACCAAGATTGCAAGTGATTGCAGCATTTACCCTACAATATCTGGGGACCGCCATCCTAATAATGTAGGCGACACACTTCAACATTATTCAGTGAGTTCCCCACTTCATTGTGACAACTAAGTCACTATGGGAATACAGTGAAACCTGCCTTAAGCAGCCACTCAAAATAGACAAAACAAAGGTCTTAAAGCCATGTGATAGCTTAATGCAGGTCAAAAGTACTGCAGAATGCTCCACGGGAGTATTCTGCAATACTTTTGACCTGCATCAAGTGATTATTGGTCTTGAAAACCTTTTTTGGTCTTCTTTTGAGTGGCTGCTTAACACAGGTTCTACTGTACTTAGAAAGAAAACAAGTATGTTTATAGGCTGCAAAAAACAACAACCTACTAAATACCAAGAACTTTGTCATTCATGATCATAGTTAGCTCGTCATTATTAAGATGCAAGGAAAGCTGGTCATTTGTTAAACTTGTTCTTTTTTCGATGTGTTGTTATCAGCATTGCTTTTGTTTTTGTGGTATTAATGAGCATGCCATTACATTTGCAACATTTAGCTAAACAATCTAAGGCAACTTGTAAATTTCTTCGGATAGTTTCAAGTGATTTGCCTATAACATAAAGTGTTGTGTCGTCCGCATAAAAATCAGTATTAGCAGAATCAGTATACAGGGGCAAGTCATTAATAAACATGAGAAAAAGTAGAGGCCCAAAATGGAGCCCTGTGGGACACCATCAGTAATAATTTCATCTTCAGAAAATACATTGTTTAAAGAAACTTTTTGCTTTCTTTTACCTAAGTACGATGCAAACCATGTTAGTGCTTCATGAGACACCAGATTCCTACTTTTTTTCTGAAATGACTCGTACTTTTCTCCTACCTTTTCATCAAAAGCCACTTGTAAGCATGTGTTTTTTTACAGATCTATATGTTTACGACTGGCCTCCCTGGCTGTTCTCATAGGTTCCTTGTACCGACTGTTGATTAGTGAGGCGAATCCTGATGCTGGCTTGTGTGGTAACGCCCTCTGGAATGACACATCTTTTACCGCAAGGGGGAGTATAAAGGTAATACTATTAGCTTCAAAGAAAAAATAATCTTTTGATGTTTTGTTTGGAGATGTCACATCATACAGTATGATGTTATCTTTTAACCCATTCTCGATGGGTGAGCCATAAACAAATGCTATGTATTTATAATTTACCCTGAATTATGGCTTTTTATATGTGGGGCATAAATGGCTTAAACTAACTAGTCTGGCCCAGAAGCACTCTACACAATCTACACTTTAAGTTATTTAGTGCATTCTTTACTTCTAAAGGATCACCTTTTTCATCAGGGTCTGCACTGTTTGTAAAGACAAAATTGATCTTCAAAGAAAGAAATACAATGTTTTTTTAATTTATTTCTTGTGATCTCTCAATAATTACAATGGACAATCCTGACTTAACCCTTCTATCAAACTTGATGGAAAATTCCATTGGTCTTAAAAGGTTTGATTAGGAAGAATTCAAGATATGTTAGGAAATGAGACATCTTAGCAGTATTTTTTTTTTGCAGTGGGCATCGTTATAAGTAAATGTTACATGCAAAGTCATTAAATACTCTCTTTTGCACACACTTTGTCTATAACATGAATTATCTTCCTAAAGGTTTGACACTTTTTTTTAGCAGACACTGTGCCACATGATAAACCTATATTCAATATGAAAATGAATGAAATCAAAACTTTGTGAAAAAACACATAAATTACATAATATGCACTTACAGGAACATGTTCAGTTGGCTTATTAATTCAAATATGGTATATATTTGTACTTTTTATTTATATTTTTTTCTTCTAGTGTTGGGAGAGTTATGTGGGTCAACAGATCTATAAGCTGGTCTTACTAGATCTCATTGTAGAAACTTCCATAATTGTCTTCTTGCAATTTCCTAGAAGGTAAGTTAACCCTTTATATACTAATGGACTCTACCATACAGAGGGGACCTTACACTCATGATCATTTCATATGAAATTTATTAAACAAGCCTATGGCTAGTTTAATAAATTTAATATGAAATGATCACTTGTGTAAGATTCTGTTTATCATATGACCTTTTAAATGTAATTTTATCATTGTCAAAGTTTGTTTATTTCCATGAAAATTTGCATTGTTGTTATGGACGTCGCCATGATGTTACTTGTTCCTGCCAAAAGTGTTATGTAACATGTGGTCATAACATTATTTATGACATGACGTTATCCACTAAATAACAGTATTACTTAACGTCATATGATAAAAATAGATACAATAAACTTGGGATGGTCCATTGTTTGTTTTTGTGGGGTAACAGGTTACAATCTCTAAATAATATTGTATTTCTGTTGCTGAAGATCAGTTTTGTCATAGCAAACATTGTAGACCCTGATGAAATGCCGTGTTATGCGGCAATTCATCTGGGTCTTCACTGTTTGCTAAAGTATATTTAGGAGTCTTTAGTATACAAAGGATTGAGCACAGTGGCTCCATAGAGCGTTAGACTGTGGATCGAAGGGTTGCTAGTTTGAGCATCAATGCGGATGGAGTCACTGTGTTGTGTCCTTGACCAAGACATGTTATCTGCTGCTTAGTATTAGCTCAACCCAGGAAGACCCATTCTGACATGACTGAAAATTTGTTGACTAGGATGTAAAGAATCAAACAAATCATATTTTGTACATTTTCACCTGTGTAACAGCAAAATAGAAATATCACATGTATTTTATGAAGTTTATTTTTATAAACATGTTGTCGCTCTTCCTTGAAAGCATTGGTAAACTGCATCTGGATTTCAACAGCACAGTTGTATAGATGGGCAAACCTGCGTGTATAACAGATACCCATGAGCAGGCAATTTTGTATATATTTATATTGCAGAACAAAAAAAAGCAATTTTGCCCGAAATGTGGCCCGCAATTTGAATCTATTTAATATTATTTTTAGCTTTATCGAGAAAAATAGGTTACCATATTTTCAAAAACCTTTAGTTTGTGTAACAACTTCTTATTGTCATTTTTTGTCATTCTGTGAGAGAAGCTATATTTTCACATTTTATGCCTTTAAATGTTCTAAAACTCTCGAATAATTTTACTTGTTATGTTTTCAATCAAAATTTTAGTCATCACTTTAATAAATGAGCCACTACATGTGATTTCCAACAATGTGTCATTTTGACAAGTATGGACTCAGACGAGCCTGTGTAGCCTCCTTTTAAGCTTAGAAACTCCAAACGATGCTCAGTCAGTAGCTTAACACTCCTGGAATATTCAAGCGACTAGCAAAGGCTCTGATCAGTCTGTGTGTGTGTGTGCAGGCTGGTCTGAGCCTTTGCTTTTGGCACATACCACATTGTTGGAAATCTCATGTCATGGCTCAAATGACATCGTACAGCTGAACTGGAAATCTGATGTGAATGATGCACATTAATTTAATCAGCAATATCAGGTTTAATTGGTATAAAATACTCTTTCCAGGTTACTATACGATAGATATGGCAGTACGGTGGCAGTGATAAAGAGACTGGGACCCCAGGAGTTTGATCTGCCACAAAATGTCATTGATATTATTTATTCACAGACTTTATGTTGGTGAGTACTCTGTTGATATTATAATTGTGAAGATCATTCAGCGTTTTATCAACCAAGGCAGTGTTGCATTTAAGCCAGTTTGGATCTGCCATAGCCTTGGCTAAGGACCTTAGACAGTCTTAATGAAGGATTTCCCATAAAAATGACCAGAAAAATATTTAAAAGAAATCGATAGTTTTTCCATCAAAACGATAGTAGGTTCAACTCTCAAATTATCCGCAAAAGTGTTTTTCTCATTGGAAAAGTACCTATTGAAAAATATGGGTTGAAAACCCTGTCTTTGCTATTCAACATATAGAAAATAGAAAAGTTTTACTGAAGTGCTTTCCCCTCCGTGACCAAACTAATCCTTTTGCATACTGTTGTAGTTTTATATTTCATACATCATACAAAAACGGCATGATTGGTCAAGGGGGGTGAACGATGTCAAAATGCTCAAAAACAATTAATAATAAAAACTTATCCAGAACTTATTTTGTACAAACCTGTAGGTAAATATCAATTTACAATGGCATGTATCAGGGCTTTAGTTATGATTGTTTACCAAGTAATTAATTGTCTTATTTCTCAACCAAAACATATGTTGTGGGTACTCAAAAGAACCGTCGCAATGAGACGATTGTTTTAAGCACCAAATTATAGGTTAAATCTGAAGATTTAAAACAAATATTAAAATTTCAAGCTCAATAGTTTTGTTTATCTAGACTATGACTTATACAGTATGAAGGTATGATACACCTGAGTGAATATGTCAAACTGGCTGAACTCATACACAACAGGTAATTGTCAAAAGTTATGGACAGTATACTTATTTAGAAGAAGCTATGAAATATTCTCAACCTGAATTTTATGCAAAAGCATCACTTTCGTTGCAAGTTTTATGCCCCAAACATTATATTTCTATGTATTTAGGTGAATACCTGGCGAAACTTTGACTTTCTGTGAAATAAAATTTGGTCACAAAAAATACCCCCACCCCCTAAACCCTAATGTCCTGGCATAACCATGCAATATTTTCAAAATATTTTTATTTTGCTAAGTTCACTAAATATCAGGGTTTTATTTAAGCACAAAAATATAGTTAACAAATATGCATTATCCTAGCAACAGGCTGTCAAAATTTGGGCAGATTGAATAGGAGACTGTCCGAGGTCCTTTGATAGATTCACAGGTTTAGATAAACAAAAAAGTTCAGCATAAAAATGTAAATATTTTCTTACCTATAATATTTAGCATATTTTTTGGGGTGCTCAAAAGAACCTTCTTTTGAGTACCCGCAACATATGTTTTGGACGAGAAATAAGAAAATTATTTTTCTGTTACACACTCGTAGATTATAATAAAAACCCAGCATAAGCCAACACAGGCTCAGATCAGACTTGATTATTTTAATTGTTTAATTTCTAAAATGGAATATTCCATGATGATCTAGACTAATCTTAGTAGATATAAACAATAATTTAAAATCAAATGCTGAGAGAGCGCAGTGGCTCAGTGGTAGAGTGCTTGACTCGAGACCTAGGGGCCGCAGGTTCAAGCCTCGTCGGTGTCACTGTGTTGTGTCCTTGAGCAAGAACATTAATCCTAGCTTAGTACTGGTTCAACCCAGGAAGACCCATCCTTTTATAACTAAAGATTGTTGATGGGACGTAAAGAATCAAATCAAACAAACATACAAAAACA
Source organism: Loripinus fragilis (assembly GCA_964019695.1). NCBI lineage: Eukaryota > Metazoa > Mollusca > Bivalvia > Lucinida > Lucinidae > Loripinus > Loripinus fragilis. The sequence continues at coordinate 112,923,386 of OZ026516.1, forward strand.
GGAAAGCTGTAAATGTAATGTGTTTTTTTTAAATCACATGATGAGAGAATAGAAAACTCTGATGAGAAAATTATTAGTATTTGACTGAAAACATTTTTGAGAAAAAGTAAATAAATAATAATGATAATGATTATACAAATACAAAATTTTGTTTGCACTAAACATTTGCATGGGTGAAGGTTTTCAGGATTAATCCTGAATTCAGGATTTTGAGGCTGACTTTCCATAGAAAACTAGCCTCAAAATGCTGAATTAAGGGTTGCCATCCTACAAGTTTTAAAATTTGAATTTCAAAAGTTCAGGATTTTGGAAATTTTGAACTTGCACCCATGCATTTGTACATGGTACATGTAATGGCCATCATTTAAGTAAACAAGTGAAAAGTATTTACAAGTAGCAATCAAGATTTTTTCCCACAAATCAAAATCATTTTCATACTCCTAGTGCTGCATCAATCACAGGACTCCAACAACATAAGTGGCCTGAGGTTATAAATTCTTTTTCACGCTCAACTCAACTGAACACGATATTTCAACTGCTCATAAAATCTAATATACAGACAATGAAGTAATTTCTTGCTTTAAATCTCTCAGCTGTTGTATTTATCATGCTAAAAAATGTTAAAATTTCAACAATTGTTGGCAATTTAACATTTATGAGCAGATTAAATTCCGTACTCAGCTGAGTTGAGCACGAAAAAAGTTTAATAATCTCGGGGACTGGAATCATTATTTTCCAAGAGGGCAATTTCCCTCCTTTACTCATCCTACATGGCACTGCTATTAACAAGTGAGGCATTTTTTGCAATAACACCTTTTTTGGAAGTTTATGAATTGCTCATAAATGATCATAACAGAAGCTAAGCTCAGGGACTAAGCTGGGTGGCGACTAGAGTGAAATGGTCTCACTAGGGGCCAAAATTTCAATCTAAATAAGACCCACGGAGAAGTGGGTGTCTCCCTAAAAAAACTCTTTTTCATTCTGTCACCACACAAACGCAAGCTGTGGTGACAATTTACTACCACTGCATGGTATTTCTCCTTCCATTAAATGGCAATAGTATGTGTTATGACTAATGTGCTTGTAAACTGACAGAAAATGCGTAACTATGTGCTATAACTTCTCCCTATCTGACTTTCACTTCGCTCTAATTTTCCTTGAGGGAGGGAGAAGTCACTTCTCCCTAATATCAGGGCCCAGCTTGAACCCTGTAAGTTATGATAAAACTCAGCTAGCACATCTACTGGTACATATAACCAAGAAACAAGCAATTTGGTCCAGCACATGAGATTTTAAAACTTATTGGATGTGAACTAAATCCTCCTTCAAATGCCCACACTGACATCCAGTGGGGTTAGAGGTTTAAATTTGAGTCTTCATCTATCTCCATTCTTTGTGTATCAAGCAGTGAAGACTCTGACAAGTCTGCACATTTGTGTAGGCTCATCAGGGTCTTCATTGCTGGCAAATGCCATAAGCACCAAAATCACATGTGCTGGCTGATTTGGTATAGACTGTAGGTTTGGGAAATTGGAGTATATGAGAGTATGAACTGGACCATGAAGCTCGTTGAAATATTGTGAATTTGTAATTACCTACATTAAACAACATCTTCATGAATATTCATGCTAAGCTGCACCCACTATGAATAATTATATAAATAAATGTTCATGTTTGTACATAGAACAAAGAAATGACTTGTCAGGTCCACTAGTGTAGGATCATATGGGCCTCGACGTTAGAAAACCTGTCTTCGGGGGTTTGCGAACAACATGGGCGCAGACCAGCCTGCGCAACCGTGCAGTCCGATCAGCGCCTTTGTTATTCGCTTTGTGGAAAGTATCATATGTAAACTTGCTACAGGTGAATTTTCAATTTTCTAGCTAGTACCTGTAACTGAGGAGACTCGTTTGAATCTCGCTTTGTCGGAAACCCTGCAGGCAGGTTTTGTCACGATGAGGCACATATCTAATCATATAAATATTCCATAAAAAAATGGAGTAGACTCTGATCAGGCAGCTCTTACAAGAGCTGCCTGATCTGGGTCTGCTCTGTTTACAAAAGTGTTAAAAGGTGTCTCTATGAGGTAATGGGTTATAAGCAAGCTTGTTAAAATATTGTTTGTAGTTACATGTATCAAAGAAGCAACTAGGGAGCTCAGTGGTAGAGTGCTTGACTGGAGACCGAGGGGCCGCTGGTTCGAGCCTCACTGGCATCACAGCAATGTGTCCTTGAGCAAGGCACATTAATCCTAGCTTAGTACTGGTTCAACCAAGTAAGACCCATCCCTACATAACTGAAAGATTGTTGATGGGACGTAAAGAATCAAATCAAACAAAACAAAATCAAAGAAGCAACTGTCTTAAGCAAGCAGATTTTGCTTTTCCAGAGGAAAAGCAAAATGACCTTGCTTAAGGCCATTGCTCAAAACAGATACTACTATAAGGATCATGCATGTTTTTTTTCATGCATTAACACTTGTAGAGATCCTGATGAAAGCTGTGTTCAAATATCTTCTGAATGACCTTGCAAGTGTTAATGGAATAAAACAAACCTGTGTGATCATTATTCTTGCTTTTACCTGATTTCCAACCAAAACTTGCACTAAAACTCGCAGTAAAGCATAAAATGGTCAGCTCAAAAACCCGCTGTTAATGATGATGATGAGGTCATTTTAGTGTACAACATTTTTGCAAACAAAATCAGTGATAAAATAATGGCCATTGGAGGCCACAACCCTTTATATGTAACCTCATACATGCAAACAAGAGACTGTTTTAAGGATGTTTAAATTCAAACCCATGTTCAAACAGCACATGAACTTTATGATTTGAACATGAATTAGGAAATACATGCATTCATGTTGGCTTGAAAGACACAGTTATATGTTTGTTGTCACACAAGGTTGATCATGTCCAATTTTTGCTCCTTGTATGCATGTTGTTCATCAGTCATACTACTAAAGCTGACATAAAAATATAACTATTTATCAATGACGTCCCGTCTGGGAGTGAAATAACGCCATGCATTAAAATCGATAAACCACTAGTGGTTTACAGATTTTCAAGAAATGTTATGAAATAACGCTTTTAACATCACACATATGGCAAAATTCTAACGCTTTTTCATACCAAAAATATATCAAAATAATTTTAATGTCATATGATGAATAGAATCTAACATTCTTGCTCCTGTATTATGGAATTTATTAAACTTGTTACGAAAAAGAGATAAAATGCTTGACAAGCCTCACATTTTATCTCTTTTCCCCAGCTCATTTAATAAATTCAATAAAACATGAGCACTCATGTAAGATACACTATATCAATTTAAATACTGTATGTCAGTTGCTTTTTCAGAATTTGATATTTCAATGGAGTTACATGTTATGAAGTACCATATGTTGAATACCAGTTGTCTCTTTAAATTGAAACATAACTTAATAGTATTACTTTATTTCTTTCCAGGATTGGAATGTTTTTCAGTCCATTGATACCATTTATGGCCTTTCTCAAGTGTATTATATTCTTTTACATTAGAAAGGTAAGTCTTTTGAAATATGTGCCTTGTCCTGAGAAAACCTGATTTTGTTAAGAAATGAATTCAATTTTTGGAGTGTTCATGGAATCATGAATACTTCCAGTCTCTTTCAAAGTTAATGTGAAGCCCTTCGTCGGGCTTCACAATAACTTGGCAATAGACACAAAGTATTCATGATTCCATGAACAGTCCAAAAATTAAATTTATTGCTTTTATTTACATTTTATTATAAATATCTAAAATATAAAAATTATTTATAATTTAAGAAACAAAACAGTTTTTCTTTAATATTTAATCCTATTAACGGTTTTGTCAGAGTGTAAAACAGAAAAGTGGAACAGCCAGTGTGAAGACAACGAGCCAATGGAGCAAACAAGAGGCTTGTTTTGCAAGTGCGACTCGGGTGTGGCTTGCTGTCAAGCACACCACATGTCACTTCTGGTGAATAAGTTTGATGCTCAAAGCATATTGCATGGGCAAGTGAGCTTGGCAGCTGTCAATCAAATGTATGTGATTCATGAGGCTAAGAACGGTTACAAAAATCTAAAGATTCATTAAAGACTTGCTTTGAAAATGCAAATATTTGCATGTGAACAACAAAGGCTCTGACCAGCAGTCACATCCTTATAGTCTGATCAGGTTCTGTGTTTATAATTGCTCTTTGGAAAGTAATAACTTATAAAGCTAAATTTTCTACATATTACTAGCTAAGCTCTGTAGCTGAGCAGGCTGGATTCAGCCTTACCTAGTCAATAACCCCAAAGACATTTTCTCACAACAAGAGGTTTTTAAACCTCTTTCATGCTCAACTCAACTGAGCATGAAATTTTAACTGCTCATACTAAATTTAAGATTATTGAGAAGATATAAAAGCCAGACCTAGAATTTGTTAAAATGTATTTTTAAAAGATGATGCAATTATATCGCAATAATCATGTGTTTGTTTATAATTTTGCTTGAGTGTATGATATTAGTCTCAACAGTACATATATTTCTGGACTTGTTTTGTTTTCCTTCTTGACACTGATGTTATATTTTTTTCAGTGGACGTTATTGCGGAATTGTGTTCAAGCAGATGAACAGTACAGAACATCTCGGTCTCATTCCCTCTTCATGTATATACTTCTTTTCTCATTCGTCTTAGCTTGTGTTCCTGTTGGATATATGATCAGTAGGTAAGATCTCAGCAAACACACACTGTTCATAGAGCAAATAGTTTCAGCATAAAATTGTGATTATTTCCCTATGCATCAGTTTAAACATGTGTTTTGGGTGCCCAAAAGAACCGTCTCATTGAGACGGTTCTTTTGAGTACCCACAACATATGTTTTGGTTAAAAAATAAGAAAAATAATTTTCAGTTACACACTCTTATCTGGGGGCCTGACTGTTGTCTCAAAGTTGAGGCTGGATAGCCTATTTTTGGAGTTATGGCCCTTAGAAACTAAAAATAGTAGACATTGCAATTTGATCATGTCTGCTCTGTAACTTAATAAATGGTTTAAGATATCTTCATGAAACTTTAATACAAATATTAACCAACATTAGATGATGTGCAAAAGGCAAGAACCATAGCTATTGATGATCTATTATAATTAGAGTTATGGCCCTTTGAAAACTAAAATAGTAGAGTTTGCGATTTAATCATTTTAGCACTGTAATTAACATTTAAAAATCTTCATGAAACTTCTTACAAATATTAAAAATCATTAGAAGACATGCAACATGCAGGAACTACAACTCTGGATTGCCTATTTTGGAGTTATGGTCCTTTGAAACTAAATATAGTATATTTTGCAATTTGATTGTGTCTTAATCTTATTACACTGCTGTCACATTTTTCAATACTTCATATATTGTTAAGCTCATCAAATAGTATAAATACGGCACTTACAAAGCTTTCATGTAGAAAACAAATTCTAGTTATTCCTAGAATGGAGGTGTGTTAGCCACCAACTCCCAAGGTCAAGGTCACAACTTTGACTCAATCGTTAGAAGCTTTTAGTAAGGAGAGTTTCATGTCAGGGCCATATCTCCTACAAGGGTAGGCCAAATTCACATGATTGTTACCCATAGCATGAAGGTGTGTTCAAATTCACATGATTGTAACCCATAGCATGAAGGTGTGTTCCGCATAGCCACCAACTCCCAAGGTCAAAGTCACAACTTTGACTCAAATTAAGATGATTGTGTTGTTGTTTTTTGTTTGTTTGTTTGATTTGATTCTTTATGTCCAAGTCAACAATATTTCAGTTATATCGGGACGGGTCTTCCTGAGTTGAACCAGTACTAAGCAAGGATTAATGTGTCTTGCTCAAGGACACAACGCAGTGACGCCAGTGAGACTCAAACCCGCGGCCCTTCAGTCTCGAGTCAAGCACTCTACCACTCCCAATGTGTTGTTGTTGTACATGTCATTCACATCTTAAATGCCATTTAGTAATAGCTTATGATTGTTACAAATACCATTCAGTTGGGTCATGCACCATGGACATCTACTCCATGGGCGGATGTGTGTGTGGGTGGGAATAGTTTTCTTTAATCCTTTAGTGGACTCACGTATTGTATAGCAATACAACATGATTAAAATTTTGGATTCATATGTATAAAGGTGTGGGGGGTTTGCTTTGCTGATTTGATCTCATTTTTCTTAAATATCTCATGAAAATGAAATAATTTGGTCTCACTGAGACCAAATAATTTCATTTTCATAGGATATTTAAAAACAGGGGACGGGGAGGGGGAGGGGGGGTTCAAGCGAACCCCCTCTGGATCTGCCACCGATGATCTTAATTACTCTTCCTTTATTTTTTCAGTATTGCTCCATCACAGAGTTGTGGTCCATTCCGTGTATATAGTGATGAGAATTACACCATGTTTGAGACATTATCTATTACTATTACTACCTGGCCAATTGTGCTCAAAGATATTGTTATGTTCCTCGGAACTGTGGGATTTCTTATACCGGTTATTATAATTTTATGGTAAGTTTTCTTTCAACCTCCTTCATGGAGTTAGATAATGAATTTTTTTAGTGTAAAAACTTGATTTTTTTCTTATACACCAGTTTTAGCATAAGTTATGGATGCTCAAAAGAACCGTCTCTTTGAGACGGTTCTTTTGGGTACCCACAACGTATGTTTGGTTTGATAAACAAGAAATAAATAAGAAAACCAAATTTTAATTACACACTTTTTTCTGGGGGCCTGATTTTTGAATGGCAAGTGGGGTCTTGAGATTGAACATAATTAAATTATAGTGATAATTTGTGAAGTGATTCTTTGGGATCTCTTCCCACCCTTGACTCCAGTCAGTAACTGTTGTCAGCTACTATACCGGGCCCCATAGCACAGTCGGTAACGTGTCTGACAACAGATGGGAGTCTGACTGCAGATCCAGGAGTCGCGAGTTAGATCCCGGCCCGGTCCTATACTTTCGTGGAGATAGATCATGAAATAATTTCTACGGTCATTCTCCCTTCTGCTATATCATTCAAGAATGGTTGTTGTCAGTTACAAGCGAAAGTATGTGCACGAAGTACTGGTTAATTGCTTGTTCAAGCTTGTCCAGGAAAAAGTGTGGTTAGGTGAACAGACTGTCCCACCATGACCATAGCTGTTGACTTTGGACGTAAAGCAACAAAACAAACAAACACATGTTGTCAGCTACTGTCATAAACACATATGCTTACTACTGGGTTCAGTTTAGTAAGACTGAGCAAAACCTGTCCAGGAACAATGTGATAGTATATAGTTGTTTCAGTCCTGTTTGTAGTATAGTCAAAACTATAACCCTGATGCACTAGGGTAAAGTCAGGTAACTTTGGACATCAGGTAAATTCGGACATACGTTTGCAAACAGTGGAAATCCAGATGACACGACTCCTTATGAGTCAGGATTTTCACTGTTTGCTTAGTTAATTTTTTTTTTCATTCCAGTAATTAAAATATGAAGCAAACAAGGCCGCTGTCCGAATTTACCTGATGTCCAACATTACCTGACTTTACACTATTGCATGAGGTCATTTTACTACCCAACCCATTTGATGACATTAAATTTTTAAAATACTTAGCAGCGTCACTGTGATGTAGATGATGGGGTTTTGCTGCAAAAATTGAACATTTTTCCTAATCTGCTAAAATTTGGTCTCAAAGTGTTCCGCTCGTTCCAACTAAGAAAGACAGTACCAAACTTTATGTTTCAAACCATAAACGACAGCTATTGTGAGTTTAAAGCCTCATATCCGCCATTGTTACATAATGTCTCCTGATGTAAATGAACTTTACACGCATCTGTGTCGCGCATGTCGATAAGTACCTGCATATTATTGACAGCAAAGTGGGGAACCAGGTTATGGTATAGTCCCAGTCTATATTCCAAACTATTCCCCGTGCCATAGTTTAGTGACTCATGATGCAGCAAAAAATAGACACCCTACTCTGTATAAAGACTGTAGGGTAATAACATATTCTAACACCCTGTGTGCACATTTCCAGTTACATCTTTGTATTTCTGGCCATGCTTTAACTAGGGCATTTGAACACAGTCCAAGGGTAAATGATGTCACACTTTACAGTAAATTTAGCTCAATAACTAGGCAACGTGACTTAACATTGTAAACAACAGGCTTACACACTTTTGTGAAGGGGTGGGTTATATAAATTCAAGCCAAATTTGGACTTCATTTATGTAATAATGTAGTGAAATAAAGTGTTTGAAAATTTTCACAGCCTTCAAAGAGTTAATTATTTATTGCTTGTTTCAATTTTTGTTTTTTCAGTTTACTGATGTATTACTTTTGGTTATTGTCCCAAGGCTACAAAAAGAGGGAAGAGTTATTAAGAACACAGTTAAAATTGGTAAGAATGCTTGAGGTCCTCCAATTGTTTAGTGCAGTATGAGGTTGAAGAAGCAAAGACATAGCAGTTGTCAACATTTTTAAAGAATTTCGTTAAAAAATTTAGTTTGCAAGGGTGTTATATGGCCTAGTGATCAATGTGAAAGTTGCATTTGGGCCAGTCTATGAGACACGCTATAATGCACTTTAAGCTTTCATTTATTTCATTTTATAGCCCCGCTTTGAAAAAGGGGGAGCTATATAGGATTTGGGTTGTCCGTCTGTCCATCCTTCCATTCCTCAATTCATCCGTCCATCATAATTTCATTTCCGCTCAATATCTTGAGAACAGATTGATAGATTTTTACCAAATTTTATATATGCATTCATGTTGACAAGATCTAGTTATTTTAGTTATTTTAGTTTTTGTGTGGTGGCCACAAAAATAAACTATGTAACATCACTCGATTCAAGTAAGACAGTAATTGACGTATGTACTGGTAACCCACTTAAGAGCAGCATGCCCAGGATCAGTGTAATATGATAACTGACCATTGTGATAGGACGGAAATATTGTTGAAATATTAAGCAGGGTTCAAACAGGCTTGAAAAGCACTTGAATTTAGAGGGCTTTCTTGAAAAGTCCTTGACAATTTAATCTGCCTTGAAAAGTAGTGGAAAAGCACTCAAAAGCCTTGAAAAGTCCTTGAATTCTACTATTTTCTGTAGGACTTAGTACTGTTGATAGAGACCTAAAGCAGTATAAAATTGTTGTGCCTTTATTGTGTTGCACCAAATATGGGCACATTAATTTTATACCTAATTTTCTAGTACTAATGTCTCCATTATCTCAGCTTAGGTCAGTATTTTTCATTAACTTTTAGTACTCAAAAACTGTAGGAGCGGCTTTTTAAAGTCCTTGAATTTTACTCAAACTTGCCTGTATGAACCCTGTTAGGCCTAAGCACAACAACAACAATAGGTGGAATACATTTTCAGAAAAAGATCTAATATCTCAAACTCATCCTGTACTAGTGTCAACTTAAATTTTGGACATCAGATCTGTAAATCATATAAGTATCTGCCAGAATAACAAACAGGAGCTGTCTGATCTTGGTCTGTACTGTACTGTTTTATATGGGTCTGAGCCAATTGTGTGGGTCTGAACTGTTTATCTGGGTTTGTAGTGTTTGTCTTGGTCTGTGCTGTTTGTCTAGGTCTGCATTGTTTGTATGGATGTGTACTGTTTGTATGGATCAGTACTGTTAGTCTACATCTGTACAGTTTGTCATAGTACATACTATTTGTCTGGGTCTGTACGGTTTGTCTGTTGTTGCTATTTTGTCAGGTAAATATAGTCTTCAGATTAAAAAAAATACTGAATGTTAACTATTTTACAGGAAGCTCGTGATAAGCAGTTTCTTCTGGCCAGAGTTAATGAAATTTTAACACAAGCTGATGGACTATAAAATACTTTGTGAATTTCTGGGTTATCAACAGAACACAGATGAAGACGAGAAAATGAACATATGAAAATGTGCCAAATTTTTGTCCAAAACTGTACTCAATTCCTACTCTGACCTCTATCATGGCCAAAAGGTTAAGAAGTATGACATGTCATTTTACTGCAGACTCCAGGTTATAAAACTTTTTTCATGCTAAACTCAACTGAGCATGGAATCTATCCTGCTGATAATGTTAAGATTTGAACAATTGTTGGCATTTCAGCAATTTAGTTTTTATAAGCAGTTGAATTTTCATACTCAGTTCAGTTGAGTATGAAAAAAGTTTTATAACCTTGGGGCCTAATACTGGATTAGACAATTTTTTGACATTGAGCTAAAATCTAAATATAGATAAGTGCCAATGATATTGATGTCAAACTTCCCTGGGAAGGCTCAAAATCTCAGAGCTTATCACATAATCCACAAATGCTGTATTTGAGATGGTTCATGAGATTTTGATATTTATTGCATATGCAAACAGCAAGGGCTCTGACAAGCTTGCACGGATGCACAGTATCGTCAGACCAGAGGACAAAAATTCCACTCGTCAGCTTGTTATTATGCGTGAAATCTAGAAAGGACGAATAATTCTTCCCAAGCCCTCGTCCTACAGAATGAGTGCTTTGAGAAGAATTACTTGAGGAAGTCATATTACATATGACTCCCTTGTGTTCTTTATTGTATACCCTTTTAAAGCACAAGTGCATGTGTTTGGAGGATGAGTGAAAATGGATAAGTGCAATATTGAAACATTTTTGTCCCCTGCAGACCCTTCTCTGCTCACATACATAAAGTTGAGACATAGATGAATGGCTGGGGCTAAACCTTAGGCATCTAGCCACTCTAGATAGCTGTGGATGCCTCTTTAAATAATGACTTAGTTCATATACAATAAGTACCAAAATCTTGTGAACTGGCTGGCTCATTTAATGTTTTGTCCCTAGCATACAATCTACCATACCATATTTACCTTAAATCAGGGATTTTCCTACTTTTCTAAAGTTGGGGCCAGGGCCCTGTTGAATTTGGGGAAAAAACATTAGGACCACAGGTTTAGATAAACAAAAATTTTCAACGTAAAATTGTAAATATTTTCTTACCCATCAATTTTAACATATGTTTTGGGTGCTCAAAAGAACTGTCTCATTGAGACGGTTCTTTTAAGTACCCACAACATATGTTTTGGTTGAGAAATAAGAAAATTAAATTTTCGTTACACACTCTTAACTAAAGTCCTGATTAGGACCATCGAAATTGGGAAAACTTGATGCTGTCTAAAAGATCCAGACTGTCATTTTAAATTGATTAAAAACCATGGATATAAGAAATTAGCAGTGTATAGCTGCAACATATATGTTGTTTCAATTGTCATTCATATAAACTCAAGAAAATTTGCATAAACATGTTTTCATTCACATTTTTATGCAAATTTTCATGCATTTGTAACTTTGCTATTTTTGTTTAGGATTTTCATGAAAATTTGCTCATTTTTTAATTTGGAAAGGCCAATATATTAATTGGGAAAGGGCCAATAGTTGGCCCCAAATCATGCCTAGGAAAATCCCTGTAAATATTTGGGCTTCTTAACTCCCATACTCATTCTAAAATTAAGACTACGGTAAATGTTCTAAAATTTTAACCACTTTTCTTTTCCTGTTTGCAAATAAAATATTGGTTATGAGGGCTGACAGTCACAAAATGCTTGTCAGAATAGCAAACAGAGAAGACCCTGATCAGACTGCTTCTGAAGAAGCAGTCTGATCAGGGTCTGCACTGTTCTTCTAGGCTGTTTTGGGAAGCAACTAGTGTTTGAAATTATAGAACATATACCGTATCTCATTTTACTACCCTACTAGTTGTGCAAAAAATAGTAATTGAATGGAAAATAGTGTAAACCAGGATCCGAGGTTATAAAACTTTTCATGCTCAACTCAACTGAGCACGAAATTTCAACTGCTCATAAAAGCCAAAATGCTGACAAATAAAGAAGTTTCTTACTTTAAGTCTCTCAGATGTTGTATTTATGATGCTCATAAATGTTAAAATGCCAACAATTGTTGGCATTTTAACATTTATGAGCAGGATAAATTCCGTGCTCAGCTGAGTTGAGCATAACCTAGTGCCTGGTCTTATCTGGGTTTACACTATTTGCCATCAGGAGCAGGTGCAGTCTCATCTGGGTTTACACTGCTTGCTCTGGCTGATCTGTCTGAATATTTCCTGTAAATGCAGAATAATATTTTTTATAATAATTTTTATAACTGAATAAAAGTGTGAATATGTATTATAAATACCTGGAAGTGCATTTGTTGATGATCAATGTTCAATGCAAATGAAATGATTAGAATCAACAGTTTTTTTGTACAATCATTCTTGGTGCTTAACATCATTTTTCTCATTTTCTTCCAATATTTGTGTCATAGTTTATGAGTCATTGCTGCTGTCATTTTGTGTCATAACATTTTAAATCATGATGTAATAAAATCATGTGGGACATCCCATGAAATTGTGGTACTTATCACATTAGCATAAAGACACTCTTTAATAACATGCATGGACAGCTAAGAAGTGGAGCTCAATCTGTTTTTAGCTGTCTGTCAGCACTGACAAATCCTGATGTCTACCTGTCCTGGGCTAAATTTAGCTCATCGTTGGTAAACATCAAGATCTAAGCTATTTTCAGCCAACAGAGGAGGTCTTTTATAGGAGTCATATAACAATTTAAATTTCTGTTTGCCACCTGTCCATCAACAGTATACATTAAAGTGAGTTTCTCTGTAGCAGTGATAGCTTGGAGTGTCCAACCTTGTATAGAAATTGTCTTTGGCATACTCTTCCAGCACTCAGTGACCTTGACTTACTCAATGGCGTTGCCAGAACACTGAAAAAGTTATGCACATCAAAGGGAGACTACTGTATCAAGCATTGATTCTCTACAATTATGTCTCTTTTCAAATTGGAACTTCTCTGAGAGGAAAGAATTTGCTCTCAAAAGGAGCCAATTCTTTCCTTTAAGAGCAGTTCCTTGTGGTATGGGAAATCACTTTTACCACATAAGGTGAGCTCCCTTGAGTGTTACTATTTTATTACGCATGTGTGTAATTGGAGCTATGCCAATGTTACTTCTCATCAATCAGTGATTTGATTTAAGACTTAAATTTCCTCGGGCAGGTGTGACACCACCTTCCGCTGACTTAGCTTTCATCTTTTCCCATAGATTGTGTATGCAACCACCAAAGACTCTAGTGAGAGTGTTTGAATGTGAAGGGTTGTGTGGGCCACTTGTTGCCAATACGATAAGGCCAAATAAAAAAATACCTGTGTTTAGGGTAACCCAACCCTACCTAAATTTACTGGTGAAACCTAGAAAAATTTCCACGTTTTCTGGAAAAAAAAATAATTTTATGCATTTTGAAAGGATTTGAAAGCCTTTCAAAATGCATAATATTATATATTTTTTCCAGAAAAAAGAAATTAACAAAAAAAAATATATGTGCCTACCCTATTTTTAGATCATGACATCATTTTCTATTTTTAGACAATATTGAAAAAATTCAAGAAAAATTTAAGTTAAGTTTTGAATACTTTTGAAATATTATGGAAAATGGAGCATAATATTTTCTAATACATGATTTTCAAAGGCGTATTATGGGGTAAAGGTTTCCAATACATGTACTGTGAGTTAACAACAGTTAATTTAGAAGCTGTAATCTGACAATCATAATATAGTCCCAGCATTTACATCTGTTAACCGAGTTTATTGCACCCAAAATGACCAAATTCTGTAGAATTTTACTGTTCTCAGAATAGGGATAAATAGTATTTTTGTATCATTTCTACTGAATGGAGTAGCCTGTCTGTTATGTTCAAGTATTTTGTATTATGTAGAAGGTCTATTCCACACTTAAAATATGATATGTTAATGGTGTATGTGCCTTTAACAATCTTATTATGCTATTATAAATGTTGTAAAATACTGTTTTTCTAAATTATTTGTCTGCCTTTTATAGAGATTTTAAACTATCTTTATACATGTTGTAAAATATACAAATTATCTTACCACCTATCATGCTTCATAAAGAGCCCCAAAGATGCAGTTTATTATGTGACATAACTATTCTAAAATTTCATACTTTGGGAGATTTACGTTTGAGCGGATCCATTATACGAAAGAGCAGATTTATTTTTACGAAAGAGCAGCAAACCATAAGGCAAAAGAGTGGATGTTTAAATCATTTAAATGAGCAAATTTTCCAGGTAATCATCCTGATGCAGGGGTGGATCATTGATTCCTAGAAAGGGGTTTCATAAGTATAAAGGTATGGGGGTTGGCTTTGCTGATTTCATCTCATTTATCTTAAATATCCAATAATAATGAAATAATTTTTTGGTCTCACTGAGACCAAATTATTTCATTTTCATGGGATATTTAATAGTGGGGGATGTGGAGCGAACATCTCTGGATCCGCCACTGTAATGCTCTCCCAATCACCTATTAAGCACTGAGCAATATTGGCCATTACAGGTAAAAAAAACTTAGTGAATACTTATTCAAAGGTCATTACCTGGAAAAATTAGCTCATTTGAATGAATTATCAATCCTCTCTTTTGACTGTATGATTCTCCGCTCATTTCATACTCCATCACGGTATGATTTCCGCTCAAACATAATACGGCCTACTTTTCTCTTTAACCCTTAATAGACTGTCAACCCCTAAATGGGTACTTTTGCAAACAGTGAAGACCTAGGTGAAATGCAGCATGATGTGGCATTTCATCTGGGTCTGCACTGTTTGTTAAGACCAAATCAATCTTCAGAGAAAGAAATACAATATTTTTTGGAAATTATTACCCGTGACCCCTCAATATATACAATGAACCATCCTGACTTAATTGCATGTAGCTTTATGGAAAATTCCATAGGTCTGAAAAGGGTTGGTCTCAAAGCACATTTGCTTCCTAACCAGAACTTCAATTGGGCAAAAATTAGGTGGTTGGGTGTCCAAGCTGAGTGCCATCTTGAAGTCCTGTAACTCTTTGCTTCTTAGCAGTTACTTTTGTAAACTGCTGATAACAATTGCAAGCAGAATGGACCCAGATCAGGTTGAAACAGTTTTGAAAAAGTCAGCAGATAACTAGAAAGGCACGAAAAACTTCCCAGCATGCAAAGAGTTGAATGACATTTACTCGACCTTCACCTTGAATTCTATGTTTTAGTTATTCAGAAACTTAAGGTGAGGCATTAGTTAAGATAGCATGCAGAATCAGAAATGCAAAAGGCAGTCTCACCCAGGGACATGGCCAGACACTTTATCATTTTGATGCCCACAAAAGAATGGAAAATTAAGACATCTGACCTGGTTACTTTTCAGATAGCAAATAACAAAAGTGCTGATCAGACTGCGCAGATGGGCAGGCTGGTCTGTGCCTTTGTCATTTGCAAGCAACAAAGTCAGTGTTTCTGGTGTCAAGGCCTATATGATGTTGAAGCCCAGGCTTCCAGGCCTCCACCCGGCTATGCAATTGTACCCTGATAGCCATGATGGCCACCGTGTCGAAATGCATGGGTGAAAGTTTTCAGGATTATTCCTGAATTCATAGAAAGTCAGCCTCAAAATGCTGAATTCAGCAGATTATTATAGGTTCTCTGGTTTATATTCAGTCTGTCTTAAGACAGTTGACCATTTAAGCTTCAAATTGTGAATATTAAGTGGGCATATTGCAAGTTTTAGGATTGGAGTTTTGAAAGTTCAGGATTTTGGAAATTTTGAGCTTTCACCCATGGGAATGTAACATTTGATGAACTACTTGATAGATCAACTGACTGTAATGTGCACAACCCATGGTGAATGTAGATTAATCAGTATCTTGTGCCAGAAGGAATGTGTGAAAAGCAAATAGGACAGATAGACGGAACACAGTGATTATATAGTGCATACGTGTTGGTCGTGCAAAATTTCAATACCAAGTCTTTAAAATACTGTTGTTATTCATAATTTCAATTTGCATATTTTTCAATTTATTTTTGGCAGTTTTCTACATTTTAAATTCTCCCAGCAGCCTCATCACAGTTTTGCATGCCAGTGGCTGGACATTGTTAAAATAAATTAAACCAGTGTTTTCAGAGGAAAACTATGTCCCCCCAACACGCAATTTGAGTCCGCAAGCATGCTTCAAAGTGCTGGTGTGACCTTGAAAGTAAGGTCAGTGTCACCAAAATCTAATCAACTTTTAACCCTCTCCTAACAATATATCTATGCAAATTTGGTTTTAATTGAACCACCGGTTGGGAAGATAGTATGTGGAAATGGCTGATTTATACTGTCTTAATAGGATCGGGGTGACCTTGAAAATTATGTTAAAGTCACCAAAATCTAATCAACTCTTCCAACAATGTATCTATGCAAGTTTGGTCAAAATCTCTCCACTGGTTCAAAGTATCGCACAGGGAAACACTATTGTGTACATTTCTTAAGGCCAGCAAAATCTAATCAACTCTTCCAAGAATGTATCTATGCAAGTTTGGTCAAAATCTCTCCACTGGTTCAAAGTATCGTGTATTGTGTACATTTCTTAAGGCCACCAAAATCTAATCAACTCTTCCCCTTCTCCCAACAATGTATCTATGCGAGTTTGGTCAAAATTCAAAAACTGGTTCAGAAGATAACGCACCAAAACCATATTTTGGACAATTCAAAGAGCCAGTGTGACCTTGAAAATTAGGTAAAGGTCACCAAAATCTAATAAACTCTTCCCTCCTCCCAACAATGTATCTATGCAAGTTTGATCAAAATCCATCCACTAGTTCAGAAGATAACGCACGGAAACCATATTTTGAACATTTCAAAGTGGAGGTGTAAGACCTTGAAAACTAGGTCAAGGTCACCAAAATCTAATCAACTCTTCCCCTCCTCCCAACAATGTATCTATGCAATTTTGGTCAGAATCCATCAACTGGTTCAGAAGATAATGCATGGAAATGAAAGCCGACGCCGACGGGATCAGCACCAAATACAATATATCCCCCCACCCTCCGGGTTGGGAGGACATAATAAGTATGCAATTTGATCCAAATATACCATGTGGTTCAAGAGTTACAAAAATTTTCACTAACTGACTTTGACCGGCCGTACTGATGCTCGGCAAAGCCTCATCCATCAAAAAAATTCTGTTTTCACATGCCAGAGGTTAGACAATTTGACATGAATAGGTATGCAAAATTTGATCAAAATATACCATGTGGTTCAAGAGTTATGCATTTTCATAACTGGTAACAGACGGATGGACAGACTCGCACAGCAATTATATTGCACACCTCATGGATGAAAGTTTTCAGGATTATTCCTTTATTCAGGATTTTGAGGCTGACTTTCCATAGAAAGTCAGCCTCAAAATCCTGAATTATGGTGATAACAATAGTTTCTCTGATTAATTTTTAGATTCTCTATACATCATTCATCATTTAAACTTGAAATGATTTGTTTTTGTAGGCATCCTGTGAGTTTTAAACTTGAATTTCTAAACTGCAGGTTGTGCATTTTCAACAAAATTTGACTCACTGGAGAAACTGTGTTGTTTCCTTGGGCAAGACACTTTAACAGCTGCATAGTACTGGTTCAACCTAGGAAGAGAGGAAATCATCCCAACATGACTGAAAAAATTGTCTGTAGTGAATTTGAGTAAATGCAGCAGATGCAAAAAAGCAGACAGCATTTTCAGGACAAAAGAATAGTGGCAGGATAAGGGTTAACATATTTTAGGTAATTTTAGCATTGGCATAGCCCCCATTACGCAAACTACGCACATGCATAATAAAAATAGTAACATTCAAGGGAGGTCATCTGTTGTGGTAAAAGTGATTTTCCATACCAAAAGGATCTCTTAAAGGAAAGAATTTGCTCCCCATGGGAGCAAATTCTTACCTTTAAGAGACGATTAAGAGAATCACTGTACTAAGTCTGCTCCAGTAGTCTCCCTTTTATGTGCATAACATTTTCAATTTTCTGGCTACGCCATTGTTCAGAAGAGAAATGCAACATATTATAGCTGCATAAATAATGGTAGTTGCCATCAAAGGAAAATAATTGTCCTTATTTTCCAAAATCCTTGGCACTCCCAGGGATTTTGGAGAAAAGGGCATTAATTCATTTCTGAGTTTTGGGAGAAAAAGGGCATTTAATTCAGGGGAACAATGGAGAAAAGGGTTTTAATTGGTGAATAGGGGAAGAAAGGCAGTTAAATAGGACTGTCATAAGAGGAGTGCAATATAGCTCAGATCTGTTTAACCTTGATCTAGATATTTGTTCCTACATCTCGCATTTTATTATAATAAAAGTTAATACTGCGTTGAGTTCAGTTGTTTTCTTTTTTCAACAATGGGTCTTGGAATGCCACTTCTAGATTGTGCACTTTCTTTGCCATCTATGAGCTCACATGAAGAGAGCTCAAGGTCAAATTCTGCTATGGCCTGTTGTCTGTCATCTAGCTTTTTTCCTATCTTTTTACATTAAAACTCAAAGCAGCATAAGTAACCCATTTAAGCATAGCGTACTTTTTATGGGACATCGCAAAACAGTGCAGAACCAGATCAGACGCCACAGAATGTGGCATCTGATCAGGTTCTGCACTGTTTGCTTACAGAATGTATATTTAAAATTTGAATGAAATTGAAGCTTACTACCTAACAACCCTTAAATTTGAAATGGATATGTCCATTTACCAAGTTATTTTTTTTTATAAAATGCATTATGGTGAACAGCTATTAATTTATCTTTCTCTGTAAGCACCAAGACCTGCTTAATATTCCTTTGAGTCTCCCATCCCAAAAAAAAAGTGTTATCGGTGTGTTCACTAATTAATGGTTATCCCAAGGTCTCTGTGTATGAAAATAAAAAGCACAATCAAAAACACAATGTTTCAAACCAGTTTCACACACACAACAGAGACTGTGCCCTCCTTCTGACCCAAACCCTTCTTATTCAGGCCCCAAGGTTATAAAACTTTTTTTATGCTCAACTCAGCGAAGCACGAAATTTATCCTGCTCATAAATGTTAAAATGCCAACAATTGTTGGCATTTTAACACTTATTAGCATGATAAATACAACATCTGAGCGACTTAAAGCAAGAAACCTCTTTAATTGTCGGTATTTAAGTATTTATGAGCAGTTGAAATTTCGTAATCAGTTGAGTTGAGCATGAAAAAAGTTTAATAACCTTGGGGCCAGGACTGTTATGCCATATTGGTATATGTATGTAAAACATAGCATATTGACTATTGTGTATAAACTAAAATTAATAAAATTGTCAATGTGTCTTGTACCTTGTATGGGACTATTTTCATTTTCTCTAGAAACAACTTTCATGCCCTCAGAAGCTAAGAGCACTTATTCACACATCACAAACAAGAAATACCCTCCGGAATGAGTTTGTATGGACAGTCTGGTAATTAACCAATGAGGTTTTTCATATTTTAGCAGGTACTCTAATATTCAAATGTCTGTCTATTCCTGATTGGTTGAAATTTAGAAATGGAACATGATATCACATGGCTGCAACCTCAGACTAGACGCTACAAATAATTAATGTTCACGGAAGCGTCAGAGTTTTTACGCATGGCTAGAAACATAATTCAGGATATACTTAAGCTCAGACGAGACTCAAAACATTCCCATATTCCAACAAACTACAGGACCACCGCAAATTCAAATGAGATACACAAAGCCGTCGTCGCCGGTCCGGCAGGACGGCGAGCGCCGGACCACTTTTTTGGACGAATTTGCTTTCCGTCGTGTCCCTTTTTTCTCGTTTTGGCTCATTTTTCTTTGTGCTTACCTCTGATTTTCAATTTATTGATGCAATCATCAATAACGCTCGTTGCGCGTGTCATCCATAGACCGACCTAGCCAAGGTGTGAAAACATTGAAAAACAATGCAATTACATTGTATTATAATGACAGTTATCATACTTATGGGCCGTGTCGAGAGAAAACCTGACGTAGTTGCATTCGAAGATTAAAGGCGCAGACCAGCCTACACATCCGCGCAGTCTGATCAGTGCCTTTGTTGTTCGCCCTCTTGAAAGTATAATTGATAAACTTGCTACACTCAAAATTTCAGCTTTCTAGCTACATGTACTCTCTGTAACTGAGCAGGTTGGTTTGAGTCTTGCAAGCCTTCATGAACCCCGAAGACAGGTCTTCTCGCATTGAGGCCCAGATAATTTCTATGCGCCAGTTTCATTTCCCTTTAAATTGACATTTCTTCTTCTAACATGTCGAGCGACTAAGTATGTTTAAACGTTACGAGCATCGTGGGCATGTGTTGTTACAATTCATTCTGTTACGGATATACAAGTTGTGCCTGTTCAAATTCAGCCCAAGACTTTTCGGTTCCCCCAACGTTCATTCGACTTTAAGAAGCATGAACAGAGAAGGGTTTAGCCGTCGTAGTTCGATAGTAGGCCCTGGCTTCATTACGATGAAGCCAAAGATCTCACGTTATGCCTATCAAGGAAAGTTGTGCAGCAAAAAATCTAGATGAAGCATTCTGCATCCTTAAAGTAACGGGTGTACTAATTGAAAAGACGCTTTTTGTATATCTTTTCGAAAATCCAACTCTTTGAAGTACAACCATGCTCGGATCCAGTAAGTTATGTCAGAGGCTGGCGGGCCGATAATGGCCCAACATTGAATGCTGGCTTGGTAGCTTTGTGATTTTTCAGGGGATCTGGACCAGTATTGCTTAGAAACCCTAATTTTTTGTGATTTTTCAGGGGGGTCCGGACCCCCTGTCCCCCCCCCTCTGGATCCGCCCATGACAACCAAGGATCGGTGCTAAAAGTACTTTGCCAAAACCTGCGGGAACATAGGTGACATAATGTCTAAGAAATATGCTGAAGAAAAAAGTAAAAAATAATCGCGACTATCTGAAAACGATTTTGTTTAGCATTCGGTTTTATCACGCGCCAAGAAATATCTTTTCTATCAAAAAATCGTGTCTGAAGTCTGGTCCCAAACGCATAAAAGCCCATTAAAAACGCACACAGAAGCGCTAAAAATTCAAAATTTTCTTGGGGGAGACCCCCTAACCCCCCTAACGAGAGGGAGAATCACCCTCTCGTGCTTTCCCCGACTCGTGCCGTCGGCACTCGATGATTTCCTCCGCCGGACCACTTTTAAATACGCGGCGACGGCCCTGATACAGCATTCACACATTCCTAGATGCAGATAAGCTGCACTGTAAATACTATGTGTGACTTCACACCAAAATATTGATTATGTGGATACTGATCAGCCTGCTTCATCATGGCTCTACCCTGCATTCGAATCTTGATGATGATTTTTCAGTTATCTTGACGGTGTGCCGTGGGCCCCTCGCAAAATTACATTCGAACCTTGAAAAAAGATGTGCGCTTATATATTGGGTCGAAAATGATGAGTCACACTTCTATTTGTCCCGTATGGCGAAAAACTCATTTAGGAATAAGTAGTATTAATGACATATTATCTTTTTAATGGCAACAATAATTCTCCTGGTGTCTCATGTCTAATACTGAATACCAATGGCACCAGAATGGCGATTATAGTTATAGTATCTCAGTTACACAGGAATTTAAGTTATACCAGGGACTTTCTATACCAACTTCTAATGCCAGAATTTTTAGAAGTTGATTTACAAATCCTCCTACTGCAATTTTCCGTAAAGTAGGAAAAAAATAATTTCTAAAATATATTTTTTTATTTTATCCTCCGACTCTAAATACTATTTGTTTCGTTGAAAAAATAATTAATTTTTGAGAATCTGTCTGTGTATTTTTGAGAGTGACACTGTTAAAACTGATTGTCCTTTCCAGATTTTTAGGAAAATGATAAAATATTTAAAGTTTTAATACAGAATGTTGGTTTACCTTACTAGTTTTACTGTTTTTTTTATCTGGAGATTAAAAAAAGCTCTGAAAATGACCAGTTAACTTGTCACTTCAGAGCTTTTTTTTTTCGCCCCCGACCCTTAATCTGAATTTTTTTTACCGTAAATCAACTAATAAAAGAATCTGGCCTAATATAAATAGAGCATTTAATTATACAAAGTGAAGATATCGCTTCTCACAGAAAAGCAAATTTCGTGAATTATGAGGGGGGGGGGGGGAGTAAAGCATGCACGGATCCATTTTAGTCGTCAACTTATTTCACAAAGGGCCGCACAGGTATTTCTAAGTCCAATTGCTTCTCAAGGGGATCTGTACAAGTATTTCTATTTGGTGCCCTTCAGTGTAAAGCTGGTATAATTGAAAATAATGCTGTAAAGATTCAAACCACGGGCTGCCTTCCCAGCCAAAATTTCGATTTTTTTTCTCAATAATAAGAAATAATAAGAAAAAAAAATGAAAAAATATTACCATATCCCTGGTGCTCGTTTATTTAGCCATCAAATACGGACCTCTCTCGTGAAGCAATCCGACGAAAAATACAAACTGCAAATGAGCAAATGTAGTCGTTTTCTACTTAAATATTTGCACGCTGGGTATTGTTCATGCTTTTCTAGTCATCTGCTGACTTTTTTTCTAAAAAATATATTTCATGAACACTATCGGAGTGTCAAGCAGTTTGGATCCAGATCAGGAGCTTATCTTAACAAAGGTTATCAGCAAACTACACAAGTTACCACAAGCAAGGAAAGAATTAATAAACAAATGTTAAACGCAAGTTCTCTTAGAAATTATCGAAAACAAATGAAACGAGCTCCTGTCATACCAAAGATGTTACTTGGCAGAAATTAAATGAAATAGTTCCAATATAACTCCATTTCTGGGAATTGTTCTAATCGAGTAATTTCATTTATGTTGTATCCATAATAAACAGTCCCCTTAAGTGTATTAATACACAGATGAATGCGGTAATATTTATGTCCCCATAACTGGTGGTGTTCGATAAAATCAGTTAAACCGAGTATTACACGTAGTTCTACAGAGATCCCAAGCGGCCAAAACTTCATAAAGTCTATAGAATGTCTGGCAGTCTTCTGAGCGTTACATGTGAACATGACAAACAACAATGTACGTTTGCAAACAGTTTGGACCCAGATCAGGACCGACAAAACGTCGGTCCTGATCTGGATTCAAACTGTTTGACACTCTGATGGTATTCCTGAAAGATATTTTTTAAAAAGTTGATTTTGAAAAAAAAATCATCAGACGACAAATGCTTGCATTATTACCCAGTAGGCAAAGAGTTATAGTAACAAGAACACTTTTGTCAAACACAAAATCCTTTTACTTCCAGCTGTCAGCATTGTTGCCATGATGGTGACGTCGTGTAGATTCCAGTGGCATACTTGTGTCATCTGTCGAAAGTAGCTCTTCCATCAACAGGTCTTCCGGTGTTTCGTCTATCGCTCTTACTCCTACAAAAATTAAAATCATGCAATTTTAACTCATTCCTTGCTAGCGACGACTTTTGTCGTTTGCTCATGGCATTTGCAAACAGTTTGGACCCAGATCAGGACCGACAGAACGTCATGTCGGTCCTGATCTGGATCCAAACCGTTTGACACTCCGATCGTGTTTTGAAAAAAAAAGTCATCAAGCATGGGAAACTACCCAGCATTCAAAAGTTAAAATCGAAACAGCCAATGATGTGGAAACATTGGTGGTACATTTTCTATAAAGGCGACGAGCCCACACAGTCGCTGACGGTTCGCATGAATAGGATTGTGAAGTTAATACTGGCGAATCGCTGTCATTCCACAGGAGCTTGTATCATAACGATATCGCTAGATTTGATTCTTTACGTCCTATCAACAATCTTTCAGTTATAAAGGGACGGGTCTTCCTGGGTTGAACCAGTACTAAG